>JADQAV010000009.1:0-1350493 GCA_019775845.1 Myrmaecium sp. VS I D KN 1
CCTCCAACCCCCACCCCACCACATACGCCACCACCTGCCCCCCCGTAACCAACAAACTCATCACCGTCACCAACCGCCCCCGCCACGCCCCCGGCGCCACCTCGCCCAGATACACCGGCACGACCGCGCTCGCCCCGCCGACCGCGAGTCCCACCACCGCCCGCCCCGCCAGCATCGTCCCGACCGAGCGCGCGAGCGCTTGCGCCGTCGCGCCCGCCGCGAAGAGCGCGGAGCAGAGCAGGATCGTGGGGCAACGGCCCCAGCGGTCGGCGGCGGCGGGGGCAGAGAGGAGGGGTAGGGGGGAGGCGGCGAGGAGGGCGGTTAGGGAGGGGGTTGCCGCGAGCCAGCTTTGATCGGTGGTCGTCAGGGATCGGCCGAGACCGGGGCGCCCGGCACGGTCTTGTTGGGAAAGGGAGAGGAGGGTGGCGGAGATGATGCCGGTGCTGTTTTTGGGTGGTGGTTAGCTGGGGGATGGGAGGGAAGAAGGGGAGAAGGGGGGAGACGCAACTCGTAGCCGAAGAGTAGGCCGCTGATGCCGGCGGTGAAGGTCAGGATCCAGAGGAAGCGGGTTGGGGCGGGGGGTTCCTCGTCTTCTGCTTCGTCTTCTTCTGCATGTTGGTCTTCGGATGGCACAGCAGGAGGATGGTCGTTGGCCTCGTCGCCATCGGCGTCCGGGGGTGAATGTAGAAGCCCCCTCACCTCCTCCTCTTCTTGCTCCATCTCTTCTCTAACGGTTCCGTTCGACATGGATAAACGGAACGAACAACGCGATGCAAGTTCACAGGAAAAAAAAGGGGTAAGAAAAGAGTGAGCGGTCTAGAGAGAAAGGAAGGCGACAAGACACGGGACGAAGTAAGCACTGCAGCAGACACCAAAAAATCAACTAAAGGAGAAAAGGGAATGGTGTTCTCTTCTCCAGCGACACCGGACAATCCCCTTCTATTGTTGTCCAAGGGAGCAGAGATGATTGTTGGTGAATGAATAGATGGACGAAGACTGTATAGATATATAAGATCTGACAAGGGGGTCCGGCACTTGCGCGCGAGGCGGCCGGCCGAGCACCCCCTGAATTTCCCCGGACCCACCCAATGGAACCCACCCAACCCGCTCCCGTCGGGTGCCAAGACTGACTCCATCGTCACAACGGTCAGCCCTGTCCCTACATATCTGGCTTAGCACGTTGATGATTTCCACACGTCCTCACGAATAAGAAGAAGTGATAGATATCACTCGCATTTCCTAACTGCTTCCTGCTTTCTGCTTTCTGCTTTCTGCTATCTGCTGCTGCTGCTGCTGCTACCACTACTACTACCGTACGATCCGCCGGGCTGTGAACGATTGAAAAGGCCCTTTTGATTCCCCTTATTCAACCCCCCCGACGCACGCCCCAATCTTTCCCCTACCACTACCACTACCCCTACGCAAGCAAGCAAGAAAAAAGAAAAGCAGTAAAGAAAAATGTGAAGAAAAGAAAAGAAAGTTAAAAAGAAAAAAAGATGGAAGAAAGGGGCGGTCCCCAGAAAGAGAGCCGCCTTCGCCGCTCAGAGAAGCCTCGCCAGCATAAGTCGTGCCTTTCCTGACGGAAAATTCAACTGCCTTCCCTTCCAGCACGTCTGACTGTCCCCATCCACACACTCCAAATCATGTTGCAGCATCGTCCCCTTGCTGCAGTGATCGATAGCCAACCGTCCATCGCCCTCTCCAAACCGAGATGACGGTGAGAAGAAATGGGGGAAGAGAGTGAAAGGACGGTCATAAAACCCCCGGGGAATCACCGGTGACGCTCCGGCACAACTCATCATCGCACATTCATCCTCAGGCGCCAATCCAAACCTTCGAGTGCCTTCCACCTGCCCGCTCGTGAACTCTCATCGCTCAGAGGCCTATCGTCGTACACACAAACCCCGTTCAGAAACGCCGGCCTCTCTGCCTGTCCCCCAATCCGGATTTCCGTGTGCGCCATTCCACGTGATCAACCGCGCCATAGAACCGTCCACAACTCCAATCGCTATGCCTCGAAAAGTCATCCAGACGGGAGAATAGAGGTGGACGGGGGCACGTCAATCGAGCGAAAAGAGTCAAAAAAAGGTGCAGCCGTCATCTTTCAGCAAATCTCCTCCCAAGTATGCCTGATCCGCGGCGTTCCGTCCCCAGAAGCTGACGCCGCTTCCAAGGGCGGATGCCGACCGCCCCAGGGATGTGGGCTATGTGATGGACGAACGCTCATTTCACCTCCGCTCCTTCCTCCGGCACGTGAGCTGGGCCGGCGGGCGGAGGGACAGCCTGTGGGGGTATCGAGTGAGCCGGCATCATGGGCTGAGAGTAGGTGGCGTTCGGAGTACCGCGGTGTGGCGGGTGAGGGTACACATGCGGTTGGTGGGGGCTGTTCCCGAATGGAGGTTGGTGGGGTTGAGCGTAAGGCATCCGCATGGGAGCTACTGCGAAGATCCGTTAGTATCTTCTTTTTCGGCTGCTGTGGGGCGGTCGGAATTTACTTGATCCTTGCTGCATGGCGAACACCGGCACTTGTCCACCGGGCGGCACGTAGACATACTGCGGCTGCTGCCCTTGCTGCGAACCCTGGTGGCTCATCATATGGGCCACGTGAGGCCTCGGGCTAGGATAACCGTTCGGACCGGGAGGCGGCGGCAACTGTGCGTGGTGATACATTTGACCGGGAGCAGGAGAGTACATCATCTGCTGGGGGTTCATCGGCATGTTCATATACGGACCGTTCGAGGGCTGACTGGTCATCATGTGACCACCCATCTGGGGTGCCTGAACATTGACGAACTGACCGCCTGCCGGGGGACGGATGGCAGCATGGTGCATTCCAGGGCTCATCCCGTAACCTGCAGGCATAGGCTGAGGGTAGACGAGTGGCTGCCCGCTCGGTTGGTAAATGTACTGGGGCGGCATCGGGCGAGGAGAAGGATGCATGCCGTTGGTGGAGGCAGAAAACTGCATCTGATGTCCCTCCATGTGATGTGGTCCGTTAGGTCCGTGGTGAGGTTGGGCTGCCGGGTGACGTGGCGTGTGATGAGGTGTATGTTGTGGCATGTGCGGAGGATTCTGTAAATGAGGAGGTAGCTGATGCTGATGTGGAATCGGGCCACCGGCGACCAAGGTGTGCGGAGCGGAGATGGGCTGAGTTGGCACGACCGAAGGTGCAAACATGTCGATGTACCTCTTGTCGACGTTGGCCTCGGGGACCGTCCAGGTAGGTGGTGTCCGGAAAGCCGGGGGGATACCACCGTTGACGATGACCGAAGGATGGGGCTCCTCTTCTTTCTTGACCTCCTCTTTCATCCGCTTGATGGGATTGAAGGCCTCCTCGAAAGCCTTCTTGTCCGCAGCGCGTGCAGGCTTCTGGGATCCGAAGAAGCTGACCGTCGGGATCTTGCGCGGCTCCGGGCGAGGGGCCGAGTCAACGCGTGGGCTGGAACCTGCACTCGGGTTCCCGGTCGGGGTGAAGGTGTGCGCGGCCGGGTTCGGCCGGAATTCCATCGCTTTCACGTTGAAACGAGTGGAGACCGAAGATGTTGGGGTGTGGCTGCCGGTGGACGAGCTGGCAGGCCCAGTCGGCGGCATGCGAGGCTCGTGTATGGGAAGAGGCTGAGGAATATTTACGTGCGAGGCTCCCGCTTTGTGCTGCTGCGAAGTGATGTTCAACCGCTGGCTGAGGTGGCCAGGCCCGGCCGGTCGCGGAGGCATGTGATTAACACTTTGGTTTGAAAAAGGCCTCTCGTGACGCATGGACTGGAAGTTCGGGGGACCACGGTGTCGCTGATTGCTTTGACGATCAGCTTGAGCGGGCGGCGAGGTCACCTGTGCCGCGCGCGCCTTGGGCTCGGGGGCAGCGCTGGTTGCAGGCTTTGCGGGAGAGGCCTTGAGCTCTTGAACGTTGCGCAACGCCTTTTCGACGATGTCTCTCTGCTTGTTCTCGTCCTTAGCCAGAATGGGGATGAGATCTTGGGGCACCGGGGTGTGAAGTTTGAAGTTCTGAGAGAACTTCTTGAGATCGTTGAGTTTGACAGCCTTGTCTTGGCGCTGCAGCGTACGCTGCCGCTCCTGCACGCGCAACTTCTCATTGGCGTTGAACTGTTTGAATGCGTCAAGCAGATCGTGCTCCACGTTTGCAGTGGCGTTGTCCGGCCGCCCAGGCCTGCGTACCGGTGGGGGCACAGCATTGCTGGCGTTAGGCTTGAGAGCTGCGTTCAGCTTCTGGTTAGATTCGGCTACCACTTTTGAGGCCGCTGACTTCTGCTCCGTCGTTGGCGGAGAGACAGTCTCTTGTGCCTTTGATGCAACTTGTTTCTCGACCGGCGGAGCAGCGGCAGCAGCGACACCGGACTTGTTTGCTGAAGAGCCTGGACGAGCAATCTGCGAAGAGATGATCGCCGGATCAACTGGTGCTCCTGGAACGGTTGCTTGTCCGGTTGGTGCCCGTTTGGCAGGTGGGGTGTATTTGCTGGGCTGACCAGCAAGCATGGCTGAGCTATCACGAACAACTCCGCTGTACTTATCCTCCTCGTTGATGCCGCTGTCATCGGGAAGAAGTTGACCACGCTCTTCAGCCACGTGGAGATTCGTCGCTTTCTCGCTCTCGATCTCTCTTTCGATTTTTGCGGCCATTGCTGCTCTCTTTACGTACTCGGGGTGAGTTGTATCGATCTTGGTGGTGTAAAGCTCTTCGTTGTATGTGCTCTTGAGCCCATATAACCGTTCATTCGCTTCGAACTGGTCCCAGCCTTGACCGCCGGCGTCAAGTGAAAGATCCACGGCTGTATCAGCCGCAGGTTCCCAGCGTTGAAGCATGCGTTCTCGGGCCGCAAAGTTGCCGGAGATCTCGGCATCGGTGCGGAAACCAGCGGTGGCACCTGTCATATTGATCAATCACTGAGCTCCTATACCTGTGGGCCATTCATACCGTTCGGTGGCTTTGCCTGAGCCTTGTTAAGCTGCACATCTGGCACCGAGAGGTCGGCAACGTCGATAATGTCGAAGGACATTTTGTGATCCTCGCCGACACCGATGTACTCGTCATAAGTCTCAGCAGCGCCGTTCACTTGGCCGCTTGCCGGCTGCAACCGCTTGACCATCTTGAATACGTAGCGTTGCTCGCCTGGCTCCACGCTTGCGCCGGAAAGGATGCCAGTGTACTGTTCGCCGTTCTTTAGTGTAATGCTCCCTGAAAGGCCCTATAAGGATAGTTAGCGAAAGTGCATGCAAAGGAAGAGGCGGTGTGAGTTACAGTCATGTGCGCAAAGAGGAACAGCAGCCTGTCATGGAGGTGCTTGGATGGTGATTGCGTTTCGCGCGATCCGCCGGCTGGGGAGGAGGCCGGCTTCGGCGAGATCATGGCGCCGTTGGCGGTATTCGAATTGAGACGCTGGGTGATTGGGTTGGTCCCCTGCGTCCAGGCTCTTTGTGCGGGCGCTTTCCTAGTAGTGGCGATCTTGTTAGCAGGGCATATTGCGGTTAGAGGAGCGAGGGGACGCGGAGGAGGAATATAACTGCGTTTGCTGTACGGTAGCGACTGTGCTGGTGAAGGCGATGGTCTGGTGAGGCCGCAGCTTGTGAAACAGAGCTGAAAGACCATCTGACGGACAAGTCGCATTTCCTCAGATACGCGCAAGGTCGCCCCGGTGCACAGTAGCAATTGTGTCGGTGGTGGGAGAACCGTCGGAATTGACCTACCTTTGGGTGCCATCAACGGGGCTTCCAGCTTGCTTGCGCACAGTGTCGGCGGATCTGCTGGTCGCTTTGAGCTGAGCTCTGCCCGCGGAGGGGGTGGACGCAGCGGAATTGGGGTTGCTTGGCGTCGCTGCTCCGTTGAGAGGAGCGGAGGCGGTGGTTGCGGTGGACATGATGAAGGCGTCTTCTTGACGGGGGTGTCGTCGACGGGAGGAGGGACGGGGCGGCAGGAGCCCGGCGAGCTCAATGCTCGAGGCAGCTCAGTCTGCACAACGAAGGCACAGCAGCCGGAGACGAGGGGGGCCAAGTCCGCACGCGATGCAGAAACCCGAGTCTTGATCGGGACGAGAGGGAGAGTGAGGAGGAGGGAGGGGAAGGGAGGAGGTTGACGGTGGTGGTTGCTGGTCGGGTTATGGGGATTGTTCGAGTAGGTTAGGTGGTTGAGGCTTTGGCAAGCTCCTTGGCGTGGGCGTGAAACGGGAACTTTCCTCGATTGAGCCGACGTCGGTCGATCAGTCGACGGAGACGCAACGGCGGTTGGCCCTCGTTGGCCTTGCGGCAGCACACGAGCTGAAGGCGTCTGGCCAGCGGAGAAGGCTGATGGCGCCGAGAGATGTTCCAATGACGGCGGTGAGGATGGTGAAGGATCGGGAGGATGAAGATGCTGATGACGACGATAATTGCGGAGTAGTCCCAGCGACTTACTTGCTCCACGAGATCGTGTCTGGGAGAGGCGGGGAATGGATAGTAACGAGAGAGGACAGCACCGACGTCCGATGTAGCGTTGGGAGGGAATTTTGCCGGACGGTGGGTGGCAGCGGTGATGGTTGTGCGCAGGTTGGTGGACAAGGACAGGTAGTTAAGGTAGGTACCTGGAGGGGATGAGCGAATGAAGGGGTGAAGGGGCGGTGGGTGCTGGGTGGATGCAGCCTGAGAGACGGGGCGACGGGGCAAGCCTGCGGCGAGCGTGAACACCCACGCGGCCCGCCGAAGTGAGCTGGTTTCGATCACGGTTGATGATGCGACGACCGGTGTACGGTATACAGACGTTGATCGTGATGGCAATGATGTTCGCTCGGTCACTGCGATGACTGCAGTCCGTTCGGCATAACAGGTAAGGCAAGGTTACTATCACAGATGAAAGGTTGATGGTTGATTACGGTGGCAGGTTCACGCAGGCCGTGAGGAAGAAGCTTCACGGTGCTATAATGCTGGCTGAACCAAGCAAGCTTACAGTACCGACGACAATGGTCACCTTGAGCTGAAGCCGAAACGGTGGGCGATATAAGTAGGTGGTAGGTGGGCACACGGTGCTGGCCTGGTTAACTTAGGCTGGCTTCTCTCTCTCACCTCCCGTGCTCTCTCTCTCTCCTCTCTGGCTCTCCCCTCTCTCCCCTCTGGGCTTCCTCTTGGGATGAACCGCCCCGACATAGCATGAACAAGCGACACGTGGACAAGAACTCGCGCACATACGACCGTCGTCAACTAGGAATTTCGGGATCCTGTTCTGTGCGCTCTGCTCGCCTTATCGACTGTCCGTCTCTTCACCGGCTGCGCTGCGAACAGGCAGGCATGCACCTCTTTTATGTTGGTTGCCCGCCCAAGCCACCACCGTGCCATGCCGGCCAGCAGCCCTACCCGCCGTTTCATCGTCATCCATCCTCTTGGGCATCGTCGCTCGTCATCCGTGCCGCGGTGCAGCGGTGCAGCGGCATGCGGAGTGCAAGGCGGATTGGTCAAGGTACGAATAGGTACCTAGGAGGTTGAGCGCGGTCGGGTCCCGGTCTTAGCGGCGGAGGTAGCGCAAGGCTGGGGGTGGCTGGGGAAAACGGACGGGATGGCGAGCAAGTCACAATCGCTCCTGCCGACTCTCCTCCACGCTGCCTAATAAAATAAGGTCGAGTAGCTCGCCGGCCGATGATCGAACTTCCAATCCATCCAATCCATCCCATGGCTGTCTTGTGGCCGTTAGGGTTTTAAATACTTTCGTCCCGTACCTTATTTCTCTGCCGGGAGCCAATGCCATCATCTTACATACCTGGCCGGCAACTCTACTTACTGCTACAGTAGGAGGATATACTGCCTACTACCTATAGTATAGTGCAAGACTGTACCTCACCTCCTCGTCCGCCCGGACTTCCTCCGCTTCCGGGCCCTTTCCCACCGACTCCGCCCTTCCGCTACAGGTGCTGCGCGGTTCCGCCTCCGCTGCTCTCTCTCTCTCTCTCTCTCTCTCTCTCTTCACGTTGTGTCGTGTCTCCGGTGTCCGCGCTCCGTGGCATATTAATAGCAAACTTGAGTGGCCCGGTCGGCTTAGTGGCGCGCACCTTTACAGGGACCCCGGAACCGATGCACTAAGCGACCACCGACCGCATCCCATTGCAACTTCCTGGCCTGAATCGTACCCTGTCTGTACAGCTCAGCAATCCTTCTCCCGGCACTCTCCCTCCCACCCCTTCCGCCGACCTGCAAACACTCATGCAGCCCTTCTCGCCACAGGGCTCTCAACGCTCTGCCCGTCGACCGACGACCGCCGACTCGGACGTCGCCCGGAGCCCACCGAACCCCAAGTCCGGCGTGACCATGGCCGACGAGCAAGCTACCGCCGCTGCTACCCGTACTTCTGGGGGCTCTCGCTCCTCCAACCACTCTTCCTCGCGAAGAGGGAATAATGTAAGCTCCGAAGAAGATCGTGCGCCGGCTAAACGCACTTGCTGACTGACTTTCACCCTAGCCCGAGCAACAGCTGTCCATGATCGAAAAGAGCGTGACGCACCTCCTTGTCGCAACGAAACAACTACTCGAAACACTTACACTATGGTCACGAGGCAGTGCCACCGAGGGCGAGGTCTCCGACGTCTACGTGCGCCTCGGGTACGAGTTCAATATCGCGACGCGCGCCTTCAACGCTATCGGCGTGGATACGCAAGACCTCGGCAACGTGCCGGAGCTTTTGCGGTCGATACTAGAGGAAACGCTGAGTCAGGAAGCCTCGCAGGCCAGCTTGGACAAATTCCTGCCCAGGATCAGAGATATCATCATCAATCTGCTCCATGGTCTCAAGAAGAAGCAACTGAAGTTGCGGCAAAGGTCGGGTCGAGACACAAGAACAACGACCGGCAGCCGATCTGGGAGCGTAGGAAGCGATGTGATGGCAGCTGTCACGGGCGACGACGGCACGTCACGACCACACAGTAGCAGGGCTGGCGGATACCGGCAAGGCGGTGGTGATGGCGGCACCGCAGACGGGCCTGATCTCCCGCCACGGACATCCTCTTCCGCTGGCCGAGCCTCACCACACAAGTACGACAGCCTACCGGCGAATCCGAGACCGAACCGATCGACCGGTAGCAGCAGTCGCGACACGGTAGGGTCAAACGACTCCTCCATGTCCAGCAATACCATGCAGAATATCCCCATCATGTCGCCCTATCCAAACGAAGATAAGATGCCAAAAGCCCCATCCAACCCTCATCCATACGTCGATTTCCCGCCTCCACCTCCGCCGCCGCCTCCACCCCCGAAACAGCAGGATGCACTGGCAGCTCTGCAGCGGGGTGGGGATCTGGAGAGGAGGGCTTCCAGACGATTCTCCGCATACCAGATACAGAAGCATCTTGGCGGCACGAATGGAGTACCGATGATGCCTCCGGCGCAAAACTCGCCGATACCGAACCGCGGAAAAGAAGCGAGGGAATCCATGAACGCCGTGCGCATACGGGGTTCGCTCCTTCACACCCGTCAGTCGTCCAAGACGAAGTTGGCGCAGGAAGCGTCTTCGAGCCGGAATGACGCCCCCAGCCGAATATCTGAGGAGAGCAGCGTTCGGAGCTCATCCATCCCATCGATCCAACCTCCGCCAGAAGCTGAAAATGGGGGCAGTCCGATTGCAAAGACGCCAGAGGACAAGCTTGGCCCTCGTCCGGACCTTCCTCTGCCAGGCACGGTGCCAGCGACGAGAGCAACGACTCCTCTAGGCGAGCCCGCAGAGATCCCTGAAACAGCCATCAAAACTCCCGAGAGGACTTCTCCGAGCGGGATGCCCACCCGGCGGATGGTCAAGTCGCCGTCACCAACGCACTCGCAACAGTTCATACCGGAACAGTCGCCTCAGCCTGGAAAGGAGCTGACCTTGTTCCTGCAATACAAGAGCAAGATCAAGAAATTTACGCTGGCTGATGGATACAATGACCTGTCTATTCCGCGGTTACAGCTTGCTTTCATTGAGAAGTTTGCCTGGAACACACATAGCAACGGCAACGACCTCCCAGAAATCTATATACAAGACCCCATTTCCGGGGTCCGTCATGAGCTCGAGGATCTCAACGATATCAAGGACCGCTCGGTCTTGGTCTTAAACGTGGAACCTTTGGATGAAGTCAAGCGTCACATCGACGACGGCATCGGCGGGCTCCGTTCCATCGTCGAAGGTATCAAGTCTGCCGTTGACGAGCAACAAGAGGCGCTTCGACGTGTCTCGGAGAGACAGACGGACGCAGCCAAGGAAATCGCCAGCATTGCCGCTGCACCGACTATCGCCTCTGCTCGCGTGTCCATGTTCAACGCGCTTTCCGCGCCATCATCCGCTGCCGCCAATGCTCTACCCCTCAGTGGCGATGCATCCGCCCAACTCTCCGAGGTCCAGACCCTGCGTCGCGACCTCGCCGTCGTCCGCCAGACCTACACCTCCTTCGTTGCGGACATCGAGGCCAGCATGTCCGCCGTGAGAAGCAAGGCCGCTTCCGTTAAGACCACGGCGTTCAAGGCCGCGGTGCCCGCGCTCGGTGGCGACAGCGGCCGCCAGTACGTCAACGCGCGCAAGAAGACGCTCGAGGATGATAGCACAAAGATTGTCAACCGTGTGGATGATCTGCAGGACATCGTCGAGGACCTCCGCAAGGACGTCGTCAGCCGGGGCGTCCGGCCGCTGCCGCGTCAGCTCGAGGCGGTGGCCAAGGATCTGAGCGTGGCGACGGCGGAACTGAAGAAGCTCCAGGAGTTCATCAAGCAGGAGAAGCCGCTATGGACCAAGATCTGGGAGAAGGAGCTGCAGCAGGTGTGCGATGAACGAGAGCTGATGACGATGCAAGAAGAGCTGGTGCAGGATCTGGAGGACGACCTGCAGAAGGCCGGCGAGACGTTCAACCTGGTCGAGCAGGCGACCCGGCAGCAGAACGCGCAGCCGAACGGGCATCGCAGCGCCAGCGGGGGCAGCCGCGCGCACGGGCTGATGCTGGACTCGGCCGTGGACCCGCGGCGGGCGAAGGACAGCGTGCTGGGGGAGGTGCGCGCCCTGCAGCCGAACCATGAGAGCCGGCTGGAGGCGATCGAGCGGGCGGAGAAGGCGCGGAAGAAGGAGCTTGAGTCCCGGCTCGGCGACGAGTTTCAGCAGGAGCTGGGCACCTTCGTCAAGGAGGAGAAGCTCAAGAAGAGTGGAGGGGTGGAGGAGGTGGAGCGCATGCGCAAGGCGAAGGATGAGCGGGTCCGGAAGGAGATTTTTGAACTCCAGGCTGCGCGGGAGAAGGCCAGGGCGGAGAAGGCGGAGAGGGAAGCTGCCGCGGCGGCGGCGGCGGCAGGGGGGAATGAAGGGCAGGAAGGAGCAAACGCGGATGGGGACGCGGATACGGCGGAGCACGCACCGGCTGATGCCAGCCCGGGCGAGGAGAGGGAGAAGGAGACGAAGGAGGACGGCGGAGCTGGTGAGCATCCAGCTTAAGCAAGCGCCACCACTTCTCTCGTCCCCTCTTCACTCTTCGTCTCACTAACTCCACCTCCGCGAGAAAAGCCTCCTCTTCTCCTTCTCCATCGCTCCTCCACCTTCCTCCACATGACGACGTCGACAACAACGTTGCCGAAGAAGAAGAACAAACCCACCCCTCCTCCCCCTCCTCCCAACGCACCGTCATCCACACCCCGTGTCCGCATCACCATCGCTCCAGCCCTCGGCCTCGGACTTTCTTCACCCCTCCCCCTCCTCCCCGCGCCGGCGCCCAGGAGCATACTTCGTCATCGAGTCCACGCCCACGCAGCAGCCCCCTCCGCCAGGAAAACAACCCCCAGGCGACGTCGGAGACCCCGTCCCCCCGCCCCTCGTCCACCGGCCGTCTCAGCTGGCTTGCGGGGTTCGTGAGTCCGGTGTCGTGGGCGGTTGTGGGGTGTGGTGGTGTGGGTGGGGGTGGTGGGGGGCACCGCCGCGATCGTACTGCGGATGGGGATGGTGGTGGGGATGCGGATGCGGAGACGGATGGCAGTCCGGTGAAGAAGACCGCGGGGATCCGGTCGGGGTTTGGCGGCGGTGGTGGTGGGGGGGGGAGGAAGGGGAGGGGGAGTCGGTAGGGGAAGGGGGTGGGTTTAGCTGTTTTGCTGTTTTTTTGTTTGTGGTGGATGAGGATGGGGAAGAGGAGGAGGAGGAGGAGGTGATGGTGGTAGTGTTGTAGATACCTATACCAACTTGACTTTTTTTTTGTTCTTTTCTTCTTTTCTCGATGCTTTTTGTGTGCTTCTTTGAAAAGGGATCACTTCCGTTGCAACGTGTCACGCGAGAAATCTCTCAATGAAGGGGAGCACGATGAGATGAAGTAGACATTCTGCCAGCCAGCCAGGTACCTTATCACGTTCCTTTGATTGTTTTCCGGTTGAATGAAGAAGAGACCAAACACTCTCGCACATCGTACTTATTATCATGCAACACCTCCACCGTTCTTCCTAAATGAGACCTTCTCCACCGCCACATTCTCGGCACCATTCGCATCTTTCCGAAGCTGGTAAACATAAAGCACCAGAACATCTCCCTGAACCTATATTCCCCGCACACGTTAGCCAACATTCCCCAACCCGACAACGGCCCGCACAGGTATGCAACTCACATCCATCAACACAAAACTGGGCGTGGGCTCCTCCTCCTCCCGTCCCGCCGCCACGCCCTCCGTCCAGCCCGTCGTAAACGCGCCCGTCGCACTCCCCGGGTTCACAAAAAACTTCCCCTCCATCTCATACGCCTCGAAGCGATGGGGGCCACCGCCGCCGCCGCCGCCGGCATACAGGAGGACATCGACATCCATCTGGCGGGCAGCCACCAGCAAGCTATCCGGGTCGTGGGGGGGGAGGACGGTGTGGCCGTGGGTGCAGCCGATGCGGAGACCGCCGTGGACGACGACTTTGCTGAGGGGTAAGCCGGGAGCGTCCAGGTCGAAGGGCCCCTTGACGATGTGCAGGTCCGGGGCGAGATGACGCAGGAAGTCGTAGGTGGGTTTGTCGGTCAGGTTGCCCAGGCACAGGACTTGGCCGATTTTACCGGGGGTGAGGAGTTTTTTGAACTGCGGGAGGAGGAGGAGGGGTTAGAGGGGGGTCGTGAGGTGGAGGAGGGGGATGGTGTACCTTTGCGGGGATGTCCTGTGAGATGCGGATGGAAGTCAGCTACAGCTGTGCTGTGTAGGTAGGTATGTGAAGGTGGATGAGCAGACGTACGATCGCGCGGTCCGGGATGAAGAGGTCGCCCAAGCAGAGCACGAGTCGGGAGGTCATGGTGGGATGGTCGATCCGGAGCGCGTCCTCATGAGGAGGCGCGGCGATGACGGTGATGATGGTGGGAGCTACTGAGATGGTACATCCAAGCTATGGGGGAGGGAGAGGATCGGATGGTGAGGTCCACCGTCCACGGTCCCCGCCCTCATCGCTCGCCTTGGCAGGGACGGAAACGCTCCCCCCCGCGCTGAATGGGCGGCCTCATGTTCCAGGCGTCCAACTTTCGGCGATGCCTTACAATGCAGTTGGAACAGGCTCGATCCGCTTATGTAGGGCGGAGTTGAGGGGGAAAATAGCAATACCGTCTACTCAAGTCCGAGACGCGACGGTCAGCGTGTAATCAAATAAATAATGTACATCAAATTGATTACCCGGTACAGATTCGCCGTCGGTGAAAACAATGCTGCTCAGGTAAGCCGGTCCGGATTGATGACTCGGGAGTGCAGTGGCCAGCGGCGCAAGGCATCCAGGCACTCCTTGGGGATTTCACTCTCTCCATCGTTCTCCTTCTTCACAGATCGTCAACTCCCCGTTTGGGCAGCCTCTCTCTCGCTTCAAACCGCAATCCTCGCCAGGAACGGACGTGTCATTCGTTGTCCGTCGTCCGTCATCCAATCGTCACTCGCTCCCCGGTTCGCCCCAAAGATCGGCACAGGAAGTCGACCCGAAGCCCTCGGCTACTCACCTCACTCGCCATCCAGTCACCCGTAGACGCCGCGACCCTCCCGCCGCGTCTACCCCACGCCTGCCATCCATCCTGGCTCCCTCCAACCCCGCCCCCGCCAGACTCGGTCTGATTGCAAGCCATCTGGACAACTCTTCACCCTCTTCCTCTCCTTCCTCTCCTTCCTCATCCTCACACTCACCAGCACCAGCAAACATGTCTGCTCAATCTCCTCACTCCACCTTGCTCATCCCGGGCCCCATTGAGTTCGACGATGCCGTTCTCAATGCCATGAGCCACTTCAGGTACCTCCCTCCTTCCCCCACTCCTTCTCCACTTCGGATCAGACGACGCTGACATGTCCCCAACAGCGAATCGCACGTCGGCGCTCCCTTCGTGGCCGTCTTCGGCGAGGTGCTCACCATGCTCCGCAAGCTCTTCCAGACCACCGATCCCGCCTCGCAACCGTTCGTCATCTCCGGGTCCGGAACATTAGGCTGGGACCAGGTCGCCGCCAACTTGGGTGAGCCTGGTGACGAAGCTCTCGTCCTCCACACGGGCTACTTCGCCGACAGCTTCGCGGACTGCCTGGAGACCTATGGTGTCAAGGCCACTCAGCTGAAAGCCCCCATCGGAGACCGCCCGCAGCTCGACCAAGTCGAGGCCGCGTTGAAGGAGAAGAAGTACAAGCTCCTGACCATCACGCACGTCGACACCTCTACCGGCGTTCTCTCCGACATCGAAAGTCTCGCCAAGCTGGTCAAACGCGTCTCCCCCGACACCCTCATCATCGTCGACGGCGTCTGCTCCGTCGGCTGCGAAGAGATCCAGTTCGACAACTGGGGCCTCGACGTCGTGCTCACCGCCTCGCAAAAGGCCATCGGCTGTCCCGCCGGCCTCTCCATCCTCATGGCCTCCGGCCGCGCCATCGACACCTTCAAGGCCCGCAAGCACCCTCCCACCTCCTACTTCGGCTCCTGGAAGAACTGGCTCCCGATCATGCAAAACTACGAAGCCAAGAAGGCGTCATACTTCGCCACGCCCTCCCCCCAGCTCGTCCGCGCCCTGCACACCACCCTCACGCAAATCACGTCCCGGCCGCTCGCCGAGCGCTTCGCCCAGCACCGCGCCGCGAGCCAGAAGATCAAGCGGGCCGTCGCTGATCTGGGACTCCGCCAGCTCGCCGCGCGGCCGGAGAACCAGGCGAACGGCATGACGGCCATCTACCTCCCCGAGGGCATCCAGGCGGCGCAGGTCCTGCCCGGTCTGCTGCAGAAGGGTGTCGTTTTTGCTGGTGGCTTGCACAAGGAGATTGCGACAAGGTACATTCGGTTTGGTCATATGGGTGTTAGCGTGACGGATCCGAAGCGCGATGATATTGAGAAGGCGATTAGGGCGCTGAAGGAGAGTTTGGCGGAGGTGGGGTATAAGGGTGCGTCGTAGATGGGATGGTGGTGGTGGATGGATGTGTGTGGGATGGCTGGTGAATGTAGAGTGTTGGTGGTGGTTTGATGGAGCTGGTGGGAAAAGAGGGATCAACGTAGTGTTAAACGGTGTGTCTCCATGTTTGTTGAAGAAGGTATAAGTAGTGTTTGAGGGCGAAAAAAGAAAAGAAAACAGCATTTGCGACGAATCACGCAGGCATATTGTTCCAATCTCTTCTATGTTTCGTGCAGAAGGAGTTTTGGCATCAATTTTCGGCGTTGGCTATCTCTCTATTCTTGATGTTGGATGGGAACGGGCGCCTTCAGATTCTCTGGATTAAAGGTGTAGATCTTCGGATTAGAGGGGTCCCGGAAGCTCTATAAGTACTGTATTGGCGGGCGTTGCATCCCCCATCAGAAGGATAAGAGATGGAATGGGATTCTCGAGTAGTAGACACAGAGGCTTGAAAGGGCGGCACAGAGCCGTGAGGCGGCCGTGGCGCGGCATGGCGCGGGGTCCCCGGATTGGACCCTTGACTTGTCCATGTGGCGCTGTCACCGGGTGCCTAGCGGACCACCTCCCTCCATCCATCCATCCATCCTCTCCTGCAATTTAATTATCCAACACTCTACCCCTTCCTCCACGCCTTCTGCTTCCCTATGTCACTCCACCCCTCCATCCTGCGCTCCCTAGGCCCGGGGTTCCAGCGTACACGCCCACCTCGCCCTCTCATCAACCTCACATCCCGCTCATCTCCCCGCAAGGCTAAAGCCCTCCACACAACCGCGTCACGAACCGCGGCCGATCCACTGTTTAACTACACCTCCGGCCGGTGGATGTAACACCCCCCCCCAACAACCAAACCATAAACGACCCCCGCTCACCTCCTCACCCATCCAAGCTACAACGAACCCCTCCGCCTCCACGAGCGGCACCTCCCCTTCAACCCCTCCGCCCTCAAGCAGATCGCCGCCGCCTCCGTCCACAAACCCGCCTCCGCCATCATCAGCATCACCAAACTCGCCGAAGGCGGCTTCAACCGCGTCTTCTCCATGCGCTTCCACGACGGCGGGGAGGAGGTGCTGGCGCGGCTGCCGTACGCGTCTACGGTCCCGAAGGGACTGGCGGTCGCGAGCGAGGTCGCGACGTTGGACCTCCTGCGCAGACGGGGGGTGCCGGTGCCGAGGGTGTTGGGGTATGCTGCTGCTGATACTGATGCGGCGGGAGAGGTGGGGGCGGAGTATATGATTTTGGAAAGGGTGCCTGGGGAGTCGTTGGGAAGAGGTGGTACGGGTTGACGGAGGGGGAGCGGTTGAAGGTGACGTATAAGCTGGTTGAGCTGGAGGAGAGGCTGTTTCGGTTGGAGTTGCCGGCGTGTGGGAGTGTGTTTTTTGCGGAGGATTTACCGGACGGGTGGAAGAGGGCTGGGATCCCGATGGAGGACGCGGGGAGGGAGTTGTGTGTTGGGCCGGATGTGGCGTTGAGGTGGTGGTTTGAGGAGCGAAGTGGGCTGGGGGTTGATCGGGGGCCCTGTGAGTTTGGCGCCTTGCTTTGGGCTGGATGGCTGGGTTGTGGGATTGATCTTCTGACAGAATGCCTAGATACCGACGTCGAAGGAGTTCTCGCAGGCGTGGCGCGCAAGGAAATGGAATACCTACGACGCTACGGCCGCCCGCGTTACCCGTCCGAGAGGGTATACCGCGGGAGCACGAACTACCAGAAATCCTCACCGGAAGAGCACATGCGCAATCTCCAAAAGTACCTCGACATCGTCCCCCACCTCGTGCCCACGGACCCACGCTTGCACAAACCCACGCTCCGACATCCAGACCTGCAACCGCACAACATCTTCGTCTCCGACGACCTCGACATCGTCGGCCTCATCGACTGGCAGCACAGCTCCGCCCTCCCTCTCTTCCTCGCCGCCGGGATGCCGAAATCCTTCCAGAACTACCACGACGAGGAGTCCGCGCGCTTCGTCCCTCCCAAACTGCCCCCCAACCTCGATGAGCTAGACGAAGATGAGCGGGCGGAGGAGCTGGAGCGGTATCGCAGACGGCATCTGCATTTCTTCTACCTCGGCTTCACGCAGAAAGTGAACCCCCTGCATAACGCCGCGCTCGACGAGGACGGCGCCAATCTCCTGACGCGCAAGATCTTCACCCATGCCGGCGAGCCGTGGGAGGGAAACAACGTCCCGCTCAAAGCCGATCTGATCCAGCTCACGCACTCCTGGGCGCATCTCGCGACGCCCGACGCCAACGGTCGCGTGCCCCCTTGCCCGCTGTCATTCCCGGACGACGAAGTACAAGCGACAACCACCGCTCTCGCTGAGCAGGATGACATGGATGTGCAGATGGAACGCATCCGTGGTGCTCTGGGGATCAGCAGCGATGGCTGGACGCCCGAAGAGAACTACGCGGAGGCGAAGAAGCGCGCGGAGGAGTTTAAGCAGTTTGCTGTTGATTCTGATGATGATCCGTTTGAGAAGGCGATGACGGTGAGGCATTGGCCGTTTGAGGAGGAGTTTGATGAGGATGAGTGAGGGAGGGGGGATCGCTGGCGCGAAGTATGGTATATATACCCTGGTGCTTTGGTTTTTGAGGGGTCGGCGGATGGGGTGCATATCCTCGTTGTGGAAGGAATAGGGTTATGATGTGTGCTGCAGAGGGTGAGGTTGTAAAGGACGTGCTTTTTCTGTTTCTCACTGCAAATCCAGCATCGACCGTCCCGTGGCGTCGACCTGCGCTGCGATATCAACGGTCCTACACGCACGCGGTGCTGCGAGTCGCAGCAGTATACATGCGTGTGGGCAGGGTCCTTCCGTTCATTCTGCGCCAGTGGCATAGCACTTGTCGTCCGTCATGCATCCAGCGGCGGCCAGACTAGACGCCGTGGAAGGGAGGGATATAGGAAAACGACGACTGCTTCCTTCTCCATCCATTCGTGTCGGCGAGAGAGAAAAGCAAGCAAAGGCAGGGGGACGGAAGGGATGGAAAAAAAGGACGACACAGGTAATAGCAGCGAAGGAGGAAGAGAAAGCAGGAGAACCGGTTTCCACTGCTCAGATCAGAGCCTCTTGTTCTCTCTTCACGTCGCCTTCGGACAGCAGACGGGCGTTCGGGAACCGCACCGTGTGAGCTTCACCTCTATCACGTCTTATTTTCCTTCTCCTTCTTCTTTCCGTCGCCTGAGTTCCCCAGCTCAGTGGAAAAAAGGGCGGCGGGGAAAGGAGGTTGTTGTGGAGATGAGTATCTCGTTCACCTCTCGTTCACCTCTCGTTCACCTCTCGTGATCCCCCCTCCCCGGCCACCACTTTCTCTATCCATCTTCCCACCTTCAACACACCACGTGCCTACCCCCACCCTCCCCTTCCCCCACCGCCACCGGCAAACCCGGGGCAGGAGCAAGGGGGGTGGGGGAAAGCGTCCGGAAGATCAGCCGATCGATTTTTTTCCCTTTACATATGTCTCGGCATTTGTGAAGCGAGGGGATCTCGATCTCCCCTCCTGCTCTCCGCGGAGCTTCGCGGCGCTTCTTCTCCTTTGTACTTCGTCGAATGATCCGGTTATATACGAGTGGAGATGGGTTGTGGGGAGTGAGTGGGATCTCGAGCCACCTCCGCAAACGTCCGGTTCTCGTCCATCCTTCTTCTCGAGCACGGCGAGCGGAGGAGGAGAATCGACGGCGAACAATCGAATGAATGAACTCGAAGGCCAGGTGGAAAGAACGAAGGGAAATAGCCGGCATGATCATGCGATCCCACATAATTCTCTCCTCGCACGGAAAGCATGTTTTGAAGTACGCGTCCATGTCCCGGCATTTGCTTCCCCGGTTCCTCCCAGCCGACGACCCCACACAACCCGACCCCATCACCCAACATCCCGAAGCTGCCGAGGAGACGAAAACGCAAGAAAAAAAAGCAAGACAAGAAAAAAACGAAAGCCTTACGGTTCCCGTAGCCAGCCTTGCCGTCCCCGTTAGCGCTTCACCGCCAAGCCACGCCCAGCCCCCACCCCGGGGCCCCTTACATAATATCGCACACACAGCCCGGAGAGCACGTCAGCATCATCCGAGCATGTCCTGATCCTCAATTTTGTTTCTTCCCCAACAACCCGCCTTCTTCCGCAACCCGTAAACGAACCCCGTGAGAACGAGATTCCCCGTGTTGCCCCGCTTCTACGCTTAGGGTTTGTGGGTGGGGGAAGGGGGATGGGGGTTGGGGAATGGGGACACTTGGGACACGCGGATGTGGCTTTGCTTTTGGGGACACCACGGGAACCTATTTTTTCTCCTTTGCGGTGGAAAGACCATGTGAACCGAGGAGGAGATGCCGTTCGCGGCGTCCTATCGCTTGAGGACTAGACGGAATGTTGCCCTTTTCCTGTCGTGGGTAAGGAGTGGGGAGATGTGCAGTCAGCGTTGCGATCGAGATACGTAGGGAAAGAGTGTGTGATGTATGTGATAGAAGATGCCAGTCAGTAATCTCCCCGTCTTCGCCGGCCTGGGCTGGGTCTATACTACGGCAAGTTGATTGAGATGATATTCGAAGCGAAGTCAATCCGTAGAAGAGTGAGTCGAGAGAGATTAGCACGATGGAAAGACCACGGAGCTAGGTCGTTGCAGGACAGGATATGGGAGAGAGAAGATAGAAAAGAGCAGAGGAAAGGAGAGGGTGTGATGGTGGTAGAATCCGTATTGCCGCTCCGATACATGACAATTTCCTTCTCTCTTTCTTTCCTGATTCTTTTGCTTTTACATCCCCCGCCGGCCGAAGTCAGAGAGATGGAAAGCAAAGAAAGACGATGGACCAGTACGGACGTAATGGCAAGGTGAGAGATAGAAGGAGAAGGAGAAGGGACATAACGGAAGAGGATAGGAGCAAATAGACCTTACGGTGACAGTAGCGTTCCCGGAAATCGTTCAATTTTCGCCACGCCTTCGTGTCCTTCCTTTTCGCGGTTTTTGCATTCGAGTTTTCAGAGGCTCTCGTCGACCTCGGCTTTTCCATGTTTTCTCTTCCATTTGCGCATCTCAATTCGTATATTCTTCCTCAGATGCCAAAGTCATATCTCCGGTCTTCCTTCCAGGGCTTGTATCCCCAGAGCGAGCTGTTACTCTGCCGTGAAAGCAGAGAGAAAGCAAGGCCAGCGTTATCGTACCGCCGTCGAGCCACGATAGCACGCAGTCTCATGACGACCCGCTGAGAAGAACATGACTTCCATTCCACCATGAACGCGTATCCCAACCTCTGCTCCAGAGCGACGGAGAGAGAAACCCATCGCCTCATTGCAACGGATCATGACCTCGCCATTTCATTCTGTCCATTCCTGCCCTCTCTCTCCTTCTCTTCAACCATGTCTTCCTTCCTTCCCACGCCGCACACAAGGCGTACTCCCCACCGTCGCCGACCAAGGAGGCGCTCTTGGTCCGGCCGGAGAAAGTGGGTAGGCGTATCCGTAGGCCTGACAGATTTCCTCGTGTCGAGCGGGAAGGATCGATCGCGGGTCCCTGCATAATCCCTCCCATTCATCCATCCATCCGTACATAAAGAACGGACAAGGAGGAGGGAAACAAGGGCATAACAGCGCTCCTCCCACGTCCTGCCCTGTTCCGTTTCAAAAAGCCACACCATCGCCGATGGTGAACGCGATTCCTCTCAGGATCCCGGTCCGTGAAATGCCCTACAGGGCTGCGTGTGGGCGTGGTGAATGATGGGTGAGACGAGGCCCTTGGCGGCACGGACATAGTACTCGCTCGCTCAGCGGTCTGGTATCGTCCATCTTCCCTCTCCTCCACCGCCGAAATCTCCCCGATTCTTTTTCTGAGATCTACTTCTTTGTGTTGCAGCAAGGGAGATCGAGATGAAGACGGTGACGCTTGGTCCCGGCTGAGATCGAGATGTGAGAGACTTGTGAAAGGGGGGTTGGGAGGTGGGGCCGGAAGGACGGATCGCGGAAGGGCGGGAGCGGGGGGGGGGGGGTGAAAGGTGACAGATCGCGGAAGGGCGGGAGGTGGGGCGGAAGCGGGGCGGACAGGTGGTCAGGGAGTGGGGATGAGTGATGATGGGAACCGGTCCGATTGCATTATTGATGTCCATGTGTGGGTGGTGGTTCCTTCTCGAACCCCCCGTTCGTTGGCTAGGTGGGCTCATGATAGCCGGAACGTGCGCGAGACGTCGGATGTTTCATAACCTTCCATTTCGAACGTTTCGACTTCTTCTCTTTTTCTTTCGTTTTTTCCTTCTTCCGTGTCCGTTTGGCGCACGGTGCTTCTGTTGCCCATCTGTCCGATCTTCATCTTTACTCCTCCGTCTTGCTTGGACGTTGATCTCCGCTTTGTTACGCGTCCGATGCACGGTTATGGAGAGAGAGAGAGGGCGGCGGGGGGGAGGGGGGGTAGAGGTGTGAGTTGTTGGTTGTCCAAGCAAATCCCCTCTTCCGGACCGTATATGGTGAGTTTCGTATGCGAGAGAGAGAAAGAAAAGGCAAAAGAGAGGACGTAGAGAGGTAACTGATTCGTCGACGTCCTTGCTTTTTTTTTTCACGTCCGTGTCAAATCCCACTCACTTCTCGGCGCTTTTTTTCTTTTCTCTTTCTCCTGGCTTTTTCATGCACCGCATGTCACTCCGTTTCCAACGTCCGTCGTCGTGGGTATTTTCCCTCCAACCTCGTTCGTCCTCCCGTTCATTCGTTCATTCGTTGCCACGGTGCTCGTAACGGGTCTCCCTTTTCAGGCATCCCGGTTCGGTGGTGGGAAGGAGCCAGTCAGCGTCCGACAGGTGTTTCTCTGCCAGCCTCCCTCGAAGCTCGCAGAGCTCTTCGTGGGTCTAGGCCCCTCTTTCGACACAACTCCAGCTGTGATTGCTTCAGCGCAAATTTTTTTTTTTCCTCTTTGTCTTCGCTGTTCCTGAGCAGCAGAGAGGGCCCGTTTTACGACATGCAATGCAGCGTGAAGCGCACGATGAATGGTTCAAGTGGAGGTTGGAATGTGACCGCGATCGAGCGGTGCAGTAGCGAGGCGAGCAAGCAGGGAAGACGTGTAAAGGCAGGAAGGCGATATCTTCCCACGACATCCCTTCCTCTTCCTGGTGCGCCATGTTTGCGGGTCCGGGAAAGGAAAGAGGAGCACAAGTGAGCAAAGGGCGACGTATGATGCCGGCTACTTCTCCTACAGGTCAAATTGACTGCGCGTCCCGAATCGTCTCCACTTGGGCTTTTGTTGCAGACGTGTGAATAACTGCTTGAAGTTCACTGCGGACACGCGGTGATGGATGCTGCTCGTTTCTGCAGAGACTGGCAGCATGCAGTACCTTGAAAGCACCGCTAGAGATGACAGCCAGGGAAACAAAAGAGTGCATGCTTCTGCGGCTCTGTTCCAGGAGGATCATCACATCGCCTTGCAGGGAAGGCAAAGGAAAAAGCGGAGCCCTAGCACTTCCTTTCTCGAAAGAAAAAGGGCCAGATTTGTTGTACGATGTTCTCCCTTGGATCTTCATCCCGTGTCCACGTCAGACTCGTTTCAGTTGATCAATCACTGCTGGACCAGTCGATGGAAAAGAAACATGAAAAAATGACAATGAAAAAACATCCCGTGGATCAACGCAAAGCCGCAGCGCGGCGAAGCGGACAATTCCGTACGGTTGCCTTACTCCAGGAATCCTCGAACAACGCTCGGTATCTGCCGGTCGTCGCAAAGAGACGCGAGACAAGCCAGGGGCGGAGAGAAAACGGGACTAGACGGTGTGAGATGGTATGGGGAGAAGACATGCAAGGTACTAGTACTTCGCAGTACCTGACAGGTGAAGCAGGCACTGGCACGGGCACTGGACGAAAATGTCAGTAAATGGTGGGGGAACGGTGACCTCTAACAGGAAAGAAGGGAAATCAGGTAATCCCTCCTCGGTCTCTTGACTTTTAGTACCTTGTGTTTCCAAATCCGATATAGGAAGGTACAGGTAAAGAACGGAATCAGATGGAAAGATAGCCTCTGTCTCTCAAGAAGGGAAAGGCGAGACTGAAATTCACTTACCATCCCCCTCAAGCATCGCTCCTAAAGCAGCTGTCAAACATGCAACAACCATTTCCTGCTCATGATTATCATCCACCATCAAGCCCTTTTCTCTCCTCTACACTCGGCATCTAGAAGGAAACAGCATGCCGTCCCGCAAGGCTAGCCTCCCCCTGCTCCCCCTTCACGTCAGTGTGGCGTGAGCCCGCTGCCGATGGACCAGGGGCGGGAATTTTCACGTCGCAACCCGTGAAGGAGGGCGAAAGCCCGGAAACGTGCAGCATCGCCAGTGTACCGTTTTCGCGGGTCGCACAAGGGCACCACTCGAAACACCAAACGAAAGGGACCATTGAGACGTTGGGAAGAGTTGAACGTACGAGCGGCATCCTTGTTCTTCCCTTGTTCACGAATGGACAGAGGGAGGGAGGGAGAACAACCTGGTGATTAAGTGGGGGTTCGTTTTCGTCCCTTTTTTCGCACTGGATGTATGGACGATGTTGTAGCAGCACTTCCTAGTTGTATACCTGGGACGTTGTTTCACGACAGGCAAGCACGCAGGCAGGCAGGCACGGTTGAGATGCTGTTCGCAACGTGCACGCGCGCGCATTGAAGAGATGTGGAGGCTTCCTCCCGTTACGGGGGTCGAGTGGGCGGGGAATGCGTTCGTTATGCGGTCTCTTATAGGACATCTATAGGGCAGCGGACGGGGATTGCCCGGGGCACTCTGCACGTCAGATATCGGGAGGGTGAAGGAGTGGAGGTCGCGGCAGGGGAAGCTGAGGACAGAGCAGGTTTTGAGACGACGCTCAGTTGCTTCTTTCGAGTCTCTGAACGCGTTAGCGACGTGTTGATGGAGAAGTGAAGAAGAGAGGAAGAACGTCCGAGGTGATCGAGAAAGCATATCCATCAGTGAAGTCTGTCAGGGAGGACGTCAAGCGAAGGACGTTGATGTTAAGCGGGGGTACGTGATCATAGAAGCAAACGAACTTCATCGACCCAGTCCGGGAGTTGCAACCGACTCTCGCAGGTTGGAATAACTTACCCGGTGATGCTGGAACATCGCAGTGATTATAGGACTTTCATTATAGATTCGCCCGCAAGGCCTTCTTTCTCCTACGCGCTTAATCACTTCCTTTTCCTCGTCTATCATACGTCCTTGCTGCTGCCTGCCAGCATCTCACAATGTCCCCACACTCACATCCAATCCATCACCGCCCACGACTCGTCCGGTAAGGAAATCAAGAAGCGAAACAAGGCCAAGAATAATAACCCGATGTCGGAAACGCATTGCGCAATGGAAAAAGCAAAAGAAGAACACCGGACGTTCCCGCCGTGCGTACGTCGGAATTCTCTCCGACCCTCTCCGACCAGCTGCAGTGCCCTCCACTGCATCTTCGTATGTACACGGAACGCGCCGGGTCACCGAACGCCGTGTTCCCTCTCTCTCGGGCACGGCCAACGAAAAAAAGGCCGCCTCGGTCGTCTCGCCTCGCCTCGCCTCCGTGAGCTCTGTCGGATCGAACGACGATCACTCCATCTCCCGCGACGGTAGGTAGAAAAAAGAAATAAAAAATAACAAACAAGAAAAAACGCGTCCGTTGTTTTCCGACGCGACCGTTAAGGTACAGTAGTCGCTTTCCCGCTCGGGCCGTGCAAAGGAAGAAAAAAACAGGGTCACCATCTCCGTCCCTTCCATCCACCCCTCCCTCTTCCACCCCCGGGCCCCCCTCCTTTCGGACCGTTCCAGACGGACCGCCGAGAGCGAGCAAGCGAGCGAACGTTAGGTTAGTGGGATTCGATTGAGATTAGGGGCTCGGGAAGGTTTGGTTTGGACGAAGGGGCCTCCGGTTCGTGGATCAGCTCAAACCTAGCTTCCTCCATCCCAAAAGGGAGAGGTGCAGGGGGGGTGTTCGCAAACAAAGGTTTTGCCTGCCGGCACCGGTGGTGGAGCACGGGTTAGCAGGTAGGTAGCGAACTATTATGCAGAGAGCGCGGCACGTGTGTGGGGGAAGAGGGATAGGCGAATGGAGGCTGCGGCGTTCGCGGCGGAGACGGGCAAAGCCACCATCTAAGTCGATTCTTTTCATTGATGATAATAAAAGAGACGAAGGAATTGGTGGGCGGGATGGTGAAGAATCCGTTACTTGTCACACTGACACCATTGCGAGAAAAGCAAGCTAAAGAAGGAAGAAAAAAAAGAAAATTTCTTCAGCGCGACGTGCTAGTGTTCACCTCCTTGCGGACTTGATAACCTACCGATTGACCCCGTGCCGGGTGAGGCCGCGCGCGTGTGCAATTGTTTATGTATCTTGTTTCATATCGTTTTCTTTGCGTCCCCATTCTCCTCCCCCCGGCTGCGTTCGAGACTTGCAGTGAATCTTCCTACCCACTCACGTAATGCACACAATCTACGCACGCACGTTCGCGCCGCCAGAGATTGAAGTTACCCGCGCTGCTGTCAAATAAAAAGCAAAGAAAAAGCAAGAGGAGAGAAAGGAGGAACCGATCACGCCGGCCCCGGCCACGACCTCGAGCCGAAGCCGAACGGGAACCTACAACGGGAACGGATACGGAACGGAAGATGGGGGAAGGGGAGGGGAGGGCAAGGAGGCGTCCCTCTCTTTTCAAGATACCCGCCGCATCCCTCCCCAACCTCGAGCACAAAACGAGCGAACGAACGAACGAACGGGCGGAAAAGCCCGTAGATTTTCATGCATGGAAGCGCATGCATGCAATCTTTTCATGCGAGATAAGGGAGGGCATCTTCCAGTCACAAGCAGTTATTTTCCTTGGTCCCTAGGGCTCCTAGTAGCAGTTCCTGTCATATCGCCCCTCCCTCCCCCAAAACAGCAAACCCACTTCGCTTCGCCCCGCCCCGCCCCCAAACCACTGCACATAAAAAAAGCATACCGGCACGCTCTGATAAGGAATGATGCCTGGGACACAGTCATAAGGACTGCGGATGCAGTGATGAACGATGAGCAGGTAGATAGCCGCCTCCCCTCCCCCACCCGGTAGGTATCTCGCATGTCGCATCCTGTCCGTGTTTCGTTCTTCTCCACACCTCATCCACGATATGGGTACTGAGGTTCTGTGGCGAGGGAGCGGGACGAGCAGTAGTGAGCTACTAGGTACCTACTACCTACCTAGTGGCTGAAGGTGGAGGTACTATACTAGCTACTCGCTATATACGTATTCCGGTATAGTATACTGTACGGTACGGTATAGGGGAAGCTTACTACAGGACTATACATACCTTACCTCACAGTAAGCCCGTCGTGCTGCGCGCGCGAGCTATCACATACATTTCCCCTTTCAACCGCATCAGCCGCGCACGCGCACACACACACACACACACGGGAGCATAGGCGTAGGCGTGGGCGTTATGTGCGTTATGTGCGTGGTGTGCGTCAGTTGCGCTGCTGTGCGTGAAGGCGCATGGTGGCGGAAGAAATACATTGACGAAGGAGAAGGGCGAGAGGTAGTAGAAAGACCGAGAGGGTTAAGGATGGATTGAGGGCGTTGCAGTCGTGTCGTGTCACTGACGAATTTGACGTACACACATACATGCAGGTGTTTTGCTTTTTTTTTCTTTTTTTTTCTTTTGGACGGAATGAGCGAGGTACATGCTGCTGTATGTAGGTAATGTATGGATGGATGGACATCAGAGCAGCATGCCGCTCGGACGAGGCGCCGGCCGTGGGGCGGGGGCGGGTCTGAATATCAAACCTCCTGTACAAACACTCGTGACGAGACCATAAGAATGCAGTGCCTGCCGCTGAAGAAATCTGAGCTGAAGGATCGCCAAAAAAAAGAGAAGAAAAAAGCAAAGCAGAAGAAGAAGAACCAAGACAAGTTAACCGCCGAACCGACCTCAGCCACCCGTTCCGAACGCGGTCGTTCGCTCCGTGATTGCAGTCCATGGATGACGGGGTGGACACAAAAAAATCCTGGCTTGGAGAACTTCACTCCCGTCATTTCAGCCTTTCGCACGGACACAGACACAGACAGGCGCCCGCTGCGCCCTGGCAGGCAGGCAGCTACCACCGTAGCCGCGCGGCGGGGAGGGATGGAGGGAAGGATAGAGGGAGGGAAGGGATGGTGGATGGGTGTGGTCGGTGGCATGTACCGTAGAGACCTGATAATATACGCTCCGTACAGAACGGAGCCTTGTTTATTTATTTTTTTCCTTTCATTGCTGTCTCTCATCGGCGGCGGTTATTCCCGAGTGAACGCAAAACATAAACAAGAAGAGAGAAGAGAAAAAAAAAGTAAAGGTGGTTACCTGTTCCTTCATCATCAGTTGATGGGACAAGGCTGACACACACAACCTCCCCCAATCCTAGACAGAGAGAACGTGCGTGCGTGCGTGCGTGCCTGCGTCCAACCGTGAAGAAAAAATCGGGAAAAGGAACGTGCGCTGCAAGAAGCCGTCCAAATCGCATCTGCTTCTTCTCTTTCCTTACTTTTTATCCTTGAAGAGAAAGAAAAAAGAAGCAGCAACAAAAACCACCAGACACGCACCTCTAATAAACAGCGGGGCCGAAGCGAAGCGAAGCGGCTGATGAGATGGAACCTTACCTTATGAGCTGCTGGGCTGAGCCCACTCAAGCAGAGCAGCAGTAGCAAAAGCAAAGCAAGTACCTCCCTGCATACCTAGGCTACTACCTAATAAGCTACTTACCTAGTGAGACGGGATCGACAAGACAGATGGGACAGATGGATTAGACAGGCAGACAGGCAGACAAGACAACTTGACAAGACACGATAGAGACAGGTGACGTGCGCGGGCGCGGGACGCAGATCCGCTGACGAATTGAACTGCCCGAGATCTTGTTTCAGGAGGATGACGGAAGCTGTGAAGTTTCTTGCGAAGGGCACTCGGTCTTGGACGGTATGGGGAGACAGGATGTCCATAACAAACAAAAATAATAATACTCATGAGCATAGAGAAGAACAAACTGACGACATACTATGCAAATCCCACGAAGCGGGAGGACCCGCAGCGCATGACTGCATCAACAATAACGAAAGTTAAACTCGACGTTCCTTCTGAGGGAATAATGGGAATAGTACCTTACGGCCAGTACCGTGATGGATGATGGATGGACATGGCAGGTACGGTGGGTTGTATCAACCGCAAATCCCCACCACCCTCACCAGTAAAACAAAGCAAGAGTAAAAGCAAAAAGCACCTCATCCTCGCGCCATCCATGCCAAAGTATATTCAACGTTACAAGAATAACAGACGGAATAATGTCATAACCCAGCAAGAAAAAGGCGAAACGACAACGACATCGACGACGGCAGACGGCGGCAGAATAAATCCGCGAACCGCAGTGCAGTGCAGTGCAGTAAGTGATGATGGGCCTGGCCTGGACCCGAGAAAGAAAAAAAGGCGTTTCAGCAAGGCGAAAGGCGAAAGGCGAATCGCCCCCTTCTCTCTCTCCCTTGTGCGTCTGTAACTACCTACTAGCTAGGTACCTCCCTACCTACCTACTGAATGAGGCCGGCCAGCCAGCAAGGTTCTCTTTCTCTGTGTATGTGAGTGTACCTTAGGCTATGTCGCGGGGGGAGGGGCGAAGGGTAACGTGTGTACAGTTCAAAGGCGGGAGGGGAGGGGATCCCGACGGGTTGGGAGAGAAAGAAGTGTACGTGTGTGTTCTGGCTTCTTCTTCTCTTTGGATAGGAGGAGGAGGACGACGACGACGACAACGACGATGGATGGCTGGATGACGACTGCCTGCCGACTGACGACTGATGGTGAACCAACCAACCCAGACCCCCGGAGAGAGGAGGAGGGAACGAATGGAAGGGGCTTGATGCGGGCGCAGCGGGGCAGGCAGGACAGACACAGACAGGGGGTGATGGATGGGTTTGCGAACGTTCAAGGTGTGAGAACGTTCAGGGTACCTTCGTATTGTAAAGTTATGGTGTGGTTCATCAAAGTTGTTATGGTAATACATGTATGTGTGTATGCTCGTCGCCTCGGAACACGACGATGTTGTGATGTGGAGAGAAGGTTGTGTGCGTGTGTGGGGACGACGCTGCGTCGCTCTGCGTTGCGGTGCTCTGGTGAGAGGATGGCGTGTGGCTTCCTTCATCCGTCATGGGTTGGTTTTGTGTGTGTTTGCGAGCGAAGAAAAAAAAGGCGTGCTCGGACGACAGGGCAGGGGGGGATGGATGGATAGATGGAAGCGGATTAGTGGGGAGGGGTGGCTGTTCGTCCTGTTCTTCGAGGCAGTGGAGAGGGGCACAACCACCTCAACTCTGATGGGAAACGGGCACGGCCGCCGCGGCAGGTGCAGGTGCAGGTGCAGGTTCCAGTGTGGGGACGGCCGGCCGATGACCGGGGCAGATTTTTCTTCCTTTTCGTTAGCCGCCCGATGCCAGACGATGCCAGGCGATGCCAGAGGGGGCAGCAGCAGTCAGGCAGGCCAGGGGGGACGAGGGACGCCTTACCCAAGGAGGAGAGGGGAGGGGAGACAGAGGGGGTGGCCGTAGAGGAGGGACCGGGAAGGGTTGTGTCCAAACGCAGCGCTCACGACATCCCACGTTGACGAGTTCGATGCGGTCTAGCGCAAGCTGCCTGCGAGAAGACCGGACCCTGGCCCTCCCTGGGCTGGCGATGGCGGAAGGCGGAGGGGGCGGATGGCGGATGGCGGATGGCTGATGGCTGATGGCTGATGGCTCGCCATGGCACCCACCCCCCCTTCCCTTCCCAGAACGGCTCGCACCTGCAGGAGCAGAACGCAGCAGCAGGCAGAGGGAGCAGCAGCAGAGCCACCAGACCACCCACTCGCCCCATACAATTCTGCGTGCCTGGGCCGACGCCCACCACTGGTCCGCCTGGCTGACCCTGCCAACCCGCTGCCCCCATCCTGCCCTGACCTGCCCTTGTCCTCCTGCCCGTGTGCTGCCCTTGTCCTGTCCTGTCCGCTGCCTGCTGCCCGCCTGCATCCCCAAGAATAAGAATCCTCATGGCCCACCCGTCCAACTGCTTTCTGATCTCCCTCTCTCCCTCTCTCTCTCCCACCTGGAATCTTCCCCTTCATACACCACGACCACATCATCGAGTCGCTTCTTCTTCTTCCTCTTCCTCGTCTCCTTCTTCCTTCCGCTGGACACGCCCATTGGTCATCCGCCTGCTCGTTGCATGTTCCGATCGTGCCCTCCCGCTCCCTCGTCATTTTCGCTTCCGAGCACCTCTTAGCACATCACCGCCTGACTCACCAGGCCCGGCTCCACTCTTGTCCACCCCAAGACTCATACCTTGTTGAACGGGCTGGGTATAATAAACTTCCAGCTGCCTCAATTCCTTCTTCACCACATCCGCCCCATTCCCTTACGTCGTCATCTCATCGACGCAGACTCGTCCGACGTCTCGCTCGTCCGACGTCTCGCTCGTCTGCCTTCGAACTTCCGCCTACTATACCACCACCAACCACCACCACACTTTGATTCAACCACAGACACATCCACATACAATTTCACAATGGCCACCGAATTGGAATGGTCTCACGACTTCTGCCTCTCCTGCGATCGTCAAATCTCAGAGGGTGCCTACTGCTCACAAGCATGCCGCCTCGCCGACCTCGAGAAGGCTGGTAGCGCTGAACCCACCACACCCGGTCTCCACTTCTCCACCTCCGCCTCGTCGACAGCCTCCGCTGGCTCGGGCTTCTACCTCCCTCCCGCCATCAACTTCGGAGCCTACCGATCGACGTCCAAGGCCGACTCACCGCCAACAAGTCCGGGCTGCGATTCATCTGCCTCCCACTCCTACTTCCCGAACAGCTCCTCGACCTCCCCGCCGAAGCGTTGCCTCTCCCCCTCCTCATCCCGGTCTTCGCTGTCGTCCATGTCGAGTTCGTCCAGCCAAGGGCTCTCCGCCCAGGCAGCCACCGAGCTCCGAGGCTACATGAGCTCCTTCGACCAGACCCGCGATCTCAAGAGGCGCCTGTCGACTATGGCGTAGGGTGTCCACCTTGCTTGCATCGCACACGGACGCACCCCATGCCATCTCACGTCGTCACGCCTCTCCTACCACGCCTTCTTACGACCATCTTCCTGGGAACCAGTAAAAAAAATCATTTGGAGTTCACGTCTGCTTCAGCATCGGGAGGGATACCACTGTTTTATCGCAACTCGTTCTGTACAGCATCGCTTCCCTTCACACGCATTCCATCTCCGGCGCAACCGATCCACATCAAAAAAACTTCTCCATCAAAGACCTGGAAGGGCTAGACGCTTGCCTTTTTGCTTCTCCGCGTCCCTTCGCCTTTACTTTCATACGACCGAGACGACCTTTTTTCGTCGATTTCTCGAGACTTGCTTGGTTGCAACCCGAGACATAAAAAAGTGTTTTTAATTTTCTTCACCCTTCCATCACGGCGGGACCTTCATTGGTTCCCCACTCGATATATCCGCACGTACACGTGCGCGCTCCGCCCTCCACCAGGCGGTGTCGACGTGTCCGCATGCTGGCGATCACCGAGCTTCCACTCACATTCTTGATTCATCTTCAAGAAAAAAAGACATGTTTTATTCTACCATTGTCGAGAATTACTATTTATGTCGGGTTCACTTCAGCGGGGTGTTTTGTGATTTTTTTTCTGGGTATATGGGAAAGGGAATGGGAACCATCGGGAAAGAATTGGAGGGTTCTACGACGGCTTTTACTTTTCTACCGTCATCTTACAATGGAGATGCACTCCAAAATCACTTCGAGATTTTATTTTTCTTCACTTCGAAATGGGTTTTCTTTTCTGCCGAGACCATCTCCTCTTCTTCTTCTTTCTTCCCGAAAAACGAAATAAAAATCCGTTGTCCTTTCTTTTCTTTTTTCTTTTTCTTCACCCACGTGTTTGGATATGGTTGGGTTGGGATGATGTGGGGGGTTTTCGGGAGTCTCGGGCGTTTGGGAAAGGGGAGAAATGGAAGGGAAGGGAGCGGCGGGACATCGGACGGGACATCAGGGTACCGACCGGCGATGCCGGCGCACGGCCACCCACCCACCCACCACCCACCACAGGGTCCGGGGCTGGCTTGGTCGTCGGCTTCGCGCAGGTACTGTACACGACCTGGGATGTACTGTACCAGTCGCTGGGACTTGTATTGCTGCCCTGCTGCCATGATTTATTATCTCTAAGTTATGAGCTGTGGAGCGATGTTGGTTCCCAGGCAGACAGAAGAGAATGGAAAATAAACGAAATGAGATAAATGAATACAATCCACTCATCGAAATAAACATTTATATCTGATTGAACGCGTTGAATGGTCCTTGCCTCTCTTTTCCCGGCCTCTGGCTTCTATAGAGATAGCTATCCCCTAGCCTATGTGGAGTGGAGTACATCCTGGGATGTATGAGAAGAAAGAGAGGGCGTCCACCTTTAGCTCACCTGTTTCTCTCTGTCCTCTCTCTTATTATCTCTATCTGAGCGATCCTCCCTCCCTCATCTCCTACATAATCACACTATCCACACCATTTCCTTCCCTCCTCAGCATCAGCGTGTGAGTTCACCCCGCCTTATCCCTACCCGCGACCGTCGTCATCCAACCTCCTCCTCCTCCCTCTCCTCCTCTTTCGCGGGAAAGGCGGCAGGGATGAAGGAAGGAAGGTAGGATGGAGGGGAAAGAACCCTGATCGTGACCCCGATCGTGACCCTGATCCTGAGGCCGACCCTACCTGCCTGCACGTTTGGTATCTGTCTATCTGCCTGCCTGTCTATCTGTCTGTTAAGCGCGCAACGGCGACTGGTAGGGCGGTCTTTTCCCTTTGGGGGAGGGGGGTGGGCGATTGATCGATCGATAGATAAGTAAGTAGGGAGGGAGTGATAAGGTGGTTGGGCTGCAGGGTCTATGTACTGTATTCACGAGATACTAGGAGTACTGTATTCATCTTTCCAATCCAATCCATCCAAGGGGTATATCAACTCCTCTCTCAGTGGCTCACTTCATACTATGTATATACTATACATATACAGTACATATATATATCCTCATAGCAGCGCTCGAACACCGTATAGATGCCGTTAGAAGGCAAAACCACACAGCGCAGCAAGTGGTCAGGGCGTCCCCTTTCCCTTTCCCCGCATTTTCACGAACCCCAGCCAGCCAGCCCTTCGAAGGAGTAACGTCGTCATCGACCCTCAATCAATCAATCAATCAATCCTCGACATCCCAGTAACTTGACTAAAGCCAAACCAAGCCTTCACCTATAACTACTAGTTACTGTGGTTATCTTTCCCTCTTCCTTATCTGCGGGGGTCGCCACAACACCCGGCTCTCTTCCCTCTACCTATTTGTGCCTGCTCAACACAGCCACCACCCCTCTCCCTCCCCTCTACTGTGTTTCGCTTTTGCCGCGCACGGCGCGGTTCGGTGTCGTGGATGACCTCACCCGGGGTGTATGTATGTATGAGGCGTGATGATGGATACTAGGTAGTGGTGTGTGATTGGAGGGCACGCGTGACCGGTGTCATCATCACTATCACTGCCACTCTTTATCCACGTCTTTTGCATCTTCGGGTCACGGGTACCTTGGCCAGCCAGCGAGGATGGTGGCGGCTGGATGGTGGCTAGCTGGTGGCTGGGGATGGGGTGTGAATAGCAGGATGGTTAGGGCGGCGAGGTGGGGTGTAGAGGGAGATAGGTAAGTAAGGTAGGTCAGGTGGACGATGTCGGTTGTGATAGTGATTCCGCGGGTTTGTTTCATTGTTTCTTTCACGTAGATCAAGGCGTGACTTTGATCCTAAGTAGCTGGGCGACTCTTGAGCACCTTTCTTGATTGCTTTGGACTGCGTAGATAGGTAGGTACGTAACTCCCTGTAACTCCCTGCGCGGTTTCGCCCGTCGAGTACGCCCAGCCTAGCGCTGTATAGCTACCTATTTACTTGCTTTACGTCTTTTGTCATCGATACTGGTACAGTAGATGCGAAGAACAGTCCAGACCACCACCACCACCACCACCACCACCACCACCACCACCACTGCCACCGCGTTCCTGGCGATGGCGTGCTTTCCATCTGTGGTACCATAGTCTACCTATCCCGCTCCGCTTCCGGTGTTTCCCTATGTACCGTGGCTCTGAGTTCGAGGTGAGTAAAGTATGTATCTTTCCCTTTCTTTTCCGTATTCGGTTCTTTCCTTCTTACTACCAATGGACTCACCTTCTTGGTTCCGTAGCTGGTTACTCACCTTGTCGTGATGTTCTTTTCCATTTTGTTTATCTTTTATTCACTTTTATTTACACGGTTCGTTCAATCCGCTTCCTCTTTGTCCCAGCATCGAAACAACGAGCCATCAGCCATGGTCTGGGCCAGCCATACCCGTCATAAATCCCTCCTACGCGCACCGCACTTCCCCCTTGCCCCTGGCGGCTTCTTTTCCATTGGGGAAGAACGAACCATGGTCCCCCAAAGGGACGGCGATCGGCCTTGTTCGCCGAGGAGAAGGCTGAGGGACACCTCAGGGCAGACAGGTTCCCTTTACCTCCTCCCGTCTTTGCCGAGGCCAGCCAAACAAGATTCGAGAGCCTGAGTACCTTTCTTCCTCAACAAAGCAGAAAAAGAAAAGAATGCACCACCAGCCGTCTGTGCCGTGTCTACATAGAGAACGTTCGAGACGGCCGATCGGTCGGTCCCAGCCCTCCCTTTCCCTAGCTATGTGGTGGTACAGATTACCGAAACGTCCCCGTTCGAAACGAATCGTTCTTCTTCGCGGCGGCGGCGGGAACGAGCTGCGGTATCTTGTGTCGCGCGGGCGCGGGCGTTGATGGGCGAAAAAGCCAAGGATGGGTGATGCGATGATGGCATGAGGCATGAGGCATGAGGCATGAGGCATGAAGTATGAGGTGCGACGGACGGAGTGGAGGGAAGGGAAGGGAAGAGCCGTTTGTTGTGATTGCCTCGGAGCTGCATGGTAGAATGCGTGGGTGGACGTAAGGCAAGAGAGCGAAAGGGGGTGTACGTATGGTGTCGCTGCCTTGAGAGTGGTGGTGGACAGGCATCTTCGCATTCCACCTGCCTGCAAGACGCATTAATTCATGCGCTGCAGGAGGGAGCACCTCATCTTCCGTCGTGGCACCCAACCTATACGGATTTCACCTGTTGCTCCCATCTCCGGACCGCGGTTTTGCGAATCTCGTCTCTGCCTCTCTTTCGTTTCTTTTCGTTGCCTTTTTTCTTTCTTTCTTTCTTTCTTTCTCTTTCTTTTTGTCTTCCTTTGCGCGGTGCTTCCTTGTGTTACCCGGTCTGAGGCACGGTTCGTTCATTCATGCTGTGTTACCATTTCTCCCTCGTCAACCCCCTGGGTATCTCCAGCCAGCACCGGAGTACGAGAAAAGCGCCGCACGAAGGGGGGAGGGTTGCTCGTTCATCGCGGGCATGCAATGCATGTCATGGATGGGATCCTCCTTGGTTTGCAGGCTTTCCATGGGGAGCAAGAATTGGCGATGTCCGACGCCGCCATTAGTGAAGCGCACTTGCTTTGTTGAGGATGAGAAGAATAAGGAGGAGGAGGAGGCTTTTTTCCCCCTCGTCTTCCCTTGAAGCTTGTCTGGTGCAACGGACAGGACCACCATGGGTTGCACCGTAGGCGCTTCGCTGGCTGAGACATGGGGCCGTGTGAACGGTTGGTGATCTTCCCGCTTCACTCTTCTTTTCTTTGTTTCTCCGAGGTTCCTCGGTCTTTCCTGACCGTACCGTCATGCCGTTCTGCTTCTTTGGGTTTGGTGTCGAGGTTGCTTTTTCTTTTCCCGTTCAGAACGTAGCCACGGATGACCTCGTCACTCACTCTCCACGGTTAACCTCTTCGAACGCCCCTGACACCGAGGTATCTACTGCGGATCTGCCCGCTCCGTCGGAACCCATTTCCGGTCAGAGCCTCAAAAAGCCTGCCCAGCCATGCATGCATGGGGATTGCGCACTTAGGAAGTGTATCCGGCCACGTATCACTTAAGCAGAGAAGGGAAAGAGAGAGAGGATAGGAACGAGACGGCTCACCCATATCCACCTACCGGGCGCTTCCTATTCGTACTTCCTTTCTCTCACCGTCTGCCACACTTTAGGAGTGCGCCAAACCCGGAGTGGACTTGTTTGATCCGGCACCTTCCCTTTTTCCCATGCTTGTACAGGCAGGTAGATGCACGTCTTCGTCCTTTACCGGATGTTCCGACTCGTACTCTAGCTTGAACACGCTGTTCGTGTGGAGAGACAGAGAGAGAGCATCTATCGGTGTGAATACATGGCGCGGGAAGGGGAAAGGGATTGCGATTTTCCCTTTGCCCGAATTCTGAAATTTGGTGGAGTGGAGACGGTGGTGTCTAGTAATTAGTGCGCTTCACCGGCGAGAGCGCACGTTCGGGTGAAAGAGAGAGGTGATGAGGGGAACGAAGGAGAGAGTTCGGGTTGGGGTGGTGTAACCGTTCGTAAAGAGAGCGAAAGAGAGAAAGCGGTGGACGTCGTGTCTTCTTCTCCTACAACCGGGGACATGGTGAAAGGCCCGTCACGATAGCATCAATTCATCTCCTTCCCTGCGCCGACTTCATCTCTTACTCCCACTACCCCCTTTCAGTTTCCTCCTCTCTTCACCGTTCACCGTTTGACCAACAGGGAAACCCGTAATCGGGCATCCACCTCTTCGTTGTCGCACTCGTGCCATGTACGTACCGCCGTCTCAACGTGTCGTGTTTTCTTCCCCATCCCCATTCCCTCCCTTCTCGGACAATTAATTCGCGCCCCTATACGACCAGGTCCGTCGTCCCCGCCAAAGTAACCAATCTTCTCTTGCCCTTCCTCATCACTTAGCCTCCTCCCGCCGCCGCGCGCTCACTCTTCTTCGCCTTTTACAGGAAATGGGAAACTCGAGACAGGAGAAGAAGACCCATAACCACCACGCCCTCCGCTCGGAGCTAGACATCATACCGCAACATCCCAGCGAAGCAAGACGAGGGAGATCCTCTCTCGCGCCCCAGTTCATGCACCTACCCGTCCCGTCCTACACAACGCGCAAAACCTCGCCCCGGTTTCCTCCGCCCTCGCAACTCCGATGTCGCATCTCCCCTCCCCTTCTCCACCGCTCAGCGTATGCGGTGAGAAGGAGAGACAGAGAGAGGGGGTGTGGTTAAGTGTGAAACCGTACGAGGACGGCTGCTTGGAAAATCCACCTTGCGTATCTCAAACGGAACCGGGGCGCGAGTCACCGCAACTGCTCTTGTTTGATGGCGGTTGGGGCTTTTTTCGTCCTTTCGTTTTCTTCTTCTCTTTGCTCGTGATGGCGCGTGATGCTTTTACTCTTGCTTTTTTTTCCCTTCGGAATCTCGTCTGCTGTTCAGGTCCTCGCGCGCCCTGCTTCGACTTTCGTCAAGGGGAAAGAGGCGCGGTGGATGCCGAAGGGACATCCTTCCAAAGCAGTGAAGTAGTGCAATCCACCTTGAGGCTCTGCCGCTGTAGCACATTTGGAGCGACAGGGGGAGCGCGGGTCGCCTTCTCACCGGTCAATCGGTCGACCGGTCGGTCAGATAGTGGAAAGCCGCAGGATCTGGCTCGCGCTGGCTGTGCGCTTCCACCACCCTCCCCCTTTCCCCCCGGCCTTTTCCGAGGACCTTGGAGGGAGGGACGGGGAAAAGCTTCTTCCCTCCTCCCTGCTCATCTGACTGATGCTGGTTCGTGACAGGTGGGTGGTGAGTGGAGGGCGCGCAGATGATGCGGGTTCCCGTGTCGGTCGTTGAACGGATGTGGGGAATGAGCAGGTGGAGAGGCAGGGAAGGAGGGAGGGAGCGTGTGTGGCCTCCCTTCTGTACGTTCATTTGATGGAACGGGATGGCAGGGGGGGTGGTGTTGAGGGTGGCCCGATGAGTCGCGGCTCCGTGATCAGAAGGGTGTTTTGTGCTTCCCATGGTGGACTGCAGATCAATTGGACCGACAGGTGCCCAGGGAGTTTTGAAAGGGACACATGCTATCGTTCGAAAGTGACCTCGCGATGCCGACGTGCGTTGTATGCCTGATGATGCGCGCCTTACTTTCAAGGCATCGTGGTAGACGGAGTGCCACCGTTCGACCAATCATCGACCTCCGCGGACCGAAAAGGGGAATCGTTGAACTGGCTCGGCTGAGGCGCTGAACGGGTGGAGGCCTATAGCAGTCGCCGTTGCAAGGCTGGACATCTCCTCCCCCCGGAGCTCACGGCAAGATTTGGTGAGTCGACGCTTGCGGTGGGAGTATGTATCCGAGATATTTAGTGTTTGGAACCCCTTGAGAGAGAGCTACGGATCCGGAGAAAGGGCGGTCCTGTGGGGGGAGAGAAGCACGGTGTTCCAATAGGCACACTATATCATGGTGAATGGAGGAGCTAAATAGTCAACCGTTTTCCTGCCGTTGATTTATACGTACATGACTATCGTATCCGTTTTTCCTTTTATGGACATGCAAATGTAGACCCATCTCACTCACACTAGCCGAGCAAATTCAAACGCTTAAACTTCTTCACCACCGGCGGCTCCTTCTTTCGCCCCGTGTCATGGAGCGCATCCCAGAGCACCCCATCAGCACCCGATGGCCTCTCCTCCTCCCCTTCCACCTTCGGCTTCTCCTCCGCCTCCCACACCTCACCCACACACCCCTCGCACAACGTCACCACCTCCACCATACCCCTCTCCACCGCCTCAGCCCGTTCCCTCATCCCTCTCCGGACGAGCCCCTCCACCAGCCGCGAAATCTCATCGCTCACAAGGTTCACCCGTTCGATCAGCCGTTCGATGCTGCTCACCAGGTATCCCTCTTCGTACACCGTCCCCTTCTTGCCCCGTGCCCTCTTCCGCTCCTCCCGACGCCGATTCTTGCTCGTCTTCCGACTCACGCCCGTCGCCACCGTGCCCTGGCTGCCCGTGTACCGCGTCATGAACGTGCCGCCCGACGTCGTCACCTCGCTGGGCGCGAGGGACACGTTGTCCGGGATGTCCACGCCAGCCGCCGCGGCCGCCGCGGCCTCACCACCAAAGAAAGCCAAGGGGTCCTCCCGCTTCTTCTGCCGCAGCTCCCGTAGCCGGGGCACCTGAGCGTTCAGCTGGCCCTTGAATTCGGCCAGCAGCTCCGTCGTCGACCCGGAACCCTCGATCAGACCGGGATCGATGATCTCGGTGAGCAGTTCCCGGCGGCCCTTGAGCGCGACGATCCGCATCGCCTCCGCGTACCAGTGGCCCCGGCAGAAGAGCTTGGCCGCCGTCTCGACGTCGGCCAGGTAGTCCAGATGGATGGTGGCGGCGGCGAGGAAGTCGCTGGACTCGGTGAGCGCGTCGGCCAGCGTCTCGGCGAGCGCGGTGACCTCGTCGTCCGAGATGTCCGAAGCGAGAGACGCGCTCGAGAGCGACTCGCGCCACATGTGCGCCAGTCGGTAGTTCTCGCTTGCCAGCGCGTGGAGGGAGAGCGACTCGTACGCGAGACCGGCTTCGCGGAAGCGGTTGCGGGAGTGGAGGAAGTCCGCGTAGAGGCGGGTGAGCTCGGAAAGCTGGGCGGGTTGGTATTTGTATAGTTCGAGCGCGGCGCTGTATAGCTCGTGCTCCTCAACGTAAGACTTGAGCTCTTCGAAGGCGGAGAGATCGAATAGGTGTGTGAGGGCCTTTTCGTGTCGGCCGAGCGCGTCGTCGATGGCGAATTGGCGTCGGAGGGGGGTCATTCCTTGAAGGGACTCGAGATAGGGGAGGTATTCGCGTGGGTCTTTCTGAGACTGTTGGGCAATCAGGAGGGCGAGCTCGAGGTTATATAGTCCGAGGGCGCTGTCGTAGAGTCTGTTGACGTCCGCTAAGAAGCAGATATGCTCCGCCGCCCTTTCTGCGAGCTCCTCTTGTCCTGAGATGCGTAAGCAAAATGCGACGAAAGAGGTGATCCAATCATACCTTGAAGCTTCGCGACCACCCGAAGGCCAGCCTCCAATGCGGGCGGTTGCTTACAGACGTGCGCGGTGATGATATTTTGCAGGTTAGACGCCGTTTCCGTCTCGAGTACTTGGAGAAAAGCATCGCAGATTCGGTTGACCTTGGACTCCTGGGCAACTGTGCTGTTTGTCGATGGACTCATTTCTTGGACGGCCGAAGTGCCCTGTGTAAGTGCCTTCTTAGAGGTTTCTCGATACATGGTCTGCGCAACATCTTCATCTCTGTAGTGGATGAGTATGGGAACGACAATACTAAAGCAATAGAACTTACCTAAGCTGGGAAAGGAACAAGTCGATGTGCTCTGCCTTTTTGACCTGCTTGATGAAATCCTTTACGTGCGACATGAACTGAGCTGGAGCGTGATCATGTAAGATGTTCATATCGACTCTTTGGTTGCGGCAGGCCAGGAAAGCAGTCTTGTAGTCCAGTGATTCGACCGCCCGTCGGATACCAGCTAGTACTAGTGCTCGAGGGTAGATTGTCTCAAGATTACCTCGTGGCATCTGGAGGACGACCGAATAGACGGACGGCATTACAGCAACCAATTTCGCCCCCCTCTCAATGGCTCGGCATCTCTCGTCCTTCTCAGGTTCATCTGGCGGTACTTCCAATTCATTCACAGGAGCCATGTGGATGAACTTGAGGTGATGCTGAGTAGTCGTGAACAGAACATGAGCAGCCGTGACAAGAAAAGAGGTACAGTTGCGGACAAGCACCCGTCCATTTGCAAATAGCGCCCCATTCGCGGTCAAGGCAAAGGCAATGGTCTCTTCACCATGCTTCGCTACTTGCACCCAAGGCGCGGATTTCGGAAGTTTAGCGATAGGAGACCATTGGTCATCCTCAGAGAGCTCAAACATCGAACCATCCGAGTATTCAACGCAAATACATCGCCAGTCCAAGGTGCTCGATAATGTGCAGATACGGCCTTGTTGTGGCATGGAAATAGGGAGATTGGCTTTGCCATCGAAGGGTAGGAGGACAGAGATTCCCGTCTCGGCCTCTTCCGCTAGTACGTGGACTTCCGATTCTCCTCGAAAGCAGATCTGGCGGGTATTGTATCCCGGTTCTGCGGTGTAATTCCAGAGTAGTGCGGGTTCTGGGGTTGGCTTGGTCCGAACGTCGTATTCGTAAACATAAACGTCTGCTTCGCATAATACAGCCACTTGGGTGCTCGAAGCGTTCACAGCAACATCCTTGGCGTTCTTTTCCAAGGCTACTTCGTGCCGGGCCATAGGTGGGGGTACGTTAGCCACTCTAAGAGGTGTCAATTTGAGGTTGCCTATGACGAATTAGCTATATGAAATGTTTAATCGAGGGGAACACCTACAGCCATCAATTACAGGCGTGAGTCCATAATCACTGGGTGGCGAGGTTGGTCCGCCTGAGACCACAAACGCGTATTCCAGGCTTTGCAATGATTCTGGCATATTGTTAGAACTCAACGGCCCAAGATGATTGATCAGCCTTACCAGAACAGCTGAGAGCAAGACAAAGGGGCCTCTCTGGATGCCACTGAGCCCGCATCATTTCTCCGGTGTAGAACTCATCGGGATTTCTGATCTCCTTCTTGAGATAATAGTGGTAATTGCCCATGGTCCAAAGTTGCACGCGGTCTTTGAAGCAGATAGCAAGGCAGCTGGAGTCACAATTCCACCGAAGGTCAATGCTGCTTCCCCAGTCAGAGAGATCTTCTGCACTCAGTCGTAGACTGAATTGGCCGTGGCGGAGACCGTTGCGCTCGAAGAAGACAATGTCCACACGATCTTCGAACCGCTGCACGCCAGCCATAAGGTTACCAGCGGGCCTCCAACTCAGCGCTCCTTCCAGACCATCTACCGGCTCGCTGACACTGTCAAGGACTCCTTCTCTTGTGTACACTCGGATCATTCGCCTCTTGTTCTCTTCAATGGTGTTGATGGCCATATATGCCCCGTCGCCTCTCCAGCTGATTGTGACTCTCTTGTCATCGAGAGGACTAAGGACCCCTTCATCCACCTTTTCAGGCATTGTCGGATCTCGCAGCGCTTTTGCTCTTTTGCCCTGAAACTGGGTCTCTCGCTTTCCCCAGCCAACATTGACGTGCTTAGAGAGCTTGACATCTTCAACGTTGAGAGTGGCGCTTGTGATGTTCTCGAAATCCCTTGTCATATACAGGAGGGTGTGAACGTTGGTGGAGATGACGAGCAATTCTTCATCTGGTGACCAAGCCGCGCTTGATATGCCCGCATCAACGGAACCCACAATTTCAATCATATCCTCACCTGGAAGAGGATCTTCCCGAACGATGACAATATCGCCGCCAGCGAGAATCAAACAGCACATGGAAGTGTCCGAAAAATACTGAAGACTAACAATGTTGTCGACCGCCAACTCTGGGTTCGGAGAGGGCGCATCCCAGGAAGCGATGAGCGTAAGTCTCTCATCCAGAGGCCCCTCTCCATCCTGTAGACGTCTGATTTCGATGACCGCGCTGGCTTCGGAAGGCCCAAATGCGCATATCAAGGAAGCGGAGGATGCGTCCCAGGCTGTTGCGGTCAGTGGCAGACTGCTGCCCGCGAACTTCGCCACCGAGCGAGCGATGTTCCTCAAGTTGCGCATGATTCGGAAACCTATAGTCCTCCTCGAGGAAGCAACGGTCAAAGTAGCCTATCAGCCGTGCTGGCGCATTTGCACATAGGTCGATATATCAATGTTGTTCACATAGATTTTTTTGAAGGGTTGCACTAGTCGTCGGGCGGATAGCCGAGACTCCCCATCCAATGATCAGGGCCCTCTAGCAATTACCGAACAACGCTGCAACGATTTCAATATGCGATCATACACGGCCGGAATCAACGATTCATTGCTTGCAATGGTGTCCATTGTATGTACATATGCTACATTAGCAAGTGATCCCGGTTCAGCCCTTCCACTAGACGCCCGATCGACACCCTTGTCGGTCCGTCTCACCAACAACATCCTGTCACCATCCACTAGTTCTTGTAGGTCTGCCAGACTGCGGAATGTTAGAATCGGGCACGGAGTCATGCTTTGACACTGTAGAGGCTTACCGGCAATGCCGAAGGGGGCTCCGAAGCCGGCAACTGCGTATTTCATTAGTGAACCGGCCATTCAAATCGTCGTTCGAGCACCACGAACCGCAGTAGAGAGTGTAGCGGAGCCAGAAGAATCGGGTCAAGGGGTTGAAGGGGATGTTGCTGCGGGGGCCTTCGGGGTAGTGGTAGTCGCTGCCCATGCGAGGACGGGAAGCATGGAAGCCACGGCGGGCAACCAGCTGCTGGACGGTGCGCGGAGAGGCGCGGAGAGTGGCGCGGGAAAGCATCTGGAGCTCGGTCAGATATCAATTCATCAATTGTGTGCTGGGCGCTGGTCGCATACTTTGAGTGGAGAGTGACGGGCTGAGCTTGGTGAATGGAGATGTTTGCGTAGAGCTTGTTCGTCAGAGGTCGCGGATGGGCAGGATCGAACGATGCGGACGGAATATGCCGTCTCCGATAAGATCCTGTCGAAAGCTCGGGTAATGCCAAGGAAAGATTTTGGGAGAACAAGACCTGCCTCAGCAATCTACACAACTTCGGGCGCTCATCACCGCTTCTATTTCGACTCTTCCTGCGCTGCTCCTGAGTCGCCCGATATGGATGAGCTCTTCGACGTGTTCGAGGATGGCCCTCAGCCCAGCAGGGACGTGGATCAGGCCGCAGCCGATCAAATGTCCAAAAAGCGGCAAGCCAACGGCGATGTCAAGGCAGGCGCCAGCGACGAGAACACCACAGCGGATGGAGTCAGTACAACCCAGGATTCCAGCGTCCCCGTAGATGCCCAGGCGACAAAGCGGGTAAAGCGCGACGAGCCTGATCCTGTCGTCACCGATGCTTTTGAAACAGAGCAATCCCGCGAGCTTGCCCCATCAGCTGGATTACAAGCGCAGAAGGACGAGTCGGCTGTGGTCCTTTCACACCAGGTCAGGCATCAGGTTGCTCTACCGCCGGACTACGATTATGTCCCCATTTCGCAACACAAGCCGCCCGCGGAGCCTGCTCGCCGATATCCGTTCACCCTCGATCCTTTCCAACAGGTGTCAATAGCATCTATCGAACGGAACGAAAGTGTGCTCGTGTCCGCGCATACCAGTGCAGGAAAGACGGTGGTTGCTGAATACGCAGTAGCGCAGTGCTTGCGGAACAAGCAAAGAGTCATCTATACCAGTCCTATCAAGGCCTTGAGCAACCAGAAATACCGGGAGTTCACGGCGGAGTTTGGAGATGTCGGCCTCATGACCGGAGACGTGACGATCAACCCCACCGCGACATGCTTGGTCATGACCACTGAAATCTTGCGCTCTATGCTGTACAGGGGTTCAGAGATCATGCGTGAAGTGGCGTGGGTTATCTTCGATGAGGTCCACTACCTGCGCGACAAGTCTCGTGGTGTTGTATGGGAGGAAACCATCATCTTGCTGCCGGATCAAGTGAGATACGTCTTCCTGTCTGCTACAATTCCTAATGCTATGCAATTCGCGGAATGGATTACGAAAACGCACAATCAGCCTTGTCACGTTGTTTACACCGATTTCAGGCCCACTCCGCTACAACACTACTTCTTCCCAGCCGGAGCCGACGGCATATTCTTGATTGTGGATGAGAAGGGAACCTTTCGTGAGGAGAACTTCCAGAAAGCCATGACGTCCATTGCGGACAAGCAGGGTGATGATCCGAACGATCCAAACGCGAAGCGCAAGGGCAGAGGAAAAGATAAGAAGCTGAACAAAGGCGGTCAAAAAGGGCCTAGTGATATCTACAAGATCACGAAGATGATCATGTTGAAAAACTACAACCCAGTAATCGTGTTCAGCTTCAGCAAACGTGAATGCGAGAACCTGGCTCTTTCGATGGCGTCGCTTGCCTTCAACGATGACTCCGAGAAGGCAATGGTTGCCAAAGTTTTCAATAGTGCGATCGAGATGCTCTCGGAGGAGGATCGACAATTACCTCAGATCCAGCATCTCCTTCCCTTGCTTCGACGCGGCATCGGTGTCCATCACTCCGGACTTCTCCCAATTCTGAAAGAGACTATCGAAATCCTGTTCCAAGAAGGGCTTATCAAGGTCCTGTTTGCAACGGAGACATTCTCGATTGGTTTGAACATGCCTGCAAAGACTGTGGTTTTTACGAGTGTACGGAAGTTCGATGGCATTTCTCAGCGGTGGGTGACGCCTTCTGAGTTTATTCAGATGTCCGGTAGAGCTGGTAGGCGTGGTCTTGACGACCGTGGTATTGTTATCATGATGATCGATGAGAAGATGGAGCCCACAGTGGCGAAGGAGATTGTCCGTGGAGAGCAAGATAAACTGAACTCCGCTTTTCACCTCGGCTACAACATGATTCTCAACCTCATGAGGGTGGAAGGCATATCTCCGGAATTCATGCTGGAGAAGTGCTTTTTCCAGTTCCAGAACACCGCCAGCGTCTCTGGTCTGGAGAAGCAACTTGGAGAGCTTGAGGCTGAAAGGGCAAGCCTCGAGATACCCGACGAAAGCACGATCAAAGAGTATTACGAGTTACGGCAACAGCTGGATCTGTACACGAAGGATATGCGCGACGTCATCACCCACCCTAACTACTCTCTTCAATTCATGCAGCCCGGGCGTCTCGTACGTGTTAAGCACAAAGACTTCGATTTTGGATGGGGCGCCGTTGTCAATTACAACCAGTTGAAACCAAGCAAGAACCAGCCCGATGCCAAGTTGAGCCCTCAGCAGTCGTACGTGGTGGATGTCTTACTCCAGGTGGCTGAGGATGCAACCTTTGCCCCGCGGTCGACCCAGGATTTACCGCCTGGAGTTCGTCCTCCCGCACCAGGGGAACGGGGAAAAATGGAGGTAGTCCCGGTACTGCTTTCTTGCATAGATGCAATTGGTCATCTACGTTTATTCTTGCCGCAAGAATTAAAGTCTGCCGACCAGAGGAACAGCGTGCGCAAAGCTCTAGAGGAAGTGAAGAAGAGGTTCCCGGATGGAATCGCTATCCTTGATCCTATCGAAAATATGGGCATCACTGACGAATCCTTTAAAAAGCTTCTCAGGGTAAGTTGCTTGGGAGAATGAGAGGGACATGTCGAGCTAACCCTGTTATAGAAAATCGAGGTTCTTGAGTCGCGGCTTTTGGCGAACCCGCTTCACAACTCTCCGAGGTTGACAGACCTGTATAATCAATATGCGAGTAAGGTCGCGCTTACCAACAAAATTAAGGATGTGAAGAAGGAAATCCAGAAGGCCCTCTCAATTATGCAGCTGGACGAGCTCAAATGCCGAAAGCGGGTGTTGCGTAGGTTGGGCTTCACAAATGAAGCCGACGTGGTCCAGCTGAAAGCTCGCGTTGCATGCGAAATCAGCACTGGTGACGAACTGGTTCTCAGCGAACTTTTGTTTAACCGCTTCTTCAACGAACTTACCCCGGAACAGTGTGCTGCATGTCTGAGTTGTTTTATCTTCGAGGAGAAGAGCAACCAAGCTCCAGCACTCAAGGAAGAGCTGCAGAAGCCCTACCGTGAGATTCAAAATCAAGCACGAATCATCGCCAAAGTTTCACAGGAAAGCAAGCTGCCTGTGAACGAGGACGACTACGTTGCAACTTTCAAGTATGAGCTTATGGAAGTCGTTTACGAATGGTCAAAGGGGGCTTCCTTTGCGCAGATTTGGTATGGGTTCCCTGGCTTTTTTATCTTGCTGTCGCTAACCGCACCATAGCAAAATGACGGATGTTTATGAAGGCAGCCTCATCCGTCTTTTCAGACGGCTGGAGGAGTTGTTACGACAGATGGCACAGGCGGCGAAAGTCATGGGCAGCGAGGATCTTGAACATAAGTTCGAGGAGGCCTTGACGAAGGTGCGGAGGGACCTGGTAGCAGCACAATCTCTGTACTTGTGAGGAGTTTCACAGTACATCTCGGTTTGCGTAGCGGAGTCTTGGTTAGCAAAGGCGTTACTGGGGGCTGCCATACACATGCATCGGCGTCAATCACGGTTAAGGTGTGATTTGTTAGTATCAACAGTCCATGTACTCGCGGGATACAGTAGATCATCTATTGCAGTGTGAATAAAAGTCTGTATATTACCGTTTTCATTCACCAGTAACCAGTCTCGACGGAATTGCATTGTCAGGAAGCTCGCCGGCGTACTTTGTTACTACCAAACCCGGGAAACATCCGCCGTATCCAACTCACACGTGTGACTTGTACCAAGTGGCGGTGGTCTCGTTGTTCAAGCACGGTCGAAACGTCAAAGGGCTCTTGGCGATGAGCTAGCAACCGGCTACCTTCCCGACCTACAACCTCCGCTCCAACGTACACCCAACCCCCTCCTTCCCCTTGTGAAAAACTTCCCAACACCCAGCAGCTGTAACGGCTGGCTGTGCACTCTACTCTTACACACTTTTGCTACACTTCTCTTCCACCGAGGGAAGATTTTGTAGTCATGAACAGCGTCATCGCTACTCAACCCTTCTCTGCTCCTCACCTTCTCCAGGGCAGTCGTCTGTCGCCTTCGTGCTGTATGTATTCCAGACATCCTCTTGTTTCTTCCAAGAATCCGTTCACTAACCTTCGGCTGCTTTCAGCTCCATTTACTGCAACCGCCATGTCCTCCCGAAAGCGCAAGGCCGACGACGAAGGCAGCAGTGGCGACGATCGAATGTCCGCCTCTCCCTCAAACTCTCCCTTTGGTGCCACGCAGGGACAGGTGCCCGCCACCAACCAGAACCGGTCGATCAAACGCATGCGTACAAATGTCACTGGGCGGCCTCTGGCCTTACCCCGTCTGCTCGAGACTCTTGGAGCTGATGAGATGAGACATCTGCTACGTTCAATCTGCGAGCGTCACCCTGACATTGGAGCCGAGGTTGTCTCTACAGCCCCTCGACCTAGTGTCGACTCTACCTTGGGGGTCCTGGGCCAGTACGAAACCAGGTTCCGCGATGCATTTCCTTTCGGTGGTCGTACATCGTCGGAATACACGTACAATCGAGTGCGGCAACCATTGATGGAGCTTCTCGATGCTCTGCAGGAATATACACCGCATTTTCTTCCTCCAAATGAGACGCAGACGGGTACTTCTTTGAACTTCCTTGACGGCGCCACAGCAATAATCCATCGACTGCCCGATTGGGAGAACGTTCAGCACAACCGACATAAGCAGGACGCCTATGAGGAGATGGCGAAGGCGTGGGCTTTGGTTATACGCGAAGCTGCTAAGAGAGCAGGAGGCATACAACTCCAGTACGGTGGTTGGGATCAAAAGCTGGCCAAACATAACGAGTCATCAGGCGGCAAGATGCAGACTGCCGTGAATGAATTGCGCGGTAGTCTCGGGTGGATGGAAAATAGTGGTGAACCGTCCGGTGCCAGCATGGGAACCGATACCATGTCCATCAGGCAGCAACTGTTGAACGGCACATATGGTATGGGTTTGGGAACCCCAGTCCGTGTTGGACAGTGGTAGAGCATTCACAAGGCTCCCAGGCTAGGCACAGGACATACGGTGGATATGGTATACTGGGATGCCGAATTTAGCAGAACTCGGCATTTTTTGTGCTACATGAGCAGGCGTCTTTATATCTGGGATTTTGGGCTCATCCACTTTCGGCGTTCTACACGGACCGCATGCTTTCTCTTTTCCTTACGTATTGTCCTTTCTCACTTTCCTAACGTTGGCACACTACCTCATTGTCTTTCTCTATACCTCCGAGCACCGACCTCAAGCATTCTTACATATACACTGTACCTGTTCCTATCGCATTTACCACACATAAGAGACGATTGACGGCAACCTAGTTTCATCAGCTCAAATATTCCTTGCTGTTTCGGCTCCGTATGCATTTATAGCTGTCAGTTCATCGATTTCACTAGACTCAAGTCTTCTTTTTCATTCCTTCGATGACGTTCTGTTCATACCTTTGCTTGTCTTTAGTTACACACGTGATAGCCGGCCCTGCAGCCTCCCGTCCCTACAGCTTCCAAGCTTCGTACACCTCAGTCATTCTCTAACTTCAACCTCAACAGCCCGCGTTTCGCTGCTGTCCGTTTCACTTCTTTCCATTGCTTGATCATCTACGCCATCACATCAATTGCATCAACCTGCCATGGCTGTGATTCCAGATGTCCCTGGAATCAAGGCTGAGGTCTGTGTTGACAAGGTTGCCTTGACGGAATATGACGACTGCGACCCCGATGCGGAACCGACGCCCAAAGCAACGACTAAGTACGTCGAGTGTACTTCCGGCGCCGAGTTCGCCGTTCGCGTGAGAGTGGAAGAAGGTTTCCCTTTCCTGGATACTGCTTTGTCCGCATATCTATAGGTTGACGGCAAATACATGTGTGGAAGACTGTTCAGTTTGCCTTACGGTCCCGTCGACCGGCTTTGGTTCCATGGGAGAGACTATTACTGCGCGGAGACTCGCTGTAGAATGGTTCAACATCTGTGTTTTTTCGTCGATCCCGACAGGTCTGCAACCCACCCCTCTGCAGTACATTTTCTAATCCCCTCAGACGATACCACCGGGAGTATCCCCAAGGACCTCCATGCAGGCCTGAAGAGTATTGGGACTATTGTGATCAGGCTTTATCGTGTTAAAGTACTAAAGAAGGTTCGGGCATCCTACAAAGGCCGAGCACTTGACAATCTTGTGCAGCAAGTCCCGGAGAAGGCTTTGAAGGGCAGAGTGCTCTCACATCACGCGAAGTGGGTTAATCCGCGCAATGTATATGGACGCATGATACTGATTTGGGCAGTTTGAAGCGTCCGGAAAAAACACGAGGGAGTCATCTTAGCAAGACAGAGAAAATTGATCCTTGGGAGAAACCATTTGCCACCTTTACCTTTCTTTACAGATCATCAGGTGAGTCTAGAGATCAAACGATCTTGTAGCAGTGCTTCCACTTACTGAATTCCTAGCTGCCCTCAAATCACTCCTCGTCATTCCACGTACACCATCTCCAACGCCTCTGGAAGACAGGCCTCTTGAAAGCCTTTCAAAAGACGAACTGGTCGAACTATGTAGGCGTCAGAAGGTACCTCTTTCTCTCACAACACATGCAGCTCTGAACACTAACTTATATAGGAGCGCATGGCGATCGGCGAGAGCATAAAGAGAGAGGCCCTTGCCAGTGCTCATGGCAGGCTTCCCAGCCCGAGCTCGGACGGAGATGAGCTCACTGTGATGGAGGAGCGTCCCGTCAAGCGTGTGCGGTTCTCATTTGATCAGGCCAGCGGGGCGATCGATCTTACTGGGGACGACTAGATCGTCTGCCAATAAAATCATCTGATGAGGCTACGTATCAGTTCAAGAGTGATGGTTTATGCCAGATATTTAGAAGAGGCTTGGTAGGCCCAAGCGGATGAGGATTTCTCGGTACATAAAGCAAGGGCTTTTCGGTAACATTTGCTCGTTTATCATAGGGATTGTATGAATGGACGCTTACCAGACACCCTTGGTCTCCAGAAAGGAAAAGAAATTGAGGAAGGGGAAAGGGACAGTCAGTAGAGCAAATGCTATGGGTCAGAGACGACACAGATATGGTATTATACATACTCAGTGGTCACTGACAATTCCAATTTGTATCGGCTTCTCAAAGAAGTGCCTAAAGTCTAACCTGCCGACCCGCTCGAATGTTCATAGGAACTCCTTCCCAAGCCTCTTCTCCAACTCTTCAAGCAATGCAGCAAGCGCGTCACGCCTCCCTTTAGCAGGGGCCTTCTTGTCCTCAGTAACCCCAGGCCCTTTGCACAAGAGCTTGTACTTTCGGACGGCAGAAGTGGGACTCATGAGCTCGAAAAGGATTCCATGACATAGCCTTCCGGATGGCGTCACCGCAGTGGATACCTTAAGTTCCTCGGCCTTGGGATAAAGAATAGAAGCGCAGGCTGGAGCAGTCAGTATGTGGCAGTAACAATCACGTAGCGATTCCTCTCCTACCCATGATCAGCTCCCGCAGGTCTGCTACTGTGGTGATATCGACCGAGCTTGGTATATCAACCCGATTCTCTACTTTTGGAGCGGGGATGACGAGAGGCTCGGTGGAAGATGATGATCCGCTGGGCTTGGATACATGAGATGGTATAACCGGCTTGGCCGGGTGAGATGAAGGCGGCGTTTTCTTCTTCGTATCCATATTTGCTGGTAATTGAGAATTCAAGAGAAAGATATGAAATGAGATAGGTTCGATATTCGATTAAAATTCAAAGACAAGAGGACGTGTCTCTCTTTAAGCTGAGGTCGACAGTGAAATGAACCTCATCGCTCATGTAACGATGATGATGACGTCGATATGCGGACTTATAGCCTGCCATAGCGACTTTTCCTCCATCTCCTGTCGGATTCTGTTCTATGATCTTTGAAGCCATGCTCGAACAAGCATCCTGCATCCTTTTTCCAGGTTTTGGCGTTCCCCTCGCGTTCGATGTCAGCGAAATTCCGCCTCGTCCCCAGATTTGCACGCACAGGCCACCTTTAGCTTCGGACGTCTCACCACTCACAAAGTGTTCAGCCAGGCACACCGAGCACTCACATCCGCATCACCACGGCATTGCTACGATGGCGAACAACACCGGAGCGCAGAGTTCGCAGCCTGCTCGCAGCGGTGGTTTGTCCTTGTACGCCAACTTACTTGAGCCTCAAGGAACTTCCGGTTCCGCGACCATATCCTCAGCGCCCGTCATCTACAAGCAAGATGAGGCGCAACACGATGAGGCTGCAAGGAAACAACACATTAGTTCTGGTAGTTCATGAACCCTTCGCGCAACGTTTTTCCAAAGGACCGATAACTTACTCTCAGTGCTACCCTTCTTGCTTGTGCAGCGCTTCGGTTCCAACCCACGAAAAGACCACAGCTCCAGCAAAAGAAGAAGCCCGCCTTCCCGAAAGCACCAGGCATTCCCGCAGCATCCAGCTCCCCTGATCTCTCAAAGCCAGCGCCTCCAATAACTCAACCTGTGGTGAAGACTACATTGGCAGACTGGCAGGGAGATGACGACGATGTCAATGGGTTCTACGGTGCTGACAAGCCTTCGCGCGGAGGTCGTAAGGCCAAGAAGCGCAAGAAGAACAAGCAACATGAGGATAAGGTAGTCCAGGCCACGAACTGGGATGACATATACGATCCATCCAAGCCTACAAATTATGAAGAGTGGATGCAGAGTGATGAGCGCATTGAAGCGGAGCGAGAATGGAAGGACCTTCTATATGCACATAGAATCGCCCGGAATGCGTCGCGTCCAGTCGATGATAAGAGTGAGGACGAAGCACCTGCCGTGAGAAGAAATCGTCAGTACACCCAAGCTGCACCCTGTGAGGCTTGCTAACAGAAGCCCTTAGCCCTCTTCGCACCGCCCCCTGCTCTCTCGTTTGCGCCTCCTTCGAATTATGATGCCGCCACTGCACCGCGGGATCGAAGTGGAAGTCCTCCTTATACTCGGCCAGCGGATGCCCCACACGAAGCGTCTGGCGAAGATGCATATGCTCGTCGTATGCGTCTGAGCGGCACGCAGCCCGCACCTCCACCACCGCCGCCCTCAGAGAACGTCGCGCAGTTGCACGCCGAAAGCGGCACGGTGCCGCCACAGGATTTGGGTCCACCTCCTCCGAATCAGACGACATCGGCCAATACTTCTTCCTTTATCTCAGCTGCCCCCGTGCTTTACGACACAGTACCGCCCCCGCCAACAACCGAAGCCGAGGCTTCGGGATCACCACGTGAAGAAGTTGCAGAGGAGGAAGGTAGGAGGAAGACACCGGGCAAAGCTGGCTTTGCGGAGCGTATGATGTCCAAGATGGGTTGGGAGAAGGGTCAGGGATTGGGTGCTACGGGCAGCGGGATTCTCAAACCTCTGCAAGTGAAGACCGAGAAAAAGAAGAACAAACAGGCTGGAAATGAGGAGAATGGACCTCCTAGGAAACAGCAGCCTATTGGTAGGATCATTGGCGGGAAGCGCGCCGGTGATGATGAGGAAGAAGGCAAGTTTGGACGACCGAGTGAAGTGGTCGTAATCTTCGGTATGTTGGATGACCTCACGAACGAACAGATTGAGGGTAGGACATTCTACCAGGAGGTTGGGGAATTCGTGCAGAAGGTTTGTGTTCTTCCTTTCCGTCAAGAGGTGCTAAGGTGCAAAGTAAAGCTAACTCTCCCTTTAGTTTGGTAACGTCAACCGCTTTGTGGTTGACGAAGATAGCGAGAAGTTCCCGGTATACGTCGAGTATACCGCCAGTTTATCAGCTCTTCGAGTATGTGCCACTTGCCCTTGCTCTTCCTAACAGCCTCTGCCATCAGCATATGCACCTGACCATCGTCACAGGCAGTCAACAGTCTCGACGGCATGAAGTATCGCGATAGTACTCTCATGGCCAGGTTTTTCGATCCTGAGAAGTTTGCGAAGAGGGAGTTTTCGTGATCTGGGGGAGTCCCAAGGCGTTTCACCTTATACCCGTCACCGCTGGTGGCCTTGTGGAAGAGAAAGAGGTGGAAGATAGGTTTCTTCTATTTCACCAAGCCTTGACTGGCATATGTAGGAATAGGATTTTAGTAGCTTGCATACGGACTTTATGCCCAATCATTAACCTGCCGCTAGATGCTGCAGGAACCTGCATCTATAAAAGCATTCAGGGATCATCTGCTTCGGCGCTGTGGGTAACTTGAAGGTTGCTCAGGAAGCTCTAGACGGCGATTGCGAATGCAATTAGGGAATATTCTCAGCATGTGAACTCTTGATTACTCATCCTTATCTCCACCGCCAAGTTATGTCCGAGAGACAAGCTTTTACGCGAAGTGAAGCTCGGTATGCTTTCCGATCCGTATCGGTCCGGCGGATACGCTAACTCGGCTAACGGGACATCCTCATTGCAACGGACGTCACTGATGAAATCATCGATATTGTCAATTCCAACGGCTGCCATGCCGCCAGATGAAAGATGCATGATCCATCAATGATGTACTACCAAGTTCAGCTGTACCTACTCATATAACTTTGACACCTGGAAGGGCATCTTTACCTCCATACAATCAATTCATTCCTCAGCTGTGACTTCCGCAACCACTGTTTTGACTGTCATATAGTACCCTGTCGTCCGACGTGATAGAGGACCAAGTCGCAGTCACAATGGACCCGAACAACCCGAATAAGGAGCAGAGATCCACCCCCCAGTATGCACTTTATCAACGGGAGAACTTTTGGAAGAGCAACGATGGAGAGGTACCTCCGTTTGATACCGGTATGTCACTATGCTGCTTGATCTCGATCCAACTTTACAGGATCAGTATGTGTTCACGTCCCGACTAGAATGCTAACAGACAGTTTCAGAACCTGGCCAGCTAGAAGAGCTTGCAAAGACCAAACTCACACAGAATGGATGGTTCTACGCCAGCTCCAACGCCGGACAATCCTACACTCACACGGCTAATCGACAAGCTTTCTATCGCCACCGCATCATCCCCCGTATGCTCGTAGATACCAATAAGCGGGACACCAGCACCACTTTCTTCGGTCACAAGGTTAGCGCTCCAATTGGCTTTGCTCCCATCGGCATCAACAAGATCTACCACCCGGCCGGCGAACTTCCGGTTGCCAAAGTAGCCAAAGACCTCAACCTGCCGTACTGCCTGAGCACCGCCGGCAGCCAGCCCATCGAGAAAGTAGCCGAGGCCAACGGGGACGGCCTGCGCTTCTTCCAGCTGTACATGCCGCACGATGACGAGTTAACAACGAGTCTGCTCAAGCGCGCCGTGGACAGCGGCTTCCAAGGCTGCATCCTGACCGTGGACACATGGCAGCTGGGTTGGAGGCACGATGATGTCGCGACGAGCAACTACGCGTTCTACCACGGAATCGGAGCGGACCTGGGACTCAGTGACCCGGTGTTCCAGAAGCGGTTGAAGGAGAAGGGTATCGATCCGGTGAAGCAGCCGAATGAGGCAGGTGCGATGTGGATCGATAACGTGTGGCATGGTCGCGCGCATACGTGGGAGAAAGCGAAGTGGGTAATGGAGTTGTGGAAGAAGCTCTCCGGTGGAAAGCCGTTCGCTCTCAAGGGTATTCAGGACGTGAATGATGCGAAGCGTGCGGTTGAGATTGGCTGTGATGGTATTGTAGTGAGCAACCATGCTGGACGCCAGGTCGATGGAGCGATTGCGAGCTTAGATGCGTTGGAAAAGATTGTCGATGGTAAGCCACCTTTGCCACTCGTGGACTTTGAACATCTGCTCACGGAGGTGTAGCTGTTGGAGACAAGACATACATCATGTTCGACTCCGGTGTACGTGGAGCGGCGGACGTTTTCAAAGCCCTCGCGTTAGGCGCCAAGTTCGTGTTCGTTGGACGCTTGTGGATCTGGGGTTTGTCCATCATGGGAGACCACGGAGTCCGTCATGTTATGAAGAGCTTGCTTGCCGACTTCGATATTCTTCTGAACGTCGCTGGCTTCCAGAACGTGGGCCAAATTGACCGGAGCGCGCTGGGTAAGCTGGACCTGATCCGATTCCCGAAAGTGATGGTGTTGGCGCTTTTTACTAACTCGAATTCCAGAGTCATATCCTAAAGCCTACTCCCTGTTACCGCAGAAGTCGAAGTTGTAGTCAAATCCTCAGATGGCCCAGGTGGCAGCCATAGATGATAGAGCCACCGCCTCCAACGTCTCCTTTATCTGTACAGATACGAATCTCCTCTTTCAAAGGTTGTGTTCGTCCTGAGGCTATCTGAAGTGTCACCATTGCCAACACATACAACTTTCTCAATCGTCTCAAACCTGCTGCGTGTGTGCAGGGCCATATGGCCTTGCTGAACGGCGTGCCGCCCAAATAGTACTACTCAGATGTGGGATCGGTCACCAGTGTTGAAGTAGCCTAATGATCCGCTGTTATCTTGATGCTTGGTGCATGGAGCTCCACTGGTCTTTCTTCAATCCTGTAGCTTGATCTGAGGTTTGAAGGGAGTTCGATTCCTGGTGATCTGGGGTTGATCCGCTGTCGTATGGAAGAGGTTGATCAAGGGAAGCAGATGTCTGCCGACCTGCCTGAGAATAGCTAGTCGTTATGTAACATGAATGTCAATGTTCCTAGCACATACGGCCATAGGAGGTTGAGAACACGGAACCCCGTCCGCTCTTCCAAAGTTAAGCAACCTACCGGCAGATTAGTAGTTAAGTGGGTGACCATTAGCGAATCCCTGCTGCTGTATGTTTTTGTATGGAGGATCTCCCAGATCAATACTTCTTTCCTTTTTGCTCGGATTCGAATATCTCCAGTGATTCGCACGTTGCTAGGACCCGTACATTTTGGGCCAGCTTAACGGGGATCTATGCCTTCATTCTCAGCCATGCACCCGACGGTATCAAGAATAGATCCTGAAGGCGATAGTGCTTGGATGATACAATTAGGAAATATGGTGATTCGACAATATTCAAGCGATATACTTATTAGAAATACTTTTTTCAATGAAGCATCCGACGGACATCTTTTTTGAAGATATTTACATCAGCCAGCCTTGCCGCCGCGGGAGTCCGGGGACTGACTGACGGAACATCCTTGATCCGGGTACGGGCGGCGAGCTGCAAACCTCACGACCAGTGATAGTGTCCGGGCGCAACAAGGCGCGCTTCCCACCAGAAACTGCAGCTTCAGTCAATTTCGTTTGGATTTCGAGAACCCCGACGTGGCCTCGACGACTCTCGTGCTGCCCTGATTTTCCATTACTACCATCTTTAGCATTACATACCACTTGATCCAGCAATTACCGTGTCGCCGCGAGGCCACTCTTCACCATGGACGCCGACATGGACATTGACATGGACATCGATCTCGAGATCCCTGCCGATGTCGAAGCACTCGAGGCCGAGGCCATGCGTATGGTGAGTCCTTCCCCTCTGGCAGCAGTCCAGCGCAGCAGGATTGACGAAATCATTTCATAGGAGGAACAAGCAGCCACGGCCGCGGCGGCAGCTCAGCAAGCACAGCAAGACCCGATGGAATCCGAGGTCGCGCCTGAGAAGGTCTACATAAGAGGGCTCGACAATCTCACGACCGCAGATGTCAAGCGCTTTGCGACAGAACATTATTCTGCGGAGCACTACGTGCGCATCGAGTGGATCGACGACACCTCAGCCAACATTCTCTATGACAACGCGGAATCGGCAGCGGAAGCGCTGGCCGCTTTTATCAGTCCTGACGATAGCGATCCCACCCCAAAGCCATTGCGCAAGGCTAAAAAGCTATCCACGCACCCGGATTCCGAGCTGGAAGTTCGACCTGCGCTGCTCACCGATGTTAAAGCACCTCGCGCGCATGAGGCGAGCAGATTCTATCTCTTAAACCCGGATAAGGACCCTTGGGAGAGGAGGCGAAGACAACGGAGAGGTTCAGACGACCGCGGAGAGTACAGAAGGAAGAGGTACGATGATCGGGAGCAAAGGCGTAGGAACGAGGACGAGAGCTTTGATGCCGATATGTACGACGACAACGCGGCGGAAGTTCGGCACAGGCGTGGCCGTCGCCGGTCGTTCTACTCGGAGAATGAAAGGGATACCAGTCGACGACGGGATACCTGGCGACCTAGAGATGAGGATTTGCTTGCCGGGCGTAGAGACGCGGGGCGGTTGCGCGATCGAAGTGCTTCTCCTTTGCGAGACGGAGATGGCAGATTCGGCTTTGACGAGGAGGGACCGTCGCGACGTACGGCGAGACAACGTAGCGCTACGCCTCCCAGGAATCGCAGGACCGGCGACCTGTTCTCCCGTAGTAACAGCGTCAAGGAGCTGTTTCCTACCAAAGCCGTGTCTGTGCTATCGTCCGAGCGGTCAGCGCCGAAAGAACTTTTCCCGGAGAAGGTTACATCCGCGCCAAAGGAGCTTTTCCCGGAGAAGGTCACAACAGCACCTAAGGAGCTCTTCCCGGAGAAGCTCCCAACTTCTGCTTCCAAACGACCGCGTGAACTCTTCCCGCACAAGACGGCGCATAGCAACCACCGCCGGACCGATGCGTTCGATGCCGCTGCCGAAGAAACGACGGACAGCTTCCGCAACGGGACACCACGGGTTCGCGACCTCTTCAGTCGCATCAGCGGCGGGCCTCCAGCGACGAAAGGTCGGCTCAACGGCAAACCCGACCTCACCGAGGATCAGGGCACGGCGATCCGAGGCATCGCGAGTGGCATGGACGAGGATCAGGGCCATTCCATCCGCGGCGCGGCGCAGGGGTTCTCGATCAAGGGCGCGGCCGCGGGTGGCGTGTCGGTACGCGAGCTGTTCCCGATGAAGGCGGGCGCCAGCGCGGGTGGGAACCAAGGGAAAGAGCTGTTCTCGGAAAAGATCAAGGGGAGAGGGGGGCCGCGGCGGAAAGCCGAGGACATGTTTCTCTAGTTGGGTTCGTTCGTGCGGGGCAAGTTCCCAAGGGAAGGGTTTTTTCAATACTTTCTCGAAAAGCGGAAAAGGGGATCTGTCTGACCTAGGGAGGGGGAAAGGGAGGATCTGGGTTCCATTTGGTCACCGCCAACCATGCAAAGATACCAAAAATGCAGTGTTTGCCTTATCAATTGCAAGTCACGGGTGGATTGGGGGGATCATCTTCAACGGGTCATTAGCACGGCGTTCTTGGGGGGTCTTTGTTTCTTGTTTTTGATCTTGCTTTTGGGGGGGTTGATGGTGAGATGATACATGATAGGAGGCTTTCGGGTCTAATTAATGTCGTCAGGTAGGCCTATGCTGGCTTACGGGCTATGACTACCTCAGGATCTATCGAATTTAACATGTGCGATGTGATGGTGCAATAGGTTTATGTCCCAGGCGATCTCGCAAGGGCAAGGCGGTTCGACCAGACCGCGACTTGGGCGACTTGGGCTGGAGAATGGTGAGACATCCGGAGTTGACGTCCGTCCCTATGCCGGCTACCAAGAGACTGGCGGCGGAGTGGGGACCGCACCCGATCTCGGGTCACTTTCGTCCGTTCTTTTCTGGAGTCCTCGGAGAAACGGCAGATTTTTACGGTCAACATCAACATACCGTTGGCATGTCTGGGGGGAGGTCGAGAACGTCGTGAACGCTTGCGTGTTCCTGGCCGGCGACGAGGCTGGCTTCATCATCGTGACACCGGGATCAACAAGGAACCTAAGTAGACGACGGCAGGCGAGTTTAGCACGGGGGCAGGTCAGATGCACGAGCAGACTGATGGACGGGTATCCGCTTGTTGAGAAATTTGATTTGCCTCCTGGAGGGATAAACTGGCACTATACATGTGAAGAGAAAAAGGAAACGGCACGAGAAATTTACATGTTGTACTCACCCACCGGGCTAGTTCATGTAATCGCTCCGCTCGTCGGGGTTGTAGATCAAGGCCTTCGGCCCCTTCTTGGTCTTGTCCTTGAAGTACATGTCCGGATAGACCTTCCGCTTCGTCGGCTCCGGCACGCCCTCCTCCTCCTCCTCCGCGATCAGCTCCTGGAACTTCTCGACCATGTCCTCCAGCTCCTCCTCGCCCTGCTTCCGGAACTGGGTGACCTTCTTGATGTTGCCGGCCGTGATCTCGTTGATCTCCTTGCCCTCCTCGCGCAGGCGCGCCAGCGTCCGCGCCGTCATCGCGAACCGCATGTCCTTCGGCCCGTCCACCAGCTCCAGGATGGCGGAGGGCGCCTGGTCCTCCTTCAGCGGCTCGATGCGGAGCACGCGCGTGTAACCGCCTGGCCGTTCCGCGTACCGTTCTCGAATGGGTCCGAAGAGCTTGGGCACCATCTCCGTTGGCCTCTGCAGATTCGAAACAATCAGCCTTTCTGATTCATGGTCGCGCAGTCAAAAAGATCGAGAGGCTCCTTCTTACATAGAAAATTTGATGTGCCCTCCTCCTGCTCGCCTCGGTGTTCTTCTTGCCCAGGGTAATGAGCTTCTCCGCCAGCCGCTGCGCTTCCTTGGCCTTATGCCATGTCGTGGATATCGATTCGTGCTCGAAGAGCGATGTGACGAGGTTCCGGAGCAGAGCTTGCCGGTGCGAGGACTTGCGGCTCAAATGCCGGTACTTCTGCGCGCCTCCGGCCATTGCGGAGGTCTAGGAGGAGGAACGGTGGGGGCCGATGGCAGGTTTGGGCGAGCACGACGGCGGCTGCGATGCCCGTGGCAGGTGATTGAGTGGTACCGCCGGGGTAGGTCCTCCGGTCGTTGTGATGGTGATTCGGAATTGAATTGGCGGACTAGAAGCCTTTCACCATACGGGCTATCTTGAGGTCCAGAATAGTACGGCGGGAATTCTCACAAGCCATGGTGCCAAGACTTTCCACGGCCAAACTCACGGCCCGGGATCGACAGTCGCTCAGCGGACCGCGGCTCCACGTCAATACCTACTTGGATAACTCTCGCGGCGGACACGCGCGGAAAGGCGGAATTACGGTGCTACTATGGAGTGTTGCGAGCGAACCGTGTCACTAGCAAGTTACATCATGACGATATCGGAGTGACTCGATAGTATCATTCGATGAAGGACGATCGAGGCAAGATCAGCCTCGCCGGTGAGAATATGCTGTGGAGGCAGCGTAGTTGAGCTTCCTATAACCACATCTCGGCTGTATGCATTATTGATGCGACATGAAGAATAAGCCGTTATATCTGGTTAACAGAGGAACGACCCCTTTTCCACGATGTTTGGTGGACGTTAGTTAAGTTTCATGCCATCATCTTCCCCAGCACTTCAACACAGCCGGAGCCTTCCAGCCCGAAATTGGAGCCTGGCGAGCCCCGCTTATCCTGCCACGGTCCGCCTCGGAGTCACGTGCTGATTATCAAATTGATCCGCGACCAACACGCTAGACGAAAGTCGCGTTGCGCGTTGGGATTCCCATTTATTTCCCAGCCAACCCTCCAAACAACCTTCCTCTTCCTTTCCTTCACCCCTCTCCAAGATACCCCCCTCCCTCCCAATTCACTCGCAAACATGTTCGTCTTCAAGCGTGGTATGTGTTCCTTCCCTCATCTCTGCTTCTGTCTACAACGCAACTGCTCATTCGTCTTCAAGATGGCCGCAAGGAGCGAGTGCAGTTCGACAAGATCACTGCCCGTGTCTCTAGGCTGTGTTACGGCTTGGACCCCGAGCACGTAGATGCTGCTGCTATCACACAGAAGGTCATCTCTGGTGTCTACCAGGGTGTGACCACTATCGAGCTCGACAACCTGGTAGGTCAAGAATTTTCCCTCTGCATCCCCCCAGCAACACCCCGCCGCCTGTACTGACGTTGTCCCACCTGCAAGGCTGCCGAGACAGCTGCATATATGACAGTTACACACCCGGACTACGCCATTCTCGCAGCACGTATCGCTGTTTCCAATCTCCACAAGCAGACCAAGAAGCAATTCTCTGCTGTGATATCCGACCTCTACCACTATGTGAACCCGAAGAACCACAAGGCTCAGCCTATGATCTCCAAGGAGATCTACGACATCGTCATGAAGTACCAGGAGGAGTTGAACTCCGCCATCGTCTACGACCGTGACTTTAACTACCAATACTTTGGTTTCAAGACGTTGGAGAGGTCATACCTGCTCCGGATCGACGGCAAGGTTGCCGAGCGTCCGCAGCATATGATCATGAGAGTGGCTGTGGGCATCCACGGAGATGACATTGAGAGTGCTATTGAGACATACAACTTCATGTCCAACAAGTACTTCACGCACGCCTCGCCGACGCTGTTCAACGCCGGTACTCCTTCGCCACAGCTCGCATCCTGCTTCCTCATTGACATGAAGGACGACAGCATTGAGGGTATCTACGACACCCTGAAGACTTGTGCAATGATTTCAAAGACCGCTGGCGGTATTGGATTGAACGTGCACCGCATTCGTGCGACCGGCTCTTACATTGGTGGTACCAACGGTACTTCGAACGGTCTTGTCCCCATGCTGCGGGTCTACAACAACACTGCCCGTTATGTGGACCAGGGTGGCAACAAGCGTCCCGGTGCTTTTGCCATCTACCTTGAGCCCTGGCACGCCGATGTGTTCTCCTTCCTTGACCTCCGTAAGAACCACGGTAAGGAGGAGGTTCGCGCCCGTGATTTGTTCTACGCCCTCTGGATTCCCGATTTGTTCATGAAGCGTGTCGAGCAAAACGGCGAGTGGACCCTCTTCTGCCCCAACGAGGCTCCCGGTCTGTCCGAGGTCTACGGCGAGGAGTTCGAGGAGCTTTACGAGCGTTACGTCCGCGAGGGTCGTGGCCGTGAGACTGTTCGTGCTCAGAAGCTTTGGTACGCCATCCTCGAGGCGCAGACCGAAACCGGAAACCCCTTCATGCTTTACAAGGATGCTTGCAACCGCAAGAGCAACCAGAAGAACCTGGGAACCATCAAGAGCTCCAACCTGTGCACTGAGATCATCGAGTACACTGCCCCCGATGAGGTTGCCGTGTGCAACCTGGCTTCGCTAGCTCTGCCTACTTATGTCGACATGGCCCGGGGCGAGTTCGACTTCAAGAAGCTTCACGAGGTCACTCAGATCGTGACCCGCAACCTGAACAAGATCATCGAGAGGAACCACTACCCCGTGCCTGAGGCCAGGAAGAGCAACTTCAGGCACCGGCCGATCGGTCTTGGTGTCCAGGGTCTCGCCGATGCCTTCCTTGCTTTGCGCCTGCCCTTCGACTCTCCAGAGGCTAAGAAGCTCAACATCCAGATCTTTGAGACCATCTACCATGCTGCCCTTACCGCCTCTTGCGACCTTGCTGCACAGCTCGGTCCCTACGAGACTTACGAGGGTTCTCCCGTGTCTCAGGGCATCCTCCAATACGACATGTGGGATGTCACGCCCACCGACCTGTGGGACTGGGATTCGCTGAAGGCCAAGATCGCTCAGCATGGTGTCCGCAACAGCTTGCTCGTTGCCCCCATGCCCACTGCCAGTACCAGTCAGATTCTTGGGTTCAACGAGTGCTTTGAGCCCTACACTTCCAACATCTACTCCCGCCGTGTTCTGGCTGGCGAGTTCCAGGTCGTCAACCCCTGGTTGCTGAAGGACCTTGTCGACATGGGCCTCTGGTCGGACAACATGAAGAACCGTATCATCGCTGAGGGTGGTAGCATCCAGCGTATCCCCAACATCCCCGATGACATCAAGGCTCTCTACAAGACCGTCTGGGAAATCTCTCAGCGTACCATCGTCCAGATGGCAGCTGACCGTGGCGCCTTCATCGATCAGTCTCAGTCCCTCAACATTCATATGAAGGAGCCTACCATGGGCAAGATCACCAGCATGCACTTTGCGGGTTGGAAGCTGGGTCTCAAGACCGGCATGTACTACCTCCGTACCATGGCTGCGTCTGCACCCATCCAGTTCACTGTCGACCAGGAGGCTTTGAAGGTCGAGGATACCAACGTTGCTCGCAACCTTCCCAGAAAGCGCGCTTTTGGCTCTCCCGCCCCTTCCTCCGTCCCGCGTCCTATGTACATGGCAAAGACGCCCAACGGCGTTAGCGAGTCTGCCAACGGTGTGCCTACGCCATCCACTACCCCTCCGCCGGCCTCCGAGCCGAAGCGCGTGGCTTCGCAGGCTCGGGACCCGTACGCGGCGCCCCCTTTCAAGGCCGATCCCGAGGAGGGCGAGAGCCCCAAGCTCTTGTCCACGGACCCTCACCCGGATCAGAATGGCCTGCCTGACGAGCAGCTTCCCGAGGCTGCCACCAAGCGTCAGGAAGAGGACAAGGACGACGACAGCAAGGACCGTGAGGGCGACATCTACGCCGATGCCGTCCTGGCCTGCTCCATCGAGAACCCGGAGTCCTGCATCATGTGCTCCGGTTAAAGCTTTGGTATTCGATGTTGGTCTCTGGTTCTGGTTTGAATGAGGTTCATGGCGTCGGATGGTCCCCTTCCTTTTTCTGTGCGTACAGGGTTTCTTTTATGGGTCGGTCAGTCATCTTCAACCTCGGGATGTGGTTGGCGGTGAAAATGGGTTTCTTTCTTGTATAACGAATGCATCTGCGTTATGGCTCTTATGGGTTTCCAGTATTAATGTCCCCCTCTCCGAGCTTTGGAACGGGTACGATTCATAATTAGATAGATGATCATTTCCTCATCACAGAATGGAGAAAAGAATTACATACATCCCAGTTTATGCATTGTGTCGCCCCTCTTCTTCTTGCCATTCATACGTATCTCTCGGCGGTGTTGCTGAGGTTGCATCATTCTTCTTTCGACGTGCCGCGTAAACAAAGGCAAATTAGAGAAAGAGAAAAGTAGAGAACCCAAATCTGTGCCAACATGCATGGCATGGCACGGCATAACATTGCATAGCCATACCCTCCACATATCGCTCTATCTAGCTTAGCATTCATGGAACCGGGCCGGGCCTCCTCACCATGAGTATGATCAAGCCATCAGCAAACGCATTCCCATGCCAAAGAAAAGGAAGAATAAAACGAAACGCCGTCGCTAATACACAAAACCCGATATGAAAACCAAGAGAGGGGCACCTCGAGAGGAAAAGGAACGTTCCTCTCGACGAAGCGAGAACCGGAAAAGCGGTGGAAAGGAAAAGGCGACTCCACTTCTTTTTCTTCTGCGTATCCTTCATTTTCTCATCCGCTTCCCCCCCGCCGCGCTCCCGTCGCTCAGCACGCTCGCGCTGCGCTTCTGGCCCGCCTGGCCAGCAGCCGCAGCGCCGGCATCATCGCCGGGGGTCGACGTCTCAGCGGCCGCTGCTGCTGTTGATGTTGTTGGCGGCTGCGGCGGTGGTGGTGCTGGGTCCTGATCAGCGGGCCGAGGGGCTGGGGTCGAGGGTTAGTATCCCGCTGTCCGGAAAAGAGGACGGAAGACGTACCATCCGTTGTATCTCCCCCCTGCTCCCCCTCCTCCTTCTTCGTCCCCGGCTCAGCAGCGACCTTGCCCTCACCTTCCTTCTCAGCACCATCAGCCCCCTCCGCCTCACCCTCCTTTCCCCGCTTCTCCGCCTCCACCCGCTCCCTCTCCGCCTCAAGGACCTTCACCTCCGCCTCCTCCTTCTCCCGGACCTTGCGCAAGTCCAGCAAGCGACCCACCTTCCCGATCAAGCCCTCGAACGCATGCGTGACCTTGTTCGTCGGCAGCGCGATCGCCTCGGGGACCCCCAGCTCCGCCAGCACCCCCGCGATCTTCTGCGTCTGCACCTGGCTCTTCGCCTGCCGCAGCTTCAGCACCTTGTCCGTCCGGAACGTCACCCCGGACGTCAGCCGCTCGTGCGTCGTGATCCCGAACCGGTACTCGGCCCGCTGCGGCAGCTGCCGGATCGGCCCGGAGGGCGTCGCCGAGCTGGTCCCGCCGCTGCCCGCGCCGCCGCCCGCCGCTGCCGCCGCTGCCGCGGAGGATCCGCCTTTCTTGGTGGATGCCCCGCCCGCGCCCGAGGTGATGGAGTCGCGGTGGCCGTGGGTGTTTCCAGCGGCGCCGTTGGCCGGGCTGCCGATGAGATCGTTCGCGTTGAGCGAAAGGCGGGAGGCGTTGTTGGGGCCGGCCGCGCGTTTCCGGGAGCGGTCCTGCTGGAAGAGCTGTTGGAAGAGCTGCTGGAGGGCCTGGGAGGACTGGAAGTGGTGGGTGGTGGAGGCGGTGGTGGTGGTGGTGCCGTTGGCACCGTTCGCGCCATTCGCGCCGTTCTGGTTCTGGTTCTGCGGCGTCGAGGTCTGCGGGATCTCGAGCCGGGCCCGGATCTCGGCGCGCTCGGCGTCGAGGCGGACGGCGGAGATGTTGATCCGTTGGAGCTCGGCGAGCAGGAACTCCTCCTCCTTGATCTCGTCCAGGGAGCGGGAGAGCAGGGCGGTCGCCAGCTTCTTCCTGTTCGTCTCCAGGACCGGGTCGAATCGGGAGAGCGTCTCGTGCAGGGCGAACTCGGCCGCGTCCATGTTCGAGATGGGCGTCTGAAACTCCATGCACTTGGCGCAAATGCTGTAGTATCTCGCCTTCATGTCTTCCATCGTCCGCGGCTTCGGCGCGGCGGACGCCAACGTGAGGGCGGTGCTATCACCCTGTGTATTCTCCGTTTTGGTCGGCGGTTGCCAATCGTACCGATCCGCGATGATCGCCCAGCGCTGGTAGTACTCCTTCACCAGCCCAATCAGGTAGTCCGTCTCCTCCTTGCTCCAGTCGTCGCTCCGCAGATAGAGATCGTACTGCTCGTCCGTATATTGCGGTCCGGGGATCTGAAAGTTGTACTTCGCGAACTCGTAATCCGTCTCCACGGGGACATCCTGCGCCGCGCCGTCCACCTCCATCCGCTCCTCAGCAGCAGCAGCACCACCACCCTCCTCCCCTCCCACATTCGGTCGATTCACCGGTTTCCGCCGCCAATGCTTCAAGATCAATCCATCGCTACGCGCCGGGTTGACGAACGGCACCCGTACCCTGTAGGTCGAACGCGTCAGCACATCCAAGTCCCCGGGGAGGCCCTTCTTCTCACCGCAAAGCCTTACCAAGGTTTCGCCGGCCCCAAGCTCTTCACTCGCTTGCTCTTATACAGCTTATTCTCATCCAGGATCGCGATCGGCGGCGCCCGCTCGCCCATCAGGGCCGCGACTTCTCGGTTGATGCCAGCTGCCAACGAAAGAAGGAAGAAAAAAACGGCCAATGTCAGCTGCCCGTGACCAAAAGCAAAATCAATCCGACTTGACGTACACATGCGCGGCTTGGGGAACGTCGGTTTGGCCTTCGGTTTCGGGATGGGCGGCGCCTTGGCCGCCGCCGCCGTCGTCGTCGTCGTCACCGCGTCGCCGGGCAGGCCCAGCATGTCCTGCATGTCCTTGCGACTCGCCATTCTGTGCGGAGAGTGGTGCGCGGAGGCGCGCAGTATCGAGCGGCGAGGAGACTTGTTGGACGGTGGAGGGGCGTTGCAAACTGATGGCTGTGAATCTGTGGATCTGTGGTGATGGGCATTCTCGGGCGGAGGGCAGAAAGCGCGGCGAACGGGCTGGTCACGTGCGCCAATACGAGAGGATTGACACCTCAGGCCAATAACTCGAACACATCTGGAGCGGGCAAATCCGGCCATCTCCGCCCGGGCAGCGGAAACCTGAAGCAGCTGGGCAGGGCAGCCCCCCCGGGCGAGCAATCCGTCACGGCGGCTCCCGCCCCTGCCCGCCGCATTTCCACCGACCGGGGTTCGCGGCCGTCCAGGGCACACCCCCAGTGCCCCCTTGCGAGAGGACAGCCTTGACATCGACTCTTCCCAGCCAGATCTGCCATCGGGATCCAATCAGCCTCACCAGTCCATCCCCCCCTTGTGATTCGTCCTCCTCCATCCAACCTCATTCATCATCGTCATCAAACATCATCTATCCATTCCTACACTCTCTAATATTTACCAACTCAAGCAATAAATCTACAGCCCCCATCTCAATTCCAAATCCTGCGATCCCACCTTTTTTCCCACTCTCCTCCTGCCTAACCCCCACCAGACCCCGGGTCACATGCCAGCCCACCAGCCAGTCCGTCAGCCTAGCCTCTGTTCTTCTCGTTCATTTTCCCCCCACATATGTACATGCAACACGATCACTCTCCCTCTCCGATCCCGAGGAAGTCCAACACATCCCGCTCCATCGAGACACACACGGGTGGCACATCATCGCAGATCGCATGTCCTGGGCCAAGTCATGTCGAGTAAAGACACTAGGAAATAGAGAAAGACAGACAAGAGAATGAGATGACAGTGACTGACCCCCTCTCCCCCTCCTTTTTCCCCGGTCGTCCGCCCGCGAACAGAAAACAATGTCACCACCAACTCACCTTTGCCCCCATCCCCCCTCTTCAAACCAGGGCTAACGAAGCTTTCCCCTTCTCATCGAGGCGGTGGTGCATGCCGCTGCCACAATGGCACTGTCACTGTCACTTCCCCATACATTAAGTATGGAAGAGAAAAACCCCCACCCCTTCTCCTCCTCTATAGACCCTTAGACCAATGCCCACACCCAAGGCCGACGAAGTCATCCGTCCTCCTTTCTTCCGCAGGGATTAAGGCACGTACGGAGTCCGGCGTGAACAGGGACACCAAGGCCAGGCCAGGCCAGGTGTAGGTGAGGAGTGGGAATAGAATCATAGTTGTAAAGTGTAGTATGTATACACAATGACGATGGATGATGCATGGCGGATCATGATTCGGCGACGCAATATGACATGCGCATGTCCTTTGCTAGGTAATGGTAAGGTCGTGCTGAAATCCCAGGTGTAGTTGGATGGAAAGGAGAGAGAAAGAATGGAGGGATGCAGCTCCTCCAGACCTTCTCACTCAAGCCATCATATGGAGTTCATGGACCACCCGACGTGGTTCTTGGAAGAGCGAGCGAGTCAGATCAAGTGCATGTCACTTCGAATCTCCAATCAGCATGCCATCTTAACAATCATCATACTTATGATATTCTCGGCGAGGACAAGCAAGCTGATGGGGTGTGAGGAATCGATGAAATAAGGTTTTTTTAAGTTAGATGAGAAGAGAAGGAAAACAGGGGTTGGCTGCTTACGTTTTATGTGTTTTCGTTTCGATGTTTTGGAGTTTCCAGTAGTTCCAACAACAACGAATTGTTGCAACGAAACGTACGGGTTGCTCAACAGCCCTCGGTATTCACGCATGGAGGTCAAGCATCGGGAGAAAAAAGGGAGCATGACGAAAACGGATGCGGAGAAGAGGAGGGCGAGACGTTCAGTTACACATGAGAATATCATCTCCACACCTCCCGAAGAAGGGGTGAACAACAAACAAATAAACATTGAGAAGAAGTGTCAGCAGGCATTGCTCGCGGTATACGTTCGCAGGTCAAGTTAGGTTACATTTCGTCGTCTGGTGGTATCGTGCTGTGCTAACATAGAACGAAGATGGAAAACGTAGGAAAGGAAAAACGAGCATCAAAGAAATGAAGCGAAATTTTGGAGAACAGAAAAGAGCACTAAAGCTGAATGGTTACCGCGTCCCGGGCGGCCGGCTGACGGGCAGGCAGGCGAGCGAGCAAGCTGTCTGGCTGGCTGTTGGACGGGCTAACAGGCTGGCTGGTATACGTATGTTATATGCAGGTCCGGATTGGTTTTCGTCGGCCGAAGCAATCAAAAGCGCGCCCGTCGTGGGGCCCGCACAGCTGGGTAGTGGTGGCGACCTGCATGCGCGCATGCATGCAGCACCCACGCGCGAACTCCAGTTTATGCACGCAATCTGAGCAAGTGCAAAAAAAGAGAGAAAAAGGTCCCGCTGCGAGATCACGCAGGGGTCGAACGATGGCGGGACGGGTAAAAAGAAATGAAACGGAAGAACCAAGGAAATCGCCCCGAGGTCAGAAAGAAGAGACGAACGTTATCCTCCCTGGATTTCGGTAGATCTGAGGAAGGAGAGAGAAGAGAGGGGTTTGTCTCCTACTTCCCCGGACCCCCTCTCTCCCCTTCCGATTTGACTTCACCGAATTATATCAGCGGCTTTTGGCCTTTCCTTGCTTTTTTCCTTTGCCCTTCCAGCTGCGTTCCTTTTCCCGTTCAGGAATCCCAAATCGGCCCAAACGCTGGGATCCCCTTGCTTTCCATGGCGTGGACAATCTTTCTCGTTAGCGGAGGGTTGCTGATGACGAAGACGGCCTCGGCCCTTTCCTGCAGGTACAGGTGATGCACCAGGTTCACCATGTCTGGCCTGCCCGTCCGCTTGGTATCAACGATCAGCGCCCCCGGTTCTAATGCGCGAACCAAATCAACCACGTCCCGACCGAACGTATTTAGCGGATCGGGCGTGCTCCACAGCAGTCGAACGGGCTGCTGCTGCTGCTGCGTGCTGCACCGGCTGCGGCGCGCAAGGAAGCTCAGGCAAGGGCCGATCCCGGACCCGGTGGTCACGATGATGCAGCTGCGGAAGATTTGCGCCATGGATAACACGCCGGTACGTGGCAGGCCCCTGACCCAGTAAGCAGTCCGTGGGTTCTGTATCGTATCTCGAGTCCAGTCGCCCGCGTTCGAGATGATCATTGAGGTGCCTCCGCTCTTCGAATCAGCCGAGGGGAAGGTGGCGAAGGTGTGCCACTGCAGCAGCGGAGATGTGGAGAGGGCGAGTGCCCGGAAAGGTTTGAGCTCCGCCTTGAAGTGCATCCTAACAGCGTGGTCCGAGAGGACTTCGGGAATCACCTCAACCTTTTTCAACCGCAGCCAGGGCAGAATGATGTGGAATGTCGCCACCAGCAAGAACCAGAAGGAAGGTAGCTTCACCAACACCAGCCCTGGATTCTCTTTCGTGGAGATGCTCAACGAGTGGACGAGCAGACCCAATTCGGCCCAGAACAGACCGACCACTGTCCACCCGACTAGTCGATGCGTAAGCTCGAAGCTGTTGTGTGACCTGACCCGAAGCCGCGGGTAGGCGAAGACGAGGATGATGACAAGCAGCACCAGGATAACGTAGGTGAGAACGAGTTCGGGGATTAAGGACTTGTCGCCGATGGAGAGCCGATAGGCAAGGAAGCCCGAGAAGAGGACGAACCACATCGTAGCAGCCACTGCGGTGCCCGAGTGTATGCCCCCGTGTTCGTGCGACTTCGCCACGAATCGCCGAAGCTTCAGTGGGGCAGCTACTGGCACCAGCCAGCACAGCTCGAAAAGAGAGTTGACGATGTAGTCCACTCTGATGAGCACAGCGACCAGCAGATTGGCGGCGGCTGCCGTGGCCATGTGAACTAACTGTAGCTCCTTGTAGTCCCTGCATGTGAGGAGAAGGGCAAGTAGGCCTGCGACGTTGGCGAGGAAGACGATGGAAAACAAACGACGGTAGACGTTCAAGAGGTGAAACCGCCATCGAGTTAGCCACGGTGGGTATTGCTTCCGGCCTGGCTGCTTCTCGACCGCAATGGCTTCCTTATCCACAATGATACCGTCGGCGTTCGGGATGTATGCTGCCGGGGGAAGTGCCACCTCCAAGACAGAGGCGTTCTTGAAGGACAAGTCATAGTCGGGTACGGACAATGTGGAGGTGCTGGTGGTCGGGGACGCCAGCCTGGTCTCATACGCCTTGAACTCGGAGGCCGTGAAGCCAGCATTGGGTGGTGATTGTGAAGACATATCGAGTGGATGTGAGTAACACAGCGAGCATGACCATCGAGAGGCTTCTCGAGGTAGATATACGTCTCGCCGGTCCGTCGACGAGGCCGCATCGCGTTCAAAGAGTTTTGCCTCCAAAGCACAACCCTTCTCCGGCCCACGCTTAGCGTCCGGACGGTTTATGGAATAGGTGATGGTGGCATAGTGAAAATTTCGTAGGCGTTCGTGATTCAACGTCAGAGAGCCTCCACCGGAGACCAATAGCGCACTCTATCTGAGCCAAGGTGGTGATGAAATGTCTCTCAAAGTGCCGAGTCAAGCTGATTCCAGACGATCCTGGTCCGATATCCAGGAAACTCACAGCTTACCGCTTGAGCTTTGGGTTCTCGGATCATCGTGAGGCAGCCTGACCGATGAGATGCTTACCGTGACCGTTTACGAAGGGATATACAAATATTGAACTAATCACGGTGGAGAAGCCGCGAATAGCCTGAGTGATTGGTGGGGGACGGTATTGCCATTTTCAATTTCCAACGGCATCCACACCAGATGGATGGGTTGATTTATGTTAATAAGGTTAGGTCACGCAGCTGCGTAGAATATAGGGCGAAGGTGAGGATCCGCTTTGGTCCTTCGCTGACCAGCCGGCGCCGAAGTCAGGTTGGATCCTCGTCATGTGTTCTTCGTAAGGCGAGCCAGGACGTTCGAATGAAGCGGTCAAAGACAAATGGACAAGGCCGCGGGGATGAGGCGGCGTAGATCAGTCTATCGATCCGGCGAAAGGTGGCTAGAGTGGGAGATGGGTCGGCCAAATTCAGCTGTGATGGGACTTCTTTGATGTCTGCATCTACAACGATAACTTAGCGCGAGGGCGGCGGGGAGCCACTGGATCTACCGGCGCGAAGCCGAGGGGAGCGGAACGAGATTGCGGTACCAGTGGTGGGCCTGAGGCCGCGAGCCCGCGAGTCCGGGGAATGGATCTTCGATGAACAAGTTGGCGGATGATTGGGCCGAGGGAAGGGTAATGGAGGGTACAAACCCGGCTGAAGGTAAGGTGTGAGCGGCGGAGGGAGGAAGTAGTGCGAATAAGCTCGAGGTTGGCTCGAAGTCGGCCTGAGGTAGGCTCGAGGTCGGCCTGAGGTCGGCTTGAGGTAGCCTCGTCGCTGGGTTCGGGTCAGTCAAAGGGAGGGAGGCTGCAGGGTGAGGTGTCAGTTCGCTAGGCGGTGCAACAAACCGCGTGCAAGCAAGCAAGCACCGCCGATGCGCTGCAGGCTATCGAGATGGTGGAGGGGCATGGCTTGGGAGAGATGCGCAAGTGCGGTTGCCAGCCCAGCTGCACCAGTTCCAGCAGCTGCAGCTCATCGCGCGTCTAGTGGGCACCACCCGTGGCCGCATGCAGAATCGAGCCGATGCAGATTGTCCTCTCCTCGCCGGTCGCTGGCCGCTGGACGGAGGTCGCTGGCCAGAATGGCGAGCGCCTGCGCTGAGTCCGGGCTCCACTCGATAACCCATATCCAGGTTGATACGATGCCCGTTGCCATGGCCGGTGGTGGGCGAGCGTCGGGTACAGTAGGCGAGTGCGAGTGTCATGATTGTCATGATGACTTAGCGGCCAGGCTGTTGCGGATAGGTGGTTGGCGACGGGCGCACGGCATCATCACCGGCTGCCGGGCCGGGACAGCACCGCCCTGCGATCCACCTCTCGTCTCTCGCCTCTTGCCTCTCACCTCGCGACCGGACCAGAGACTAGAGAGACAGTGAGTCGCCGGGCGGTAGATTGCGCTCTCGTCCGTAGCGAGGAGCGGTGCAACTTGCGCATGAGGTGGATGCCGCATGTGTACTATAGCAGTACCTCCTCCTAGCACGCTCTAATGCTCCTACCTACGTAGCTGCTTGACGCTGGATTGCTGGATGGGGCGAGTAAGTCGAGCACCTACTCTACCTACATACGTACCTAGTACCTTCTTACCCGACCTATGTTGCCCGGGTAAAGGAAGTGCCTAGGTAAGTGATGTGAGTAGGTAAATAGTAGGTACCGCAGGCGAACTGTAACTAGCCGACGTTTTGGGCCTTGATGAGCAGGCCCCGCCATCCTGCCTGTCCTGATGCGCCCGCTTGAGCGCCGATCGCGCTGACGGATCTGGCGGCCGTGCCTGGAACGGGCAGGAAAGCGTGCGTGAGTGAGTGCAATGAGGGCGTGCGTGCGTGCGTGCGTGCGTGCGTGCGCAGACGCCCAGGGCCAAACGAGAGGGGGGAGGGTGAGAAATTGGAATAGAACGGACAAGCCATGTGCATGGCAGCTGTGGCAGGGTCAGCGATGGGCAGCATGGGCAGCACGGGCAGCGGCGGGGAGGCGCCTTAGGTTGTTGGCCAAGGTCGGGGGGGAGAGGGCGGCAGGGTGCTGAGTGCTGAGCGCTGAGCGCCGGTGGGCAAGGACGACCGCGGATCATGGGCGGAGGATGGGCGGTGGGCGCAGGGGAGCAGGCGAGCAGGGATGCGCCCATGCACACCATGCACCACCACCCACGCACCCACACCGGGCCATGACCAACAGCCAGGAAGGACCGCCGGCGCCATCGATCCACCGCTCATCGCTCATCGCTCCTCGACCATCGCCCATCGCCAGCTTGGCTTGCTGGGGAGGGAGACAGGGGGAGAAGAGGTGATATGAAAAGGGGCGGAAGGGGGTGGAAGCAGACCAAACCAGTTCGAGGGCACAGCTCACGAAGTACCCAGGTACCCCACTCCCTTACCATTTGTACAGGGCGTGCAGCGTGAGGAAAGGGGGAAAGGCCAGCGCGGGTCCACCCACGCACCCACGCTCCCACCATCGCTCGGGCAAATCGTCGTGGGAAGGGGCGAGCCGTGTATTCTCCGAGCTCGGGCCACGATTGGGCGGTGGTCGCTCTCCGCTTCTACGCGAGCCGTGATTGCCTCTTCCCCCCAAGGCTGTTCGCTCATCTCGGCAGTGATCGCCGGGAGCCTCCAGGATTGCGGATATCCAGCAGATGACGAGAGCGACGAGGGGAGCGAGGAAAACGAACCACCCGTGATGAGCCAATATGTCCCCGTCAGACTATCGCCGTGTCCACACTTGCTCTGTCCTGCCTTGCCGATGTGCCAAAGGGCTATCGCCGTGCGCCAAAAAGCGCTCTCCCTGCTTCCCCGGTGACAAATTCTCCCCTTTCAACCACCATGTTCGTGCTTAGCGGCCGCTCATCCTGACATCAAACGGACTGGACCCCCTCCTCTTCATCCAGGCTCCATTCGTATGTGCAGCCTCGGCCATGCTCAGCGACGAGGTTGCCACCTCTCTCGCCATGGGCGGTATATAATATACCTGCCGTTGTATCGCTGATATCCGGACCGCACACAGGCCGTCTTGTTTGATTCTTTCATCATGGTCATGGATCTCTGCACCTGGACCTTTGCCAACGTGCCTGCCCAACCGGATGAGCCAGTGAGTCCAGACCGGCTATCCGGCATTTCCCTCTTCCGATGACTGACGTGCCTGAGCAGCTCCTCGTAGACGCCTGCCAACCTTCGCGGTCGCTCTCATTCAATGCCTTGCGCTGCTCCGCCCGGAAGCTTGCCAAAGGCGTGTGTACTCTCGGTATCAGGCCGGGAGATTGTGTCTGCGTCTTAGCCTTCAACGATGTGCGTCCATTTCCAAGCTCTTTCCCCGCCCTTCCATATTCTCGTGCCTCCATGGATATTCGCTTCCACCTCTTTGAATGAAACCGATAAGCCAGTTCACTAATCCAGTCGCAGATCCATTACAGTACTCTTTACTTCGGCATCATCGGCGCCGGCGCACGCTTCCTCGGTCTCAATCCCTCATTCACCGAGGATGAGTTGAGTCATTACTTCCAGCTCGCGAAGCCGAAAGCGGTGATTGTGGAGCCGAGGATGCTCGAAGCCACTTGCTCGGCTGCCAAACACATTGGGCTTCCTTCTTCGAGCATCTTCCTGTTCGATATCCACGAAGATTGTGCTGCGTCGACATACCCATCCTGGACCTCCTTGCTTGAACATGGCGAGACGGATTGGGTGCAACCGGAGGATCCGGACACGGCGACCTGCCACTATGCTCTGACAAGTGGGACGTCTGGGCTGCCCAAGGCTGCCCTACTGCCTCATTCTTACCACGTATCCCAAGCTCAAGCACGCCTCTCCAATCCATCTCTTCCGTACAAGCCGGTACGGTTGACACCTCTTCCTCCTTTTCATGTCTTCGCAACACCCATCATTCCTTCCAGCATCCACGAAAACATAACAACATACGTCATGCGACGCTACGAGGCCTCCTCCTTCCTTGCGGCTATTTCCAAATTTTCCGTCTCTGAAACTTTCGTTGCTCCATCCATCATCACCTCTCTCCCGCAGGTTTCCGGGTGCACATCAGAAGCCTTAAAGTCCATTCGCCAGATATGGTTCGGCGGCGCTAGCATCAAGCACGCCAACCGCCTGCCACTGCTCTCGCTTCTTCAGCCATCAGCGCAGATAAATCCTGTGTGGGGAATGACGGAAGCCGGCTGGGTGACGCAAGCCGTTTGGCCCGAGTCTTCTTGCGACGACAGCACCGGCCGCCCGTTGCCTGGCTATACGCTTAAGGTGGTCGATGATTCTGACAGGATTATTACCAAGGCCGGTGTACATGGGGAAATCTTAGCCAAGTGTCCACATCCCATGCTTGGGTATTTGGAGAATGAAAAGGCCACCGCTGAGGCTTTCACGGCCGATGGCTACGTGAGAACGGGAGATGTGGGCGTGATTGACGAGGAAGGTCGCGTCTACTTGGTGGACCGGAAGAAAGATCTCATCAAGGTCCGCGGGTGGCAGGTCAGCCCTTCCGAAATAGTGTCCAAGCTGCTACAACATCCGGAAGTCCTCGATGCTGCTGTTGTCGGTGTCAAGGCGGAAGACGGGGTCGACGAGTGGCCGAGGGCTTATGTGGTGCGGAGAGCAGCAAGCGACGTGACACAGGAGGCAGTGAAGTCGTGGTTGAAGGGGCATCTCGCAGGGTACAAGATTCCGAAAGAGATTATCTTCCGGAATGCTCTGCCACGAAGTGCCACAGGCAAGATCGTGAAGAAGGAGTTGGATGCCAGCGAGGAGGAACAGAAGGGGAAGACGAGGATGGGCGCCGCCGGAGGATCTTGGTCTTCCACTTACCCGGAGCGATCCAGCAAGCTCTGGGTTGCGTGCAAGTGGGTCGCCCTGTGGTGCTGGGCGCGCCTGCCATCACGCTTTTTGGGCAAGCTGACGGCGGCGTAAGGCCTCGGGCGACTGTGGAGTCGCCAGGCTACCGACCAGGCGGCTTGGAGGGCAAACTTTAGATTCTGACGTTTCGGGTATGGATACATACCGAATTGGGCGTTTTTTAAGCGCGCGTCCTGGGTTTTAGGCGTTAAGGTTGATCGTACACGCATGTCGATCGGTTAATGTTTCGTTTGTAGATATGTAGGAGCAGTAATGATAGGAGAGCTGGTACTCTGGCCGAATTGCTTATAATTACTGCACGGACGACTTTTCTGCGAAGAATGTGAGCGTTGGGCGTTGAAGTAAGGAGGTGAGGTGGGAGGTCGTCGACTTTCTCCTTCTCTTCTAGGGAGAACGGTAGACGCCAGGCTCCAGAGAGTTTAGTCCGACGGAGAGATGGGGTCTGGAACGGGAAGGCACCCGAACTTGACCTCTTGCACCGGAGAAAGAAGACGGATTATGGAGATGATATGAAGGGTGAAGGGCTCGAAGGGCGCGCATGCGCGACAGAAAAGAAGTTGAGGTTGGGGGAAGCGGTGAGGGAGGTACCTTACCTACCTTATGCATGAGTATGTGCCTTAGTAGGCGAGGCGAGGCGAGGCAAGGCAGGCAGGCAGGCAAGGCGTGGGTGGCTTGACGAACGACGGCTGCCGTGCATGCGTACCTGCACAACCCTCTCTTATATACCCGACCTCAAGGAACGCGTTAGCAGGGGAAGGGCGGGTCAGCGCCTCTGGATCGTAGCTTCGCAACTGACTGATGACAGGGCCGGGCGGAGGCTGCAAGGCGTTCTGGGGGCGGTTTCAGAGTCAGGTCCTCTCGCTACTCCAAACAGGACGGAGGGGGCGGAGCTGGACAGGAGGTCGCGAGGGCGTCGAACATTTGGAACGAAGAGGACATGCGAAGATGATGAGGAGGAGCTGAGAGGAGTTCGAGGCAGAGAGCGAAGGAAAGAAGGAGAAGAAAAAGAGAAGAAAGAGATCGGAGGAGGTCAGTGAAGTACTAAATGGTACATTATGCCTGTACCTTCCCTCCTAGACCGCTTCCCTCTCTTCCTTCCTTCCCCGGTATGCATTGATGAATTCATGAGGTCACCATCCGGGCGAGGACGGAATTGCGAGAAAAGATGAGCATCGCCATGGTCTTTATGAGCCGTCCTTTCCTTCCTTTTTCCTCCGCCCTTTTAGCTGCCTCACTACCTAACCTCCCAGCCGCGAGCGGGGGTGCCGGGTGAGGTTGGGACGGGTGTGCGCTGCGCTGCAGTGCAGGTGGTCCTCCGCCTCCGCCGTTCACGGAGGATATACCGGACATGGAAAGATCCTCCCCCCATCAACACCCTCACATCACCAAAACACCCCCCCCTGCTCACACTTGGATTCCCTGCCACCCACGTTGACTTCGGGCTCTCTTCCTGCGAACGAAGAAAGAATGCACAAAAGAACGCTACGGTAGGCTCGTCCAGGTTTTCGGTTCCCCTGCGCGCGGCAAGTCATCCGCATCCCAGCAGCTGCTGCAGCCCAGGGAGCAGGGAGCCCCCCGGCGCGCGAGCGCGCACCACGCTACCTTTCCCGCTGTCAGTCCCCCCGTTCACACCCCACCCGCCTGCCACACGGCACCGCCCCCGCCTTACCGACATCGTTGCAGGGCATCCCCGTCCTCAGATCTTCGCTAGTGAATGGGTGGGAGCGCGGAGGTGGGGTGTTGGTGCCTGTCTGCCTGTCTGCCTGCCTGCCCTCGCTGCACGCTCAACCGCGTCCGTGCGCGTTCACAGAAAAACCATTGTCAGATAGAATCGACCAAAGAGAGAAGAAAAGAAAAGAAGAGGACAAAGAGAAGAAGAAAAAAAACACGAAGGAATTATACCCTTATCCTTTTCCCCCTTTTTTTCCTCTTCCCCGGTTCCTCGGAAGAGTCTTCCCACTTCACCCCGAATACTTCAAAAGAAATTCCAAAAAAGCAAAAATAAATGCCCAAATGGGATTCCATCGCCCTTCATAAAGAACCCCATCACTATCGTGGTAAACCGCAAAGGAGGGTTACGACACGACCGTAGTAGCCCATCATCACGACACAACTGGTGGCACACTTCCTTCGTTCATGTTCATGGGTAGGTAAGGATCTTGTCTTCTCCTTCTTTTACCCCCATTGGAATAGAATATAGAAACCACAGAGGCAAAAAGAAAACCAAAAGAAGGAGAAGCAAAAAATGGAAGCATGAATACTAGAGGGGTATCAACTCTGAGGTAATAAGGTATAACAAACTGCCACCCAGAGGGGGTATCTTTTCTTTTTTCTCCTTATATGGGGGGAGGTACTCAATTTGGGATCGACCGCACGCCATACCGACCCATCCTCTCACGGTGTCTTCCTCCCACCCATCATCACATCGGACGAATTGTTCATCATGGCCATGGAGCACCGGCTGCTGCAGAGGAAACCGCCAACAGAAAAGAATAATTTCTGTATTAGCGACCATTAGTCAATGCCGTGCGGTGCGATCAAGCTGGAAGACACAACAACGAAAACGAGTCAGAAAAAAGGGGATAAATAGAACAAAAAAAGCAAAACCAACCTCAAAACCAGCACCAACACCGCCCCAGAACACACATCCTCAAAACCTAACGCGGCGACGCGCACTCAGCCTCGAAGGCGGCACAGGCACCGTCTGCGAAGACGGCGTGCTGACGCTGCCATTGCGAGCGTATTTCGACGACGTCGACGGGCCATCCAAGCAACCCAGACGACGCCAGGGGCTCTTCCGCCGGCGGCCCCGCCGCTCGCGGGCTTTCTGGGTGTGCACGTGGGACTGCAGGTTCGACTGGGTGAGCGGAGTGCTCATCGCGGGCGGCGGCGGCGGGTAGGCGTCGGCGCGAGCGTCCTTTTTCGTGCGGTGGAAGAGGCCGCCGCCGCCACGAGCAGTGGTGGTGCCGGGGGCGGTGCGAGCGTGACGCAGCGACATCGTGGCCGAGCGCAGGCGCTGCCGTGCTCGGACGGTGCGGCCGGGGGTGCGGATCAGGTCGAGGTACTCCCTTGCGCGCTTTTCGGCTCGAGTGAGGAAGGGATGGCGATGTTGGAGGGAAGAATAGCTTTGCGAGCGCGGGACGCTGGGTCGTCTGGACTCTGTTGGCGCTGGGGTTGGGCGATGTCGGCCGAATGATACCATTTTTGCGGACCGCCTTGGGTGGAGATATACCTGACGGCGGTGGTAGGATGTTTGGTAAGGGTGGTGATGGAGGATCGGGGCCGCAAGGCGAGCGGATGTGATGGAGGTCGCGGGGAGATCTGGTTGTCATGACGGCTGACGACGCCCGAGATGTTGGTCCATGGAAAATATAGCGGAGGCAGGTGCGTCTGGAAGCAGACCGGTGTCTGCCCATTCACCATCATCGCGCAGCCATGAGTACTGTATGCAGGAGCGAGTCGCGCGGAGATGGTTCCTCGGCAGCTGGCTGAGCTACCTCATGGGGAGTAGTTGATAGGTAAGTCGAGTACCTAAAAGTCATTCACATCGAAATAAACGACTGAGGTCTCTCGGGTAACTGGCTGATTAAACATCCCCTGTAAGAAACTGGAAATGCCGACTCCGTTCTCTGCTCACTGCACGATACTGCTCTTGACCTCTTTCGGCGCGCCATCAGGAAGCCGAGCGGATTGCGGGAAGAAGCGAGCGCACGGGCCGTTGGCAATTGTCTCGATGACGTAGTAGCAGATGTCAACCATGTCACCACCACGGCTGGCCTTGAAGCTATCGTGGATGCATAAACTCACGACGGGACTTCTTCTGTATGTTCACAGCAGTGTCCAGTTCCCTGCAGTAGGTTGGCACAGAACTCTGCTCAGATAGCAGCCTCGTAAGTTCACAGCACAGAAAATAAGTATATGCACGATTCCGACGTATCGAACTTTAAGTGCAAGGTCTTCGAGGCATCGGCTTCCTTGAGTGAGAGAACATAAGTTACATTCTGGATGTAGCATTAAAAGTGATAATACGGTGCAGATAAAGTCGCGGTAGGTCAGTTCGAAGGTGATGTAGACCGATATGTGACTGAAGAGGCCTGTAAGAATATACCAATCGAGCGAGAGTGAATGCGACTCCACATGGATAGATTCAGACGGGAGGGAACTCGTTATGCTCATTCTTCGATTTCCGATCGAGAATCCCGTACCGCGGGCGATCGGGGTTTGCAATGGAATGTCAGCGGCCCACGAGGGAAACTCCTCTCGTACTATCGTAAATGACCCGTGGTGATGTAATGCGGGTGGGATCGGCCATACAAAAGGCTTGACCACCTCACAAACACAACACCATTCTCCAGATTCGCTGCAAAAACCTCCTTCAATCTCCTGCAATTCCAAGAACCTACAATCCTCCGTTCGAAAAAGTCATTACAAACAGCAAAGATGTCTGACAAGTCCCAGTTCGAGTCCGGTATGCATATGCCTACCCATCACATCCCCGTAGCAGCCCGCTGACAGTGGATTGTTGCGCAGGCTACCAAATCAAGCCACAACACCAGGACCTTCCCGGCTTGGAGTCCAAGTTGGATCCGGCTCCCCAAGATGAATACCTCCCCACCCCCGAAGGTGGCTACCAGAAGTACAAGCCTGCCGGCAAGTTAGAGGGAAAGAAGGCTATCATCACCGGAGGTGACTCCGGCATTGGACGTGCGACCGCAATCCTCTATGCTATGGAGGGTGCCGACAGCTTCATCGCTTACCTGCCCGAGGAGGAGTCCGATGCGCAAGAAACAAAGAAGCGCGTTGAGAAGTACGGCCGTCAATGTCATCTCTTCGCCACGGATCTCACCAAGCGTGAGAACTGCAAGGCCGTCATCGACAATGCCTTGAAGGCGATGGGCCAGATCGACATCCTCGTCAACAATGTACGTTGCTTCCGATAAGCTATGCTGCAAAAAGCCGCAAGGCAGAGTACTGACGTCTCGTGAAACAGGCCGCCTACCAAATGATGGTCGAGGACATCAAAGACCTCTCCGAGGACCAATGGGTCCACACCTTCAACACCAACATCCACCCGTACTTCTACCTCGCCAAGTACGCCCTGCCGCACATGAAGCCCGGCTCCAGCATCCTCAACAACGCCTCCATCAACGCCTACATCGGCCGGCCGGATCTGCTCGACTACACCGCCACCAAGGGCGCCATCGTCTCCTTCACCCGCGGCCTCAGCAACCAGTACTGCGGCCGCGGCATCCGCGTCAACGCCGTCGCCCCCGGCCCCGTCTGGACGCCCCTCATCCCCGCCACCATGACCGAGGAGGCCCAGAAGCAGTTCACCAGCCCCATCGGCCGGCCCTCGCAGCCGAGCGAGATCGCGACCTGCTTCGTCTTCTTGGCCAGCTTGGACTCCGCCTCTATCACCGGTCAGACGCTGCACCCGAACGGCGGTGTGGTGGTCCAGGGTTAAGTAGGGGACGATGTGAGCGGACTGTGGTGGAAACGGATGAATCTTTTTAACGACCTTAATGCCGAGGGATTTTCATGATCGGCCGTGCTTTCAATGAATCAAGCACGGATATGTTGCCTTGTGTATAATATATCTCTTTCTCTTCTTTCCAACAATAAAAACTAGCCTTTTCATTCCGTACTTCGCGTCCTTGACCTCGAACATGCCCCAGCATCAAAGAGAAAGGAATCCAGATGGAATCACGTAAAGCAGAGACCATTGTTCAAGTGGTAACTTCATTTTCGCTAGCGGTTGAAGAGTACAAAGACAGAACGATAAAGAAACCCCAGAAACGCATACACACAGTCCTACGAATACTTCTACTAAACACGGGCAAAAAAAGAGCAACGGGAAACCGGGTGCACACCCAAGCACACCAACCCACCCGGTCCCCCCCATCATCCTGACCGACTGATAATCTTCTCCCCGTCAACGTTGCGCCCATTTCATTCCCCCGAGTTCAGCCAGGCCCTGCGTGTCACGCACACGTTCGGTCTCTCACCAACCCCCAAATCCCCTCCGAGACAAACCCTTCTCCAAAACATACATACGCATGCAACGCTCTCCCCCGCGTTCTCCATACCAAGCAAATACCATCCCATTTCGCTCTTCACGTCTAGCTCGTCCCACTCACAGCCAGCTTCATCAGGTGATCCATGAACGTCTGCAACGACACGTCGTCGGTGAAGATGGTCTGAGCCGTCTGGGAGACGCCGCCGTACGCGCCCGTCGTATGGGTGGTCGAGGGGTTGAGCTTGGAGAGGAGGAAGCGGGCTTGGGAGCCACCGGCATCGCAGACGATGAACCGGGGTAGCGGGAAGCGGTCTTGGATGAGTTCCTGTGGGATAAATGGGTCAGTTTCCGGATATCGGAAGGATAGGGAAAGATGTAGGGTTGAAACGTACCTTGGCGTCCTCCTTCGGCGCCTCGAGCAGGGCCCGGAAGTTCTCGTAGCCTTCCTGATCCTGGTACCCGGCCTTTCTCCACTCGGCCATTGTCTCGCCGTGGAAGATGAGGATGTGGAAGAAGGTGTCCAGGAGCAGGATGGTCTCGGGTTGGATGGAGGTGGAGTCCAGGAGGACGGGCTGGCCACCCTCGTGGTCGAACCCGTAGGAATCAAGGGTAGGCTGGATCATGATGAGCGAGTTGCTGACATCCTCATGGAGCAGCACGTGTCTGTAAAAGGCGGTCTCATCAGGGGAGTTGTTGAAGACCTGCAGGAACTGGCTACGGCGGAGGTGGAACATGAACTGCGGGTAAAGGGTGAAGTTCTTCTCCAGACGGAAAGAGGATGGGTCATCCTTCCTGTACTCAGCGAACCGAGAGCACAGGCGGATGAGCATGCGATCGACCCAGCGGAGAACGTCCGGCCCGTCGTCCACCTCGGCCTTGAAGACCGCGATGCGGGACATGAGCACAGCGGCCGCTTCCTGGTCGAAAGACTGCGCAATAGCCGGATCGCCAGAGGGACCGCTGAGGGGCCTCGCGACCGTGGTCACTCGGAGGTGGTACTGGCCAGCAGAGTGCTGGTAGTATGTGAGGAACTGAATCATTCCTTTCTGCGGTCCTTGCTGCATTTGGTTGGGGCCACCTTGGCTAGCGATCTCGAAATAGATACCATAGCTGGCGCCAGGATCAATGCCGCACATCTTCCAAGAGCAAGTGTTGCCGATACCGCACTCTGTCTCGCCGACAGATGCAGACTTCTTGTTCATAGAGACAGCATGGCCGATCAAGCCAGTAACCTTCAGTTCCTTGGTTGTGAGAACCTCGAGCGAGGCATTGAAACCCATGAGCAGGTTGTCATCAGCATCTTTGTCGAATACGCGCGCAAAAGACTGCTTGTACATAGATGATGTGAAGCTGTCCGTAAGCACCATGTGACCGCCCGTAGAATTCGCCAGGCTCTTCATCTCGAGAAGACCAACTTGATCCAAGCAGCCAGCGAAGATGTCAATAATGTGGCCGTTGTGAGCAGTTCTCTTGGCAAGATTGTCGTAGAACTATCGAAAGTCAGTCCATTATCCCGCAAATCCATCTTCAATGGTATCCTTACCTTCACAGCCTTCTTGTAGTATTTGATGTTATCGCGGTCGATGTCGTGATGGGACCGGATCGGCTCCCTCAGCTCCGGACCGACGACCATACCGGGTCCCTCAGTGGCCGGTCCACCAGTGAACAGCATAACACGACCTCCAGCGTTCTGGAAAGACGTCTCCAGCAACCCAACAGCGACACTCAAAGCGACACCAGTGCAGCGCAGGGCACGCTTGTCGCTCGCAACTGGCCAAGGGTCCTTCTGGAGCTGTTCCAGGGCGTTGGTCAACTGGAACTCACATTGCTGTACCGGAAGCAGGAAGCGAGCTGCAGGTCCCATGGGCGGGGGAGCGCGGCCGGGCTGGACTGCCATGCCTGCTGGCCTCAAACCATGGGGCATGAGACCGAGCATCTCCTGAACCTGCTTGGCAGTGTAATCCTTGCTGCCGCGGAAAACGTAGGACTTGGCGCATTCAGTGTAGCCGAGCTCATGTACTTGCGCCATCGTCCCATAGGTGATCAGACCAACCAGAGCGTACGGAGGGAGCAGGCTCAAGCTCATTATAATGGAGTCCTTCAAAGCCTTCAGGCTGTCCTCTTCCTGGCAAGTATCTACAACGAACACAAAAATCGGAGGGGACGGCGCGGGTCTGGCGAGACGATATTCGATGGTTGTGTGGTTGGGGTGAAGCTCCGGAGGGACGGCTTCCTGGGAGATATCCTTGTAATGCGGCGGGAGAGCATTTCTCTGCAGACAAAAGGGACATATCCATAGTCTCGCTCTCATGTCGACCTGGCTGGGAGGGGATTAGCAAGGTGACAGGTGATGCTGAAGCTCCATTGTCGGTACCAGTATGGGTTGAGGACAGCGCGACACGGCGCCTTGCAGGTAACAGGCTCATATTGAAGGAGCGGCGTATCGGTCTTCTCCTTCAGCGGGGTGTAGAGAGCTCCAATGGGTACTGCAACCAGGTCAGTCACAAGGGATACGAGCACGGCAGCCGTGAGCCATACCGACTAGACGCGAAGCTTCCTGTACACACACGCGGTCAGCCGATGTCTCGATCCAAACAAGTGTCGTCACCGGCACTAACCATGCGAGAGCTGGGGAAGGTATTCCAGCTCAGCCTGACGCCATCTCTCTCTTCGATATCGCTCCATTGCTCCTTTAAAGCTTCGTAATCCATTGTGGGAAAACGGTCGATACGGCAAGAATGCGGTCAAGGTTCCCCGGACTTGCAACTAGGGCCCAGCTCTCGATGGCGGGGGGGGGAGAGCGTGGTTTGGTGGTCGAGGCGCGGCAAGAAGGAGAGAGACTCCGAGATCAAGGTAGATATCGGAGGGCGGACTGAAGCCTCTTGCAATAATTCACGATATGGACGAGGTCGGGAGGTGATCGGAGGGGATATTCGCAGCGTGCCAGAGGGAAGAGAGCCACCTTGACCTTGGAACGAAACGGGCCACCTTGGAGTTCCAGGGCCGTAGCCGGATGCGGTATCGCGCGGTTACAGGCTTGGCGGGCGGGTCGGAGCCTCCCCCTCGTACACAAAACCGCCGTCCTCCTCCGACGAATTTTCTTTCCTCTCCATCCACGCCAGCATCGAAAAACAATAATTCACATTACTGTTACGGCGGCTTCCTGCCACACCACTGGCGAGGCCGTTTTCGCGCTGAGCGGAGAGGAGGTTTCGACCCATGGCTGGGCGCCTGGTTTGGAAGGGTCATTCTGACCCTCGTGAGAAATTGGGAATCAGCAGAGGTTACATTGCCGTTCGTTACTTGAATGTCATTTTATTCATTGTACTTGTCCACATACGATCTGATATTGATCATTCCACAGATTGATTGCCGTCTTGCTTTGCTTGTTGTGAACCGCATTCCGTGTAAGGGTGAGCTCCATGCTGCTCCGCTGCAAGATATACCACAAGTCCTGTTCCGTCACAGCGATGCTGTTACGGTGCGAGTAGTGATTGCATGGCTCCTGAATCCGTAGGACGGATCACAGATAGCGGTCCGTCGTTCTCTGGTCCTCATTTAACTTTCCCTATACCTGATTAATCAAAGAAGGCTTCGAATTTCATTTTTTGTGAATAATTTCCTTTTCTTCCTCTTCTCACACAGTACAATCTCAGAGTCCAGCCCTGTGTGAACGATTCATGCTTCGTCTACATTTCTTCTTTCGAAATCGCTTGTATCAATACGTCATGGCTGTTTGTTCCGTCCATATTTCCATTACCGCTGCTGGCGGACACAGACAGCTGCATCGAACGACTGTTCGCGGGTCAAGCGGTTAGAGAGTTGCAATATGACTCTTCCTGGCTGCTTTTTCGAGGGTCGTCCAGTCAAGCACACAAACGTCGATAAAGCTCTCATCTGCACTCATATATACGGGTTTCTGGCCTTATTTCACCGTTTTACTCCTATATATGCGACTCAATTCTCTCCAGTCTCTCTGTCTACTTTCCTGCCGATTCTTTGATGCTGCGTTGAGACAGCCGACATCACTTTCCATTTGTCCTCTCAATCAATCAAAGCTCAACTATCTTGACTTTAAACTTCCTACTTGCACGTGCTGCTTGCCCATTTGCACGCTCGATCAGGCCTATTAGCTGCTGCGGAAAAATAGTGGGTCAGGCAGACGGCGAGCGCAGGCACTACGGTCCTTGACGGAGAGGCGACTAGCGAGGGGGGAATCGGGATATGGCATCCTGCCATACTGCGAAGGGCCACTCTACGAAGAAGGCCCAAATATTCCACAACACTGCGGTACAATCGCCCTAAAAACCATGGCAAGTTGTTCAGCATGCTGAGTTGCCTATATCTGATGCTTTCTTTGAACCTTCCTGCCCTCGTTTGGTGATGGCCTATGTCGCTGTTCTCTCACCTGTTGCGGTCGATTTCTTGGGCAAGGCTGTACGGCTTCACCTTCCCTTCGTCACTGTCGGTCTCAAGCAGAGTCAACCACTGCCTGACAATATGAAGAGGCATGCAGGAAGCGAACGTCGCCTATCCTCCACTATATAAAGGCCTCCTTCCTCCTCACTCTCTTTCCTTTCCTTCCTCTTCGTCCAACCGCCCATCCTCGTTCCTCCGCTTCTTCTCTTCTCTTTCAGCCAGACCAGCACATTTTGATAATCACTGCTAGTCCCTTCCCATACCTGCTCAGCAAATTTTGATAATCCCTGCGAGCTATGAATTCCCGCTTCAACAACTACCCCGAAGAGCTGCTGGCGGCTACTTCGACCATTGAACCGTGGGCCCTCTGGATGGGCGAGCCCTCCGCGTTGCCTGGTGCACCGGAGCTTGACCACGTTCCTCTTTCTGCTGAGCACAAGCGGTTCGTCGTCGAGGATGCTGACGAATATGCCTACTACACCCATTATCCGGGACCGTTCGTTCAGTCGGTGGACGTCGGTGACGCTCAGTTGAACCGGTTCAACTGCCAGCCACTCCAGCCTGCCTTCACTAATGACGCCGAATACCGGAAGTACTGCCCCGACCCCTCCGAAGAGTTTCTGAAGTTCTGCCAGCAGACCGGGAATAGCCAGGTCCTGCAGCTTTGGAACCAGTTTCAGCAAAACCATCCCTCGGCTTCTTCAGCTTCTACCTCATCGATTCCAAACCCTGGATATGGCGGCGCCTCTACTTCTGCAGCATCGTCCGCTTCGTCCGTCATTGCAACGGACGACCAGGCTGTACTACTGACCGCTCCGGCTCATCATCCCAGCACCGGCGGCAAGTCCGTCTCAATTGACTGGGAAGCTGAAGGTACGCTGTCGATCCTAACGTGTCTAAACCACACCATCGAATCTCTCTCTGACATGCCATACAGAATACTCGGAGGCAGACTCAAGCCCGAGCGCATACTCTAGCCCATGTCCAACCCCGACCCCAAGTCCGTCCCCCAGTCCGCCACCAAGTCCCACACCTGCCCGTCGTCGGAGGCAGCGCGCCAACAAGCGCGCACTGAAGACGTCGGCGCAAGCCACCGGACCGACCACCGCCGACGAAGCTCCTCGCCAGAGCTACGGCGGGAAGTCCTACGGTGGCAAGAGTGTGGGCGGCAAGTCATATGGCGGCAAGTCATACAATGGAGAATCGTCCAACGGAAAGCGCGTCGGCGGCAAGAGCGTGGGCGGCAAGTCCCACGGCGGAGATTCTGACGACGAAGAGAGCGTCAGCAGGCCTTCCTATGGTGGAAAGAGAGTCGGCGGCAAGAGCTACGGCGGGAAGAACCTCGCCAGCATTGCACCCCGCCCGACCACGGGCGGCAAGGGCCCTCGCAAGTCGGTTGGGGGCAAGGCGCCCCGCAAGTCGGTCTCCGGAAAACCGCCTCGCAAGTTGGTGGGCGGAAAAGCACCTCGCAAGACCGTCGGCGGAAAGGCACCCCGCAAGACCGTCGGCGGAAAAGCGCCTCGCAAGGCACCCGTGTCCGCCACACCTTCATCCTCCTCGGAGCCTCCCGCAAACAACGACCCGAACGGGCCGGCCATCCTGCCTCTGAACCCACGCCCAGCCCACATGACGGCGGCGCAGATCGCCGCAACCGTGGCCAGCCTGCCGACGCTGCGCACGCCGAACAAGTGGGAGCCGGCGGAGAACGGGGCGTGCCTGCAGGGGATGCTGGAGGCGTACTACCTGCGCCCGCAGCACGGCGCCGGCGCCGGCATCGAACAGCGCTTCCGCGACGTCGCCGCCCGGATGGCGGAGCTTCTGGGTGGCCGCCACGCCGGCCGGACTGGCGCGGCTGTTAAGAATCAGTGGAATCGGTACCTTCGTGTCTTGTCTGGTTTCGATGAGCGGAAGGTCACGGGTGGCAGCTTGAGTGTGAGCCGCCTTAATGGCACGGTGGATGTGGTCACCGTCGCTGGACCGGCGGTGCCGCTTGCCACTGAGCAGCCAATGGAGGTGGAGAGTGAGAATGATGCTGAGGCTGTGGAGTATGACTGCGTCGATTATGAAAGCGAGATCAGCGAGGATGAATACAGCATGGACGAGTCTGAATGCGACGGTGATGAAGCCGAGATCGAGGTCGACGAATGCAGCGAGGATGATGAGGCTGCTGAGGAAGGAGGTTATGAGGAGTATGAGGAAGAGGAGGAGGAAGAGTATGAAGAGTATCCAGAAGGATATGAAGAGTATGGAGAAGGGTATGGTGAGTATGAGGAGTATGACGAAGAAGAAGAGGAGGAGGAAGAAGTGAGGCCCAGGAAAAGGGCGAGGTTTGTTACTCCGGCGCTGGCGTCGGAGGACAACGAGGAAGAGGAGGAGGATAACAAGAGTTATCTGGACAACCAAGATGAAGAGGAAGAGGAAGACCACTACGAAGACGATGCTAATGCCTATTATGACACCGAGGCTTCCTCGTCTGCTCCCATGGCGTCTTCAGGCCTGGCAAGTACAAGCGATGAAGACCTGACTGCTGCGCAGACTTTGGCAGATGATGAGGCCCTAGCCAGAGCCCTTATGGCTGAAGAACTCGGTCTCAGGAAGAGGAAGAGGTAGAGGTTGGTGAGGAGAGCATGATTGAGGCTTCGTGGTTTTGGTGTGGAAAAGTAATGCCTACGGGCAAAAAGTCTGGTTTCTTTTCACTTTTCTTTTTTTTTTTTTTCCCTTTTTTCTTTTCAACTCTCTATCATACAGTGGCAGAACAGCTGCTACTCAGCTCAAGAGCTAGTATCATGATGATAGGAGAGAGAAGAGTCCCGTAGTTAATCAAGTCAGATTTATATACTACGTCTTCTTCGTAAAGTTCGTAAAGTGTGAATGTTGACTAGTGAAGGTAGAGATAGTCTGAAGGTAGAGTCAACCCATATCCTCGGGTTGGTAGTAGGAATAGACATACTCTTCTTCTTCAGTTCTACCTGATGCAGTATGAAATCACTGAGATAGTGCTATAGACGATTGTGAATGATGGGACTTGAAGTTCACAAAGTTCTGGAGACAGCCGCACGGGCCAAGCCAACCACGCGCTCAGGCCGTCCCCTGAACTCGACCGGGATTTGGCAACGTCGCTCGGAGATCGCTGAGGCCCTCTCGGACGTGCCTCTCTGGTCGAACATCCCCGGCCAAACCAAAACATTCACGACTAGGTACCTCTGGACACTCTCCGCCAACAAATACTACGCTTGTCCACCCTTCCAACATCCATCACCGCTTGCCGCAGCACCAGTCGAGTCGAACGGACGAACGGACACGAGAGAGCCAGAATGGCGCGGTTCACACCCTCCTCTCTGAGCATGGCTTGGACATACCTCGCGCTCGCCGCGCTGGTCCTGCCGACGCAGGCCCTCTACTTCTTCATCGACGGTCCCGTGCAGAAGTGCTTCTTCGAGGAGCTGCCCAAGGACACATTGGTAGTCGGTGCGTGAGCACTGCTCATCCCCATCCGTCCCCCCAACATGCCTCGGGAGCCCGCAGCCACGACACCGGACGCTCGCATAACCCCCCCAACCCCAAACAAGGAGATGGGAACCCCCCACCGCTAACGCTTCCCCATCCGAACCACGCAGGCACCTACGAAGCCCAACAGTGGGACGAGCAAGCCCGCAGCTACCGGCCCTCGCCCGAGCTGGGCATCTACATCACGGTCGAGGAGACGTTCGACAACGACCACCGGGTGGTGGCGCAGCGGGGCGCGGCCAAGGGCAAGTTCACCTTCTCGGCCGCCGACAGCGGCGAGCACCGGCTCTGCTTCACGCCCACCGGCACGGCCGCCCACGTCGGCTGGCTCGCCGGCGGCCAGCCCGTCGGCGGCGTCCGCTTCGCCCTCGACATGGCCATCGGCGAGACCAGCAAGATTGAGACGGACGACAAGGGCAAGATCAAGGACATCGAGCAGAAGGTCCGCGACCTCAACTCCCGCCTGCAGGACATTCGCCGCGAGCAGGTCTTTCAGCGGGTACGTCTTTTCTCTTTCCCCCGCACTTCCCATCCACCCAAGACCATAATTAGCTAACCGCGTCCCTTTTTTGTTCTTTTTTTTTCCTCCAGGAACGCGAAGCCGAGTTCCGCGACCAGTCCGAGAGCACCAACGCCCGCGTCGTCCGCTGGACGCTGATCCAGCTCGCCGTCCTCGGCGTCACCTGCGCCTGGCAGCTCAGCCACCTCCGCTCCTTCTTCATCAAGCAGAAGCTCACTTGAGCGAGGGGAGGCGAGGGAGGGAAGGTCGGAATTGGGAAATGGTCATTGTGGGGAACAGGATGTACTTTTTGATGGGTTAAAAGGCTATGTGTTTTTGGGGGGGAGCTGAAAAAGAGGACTCCAGTCAGTCAGTTGGTACAATGCTGGCTTTGAAATGAAGGGTGGGAAGCAAGTGGTCAGAGAAAGGGGAATTGGCATGATTTGAAGCGATTTTTCGTCATGGATCGAGTTTGTTTCCTTGTGTTTTTCTCTTTGCCGAAAAACGTCTACGTACCCGTTTATCTTTGCCTTTTTTTCCCACTGTTACGCTCTAAGACCTTTGGCGTGGTGAAAGAGTGAGTAAGAGCGGGAGGTGGAAAGGAATGATCGATTGCCGTTTGAAGACCGGCTAGGTCTGCGGGGAAGATATTCTCTCGTCTCTCATCGAAAGATAAAGAAATCAGAAAGAGAACGTCATGAGAGAGCGTTATCCACCCGTGATCGGACGGATGGGATATATGGACAGATAAATGGGCAGGCTGGTTCGACCAAACCCATCCTTCCAACGGTGGTCACGAAGCAAGCAATCACAAAGTCGAAGGAAGTAAATCATGTCATTATTATATTTTAGTTATGATCTGTGCCGTATCATTTATATCCCGCCACCTTTCTTTTAGGAGGCCGCAGCAGCAGCAGCAACAAACCCGCAGACTGATCTTGATCCGGATGTATAGAGAGGAGAGATGAGCAAAAGAAAAAAACCAAAGAGGATATCCCAGCGAGCGAGCGCAGCAGCCTTACAGTAGAAGAAAAAAAAAAAAAAAAAAAAAAAAAAACACATGGACCGTGACGTGCTGTGAGTGAGAGATGATGATAATGGTCGCCGAGAGAGAAAGAGAGTACGAAAAATCCATGCTGAACACTAAGACTTGTTTGTTTGCCTCAACTTCGCATCTTCCTTCTCCCGCTTTTCAACCCGTCCAGTCTCCGACATGATGTGAAGAAGAAAAGAAAAGAGCTTGCCGATATCCCTTCCCCGTTTCCTCCCGGACCGCCCGAGATGGTGTGAAAGATTAGAAAGAAAAAAGAGAACGCTTGCCGAACTCCGCTCCGACATGACTCCAGAGAACGCCCATTTCTTGCTTCTTCCTCCGTCCCAATGGTGAAACAAAGCACCGAAACAAGCACCGCAACAGACATGACACCCTTCACGTTTCGCGTTTTAACACCGTAAGAGGAAAAAAAGAAGGTTCAAAACAAATCAAGGTCCAACGCTCAGTTCTGCAACCACTCAAGGAAATCCGGCGTGAAATACGAAACGACAATGCTCGCGCCCGCACGGAGGATGCCCTCGGTGCTCTCGAACGCCATGGTCTTGAGGTCAAAGACGCCGGCCTTGGCACCGGCGTGGATCATGGCGAACTCACCGCTGACCTGATAGGCCGCGACGGGCATGTCCTTACCGATTTCCTTCGCGTCCGAAATAATGTCCAGATACTGGCTGGCCGGCTTGACCATGATGATGTCCGCGCCCTCGTTGATGTCGCGCTGGATGGCGCGGCGAGCGAGACCGCGGCCGCCCGGAGGCAGCTGGTAGCAGCGGCGGTCGCCGAAGGAAGGGGTGGAGCCCGCCGCGTCGCGGAAGGGGCCGTAGAGGCAGCCGGAGAACTTGGCCGAGTAGGACATGAGCACAACCTGGTGGGCGATGCCGGACTCGATGAGCTTGAGCTTAATCGCGCGGATGCGTCCGTCGTTCATGTCGGAGGGTGCGACGCAGTGGGCGCCGGCGTCAGCGTAGGCCATTGCCACGTCGCTGACGCGGTCGACGGACTGGGCATTGTTCAGGGAGCCATCCTCGTGCAGGATGCCACAGTGGCCATGGGAGGTGTATTCGCAAAGACAGACATCGGCGATGATGAAGAGGTGGGGAAAGGTGCGCCGGAGGAGACGGATGGATTGAATGACGGGACCATGCGGGTCATCGGCCGACGTACCCAGGGCGTCTTTGGCGCCGGGGGCGACGGGTACACCAAACAGGATGACGGAGCGAAGACCCTTGGCGACAAGGGGTGTGAGGAAGGGCACGAGGCGATTGAGGCCACGACGGTACTGGTTCGGAAGGGAGGGGATCAGGACCTCCTCGTCAGGCTGGTCGGAGACGAAGAGAGGGTATATCAACATGGACTGAGCAGCAATCAATCATCAGCGAGGGAATCCTTCGGATACAGCGGTGGCGGGTGAGCGACCGCGTACCTTGGTCAATTGCCGTTCGGCTTGCCATTGTCGGGCTAGGGGATGCGAGTAGCCGCCGTGCAGCTGGCTGGAGATGTCGCCGGAGATGCTCACGCTCGTGGCCGCGGTGCTGGCATAGGAACGGGCGCGGGAGACTTGTGAGCGGGTGTCGTCGCGGACGCTGGCGCGGTCGCGGAAAGTGATGTCGGACACGAGCGAGGAGAACGACATGGCGGCGGCGGCGGGAACCGGGATCTGGCGTGGGGGCGGAGGAGAGATTGGGCGTGCAATTGGAGAGGAAGAGAGGTTGGTGGGAGTAAAAAGAGCAGGGAGGAAATTGATCTGAAGGGAGGAGGAAGAGGAGGAGAGAGGGAGGAGAGGAAGAATAAGAAAAGCGGCCGGAGGGGGGAGAAGGATGACGGGCAGGACGGATGACCTATGAGAGGGTGCGGGAACGGAGCGGATTACCTTTTGTCGCAGATTATGTTGCAGATGGATCCGGCCAGGTTCGGCAAGCGCTCGGGGAGCCCTTCGGTGGCGTCCGGAGGGGCTCAACCGGTGGCACGGCAAAGTGGCACAGATGGCACAGGTGGCTTGCCCCGAGGCTGCCGCTGGTCTGGAGCAGCCTGAGGCCGACGCATCCATCGCATCCCTCGAAGCCTTCCAATCCACCAATCATCTTATTGTGCTCGGGCTGTCATATGTCAACCCAACGGCTAATCACGTGATCAAACATCTATCCGAACCTCATCTCTTCCGCTTCAACTGTTTACTTCGGCCGGTCCGGCATAAGAGGCCACAGTAGCAACGCCAACAACCGCAATTGTCGCCCGTTCACGAATTTTGGAAGGATGAAGAGCCCGCCCACACTGAACTTCCTCTTGGAAATCCCTAATCAATTCGGATGGAAAATAATTGTGAAAATAACCGTGCGGATGATGAAGGTGCTCGTTCCAGCATGCTGGGCTACGAATGGACGCATTGGCTTCCTCCCATCTCAATAATTAACTCGTAGTGCCCCCCGAACCTCTAAAGGCGGACGCGTTCGCCTCTCACCAATAAACGCAGTACCTCCTCTAAGAATTGCCCAGGTAGAATGAACCTACAGTACTTTCCCATTCCCATTGCCTACATCCTCATGAAATCCCAACGGAAACATCCGCGCCATCAACGGTGAACCAACAGTGCCCATCTGCAGCAAGAACCTCATGCGTTCGACCATCATCACCCGCATCCGCACCGGGTGCGAGTGAAGCGCGCCCACCGGTTCGGTCCCTAGGGCGAGCACCCGCGACAGCCGGTCCAGCCGCCTCTCCAGCGTCACGAGCCTGTCCAGCCGCCTCTCGAGCACCTCGAGCTTTGCCTGCAGACGCGCGACGAAGTGTAGCTGCCGTGCGCGGTGCCGTACGAAACCAGGAAACGCGAGGATGGCGGCGGCTACGGTGGACGCCAAGGAGATGCAGGTGCCGAGGAGAGGGAGGGATGTCAGACAGCTCTGAGGGTCCTCGGTACCGAGCAATGGTGTGTGGAGACTTGCGGCGATGGTTGGTAGGACGTAAAAGTAGGCGAGTATTCGCTTGATGGGAGTCTGATTGTATCGGCGGGGAGTACGTGTGGGGTGAGTGTGGCTTCGGAGGAAGGCGTCAGCCGGAATAACCGCGAGGCAGCTTGGTGGACTGGGAGCAGACATGCTCGTAGAGAGTGTAAAATTCTATTTCGTAAGACGGCTCCAAATGATACGGTTGCATAAGTGATCTGCGATAATTGATCACAAGCAAAGATGGCGGTATCTCGTCTACCCTTGCGCCCTTTTTACATCTGTAAGGTACGGAATCGCGCTCGTTGTTGCCGGATTCGCAGGGGAGGAAGGTACAGGGGGGGCTGCTCCAAGTTGGGCTTAGACAGCATAAGGTAGGCGGGCACGCTGTGTTGGCCACTCGCTGTCGCTTACCAGTTCGCAGGGGGGAAGAGGACGACCGCTTGCTTCCCCCACAATGGAAGTTTTGGCGCTGGCTTCCAGCTGCCGCTGGCAACGCGGGAAGTGACGAGAGACCCCGGGGAGGCAGGAACCAGTCTGTCGGCCTGGATTGAGCTTGCCGCAGATGGTGAGCGGTTTCTGGGATAGGCAGGCCGCCCGCCTCGACACTTTGCTCTTTCTCCCGAGCCAGGGATGCCTGGATATCTGATGGATTCGTGGTCAACACTCCATGGGCCTAAGTGATCGGTGTTCCCTCGAATGCCGCCCTACGTGCCTGCATGATTGGGACTCCCTCGAGTGCCGCTCCATGTGCCTGCGCAATTGATATCTCCTCAAACGCCGCTCTACGTGCCTGCACGGTCGGCGTTTCCTCGAGTGCCAGATCCGAAGCCCGGGTCCGTAATGCGTGAGTCGACGCCCCTTACGAATCGCGCGGCCGTACATGTTCTTGGGGACCAATGGAACATGTGCCTTCCCCGGTGTCCACTCTAAACATGTCCCCTGCCGGTTTTTGACATATGACAGGCGTATGGCAGACCCTCTGTCCCCTCCCCAATCGAATGTTCCGCGAATTCAACCTTTCGAAGAGTCCGGCGGCGCTCTTTCATCGTGAGTACCCTAAAGGCGCGGTTAGCTTGTAGCAAAGAGAGAGGCATGTCCGCTGTGCCTTCCCCAAGTCCATGGAGGCCATCTCACCATCGTATAAAGAACTGGGCCTCGTCTCTTTCTCTTCATCCAGTCTCCATTCATCCAATCTCTCCTCATCCAGTCCCCAATCATCCAATCTCCCTTCATTCACCACCGGGGACATCATTACTCCTCCAAGCAGTATATATCAGGGCTTCACCATTCAGTCCCAATATATACTGCCATTAGTTACCATGCCTTCCTCAGATGCCACGCCCTATCTGGCACTGAGGCATCCGGCCACCTCAACGGCCCCCTCATCTACCGTGGACGTCACCACCATGGTAACCTCGGGAGCAACATTCGGTTTTGTTCCGTAAGTCCCCTGAACTATCTCTTCGGAGATCCAAACACTCCTTCGAGCCGTCACTAACTTTCGCAGTGGGCGTGGAACCAACAACCACGCACGGGACAGGTGCGCCACCCAGCCTTGGAGGGTGTCAAATCACTGGCGGGCAGAGCCACAGTGCACGCAAACACCCTCCCCGCCCGGTGCCTGGAAGGAGCGTCCGTCAGCAAGGCCCCGGAAGGCAAGGCCCCTTAGAACCCGGAGGCCCCAAAAGGGAGACATCCTCTATCTCCCTCCGCATGACGCGATCTCCAGTGAGTCGTGCATTTGGGGCTTCGAGGGCATCACCAAGGGGTTCTTCAACCATCCGATCCTTTGCTCCGGGGTCGATGACGACGCGGGCACCATAAGTTTCCTTCCCTGCACGAGCTTCGGCAGGGAAGGGCTTATGAAGAAGGCTGGGTGGGCCAAGTCCTTGCAGGCGCGGAACATGGAGGTCGGCACGTGCCTGCCCTACCGCACGGGCGCCTTCAGGGAACGGACGTGGGTGAATGTCGAAACCGAGTACACCATCGAGCGGGCGAACGTGGAGGCGTTCGCCCAAGTCATCCAGCTCGAGTACCGCTCGGATCGCATCGCCCAGTGCCGCGGAACCGTTCGTTCCCTGAGGGCCCAGGAGGACATGGAGGCAGGGACGAAAGGGTCCTGTGGAGTCTGGCGAGGACAACCCACGCTCCTTCCCGCAGTCATGCTCAGACAGTAGCTCTCAATCGCTACAAAGACTGCGGGAAGGATCCATGTCTGTCTGGATGCCTCAGGCCAACAGACATGTCGACCAGCTCCACGCCTCCCGTTCTCCTGCGACTTCCCCGTCCCGCGCTCGGGATCATCAAACCCCCCAGGCTCCTCGGTAGGAAGTTCTGCGCGGGTACTCGAGACGGGACGATGATTCCGGCCTTTGGACTTGATGGTTCCGTTGGGTGATGAGGTGGATTTCTTCTTTTTTCGTTGGGTTTCCTTTGGATGGCGCGATACCGTTCTGTTTGATTTCTTTTTGATACCCCCGTTGGATACCCCGTCTCCCGAGTATAATGTCTTCCATCTACTCTTGTCTGATCTGCTATACTGCTTACGCCTCTTCATGTGGCGAGCATATACTCCAGATCATCTTGCAACATTAATCCATCCTTCTCCATCATGCTGAGGACTTCATGCACCCGTGACCTATGTTGAGTTAGAAGTGAGATCCGGATGTTGAGACGTCTGATGGAGCCACGGACCACGCCGATGTGTGACCGGCGGGTGAGCTTGGTCCCATAGTTCCAAATGGGCAGCAACGTCACATGTGCTGGCCGGACTTGCGATCCACCTCAATGAGCACAGGTCCTCGCGGGATAAAAATCTGACTGCGGCGGGGATTTGACGCGCCAGTTCCGTGGCGGTGCGAAATCGCGCAAGGCACCCGTAGAAGTAAACCACGACTGCTGCCATGTTCTCTCCAGGCAGCAATCATAACGTAGAAATCGAAGGACGAGTATTTCCTCGCCAGCACAAGAGCAAGGTAGCGAGGCCTTATATATCTGAATAACTTTCTGCGCGAGGTGTCCCGAATCCGCCACCGGGGCGGATGCTGGACACTCTGGGCAGCTGTAGCCGAAAACTCAGACAAGGAAGTAAAGAGTTTGACGAGATGGGCAAAAGATGGGGCTTGGACTGGATAGCATTAGGCGGAGACGAAGCGCTGGACGAGGGCAAAGACCGGTTGAAGTCCTTGCGGTCTCTGTTTCTGGTCTTGATTTACCTGTTCGCAATGATTGACTGGGGCTTCGAGGCCGCTTTGGGCATAAATATCAGCCTTCTTGATGCTTTCACTCGATGCCGGTTTCGCTAGCGACAGACACATCGACAGGTGTCGACGGTTGGAAGACTACGAGAGCCATCCTGCGGACTGCACTTAACAAGGCTTTGCAAACGGGAGGGATAGAGATGGCTGCGATAAAACGGGGACGATCGAACAAACGGGTGTGAACACGTGTGGGGTGTGAACGTGCAAATGGAAGCCTTGTAGCCTGGAATTCCAGAAAAAATGCGGTCTCTCTCCCGAACCAATCGGAAACGCCGCATGCGCCGCCAGCGGGCGGTGCCAAGCCCATCCTCCCCCAGCTTTCCCATCCAGAAAATCATAACCGCATGTAACTATTATCACGTCCATCCACAACTCAACCACGCCGCCCACAATGCCACCGAAGGCGCCCATATCCTGGGGCTCCATGCCCTTCTTCTCTTCGACATGCCTTCGGGCTACGGCTGCGGCCAGCACGACTCCCTTTCTCTTCACCGCGACCACCACCACCACCACCACCACCGCCATTCCCTCCCGAACCATCAAGTCCATCGCGGGCCACCCGAAGCCCTCCCGCTTCAACAAGCACCCGGACCTGCCGGTCCTCGGCTCGAGCAGCACGGCGGCGCTGGCCCGGAAGCTGGCGGCGGACACGCTGCCCCTGCGCACCGGCGCCCTCGCCGTCAAGCGCGGCATGACCGCCCTGTACGACCCGGAGACCGGCAAGCGGACCCCCTGCACCGTCCTCCAGCTGGACCGATGCGAGGTGGTTGGGGTGAAGACGCGGCCGAAGCACGGCTACTGGGCCGTCCAGGTCGGCGCCGGCGCCAAGCACCCCAGCAACGTGCCCCGCCCGGAGCTGGGCGAGTACCGCGCCGCGGGCGTCGCCCCGAAGCGCTGGGTGAGCGAGTTCCGCGTCCGGGACGAGCACGGCATGCTCCCGACCGGCATGGCGATCGGGGCGGGCTGGTTCAAGGAGGGCCAGTTCGTGGACACGCGGAGCAAGAGTCGGGGCATGGGTTTCGAGGGTGTAAGTCGTCTTCGTCCTCTTTCACCTCCTCCCGTCGACGTGGCGGTCTCACTCGCACACATATCGCGCGGAGATGACGGCGGAAAAGGAAAAGCTTAGGACTGACCACAAACCCGCGGACAGGGCATGAAACGCCACGGCTTCGGCGGCCAGCCGGCCTCGCACGGTAACTCCCTCACCCACCGCGCCATGGGTTCCGCCGGCGGCTCCCAGGGCAGCGGCTCCCGCGTCCTGCCCGGCAAGCGCATGCCCGGTCGCATGGGCGGCGAGCGCCGCACCATTCAGAACCTGAAAGTCATGCAGGTCGACGAGGAGAACGGCATCGTGGTCGTGTCCGGTACGTCGTACATCGTTTTGCTTAAAACTCTCCGCCGGGGGGGGGGGGGGGGGGGGGGNNCCCCCCCCCCCCCCCCCCCCCCCCCCCCAAGTTTGGATTCTTTTTGCTAACGCGATTCGTGATAGGACCCGTCGCTGGCCCGAAGGGCAGCATCGTCAAGATCCAAGACGCGATCAAGAAGCCGTGGCCCGAGGTCGAGCCGCCGATAATAGCGAAGGCGGCTGTGGAGGCGGCGCAGACTGCTGCTGCTTGAGGTGTTTGATAAGCAGCGGAGGATTGGAGGATGGTGGTTGGACGACGCGAAGCGGGGCGAGAGAGGACGGCTTGTATATCTTACCCTGTATTACACACACACATACGCGCGGGGGGAGAGCGGGAAAGGATGGGGGGAAGGAGTAGGGGGATCACATCCGGGAATGGAAGCCGGAACCGAGCATCACCGTCAAGCGTTTTTTTCACTGTCTTTCGATTCGATTTACGCAATTTATCTGCCTCTTCTTTTTTTGTATCTCACCGACGCGGAACCGGTGAAAGGAAAAGGAAAAGGATATACGACGGGGGGAAGCACAGATAGGAAAATTGTTATGCAATGCAGATCGTGCAACTTCTAAATTTAAATCCATGCGCTGTGTTCTAAATGAGTAAAAGATATCAGTTAAATAAGATCCAACGGAATCTCCCAAGATCATACAACAAGCATAAGAATGCGCTTAACATCCCAAGTCCTCCCCGATGCCACAAAGTGCAACATACCTTACCTAGGTACCTTATTGTTCCCGAAAGCGCGGACACGCCCCGACCCGGACGCCAAGCGAAGAGAAAAGCCAGCCCAGCACGCTCAAAGATCCTTGCTCCAATCCATATCCTCATCCAAATCCAAGCCGTCGAAGATGTCGCCCATGCCCCCGCCGCCGGTGCCCAGCATGTCGTTGCCCAAGCCGTTGCCCAGGTCGAGCCCGCCCGTGCCGCCATCCACCGCTCCCGCGCCGCCTCCCAAGTCCATCCCCGCACCGCCATCCGTCCTGCCCAGGTCCAGCTGGTGCTGGTGTTGCTGCTGATGCGGATGGAGTGAATGGCCCAAGCCCACGCCTCCGGTGTCCGCGGCGTTCAGATTATCCATCTCCATGGCCATCATCGGATCTGTCGCCTGTCCCATGGCCCCGGCGTTGACATTGACGTTAACGCTGACGTCCGGCAAGGGGGCCACGTCCACGGCAAGTTGTGCCTCGACCCTACGGTGAAGGCGCACGATCGTTTCGGCAGTCAAGGGGTCCGTGGCGACACACTCGGCCGCGCTGTCGAACTCCGCTTTCAGCATCTCTCGGAGGTTCTGCTGGCGTCGGATTGGTTGCGGTGCTGACGTTGGGGAGCCGATCCATGTGATAGGAAGGGGACTGTCGATGGTGCATGGAGCACAAATGATGGATGTGGCGATGTCGAGAGCGGCGGCTCCTTGGCCGGCCTCTGTTTGGGCCTTTACCTCTTCGATGATAGCACGCAGGACTTTCTTCGCTTTGTTGAGCTTCAGGGCAGAGATGACAAGGCGGTGGGTGTAGGCGGGAGGCGTGGGCGAGATGCCTGAAGTGGAGTTCCAGAGGACGAGCTGCTGGATCATGCCTTTGATGGACAGCTGAATGTTACTGCGTGGCGCGCCAGTCCATTGCCGAAGCTCGGAAGGCGAGCTTAAAGCGGTGCGCTCATAGTAGACATGTGGCTTGATAGCTTCGATGAGGGACTCCAGGGCTTGTCGCGCGGGGTCTCTTCTCCGTAGCGTTCTAAGGCAATGATCAAGCGGTCGAGCGACGATTGCTAAAATGGTCCCGTGCATCGACTGCGCGTCTCCAGAGATAGACGACGGACATATCATTCTCCGTAACAATTGTACAGTGATGTCAAGATCATCTTGCCGTTGCAGAGCGTGTGTGGTCAACCAGCTCAAGGCGCCCACAAGGGATGGAAGGAGAAAGGTTTCAAGCAGGTCTTTAAGTGTGTCAGCATGGTAATTACTGCGCGATTCGGGCAACACGAGACTCACAATCGATGCCGCCTTTGACTGTCTCCAATGTCAAGACACCGGACGAGCATGCAAACACGGTTTGACTGATGATAGTCGGAACAAGAAGGTAAAACTCCTGTGGACGGCAAGAAGACATGATCTCGTCGCCCATTGTCTGGTCGAACAGACCGCGAAACCAGCTCAGCATGTGACGATCCTGTTCCTCAGTCAACTGATCCGGGTTAAGGCTAACATAGCCGCTCTCGAGCAGCTGGGAGACAAAGTTGTCCGGAGGGAGTCCGATATCATGCCGTGTGAGCTCGAAACGATGCACGAATGCCAGGACAAGTAGTAAGATGGCACCGAACTCATCATATATCGGTTGGTATTCGCCTGGAGAGAGTTATGAGCATCCATCCAGCCAACTAGCGCACTTGCAACCTACCTTGGTCGTCCTCGTAACGCCATTGATCTAAGAGTTCACACACAGGATGTAGTATGCTCGCGGGAGAGGTGAACTGCAACATGATATCCAAAGCCTGAGGCCTTCGCGAGAGAGAATTGCAGACTGTCTTCAGAGACATGGTCTCCTTGGAAGCACAGAGGTTCCGGATGACCTGGACAATTGTTAGTCTCCCATAGTCCCGACTGATGTGAGGGAATTAACCTCAGTTATTGCCTCGACAATGCCTACAGCATTGCCATCAATCCTTTCAAGGTCATTTAGCAGTTTATCTGTGCGCTCGATATTGGCAGAGCATTGCGCCACGAGGTCATCCTTCATGAGCTTCCCAGTTTCCGGGAGCCCTGACATCGGAGGTTCTCCCAGTAGGCGTGGTATGTTCTGCACCGCTACCAGCCCATGGAGGGCGCACGCTATCAAGAAGTCTTGACGAACATCTGATAGAAGACTTCCACTTCCTGTCATGTCGAATGCTTGTGAAAAGGAGGGGAACGCATTAGTGTCTACGTGACTGAGTGCCTGTGTGATACAAAACTCCGGCGTGAGTGGTGCGAACATCGAGGGAGCGATCAGCGTGAGTAAGATCGGTATTTTGTTGACGAGGAAGGATTTATAGCTAAGTATGGCGTGGTTATGTTCGTTGCGATACATGGCGTTGGACAACACGTCGAACGAGGCTGTGATTAGGTCTATAGACATGTTCTGGATGTCGCCTTTATACCGCATATGCAGGTAGTTGATGATGATGTGGTCATCGGTGAGAGGACGGCCGACGAGCAGAGCATTCAGGAAAATGTATAACCCTGCCCGTGTATTGATTAACGGCAGGTCAATGACAGATTCAAGTTGGATAGCCGCCACTTCTAGGTTTCCGCTCTGGTTCGCTCCTTCAACATCTCCGTTCGGTTCCTCTATCAGACCATGATGCTTCTGCTCTATCTCTAGCCTCTGAGATATGTGAAGAGCATTTGCCGTCTGGGTCTGCGCGAGAAACGGGATGAACATGGAGATCGAACGGATCAGGTTCTTGCGGATGTTGTTTGGCAAGGACGTAGCAATAACCTCCATTACCTTAGGGTTCTCGAGTAATGTGATGGCAAGCTGGCCAAGGCCTTCACGAACCCCAATCGCTTGCTGCGTTGGATGATGGACGCCGCCGGCCATCGCTTGCATGACCGAGTCGCTGTTATGGGAGGTGACCATGGCGGACATCCACATGGCCACGATGTCCAGGGCCTTTCGAGCTTCATCGGACGACCGTGGCCGGTCTCCCGGCCGGAAGGTACTCGTTAGACGGCCTAGGATGAGCTCGTCCAACTCGGCTGGGCTGGTATGCCGGATTGATAGGTCCTCTGCGGAGTCATCCTTGGCGGCAGGTTCCGTAGGTCTGTCCCGAGAATACTTGAAAGCCACGATGAGCACATCGGCCGCATCCACCAGATTGGCTGATAATAGTGAATCCAGGTAGGCAATGACCAATGGATCCGAAGTGCTTGACGTACGCCGTCGAGGGCGGAGAAGGGCGTCCGCGATCTTACGGCCTTTCAATGGAGCTCGCTCATGCAATTGAGGCGCCAGAGACTGGAACCTCTCGGACCGCACTCGCAATTTGAAGCAGCGGTCCAAGAATGCGGTCCATTGCTGCGAGTAATCCATGGGGGCACAGACGCGGCCGGTTGCAGCGGTGGAGGATACTAGAGTTCAGAGGACCAGCCGTTGCATCGAGTCGTCATCGGTCGCCAGTTTTGAGAAGCATGTCCCGTCCCAGTGTAACGGATCACCAAGATATTTGACGGACGGATTCAAGGAGTGCTCAGACGCAATGAGGTCCCGTCGGACTACGGATACGTGGTGTACAGGCCGGAGATGAACTCAAAAGGTGGACGGTTGGGGTGGCAGGGCAGCGCAGGGCAGCAGGGCCGCAGGGCTTCCCTTCCCGGAGGATGCAAGCGCCAGGGTCCACTCAAGGTTTGCAGCGTTTGCAGTCCCCGTTGCGGAGCCCCCTCCACCGGCCCTCGCCAATGAGAGAAAAATCCGGAAGAGAGAAAGGAAAAAAAAAGAAAAACAAAACAATAGACATGTGTTACACAGACAAATTCCCCCGGATGTCCGCCGTGCATGCTCGTGTCCAGCTCACTCTGTCACTCTCCTCCAACCGCCAAACAGAAATCGGTCAATATATCGTAGTCAAAGAGACCCTCGTAGGTCTCAGTCGTATGCCATGCCAACGTCCACCAAAATCCAACGCAGCCGAATCAAACAAATGAACAAAAATGAAAAGCAGCGCATCTCTGCTGGTTAGAACGCCATGTTGCCCCGTATGTTTTTACGCCATGTGCTCCTCCCGAGGTCTGGCCCGCATCCCTCCGACGCAATGCCCAAAAAGCAGCACCTGCTCCTCTCGTGTCGCTAACTCAACCGTCACACTCGACCGCCTTCTGCACTTGCATCGTCCATGGTGTCCGGCGCTCTGGGTCCAACCATCCAGTCCTCCATCGCCAGCCACTGGCTCCACGTCTTCTCCGCCGCCTCAATTTCGGCCAGCTGTACGTTCTGCAGCGGCTTGAGGAAGGGCACCGTTTCGTGAGGCGACATGTCGTACTGATATTTGACCTTGGCCCAGCCGACGCTCTTCGCGGCGAAGAGGTAATTTCGGCGCTCGCACTCCTGCACCGGGCCGATGCCCTTGCGCCAGTCGTCGCCGAAGAAGCCGTGGAGGACGCCTTCGCGGTCGAAGCCCGTGACCACCAGTCGTCTGATATAGGGGACCAGGGACACCCAGACCGGCTGGCCTTGGCGCTGGGACGCAGGTACTGGGCCATGCCGGGGATGCGGCAGAACGTACGAAGAAGGGCCGGTCGCGTGCGGAGACTGCCCGCTCGAGCTGAAGACGGGGTGCTCGCTCCACTGAAACGGTAAGCAGATGTTGATCAAAGCGGCCAACGCCTGCACGCTTCCTTCGTGCTGCGCATGGTCGAGGAAGTATCGCTGGCAGCTCTGGTAGGCGGGATGCCATTCGAAGATGTCGAACTGGGGGTCGCCGGGCGGGGGTTCGGTCGAACTTTCTGCGCCGGCCGTGAGGTGGCCTCCCCTCGCCGTGTAGGAAGGGTAGCCATTGGCCGGACCCGAGAAAAAGGAGCCTGACATTGCTGCCCTACCGTCGGGTCAGCAGCTGTGAAGGGGAAACGAACGGGAAATATATATAAAATCGGGAGCGATCTGGCTCTGACGTAGAGTGGAGAGGGGGGTCATGACGGGGAAGAGGAGTTACAGCAGAGAGAACAGCGGTACCTTTTGGCATGAGCAGAGATTGGGAGTTGGCTGAGCACGAGAAAGAATGGGCCGACTCTAAAGAGGGATATGCAGGCGGACCACGGATTGGCAGAGGATAGCAACGTAAGGTATGGTAGCGTAGGGCAGACTGTCAAAAGTAGCGTTAGGCGTTTCAATTTGTCTCTAGGGTCTCTGTATCTCGGTTTTAGTTGCGACTAGGGGGGCGGGGAGCACATGAGGTTTATATCCATCCTCGCTCGACGCTCCCGCCCCGAGGACGTGGTCCGGAGCGGGCGTTGGCGAGCGGGCTTGAGCGCCGCCGACGAAGGCCTCCAGCCTACTAGTTAGTACGCACCGTGAACGACTGGCAATCTTCGCGGCCGGGGTGTGATATTGAGGATTGCAGACTCGGTCAAGCCTCGAACCTGACCAGCTGGCGCCACAGGTTTAGGGCCCAGGGGACCGGCGGATCTGCCGCAAAAGTGCATCCGCCGCGTCTCTCGGGAGTGCGTGGGTCGTTGTGGCTGTGGCTGCCGACCCTGTCGCGACAAGGGCGAACAACCCTTGGGCTCTCTCTCTCTCACACCCTGCCGGCTACCTAGTGACTGACCTACCTAGTGACCTGCCTTAGCGTCACCGTGTTGCGCCAGCCGCTCCCAACGACGAGACGCCATACAAGCTTCGCCGGTCGTCAGCCGTCAGCCATCAATATCGCCGGCCGCTCATTCGGTCGGTCATGGCAGATGCCGTCGCGGTGAACACAGCAGGGGGGTGGGGTGGAGGCATCGCGGCGCAGGAAGACGGCCAGAGGACCGCCAGCGGATACAGATGAAGAGGCAGAGGCAGAGGCAGAGGCACAGAGGAGGGGGGGGCTGGCTCCTCCACCGGCCCTCGGAGGCCCCCGCGCACCTGCAGCAGCTCAGCTGGACACCGCCGAACCTGGGAAGACACGACGGGAAGGGGCTCGAAAGGACGAAAGGGAAAGGATGAGAAGAAAAAAAAACCCAAATTGATACGTATCGTTTGTCCCCCCTCAAGCCCCCCAAGCACGACAAACACGACCACGGCCAGGTACCCCGGAAAAAACGCTGGCCAATGCTTGCTCGCTTGGCTGACCAGAGGCCTCGGAGGCGACGAGGAGTCGAGAACGCGGGACCCTGACTGGAAGGGACACCCCCATGCCCCCCTTGCGCTACGCTCAGATCTGCGTAACTCGTTTCGGTGGCATCTCCATGCCGCCAGCTTCGTACCGAATCACCCCCCCAAAGTTCCAGGCCGCGTTCCTGATAGCAGGCCCCCTCCCCTCCGCAAAAGGGGGTTCAAATCCCCAACGAGCGACGAACGACGAGGAAAGCAGCGCAAGCAGCACCGTCCGTACCCCGTCGTGTTCGTCAGGAGACCCCTTTCCCCCCCGTGTCCACTTACCACGCGGTCCCCTCAAAAAACCTCCAACATGCTTTCCCCCGGTCGTAAGAGGTATGAAAGGGGTAATCACTCCAGGACCATCGCAGGGCCCGGACCGATATTGGAACTGCCCTGTACAGTGAGCACGGGGCCGACGCGCCGGATGGTCGGTGAATGTCCAATCATCCCGCCTATCGCCCACCCTTTTCAGCCTTCTTTTGCTTCGGAATGCGCCTGGCTGCTGCCGACCCGGCAACGTGGACGGGGGGGCGGTTCCGAGTAGCTAGCAGGTATCTCCGTTCAGCTGAAAGCTGAACCGCTTGGACTTGTTCCGTCCGTCAGTCAGTCAAAGGAGCCGCCGTATGTCCGAACCACGTTCCCGTCAAATCACGGGTGAAGGAGGAGGGCTGGGCTGGCTGGCTTCAACAGCCGAACGGCCCTTTCAGCTAGTCTCACCCGGCACCCCGGCGACCTGTGCCTGGGGACGGCTCTCACGTCTAACGCGGCCGAAATGCATGTCATTCCAAAGTATCCATGTCGCCGGGTTGCGGTGGCTTTTCCCTGCGACGTGGTTCGCTCTGCGGTAGCACGGCTGGTATTTTTTTTCCCTCCCTTCTCCCCTTCGCCGGGCAGAGCTCGGTCCAACACGGTTCGACGTCGGTCGTGTGAGAACGACGTCACGTTCGCCCATTTTTTTCCCCCCAACTTCACACCGCCGCGAAATAATAGAGGGGTGTTGATTGGCAGCTCCCAATCAAAAGACCTCACACAGCCCCGATTACCCCGGAAGGAAGTCCCATCTTTCTGACTTCATCGGGACCACTTAAATCGTAATGTTGCAGTGACTATCTCGGACAACCCCATGGAGCAGTTAGACCTTCCCTGAAGATGTGTCACTCCTCTTCAACGCCGACATATTCGGCCAGGGGGACGGCCGTTCTCTTTCCGAGCGGCTTCATCCGACAGAAATTTTGCAGCCACGATCTTTCTTTTTGAGTTTCCGTCCCGCGTCGGCGAACGAGCGACTGGCCCCCGTCCGATTTTTAGGGAGCTAGCAGGCTTACGGAGTGCCTACCTTAGTGCCAGAACAATGAATGAAGGGATTAAGGCGTCGTGGTGATGGTCGTTTAGTCGTTTTATCGCAGCCGAAACCTTCTAAACGGGGTTCGAGATATTCTCCGTGGTGGCGAGACGATCTGGAGCCCGCAGGAACGTGGTCAGGGGTTCGAACTGGCGCTAGGGAGCCACAAGCGACGGCTAAGAAACGATGCGTATAGGCAATTCGGGGTTACAGAAGTATGTACTTCTCTTCATACAAGGGAGATGGAAGAACGGGATTGCAAACGCGATGGGATTTTCGAAACTTATTACAGTGATCACTGGTCCATTCTACAGTAAGAGGTTACTGAAGTCGTTATATATGGACTGCATCTGTCAACTTTCGCAACAGAAAGGCTTCACAAACCGCCTCATCTGGACTTCAAGAGCTATATCAATGACTGCAATATATTACAGCGGAAGCCCTTACGAGCGAATGATTCGATGGCGATTGTATCAGGCTGGTAACGATTCGAGCCGCGCCTGGGGCGGCCAGGCTACGTTCAGGCGCCAAGGCTTCGACGGCTTTCTCAGTCTCGACCCTTTTGATGTAAGCGAATCCCAGCTACCTATCGGAGCGTTGCGTGCGTGCTATGATAGCCAAACGCTTAGCTCTGGTGAACTTGAACCCCTCAACAACAACGACGACCGGGGAGCACACACCTCACCGATATACAGCAATTTCCTGATCCGGTCTTCACGAAGAGCGCCTAGTCCTCCAACTGCCTACGCACGCCTTTTTCCTTTGCCTTCTTTTCTTTCCTCCGAATCCACGCACTTTCGACATGGCGCCTCAGCAATTTTCCCTCGCTAGCCGCGTCAAGGTACAGCAGCGTCCATCCCCGTGCCCCCCTCCGTGCGTCCGTCCAGCCAGACCCCCGTCCCGACTGACATCATCCCCAAGCTCTCCAATGGTCTCTCCATGCCGGCCATCCACCTGGGTGTCTATCTCACCTCGGGCAACGAGACGAAACAGGCAGTGAAGAATGCACTAGAGGTAAGTGCAGTGGTTCTCATCTCGCCCGTCCCGCTTTCCTCACGATACCCTACATCGATGACCCCCGATTCGGATATGCTGAAACCGCCTCTAGGCAGGCTATCGGGCGTATGTTGGCCCCAGACATGGGCATTGTGATTTTCCCCTTGCGGCAGACTCTGGCTAACGACCGCATGCATCGATTAGCATTGACTCCGCCCAGATGTATGTTGAGGGACCCCCTTCAGCTCTCCCCAATTTTCTTCCGTTGCGCGCTCGGCATCCGCTCGGGCTGAAGCTGATTTGAAATTGTCGTGCAGGTACCACAACGAACGTGAGGTTGGACAAGCGATCCAAGAGTTCCTCGACAGCGACGCCAACGGCGCTGGGCTTAAGCGAGAGGACATCCACTTCACGAGCAAGCTGGCGTCGAATGGCAGCTACGATGCCGCCCGCAAATCCATCAAGCAGTCCGTCAAGGCGTGTGGGCTTGGCTACATTGACCTCTTCCTGCTGCACAGTCCCTACGGCGGCAAGCAAGCCCGGCTGGAGAGCTGGCGCGCCGTCGAGGATGCGATCCAGGACGGCGAGGTCAAGATCGGAGGCGTCTCGAACTACGGAGTGAAACATGCAAGTCCGCCCTTTCCGCTTTTCCCCCATTCGTGTATTTGATTATGCCGCCCGCCGAATCTGCAAGGCTTGCCGCAGTACCGACCATTGACAGCATGCTCCTATGCTGCAAACATCGGTTTGCCTTACTGGCCTCGTTGCGAGCAGAAGAGCGGGCGAACCACGTTCACAACCTTATTGGGAAGGGCACACAAGGCTGACAGCCGTTGTCAATTCTAGCTCGAAGAGCTGCTCGCTTCCAAACCACGCATCCCGCCCGCGGTCAACCAGATCGAAGTCCACCCGTTCAACACCCGGACCGACATCACGTCCTTCTGCCAGCAGCACGGCATCGTCGTGGAAGCGTACGCGCCGCTGGCGCGCGCGCTGCGCATGAAGCACCCCACCATCGTCGCGCTGTCGACGAAATACTCGTGCACACCCGCGCAGCTGCTGGTGCGCTGGAGCCTGCAGCACGGCTACGTGCCCCTCCCCAAGAGCGTGAAGAAGCAGCGCATCGTCGAGAACGCCGACGTGGGATTCTTCGAAATCGAGGAGGCGGACATGCGCACGCTGGATGGGTTGGATGAGTACCTAGTGACCGGTGAGTACTAACTAGCGGCAGTTCGCGCCGGTCCCCCCTCCCGACCAACCCCCATCTTCGCGATCACAACGTGGGTGAGACAGGTTGCCCGCGCCGTGGAGTCGTGTGGAGTTGCGTTGTGTGTTGTGCCCGAGCTGTCCTCTAACGAAAACGCTACGGCCGTCTCTCGCAGATTGGGATCCGACCGACTGCCCTTGAGCGGGGTCCCCAACTAGTTCCCCAGGGCAGCACACATGCGGATTCTTTGCCCGGATAGAGATCCTTTGCGCATCCGCCGGAGTAGTGGAGGGCGAATGCTTATCAGATCGGGAGCGGAGTGTGAATATGTTGGTTGGCGACGACGGAGGGGGTGGGTTGGCGCTGTCTTGGCGAGGCGAGGCGATCTGTTTGTTTGCCTGAAATAGCTAGCGGTCCGCAACATGTTTACACAATGTGAGGAAGCATTGCCATGATGGGATAGATATGCGTGACGGGTAGCATTGGATGTGTGGGGTGAATGGTGGTAGTATGGGGGAAGTGGGATTGGGAGTGCGAGGTTGCACCTGTGTTCTCCCCGAGGACGCAGGCAAATCGGTGCGTCCGCAGTCGGAGAGCTGGAGAGGTGCTGGCTTTCATGTGACCGGCCACCGGAGCCGGACGCGGGTCAACCTGCCCACGTCGCACGTCGCACTTCGTCCCGGAACCGTCCAGGGCAGCGGCTGAGTCAGCCAAACTCTTAGTCAAGGGAAACGTCGGCCGGGCGGCGGATGACCGCGAGCAATTGGCAATGCGCCCCGACGAACGGGCGGGACAGTCCTTTCCCGACCAATCAGAACGATCCATTCCTTATCTCTCTGGACCCTGTTCCGCCCTCCGCCCCCCCCCCCGCCGCCGCCGACGGCCAGGACGACGAAAAAAAATTAATTGTATGTGTGAGAAGGGCTTTCTGCTTCGTCCGCTGGGTGTGATTTTACCACCACCACTACCACCCACTCACCCGGCCGCTGGTCGTCCCAGTCGTCCCATCGTCGATTGGCGGGCGGGGGGCTGTGGCAGGACGATGTCGGAGCCGCGAAGCGCCAAATCGGTCCCGAGTTCTGTTCCGAAAGGAAGGTCTGCCTGAGCGTGTCCGGAGCGATTCGCGTGAAATACTACCTACGTACCTACTCCTACATGCTGTACATAGTAGTAGATGTTGCCTGAGCTACGGAGCACACACACACACCCTGACGTCCGTCCCGCTTGACCCGCACTCGCCCGGTTGTTGGTCGCTCGCCCGTCCTCCTCCTCCTCCTCCTCCATAATAAATTCCCTCGCCCACCGCCCTCCCCTCTCCCCCTCCCCCTCCTTCTTCTTCTCCTCCTTCTCTTCACACACACCTCTCTGCCCTCCTCACCCGGTCCTCTTCTCCCCAGACACTCGGCTCTCCAACTCTCTCCACCACTCCACATCCATCCCATTCGCATCTCGACCTTCATACCCCGCCACCGTCACCATGTCTAACCTTCCCCACGAGCCCGAGTTCCAGCAGGCCTACAACGGTGAGTCATGACATGCCATACCCTCCCCCTCCCATTGACCACCATTCGCCATGGGCAAGGCCGGTTGCTGATTCTCCTGTGCCCGCAGAGCTTGTCTCGACCCTGGAGGCCTCCACCATCTTCCAGAAGAACCCCGAGTACAGGCGTGCCCTCCAGGTCGCCTCCGTCCCCGAGCGTGTCATCCAGTTCCGCGTGGTCTGGGAGAACGACAAGGGCGAGGTCCAGGTCAACCGCGGCTTCCGCGTCCAGTTCAACTCCGCCCTCGGCCCCTACAAGGGCGGCCTCCGCTTCCACCCCACCGTCAACCTCTCCATCCTCAAGTTCTTGGGCTTCGAGCAGATCTTCAAGAATGCCCTGACCGGCCTCAACATGGGCGGTGGCAAGGGTGGCTCCGACTTCGACCCCAAGGGCAAGTCCGACTCCGAGATCCGCCGGTTCTGCGTCGCCTTCATGCGCGAGCTCAGCAAGCACATCGGCGCCGACACCGACGTGCCCGCCGGTGACATTGGTGTCGGTGGCCGCGAGGTTGGCTACATGTTCGGTGCCTACCGCATGGCCCGCAACCGGTGGGAGGGTGTCCTGACCGGCAAGGGTGGCAGCTGGGGTGGTTCCCTCATCCGCCCCGAGGCCACCGGTTACGGTCTGGTCTACTACGTCGAGCACATGATCGCCTACGCCTCCGGCGGCAAGGAGTCCTTCAAGGGCAAGCGCGTGGCCATCTCCGGCTCCGGCAACGTCGCCCAGTACGCCGCCCTCAAGGTCATCGAGCTCGGCGGTACCGTCGTCTCGCTGTCCGACAGCAAGGGCTCCGTCATCGCCACGGACGAGACCGGCTTCACCCCCGACATGATCGAGAGCATCGCCCAGCTCAAGCTCGACCGCAAGTCGCTCGCCGAGCACGACAACAAGCACTTCCAGTACCTCGACGGCGCCCGCCCCTGGAAGCACGTCGGCAAGGTCGACGTCGCCCTCCCCTCCGCGACCCAGAACGAGGTCTCCGGCGACGAGGCCGAGGCCCTCATCGCTGCCGGCTGCAAGTTCATCGCCGAGGGCTCCAACATGGGCTGCACCCAGGAGGCCATCGACATCTTCGAGGCGCACCGCCGCGAGAAGAAGGGCGAGGCCATCTGGTACGCGCCCGGCAAGGCGGCCAACGCCGGCGGCGTCGCCGTCTCCGGCTTGGAGATGGCCCAGAACTCGGCCCGCGTCCGGTGGACGGCCGAGGAGGTCGACCAGCGCCTCAAGGTCATCATGAAGGACTGCTTCGACAACTGCTTGGAGACCGCCAAGGAGTACATCACCCCCGCTGAGGGTGAGTTCCCCAGCCTCGTCGGTGGCGCCAACGTGGCTGGCTTCAAGAAGGTCGCTCAGGCCATGCGTGACCAGGGTGACTTCTGGTGAATTATCCGAATACTCAGAAGCCTCACCAAAAGAGAACACAAATAAAAGAAAAAAAGATTTTGGGCAAAAAAAAAAAGAGATGGGATTGGATGGTTGGTTCGGTGGTTGTTTTTTCTTCCCATTATTATGATGATGATGATGATGAATTATCTTCCACGCTGAGTAAGCAGTCAGCAAAGCAAGCGGCTGCTTTGGGAAAGAAGAAGAATCCGGATATGGGTTTCTTTCCTCCTTTTCTTATCTTTTTCATTGTATATAGATTTTTTCTTACAGATCAAACATTTTTCTTCGTAAGCTCAGCTCTTCTCTCGCGCCTGCCATACTTCCTTCCTTCCTTCTTCTTTTGGTGTTCTACCGTCTGTTGCAGGTGTGATGACCGATATAATTCACTGTACATGCCCACCGAGAGGAAGGGGGATCAAAAATGCCTGCGATCAAAGAAAAAGAAGAACGCTGACGTCCGTCCGTTCATCTTCCTTCCGCTCTGGTCCGCATGGCAGGGCAGTACGGCGAGGTACTAGGTACTACTTCTCCCGCCTGCCCTGGTTGTTGGTCGATGGAGGGAGGGAGCGAGTCTGGGTATCCGTACGGTACTTACTGTGAGCGGTAGCTTCTTTCAGCTCCTTCTTCCTCTTTCTCGACTTTCGGCCTCTTCCTCCTTCTTGTGGACGTATCAGGGTCCTTGTTCTTTGCTTTCATGTTCATGTCCATGTCCATGTCGCATGCTTCCATGCCGTTCCTTTCCCTTCTCTTTTCCTTGGTGTTAATTGATATGTGCTGCCTACATACCTACTGTACTGGTAGGTACCTACCTATCACTTAACTTCCAGGTCTAGCTACGTGCCCTCTTTCCTCCTTCTTACCTGATCAGCAAGCGGAATTGGACGAGCTTTTGGTTTTCTAGGATTTGGCCAAGTAGTCTGCCTCAGCCTCGTGAGGGGTAGGTGATAAGGTAGCAGTGATGGAATGAGATGATGATGATGATGATGATGATGATGATGATGATGATGATGATGATGGGCTTCGCATAGCATGGGATTCAACAATGGGACGTGAGAGTGCGCGTTATAGTGAGTGGCCAGTCGGTCGATCGGTCGGATAATACAGTACAGTAGGTACGGTCAGGTAAGTAGGTTAATAGGTACTGTAGGTGCATCTATAGCACCGCTCCACTCCCTATCAACTCCCCTCCCCCTTACCCCTCTCCTCTTCACCTACCCCGGTCTGTCAGTGCGACGATCTCCAACCAACCGATGTGGACAGTTCATCCGCTAGGACGGTTTTGTACCTTGCTGCCCCTCCTTCCGTCCATCCTTCCCTTCCCTCCCTACCCTTCCGTCCCTCCCTCCCGCTAGCTAGCTAGCTAGCCGCCGGCCCGTTGCTGTACTGTATGTACTGTGCCGCATCCGTGCAGACCGTTCGTTGGCGGATGGATGGTGAGGTGGGAGGGGAAGGGAGGAAAGAAATGGTAGGTAGTGATGAGTGACGTGATTGCACGTTCAATGCCATTCCCCAGCCGCCGTTGAAAGGGAAACACCTTGTCCAGGCTAGATCGTTCGACGGTGACGGCAACAGCAACGGCAACGGCACCGGCGATGGCGGCCGACAAGCACATGCTAGGAGTGCAAGGTACCGGGTCGTGGCGTTCGCTGTCAACTGTCACATTCTGGATCGGGTATCTGGGTGTGTGATATTGTCCGGGGGGGCCCTGCTTCTCGATAATCCGCCGTCGCGGATCCCGCCCTCCTCTTTCTTTTGTTTTTTCTTCCTCGTGCATGACCAGGAAAAAAATAATGAAGGATGAAGGAATAATCTTAAATCGGTTGTCCAAACCAGCCAACCAGCTAACTCACCTATGATCGATCGCATTCTGGTGTTGTCTGTTAGTTTGGGAGGGGCAGGTAAGTTGTGCTATTTGATTGATTCCTTCTCTCTGCTAGGCTCGAGTGGAAGGCGAGGAAGGGGAGAGAGGGGGAGCTGGATCCAAAAAGATCAATCCAGACTTGTTCATACGTACATCGATATGATAGATAGACTGCTGCTCGCCGGCTAGTAGCCGGCGATTCTAGCATCCAGCATCCAGCATCTGGCCGGGCATTTCGACTAGAACGACGCCGTGCATCATGCTGCATTTGTGCGGACGCGCTCCAATGGGATTTTGTCGATTGTTGGTTTCAATATCTTCGACTTCCCATGCGGGTGGAGAGAGTGAAGGAATGGAGGAGTGAAGGAGAGGAGGAGAAGAACCGCCTCGCGCCTTCCAAGACTAGCTGCATCGGCCATCCGTCATTTTCTTCGGGAAAACGGTTTCGCATGTGGTGACGTCGGAATTTTCACTTGTTCTTCATGCGTGTCCTTCTCCATCCGTACAGTTCACCGTCTGCACGTCGGAAGGGAGTCGTCGACGTTGACGTCCGGCTACTGCAGTCTCATCCACTCATTATGTATTCGGACCTTACAACATCTCCTGCTAACCTGCGCCCGGACCGGGGGGAAGAGCGGGATGGGAACCGGTGCCGTCGGGTGCAGTTGACGGCGGGTCCTTACTCGTCCCCCAACCGAACGGGTTCGGTCGGTTCGTCTCGAGGCTGAAGGAAGGAGTGTGGTGGCAGGTGCTGGTGGTGTGCCAGCCTGCCAACCTGCCAGCCTGGCTCAACACGTTAAAGTTAGCTCAAACACTTAGTTCGCCGTAACCGATTGGCCAACGAAACCTTGCCCCATCGCCAGCAACGACTACTGAAATACCTAATGCATTCCCACTGTACCTAGATATGTCGGTATGTATAGGTATGTAGGTTCCTGCTTCCCTCCGATGCGCGCGGCCGGCTTTGCTTTTCTCGGTCCGGTCTGCATGCGTGAGATGCCCTGGAATGCGCCGACCCGACGGGCGTGACTGCGGTGGATCAGGAAAAGAAGCTTTCAAGATTTGGCTTTATCCCCGCCGGGTGGTGTCACTGGTGGTGGTCGGTCAAGGTAGGTCGGTACTGTAGGTCGTAGTTGTCGTCACTGCTGCCCGTGGGCCTAGGAGTAGGGTGTGTCCTTCCTTCCTGCTGTATAAGGTAGGTAAGGTTTTGTATGGAGTACTATGTCAGTAGCACGGTCAAAGTATATATTAACGACAGATATCCACCACCCCGACGCACTCTCTTTTTTTCTCGTCCTCCTCTTCCCCCTTGTTCGTCCCATCATCCCATTTGCATCTGCATCTCCACGACGTCCTTCGGACCTTCCTCGCAAGCACTAGCTTGACCCCTGCACCTTGATATATTCGATCGTCTTGATATCGTCGCCCGGGTTGTTTGTCAATCTCCAACTCAAACTCACATAACGGGTTACGGGAAACGCCTCGGGTAAACGGTTGCTGCAGTGTACCTCCACAACTCCCACCTCCCCCTGTTCTGCCATGCCAGTCCCCACTCCCCCCGGCGACCACGACAAGTCGACGGGCACGACAGCCACGGCGACCACGGCGTCCACGACGGCCAGGACGACCACGACGGTCAGGACGACCACGACCACGACGACCGTGACGACCGCGACGACCACACCGAGGACAAACGGCGATTCAAGGAACAATGACACACCGAGGATAAATGGCACTGAGCCCCGCCTTACTATCCGCGAAGCGCTCGACATCGTCCGGGACAGCGAGGAGAGCGTGGACGAGACGACGGCCGCCTTCCTCGAGCGGCAACTGGACGCGCTCTGGAGGCGGCTTAACGCGCAGCCGAACAGCTACAACTTCACCCTGGAAGAGTTCTCGCTCTTCAACTTCTACCGGTCCCGCTTCCCGAACTCCGAGGTCGCCCGCCGGGCCATCGCGCGCTACTGGGACAACCTGCCCGACCCGGGTCCGAATGCGGCGCCTCCCACGCCCGGTTCCTCGGGAAGTAGTACGGAACATACGGATAGTAGTACTTAAGTCAAGTCAAATCTCAGTCCCAATCCGATGAGGTACTTACGCCTTCCTGTCTTGTCGGTAGTCAAGGTGCGCGCGGCGCCATGTTCCGCTTCGGGAAGTGCGAACGTCGACGCTAACTTCGTTTAAGTAGGTGACAAGACATACCGAGGTTTCCCGAGCTGCTTCACAGAACGAACGTTGTGCCGGCTGCTTTTCAACCCCAACAAGCCATTGAGCAACAGCTACTTTTCTAGAAGCCTTCCTTTATTAATTGATCTCTCTCTTTGACATATTCACAGATCACTGGGCGGGCGATCCGTCGTCGTGTTTTCTTTTTCGTTTGTCACGAAGATGGCTTCCGCTGCGGAGAAGGGCTTATCGTTCGATGAAACTCATCATCATCATCATGTCCCCAGCCCCGGGTTTTTCAAGCCTCGACGGGTATCCGTACGCATTTCTCACCTGTGTTTCACTTTAGCGGCAATTTTGCTTTTCATCGTCACCGGCTGGTCTCGCGAGGATGGGGCCGGGGACGGGCTGCTCACCAGGGAGGTGTCTGAGCCTGCTGCCGCATCGCCGCCGTTGGAGGTGATCGAGGTCACCCCGCCGGTGTCGATCCCCGCGTCGGGAACGCGCCAGCAGACGTTAATGGAGCATTCTTTTGCGTATAGCTATGGGCAGCCTTTTATAGGTAAGTCGGAATTTTGTCTAATCATAGTGGGGTAAAGACCGACCGTATATGGAGAATCCTCACTGAATGCATGACAGGCATGTACATCCCGCCAGCCTGTGACTTCAACCGAGTCGTCTTCAACTTCAGTGTTCTCTCTGCTGGACGACAGTACGACAGGCTCGGAATCATGTACTTCAATGATACGGAGATCTTCCGCACCTCCACCGCAGAACCGACCACGACCGGAATTCATTGGGAATATTTGAAAGACATGTCAAATTACCTTGCATTGTTCAAGCAGCCTCAGAAGATCATCTTTGACCTCGGCAACCTCATCAACGATGTGTACACCGCTCCGTTCAACTGCACCCTCACCGCGACTTTCTTTAGCGAAGCCGACACGCCGGAGCCAGCCGATGTCATCATCCCCGTATCCGCGCGCAAGTCCGCCTCGGACGAGCCCAGTGCCTTTAGCCTTCCTGACACCGCGGCCGTCAACAACCTTACGCTTCCACAGAACGTGCGCAAAGCGTTCTTCACGATTTCTGCGTGCGGGCAGTCGGCCGAGGAGTTCTGGTGGAACAATGTCCCTTCGTCAACGACGGAAACTTTCGACGGCACCACCTTGTACGGCTTCTCTCCGTTTCGCGAGGTTCAGCTGTACATCGACGGCACGCTTGCCGGCGTGGCGTGGCCCTTCCCCGTCATCTTCACCGGCGGCGTGGCGCCCGGCTTCTGGCGCCCGGTAGTGGGGATCGATGCGTTCGACTTGCGGGAGGACGAGATCGACATCACACCGTTTCTCCCATTGCTGTGCGATAACCAGGACCATTCGTTCGAAATCCGGATTGCCGGTCTGGCGGTCAACGGGTCGCTGACCAGCACCGTTGGCTCCTATTGGGTGGTGACAGGAAAGATCTTTTTGTGGTTGGATGAAGAGGGCTCGGTGACTTCGGGGACGACACCGGTCATTCAGGCTCCGCCTCCTTCGATCTCACAGGCAATTACGGTGGGAACGAGTTCCAATGGTACCAACATGACTCTCCAGTATGCCGTCCAGGCCAGTCGACAATTGTCTGTAGTTTCTATCGTCACGACCACCGCAGGGAACCGGACCGTGTCCTGGGACCAGAATCTCAGCTTCCTCAACCGGGGCAACCTCACCGACCAAGGCAACGACCAGCTGAACGAGCAGCGCACCTCCGGCACCCATTCCGCCCCCGGATACCGCAAGACGTACCGCTACCCGCTCTGGTGCTGGGCCGCGTATGCGACCGAGCCGACCAGCGGCAACTTCACTATCGATGCCGCCATCGACCGAGGCAAATCCGTCCGGCAGATCGGCGACGGCGCGTTCTCCAACGGCCTCCATTCCCTCAACCTGGATGAGGATTCGTCAAACTTCATCGGCGCCGACATGACGACCCGGCAAAACGGCACGGCGACCTATCTCTCCGTCCCCTCCCAGTCGATCTCGTTCAGCTCGGGCGAGACAGCACAAGATCTCGTCTTCGCCGGCGTGCCCTCATCTGAGGATGCTGGCGTCGTCGAGCTGTATCACCGCCATGTGCTCGCGCTGAATGGCTCGCTCGTCGAAGACGAGGAGACCCTCCGCGGACGTCGGGTCGAGACCGTTGTGGCCCAGGGCGGACACCCGCCTGCGGACTTCGTGCCGAGGGTGCGCGTCCATGATGTTTTAGGACGGGGACCGGCAGGGATGGCGGATGTAGTGTGATCGCTTTTCTGTTTCTGATTAATTCCTTTTCTTTCTTAGCGGTGTTATTGTGGTTTTTCTGGAGATGGAGTGGAGGAGAGAAATGAAGGCGTTTTTCTTTTCTTCAGCTTAACAGATGGATAGATTACATCACCTCACATCGTGCATGCTCGCATGCATCCGTCCTTGTCTGCTATTCTCTCTCCCTCTGTGAATTGGAAGCATGCACATGCCCTGCTGTGTCCCTTTTTATCCTGGCCAGTTGCCCCCAGTGCGGGGGTTACTTAGCGAGGCCCCTCCCCCGGAACTGCCTGAACCGGCGACCCGCTTCTCCACTTTCTTCTCCGCCTTTCCCCTCCTCGTCCTTCCTGCAGCTTCCCCTTCCCCCCGGCACGGGGGGAAGTGATAAGCTTGCAGAAGGATGGCATACCTTATGTTCCTCTTTACCGCTAATCCATTCTTCTTCCTTTCCTCCTTTCTTCTTTCCCTTCTTCTTCTCATCGAGTTTCGTCTTTCCCATTCTCCTACTCCTACGCCCCATGCCCTCTCATCTCCCTTTCACCTACAATGATGATGTCGATCATGAAGAGGAGGACAAGGCTAGCTTGCTGAGCCTTGCTACCTTGGCCGCTGACGAGGGCGACGAGGATAAAGAGGATAATAGCCGACCTGCTACATCGTCATCTTCCTCCTCTTCTTCTTCTTCCTCCTCTCCGTCCTCGTTCTTACCGCTAGACAACCGAGGAAATGCTCGACCCTGCTGTGGACGCGGTCGGAGGAGTCGAGCCGCCCCCTTCGGCTTCCCCTTCGGCTTCAGCTCCGCCTGCAGCGGCTCCGCCTTCTGGACGCGCAACAAATCCGTCCTGCTCGTGCTGCTGAGCCAGCTGTTCGGCACGGCGATGAACGTGTTGACGAGGGTGCTGGAGGTGGAGGGGAACGAGGGTACATCTCACTTTTCTGCTCCCGATTGTCTTTCCATCCGTGCTAAAAGGGAGATATATATCCAGGCCGCGGCTTCCATCCCTTCCAGATCCTCTTCGTCCGCATGGGCATCACCCTCGTCCTCGCCGCGCTGTACATGTGGTGGCGGCGGACGCCGGATTTCCCCTGGGGCGCGCGGGAGGTGCGCGGCTTGCTCGTGCTCCGTGGGATCGGGGGGTTTTTCGGGGTGTTTGGGATGTACTGTGAGTCTTCTCGTTCCAGCCACGCCCTGTAACCCCTGGTCTTCGTCGTCGTCGCTGACGAACTGGACCCCCCAGACTCACTGCTCTACCTCCCCCTCGCCGACGCAACCGTCATCACCTTCATGGCCCCCTCCCTCGCCTGCTGGGCCTGCAGCCTCCTCATCCACGAGCCCTTCACTCGCCCGGAGCGGATCGCCACCCTCATCTCCCTTCTCGGCATCATCCTCATCGCCCGCCCCGTCTCCCTCTTCTTCCCTTCCTCCCCCAATTCCACCAACCTCCTCCCACCCCTAACCAACACCACCCTCCCCCCCGCCACCACCCCAGACGCAAGCAACTACACCGCCGTCACCCCGACCCAACGCCTCACCGCCGTCGCCGTCGCCCTCCTCGGCGTCCTCGGCGCCGCCTGCGCCTACACGACCATCCGCTGCATCGGCCCGCGCGCCCACCCCCTGCTCTCCGTCAGCTACTTCGCCGCCTGGTGCACGCTCGTCAGCGGCGCCATGATGGCCCTGCTGCCGCGCGACGAGGTCGGCGGCGGCTTCATGCTACCTGCGAGCGCCCGCGACTGGGCGTACCTCCTCGCCCTCGGCGGAGCCGGGTTCGTCATGCAGTTCCTCCTCGCCGCTGGGTTGGGTGGTGGTGGTGGTGGCGGCGATAGCCGCGCCAGCGGTAGCCGCGGTGGTGGAGGTGCAGGAGGTGCAGGAGGAGGAGGAGGAGGAGGAGGAGGAGGAGGAGGTGCAGGAGGAGGTGCAGGAAGAGCAAGCCCCGGCGGCCGCGCAACCCACATGCTGTACTCCCAGATGCTGTACGCGTTCGCGGCGGATTGGCTGGTGTTCGGCGTCGCGCCTGCGCCGGTCAGCGTGCTGGGCGCGGCGCTGGTGCTGGGGGCGGGGGTGTGGGTTGCGCTGCGGAAGGAAGGTGGTGGTGAGGGGGGTAAGGTGGGTGGTGGGAGTGGGACAGTGGGGGTGGGGGATGAGGAGAGGGGGTTGATGGTGGATGATGTGGTGGGGGAGGGGGATGGGGATGGGGAGGGGGCGGAGATGGAGATGGTGGAGAGGAGGTGGGGGGTTGGTGGGGGGGCAGGGTGAGGGTGTGAGAAGTTCTTGTTGTTCGGTTTTTTTTCCCCTTCCCCTTGGAGTCTGGGGGCGCTTCGGAGCAGAGAGAGGTGAAGAGTTCTTATCTTCTTCCTCCCTCTATCTATGTGACGGATACTGATGACGATGATGACGACGAAGAAGAAGAAAAGAAGAGAAGAAGAAGAGAAAGGGAGGGTAACTTCATCCCTCTCCCTGGACCGAAGAATTCACCGTATCAATACAGAGTATCACCTTTCGGATCCCTCCTCCGTTCTTCCTCCTTCCCCCTTCAGCTGGAGGCGCGAGAGCCTGTATCAACCTGGCGTGTCTTGACGGCTTACCTACCTAACTAACCTACTTACCCTGACCCACTTGTCTACCCATCTACCCCTCGACAAATCCGATTGTACTTAGTAAAAAAGGAAACGGGAAAACGAAAATCTCTTCGTTCTCGTCGCCATCGCGGTGAACTATGGTGAGGGATGTGTGGCTCAGATTGGATGGATCGCTGGATGAGGATTTAGAGGAGAAGAAGAGTTATATATATATATATATATATATATGTATGTGTGTGTGTGTGTGTGTGTGTGTGTGTGTGTGTATAAGAAGAAGAGTGAGATGAAGAAAGAAGCAGAGAGGTATTTAGAACGATAGCTACCCCAGCCTTAAGCCCTCTCTCTCCCTGCCTCTTCCCTTTTCCCTTCATTTTCCGACGCCTATCGCCACCCTATTTCCTGAGGAAGAAAGGCAAAAATTCCTAATAACAAAAAAAACTAGATGATGTATATTTCCCCTTCTCCCCCTCCACCCCCCACCTCCAAAAATCTCAAGATGAAGTAAAAGATGAAGAAGAGAAAGAAGGAAGACCAAGACCGGAGGGTGGGATAGAAAGGAAGAAAATAAAAGAAAAGAAGAAGAAAACGTAATGTACAGAATGCCGCTCCATGTAAATGCTGCCCACATACGGGAGAAGAGAAAGAAGAAAGGAGAAAGATCAAAAAGGGGGAAGAGAAGAGAAGGGAAGAAAGGACAGAGGAAGGAGAAAAGGGAAAAGAGGAGGTCATAAGATGCTCCCTCTTTCTCCCCTTTTCTTTATCTCCTTTCCCTCACTTTTCTTTCCTTGGTACAACGTCACAATGCTCAAATCACATCTCGCGTGGTCCATCCACGACGGATCGACCACAAGATGTCGACTTCTCCTGCTTTTTCACGTCCGGCCAATCGCGCCTTGCGTGATGACGGCAGGCGAGCCGGCAACGACGACACCCGGTGCGACATTCTGCAGTTTCCAAGTCCAAGTCAGTTTTTCATCTTCATAACGGGGAAGGAAAAAGAAGCCGAATGCACCGAGGGAAGGGAGAAAGAAAGGAAGAAAGAACTCACACTCGTCACCACACTACCCGCCTCAACGGTACTCCCCTTCCCAATGCGGACGCCAGGGAGGATGGTAGCGCCACCACCGACGAAAACGTCCTCCTCCAGGACGACATTCTGCGCGAGCTGGACGCCGCGGCTGCCGCGGCGATGGCGGAGGTCGTTGCTGACGGAGCCGCCGAGGATGCGGACGTGCGGGCCGAGCACGCAGCGGTCCCCGATCACGACGGGACACGGGTCGAGGAAGGTGCAGCCGGGCCCGATGGCGACCTCGTCCCCGAGGTGCACGTTGTACCCGTACGCGCACTCGAACGGACCCTCCACCTCGACCGCGCGGCCCAGGCTGCCCGACTGGCCCGGCGCCCAGGCCGCCTCGAGGATCGCCCGGAAGAGCCGCATCCGCTCCGGTCGGGAGACTCCCGCCAGCGGGTTCGTCGCCTGGTTGAACCGGGCCACGGCCGCTTGGCACTGCTCTCGCTCCTCGACGAGCTCGTCTGCGTAGGGCTGGTACAGCTCTCCGCTCAGCATCTTCTCCTTCTCGCTCTTGACGAGCGCGGCGGGCGGCGGTGGTGGCGGTGGTGGAGGCAGGGCGTGCGGTTGGAAGTCCATGGCGGACGTCGTGCTCGGGAGCGATGTGGGCGCTGCTGCGGTGGTCGAGGCTGCGCGACTGGTGCTATCGACGGTCCTGTAGCAGCATCCATGTCAGCATGACGAGGGGACGCGGAAGATGTCTCACGTTGGAGAGCGAAGTATCAGGACGACTTACGATAGGATGGGATGGGAGTAAACGGGTGGAGCGGTCGCTCGTTTCGCCGAAGTAGGCGTCAGCGGTTCCACCGCATCTCTCGTCGAACCAGTCGCGTGGGCGGGCGCCACCGGGGTCTGCGCGTACGGCCTGCCGCTGGCTGGCTGCTGGCTCTCCGCTCGACCCGGTACATCTCCCCACGCGCCCGTCCAGGGGCTCCGACGGGCGTGGTCATCGGTTGCTTCGGCGATGGGCGGCAGCGACAGGGTGCCACCGACGGGGCGAGCAGCGGCATCCTTGGGCGTCTCGCGAGCTTGACTGGGTCCAGCGTCAGCAACCGCCATTCCTTCCCGAAGCGTGAGGAGCGTTTACCTTTGCGGCCGAACGGTCCGATCGGCAGATCCATCCTTGGACTGCAACAGTACCGGTCCCTTGCTGCTGGGGGTTCCGGGCCAGGGGCCCCGGGGCTTGTAACCCCCGCACAGGAACCCACCACGCGTACAGTTGGCACCTGGCGGTCGGGGTTAGCACACTCTTCCGTTACGGGATGTGATTGGGTCAGCAGGGAGCAGTCCGTCTTACATTCGGGAAAGAGTTCATCGCACTTTTTCTTCCGCGCCCGGCAGGTGACGCAGCCGGTCTTGACGCGTTTGGAGAATTGCTGAGGGAAACGGTTTAGCCGCGGAGGGTTTCGTGAGGATGCACATGAGCTCGAAGGCTCTTGGGCTAACTTACCCTCTTTCGCTTCTTGGGTTCTCCCTGTCCGCCCACGCGAGCGATGTCGTGTCCGTTGGATTGCTCGACCGAGTTCAACGTCGACTGGCTCATCGAAACATCACCGTCATCGTCTGGCGTGCGACGCTTGGACGAGGCTTCCGGGCTCGTGCTCATGCTCTCGCTGGAGCTATGTGTTGCGGCTCTCTGGTGAGCGTGTGGTGTGTCGTCGTGATTCATGATGTCTCTTCCCCACCGGTGGACCTGGATGCCCTCTGGGCTCGAAGGGTTCAGAGATGATTCCATATGATCCCGGTCCGCTTGTGACGCCGGCGTAGGTCTTTCGCTTTGATTCATAATGTCTCTTCCCCATCCCTGAGCCCGATTCTCCTCCTTGAACGGCGGAGAAGTCGGATCCACGGGCGAAGTGGAATTGGCTTTGATCGTCGGAGATGTGGACGGCGTGTGGACTTTGCTGATGTCGGCTTTCTCCTCTGTGTGCACGCCGTACGCCTTTCGGTCGGCGGTCGCCATCTTCTGCTCGCCGAATCCATTGGTGGCGATCGGAGGTTTGCTGTCGACGGGCGGCGTGGCATTGGCGATATCGTTGCAAAGATGATGAGGAGGAGGAGGGGGAGGATGGAGATGATGGCTTTCGTGTAGGGACTGGAACTGGAATTTTCGATCGTTGTCCCCTTCCGAGCCTTCCCACGAGTTCGGCGGGCTTTGCTCGGTCATCACGCGCGGCCTCTGCTGCGGAGTGCGGTCGTTGACGGGCGTGAATCCAAAAGAGGCCGGCTCGGTGAGCCTTTGACCGTAGTCCACCCCGACCCTCACAGGTTCTCGCACAACAGCGGCCGACATCGTCTGGTGCGGGCGGGATTCGTGTTCTTCCACGTAGGGGGAGCTTGCTCTGCGTCGACGTAGTAAAGTGGGAGTCCCGAGCGGTCGTTGTCGACTGTCGTTGTCCGTTGACCGGGTCCTGCTTCTTTCGTACAGCAACGGCACTAGCGGGATAATCTCAGCCTCGTCAGGGACACTTCCTAACGAGCGATGCCAACACACGGATAACCAATGAGAACAGCGTCCGGCACGAGAGATATATCGACTGGGGCTCGGGTACGCTTCTTCTACCGTTTTTCTTTTTCTTCGTTTCCGGCACAGTTCGCCCGTCGAAGCGTCCGTCCGTTAGCACGGTAAGGATGGACCTGCAGGGGGTAGGAGATCCGATTCGTGCGCTCTGACAGGCTGACCGGGTGAGGCGTAGCGCACACGGCGGAACCACGATTGGAAAAAACCTTTCAAGGGGAAGCGAGGCAGGAAAACGGAAGGTTCTGAACACGGGAGACGGGAGCAACCCGGTGGACTGACGGCAAAGTCTCTTTCTCTTTTCCTCCTTTTCTCTTTGACGAAGAAGCAGCCTTCCCCAGACTCGGTGGACGAAAGCGGTCGCGGTGGAGCGAGGCGGCCGGGACCAGCGCGGGTGGCTCGCCTATGCACGCAGCTGGAGCAGCCCGGTGGATCGAGCTCGAGCGGGCTCTTCGGAAGAGAGACCAGGGCAACCGGGGACCGGGCGGAATGGCAACGATGGCCGCGATGGCCGCTCGAGGACCGTAACTGTCTCTCTGCGCGTTCCGAGGAAGGAGGAGTCGAAGGGTGAAGGGGGAGCGATGGTCGAGTGAGCCCACGATGGAACCGGACGAGGGGCCGTCAGATCTCGAGAGCAGTCGGGATATTCGTCCGCAGCGGTCAGCACTCAGCACTCAGCACTCGACACTCAATATTCAGCGCTCAGCACGCAGCATTCGGGGATTCGCTTTGGTGGTGAGAGGGTTCCTGCCTGGCGAGGTGGGCGGACGGCTGCTCTTTTGTCTTGCGGGCGGGCGCGGGCAGCAGCAGAGGGCCGCAGAGGGCCGCAGAGGGCAGCGCGAGAGGAGGCCGCAACCCGCCCTGCCAGGCCAATCCCAGCGGAGGACCGCGCTGATTGGCCTGCGCACCCCCCCTGGCAGCCTGCAGCGGCTAAGGTGCCCCCCCCCCCGGGGTTCTACGGCGGGTCGCCCATTGCAGGCGTCGCTGCTCGTTGGCCGGAAGGGGAGGGGGGAAGAGGGCGGCGTGGCATGGCAGGCAGGCAGGCAGGCAGGAGGTGGAAGGTGGGTGGGAGGGAGCGAGGTTGCGGACGGGCGCTCCGAGGGGGTCCCTCTCGCCAGCCCTTCCGCGCGCCCACAGCCTTCCCCCCTCTCCGCCCCAAGCGAGCGGCAAGCGGAGATCCGTCCCGCGCTGCCTGCCCGCCCGCCGCGTCTCCAGTCCCCCGCCAGCGCTCCTCGGCGGGCTCCTCGAGGCCCATTTTCCGCCCTCGCTGCCCGCGAGTTCTGCGTGGAGAGGGCGCTGGTCGCGAGCGAGAAGGGCTGCCCGTCTGGTGTGCCAGTTTCCTCCAGCAACGACCGGGGGGGTCGGACCAGGGGGGACGGGGAGTGCAGGGGCCGTGCAGGGGGCTTGCAGGGGGGACGGGCTCGCTAGGGGGCGCGGGCTGCATGCCAGCAGGGCCGTGCCGACACGCGATTGGCTGCGGGCGGGGCTGGGGGTGCGTGCGTGCGGCCCGTCCAGGACGAACCTCAGGTATCCTGTCCTCCTGGCCATCGCGGTGCTTTTGGCCGCCTGCAGCGCCTCGACGCTCGCCTGGCCTGCCTCCCCTCTAGACGACTCTGCCGCGCTCGTCATCCACCCACGCCCTCCCACATGAGTACATACTTATTACCTACTTTTTACCTCCTCCTTCTCCTCGACATCATTCAATACGCTTCAATTCGGACGAGGACCCTCCTCGGATTCTCTTTCAACCCCACGCGCCTGCCCCTCCCACTCCCACCCCCGGTCCGCCAGCCCGCCAGTCTCCGTCCGCGAACGTCCGTCTACCTCTCCTCCGTACGTATTCTTATGACCGACCACTCACTCACGCCCCTCCGTAGCGCCCGTTGATGGGCTGGCTGATCGGCCAGTTGTTCAGTCCGCCGTTCGGTCGTTCGTTCGTTCGTTCGCGGGCGGCTGCTCCCACAGCCAGCCAAGACAGCCCGAGCGTAATGGATCGCTCCCCTCCCTCGTTCGGATCCGGGCAAGCGTATCCATCGTCGTGCGGACGGGGAGGGTGGAGTTGGGGAGAGTGGGAATGGAATCCACTTCCCGCTTCCTCGCGTCCTGCCTAACCGTACTACTGACCGACCGTACGGAGTACCTTAACTCTGCTACCTGATGGATGTTCAAACGACGCCGACGACGACACCGTAACTTAATAATACGGCATCTGCCGCCAGTTCATACTCCTTACCTTGGTGTCCGGCGGCGGCGGCGTCTGTTGGCGACTGGCTGTCGAGTGGCCGGAGGGAGGCTCACATCGTACGGAGTACCTACCACAATATACAGTACCATATAACATACAGAGTAAAATATCCGTACGTTCATTCCGAAAGACACAACCCCCACCCTTACTTAAGGCAGCCATCCATTCGGAGGAAGGAAAAGAAAAGATCGCTACTGCAGCTTTCCGGCCCCTCCCTCTTCATCTGGTGGCCGATCGCCCATAACTTCCCATAACTTCTAAACTGAACTGACTGGCGCGCTGGCGCGCCAATCCAGTACATACCGCCGTGCCGCTTTCCACTCCCTCCCTCTGTCTGCCAATCTCCTGCACGCGACGCCCGAAGAAGCATGGCGGAGATGCCAGACAATATAAAATTCTACTTTACCGAGCGCTCGGGATCGTGGGCCCCCCTTCTGCTAAGGGCATCGAAGCAGCGGCAGCAACAGCAGCGCCGCATCGCACGCCTTCTCATCTCCTACCTACTAGGTAATCCGGAATGACAGAGGAGGTGTTGTTTGGTGGACGAAAGAGCGATGAAGGACTGACTGGGCGACTGGACATTCACCATTAATCAAGTTGAAGATGAAAATCATCTTCTCGCCTTCAACGACGAAACAGCGCCTCCAAAGCCCATCCTATCTTGACGTCTCTCGCACCCGTCCTCTATCCACCCATCCATCCATCATCATCATACCAGTACAACTTCCACGAACACCGTGGTGGTGCGCTGACGGCGCAAGACAAGACCAGGGACCCCGGGGGGTTCGGGGTGGGGTGGTGGGGCCCGGGGATGCTAGCTACCTAGCTAGCACAGGGCAAGGCAAGGCAAGCAGTTAAGGCAAGCAGACGCACCCGCCCGCCTGCCTGCCTGCCTGCCCGCCACGGCGGATAGGGTTAGCTAACTAATACATACCATGCGTATGCGCCCCTTCCCCCTCCTCCCTCCCTTACTACCTTACCCTTTCGATTAAACGCCCGCTGGCGTCTACTGACTGACGAGCTGTGAGCTGTGGGCTGTGGGCTGTGAGCCCACTGGCTGTCTGTGGGTGTGTGGCACGGCACGCTTTTTTTCTATTACCTATCAAGCGAGCTTGGGCGGCAGAGGTGATGTGATCACCTACGGATACCAAAGGTACTGCCTTCTCCCCCTCTCCCTCCGTTCTTTCGTTTGTTCGTTCGTTCTCGTTTCCTTTTTCTTTTTTTCTTTCCCTTTTTTCCTAGTGGTTCACTTTGTATTGCGCACTTACCTGACCCAAACCTAACCTGACCTGACCCACGAACGTCATCCATTCGTTCCTGGTCTGCATTACATTCATTTTATTTATCACTTAGACCGGTTCTGATCCTGTCCGTCACGTTCGCGTTGCGTGAGAGGATCGAAGTCGTCCGTCAGTCTCGTATATACGAGACCGGATTCCGAGAGAAAAACGTTCCCGTCGTCCTGCCGCTCGGCGGCGGCAGCAGCAGCAGCAGCGGTCGGCGGTTATTTCGAGGTGCAAGTAGCACAGCACAGCCGCGTTGAGTCGGGAAAGATGGAAGGGGCGGGTTTCGGATTCATCTTCATACGGAATGAGACTTACTGTAGGTGATGAGAACCAACAACACTCATGAGAGCGGCGGCATTCCATGCCTCCGTTCCCTGGGTATCGCCATCGCTACAATATTCCCCATCGCTAGCTATCCCCTCTAGAATGGATCAACTACTTCCTTACCCATCTTACACACCAAAAAATTTACAACGGCGCGGTCCGCACAAAGCAATACCTACCTAACTAGCAGGTGGAGAATAAATCCAATATCGGGAGAAGAACAACGTGCCAGGGAGGGGGGGAAGAGGGAAAAAAGCAGCCCACCCATCTTCCCATCCATTCGCGCCAACGCGGGACCCCCGGCCGGGAGAGAACGCTGCCGCCCCACATCCCTTCCCCCCCATGGCCTCTAAAGTTCAGCCGCCACTACTGGACCTCAGGCAGCGAGGCGTTTTTTCTGTTCTCGTGCGGATGGGATGGGGGGGGAAGCGCCCGGGCGCGGCAAAGCTTTGAGGGAGGAGGAGGGAGGGCTGGAGGTTCGTGACTTCACCTCCAACTCCAACTCCAACTCACGAACCTCTCTCCAGCCCTCCCCTGGTCGTATGTGGGTGGTTTCTACTTCTCCCCTTCCCTCCTTTCTTTGCTTTCTTCTATTCATCGTTTCTGACGGAGAGAGGAGGAGGTGGTGCTTGGAGATCATGTTGCTCTCTTTCCCTCCTTTCCTCCCTCCTGTTTTCTGTTCTTTTTCTTTGCTCTTGCCTCTCCCTGCTCTTATTCTCCCCCTCCACCATGGATTATCATGTGGGTAAGTGCGTGTGCGATGAGTGATGTGCAATGTGCGATCAGCTCACTTCACTCTCCACGCTTCCCTTACAGACAAACATTGTCTTCTTGATCACCAGTTGCAAATGACCATCCAAACCTATAGCAGTTACTCCCCGTCCCAGTGAGATGGTTCGTCCATCGCCGCGCCGCGCCGCGCCGCACTGCCCCAGGTTGATTGATTGGGTCGGATTGAAAGATTGCTTGAGCTGTTTCCTTTCTCTTTTTCTTCTTCGATGATGAGATGATGGTGATGATGATCGAAACTGGTGATCGGACGCACCTCCGCTTTGCTTGCTCTGGCGTGGTTTCAATCAAGCCCGGGGGTTTATTGGAATTGATTACTACCTTATTTATGTCGCGCGGGCGGAAACGGGCGGGCTGCCCCGCTGCCCCGCTGCCCGTTGCCCGCAGGTTGCCGCCCGAGCGAGCGAGCCACCGAAACGACCGAGCGCGGCTCAGCCGCTGCCGAGGCTTTCTGCCTCGAAAACGGGGCTGTGCTCGGTACGAGGTGGGTCAAGCGCTGGAAACCTGAGGCCCCCACCAGGCTGCCCTGCCCTGCCCTGCCCTGAGGTGGACCGACAGCTCCCGAGAGCTCCTTCCTCCCGTCCCTTCCCCGCAATGCAATCCCACCGACGGTCCGGTGCACACTTGGGATGACGCGCGACACCTGGCCATGTACACAGCATTCTAGCATCACAGCATCGCACCGCCCCTGAACCATCACCCGCCATGCTCCTCGTCACCACGATCGGTGGACGCCGGATCGTGCGGCTGCACCCGCCCGCGAGGCCGCGGCAGCGAGCCTGGTTCAGCGCCGGGACGCGGCACCGGCCTCGCACCGCGCTCTTCTTTCCCGGTAAGAAGCCCCTCTCCTCCGCTCACCGCACCAGACCTGGCGGCAACAGGCACCGCTGACGACGGCACCGGCGCAGGACAGGGCGTGCAACGGGTCGGCATGCTCTCGCCGTGGCTCGAGGCCTTCCCCCGGACGGTGAAACCGCTCGTCGAGGAGATTGACGACACGCTCCGGCTCCCCCTCAGCCGAATCATCGAGCACGGCACCAACGCCACCCTGACGGCGACGGAGAACGCGCAGCCGGCGATCATGGCCACGTCGGTGGTGGTGCTGCGGGTGCTGGAGCGCGAGTTCGGCTTCGCGGCCGCCGACCGGGTCGACTTCACGCTCGGGCACTCGCTCGGGGAGTTCGCGGCCCTGGTGGCGGGCGGATACCTTGGCTTCCGGGACGCGCTGGTGCTGGTGCGGAAGCGGGCGGAGGCCATGGCGCGCTGCTCCCAGGCCGCGCGCGCGGCGGCGGACGGGGAGGAGTTCGGGATGATCGCGCTGGTGTGCGAGGACGAGGCGCGGATGCGCGCGCTGATCCAGGCCACGTACGACTTCCTCGGCCTCTCCAGCGACGGGTCCAAGGTCGACTCGGCCGACGACCTCCCGCCGGTGCGGCAGGTGTCGATCGCGAACATCAACTCGAAGAACCAGATCGTGCTGAGTGGCAGCATCGGCCGGATCACCACGCTGCTCGCCCATCTGCGCCAGTTCGGCGGCCACGACCCCCGCCACGTCCGCCTCAAGTCCGACAGCCCGTTCCACAGCCCGATCATGCGGCCGGCGCAGGACCTCATCGTCCGCCTGCTCGACCGGCCCTCCCCCGTCACCGGCGCCGACCTCATCACCTGGCCCGGCCAGCTGCCCTGCATCTCCAACGTCTCCGCCCGGCCGTTCGCCTCCCGCGCCCAGCTCAAGAACCTGCTCGCCCGGCAGTGCACCGAGACGGTCCGGTGGTGGAACTCGGTCCGCTACCTCGACCAGGACGAGAAGGTCCGCCGCTGGGTCGGCCTGGGCCCGGGCAAGGTCGGCCGCAACCTCGTCGGCAAGGAGGTCGGCATGAAGGGCTCCGTCCCCGGCGGCGGCGTCTGGGCCGTCACCTCCCCGGCCGAGGCTGAGGCCGTCATGAAAGCCCTCGATGAGACGGAGTATGCGGATGAGGATTGAAAGATGGGCTGGGGTGGAAAGCAAGATCTGATTTTCCACGACGCTGGAGAACGGGTTCGGTCAGGCGTTCATCGGCACCAACGTGCAATTCGACTATCATGCGCACCTGCAGCCTTCGATAAGCAGAACGGCGGGTTTCTCACGGGGGGGGGGGAGAACTCTTTGCCCAAAACCACGCTGCACACGCCTGCTTTTACTGCCCACCAACTCACCGTCGACCGGGCACCGGCATCAGATGTACATCCTTTGCGGGGCGGGATGGATTAGGAGCGAGCCTCCGTTGATGTGGCGAAGGGAAAGGAGAAGGAGAAGAAAATGGGGGACGGTTTATCTTGATACCCTTGATACGACGGAAGAAAAGCATGGGGGAGAGGGGGGAAAGTCAATTCAGACGCACAAGCGTGCGGAAGGGTTGGTGGTCAGACCTCCTACGAGGGAGGTTAACTTGCTTGCTGCTTCGCTTTAGTCTTTCTTGCTTCTGGTATTCGTGTATCCATCCTATCTTTTTCTCCGTCCGTCCGTTTTCTTTCGAGTGATAGTCGTCGCATCGGTGGTTTTGTGGCCCAAATCTGCCGTTTCCTATCTCACCATCTTCCATTGCGCACATATGTTTGCGAAGAGAAGAGAAGAGAAGAGGAAGAACACAGCTTGGGGGAACAGGCAGGCAGGCAGGCAGGCAGGCAGGCAGGCGGACCCCAGTGCCGGTTGATGCAACAACGTACCTCCATACCACATATTGTACAGCGATACATACAGTTGTTTCAGGGGGTTGACGTAGGTATGTCTTTCGCTTGTTTCTGGTCCTCTTATGAAGAAGATGCCGAACGAGGGGTGCGGTGACGACGTTGATCAATGAGAATGCCTTTCTTCTCGAGGTTGTACATAACAGGACGTACCACGGGAAACAAGCAAATGGTTCCAAGCAAATGGTTCCAAGCAACCTCAAGCTCTCCAGCTCGTACCTTCAGCAAGCAACGCTCCCGTGTCCGAGCCGTCCGTCCGTTGTTTCCTTCCTTTCTCGTACACTACAGTGCGCCTGAGGTGTCATCCCCGCGGACGGAAACGAGGTTTGCCCACCCACGTTTGCTTCCCGTCCCGTCACACCGCTCTCTCTCTCTCTCTCGCTCTTTTCAAGACAAACTCCCTTCCCTACCGCCTATCCCTCTCTTCTCCTTCTCTTCTTCTTCTTCTTCTTCTTCTTCTCTCTCCACACTCACGTCCACCTCGCCTCCATCCACCCCGACGCACCAGCAACCATGGCAGCCAACAACCGCAACACCACCGATGCCGACGCCGACGCCGACGCCGCCCACTTCGAGATGCTGGACCTCGGCGTCAGCTACCACCGCCGCGTCGTCGAAGCGGACGACAATCGGCGCGGCAACGGCAGCGGCAGCGGCCGCGGCGGTAGTGGCTATCCACCACCCTCCGCATTCTTACCACCACCGCCGCCACCATCACGGAACCGCGGCGCCAACGACTACGGCACCTCCGCCGGCGCCATCGCCACGGCCTGCAACGCCTGGCACAGCTTCGGCAGCACCACGACCGACCGCGACGAGGAGGCGGAGCGCCTGGGCGATATCGCGGGCGGCCAGATTCATCGCCTGCGCATGCAGTCTTCCTTCCCCGGCGGTGGCGGTGGCGGCAGAGCGGCCGGACCGGCTGGAGGAGGAGGAGGAGGAGGAGGACAGGGCGGTGGAAGACTAGATGGAGGAGACAGAAGAAGCGGAGGAGACGCACCCCTTGGCGCGGAAGCAGCTCACACAGGCGGGAGCACGCGTCGTAGCCGCCGCCGTCGTCAGGACCACGAGCAGCAGCAGCAGCAGCAGCAGCAGCACCGCCCCTCCGCCGGCCCGCTGCCGCCGCACCTGACCACCAACCACCCGCTTCACACTATGCCCCGCGGCGGCGGCGGCGGCGGCGGCGGTTACAGTCAAGGCTATGATCCGACCCACCCCTTCGGCAACCCGTTCCACGCCCACGCCGGCCCGCCCGTCAGCCCGTACCAGCAGCACCACGGTGGTGGAGGAAGAGCGGCAGACAGAGGACGTCCCTCCCCCACCGCCGCCGCCGCCGCCGCTTCAGGCGGCCGCCAACCGCGTCTGCATAGCGTCGGCAGCAGTAGCCATACCAACACCACTACCAACACCACCAACAACACCAACAACAGAAGGAACCGAGAAGCAGCTCACGCCCACCGTCCGGCCTCCCACCGCGACCACAGCCACAGCCACGAGCCCGCCGCCCCCGCCATCCCGCCCGATGAACAGCAGGAGCGGGTCATGGCGAGGAACGCCTGGGCGACCGCGGCGACGACCGGCGGGTTGGCGACGTCGAAGTACGCGGGCTAAGTCGTGATATGTCAGTAGATGTGATTTGGGAGATGGGAAGGGGGGAACTGGGGAAGGGGAAGGGGCTTTTTGGTTGCTCTGACTGGGACGGAGGAGGGGGGATGGATGGTTGCTTTTTTCTTTCTTTTCTTTTCTTTTCTTTTCCTTTCCTTTCCTTTCCTTTCCTTTCCTTTCCCCATTTCTCTGTGCTTTGGGGCGTGCGTGCGTGAGGAATGTGGTATGAAGGATGTGATGCATGTACGGCGTTCCCCCTCTCCCTCATTCTCTACCACACACACACGCGCGTCGAGGGAAGCAGAAAAGCTGAGTTTATTTGCGATCCAGGAATTTCAACCGATATGGGATGAGGCCCCAGACTAGAAGGAAAGAACAAATGAAAAATGAAGCAAAAGCTAGCTTGCTTTTTCTCTGATCCGTTATCTGAGCAGTGAAACTCGCTGGAAAGCAGGGCAGTAGGCTCACACGTGCGTCCGTAGATCAGGTGTTAGCATCGGGAAGAGAGTGAAGAAGAAGAAGAGGCCACGTCTAAATGAGAAAAGATGACTTTGAATTAGAGACAAAACGCGCCCTATAGTCCCGATCTACTAGCTGATATGAAGAAGAGGATGAAAGTCGAGTAAGAGTAAAACAAAGTCAACAACCAGACCCACAGAAAGGGAGAAAAAGAGAATCAAGACAAAGAAGGAAAGCAAGGAAAAGGAAAAGGAATGTGCGGTTTGGACGGACTGAGAAAAAACGGGAACTTAAATTAGGGAGGACACGGGCATGAGTGACGAGGGAAAGGAAATAGAGAGCCAAGGACGGGGAGAGAGAGGAGGACCGACGGTATGACGGGAGGCGAGGGGGGGTATCCAGAACGAATACGAATACGAGAACTAATGAAGAAAAGACGGTTATGCAGAATAAAAATCTAATAGGTCGAGAATGCCCATTGCGGAGTGTGACGGGAGGACGAGGATGGATGTGGCGACGGAAGAAATTAACGCAAGTAAAGCCGATAAACAAACAAGCAGAATGAACGACACAAAAAGCTCAGCAGGACCCAGGATGAGGAAGTCTAAATAAAAGGCACCAAAAAAACAGGAACAAAACCACTACGCCGCCCGCGAAGATGCACGGCTCGTCCGCCGAGAAACACCCGCCTCAACCAGCTTCTTCGCCGTGCCCGCCCGCTCCTCATACAGCCGCCGCAGATCATCAACGGACTGCTTCTTAAGGTTGAGCTTCTGCGGCTCCAGCCGAGGCGAGGGCGTCTTCTCCCCACCCTTCTGCTCGAACGACGGCATGCGGGACATCAGGGAGGCGGAGGGGGCGCGCAGACGGGGCGCGGGCGCGGTGCGGTTCACCTGGCTGGCGTAGGCGGCGGGAACGGGAGGCACGGGCGGGCCGGCGGGGAGCGGGCGCGCGAGGCCGGTGAGGTTGCGGTTGGCGGAGGCGGCCCAGCTGGGGCGGCGGAAGACGCTGACGGGTTCTTTGGTGCCTTCGGATGTTGACGCGGACCGCGCCAGGGAAGTCCGATTGGCGCTTTCCGGAGCGGTCGTTGGTCGGGAGCTGAAGCTGGCTTTGTCGGATTGTTCGGGTTTGGTCAGGACTGGTGCTGGAGCCGTGTCCTTTTCGGAGGCGCCATCGTAGCCAAACGACCTAGGTGATGGCTCCGCTGGAGAATAAGTGGATTTTTCCGTTGAGATGGGAGCAGGCCTCTCCACTGGCGATAGTACCGGCCTCTCCACTGGTGATTGTACCGGCTTCCTCTTGATCATTTCTGCTAAAAACTCATTCGACATGGCTACATGCGTAGTTTTGATGTCGGTGGTCCCCTTCGCCGCAGGGGCAGTGGCAGGGATATTGTCGGCATTACCGATCTGCTCTGCTGTCAGGGCTTTTCGCTTGGGGGGAACGATTGGAAGAGAAGGAACAATGGCAGCACCTTCACTCTGATTAATCCTCTCTTCTGCCAAATGGCCAGCCTTCGCCACGCCTGCTTGCGCGCTGAAACCGTCACTGGTGGCGGCCTTGCTAAGTGGTGATTCGGTAGCTTCTCCCGGCCCCGGTGGTGGCAACGTAGAAGAGTAGCGCGGAGGGACTATAAGAGGCGGTGCTGGTTTACGTCTGGTTGCAGATTCGTCCGATGCATTGCTGGATGGCGGTCTGCTGTTATTCTTCGGCGGTCGAGGGGGCAAGAGTGGTGCCTTCTCTGGCTCCCGCTCGTTATCTTGCATGATAATGCCCGTGAACTGATGATCATCGGTAATGGGGACTGTATCGTGACGGGATATCCTGCGATGGTCTTCGAGAGGATCCTCGTAGTCGGCAAGCTCCTTTGGACCTTCAAGGTCTTCCCAGAATGTCTGTTCAGACACGCCGCACCTTTCACGGAGTCCTTGAGACCATTTCTCTATGGCCAGTTTGAGAAGTCGGCGGATAACAGACGATACCTTCGCATCTTCAAGCTGATCTGGTCCGCAGAGCAGAGAAGGAGCGAAGCACACCGCCAGGTTTTCCGCATTCATCTTATTGTGGTCAGAGTTGGCAGCTACCAGTGAGAGCAGAGGAAGCAGATGCCTGACAAGAATTTGGCGCGATATTTCCGGCAGGATAGACCATTCGGATTTCGGCGACAACAGTTCTGTCAACCCCTCCAAATCGGGAGGTTTCTCAGGGTGTCCGTACATCTGCCTCAGGTCTCGGTAGCACGATTGCGGGAACAGAGGCTGGCGTAGGCTTGAGTACCAGCTTTTCAGCAGTCCGGCCGCAAGGTAGACGTTGTAAGCATCCCTGGGATCGATCTCATCGACAATATGCTGATATATCTCTCCGGCCCCGAAATCAGGGGTAGGTAGAGTTGTCGTGCCGTCTTTCCAAATGATGAACTTTTGACCGCGGTCGTAAGCTTCGCGAAGTACATCCCTTAGGCGACTGTGCCCGGGGACACGGAACAGGCCCTCAGTGTTGATGTTCTCCCCCATGAGAATAAATCGTGTCGTCTCTCGAAGGACGCGAGGCAACCTAGTCTCCCCCTTCGAGTTTCGTGGGAGAGGTTGCCGAGCTGAAAATGCACGCCTTCCACTGACGTACGGCGCATCAATCTCCGAGCAAAGCCGCCGATCGTGGAGATACGCGGAAGGTGGGATCAGGATGTTCTCTATGGGAATATACATAGCCAGATTGCTCAACGTGGACACTGTATGACACCTTAGCTGTCTGCTCGGCTTTGAGAGTGACTCCAATCGACTTACCGTGCACAATCTTCCTCCGGAACTTGGGGCTGACTATGGTTGAGAACATCTCTACCAGAACTCTAACCCAGCTTCGTTCATGCACGATGTAGAGCTTCTGCAGCCTCTTTCGCATTGCCCTGGACAGAACATGGTAGGCCTGAATGAACCAAGCCCAGCCGGGTCGGGATTTCTTCTGGGCAGCCGGTCCATCGCCGCCGGCCCCGGCAAAAAAGATCACCTCATATTCCGTGCCATTCAGCAGTTCATCCTCCTCCGGCAGACGTGCCAAAACGTAAGGTAAGAGCGCATCGAAGTCGATCTCGGCGGCATCCGGGAGTGCAGCCGCGTTGAGGATGTAGATCGGGAGGCCGTCGGCAGAAGGAAGCGGGGATCGAAATAGGATGCTTGCAGCTACAGTCGCTAAGGTCGTCGAATAGTCCGCGGAGTTAGGGGGAGGAGGCACGGCGCTGAGAGAGGAACTGCGAAGGCGGTTTGCGAGATGGGAGCGCATTTTAAGTTGCCCTTGCACCCTTACGACCGCGGAGGCGTATATGTGTGGAGTTGTGGAAGTGATTCGAGCAATGCGGACTGTCTAGTACGCTGTGGATGCCCGATGGTGTGAGGGTAACTATACAGAGAGGATGATCCTGAGCTGCAAGTTCCAGTGATAACTTCGATAGCCCGGTGTTGACGTGGTATAGGAATAAGTAAACGGGCGTGGGAGGGGCACGCGAGTGTCTAGACCGAGGAAAGAAAGTGGGTGGTTCGCTGGCACGGTCAGACACGGTTCTTGAAAGGGAGGACAGGGAGATATACAACACAGTAAACAAGGATGCTATAACGGTTAGGAGGATGAAGCGGAGGGAGAGGGAAGGAATAGTTTAGGATGCGTCTGCATGCTGAGATAGTCCAAGACAGGCAAACAGAGTGTCTCTCTCTCGACCGACGTCAGCAAGCAGGGCAGCGTTTCACAATGCAGAAACAATAGGGGAGGTGGTGAGTGGCTGACGGGGGATGCGGCCTCGTGGTGACCAGGGGACGAGGCCTCGGCGAAGGGACCCGCCGACCCTGCGTGCCTGCAAAGCGAGCAAACAAACAACTTCCCCATACGACCTCGATCGAAGCCTCCCTCGTCTGTCGGCCACTCCGTCTCTACGGCACGGAAACCAGCGACGACATACACACGCACCATGGCGCAGGGGAAGACGCCCGCGGAAGTGTACAATGCCTTCCAAGACCGAAAGGATATCCAGACCGGGATAGAATCAGCCATCTGTACGTCTTAATCCGATTCTGCGCCAGGAATGTTTCTGTCCGATGCTGGTGCATGGATGAGCAGCTACGAAGAAGGCGCAACGCATATAGCCCACTGTCGCAATCAAGCAACTTCTCTTGCCATTCTTCCGCTCTCATTCGCAAGCTGGATCGTCGTCTTCGTGCTGACCCCCACGTCACATAACAGCTGCAAATCCCGGCCTCAGCAACCTTTTCAAAGACATCTCCCGCTACATCATCAGCGTTCGCTCCAAACCCGCTAACGGCGGAGAGCCTGCCCCCAAAAAGCGCAAACTCGACGAAGAAGCTGGCGACTCGCAGGCCGCGTCCAGTAGCTGGGCCAATCCGGCTTTGCCTCCCGCATTTGAGCAACCCAACGTTAGCTTTTCTGTGCCACAGCGGAAGAAGCTCACGCTACAGTTTGTGGATCCAACCGGGACCAAGAAATCCCAAGGAGGCCTGCGCGCGGTGAATCCAGCGACTGGTGCGGTGGAGTTTGGGCTCTCGTGGGAGGATGTTGACCAGATCTTCTGCCTCTCGATCCCCGAAAAGCAGAAGCGCCAGCATAACTTCGTCGTAATCCCGAAAGGTGGCGATGGCGTTACGCCATTGCCTGAAGGCACAGAACCAGTCGATCCCATCGTTTGGTCCTGCGATGAAACAAAAGAGAATGGAAGCGACTCCCTGGCCGAACCTCGACAGACAGCCGCATTGATCACGGAAAAGTTGAAGGCACTTGGCAAAAAGGTTATATTTGCTGAGGAAAAGGAATTTGCCAGCGCTATCTCCCAAAGCCACCGGAAAGCCGAGAAGGCATTCCACGTCAAGGCGCATAGGGGAAGTAAAGATGGTAAGTTTAATACGATCCAGGACTACGAGAAGGAGCATCCCCGCTGATACATATCTACCTAGGTTATCTGTGGTTCCTGTCCACCGGTATTCTCTGGGGCTTCAAGAAGCCCCTCGCATACCTTTCGTTCCAGTCTATTACAAGCATCTCCTACACGGCAGTTCTGCAGCGCACCTTCAACCTGAACGTGACGACCGAGCACCAAGAAATCGAATTTGCCATGATCGACCAGGCTGACTTCCCTGGGATTGATGATTATGTCAAAAGACATGGATTGAACGATGCTAGCATGGCTGCAGAGCGACGGGCCAAGAAGTTCAACGTCAACCCTCCCGCCAAGTCTGCTCAGGCCGAGGATGGCACGAACGGCGCTGCCGCTGATGGAGACGATGAAGAGTCGGAGTTACAGAAGGCGGAGCGCCAACTCGAGGATGAAGAGGATGAAGACGAGGAGGATTACGATCCTGGAAGCGAGGGCGAGAGCGAAGGGGAGGGCAGCTCCAGCGAAGAAGAAGAAGAATATGGTGAAGAGGGCGGCGAGGATGATGAAGAGGAAGTCGATGAGGATGAAGTGAAGGACCTCCAAAGCCATACCGAGATGGAGGTGGAGGACGAAGATCAGCTTGCCAGTTTCTGATAGGATTATGTGTTAGGATACCCGCCTTTTGGCTATGTGCATTCATCCTCCTGGGCTGGGATTTGGGGAGGGGAATTTATGTTCATTTTAAAGCTACTTAAAACGACAGGTACAGTCTCAGGTACCCTTAACCCCGAGATCTCTCTGATTGCTCCATGGCCGGTTTCCCGCCCCGCGGTGGGCGGAGAGCCATGCCAAGAATGGGCTGCGGCTCGGGGATCCCCGCTCCGCGCGGCGATAAGCAAGCGGCCCCTCCGCTGCCGATCTCGCATCATCCAAAATTTCTCGGCGTGACTCTTCATCATCAATTGCCCGCCGCCAAAGCTCAGGCACCTCCGAACTAGTACACCCAGAACATCACGACCTCCGAGCCTGTCTGCCATCCTCACATATACCTTGATTGATCCCTCTGAAACCCATAGACGAGAGCACCCCCCAATATGTCAACTTTCGGCACCTACTTCAGGGTCACTACGTAAGATTGCCCCTCCGTCGGTGCATGACATGGTCTACCACAGCAGGCGGTCGATCCCACAGACGCTTACTCGTTCGCACAGCTATGGAGAGTCGCACTGCCGCAGCGTCGGCTGCATTGTCGACGGTTGCCCGCCGGGCATGGAGCTCACCGAGGATGACATCCAGCCGCAGATGACGAGGCGAAGGCCGGGCCAGTCAGCCATCACCACCCCGCGAAACGAGAAGGACCGCGTGGAAATCCAGTCGGGGACGGAGTTCGGGATCACGCTGGGGACGCCGATCGGCATGCGGGTCATGAACGAGAACCAGCGACCGCAGGACTACGGGAACAAGACGATGGACCGCTTCCCGAGACCGAGCCATGCGGACTGGACGTACCTGGAGAAATACGGCGTCAAGGCCAGCTCGGGAGGTGGACGGAGTAGCGCACGCGAGACGATCGGCCGTGTCGCTGCTGGCGCGATCGCGGAGAAGTACTTGAAGCTAGCTCACGGCGTTGAGATTGTCGCTTTCACTTCCTCCGTCGGCAACGAGTTCCTTTTCCCCCCAACGCCCGAACACCCCACCGCCGCCACCAATCCCGCGTTCCTCAAGATGATCGAGACGATCGACCGGAAGACCGTGGATTCGTTCTTGCCGGTCCGGTGTCCGGACGGCGCCGCGGGCGAGCGCATGGCGAACCTCATCGCCGACTACAAGGCCAAGGAGGACAGCATCGGCGGCACGGTCACCTGCGTCATCCGGAACTGCCCGAGCGGACTGGGCGAGCCCTGCTTCGACAAGCTGGAGGCCACGCTCGCGCACGCGATGCTGAGCATCCCGGCCACGAAGGCGTTCGAGATCGGCTCGGGCTTCGGCGGTGCCCAGGTGCCCGGCTCCATCCACAACGACCCCTTCATTAAAGCGCCGGCGGTCGAAGGCCGACCCCGCCTCACCACCAAGACCAACAACTCCGGCGGCATCCAGGGCGGCATCTCCAACGGCGCGCCCATCTACTTCACCGTCGGCTTCAAGCCGCCCGCCACCATCGGCCAGGCGCAGCAGACGGCGACGTACGACGAGGAGGACGGCGTGCTGGAGGCGAAGGGCCGCCACGACCCCTGCGTCGTCCCCCGCGCCATCCCCATCGTCGAGGCCATGGCCGCGCTCGTCATCATCGACGCCCTGCTCGCCCAGCAAGCCCGCCAGACGGCCCGCAGCCTCTTGCCGCCCCTCCGCCAGACCGTCCCCGCGAAGAACACGGTCGTTGGCGGCCAGGCGGCTGCTGATCAGGCTGCGGCAAATAGCCAGGGTGTGAACTGAACGATGGGGCTCTCGTGAGCATGAACCAGCTTCTTTTCATATTATATGTTTTTCACGTTTACCAGCATGAGCGGTGTTGATGTTTCGGATGGATGGATGGATGTATGCATGTATGCGGCGGCCCGTGCCGTGACGAGCAGGAATCATGTGCAGGGGGAAGCGAGAAGGGAAAAAAAAAGATGACTGTGCTTTTTTGTAATCTGGGATAGGGTTTTGGTAGGGCATGCCGGTAAGCATGTACTCAAAATCTGAATCGATCCGTACTGTTGTCCTTTTCTGGAAAGAGATCGCTCGATACATATGGCCGACCCAAAGGACGACCGACGCGCAAATGCTAAAACTTTAGCTCTGAGACGTGCGTGCAACGGACATGCTACAGCTACATCAAAAAGTGAAGTCGGGCGTACTCCGTACTCCGTACGTGAATTGTGCGCGCCGCTGGCAGCGGACAGCAATCCCAACTCAACCCAACGCCCAGACCCCCCACCCCCACCCCTCCTCGTCGGGACTTGGCGTCCATTTTTCACCTAGAGAGGAGGTCGGTCCCCCTCTTTCTTTCGTTTCGGGGCCGTCTCCGGCTGGCCTGTCAGGCCATTTGCGGCCCTTCTCCCCCCCCCCCTTTCCGACGCCCATCTACCACTGCACCCACCCACCCCCTTTGCCCCTCCCTGCTTGCCTTCCTTCCTTCCCGTCGTCCCCGCCGAGGGAAGCGGATCTTGCTGCTGGCTGTGAGAGATGGCTGCAAGTGATTCTTTAAGGGAGTAGTAGCGTGAATGCATATGTACTGTTGATATCATGATCATGGAGGTAGGTACACCTCTACGGTATGTGATTAGTTAATCGCTATAACCTTAACGCTGTGTGACTTGGACGGGTTCAACCGCCGCCTGGGAACGTCCTGGGCCTGTCTGCTGTTTCAAGAGAGAGAGAGGTGCAGCAGTAATGATCTGATGGACATGATCAGATGTGTTAACTACTACTATGTACTTTATTCTTGCCGATGAGAGAGAGTTTTTCCACAAATTATCAAGGTACTCCTACGGTATGAGATAGGTTGCCCATTGGTGTTGGCACCGTAAAATCGGTGGATGATCTTCATACGTGCCTCGGTACGGCGTATAACAGTGAAGAATCTCATTGGCGACCGCTGGCAGGTTGAGATAAGTACGTACCTAAACCGTGAACTAGACGACGAAACTCCCTGTCCGCTCGCCTGACAAGCTCGCACGTCAGCTGGAGGCGCGTCTGTACTTCGCACCTTAAAGTTGATCTGCTGTACGGAGTATCTCCCCACGGCAAGAGGCTTTCGTTCGCAAAAACCTTACCCGGCCGCCAAACGAAAAGGCAATCGCGGCCGCCGGTGTGTGGACATCCCCGCGCTTCCCCCAGTAATAATACCTTCCCTTCTTTCCATTCTCCCCTTCCCAAGCCCAAGCCGGTCCCACACCCCCCAATCTTGCGCGATGGCGACATGAAAACCCGCGGGAGCTGCTCATGACCTCAACCACACCCGTTCGCACGAGCAGCATGGTTCGCGCGATTGTGCCCAAGCAGGAGGATGCGGCCCCGCCTCGCAACGGCGACGGCAGCGGCGGCGGCGGCGTCGGCAGCGGAGGCGGCAGCGGCAGCAGCGGCGGAGACGGTCCTGAGCGGAGGCCGGCGAAGAGACGATGCGTACAGAGCGCATGCGTTCCGTGCAGGAAACGGAAGAGCAAGGCGAGTGACCTGTTCCACCACCTGTCCGAGTCCGGGCATTGGTGTTCCCTCCAGCCCAAGAGGCGGCATGCCCTCGGACCGTGTCTTTTGAGGGAAGTCGTACGCTAACGTGAGGGCGCTGCTGCGCCCACCAACAAACAGTGCGATGGGAGCGTTCCCGTATGCTCGACCTGCACCGCCGTCTATCGATCCGAATGCTACTACGATCCAGGCACCGAGCGACGACCGGGTCGCGTCAAACGAGACAGCGGGAGCGTCACGCCCAACCGGAGCGGCACCAGCAATCCCAGCCCCGCCGAGTTCCTCATCGCCACGCTCAAGACGGCCCCGACGTCGCAGTTGGAGGACATCGTCCGTCTGATCCGGTCATCGGACGACATCGCTACCGTGGTGGACCAGGTTCGCAACCACCATCAGACGACTTCACGGGCGGAGACGAGTGCGGGCGATGGCGACCTCTCCCGCGTCATGGGGAACGCTGCGCGGTCTCTCTCAAGCACCAACAGACACTACGGACACAGCTCCAGCCTCGGCTTGCTTCCCGAAGAGGCGGAGGCTTACTCAAGGCCACGGAAAATCTCTATGCCCCCGAAGAAGACGTGGACCGAGGTCACGGATGATCTGGAGTTCGTCAACCACCTGTTCGACCTGTACTTCGCCTGGTCGCATAACTTCTACTGCTTCCTGTCCAAGGAGCACTTTCTTCGCGACTTTCGGAGCAATACCTTGACGCCCTTCTGCAGTCCTCTGCTCGTGAACGCCCTTTGCGCCTACGCGTGCCACTTTTGTGACCGTCCGGAAGCCTTGAAGGACCCGGACAACCCCCGGACGGCTGGCGACCACTTCTTCAGCGAAGCAAGACGACTACTGTTTGAAGACGAGACGCCGTGCTTGACGACCGTCCAGGCTTTGGCTGCGATGTCCATTCGAGAGGGCTCCAATGGGAATGATAGCACCGGGTTCATGTACGTCGGGCGGTGCATGAAGATGGCTGCTGAGCTTGGCATGCATCTTGGTCCCCAGGAAACCAACCTCGTCCTTCTGGATGCGACGGAGCGGGAGGTTCGCAAGATCACCTTCTGGGGATGTTTCATCTTAGATTCGTAAGTATATCCTTCCCCACTGTCATGGGGCTGGCGTCTATAGAGCCATGTCGCCCATGTCGCACATTTGGCTAGAAAAATCACTGATCCGTGAAACAGGGCGTGGTCGCTCTGCCTCGGGAGGCTCTCTCAATTACCCCGAGCCGCTGTAACGATTGATAAACCTGATTACAACGATACGTACGAAAAACCGGTCTGGCAGTCAGCTCCATTTTCTCATCTGGTCCACAGCCGCCCTGAGGTTTACCGGGATTACTACTACCACATCGCCACCTTTTCCGAGCTGGTCAACGATTGCGTCTTCCGGTTCTACGCACCGAGGGACCGCTTAACCAGCAGTAAGCTTCTCGACCTCCACTCGCGGTTCAGGAAATGGTACTCTCAATTACCACCTACTCTGGCCTTGAAGTCGGACTCTCAGGAGCCAAGCCTACCGCATGTCTTCATCTTACAGTAAGAGTAACATCTTCCCCGCCCTCCACTGCTTGCTAATGAAGCCAGCATGTATTATCATACCGTTCTTATACACCTCTTCCGCCCTTTTATGAAGATGGAGTCCATCGGAAGTACCGTCAACCCCCGCAGAGCTTGCACAGACGAAGCCCACGAGATATCACGACTGATTGCACTTTACCGCAAACATTACGATGGAAGACGTGCCCACATCATCATGACATATGTTATCATGTCCGCGCTTACCGTCCATCTCGTTAACGTGCCAAAGGACCCTCAAGCTGCTAAACATCTGAACGACGGCCTCGAATTTCTCAATGAGACTTCCAGAGCCCACTACTGGGGTGTTCGGTGCATCAAAATCCTGTACGGTATGGCACTCAAATGGGGCTGTTCGGGTTATATCTCCTCGGATTTCCTGAAGAACTGTAAGTGGCTGCAGTCACCCAAGATCGGCACAGGTGATTCCGGCAGTGTCCATGCGATAGCGTCCAATAACAATATCTCGATCGACGGCAATCAAGCCGGCCGTCCTTTTGGTACAAGCGCACCGGACATCGTGAGTGCCAACTCGACTCCGCCATATCAGACCGGTTCAGCGAGCGCTATACCCACGACGCCATCCTCGATATCAGGTGCCCTCCATGCAGGTAGCCCATCGATGACTGCGAACACGAATATGTGTTATTCGACCTCCGGTGTTGTTGCGCCGGGCATCCCTACCTCTCAGCCCCTCACCTCCCACGACCAGCACCACTACCACCACCTGGACCCCTCCGAACAGCAACGGCAGCAGCAACACGTCCACTCCCAACCACAGCACACTCACACCCACCAATACGTCCCAACCGCAGAGGACCACCCGATCTTCTGGGTCCCGTTCGCGGGCCAAGGCGGCCAGGGGCCCGGCGGCGTCCCCCTCATCGGCCAAAACTTCAACGCCTCGCCCATGGACCTGACCAACATGCTCGGCGAGATCCCGGAGAGCGAGCGCTTGGCCCGCGACGGCTTCCAGATCACGAACGGCTTCGCGCAGAACGGCACGTTCGGTCCTACCGGCGTCGCCTCCGGCGGCGGCGGCGAGCCGGCGTACGGCGTCCATTCGACCCAGCCTGTTCTTGGGGGCGAGGCTCCCGCCGCCGCCGCTACCGCCGCTGCCGGAGGATATCGGACACAGTGGTGGGGGGAGCATGGTAGGACGGCTGGTCACCAGGCTGCTTCTGCACTTGGGGGTGTGTCGTCTGCTGTCGGAGGCGGTTGAATCGCGATCAAATGAGATGTGATCACCGCCTTCTTATCCATCACTTCACCTTGCCCCGCAGCAAATGAAACCACTTCGTTTCACGCTATACATAACATTTTCGACGAAGCCCCGGCATTTTCATCTTTTTCCTTGCCCAATACCGGCCCTCATCAGCATCAGCGCCAACATCAGCAGGCGAAGCGCTTCTGCGCCATGTCCTACACCCATACAATACATTTTGAAAGCCATGAGGAGCGCAAAACCCCTCGCCGCTCACCTACCACCCACCACCTACACCTCCACTCCGCGTACGATCAAGACGCACACGACCAAGACGAAAGAAAACAGGAAACAGCCAACATTTCACGCCCTCGCCCTCCCCATGCCCCCAAATCATCCCGCATGCTGGCCTGACCTCCAGCGCGATTCGATTCCTTCAATTCCACCCATCCCATCTATCTATCACGCTTACAAGCTTGCTTGTACTGTACTTGTACTGTACATACCGATCCCCGCAAACTTCGGAAACGCCACCCCCCAACCATCATCCAATACCATTTCTTTACCTTTCCCTTCTTCTTCTTCTTCTTCTTCTTCGGTCTTGGAGCATTCATGGAGGGCTTTTTTTATTCTTTCTTCTTTCTGCCGTTGGATGTCTCCTTTTCCTTCTATCTCTTGCTTTTCTTCTTTTTTTTCTTCTTTTTTTATTCGCAGACTCTCCGTCTACTCACTGCCTGGGATCCATAGTCGAGGTGTGGTGCATACGCGTAGGATAGAAGAATCGGAGGCTATTTTTCCCGGTGGCCAGGGTGAGGGGGGTATTGGTTGTTTCTTCCTCTTCGTTTTTTTTTTTCTTATTTTTTCAGCTCTTCCTTTCTGGCGTTGCATTTGCTTTTTCTTTTTGTTTTTGTTTTTTCCCTTCCTCTCTATTGGACAAGGACATCCGGCATCATAGAGTTTGTCTTTTTTTTGCCTGCTTATAGACGGCATGTTTTTTTGCTTTGTTTGGGCACAGATTGGGTATCTTTCTTGTCGATACTTCTTCTCCCCTGTTCTTAGCTTTCGTATTGTTGTGCGCTGCTTTTATAGACTCACGAACTTGGATAGATACATCATATACCAACAACCTAAAACGGAGTTTGCTTTTTGTTTATTTGCTTGGTCTTTTATTGTTCTTTGAGGGGGGCACTGCGCAACTATTATTTAATGGAGAGATAGGAAAAAGAAGCACGTCCAGGATAAACAGACAAATAGAGACATCGATGCAAAGCCCCCCTCCCCTCCCCCTCCCCGTTTCCAGGTCCCCAGTCCCTCTTCCGATATTCGTACAGTAGCTACCGACCCTACCGACCAACCAACCTACAAGATCCCCGGAATGACCGCCTTCCGGCCCCCGACTTTCTCCGCGCCAAAACGGTCAAGGTACCAGCGCCGCTGCTGCAGGGCACGCGGCAGCATCGTCGCGATCTCATTGAACAAGAAGGAGCGGGCCGGGGTGCACGCCGCGCCGGCCACGAGCCAAAAGCCCGCCCACTCAATCCACTCGCAGAGGTAATGAGGGAAGAGGATCCAGCGAAACAGGCCGGTGGGGTGGGGGAGGAGGTAGACCTTATCGACGCGGGCCGCCTCGGCGCGGCGAGCCGCCGCCCGCCGGATCTCCCGCAGCTCGTCCTCGTGGTAGGCGTTCCCGAGGAGACCCCAGGCCCAGAGGGTGGTGCCGAGGGCGAGGGGCACGAGCCGGCCGGCCCAGTCGCCGGCGTGAGTGGGCCCGTAGCCGGCGAGCCAGCCGCCGAGGCAGGTGGCGTTGGTGAGCTGGAAGGCGAGGGCCATGGCCCAGACGAGCGGGTGGATGGGGGACATGCTTGGGTTCAGGAGGAGGGGGGAGAGGATGGCGCGGTAGGTGTAGTGGATTGTCTTTGGATGGGGAGGGGTTGGGTTAGTTTGGTGGTTCTTCTTGGTATGGTGTATGGTTTTTGATGTCGGAGAGGGAGGGGGGTTGGTACGCGTGGGATTACATCTTGCTTGGAAAAAAGAAGAAACGCTTCGAGGAAAGGAAGAGGAAGGGGGGAGAACCCGGGGAAAGACATACGAACATGCCCGCCATCGTCCAGTTCGGCCAGGGCAGGCTGTCGATCCCGAGCTGCCGCGGCAGGGTGAACATGATGTACAGCAGGGTGAGGAAGCCCGGCGCCTCCATGGTGAACCAGGCCCACTTGCCGGGCAGATTGAGCCGGGATTGCCCGGACGTCTTGCCCATCGGGTACCAGTCGACGACATACTGGAATGTCGTGATCTATACTCAAGGAATTAGAGAAGGTGAGGACAGGCTGGTGTTTTGGTGGAAGCGGTGAGGGACTCTCTCGAGACATACCAAAGGGAAGAACTGCCAAAGGTAATTGATGAGCTCCCAGTTTTCCCTGCTGGGAGGGATGATGCCCTCAATGATTGCCATAATGATCTTCTCCGGCCTGTAACTTCGCCGCGCGCAGGAACTCTGCTATTTTCCATCGGTGAAAAGAAGTTGTGAAAATATATTAGCCGTACCATCAATGGTTGGCGTCATCGACACAATATGCTTGGCATGTACCCCCTGTTCCGCTCCACGCAAGGCTGCAACGACATGTCATTTAGATTTATGCAAGTTTGCACGACTGTGCCACAGATCCGCAGAACAAGAGCATCAGTTACACTAATGGGAATACTTGGGATAAACTAGGCCAAGGGCGTACGTGTCAAGTTGTTACAACAAATATCGGAAGCACTTTCGCCTCCCAAAAAAATCCTGCGACGCCAGCTATTGAAACCCCCTTAAGCTCACAGTGGCTTAAGACCGATAGAATAGAGAAAGTCAGAGATCATCCGTCACTTCAGACTCCAACGTGTCGTGTCCCAATCCCAGGGCCGGTATGTTTCTCCGCGGCTTCGCCGACATCACGATCCGCTTTCTTCATTTTCCTCGTTCTCGTCTGCCTGCGTCCGCAGTTCGTAGCACAATTCGAAACACTCTTCCAGCAGCTGGCACACGCTCCCTTGCCCGTCTGGGATGTCTTCACCGATCATGAACTTCCCGTCCACCCGCATGTTGTCAATGGAGTGAAGCTGTCGAATGTTAGCATGGAACTCGTTGAGCTAAGTGGGCATCCAAACCTTCATGCTATAAGGATAGAGTTCCCGCGGAGAAGAGACACCACCGGACTTCTTTACTTCGTGCAGACACCTGCGAAGCGTCCGAAGCTGGTTGTATATCGGGAGGAGGGCTTCGGAAACTGGTTCGGACGTGACGATCAAATGATAGATCATAGCGTAGCATTTTCGGAGGAGGTACAAAAGCGTCTGAAACGAAGCGTGAGTAACGAATTACAACCAAGAGCTTTAGATTACCTACCCTCTGAGCATGTAGGTCAGCCGGGTTCCCTAAAGCGTCAACGAAGTTCCCGTCGACTCTGGACTCGTCAATCCGGTCGAGCTGTCTTTGAAAACTGTAGAGGTCTGTTTCCCGGAGCGACCAGGAATGTGTCAGGGTAAGCTTCTCAAGCTGACTTCTGATGTTGATCAATCTTTGGTAAACGTCCATGAATCGTTCGTCGATCTTCCCTCTCCTGTAGAAACGTCAGTACGAGTGGGGAAGCGCTGGAAGCTGAGACTCACTTCTGTTGGACAATTTCAGCCCACAGGAAACATCGATGAAGCAGGTCTTTACACAGCTTTTCCGCAGACACAGCCTTCTGATCCTTGTCGTTAGGTACTTGCATCTGAAGGTGGGTAGCTGCGAGACGCTCTTCGATGGTCTCGCCTTCGACGGCGTTGCTCTCCTCTCCCAAGCTTGCTTGCACTTCCTTTAGCTGCTGTACAAGCTCATTCACCTCCTTTTCGGGATACTGAATCAGGTTAGTCATGCCCCCACGAAGAAACGCGTGCGAGCCTTACTTTGGACCGGGTATTGCAAGCGGCTAAGGACCTTAGGATTGAGACAAGCTTGTCATATATGGGTGTAAGCTCTGGAGTCAATTGCGACACAGCAAGTTGAAGCCTTGACAGAATGTTTTCGCATACGTCGATGCGGGCCTCGAGTAGCGTAACAACATGTGGACTGTACTTGTCTCTTCCTCTTCTGCAGTACTCGCGGTACTCCTCGAGCTTGTGGCTGATGGATTCGAGATCCTTGGGTGAAAAGAACGCAGCTTCTTCCAAGTGATCGAGAAGGCGCTAAAGGAACGATCAGATACAGCACCCTCAGGTCCCTTCGAATACTTACTTTCACGGTTGATATAGCGGAATATCTGAATACTTTATCAGCCTGAGCCACAATCTAAGCGCAATCTGTATCAGACAACATACACAGCAGGTGCTTCGTGGTTCTTTCCGATGGTCAAAAACGACAATGAAATCAACTGAAAGCAGTCGTCTAGTACAGTATCGACTACATGCATGTATTAGCTATAAGGCCCAGAATGGCCTACAGTTGGCGGAATACCTCGGTTCTGTTCGAGTCGCTTTGAGGCTCGGATTTCATTGATGTGTTCAACCTCTTTTACCAACTGCTCGTACAGGTTAATCACATCTTGAGACTTGACATAAGTTGACCTATCGCCCTTCAATAGTTCGAGCTGGGTTCGGATGCCAAGCAATCTGTCCAGGATGGGTTGCTCCTTCGGATCAAGCGGCAGCCGCACGGCCGGCGAATCAGTCATGGTCTGTTGCGGATGATATGGCTTGAATAAACGTTGGGAAGAAGCAAGGTGAGGTTTCAGAGTCGGTTCAACAAGGTTCGATGGTCGGTAACGTACGCGGGTGTGTACGACAGGAAGTTCGGAGATGCCGGGTCTCGCGTTGTCTCGACCTCCCCGTCTGACGTCGGTAAACTCAACTGAGGATCGCCGCCACGGAGCGGGGTGGAACGCTGAGGCCTGAGGCTACATTGCTGCTCTTGGCACTGTGCCTGATCAAGCGGACTCCGAACAACGCAAATGGAAGCGCGTATCGTTCAGGATTCTCATGATTGAGGTGGAAGGGTGACTACTACGGATCTACTGGTAAATAGACAATGATAGGTGGTATCCCCATGTCTCAATTGAGCAGCCTAAGAGCAAGGGGGGCAGTGGACCTTTGTCGTTTACTAAGATACTCAGCGAACGGATAGCTCGACAAGTTCTCCCCCTCATATATCGCCAAGTGTAAAGGGCAGCTAATTGGTCCATAACCTTGTAGTAACTACTCGTCTCTCCGCACTTCTATCTTTGAGACTTAGCTATGGTGCGGTGCATCTTGAGGGTTCGAGGTTCGGGGCCGGGTACCTACAGACTTGGCGGGGTTCAGTTCCAAGGCCAGCTCGCGTAAAATAGTTTCGCCGAGCTGCCGACGAACCGCCAATTCTCGCACACATTGGGATCGCGAAAACCAGCGTCGTTGAACATCATCCATCGCCGACAATACCCAACCCACCCGGATCCTCTACACAAATCCGACCAGCCGACACAATGTCTACCGCCGAGCTCGCCAGTTCCTACGCCGCCCTCATCCTCGCCGATGACGGTGTTGAGATCACCGTACGCCAATCTCAGAATCTCCAAGACGTTATGCGCAGGACGTCGGCAGGCTAATACATCTCGCAGTCCGACAAGCTCCAGACTCTCATCAAGGCCGCTAAGATCGAGGAGGTTGAGCCCATCTGGACGACTCTGTTCGCCAAGGTACGCCCTGGAAAGGATCGCAATAGCTGTTAGGAAAACAACAGGTTCTGATTAGACCTACAGGCTCTTGAGGGCAAGGACCTTAAGGAGCTCCTCCTGAACGTCGGCTCTGGTGGTGCCGCCGCCGCTCCCGCCGCTGGCGGTGCTGCCCCCGCCGCTGGCGAGGCCGCTGCCCCCGCTGCTGAGGAGAAGAAGGAAGAGGGTACGTTCCGCATTCATTGCGACTGCGTTCAGGTCCGGGTTGCTAACGTTTTCGCTACAGAGAAGGAGGAGTCCGACGAGGACATGGGCTTCGGTCTCTTCGACTAAGCGTCTCATGTTTCTTTCCTTTCCTGCATTTGGCTCTGGCCGGCGTCGTGTCCATGGAGCGGGTTAGCTTGCAGATTCCCAATAAAGATTTGATCCTCGGCACAGCATTGTTCACAAAAAAATGGGGCTGCGAGCTATCTGTGTGTATCCGATCATGGTTGTGGGACTCTGAATACTTTCGGCTCGGGAATGAGAGGACAAGCATTGGGACAAAATGAATCGAATGGATGACCAACCACTGCGCCTTTGCTTGAGCTGTGAACATCGTGGAAGAGTATCGTGGAAGAGTGTTGCCAGACCCAGTCCGATTGGTGCTCCCGGATCATATCATGACTGCCAGAAGCCTTTCCTGCCACGACCCTACTTCTCGTCAGCCCAGTATTGACTCGTCAATTGACTCCCACCCAAGTAGTTCAAATGCCAGATTGTTTACGACTCCAGTTATTTGCGGGCTGGTTCGCAGCGCAGTAGTGGTGCCTCTGAGTTGAATAGTGAAATGATGCCTCTGGAGCTTATCAGATCCCACCGCCCATCCAATCAGCAGTGGGGTCGGCCAATGACGGTCCCCTTCAAGCGGGAACTCTCCTGTAGCTCTCTCTCTCTCCGCCTCCGTACGTACAATGGCTCACCAACGGACACACTCGACGAGCGAAGGCTTACGAGGTCCTCACAGTGTCAGTTTGAAAGTGCTCCGGTAAGTAAGCCCACACTTTGGAGAAGCTCCGGTCACGAGGAAGATCACTACTAAACGCCTTTCACTCTCCGCAGCTTGTCCAAACCATCCCTCGCATATCAACACCCGCTCCCCCACAGCGGTAGCGGCGGCGGCGATGACCCAAGCAATGAATTCTACATATCCCCGCGAGCGTCCCTGAGCTACCCGTCCGCCGACGGAGTTGTCGACCCGTTCATCATCAGTCCCGTCCTCGAGCTCCCGGTCGCGTTCGGGCAGGCGTACGTCGGCGAGACATTCTCGTGCACGCTCTGCGCCAACAATGAACTCGCAGGGCCGGAGGCCGGCCGCACTGTGAGCGGCGTGCGCCTGGTCGCGGAAATGCAGACGCCCTCAAATCCAACCGGAGTCGCGCTGGAGCTACGCGGCGTTGAAAGGGAAGGACTCGACCGATCGCACACGCTCGACCCGGGCGACTCGATCCAGAAGATCCTGCGATTCGAGCTGGTGGAGGAAGGGACACACATTTTGGCTGTCACCGTTACCTACACCGAAACCCAACTAGCCAGCGAGGGCAGAGCGGCTGGTGGGCGGGTGCGGACGTTCCGCAAGCTCTACCAGTTCGTCGCGCTGCAGCTACTCGCCGTGCGGACGAAGGCGGCCGAGCTGCCTGCGCGAAACGGCCTTAGCCGGTACGCGCTGGAGGCCCAGTTGGAAAACATGGGTGAGCATCCAATATCGATGGAGGTAAGGATAGTCTAAAAACAACAATATGTTTCAATGATGAGCAGGGCACGCATAACGGGGCTAGTATGTGCTAATCGCATCCGCAGGCTGTCAACATCGCGACACCACCGCAGTACCGATCGACATCGCTCAATTGGGATCTCCATCTGCTCTCGGGACAAGCCGCCCCGTCCAACTCCCCCGTGCTCAACCCGCGGGATGTCCATCAGGTCGCCTTCCTGATCGAGGAACGAGCGGCGGACGAGGCGGCCGATGAGCAACAAGCCAGCCCGCCCGTCCTCGCCGCTGCCGCCGCCGCTGCGGATGATGGGAGGAAAGCCCTCGGGCAGTTATCGATTCAATGGCGGAGCGCGCTGGGTGATCGCGGCTCACTGAGCACCGGCTGGCTCACCAGCAGGCGATGACTCGGATTTAAACCATACGCCAGAGGAAACTATATCAGCTACCTTATAAGTTCCTGCCAATCTGCGCACGACGCCCGAAAACGCCGCTCTTCCCTTTTTCGCCCACGTTTTCGGCGTCGCTGCGGTTCACGCGGCAATAGATGATCGCGTATGAACCTTCTTCCGCGAGGGAAAGGGGTGCGCAATCGTTGGCTATCCGTTGCCCCCTTGGTGGAGGGGGAGGAGGGTAGGGAACAGAGGTTATGATCGGCGTGGAGACACGGTCCGCCAATACTCTCCATCTTGTACAACTGATACGGGCAGAGCACCGAGGGAGGCCCAAGCGTAGGGGTCCCGGCTGGCCTCATGCAACAGCGGATCGCTCTGCTATGAGGGGGTGGGGTAGGGGATGGCGGCAATAGTAGTTGCTTGGGGGCCAGGAATGACTTGCGTTGGCTGTCACAGCTACAAAGCTCCATGCGCAGTACGGATACATAGGTTCTCGATGGAATTCTGTATATCCGATCTCGATCGCGTCACCATGCTGCGCTGTACTGTAGAGCGGAGATTTAGATCGGATGTCCGTCATATTGGGGGGTAATACATATATAGTATGGATGTGTCACTTGGGCCACATTATGAATCCATCCATGAGGCGGACAAGCGCAAGAGAATTCAAGTTCTAGGTGGTTACAGATTATGCTTCTTACAAGGAAAAAAAGAGAGAACGGAAGGTTTAGTGAGTAGTTTATATAGGCCTTAAGTTCTAATCACTCGATCGAGCTGCGAACTAGCATTGAATTAATTATATGTCGAGATCTATAATGATAGAGAAATGCGGAGCGCTATGAGTATATACTAAATATATCGTACTCGGTGTACATCAGTCCCGGCCGGAAGATATACATCTTGGATTAGGGAAAGTAGAAGTACATGTATTTGCCCTTGACTTATATTACTCAGGAGGTATTGTAGAGTAGATTTATACAGAGTATAACATGTGGATATAGTTATATATATATATTTACTGTACACATGTGCCTCACTCTCGAAGATTCTTGATTATATATAGATATAGTACAGTCCTCCTTATTAATAGTAAGCTATCCATATTTATACCACTGTATAGCTACTACCGCAGTCGATAGCGACGACATCAGATGAAGATTGAAATAAATACCAGTCAAGCTTCCATCTAACGGATCCAGCCGAGCGAGGACCCTAGGTACCTTAGGTAAGCGAGACGAATTTAGCGCGATAAATACCGTCCCCGTCCCCGTCCCCTTCGCATTCGCATTCGTAATCGCAATAATGCCATCGCATCGCAGTTACAATCGCACGACCGTCGTCAGAGAAGAGAAATAAAAGAGAGATGAGAAACCTGGGGTCTGAGACCTTTCTTGTTTCTTCTTTTCGGGTTTCCCCCTTGTAAACCCCCACGTCACCAAGACCAAAACCAAAACCAACACACCACCACCACCTATAGTACTGTACCCACCCGCTCACCCCCCCGCCCCCCCCCCCTGCAGTTGGAGTGTCCGATGAACATGCGTGCGAGCGTGTGTGCGTGCGTGCCTGGCCTGAACCCTGGCGGGGGGGAGTTCAGGGGTTTTCTTCTTCCTTTTTTTTTCTTCTTCTTCCTCTTCTTCTTCTTCTTTAGAAGTAGAAGTCGGGATGACATGCGAACCACCTTACCTGACTACATATATACGCTCTGGCATATCATGTCTACAACTGTAAAGGTAGAAAGCGAGTGACGGGGAAAGGAGAATTCGGGGAGGTGGGCAAATCGTTTATGGGATAGCTAGGTAGCTACTTAGCTGGGTCAGTAGCTATGTAAGCCACGTAGTGCGAATGCGTATGCCGTATGCCGTAGGTATGCTATATGCACATCTTTTTTTTGTCGGCGTGTGTCGGCGGAGACTCCAGAGCAAGTAAAGGCTTCAAACAACATACGTCTATATCTATGTCTGCCTGGAGTATGTATGTACCTTACTCATTCACGGGTGCGTGGTAGATGGCGTTTCAGAGGACGGATCTCTCCGACCAGAAAAAGCTATCTAAAGTACGCGTCCCTGAGGGGAGAGACCTGGATAAGGAGAGATATGTATGTATGTATTGCGTGGTGGTTAGGGGGCGGGTTGCACGCATCGCATCGCAGCGCAATCGCGCACATGCCCCATCGATCGATCCATTCCTCTTCCCCTTCTCTCCGCTCCTCTCGCCTTTTTTTAGGTGGGTGAACGGGAACAGAGCGGGTTTTATGAGCTGGTCGTGTGGCGGCGGCTGTGAGTGTGCGTGTAAGTGGTTGCGTCGAGACTCGAGGGGGACATGGATGGATGGAAGGGGTCTGGGACTGTGAACTTCAGATGCGCGCGGACATCTCCGTGGGGGGGAACGTAAAGGAGGCTTTTTCTTGTTTATATATAAACATATGTACAATATGTACGTGCGATTTACTGTTTCGCAGGCGGACGGTACGTACCGACGGTACTACCTATTTATTCATTTGTGATAACGGACATATGTATGTACGAATAGATTGGAGGCGCTCTATTTTCAGATAATTTTAGGAAAAAGAGAAAGGGAAGCAAGGGACGCGGTTCGCAACGGTCAATGGGTGGTTCGTGGCCGGTGAGAGAGGGGATGGGATGGGATGGGATGGGCAACTGGAGCCGTCCGATGGGGTTTTGAGGTGGAGAGGTTTGACGGCGGACAGGGGAGCCGATGCAGGCACACCGCAGCCCAGCTCCAGCTGTCGTCGTCGTCGTGAGGATCCCGGGACCGAGCCCGTTCAACAACACTTCCACGGGCTGTCGGGACGCCCATGGTAGGTAGGGGGTGAACGATCAGAGTTTGGGACGAGGAAACGCGTCAGGCACGAGCAATGGCTGGATGGCGGACTATCTGGATGGTTGGCGTGTTATTGTTGTTGCTCTTGTTGCTATAGTAGGTGGTGATATTGATGGTATGGATGATGTGAATCTGGACTGATGCTTGCATTTGCAAAAGGGCCTGATGCGGTCGCTCAGGATGATGCTCTAATGACGGTTCCCTTCTTCGTCGTCCCTTTTCCCCGACACCACGTTGTCTAGATTCGGGACCTAACTAAGAATGTAGGTTAAGGTAGGTTACGGGAGGCGGCAAGGCCGCAGTCCTCTTGATGTACCTAGGATGATGTATGGAGTACCTAAAAGTAAGTAGGCGCTGTAGTTAGGTAGTGTCAAGGTCCCTACATGATGGAGCAACACAATCGGGCGTCCCCGAGACCCCGAAAGGAGCAAGAGGCGAGCAAGACGACGGGATTGCCCTGGCACGCGGTGCGGATGGACGAGGAGCGCCGACAAGAGTGATGGACCAAAAGGTGAAAGGCGGGCGGACCGGAGGGGGGCTGCGCAGTGATCCGAGTTGTGCGCTTCTGCGGCTACTCGTCCCCTGGTTCGGTGCCCCTGGTTGCCCTCTGGTATTCCCTGGTGGCCCTGGCTCTGGTCCTGGTGGCCCTGTTTGCCTTGACCCGCTGGCTGCTCCCTGAGGCCTGAGAGAGAGAGCCCGAGGAGAGCGCAGGCTGATACCTGCGGTACTGGAGTAGCAGTAAATAGTACTAGCGGAGGTGTCTCTCTCGACCGTTCAGGCAAGGTATGGTATGATTGGTGCCTATACCTCTGTACCCAACTATTTCCCCAGGCGTACTAAGGGTCTTTGCCGTCTGCCGTGCCGTGCCTTAGGCCGGCAAATCCTAAGGGGTCCTCCTCCTGCTGCTCGACCTCCCGTCCTGCTCGTACCTGAACCACCACAACCTACGTACCTTAACCTACTCACTTTTACTAGTCGTGTACACTCACAGTTTCTGAGTCTGCTCGACAACTCGAAAGCCTCGGCCAACCCACATTCGATAGTTTGGATATCAAACGTCGCCCGTTGCCGTCTTCATCACTTCGGGCTTGCCTCCGATCACCGCCATCGTCCCAAAGCTACGCCGGACGCGGCCGTCACCTGCCGTTCCGTCTGTCCCTACTCTTCTTTCAACCTTACAGTTTTGCTCCCTTCTCCCGTCGTTTAGCCGTCTCCGCGCGCATCCTCTCCGCCTCATTCGCTCTTCGCTCCCTCACACACCCACCGAACTTCTCCTGCTACTCCTGTTTCCGTCCGCGACTGCTCCAAGCCCGCCCATCCCGGTCTCGCTTATCCACTGGGACCAACCTTAGCCTCCCGGCGCACCCTAGCACCGCCCGTAGTCAGGGCCAAGAGTCGTTACGCACGCCGCCCGGCACGCCAGGAGCGTTAATTCTGGGGGTCCTCCCTCTCCTGCGCCGATAAGAGAGCCGAGAAGGGCGACAGGACAGGGGATCCCGCCACGCTCAAAGTCGACAGCACCAGCACCGGCACCAGCTCCTGCTTCCTCTCCTCTCACCTCTTCGACTCGTCGAGTTCACAATCGTCCCCAACTCTGCGCCCTTTTGCCTTCTTCGGCCCTTGTCCGCCCTCCCTCCGACCTCGATTCACCTCACACCCCTTCGCGTTCCCAGCGACCGACAAGCGCACCCCCTCGGCCGCCCACCATCTCCATTCGCGGGTCACCCCTCGCCCGAACTGCTTGTCATCCGTCACACAAACACTTCCTGGGAACCAACCACACGGCACAGTCGCGCTCGCCCTGTGCAGCGGTGGAGGTCGCCGTTGAAACCGCCCAACGTCTGCAGGTCTCGCCCAATGACCCGATCGCGCAGGTGAAACAGGACCATATAGAATTTTTTTTGTCGCGGTCAAGATCTCCGATCCCCCCTCGACCTTCGCAGAGGCGGTTTCATGATTGAATCGGACAAATCACCATGGCACCCATTCCCACTCCCCTAGAAACGTCCAATCCGCTCCCGCTCGCCGATTACTTCTTCATCGCCGGGATCGAGTCTTCTCAGATCTTCGACGACCGGATTCAGAACGGTGCCGCGGCACCTCCTGTAGGTGCCACGATCGACGAGGAAAAGGCCTTGGAAACGGATGAAATCAACAATAGTCGGCCCATCTCGCAGCAAGGGCTGAGCGTGGAGAGTGGCTCCAAACGGGGTTCCGCTTACAGCTTTGAGGCTCGTAAATCCGTCGGCAGCACCATTGGTCCCGAAGTCAAACTCACGGCGAGCAATCGCAGCAGTGCCACGATCAAGGGACCGTCCGTAGGCGGATCAGGTCTCAGTGATGCGGATTTCGAGGATGCTTTGAGGAAGTTCGCCTCCGAACGGGAAAATGCATTGGAAGAAATCCAGCTTGGCGGCAACGGTACACCCAACACACAAAATCGCCCGAAGCCGCGTGCGCGGGCACCGAAATTCCTGACCGAAGATGGTGGTGGTCTCCGGTCTGGCGTTGGCAGCATACGGCGGCGGCTCTCGACTATGCAAAGCAGCTTGAAGCGACAGCCATCAATGGCACGTCAAGGTAGGTCCATTATTCCCTTTCACTATTTGGAAAGCCTAGCAGATAACTACACTCCTTTGTAGCGCTTCGAAGGATCTCTCAGAGGCGCGCTGTACCGCTGGAGATTCCAGCAACTCCCTTGCCAACTTTACCTTCTCTCCACTTCGAATCATTTTCTATGGATTTCGAGGAATTCAGGGCTGATTTGTGACTCTCAGCTTCAATACGGACATCTCGACGCATGAGCAGCTACAATGCCGTCATACCGTCTCCTCAACCCTTCCATGTGGAACCGAACATGCATCCTCTGAAAAGGAGGTACGAACCCGTGCTTCTGGACCGATACCCGCCGAAGAATATGCTCGACGAGCTCAAGAAGCGCAACCCTTTCCCCGACTACGTTCCCATGTTTACTTTCCCCAACGACGTCTCCGTGGTGTCTTCGGACGAGCGGCCTCGAGCGACCTGGCATGGCTTCTCGATGACGGGCGGCGATGGGGCGAGATTGTATGGCATCTGTCTTATTTTCTGGCTTCCTCTGAATCCCAAGGCTGCAAACGAACTGGAGCGACAGTGCGAAGAGTGGAGATTGGCGAACGTTTCCGAGGAAGATCGCGAGTTCGCGCACAGCTTAGCGCAGCGGTTGGCGGGCGAGAGAAGCAAACTATCGCATCTTCTGGGGAAGTTGCCTGCGGTGCCATCAGGATCCGTGGAACGTGAAGAATTGGAGAGTCAGATCAGCGTGACGGAGGAAAGAATCAGTGTGACGACTGAGATGCTGAGATATCGGCGTCACGGAGCAGCTTCGAAGATCGAGGGGCTTACCGACGGCGAGACCGGCCTCTGGATTCCGCGAGCATATGGTGTGTTAGGCAGAGATGAAGGGATGACGAGCTTCTGGAAGGAGTGGTTGAAAGCGATCGTGGTCCCGATGACTAACGGGTCAATCTTGCGCGTACCTCCCAGCTCTCCCAAAGTTGGAATGTGGCAGCCTCTGGAGCGGTATGTCGTCAACCTGTGTGCCGAGGCGCCCAGTCCGACAGCTTCGATTACCCAAGTTGAGTTGGCCGTACGTGAGCTGCGCATGTATGCTCGCAAAGAAGCTCTCAATGAGCTGCCGGGCTCCCGCAACACCGATCTCTATGCGCTCTTCCGTTCCTTGGACCTCCAAAACATCGTCGCCCTTTTCGAATACGTGCTTTGCGAAGCCCGGATCATCCTGATCTCTTCACACACCTCCATGCTGCATCTCGCCAGCGCGGCGATCACTCATCTGATCTACCCGCTGAAGTGGCATGGTGTGTTCATCCCGGTGCTACCTGCGCGGCTGATCCAAGCGATCGAGGCACCTTGTCCCTATATCGTCGGAATCGATAGATCCTACGAGAACGTCGTATATCCGGATGACGAGTTCGTTCTCGTCGATTTGGACCACAACACTATCGACAGTACATACCCTCCGTTACAGCTACCTCGCGCCTTACGACGCAAGCTCCTCTCGCTTCTACAGTATGCGGCACCTCACCACAACCGATATGGCGTGCCGATCGGTGTGCCGGACTATGCGAAGGAGGTCTTCCCACACGACGCATTTTCATCGGAAAACCCTTCCATCTATTCTCCCAAACCTCCGCCCTCCTCGCTCGCAACATATGTGAGCCTGAACTCTGCCTCATTTGCCGAGCGCCCACCCCGCAACAGCCTCAAGACGCCTATCTTCAATGCATTCCTGGAATCTCGTACATCAGGCAGCCGGGGTAGCGACAGGCCTGGAACGGCGAACTCGATATATACAGCTACGCCACCTTCCCCGGGCCATTCGCCGAGCTCGACTGGCTTCCCACCATTACCGCCCACTCCGATATCTCGAAGCGATTCCGCTCATGGGCTGCAGGCCAATCTGAGAGAGAAACGCTCTGGGTATTTTGACGTGGCCTCCCAACGCCGAAACTCTTCCTTCGGGTTCGAGAGGATGAATACCATGAGACGCCCGAGCCATCCCATCACCTTAGGACACTCCTCCAATCCGTCGACGTCGACAATCAACACGGATTACCGCGCACCGTCTGCATATGCGCCGTCGGTGTATGCTCAGTCCACGCTGGCTGCGTCCACCGTTATGCCCAACATGTTTGTTCATCCGGTCCGTAACACGGAGTCTACACAATGGGTTGAAGGCCACTGCATGAGCTGGCGGCCTCATGACGAACGCTCAACGTGCACTATCTGTGACGAGAAGTCCGATGAAGGGATTTTCAAGTGCAGCGGGTGCGAAGTGGCCGCTCATTCTCGATGCTTGGCCAAAATCAACTTACCTTGTCCGGAGGCTTTCCGAGGAGACCTTGTCGAGGCAGCCTTTGTCCGCTGTTTCGCCAGTCTGTTCTACACCTACCGAAGGTTTCTCGGACCGGCGACAGGTGCGCAGAAGAAGAGCGGGCTGCTCTATAGTTTCAACATGGAGGGCTTCCTCAAAAGCTTGCCGGCGGATCAGGCGGAGTACATGCGGATGCTCAAGGAGACTCAAGGTATGTTCAGGATGTCATTGAACGCCTAGGTGCGTTTATTAACATTTCATAGGTTTCAACGAGTTCATCCACGAACGCGAAGCTACCCGCGGCGACAACCCTTCCATCAAGCTGTTTGATCAGATCATCCTGAGCAAGAAGAACCGAGGGCGGTCATCTCTCTTCTCCAAACAGACGACCGAATTCCTGTCGGACACTTCGGATCACATGTGGCACTCCGCCGCGGCCACGCCGCCGAACGCACGGTTTCCGGGTGATTACAGGCAGGTGATCAGTAGAGGTAGGTATCCATTGCTGCAATATGCTCATTGCACACTGCTAACATCGCATCAGTTCCGGCCAAGCTCGATCCCACCCTGATCAAGGAACCGCGCAGTATCCAAGGCACCCCTCGCGTCGCGCAAGGCAAGGCACGCCGCAAGCCCATCCCTTCGATGGTCTCGGGAAGCCCTCCTAATGAGGTTCCTTCCGTTTGAGCGGGCTATGCGGGATTTCTAGCGTTGAGCATGTCACACCTGAGCGTCCTGGGAATCCGACAGCTACGCGTCGTACTGACGACCGGCATGGAATACATGCACGGTTCGGTCACACCTTCGGTTTGTGGTATGAGAAGAGGAGTAGAGAGGTGCGTATCTTTCTATGTGGAAGGAAAACGCGCACGATTGTCGGCCTTTCCGACAACCAGTGTCTTTTGGATTGCATGTCGGTTGGATAATGAGCGGTGGAGCACACGCACACCATGTGGTGCCATGCGGTTGCTCACGTACGTTTTTTGGGACGTTCGTCACTTTCGTTGTACAGATTTGGTTTCTTCTTCTGCCAGAAGAAGTTAAAAAAAGAGGACTAATGGTCGAGCTTGGAATCTCTCACGTGATTGGAGGATAAGGAGGGAGGGAGGGAGGAGGAATCTTGTCCTTTTTTTCCTTTCTCGCTTTTTGGGGTATCGTCCGCTCTTTCTTCTCGGGTTTTTTTCGTGGTTTGGGAGGGAGTAATGAGGTGCATTCATTTCCTCTTTCTTTCTTTCTTTCTTGTCCCGTTGGGGAGAAAAAGGGAGTTATGTTTTGTTTGTGTTTTTCTTTCCGCGCCGCATTGTTGTTGGATGTTGTTGGAGATACCATGGTTTTTTGTTTGTTTTCCGCATCTACTTGATCTTGTTGGGTTTACTGCTGCTTGCTTGATTACTACTGCTACTGCTCGTCGTTGTATTGGGAAGTATTTGGGAGAAGTAAAAGAAAAGGGGTTACTGCTGTCCGTTCTTCTCGTGCTTCTTTTCTTCGGTTTGATTTGTTGATTCTAAATCTCCCTCTCTCTTACTCTCTTGCCTTTTCTTTCCCGTAATACTACTGCTATTCGTGCTATATTGGTGGTGTGTGTATATGGTGTTCTTCTATTTACATTTCCTCTCACTCCTACTCCTGCTCTCTCTCTTCTTACTAGAGGGTTATATGATATTAGGAGTACATTATTGGTTCATCAGACGCCCCTCCGCGCGTAGATAAGGCGGTAGGGAGAGACAGAGAGAAAGGCTTGGGTTGCTTGATCTCTTCTTATACATAATTATTGGGTTTGCGGGTTTGATGGAAGTAGGCGTTTTCCTTTTTTTTTTACCTTGTTTCTCTGAACAACCACTGGTATAGATGAATGCCGCGGATGTGAATCTGTGGAGTGTGTTTTGGTGATGACGATGATTGGGGGTGATTAATCACAGCAGTTATATTACCTTTTACCCTTTAAGCTTGGCGGTTCAGGAACAGGCAAGGTTATAAATAGGCAGCTGGCCCAGTCCGGCCCTAGCCCCAGTCCGCTAAACCTTGTCAGCCGCCCCTAGCCTAGCCTCTCTCTCACCACCACTCTCCTCTCTTTCTCTCTCTCTTTTGTTCCCTTCTTCCCTCTCTCTCTCCCCTTTTCCTCACCTCTTCCACCTCAAGTCTTTCCGCGACCAGCTGTTTTTCCTCGCTCCTCGCCAGTCACTCCTTTCCATTCCATTCTTTGGATCCAGTCGTTCCTTTTCAGCAATAAACTCAACACCTCCTTCGTTACTTTCGAACCCGTCGCGATCCCGTCGACCGACGATAACTGCACGTTCGAAATCCGATCAACAACAATAACAAACAACAACAAACAACATCACCGCTCCCGCCATATACCACGTTCGAAATCTAGCTAGCAGCCATGTTCTCCAAGTCGACTCTGTTCTTTGCCTTCGCCGCTGTGGCCCAGCTGGCTTCCGCCGCTACGCCTGCCTGTCTCCTCGCGGCTGTTAAGTACGTGCTGTTCCTCCAGCCCTACATCCATATCCATCCATCCATCCATCCATCCATCCATCCATCCATCCCCACAACGGGGAGCTGCAGCATGCATGCACATTCTCCTCCTCTCCCCCCCACACACCCCCCTCCCCTCCCCTCCACACCACCCAAACCAAACCACAACCCTCTCACTAACCCCCCCAACCCAACTCAGCACCCAAACCGACCCCGTCGACGTCACCGCCGTCTGCGCCAACAGCAAGATGGAAGCGATCCTGAGCTCCAAGTGCGCCTCCGACGTCCGCGCCGCCGCCTTCACGGCCTACGCCTCCATCTGCGCCGACGCCGGCGCCACCGTGACCCTCTCCTCGACTGGTTCCGCCTCCGCCACCGGGAAATCCTCCTCCGCTTCCGCGTCCAAGACCGGCACCGCCGCTGCGTCGGCTTCTGCCACCGCGACGGGCGCGCTCGCCTCGTCTAACTCCACCGGCTATTACCCCTCGGGCACCGGCTCGTCGGGCTTTGCGACGGTGACGGGTGGTGCTTCGACGACGGGCACCGGCGCCGCCGCGTCGGCTTCGGCGGGCTTCACTGGTGCGGGCGCGCGCGTGGAGTTTGCTGGGTATGTCGCTGCGGCTGCGGTTGCGGCGGCTGGTGCTGTTTTGCTTTAGAAGCTGCGCTGTGTTGCCGGTGGTGAGGTGGGGCATACTTCCTGCCTTTTCTGGCTGGGGCGTGGCTTTTCTTTGCTCCGTTCTGGTGGGTGGAACGGGGGTATCTTGGATACTGCGCGCGGCGAAGAAGGGGGTTGTGGATCTCGATGCTTTTTTTCTCTCCTCCTTTTCTTCGCCCCTATGGACCCTACCCACCTACTCTTCTCGCTCGCCTTCCCTCGGCGGCGGGCCGACATACACACTCTGTGGGATGGACAAGACGGGTGTGACATCGGGACGCGACTCGGTGTGCTTACCGACAGCTACACGTACATAGGATAATCGTCGAGAGGGAATTGTCTTTTTCTGTCGCTTCCGATACTGTTTCTATCATCTTTGCTGCGTTTACCTTGATGTGATCCTCCTCCTTTGCGCTGAACTGTCCCAGGTCAGCAGCCAAGCATATATCTCGACAACGGGGCGCCACCAACCGGTCCGCCTGTCCGTTCCCCTCATTTCTGCGCGTGATAAAAGCTCACGTAGGCGTCTGATCCCAACGCCTGTCTTCGCGCCGCCGCGTCGGTCTTGCTCATGGAGCGTGCTTTGACTCCCTCTTGTCCTTTTTTAGTTTCGTTCGGTGCGTGCACTCTCTTTCTTCTTGGGCTTCTCGTCCTTGCCTTCGGGCACGTATCTGTTCGGGCGAACTGTGCGTGGTTCTGAATGGAACGGACGTGCCCTCGCTCTACGCTGCACCCTTCCCGTCTAGGTAAGTAGAGGAAAGAGAGGAGGAGAACGGTGGTCGGGTCCCGTTTCCCACCCACCTGCTCGTCGCTCGTCGCTCGTCGCTAGATCGTACTCCTCCTCCCCACCCTCTTCTAATCCGTATCACTCGCTCATCCTTCGAGGAGAGCAACCTCAAGAGAGCAAAGAGACTAGTGAAGAGAAGGCTGGTCCGGAGAGGGAGGGGAAGCAAGGAAGGCAGGAAGGGCGGGAGGAAGAAAGGGAGGAAGATGGTGAAAGAAGGAGGCAGAGGGATAGATAGGCAGATAGGCGGGGGAATAGGCGAGCGTGCTGAATCCCACCTGCTCTCCGCTCCGCTCCGCTCCTCTAAGCTCATGAAATTTATCTATCGAAAGTGAAGAAAGAGGTTGTTCATCCGGCGCGGTGAGCGCACACGCCAACCCAACCGTACCAGACCAAGCCGAAGAAAGAGGAGGAAAAGAGGAAAGGAGAAAAGGAGAAAGAAAAGAGAAGAACGAAGAAGGGAAAAGGAAAAAGGAAAAGAGGAAAAAAGGGGGTATGTTCCCACAAACACACAAACACACACAAACACACATGGAAAAGAAAGAAAAAAAGGGGGAAAAAAAAAAAAAAAAAAAAGCTCATCACCAACCCGCCAACTAAGCCGAACCAAATCAAACCAACCAAAGCAGCTCAGCACACCAACTACACCAACGACGTGAAAGAAGAAAAAAAGGTGAAAAAAAAGAGCCCAACATGACGAAGACCACCCAAGCCACCCCCATAAACCCCATCCATCAATCAAACCCATCAAACACCCCCACCCCCCTCCCCCCCCTCCCTCCCCGTCGCCGTCGTCGTCGTCGGCCACCCAAAGCCTTGCTGTTGCTGCTGCCGTTGATGACCCTGCCCCATCGCCCCCGCACCTCCACCCCCACCCACCCCACCCACCCCACCAAACTCCCCCCCATCCTCCTCACACTCCTCAAAATACTCCCCCCCACTACTCGCCGTCGCATCAAAACTACTGCGTCCCGACAGACCTCCACCTCCACCATTACCACCAGGACCAACATCATCCAGCTCATCCCCCGCCGGGCCCGTAGCGAGCGCATCCCAGTTCAGTCCCGCCAGAGCCGGGTACTGCGCGAGCAAGGCGGCCGGGAGGCCGTAGGGAGTGGACGACGAGGCGGCGGAGGAGGAGGACGGGAAGTCGAAGCCAGGTTGGGGCGGCATGTGCATGCCCGACATCGGGGGGCCGAGGCCGGTGGGGGTGTGGTGGTGGAAGGGCGATGAGGAGGAGCCGCCGCCGCTGCCGGGGTAGTGCGGGTGCATGGGATGCATCGGGTTGTTGTTCGCTACCCCCGCCGCCGCCGCCGCCTCATCGGCCGGCCCGAACCCGTAACCCTTTTCGGCCGCCTCCTCTTCGAGCAAAGGGCGGATGCAGACGCGGCCGGCTTCGGAGCGGAAGTGGCGGCCGAGCGCGTCGGCTCGGGCGAAGCGACGGCCGCAACCCCAGTCGTTCCCGCTCTTGAGCGAGCCCTTGCAGACGAACTTTTTCTCGCCCGAGTGCAGGCCCTCGTGGCGTTTCCGGTCGTGCTGACGGGCGAAAGCCTTGCCGCAGACGCTGCAGACGAAAGGTCGCTCGTCCGTGTGCGTGCGCAGGTGCGAGCGCAGGTTGTACGCGCGCGTGAAGCGCTTCGGGCAGAGGGTGCATTGGAAGGTGGCCGGATGCTTCTGTGTGCGTTTCGAGCTGGAGGACGGACCGTCGGTGACGGAGCTCGCCGACGTCGGTCGACTCGGGTCGGCCAGGTCGAGGATGTAGTCGCGGTGGGGGATGCTGGAGGTCGACGAGCGGCGGTTCGACTTCATGCCCGGTGACGGGGAGCGGGATGCCGACAGCTTGGCGGCCGAGTTGGGTGACAGCGAGCTGGGGTCAGAGAGTTTGCTGGCGGGTGTGGACGCGCGGGAGCTCGCACTCGTATACGGATCCGACTTGGCGCGCATGCGACGGCCGCGCACTGGTACATGTCAGCATGTGCCTATCACGACATCTGAGGGGGAAGAAAGGGACTCACATCGGTCCGGAGGGCTGAGCGCATTCTGCTGGGGCGGCTGCGGTCGATCCGGCTCGAAGCTCGCCGTGCGCGACGGAGGAGCGAAGTCGATATTGATTTCGGGCGGCGACATCTGGTCCGCTTGGCCGGGTTCGGGCGACATGTTGCTCTGGAGCACCGGAAACGGCTCCGACCCCTGATTGTGGAACGACGACATGCCCTGCTGACCGTACTGCTCGTACGCCGGCACCAGGCCGAAGTTGTTCTCGGGCGTGAACTGCGGGAGCGGCTGCTGGGCGGGCATCAGGCGCGGGGAGATGTGCGGGCTGTGGCCGGGGCTGATGTGCGAGTGGTTTTCGGAGAGGGTGAACTGGTCGAAGCGCATCACGTCCTGAAACATGGCCGGATCCTGCTGAGCGCTGAGCAGCGGCGAGGGGTTGTCCTGGGGATCGAAGGAATCGTTGGTGGCCAGGTACGGCGACGGGTGCGCCGACGAGGAGACGTCCGAGTACGTGTCGGAGGGAGTCCGCCGGTGGCCGCGGAAGCCCATCCCGGCCCACTCACCGCCCGTCTGGCCCTGCGGAAAGGCGGCGCTGGACGGATCCAGGGACGCGTGACGCGAGTGCGACGAGGGGAAGCCGCCTTGGTTCAGCGCGGGCGAGGCGTGCGGGCTGCTCCCCGGCGGGCCCATGCTGGGCTGCAGAAGATGCGGCGGGGTAGGGGAGTGTGTCTGCGTGGCCGCCATCTGGCCCATCAAGTTGGCCGGGTTGACGGCCGACTGATGGTGCGCGTGGCCGAGGATGTTGGGGTCAAGGTAGAGGGAGGGATCGATGGACCGGTCTTGCGTCGGATCGGCGGCCTGGAAGAGGTTGACGTCGAAGGCGTTGCCGCCGCCGGACTGGTTGAGGTCGAGGAAGTCGGGGCTGAAGCTGTTGCCTGGCGGACCGAACTGCGCGTCGCCGGCCTGCGCGGACGACAGGAAGAGGTTGTCGGCGAGGGGATCCGGCGGGGAGGCGTAGTGCTGCGACCGGTCCTGCTGGAGGAACTGGGGGGAGAGGTCGAAGGGGTTCTGCGAGTGCGGGCTGAGCTGGCTGTCCGGGAAGGGGTACGTGAGGTTATTGTGGTTGCTATTGTTATTGACCAAGCCCAAGCCGGCGGTGCTGGACTGGAACGGCGGATGAGGAGAGGGCGAGGGCGATTGTCTTATAGAGGCGGGCTGAGCCTGAGAGGCCGACCGGCCGCGCTGTCCTGGATCTTCCATCATGCTAGTATGCTGCACCGGTTGGTGATGGACGGGGCGGGCGGGCGGGTAAGCAGCAGACGGGAGTCAGGTGTGGTGGGGGATTTGTCGTCCCCGGCGTTGCCCACGTCCGGCGTGCCTCGTCCGAGGTCCCGACGTTCCACGATCCTCAGGTACTAAGGTAGTGGAGATGTAAAGTATGTATGGAGGTAGTTTACGACGTCCCACGTTCTACCGCTGTTGCTTTTTCTGGGAGCGCCCGGAGTTTGCGACCGCGCTATGACCATCCGCGACGTCGCGGGCGGGGCGGGGGGGGAGACGGAGGAGAGAGATGGACAGGCAGGCCAGGCAGACAGGCAGGCAGACAGGACGACGGACAGGCAGCGAAATGTGCCAAGGACGGCGAGCGCAGAAGGAGGAGGCAGGAATCGTTGTGTGCGTGACTGCGCTGCTGCTGCGTCGCTGCGGTTGTTGACTGCGGCCGCACCGGGGCCTGAAAGACGTTCGTATTGGCGGGCGGGCGGGTGGGTGGGTGGGTGGGTGTGCGTACGCGGCGCCTGGAGGTGAGGCTGATGCGACAGCTTTCGGGGGCGGAGGGAAGGAGGGAGGGAGGGATGTTGGAGGTGTAGGTGGGTGAGAATGAGGAAGGAGAAGAAGAAGAAGGAGGAGAGAGAGGTGAGATGCGGTGGTGAGTGAGTGAGTGAGTGAGTGAGTGAGTGGGTAGGTAGGCGGTGTTGGTTGGGTGGACGGGGGTGGGTGGGTAGGAAGGAAGGAGTAGGAAGGAGTCAAGGTAGTACGTCTAGCGAGCGAGCGAGGTGAAGGATGCGAATGCGAATGCGAAAAACCTACCTACCTAGCTAGCGAGAGCGAAAAAAAAAAAAAAAAGAGACGCAAAAACGCGAGGAAAGAGGCGCAGGAAGGAGGCGCAGTCAACACACACACACCCACGTCTTCCCTGGACTTTCCCCATCCTGTCGCTGCTAAAAAGGCGCGGGAAGGGCTGAGCGACTTCGACGATGAGGGATGCCTGAGGGGTGAAAATAGCAACGCGGGCAGGTCTTCTCTCACCTGCACAGCCTCATCTATCCATATTCACCTCAGACATCCAATCCAATCCAATCCAATCCATCCATCCATCCTGTCCATCCAAATCCAAGGTTGCTCAAACCTACATATACCTACCTACATATATCAGGAGTACATCTCCATCCACATCCCCCTCACATATACCCATACAGAACAAAAGAAAGGAAAAAGAAGAAAGAAAAACGAATCAGCCAAACGGCAGAAAAAACGAAGCAAAAAGCCGAAACCAAACGCCAAACCCACACCCCCTCCTCCCAACCACCCCAGCCAGCAAAAGTAAACAAAAACCAAAGTAAACAACCGTGAAAAAGAGGCTATGTTATGCCATACCGTGCTATTCTACCCTCCATATCCCGCACGCCCTAGCTCCCCCGCAAGGCTGACTGATTGCCCACCAGGGAACCACCATAAGGCTGACTACCCGCCTATGTACATACAATACAGTAGGTACGGTACCCGAACCTACCTACAGTATATAAGGACATAAGGACATAAGGCACGTGTTCACATCCCCCAGGAAAAAAAAGAAGAAAAAGAAAAAGAGAATAGAAAAGCTCTCCAGCATGCCGTACACACCTGCATGTCCCGCAATCCAACCCTCCCGCCCACCGAACACATCCCTGAAGCATGTTTCTCCGCACGTCCGGGACCGGGAGATGGACGGATGGATGGAAAGATAGATAGATAGATAGAATAACACAACGACGAAGCTCAAAAACGCAAAAAGCAAGAAAGGAAAGAAAGGACACAACTCCCCCATCCCCCCCCCCCATCCCTCCCCCTCCCTCCCTAATCAGCACTACCCCAACCGCAACCCCTTCAACGGATCCCACGTCGCCTGCTGTCCCGCTCCCGCTCCCGCTCCGAATCCCGATCCCAATCCCGATCCAACCCCTCCGTTTGCCGGCGCAGTGGCAGCGCCAGAAGCAGAAGCAGGAGCAGGACTAGGGGCGGGAGAACCGCTTCCCGCGAACCGGATCCCCATCGCCGGGTTCCACATGCCCGCCGTTGGGATGGGGGCGCCTGAGGAGGATGAAGAAGGGGGAGGTGGTGAAGCGAGGAGCGCGGGTGCCGGGGCTGGAGTCGGAGCTGATGGCAACGGCGTCTCGTTTGCGGATGGCGGATTCCGGTACGGTGAGGCTTGCTGCCGTAACTGGTTCGCGTGGGTCGGTTGTGCTTGTTGTTGGTGATGTGATTGTTGTTGCTGTTGCTGTTGTTGCTGTTGCTGGAGATGGAGGCCCGACATCTGCGTCGTCAAGTCTCTGCAAGGTCTGTTAGTTAAACCAACCATCTACACAACATCGGGGGAGTAACGAGGGAACGGAGGCGGAGAGGAAATAGAAAGGAACAATGAACACTCACGTCTCCACCTGCGCCGCCTCCGCCCGGCGCGAATACGCAAACGTCCGGGCCTCGTCCCGGAACCGGGTGACAATCTTAGCAAGGTCATTGTAAAACTTGCGGCCGACGTCCAGGTTCGCGATGATCTCCTTGTACTTGAAGTAGGCGTTCTCGAGCGCCTGGAGGGCCTGCTCCCGCTGCCGCGTCGACTGGTCCCCCCGCCGCGCCGCCGTGAACGCCCCGTGCGCCTCCGCCACCTTGCGGATCAGCTCCTGCTGCTCCCGCGCCTCCTCCGTCACCATCGCCCGGTCCACGTCGTACAGCCGGAGCCGCGTGCGGAAGAGCTCCTCGAACTGCACCGCTTCGATGCTCTGCAGCGGGTATTCCCGCTCCAGCCGCGCCGCCTCCTTGAGCAGGTCCGGTCCTATCCCATGTCAGTAGCTGTATAACCCCCTACGCCCTTGCGAGAACCCACCAATATCGTCCTGCTTCGCCTTGTGCCTCAGTTGCTCAATCTTTCGCCGTCTCCTGCTGTCCGTCCGGTTGATCTCGTTCAGATAAGCGCGCAACCTGCCACTCTCCTTCTCCACCGCCGGCGTCAGCATCGGTCGCCGGCTGCTCGGCACGAATTGCTCCAGCTCGCTCTCGGGCCCACCCAGCAGCCGGATGTGGTGCTCGTTTTCCCGGAGCTTCGCCTCGACCAAACCATCGCTGTTCGCTGCTGACCGGAAGTAGCCATCGATCTCCCCAATCTGTGCATGCAGCCTCGGCGCGGCCTGGGCACTTGGTAGCCTGGTCCAGTTTGCCGTGCCATACTTCGTCCGTGCCGCATCATCCTCGTTTGCCTCCGCCCGAAGGATATCCACCCCTTCCTCATAGATAGCCCTGTCGCTCTCCTTGAGTCTCCGCGTCTCCTCCATTGACCTCTGCAGCCGTAAGATCCCATCTTGCTGCCTGATCTCCTCCGCGTGCGCCAACAGCCCGGACGGCAACCCCAGCGGCTTCTCCAACGCCTGTAAGCTCCCGGGAAGGTTCAAGCTCTTTAACACATCATGTATCTGCGCCGTCATTCCTTCTAGCTCGTCGATGATCGTCCCGTTCACCAGCTTGTCCCTCCGATCTGCATATATGCTTGCCGCGACGTGTACCGAATATGGCACCAGCTTCGTGAACAGTGGCGGTCCCAGTTCGCTGTTCATGCCGAGCAACGGTATCGGGTCCGAGACCTCCTTGGGGGCCTTCGCCGAGACCATGCTTGCTCGATCCAGCGTCTTCAATTCCGGCTTCGGCGGTACCGGAAGCAGATAGATCATGTCATTGTCCTTCTCCGCCCGCTTCAGGTCCTCCTGCACTCGCATCTTCAGCCCGTTTAGGTCAGCCAACACCGCCTGCTTGATATACCGAGCCTCCCTCAGCGCCTCATTGACGCACACCAAACTATCCCGCAACCGAGCGACCTCCTCACCGTACTTCCGCTTTTCCAGGCAGTCGCAAGCGGCACGGTACTGCGCGGCGGCGGCGAAGTGATGGTGTTTGGCCGTCATGTGGTGGATCCACTCGCTGCTGATCGCATCGGACTTGATCCCGTAGTCGGCGGCGTCGGAGTAGAAGTCGGAGACTTTGGCAGCCAGCTTCGCGATGATGGCGTCCTTCAGTCCGTCCTTGACGGCCTTCTGCCAGAAGCACTCCTGCGCCTGCGCGAGGAGGAGACTCTGCACACTCTCCAAGGTCATCGTGTCCATGTCTTCCGGCGGGCTCGTTCGGAGCTCGGGGAGGACCTCAGTCTTAATGTGCGCGATCACGCCAGCCGCGGCGCAGAACTGGTTGCAGGCGGCCTTGAGGCCTTCGGAGGTGCTGCGATTCGAGTGCGTCGCGAGCTGGGAGTACATGGCGGCGAGGTTGAAGAGGACGTTGGCCAGCTCGAACTTCAGGTTGTTTTGGGAAACTGCGGAAGAGTTGGTGAGCGCTCCCAGGAACATGGCTTGATACCCACTGGACCGCGCCTTGTTGTATCCTAACGCCGGACACCATGGAAATTCCACCCCGATCTACAGCGACGAGAAGAAGTCAGAGGGCGGGTCTGGTGCCTCCGCGGGGGGTCTACATACGTCGATAGGGAACTTGCCCGACAGCCAGACAAGCTGGGCGGCATATGCTTGCAGCTTCCGGACGCCGCTCACATGTGGTTCCATGGAGTGTATGGCGTTCGCCCGCAGCCGGTCTATCCGGTCCAGGTCATCGGCGAACATGTCAGGGTGCTGATCATATTTGGAGGAGATGTACTGCTTGATAGCATCGGCGAGCGAGACCGTGTGGCTCTTGCGGAAGGGCAAGAACAAGATGTTGCTTGGAACATGTCAGTTTGGATGGTTGACTGAAGTGCAGCAGTCAGGGGTAGACCTACGAATTCATCTTGCGTTGCGAGGGCGGTTCGACGTTGATGATGGTCGTGTAGGCTGTTTACATGGAGAGCTCTAAAAGCTTGGCCAAGCTTTCGGCGATGGCGCGGAGGTCCGGAGAGGCAGCGGGCGGGCAAGTGACGTCGGCTTGAGCGAGTCAGTCAGTCCCGCCAGCGGTTGACAGACCGACAGCGGCATCAGGCATACAAAGAACCTCTCAGGCATCATCACGTCAAGGGGTCTCAGCCTGAAGAGTGTTTACATTGGCATCTAGTACTGTAGTAGGTAGGTTACTGCTATAGAACCAAATTAGGGAAGATGTCTGCTGCAGTACAGTATGTGCTACATGCTCCACGATATTCTTTAATCTATCCAGTGATAGGTTTACTTGTCCAGTGCAGTAAGAACACAGGCGTCTCACGAGGCGGATCATAATACTCGTCAAGCGACCTCAGCACGCAATAGGGGGGAAGGGAAACTTGCTCACACCCAGCGCAGCCCTGTCTCACCGGAGCATCGCTTATGTCCCATCTTCGTTTGAGATAGAGAAAGAGAAACCCGAAATATAATTTGACTGGAAGTTCCAGTGATCACTAAGCCGAGCCAGATTACAGTATTCAGGTACTCCTAGGTATAAAGACAGAGCGGGAAGCTGCAGCTCTTCCCCTTCCTTCCCCATCCCATCCCCCCACTTCGTCGGCCATTCTTCAAACAACCCCGCCTCAACGTCACCCGCAACCAGCAGCTCCGAAACCTCCCTCCCTCACAAACAAACACCTCTCATCCACCATCTCACCTCCCAACCCACCAACCCACCACCAAAAAGAAAAAAATAATCCCACAACCACCACCACCATGACCGACCACACCTACAAGTTCGAAATCGCCATGAGCTGCGGCGGGTGCTCAGGGGCCGTGGACCGGGTGCTCAAGAAGCTAGACGGTACCTCTTTCCCCCATCCCCTCCCTGCCCTTCCTCCCTCCTTCCTCCACAACATAACACGCTAACCGCCCCCATTTCCCCCCTCCCCTCCAGGCGTCAAATCCTACACCGTCTCCCTGGAGCAGCAGCGGGCCGAGGTCGTCGCCGAGCCCACCCTCGACTTCGCCACCGTCCTCGCCACCATCCGGAAGACGGGCAAGACGGTCCGGGCCGCGGAGGCGGATGGGGTGCCGCAGGTGGTTGGGTAGAGCACATGCATTAGTACCTTTTACAGGGAAGGAGAAAGGAGAAAGGAAGAGAAAGGAGAGGAAGGGAGAGGAGGAACGGTCACCCCGGGAGGTGGAAGTAGCCTTGAGGTACGACGAACGAACGATCAACGATCAACGGCCGATGACGGACTTGCTTGCTTGCTTGTTACACACATACATACACCAGAGCTCTTTATCCCCCCCCTCTCTGGGTTTCATAGCATAGATATACATCCCCCACCCTGGACCGGACCTGGAGACATCGCTTCGAAAACAACGGAGGGGGAGGCTGCCGGAAGGAAGCCCCGAAAACATAAAATTCCAAAAAAAGAAAGCTATTTTATTCGATCACATCCAGATGCTGACCGCACGCACCTATCATTCTCTGTTACCCTATTTGCCTTTTGTGTGCTCTGCGGTCTCAAGCATGGGAAAGGCAGAAGAAGAAAAGACCTGAAAAATATGATGAAAAAAAAAAGAGAAGAAGAGAGAAAAAGACGCCCGAGATATCTAAAAGCCTTTTGTGATCCCATCCTATCCCATCATAGCCCATTATCAAGAGCGCCATCCGCAAGGAGGAGTAAATAGAAAGTCCATACCTCCAGCTCTGCCCTAAGCCGTCCATAACCGCCCATATGGTATTCCCGAGTCCAATCCCAGAACCGAGATCTCTTCCGGTTCCTCCTCACCCAGAAGTCCCCCAGGCCTATCCCAGAAGTATCCTAATCCAAATACCGAATCCAAACCCAAATTCTATACCCCAAATTCCGTACCCTCAAACCCTAAGTCCATTAGCCCAAAAGCAAACCCATCCCCTCAACCTCCCCACCCGCAGGAAGGCGGGGTAAAGAAACCAAAAAAACACCCTACAAGCCTCACCCACTATCTACGACGCCGACGAAGCCGGCGGCACCAAAATCGCCTCCCGACACAGCACAACAACCTTCTTAAACAACCTGCGCCACTCCAACGGATCGCCCTTCGCCTTGACGAAGCGGACCTCGACCAGGGCCTCCGGCTGCAGACGCGCCAGCAGGATCGTGCCGTTTAACCCTTGCCGCCTTCCATCCACCGTCTTGACGCGGATCCAGGCCTCATCAGCGGCGTCGGTGGAGGAGGATGCGGGCGTGGCGACCGGCACGCCGAGACGGTGCAGGGCTTCGGCGAGTAAGGGGAGGAGCAGGGGGAGGGGCAGCGGGGAGAGGAAGCGGGCGAGGGAGGTGGGCGGGATGATGTCGCGGAACTGACGGGCCATTTGGGTGAGGCTGATGGGTACGGTGGGGGCGGCGGAGAATTGGGAGAGGCAGGGGTCCTCGGCCAGTCGGTCGACAAGCTCGTGGCTGACGGTGACGGGGGTGCCGGATGCCGTTGTCGTGGTGGTGGTGGTTGTTGTTGTTGTTGTCGTCGTCGTCGTTGTGGGCTGACTGGCGCTGAGCCCGTCGTGCCAGCCGAGACGGGGCGGGCGCTCCCAGTCGAAGGGCAGGTCGGCGACGGGCGTGATGGGCTGGGTGGAGGCGATGTGAGTCGGTTGGGAGTCGAGCTCCATGGCGTCGGCGAGGCGGGCCTGCTGGCTGGCCGTGGGATCCTTGCTGAAGTCGATCTTCAACCGCTCGAGCATCTGCGTCGCCAGCCCGACCGGGTTCGCGACCGTACCCGCCGTGCTCAGGTACGGGTTCGGCCGGGTGAACCAGGGGTGGGTGCGGATCTCGTCCAGGCTGAAGCGGTCGGCCGGGTCGAGCTTGAGCATGCCGCGCAGCAGCGACCGGACCTCGGGGCCCAGCGGCCGCCAGAGCTCGTCGCTCGTCCGCCCGTTCGTCTCGCAGTACTCCTTGAACTCCCAGCTCCGCATCGTCGGCTCGTCCCAGGGCGTGTTCCCCACCAGCAGGACGAACAGCACCACCCCGCACGACCACACGTCCGCCAAGTTGGCCTCGTACCCGGTCTGCAGCACGTCCGGCCGCTTCCCCCGCGGCCCGCTCACGATCTCCGGCGCGATGTACGGCGGGCTCCCGCAGATCGTGTTGCACAGTCGCTTCTCCCCGCCCCGCCGGAACAGCGCGGCCAAGCCGAAGTCGGCGATCTTCAGGTCCCCCTCCGCCGACAGCAGCACGTTCTCCGGCTTGATGTCCCGGTGCGCGATCCCCTTGGAGTGCATGTACGTCACCGCGCTGATCAGCTGGGTGAAGTAGAGGTGCGCGACGTCCTCCCCGACGCCCTCGTCCGCCTCGATCTTGTCAAACAGGTCGCCGCCCTCGGCCAGCTCCAGCGCCAGCCAGGCCCAGAGCGTGTCCTCGCCGCAGCCGAGGCAGTGGATGATGTTGGGGTGCTTGCCCAGGTACTTGTGCAGCGTCATCTCCGTCGCCAGCTGCTTGGACGTGAGGCGGCCGTGCTTGAACGCATGCTCCTTATTGATGAACTTGACGGCGATGACGGGCGTGGGGGCGTTGAGCGGGCATGCCTTGCGGATCCTGCGACGGGGCAAGGAAAAGAGACGTTAGCAGAGGCACCGAAAAAAAAGAGAACAGGACCAGGTAGCCTTACGAAGCATATGCGCCTTGACCGATGGTCTTGGATATGATCCGGAACGGCAGGTTGACCGGCAAGGGCGCCTGTTGCGACTGGGAGAAGCGGCACCATGTGAGTACATGCGGTGGTCCGAGGAGAGTGAAGGAGGAAAAAGGAAAGGAGAGGAAAGGATGGCAGAGTTACTACTTACATTCGGCGGAGCAAGCCCCATGATGGTGGGAGCGTGCGGAAACAGCGGTGGGGGAAAGTTGACCAGTACGGATAAGTAGTCGTGGCGATGCAGGTACCGTACAAATACGGATAGAATGGATGGATCGATGAATGGATGAATACTCTGTAGATGAGAAGCGCAGGTATAGAGCAAAACTCAAGAAAGCTCACGACAAGCCAGCCTCAGTCAGTGAGAATAAAAGCCGCTGGGAAATAACTCCGTACGTTTGTGGAGAGAATAAACAAGCCCTCCCGGAGCAGCAGGACGCGTAAAGTGGTTTGATGGTGGTGGGTGATGGCGCGCGCGTCGTTCCCCCCCTTATCGGTCGGGGTCGATAAGCGCGCCAGCAGGGCAACAGGCAGCACTGCACGCGGTCACATGCCAACGCGCGACCGTGGGAGCGCACACGCGTTGGGGAGATCGGATTGGATTGGGCTGGATAGTTCGAACCACACGTGGAGTGAGCAATTGCTTGCCAGCAAACAGTACCATCACATCATACTCATGATATCCACACTTCTGAACGCCCGGCAAGTGAATAAGTCCATACAAATTCGTTCTTGAAGAAAAGTTGGATTTGATTCACGTATCGCATTTCCCATCCCATAAAACCTCCGTCCGCTCTATATTACAGGAAAAGAAAAAAGAAAAAAGAAAAAAGAAAAAAGAGAAAAAAGACAAAAAGGGGGAAGAGGGGGTGCATGTATGTAAGGGAGATATGTATGTATGTATGTATGTGTAATATCTGCCTGCGTGTGCGAGCGTGTGTGTGTGAGTGTGTGCATTGCATCCCATGCAGCGTCATGTGTGAGAGTGTGAGTGTGTTCGCGTCCCAAGTAGAATTTCATCCACGTCGCGTGAATGAGATCCCAGCAGCGACCCTCGAACCGAACCACAGAAGAAAGGAAAAAAAAAACAAAAAAAAGAAAAGTTCCGGGATAGGCTCCGTACTCTCATCTACAATATGAGACGTGGTAACTCCATCCCATGAACGGCCCCAGCCCGCCCGCATAAGCTCATGCATGGAAGAAAGTCAGAGGGGCATAGAGGAAAATGGAAGAAGGGCAAACAAGAAAAGGCCAGGATCACCGCCGTTCAATGCGCACGGAAAGGAAAAAGAGAAGAAAAAAAGGAAAAGAAAAGGAAAAGGAAAAAAAGGAAATGACGGGAGCCAGATGAGCCGAGCCCTTTTTGGACTCCGGAGCTCCAACGCCCAAAGTCTAAAGCTCCAGATGCGAAAGGAGATGTCGCGAGGAAAAAACGGAAAGGGAAGGGAACAAGAGGGAGCAGGAAAGGGAACCGATGCGAGGTCGAGGATCTCATATACCTCCTCAACAGGCCTCCATGTCCATCAGACACACGGAGGCGGCCTCGTAACGCCATGTCAAAGCATGGCCTGCATCGGCGATGCTGATGTAGCGACTGTCCTGGGACGAGTGCCGGACGCTCGGACAGCATGACCTGTTCTCACGCGGATAGGGGATATCTAGACGAGAAGATGCGCTTCGATTGTGGGGAATTTGGGAGGTGATCTATGACGGGCGAGCCGCGGGGGATGATCCGAACGCGCTCTCCAGGTTTCGGTCGCGGAGCTGAGGTGCATAGCGGGGATGCTTGACGAACTTGGGGACGGAGTCCTGTTTGAAAGGATGAGCAACACTGCAATCATGACATGTCTTGTAGAAACGGTTGCACTCACACTAGCCATCAGCTTGAACACGGAGTGCTGCGCCTCATCAAAGAGCTTGGCAACCTCCTCTAAACTCTGGATCATGGCCTCATCATCACCAACCGCGCGAGTCATCCGGCTAGCTAAGCTGATGCGGAGGGAGTGATCGATGTTCAACTCGTTCGGCGATCCAGGAGCCAGGAAGGCATTGTATAAGCCTGGGGAAATTAGTTATGCGTCGTACATGAACTCTGCAGTTGCTACTTACTGTACGCAGCGGCAAGGGTCTCCCGGATGACCTCAACCCTGGGCGTAGCGTTCGCCTTCTTGGCATTGTGGAAGTTGGAAAGGAACTGGCGGACTTCGAGGTAGAACGACAAGTTCTCTTCGCAATGCGATTCCTTCAGGAACTCACGGAAGAGCAACCGGAGAGCGGGATCCTTGATGATGACCGCCATCCTGCTGGCGTTGGAGTCGCGAGTGATACCGTCCCGAGCGCGGAAAGCATCGCCTTCTCCGCTAGCGGAGCCATGCGGAGTGCTGACCCATCCAGCTACGCGCTCACCCTTCGGCGTGACGTGATAGTATATTTTGTTCCCGGCCTGAAAACTGGTTCCACGGTACGCCTCACACGGTGCCATCAAACCATACTGTAGGAACAGAGAGCAGATCTCAGCTGCTTCCCGCTTGTCGACCATGGTACAGCAATCCATCAGCCACTCTGCAGCCGCCCTTCCAGAGAAGACATTAGAATAGGTCTTGTCGCCAAACTTCCTCTCGGGCGCCATCTTGACACCGACGTTGCAGTTTGCGAAATCGTGAATGGAATCGGTGTCTGACATCGCGGCACTGGAATCGGAATTGGCCTTAATACCCGCGAAGCGTCGGAACAGGATCTCGATAGTGCCTTGGTCGTGGCTCAACCGGTCAGTCTCAGGTTCCCGTTCCAGAACGACCAGAGCCCGCGGGTTACGGCTGGACTCAGTCAAGGATTTGACGTGACTCTGTTGGATACCGTTCCTGGAGCAAAACAGTTCCAGGATGTGGATGCCTTTGGGTGTAAGTTGCCAAACCGCGCCCTTGTTCGAGAAATCCATCTTCCCATCCACGGACTCGATAAACTTGGCTTCGAGGAACTTCATGCACACTGACCGGGCCATCTCTTTAGCCATTGAGAACGTAGTCGTGGTGGTAGTCGTAACGATCCGGGTAGGGTCCTTCGGGTCTGGCATCCGGTTTGATTGAGAGAACTTGAGCGAGCCGAGGTTGGTGACGGCCTCCTCGGAAGTGAAGGTGTGATCAATCTTGGAGAACTTAACACGGTGCGGGGTTAGGGGGAGAGAAACCATAAGGGTGGCGAAGAGATCTTTGAAGTCCTGAGTTTTCTTCATGTTAGTCTCCGCCATTGAAAGTCATGAATGGACAGCATCTTTGTACACCTTGTAGCCATTGGAACAGTGGCCCAACGCACGTAACGAAGGACAGGAAAAAAAGGAAAGTGATTGAGGGCGACTCTGCTGCCGGCTCAGGTCACCTGCCGGCTTACTTAATCCGGCGCAAAACGAAGTAACAAGGCCGGCAGTCACTTGCCATACAATGTACTGGCCGCTTGTTTCGCATGCAATGGCAAAGCAAGCATGGTCAGAGGGGCAAAGCATGGGCGAAGACCGCTTCAACATCTGCCCCACACGCTGAAAACAAAAGTTCTGGGGCAATTGCAACAGGAATAAAAGTAGCACTTACGCTCGTGAACGGGCGATCATCGTCCGTCATGCGGAGCAACCTGGAGGAGGTTTGGTGCATCTTGCTGGTCTCTTCGCTCGTCGGGCGTTCCTTTGCGGGGTTCGATGTCGCCACGGTCTGATCGGACGTGTGACGGGAGGGTTCCCCGCGCTTTGCGAGCGAAGGGACGGTGGTGGTGGTGGTGGTGGTGGGAACGTCGGTGAATGCGTGGAGGGTCACGCCTGGTGTCGACTCCGTGTGAGACACCGATGCCGGATCCGTACGCTTCTGCGTCTGTGGCCACGGATTTACAGACGGTGCGACCTGGTCCTCGGGACAATCGCGTGCTTGCAGATCCGATGGCGGTGCCCTGGATTGCAGTGGACCGAGGGAGGAGAGCGACGGCGATCTGCGCGCAGCGTGGAGCGGCGCGAATATGGACCGGGCCGAAGAGTTGCGAGTGAGGAGAGGGAGGCGGAGGGAGCGTCGGCGGGAGGACGACGGCTTGTTCGCCCGCGCGAGATCAGATTCGGTATCCGGCGGGTGTGAACCGTCGACGGGGACTGGTGCGGCGGAGGCGGAGGCGGTAGCCGTTGCGTCAACGGGGGCTAGTTGAACGGCGGCGGCGACTGTGGTGGGAGCGCTGTCCAGGAGGGGAGCGGGATCGAAGGGAGGCTGGAGGAGGGTGAGGTTTGAAGTGGAAGAAGCAGAGACGAATGAGTCGGAAGAAAGTCTGGAGGAGAGGATGTGGTTAGTAGTTGAAGGATCGGGAGGGACGGTGTCCGGCATCAGGGCAGGCAAAGAGGAGCCAGGAGCGGGCCTCTTTTCGCGGAGAAGAAAGTCGAGGGTGGGTACGAGACTAGGGCCAGGGCGGCCTTAGGGCGTTGCTCCAAGCACGATAGTGAGGTAGGGCAGCAGAGAACAGGCCGTCCAGACAAGACAAGGAGTGATCCAAGGGACGGCGCCGGCAGAAAAGCAGCGGGTACCTTAGCAGGTCGGTAAGGTAGGTAGGGGGAGAGGGAGGAAGGGGGTGGGTGGTAGAGGGGGGCAGAGGGGGGGTGGACGTGGGTGAGGACGAGGGTGTGGATGTGGGTGTCTGTGTGTGTGTGTGTTTCCACCGCGTGTGTACAGGATATGTAGTGGAGGTGGTGGTGGGTGGAGGGTGGCTTGCTTCACCTCCCCATTCAGCAGCAGCGCATGAGCAAACGGTGGTGGTGGTGGTGGTGGTGGCAGTGGACGGGTTGAAGAGGCAGGCACCGACCGGCACGGGCAAGCAGGCCAGGACAGGGGAGGGGATGGCTAGGTAGCTGTTTGCTTCACCAACCAGCAGTGCAGCCAGCGACAGCAGAAGCGATGAGGTTTGTGAGCGATCGAAGCTCTTCATCCTCCTCAACCTCATCATCGTCATCACCGCCCTCGTTTGTCCTCTCTCCTCCGCCGCAGCCAACGCCGCCGCCGCCGCCGCCATCCGCCATATTGTACCTAAACCAGCGGCGAGGGTGGGAAGAGCGAAGATCAAGATCCCAAACAGCCGCAGCTCCCACGACGACAGAACCACATGGCAACCCTGCGCGGCTTGGGAGACAGCGTGGTTGCGGATTGGAAGATCGAACGCCCTATTCCTTCCATGGCGTGGTGGCCCACGGGTGCCCACGGGTGCCCACGCAGCCCACCGGGGGCCCTGCCCATTTCCCATTCGCCCACGCGGCCGCGGCCGCTGGCAGCGACTCCCTCCCCTCCGTCTCGCTGCCGAAACCGCCCAGAGAGAGAGAGAGCGAGAGCGAGGGAACGCGCGAAAGCCCGTCATATGCCCGCCCGCCGCCGCCGCTCCCCCAACACGCCCAGCATCCCAAACACACCCCCAGCCACGCGCTCCCCACCGCCTGTCATTGGCGGCCCTCCCCCCTCCTCTGCCTGATACCGCCTTCGTGGATCGCAAAACGTGGCAGCGTTCCTTATTTTTTCGTTGCTTTTTTTTCTTCTGCTCCCCCCTTTGCGGCCGACCAATCGCGTTCGCTGACTGCCTCTCGGACGTCCGCGGAACGGATGCGAGAACGGTCGCGAGCCGGGCCCGTGTCATCCAGCGGTGTCGGAACAAGCAACACACATGAACGAACAGGTCATCAACCACGACGACGTAAAAACGGTCTCGCTCAGAGAATCAGGAATCAAGACATCGTGTCTCCCTGCGACAGAGGCAGAGACAGTCCATCTGATGTGTGCTTTGGCCGGTACCTGTCAATTACCATGTCTCGGCCTGTGATGGAGCGTACAAACAATGTGCTGCTCGCGCCGGCTGCTAACATGACTTTCGCTGCAGCCAGCCAAAGAGCAACCACCTGGCTGCACTTACCATCCGCCAAGCATATGTGGATTGCAATTACGAGATGCAAGATTACCATTTTTGCTTCTTTCCTGGCCAGACCACCCCGGTTCGGCGATGATTGCCGGGCTCTCCTGAGCACAAGCCGTACCCTCACCTGGCGGCGTTTTGAGGATGCCTGTCTTGCTCCATTTTTGTGCGATGGCAGGACAAAACCGTCCTGTCACCTCCATCCTTCCACCTCATTCCCGCCGTTTCGGATCTGGAGAAAATGAAGCGTGAGGACGCAGGGGATAATCTGGTATCCCGGGCGATGGCGGGCAACAGACGTATCAGTCCTTTCCCTCAAAGCAGCGACCGCTCACCCGCCTTGCCCCCTTTCCCCAGCGTGACAAAAAGCAATGACAAGGCATGCGAACGCACGTTGCACGATGCCCGTTACACTGTCCGCTTCACCGGATGACGAAAGATAGGTGCGCTTCCAGACTTCTTCCAATTATGGGGCCCGCCAGAGGCGAAACTGCAGTGGACGCAGGTCATAAGATAAAGGGATTTCCGCGGGCTTGACCTACTAGTAGCACAAAAGCTAAGATTGCGCGCTTTGACGGGTTCCCACGTGGGAAAACTCTTTTTAGCACGTTCGTTTCCCGCTGGAAAATCGCGGGTTCAGCCGCCCGCCTTCTCGCCCGCCAGCAGAGTTGTTGGAAGCGTGCGTTAAAAAAGGGGAGCCGGCAAGGGCTTAGGGAGACCGTCTGACCATTTCACTGGGTAGGCAGAGGCAAGGACAATTTGGGTCGTGGTGGAGAGGTGAAACTGTTGAGAGAGGGATGCTCGTCAGGATCGCCCGAGCGGACTGGCTCATCCTTCCGCGGACTTCCCACCACCCCCCTCCCCCTTGTCCTGTCCTGAAGGGGTCCGGCCTGTTGTGAAATCGGGGACTCGTCGCGCTGCAGAATGGCGTGCCGTGTGGGCGTTTCAGGTGGGTTTAGCCGTGTTCGGTGTAGAACGGCGGGAGAAGCTTTTCTCTCGCGGCGGCGGTGTGCGGCGGCGGGGCTGATTGGCTACCAAATTCTCCGAGCTTCGGCACGTCAACCAGAGGCACCGCATCAGGGAGCGCCGGCACAGCCTGCCCTTCCGTGTCTTCCTTCCTGCGTCTCGATAGGTGTGAATGGCAGAGCCTGCAGAACTCTCCCAGCAGCAGAGCTCGCCGCACATTTGCACTCGAGCATGTCTGGACGATGCTGTACTTTGATGGCAGCGAAGCGCCTTTGGCGCTAACAATCACATGGAGAAACGCTAAGAGGCTCCACGGCCACCGATTGTGAACCGCGATCCTCATCCTGGCGCGCACTTCACCCCGAAACCCCTCTGATTGCGGTGTACGTAACGTACGCATGTGGGTGTGCGCCTTTGGGAAGGTTGGTGGGTGCCCCCTGCACCGAAGGCAGCTGGTGCGGTGTCAGATCCCGTCGTCATAGCCGAACATGTCCCATCCTTGGGCTTGCATGCGCTGATGGATTGGTGGATGTGACAGGCTGAACCGGGGCTGGAAGGAACAGCAGAAGGATGGGGGAGTTTGCGCACGCGAATAAAGGGCTCGCGTCGCCGGTCTGCGGCTTGCCGCAAACTTGTGGTGAGGGTGAGCGGGCATGGGGGACGAATGAAACTCGCCCACCAGACAGACACACGGTTAATGTCCGGGTCAGACGTTCAAGGTTCGACCGAGATACCCGCCGATAAAGCGAGTCAGCTTCAACGTGCTTGTTTTCTGGGGCCATTGTCGCGCAACAGCCCTGCGACGCATCATCTTTTCCTCTGCTATGGTTCGGAGGAGGCTTGTGCGACACTGGCTTCTTTTTTTTCTTCTTGTTCCCTCGCGAGCGCTCGTCATTCACCGAAATTCTCGTCGGGGAAGATACGGGCGGAGAGCAATTGCAACGGACATGATGGGCTTTGGCGCTCCATCGGTTGGTTGCTTGACGCCACGAAGATCTCGTACCCTGTCGCCATGCGTCATGGGGAAGACTCATGGCTGCGGCCGACACGTGGCTGCCATGCGAACGACCAGGTCGCCGAGATCTTGGCTGCAAACTGACAGCCTCACGTCTCTGGTATCGTGAAGCATCGTCATGCCTGCTTCCACACACCGCCCATCGTCCTTTCGTAGGATCGTGGGCGCTGCTGCTCCCCCTTCCCCCCGTCTGACACAGGTACCCGAGCGTCGGTGGATCTCTAAACCCCGATATCAAGCGCGTGAGGAGTGGATTTTCTCAACGGCGATTCGGAGCTTCACGGGTCGGTCGACGTGACTTGCTCTCTGCGAATCGTCATCGTTGCACGTCTCGGACCCCTCGGCGACCTGCATAGGCCCGCTTTGATTCGCTCCTCATTGTTCTGACGGCGGTGTCTTCATAATAATTCACGTGGGCTGGCGAGCGAAAATCAAAGAAATGAAATGAAATCGGACTTACCTAGAGCACTGTCCTTTCCTGTCACGCCTGTCGTAGCCGGTGTCCGTGAGCGACGTTGAAGGAGGAAAAGGCAGCGAGTGAACCGGGGCTGCGGTCGTAAGAGTGGTGCTAAGAAAGGTTTATCGGCGCTTCTATAACTGAAGAGGAAGATGTAGCGAAGACCGTTACGGCATGTGACTGGTTCTCTGACGCTGCGGGAACGGTTGCCGTGCGGTGAGTGGTGGTTAAGCGGTGAAGGATGAAGCTATCGAGGCGGTCGATGTGCGGGGAACATCAAGAGCATGGGGTGTGAAGAAGGGTTAAAGGTGAGGGCGTGTCGACTGTATTCAAGTAGACTACAGTGCCTTGCCGGTGCTGTGCCTGGAGGAACGGTAAGGGTCTACTGTGACTTCACCACCGAGATCTTTCGGAAAGTTCAGATGCTGCGTGCTTTATATATTCTTCATGTTCATCCGCTACACTATCACTTGTCTCTGGCAATTGCCTGCGTTGCCATACGGTATGAGTTTCGCTATTCCAGCCGTCTGATATTTCCGGCACTTCCGCAGCACACAAGATAGTAAAGCTAAATAGTCTGAAGCATGTTTCTAGGCCATATGCACATCAAACTCTGAATTCATGGAGAAATTGTCTGTTCGTGGGCTAGCAACTTATGAGATTATATGTATGATACCGTGCGGTCAAGAGATGTACGAATGAAGGATGGCATGTAACGATTGACTATAAGTTGCAAAAGGACGAAGCGATTCATCATCGCCTTCGAGTAGAGCCGATTTCTTTTCGTGCGCAGCGGAAAAGGAGGGACGGTAACTACAGATTTGCGATAAATCCAGCTTTGAAAGGAAATACAGAGAGTATAACATGTGTGCAGATGACTCTGACCACTGGAACCGCAGCAACGGAACCGCCAATACTTGATCCGTCCTGCAGAAACTGGCCAGAGCCAAAACAGGCGAGGAAAGAGGAAACGCTGAAAATATGAACAGTTCTCGAGCCTTCACCCTCACGATGTACCTAACAACACACCTCGACTGGCTGAGCAAGCCCGGGGCCCTGCACAATCCGATACTTCATACTCGGCCCGTAGTAGTGGAAACCAGTACCGTCCCCCGCATCCCTCGTCTCCAAGGGCGGTGCCGACATGGCGCCATGGCCACAATCGTCCGAAGCAGCCGATGAGGAGGATGCGAACATACTCTGCTCGTGCGGCTCGGAAAGGCTCACGTTCGCGGGCCGCCACCAGTGCTCCTGATGGCAGTTGATGTCCGGCTGAAAGCGGTCTAAAATGGAGAAGGAGCCCTGGATGAAGATTTGGTTCGGATGTTCCAGGCCTAGCCTGACGTTCGCATGCACGACCTTCTCGAGCACAGCCTCGTCGCTCTGGTCCTGCTGAGAGGCCTCGGACCCGAGGAACGAGAGCTGAGGGGGATAGTTTGGGTCATCCGAGAAGAAATCGAAGTTACTGCCGACTTTTGCAAGAACTTCCTCTTGTCCTGGTACACGGCTTGGCTCTTGGTTGAGTAGCTTGTCCTCGATAGGCCGGGGCATTTCTATCATTACTTTTGAGTGGGCGTTGATCGTAACATGGTCGGATGTTAAGGCTCTGTACTCCAGGTCTGCGCGAAGACATAGAGCATGACATCTTCGAGCATGCGCACAGTTGGCCTCTGTAGGACCTGCCTTCCCTAAGTCTTGCCCGGGTCGCGGTTCTAATGTCACAGGGAGTTTACGTGAAGCACCGCAACCATAAGACGATATCGATCGTGGGTCACAAACCTCACGGCCGCTGGAAGCATGAACGGTTGTGAACGCTTCTGTATTTGAGCCTTCTGATGGTACGAACGTAGAATCGGAAGACTCTGGAACTGACGATTCAGTTCGTTGTTGACGTGTGCGGGGCCGGCTGAGCGAAGAATTAGCATTGGGGATCTGAGCGTCGACGAAGCGTTTCGAACAAAGGGTGGATGGAATGGATTCCTTACGAAGATAGTATCCACGCGAGCTGGGTCTCGAGTTTAGCGGAAGATATCCGATTCTGCTCCGATACCTCTAACGCAGAGATTGAGGCATTCCACAACCGAGAAACAATTCCACTCGCCTCCCTCTTCAATGCGGCTACCCATCGTAGTATGGCAGGCTGTAACTCGCAATATGGCGGTTGTTCTTCGGATGTATAGTCCTGTCTCAGGAAGCGACGAAAGCTGTGGATTGACTTCCTTTGGAAAACCGTCAACAACTTAACATAGACGCAACCCAGAGAAAAAACATCGGCCTTTCTCCCGTGACGAGCGCCACGAGCAATCTCCGGGGCGGCATACATAGGCGTTCGAGGTGGGTTGCTGCTCGAGTTGGAAACACAATCGGCAGGGAAGTCGCGCGAGATGCCAAAATCGCTCAGATAGATGTGACAGTCAAGTAGAAGTATATTCTGTGGCTTGACGTCGGCATGTCGAACACACTGCCTATGTAGGTACGCTAGTGCCGAAGCAAGGTCAACCATCCATTGTGGTATTTGAGGAATCGTCTTCGGGCGCTTGTAAGGATCCCTCAGGAACTGCTCCAGGTTCAGATCGGCTGCTGGACGCATGATTATGCCGGCAGTTTTCCCATCCGAGTAAGCGCCAACAAACTCCGTGATATGTGAGTGTTTCAGCTTTCTCAGGACCCTGACCTCCCTTATGAAAGATTGGAAAGTGGATTGAGAGCCGGGCTTTTCGGACAAGAATGTTTTACGAGCGTATACGTCGCCGGTGCATGGGATGCGAAACTTGTCGACCTGAGACTGCGCACCGACGCCTAGCTTCCCAAGATATTCACATGTTAAGGGTTGTCCATGCTCCGCCCAGTAAGCACACTCAACGGCTAGATAAGATTCACCGAGCACGGTCGTACTCGGGAAGGCATGGTCGGAAGCCGTTCCCTTCAATGCTGGTATCAGACGGGTAATTATGTCCTCCGAAGTTCGGCCTGTCTCGTCTTGTGAGAAGACTTCGGCATCGATACATGGAGAGGCGATCTCTTTGTGGGTGTTCTTCGAGCTATGATCGTTCATTCCCCAGCCTTGAGAAGCCCCCCCTGGCGGTCCATTGTGTCCCGCAGAGGACGAAGACATGTGAGTAAACGAGCTGCTTGGCCCAGGGTTGTCATTGCTCCCGGAACCTCCTGAGTATCGATCACTGAAGCCACCTCCGTTGGAAGGACCAGACCCATATCCACCACGAGAGCCATCATCCTCCCTGTTCTCGTCGTCATCATCATGAGCGGACTCGTCATCGTCAACCTGTCCAGGATTCGGCCAAGGATCTTGCCATTCGCCCATTCGCTTGCCATTCTTGAAATGCGCCAGGATGTGCTCCTGTCGCTCGTGCCAGCTGCGGAATCGATGTCCACAAAAACCACAATGCCTTTTGAACGTCAATCTGGTATCGACAACGCGCGCCTCTTGGTCAACCCGTGGGACATCGCGGAGGCCATGCTTCTTCCTCAGATGATCCTTGAATTTATCCAAGCGACGGTTTGTATGAGTACAGTGTGGGTTGCCTAGACGCTGACACGCCCAATGTTTTTGGGGCTGATGCTTCTCTTCATGCCTCTTCCAATCGTCGGGGCGGTCAGTGCTGTAGCCGCAGCATGCAGTGCAATGGAATTGGCCCGACCGTTTGCTCTGGCCTCTCCGATTTGGAGCAAGCCCTGCTGGCGAGCTTTCATGTGTCGGAGGAAGATCGGCTGTGGCATCTTCGGATCGTCTATGGTCCATTACGGTTCGTTTTAGTTTGTTGATGAGAGGCGTACTCATTTTCGCGTTTTCAATCAGATTGACCAAGCTGTTGTCATCCAGTTGATCCAACAGTTCATTCTGGACATCTCCCAATCTGAATGGGACATCATTGTTTTGAGCAGATGGCGAATCATCACTGGCTTTCCGCGCGTAGAATATTGCGCTAGGTCGCTGCCTCGCTTCGAGATCTGTATCGCGTGCTTGCCGCTTCCTGGAAGGCTCGAGATCATGTATTGGCTGTGACTGTTGGTAGACTGGATGTTGTCTTCTCCGGGGCAACGGATTGCGCACAGGCGGATGGAAAGTTCCATGGCCCATGTCGAAATTGTCGTGATCACGGTCGATGTCGCCCTGGCTGGCATAAGTGTTGAGAGGTCTCCCGGGGAGCGGATCACATGGTGGAAAATAGCCGGAAAAGGCGGTTGTTTCGAGGCTGTTACTGTTGTATGATGCAGTTGCTCTGGCAAGCTCCGTATACAGAGCAGTACCATAAGCCGAGTCTTCGGTAGGCGGCTCGTTATCAACGCATTCGCTGAGATCCTGGACGATATTGAGGTAAAGTCAAAAACAATGCTCCCGCGGCTAGGGAATAGCTAGCCTCGACGTGAGTAGGGAAGGAATGGTTGACCGTCTGAGGGTACTATTGCCTTTCCCAGCACGCTTACTGAACCCGGATGAAGAAAAATTAAGGTAGTCGTCAGAGGTCAACGGAAAGTGGCTTTGACTGTGGAAGTGACCAAGGATTGAGAAGCAAAGAGGGATACTGCCGCTTCAAGAGCATCTGGAAGCGAGGAAATTGCGCGTATTTGAAATGACAAGCGAAGAATGAGACTGTAATAACCTACCAAGAGTGCTGCTTCGTAGTAGAACTGCGAGTCGTCGCCCTCCTGGGTCGTCTGCTCACCGGACTCTGGGACCCATTCCGAAGCCATTCCTGAAACTGAAAGAATGTATCCCGTGAGAATTGAATTAGGTCTAGGCAGATACGATGTAGGACTGGAGATTTATAGTTGTGACCGGAAGTCCAATAAGTGACTTACGAGTATACGTGCTTTAAACCTACATGGAGTCTTATTAGAGCAGTGCCTCTACCCTCTGCCCTCCGCCCTCCGCCCTCCGCCCTGCGGCCTACGCCCTCTTCTTTCTGCCTTTCGCCTTCCGCCCTTTGCCCTCCGCCCTCCGCCCTTTGCCCTCCGCCCTCCGCCCTCCGCCCTTCATTGCCACAACCCCTCAGTAGCCAGGACAAGGCATAGTCGGGCTCACAGACCGTCCACGCGAAATTGAAGGCGCAAGGACGGTTGTGGCCTCCGTTCAAGGTGGTATGTGGTGAGGGGTGGACGTCCGGAGCGGATGGGGCAGTCAGGACTGACCAATGAAACCTCACGTGAGGTTGCGGTTCAGCCTGATAACGAGGTTCTCTTCCCCCCCCCCCCCCCCTCCCCGCGGCCCCCGCATCTTCGTCGGTCGTTTCATCCATGCCAGGCGGTGGAGGCGATGCGAAGATGAGGCCGTGCTGCTTTCCCCGAAATCTGGCGACGAGATGGAGGTTGATGAGCAGCTGAAAGATCTGATCACAGACTTGCCTACGGCTATGAGGCACTAGCGTCGCAACCTCGCCAGACTAGCTCCCATGTACCATGCTCTCTCCAGGGAGGGGAGGGCGGAGGGCAAAGGGAGAGTTGCCTTACAATTGGGAGGGGATCCAGTGCGGTCTCATTCAGCTGGGTGGAACGTATTCTTGATGTACCGTCCCTGCTGTCATCGTCTCGGAGGTAATCACCGGGACAGCGTCAGTAGCAGACGAGCGAGTTTGACCGGCTCCCTCTGCAAGCCACCGAACCTAGGTACAACCGGGTACTCTCCAGGCAACCGTTGGTGTCGTGACTCGGAAGCTGGAGGAACCCTTTCCAACTTAATAAAAGAAAACGCTCAACATGCGCCCCATGGAGGTGCCATGGCGACGGGGGTGATCCTTTCGGGAGTGGTGATGGAGTAAAGAAGGCAAGGCCAGGTTGATTATCGCAAGGCGGCCTCAGCCTCGCGAAAGATGTAGGACAGTTTTGCGCGCAACGAAACTGTCGGGGCTGGGGCCAGAAGTCTGGTTGCCTCCCATTTCCCCGACCGCATGACCGGCGTTCCACGCCCTCTTCAAGGCTAGGATATCTACATCCAACGAAGCTAGCCTTGTGCCGTTGCCTAGCAAAGCATGCACAGGATGAAGAATCTCAGCAAATTCTAAGTCTGTATCGGATGAAAGGAGGGACGTTCTGCTTCCCCAGCTGCACCGCCACACACCTGAAGTAACCGAATCTTGGCCAGCCTTTCAGCTTACTTGTTGAGAATTCTGGTACCGCATATTACCATGCTACTTCAGCATGCCTCGTTGGCGACACCATTTCCATGCAGGAAAGGCAAGAAGAATCTGTTTCGAGAATTTGGGTCGATGTATCACGATTATGCGAATCACCACATGAACCTCTGCACCTTCCCAGGTTCTTGAGGCCAACTGAAACCACGGTGAAGAAACATGTAGCCAGTTGCTCCGTTTATCAGCAGGAACCAGGCCGTTTCCAACCATAGAAGGCTATTCATGTCTATGAGGCCCTTATGATTCTTGATCATCGCAGCACTCATGGGCAGATTCAGACGCCATACCACCCAAGGAATGATGAAGTAGCGAGGTTCCACGAGAGGCGCCGTCATAACAGAGAGTGCTGTGGTTGCCAACCATACAATGACAAAGCTTACACAGCAGCCATCCCTGGGCAGGTCGCCCGTCTCCGTGGTTTCGCCGGTGCTCCTCTTGGCTGCAGGGCGCCGGTCCTTCTTCGAAGCCGACGAGCTATAACCTGGGTAACCCAAGGCCCGGATGGCTACCCATCCAAGCTTGATATAGAGCGGAACCACGAGATATTTGACCGCTGGATGTCGGAGAAGTATCCGGAACACATAAAACACGTAGTGTCGATTGTCCGCCAGAGTGAAAGGGTGGACGATTGTATTGTAGTAGACGGTTAAAAGGCCCAATAGGACAGCTCCTAGAACCAGCGGATACCGAGGGAGATCCAATGAAGAGAACGGAAATTTCCTCTGGAGATAGGCGAGCGGTCCGATACTGGGTAGACGAGCAACGACAGAGCCAATAATGAGTGGGAGCAGTAAAGGAAAGGAGAAGAAAGCCATGTAGGGCCAAAGGTAAAGCATTTGCGTGATGTGAACCGTTGCCACATGGTTTGATTTGTCACCTATCGTGGATGAGTATCAGCGAGTCCGTGATCAGAAACATACTTACCAAGCACGACGCCGCCGTTCCACACCACGAAGGCACCGAAAATGCAAATCAAAGCAACATACGGTATCACCGTCGAGACGACGTCCAAGGCATTCCGGAGAGCAACTATGACTATGGACAAAAACGTCTTGATATAATCTGTGAAACGGTCAGCCAAATCCCTCGCATATCTTGAGTAGCAGGACGACCTTCGAAATACGCATCTTCGACAGCGCAGTCGTGCACTTGGGAATCTTCCCAGCTATACTGACATATCCCAAGGAAGCTGGTGGTTCTAGTCGAGCGCTGATCTGCTGACGGCTTCGTGGACCGTTGCTTCAAACAATCAACGACACTTGAGCCGGCAGCAAACAGTGCGACCCAGAAAATATTGGTTTGTCGAAACAACAACGCAAAGACACCAATGGAGAAAGCCAACGTGGCCGACTTGGAAAAAACATGTTCATGCCTTCCAGCGTCTAGAAGGAGCCAATAACTGAGAAGCACCATCAGGGTTGATGTTGGGTCGGTATAGTAAAGAGCAGAAAAGAAGAAAAGAGGGGGAAAGAGGCAGACGTTGATGCCGGTATGGATAGCCAGGGAAGCCTTGGACTCCACAGCATCCACAGGTACGGACGTATCTCTAAGCTTCAGGCGCCTGATTTTCATAGCAATCACAGAAGTTAGACCGGCAATCAGGCTGAGAGTGACACAATTGAGGAGTCTCAAGGACCAGATATCGCATCTGTTCGTGAGAAGATATGCAAGGTAGGAGAGAAGGTAGCTAGGACAGAGTTAATGAGGACGAATGCAAGGCTGAGGAACCAGGATCTCCAAAAGGAGGTACTTACACTCCCGGAGGGGTTGTGATCTTGGGGTCCCACTGATCAAAGTGGCCGTCACAATACACCTGGGCTTGTCGGACGTGAAAGACCTCATCCTGTAGTGTTCAAGTCAGCCCGGCTGACCAAGATTGGTGAGTCTACGCTTCCGATTTACCAAGTACGGCTCGGGAACCACCCGATGAACCTGAAGAAGCCATGCCGAGCCAGCCACAGAGATGACCATGGCCGGCGCGAGGAAGAGCAGCGGCGACTTCAAACTATTCGTCATGTTGGATCGGGATCAATGCCTACGACGATGAACAGTGCTTCGAGGGCGATGAAATTACGACACCTCATGTCGATGTTGCCGACGGCAAGGGGGAGGAGCTCGAGATGCCGTTGCGGTTCTCGCTAAAACCTCGGCATCGCGCCCTGACGCTCCAACGCGTTCCCATGATTTCCATGAACCCTCCCCTCCATCCTCTCATCCATGCACATCGACTCCTACTACCTTCCCAACCACCCCCATACGAGTACAGGAGCTATCCGCACCGTGCCGTGCCGCGTCGTACGCACATACTCGCGCCATGGCCTTGCCTCTGCCTCCCAGCCTCACGCCTGCGGAGACCGCGTTTCTGTGCGAGATGGAGCTTGTCACGGTAGTTCCTCGCCAACGTCTTGAGTCGCTGGACCTGCTAGGTGTGAGTTGACCCCGCCATCGCACCGATTCGAGCGCAAGAGCGCACTGCATGTCGCTGGCGAACTTCGACCGGTACACGATCCTTCCTCGTGCAGCACTGACCACGGCGCGCTGAAGGGAACCACTCCCGCCCTCGTTCCTCCTCACCGCGCGAACCTACCCCTCTGGCTTGCTCTCCTCCTGAAACGCCAACGTCGCGCCAACATCTTCCCTCCGCCTTGGCTACAGCCCGCCTCGCTCACTGAAATCCTTCAGCTTGAGTCGTCGAACGAAGCGTTCTCCCCCTATCCCCGTCTCGCCCGGAACCCCCCTGATGCAACGGGACCGCCGTTTCTTCCCACTTCGACTGCCGACGCATCGCCCGATGCCCTTCCGTATCATTGGCTCGAGTTAGGAGAGATCTTGCTTGAGGCAGCTGCGGATGACTTCGACGAACCAGACACGGTCCGGCGGCTTATGAGGGATTTGAGGGAGGTGCGCATGGCGAAGCTGCGTGCCGGTGTGAACGTGCTGGACGCTGGCGGCGGGGTGAAGATGAACGGGGTCGGGGGGCTGGAAGTCGCGGAGGGCAGAGCATTCATCGGCGGAGTGATTGACGGGCTACGGTATGACCTGCAACCCTAGCAAGTGATTTCGAGGCTCATGCGCTGCACCAGGAAAATCGGGGCCTCCCGGGAACAGAGCCACCGCGAGAGGGATGACGAGGAACGTGAGCGCGGCTATTCGGGAACTATGGACGACGACGATGAGATGGGGCTTTGATCCCATGTGCCGTGGGAAATGGTAAACGGCGCATCCTCTGTGAAATGGAGGAGAGAAGGCATACTGCTTTCCGCCTAAAGCTAACTGACGCCGGATCTTGTATCACGTCTGATTAGCTTTACAGCCACCGAGCTGGACCACGATCGGACGGTACGAATGGCAGGCACAGACCACGACCCCGTTGGGCCCCCACGTGGAACAAGACGTTGGCTTATTAACCTGCAACATGCGTTATTTGTAGGTCCAGAAAGGCCGCCTTGTCTTTCGGAGATCGCGCGCCTCAGGCTCTTCCCCTCTTTGAGCATGTGATGACTGCTAAGGAAGCGCATTGTATGTGCTATGCCATGTTATTAGCAATGGCCTCAGCCAGGTATGCAGGCTGCTTCGTTGTAGGATTGAAGCTGGGTGGAGTAGTGCCGGCTAACCTCCTGGATCGCGCCGCGCAAGAAGAATAGGAAATGGTACGGCTTAAAAGAAGGCTGAGCCGGTCTGTTGTATCTGGTCGTCGCGGCTCTTACTACATTGTATATGTATCGCTGCCTATTTTTTGAGGAGCGGGAGTCCCAACCGGAGCCAGAACGGTCTGCTCTAGTTCAACAATCCTCGGAAGCGGTCAGGCTGAGAGAAGTCGTCGAAGTGATGTATGATCCCGTGATCAATCAATCGAACGGCCTCTCGCCGAACCGTGCCCTGAGCTTGATCGAACGCTGCGTGCGTTATCACATGCTTTTGGCTCGGTCGCTCGTCGAGCAGCCCTCGGCGCGGCAGGTGATTTGTCTAGGGGTGGGGGGAAAAGGAGTGAGTGTTCGGCAATTGGGATCAACATGGGGCGAGATGCTCGATCATAACAGACGAATCAAGGTTGCAAAACGGAAAATCGAGTCCAGCGCAGCATGTGTTAAGGAGCGACTCGCGTACATATTTATTTCATGCTGATCGATTCCCGACGGGATATGATGGAGCTGTATATCAAGTTGGTCTTAAGACATGGACACGCCTCTCTCTCTCCTTTTGTATATGCCATGTGAACTTATCTGGCCGTGCGGGGAACGCCGATCCTTGAGGTTTGACCTCGTGGTTTATGTGCAGAAGGGAGTGCTGAGAGGATGGCAGGGGGGGACGTGCAGTTGTGCATTGAACCCCCAAGGTCCCGTCCGGCTCACGGAGAAGGGTTGGAAGAGAGGGAGGGATGCCGGATGATCGCAGCCTGGAAGGAGCAACGTCCCTGCCGATCATAGCGGGTTTGCGCTGCAGGTCAGGTGCATGCATGCACGCACGCGAGAACTCTTTTTTCCTCTCCTTTGCTAGAGAAAAGGGAGGTTGCCATTTACCTCGAGGGTTTCGTTGTCAATATTTACAAACAAGATGGATGCAGTTGACATCATCCCAGTTTTCCTGCGTTGGTTGCTAGGACTTATGATCTGTCAGATAAGCATGGTGTACAAGAGATGTGCCGTAGGTCTTTGGATGGTCGTCCATATAAAAGGAGCGCTGAAGGATGTCGGAGACACTCCGAGTATCGGGAGACAAAGGATGGGAGGATTGGTCTTCCCCCATCTTTAGTTTGAGGTGGCTTCCGCGAAAGACGTTCCGGCGGCGGGGCAAGCGGGTCGTCGACCAGGGCTATCGTTGCTCCTGAATGGAGTTTCTGTCCCCGCGACTGACGAGCTCTGAGAGCCTCCATGGCTATGGTATCGGGAAGCACTCACCCGTCCCGAGCTGTCAGTGTGGCTGCGCCGTCAGAAAGGTACATGTCAATACATATGCCAGTATCAGGAAAACGGTTGAGCTCGCAAGAACGAGTGTCCGGCGAAAAAAGGATTGTGGTGCAGCGTCCGGCAAAAGAAAGCGACGACGCGTGGATGGAATGCCTATCTAGGACATTTGGCACTGCAAGACCTCCGTCTTGTGCTACAGGACAGCTTCTCACCACCCGAACTCATATGACAGCTCCTCTCGCACAACGGTATTCTCATTCTGCGCTGCATCTCTAATAAAGTGCAGCCGTTTCAGCTGGAGTGATAGAGCATGTCCAAAGCGAGGGCGTAAGCAGGTCTAAGGGAAGCATTACCTATCGTTTGCTCCCTTCAAAGCAAAGCTGGACCAAATACAAACTGCAGGCAAAGACTTTCCGTGTATGTCGCATCCGATATTCACGGTCTATTGCAACCGGGTCTATAGCACAGTCGAACAGCTCGCGAGGTGCCTATCCATGCCCCCAGTGACTGCCGAGCATCCATCACGACAGCAACCAGAAATCATGGCCAGAATTCTCTCAAGAGGAACGATGAGCCTCGCAGGACCCCCGCCTGGTCAATCTGACTAGACTAGAATTCGACCTCAGCACGGTTCAGAATTAGGCTTCGCAAGTTATGATATTGGGAGAGGCCTGTCAGTGCTCTCGTTCCCGCTGGAAGGAAGACATCTGGCCAATGGGGGTCGCTGCCCCGTAACCGTCGGCTGTGGCACGGCCGTCGTTGGCACACCCCGCTTGTCGTCGAAGGATCCACCTCCCTTATGAAGAGGTTAGGACGAAGGAGGGCTTGCGGAAAGCCCTCTCTGTATGCGGTGCCGTCGCAGCTGGCGGTGCGTTCAGCCAGCCTAGCGAGTGACCACAGGGTAGATCATTGGCCCCGAATCGCAGTCACGATATCTTGAGATATCGTGTTGCATCAACGCGGTCGGGGAGAGCACTGTACAGTACGTACATACATACATGTTGCCCAACTATCGACCTATCTTCTGGAGATGGAGCTTCTTCGGACGGAAGATCAAGGGAGCCGAGGAAAGCGCAAACCCCGGCGAGCCCGTGTGATAGAGGCTGGCCTCCATGCATGGGATTGTCGTGTGCAATGGCCCCGTCTCTGTCCCATCACACTGATCAGAGCGGGTGCTAAACAGCAAACGGTGCAACCTCTCCGAATCCAGGGATTGGAGGGGGAATAGGAGCCCGTTCCGCGCCTCCTCCCTATCGTCGTGAGGGGGAGATCAAGCGAGGTGCAGGCACACAATTCTCCGGGCGGCGCACAGCGTTCGATATCTGGGCAGACCGAGCGACCGGAAAAAAGAAAGAAAATACGTTTTGAGCAGATGAGTAGGCTGCGGAAAGTGAGGCTCGCGAACATTCGCAGTGCTCTGTGGACGATCCAGATCATGCCATATGCCCACCCACACAAGGGGTAACAGTGTGGAAGAGAGGCAAGAGTTTTTTGGTCCCAAGGCGACCGATAGCTCGCTCAGCGTCCTTCTAGGCTTACGAGGCGATGGCACGCTTGGTGGTCCGTAAGCGGGTGAAGAGGACATGTCGTCGTTGGAGCTCCGGGCGATTCTCCATGTTATCCCTGTATCACCGTGTTCGTCAAGGGTCCCACCGGCGACGGGACCCCTCGACTGTGCAGTAGCGTGCGGCGGGATCGGGGGACGGGCGGCGTACCTACTGCAGGCAGGTAGCTGCTGCGCTGCTTCCCGGTGCCTCCAAGACAATCATCAATGCATGATGTATGTATTGGGTATGGACGTGACTGCTCCACGAACCGATGTCAGCGGTGTTCTCATTGAAAAGCTGCATGGTCGACGCGGTTCCTGGTCAGTGGATATCCAGCTCTCCTCGAGATAGTATTACTCCGCGAGGGAGGGAGAGGGAGGGCCCTCGATCGCGATGCTGTTTGTATGCGATCGCCCGGCGAATCCAAGCATTGTGCGTAGATAAAATATGGCATGTTCGCTCGCACATACCGACTCATTGATGAAAAGAGGCTCCCAATTTCTGTACGACAGGCTCCGGCCAGCCAATGCCAGCCTCCGCTGAGCGCATCGAGGCCCAGCCGGCGGTGGGACGGCCGCCTATCCGCGATAATCTCTTCCCCATCATTGCGAAATAGAGTCAAGGTTGAGGGCTAAGCCAGCCCCAGGGTGTCCGTGCATGCCTGGACGAACCCATGTCTCCGGACGTCGTCGTGCCGGCTTGCCTTTGATGGGCGTGGCGTGCCCTCGGGCGCATTTCCCTCAAGCCCTCCGCGTCCCTTGGGCTAACCTAGTAACCAAAGTGGGCAAAAGCTATCGCGGCCGTTGTTGTAGTTAACAGCCCTGGCGGCCCGCTGAGTCCTTCTAGCCTACGCTTGTGGCCATCGAATGTTATTGTTTCTTGTCGTCGTCGTCAGTTCGCTTCCTCTTGCTACCCGGCCTCGAACTGCTCCTCCGTCACTCTCTCTGCTGGTTACTATGATCGTGCCGCTCCTTGTCCCAGCCATCTGATCAACTCTCCTTCTTGTCCCTTGTATCTTCATCAACCCTGTATTCCCGGCTGGCCGCCCCCGACCAACGTCAATTGAGACCCTTGCTTTGACGACGCTCGTTCCTGTATCCCTTCCTTAGCTACTGTCTTCATTACAGCTGTCCGTTTCATAGAGAGACCTCTCACTCGCTATTTTCTCGCTGCATTCGTCTTTCGCCTACGAGAGCACCTAGGATAGGAAGCGAACTTTTCTGGCCTTCCTGCAGCAGAACTGCTTGTCGCATCGCGTTTTGAAGAGAGCCTTCTCACCAGGACCGAAAACGAAGCCTGCCGTTAATCGGATCCAGGCGCATCGGGTGGTGAAGCTACATCGACCTGACATATCCGGCGTCAGCATCGTCCGTCTAGAAAATCCTGGCTAGGATAGGAGCCTTGGATTCCCAGATACTTTCGCGGTACACAGAGGCCGGAGCCTTGCAGCTTGCGGTGGAAAAGAGCCTGCCTCTCCATCTGATAGTTCTTCTCCGGTCTGAAATCAAAGAACGGCCAGAAGTCGCTAACAACAGAGCGCCGCTTGCGCTGCCGGTTTTAACTGAGGGACTGCGCGGAGTGTTTTCGTTTTCGGACCTGTCTTCATTCTTCATTGCCGCGAACATTCCTCACTGAGGGGCATACATACACAGCTTCGACACCTGACGAATCAGTCCTACGACGCCCGCATTGGCAGGTGCTTCCAAGGACCCACGCTCTACCCGGCGCTGTCTCTTCTGGAAGGCGCACGACCTCATCCGTGACTCCGTTCCCGTGCGAACCCCTCACTTTCCGGTATACAGATCAGTGGCTTCTTATCACCGTGTTGACGGTTGTATCTTACCGATGGAATAATTGCAGTAACTGAGAGCGAACTGTCGATTAGCACATCCCGCTACCGCTAACTGCGCTCATATGATTCAATCAGTCGCCATGGAGTCTGCCGATAATCATAACATCCAGTTCGCAAGGGTCGATTCGAGCTTCGACGTCACGTCCGGATATACAGAAGATACGACCAGTCCTCGTCCAGCGCCCCTCACCATTCGAAAGCTTTCATCAGAAACGCAGAGCAGACCATCGTCCCGGCATAGGCGACACTCGTCTTCTTGGAGTCGACATACACACTCCTCAAGGTCGCAAGGCCAAATGTCTCCTCCCCTAACTCCTCGCAAGTGTTACGAAACGTCCGACTACGCCGAATTCCAGACTGTGTTCCACCCTTTCCTTCGAGCGTATTATGAGTTTCAGCCAACATCAACCCTGTCCGCGGATGAGGACGAGGCATCCATCATGGTCTCCATCCGTCAAGGTGACATCATCCTGGTCCATACAGTACATCCAAACGGCTGGGCGGATGGAACTCTACTAGCGACAGGAGAACGAGGCTGGCTGCCGACGAATTACTGCGAACCTTACGATCACCCAGCTATACACAGCCTGCTCAATGCTTTGACCCAGGTGTGGGACCTCGCCAGAGGAGAAGATGGCCAGATCAATCTGACACCGTTCACAAAACAAGATTATGTTCGAGGGATAATAGCCGGGGTTCGCTTTCTGTTGGTCAGTAATCTTTTCGATGCCGCAGCGATGTAGGCGCACTGACTTGTTTATAGGACAAATCTCACTGTCTGACACGAGAAGCATTGCTTATACAACAACATCATCTATTACATCGGCTGAGGAAAGGGCTGCTCAATGACCTGTCCGCCATGGTCAAAACTGCAAAAGCAATTCAAGCAACCCTTGAGGAAAATTTCACTTATGAAGCAGTTGCAGACGATCTTGACACTATCGTTGCCAAAGCCTTTAAAATCGTGACAAGGGCGGCTCGATTCCTGGATATCTGGCTACAAGAAACAGATACCGATAATCTGGAAGATCGAGCTCAACGACCGCTTACACCACCGGGCAATTCGCACCCGGGAGAAAATCGACGACGAACTTTAACAGACGAGGATCTGGAGAGTCCAAAGTCTTCGGTCAATGCTCGAGACGTGATGTCCCTATCATTGTCTCCTATCCTCAATTTGAGCGAGCGGCCAACAAGTATTTCCCATCGGCTCCCCTTCACCCAAAGGGCCATCGGCCTGCAAAACACACGGCTTGCCTCACAAAGGCTGAGTCATGCGCATGATTCGTTCCTTGGGCACATCGGTTCCTTCATCGGACTGCATCTACAGTCGCGAGATCCCGCTGAAGTGTTCACAAACACCAAACGATCAGTTATTGCCTGTTTCCACCTGCTAGCAGTGTTGGAAGAGGTATATGCGCGCGATGATAAACGGTCCAAGAGCTTGGAACAGGCTAATGATACCATGTACGAGCGACTCCGGGAACTGGTGAAAATCACGAAGAAGATAGACTGTGTCATAGAGTCTTCGCCGGATGAAAGAGTGATACCGGTTGATATGGGGACACAATTGGTTGCGGCAGCTACCAACTGCGTCCGATCAGCTGGTGAATGTGTCGCCAGAACCAGAGCGGTTATTGAGAAGATTGGTGATTTCGAGTTCGAAAGGCAAGACCTGGAAGTGGACCATCTGTTCGAAAGTCTTGGGCCGAAGCCGAGAGACCAACACTCGACTGAGAATGTCAATAATGACGCGTCACATGGATCACGGCAATCAGCCGCTCTGCTATCACAAACCATCTCAGAGAAGGAGCTTCCTCCGTTGCCTTCCTCGTGTTCGGTTCTCGGTGAAGATGCAGTTGCGGGTGCCACGGACAGCCAGGAAAGTGAGAAATCCGCGCACCCAGCTCCAAGTAGCTCCCCTCTTTACAAGCTCCCCATACCACGGCCACTTCGGTCTCCTTCGAGCCCAGCAGAAAACTCGCCAATCAGCGTGGCAAATCGGTCTTTTGGCGATGCACGCGCCTCTGCAAGTACGTTACCCAATAGTTTCAATGGAGATGCGGCAAGCATTATCTCGCGGGCCTCGACGCGGGCTACGACTCCGGATACATTTCCTGTTGTAGCAAACAACGAGCCGCAGTCTACTCTTGATAGCTTTGGAAACGCATCTGAGCTCCTATCGAGCGCGACCGAAGATAGCATTGGGGTTGAAGAGCAGTTACTGGAAAAGACTTTCGCTCACGAGCTCATCTTGAAAGAGGGCGCAATTGTGGGAGGTTCTTTGCCAGCCTTAATCGAACAACTGACGACTCCGGATATCGCACCAGAAGCATCTCTGCTCACAGCGTTTTACATGACATTTCGTCTGTTCACTACGCCTGTGAAGCTAGCGCAAGGTCTTATCGAGAGATTCGAATACGTCAGGGATAATAAATCGATACATCTACGCGTAGTCCACATCTTCAAGGGATGGCTCGAGTCTCACTGGAATCCGGATGTCGATCCCGAGGCTCTTGGCATCATACTTGGGTTCGCAACTGGGAAGCTGAGGGCAACGCTCCCCTCGGCCGGCAAGCGACTTGCAGAATTGGTAGCCAAGGTCACCGAGACCAGGGCGGGGGCTATCGTGCCTCGGATAGGGTCATGCTATGGAAAGAAGGCCTTGATGCATAGCGTATTCTCAGGTCCAGATTCTGCCCTGCCAAACCCTATCATGCCGAAGTCACAGGTCAATGCGCTCAAGGCTTTTAAGAATGGAAGCAGCCAGTGCAATGTTCTGGATTTTGACCCCTTGGAGCTCGCGCGACAATTTACGCTGATTGAGTCCGGCATATTCATCTCGATACAGCCCGAGGAGTTACTTGGATGCGAATGGAGCAAGAAGCCGAAGTCAAGGGCACCAAATGTGCATAAGATGACAGCGCTTTCAAACAACATCACTGATCTTGTTGCTGATACTATCCTTCTTGCTGAGGATGCCAAGAAGCGTGCTTTGCTCATCAAGCATTGGATCAAGGTCGCTATGCACTGCTTGGACTTGAACAACTACGACTCAGTCATGTCCATCATATGTGCGCTCAACGCGACCCCGATTGCTCGACTGTCGGACACCTGGGAAGTTGTGCCGAAGAAGACGAAGGGTCGGCTGGATGAGCTGAACGCCGTCATGGACACGTCGCGCAACTCTGCGACGTTACGGCAACGGCTTCAGAACAACACCGGACCTTGCATCCCTTTCCTGGGCATGTATTTGACCGACCTTACCTTTGTCCACCATGGCAACCCCGATACACGCACACTCGATGGAGTTGAGGTGATCAACTTTGACAAGCATATGAAGACTGCGAAAGTTATTGGTCAATTCCAGAGCTTCCAGGAGCCGTATAGGTTGACACCAGTACCAGATATACAAGACTGGGTGGAAGCGCAGATCCAGCGAGTCCGATCGACCCAGCCGGATATGCACAATTTTTACCGGCGATCGAGACTGTTGGAGCCAAATCAAGTGAGGACTTTCCAAAGGGCCACCAGCGGCACGGCTTCGGATGGCACTCCGTCCGTCAATACGGCCCGTGGTAATACCAAAGACCGGTTCGATTTTTTCTCTAATTTCCACTTTAGTGGCATGGTCTCAAGAGAGAGACTTAGTGGTTAGGAACCCTAGGTGTGTGGCTTCGAATGCATATCATGATGGCCGGCTCGAGGAGAGCAATGCACGTGCAAGGAGCTACGGCGTATATACCCCGGCGGTGGTGCGGATCTGTCTTTATGCGGTTTTGGTTTAACTGGGCGTCGGACGATTGTGTGAAAGGCCCATTGGGTCATGATGGCTTTTATGATTGCTTCTGAGTTTAACAATACCCCCATGTTCGCAGGTTTAGACGGCGAACGTGTGCGGCTGTGGTCACCCTTGATGGGCACATTGCGGCTCATGGCTAAGTGGACATGCGCTTGTAGAGTACCATATATGTAATGCGAAAGTAATCCGTTGCTTGTACCAGACTGTTAGAAAAGTGAATGCGTCGTGCCAGGGCGGGGCCGGATGCCTGAGGCGTTTGAGCCCGGTGTCGCAGACTCGCAGGTACCGCACTGTGGCGACGACAGCAAACGCCCTGAGACGAGTCACCGCCAGACCGACTTGAGCGTGCCAGTTGGATCTTGGATCCGTCGACCTTTGATACCATTCACGACCGGAGCAGGCTGAACGGTGGCCAGCCAGCAGCGGACCTCATGAGCGGCCTTATCTCCTCCCTTATCATCGATCCCGTGTTCCGGCACGCGCGACGCTTCTCTCGAGCGCGGCAAGACGACAGCGCCCGCCGCCCCAGGACACTGGTCAGCGCCCGAGGCCGCATCAGCGGGCTGGAGGGCGCCTCCAACTCTCATGCAGCGGCTGAGGGCCCGTCTACTCTCACACAAGGCCCGGCCAGCATCCACGATCCCCAAACACAACCGTCCCACGCACATGGCGAAGTGCCCGTCCGCGCATCTCGGGCAACGACAGAGGCGGCGGGTCCCTTGCCGAGCACCTTGACTCGCGCCGAAAATGCACCACGTCCCTTGCAGCACCCTGGAGCCACGTCTGCGAGGGACATGTCCTACAACCCCTCCCACGGGATTCCTGAGCCATTCCGCCCAATGGACAGTCTCAACCCTCGAGCGCCCTCCGAACGCGACGTCCACGACACCGGGAACGAAAGCACGCCGGCCGCCGAGGAGGGCGGCGGAGTTGCGTCAGGCGAGAGAGGACATGCGGACTCCCCGGCGCCGCGTGGAGCCTTGCCTGCCGACGATGGCATGCGGCTTCTGCGGCAGAAGATCCATGAGATACGGGACATGAAAGGGTCGAATGAGGAGAAGGCGCGACGGATGCACTTGTTGATGACGGAACGGTACAATCTCCTCCATGGACATCTCCGGCCTCAATCGCCACTCAGCGTGGTCTCCTTAGACCGTCCGAGCACACCGCTTTCCGCCCACTCTGCCGTAGATTCGGATACCAACGACTCGTCGCCGGTGTCGTTGTCCGAGGCTCAGGACGCATCGAATCCTTATTATATCTCGCCTGGTGACACGCTGCCTTCCTATAGGCCGGCAACGCCGCCTAAGCAGGAGCATGAAGTGGAAGTCGAAGAGGACGATGACGAGGATGGTCCGGCGTTAGGATGTGTGCATTACAAGAGGAACGTGAAGATTCAGTGTTTCGACTGCCGGAAGTGGTATCCTTGCCGGTTCTGCCACGATGAGGTGGAGAGTCATCGCCTCGACCGAAAGAAGACGCGCAACATGCTTTGTATGCTCTGTGCCACCCCTCAACCGGCCCGGGAGGTATGCGCCAACTGTTCGGGCCGCACTGCTTGGTATTACTGTGATATATGCAAGCTCTGGGATGATGATGCCTCGAAGCACATCTATCACTGTCCTGATTGTGGTATCTGTAGGCGAGGGGAAGGGTTGGGAAAGGACTACTTTCACTGCAAGGTACGGGCATTTATCCCGATGCACCTTTCTTCCTTTTGAGCTCTCATTGTGACTGACTTGTCTTTGTAGCGCTGTAATGTCTGCATCGCCATCTCCTTTGCTTCCTCTCATCGCTGCATCGAACGTGCCACGGACTGCGATTGCCCGATCTGTGGCGATTACCTATTCAATTCCTCGGCTTCCGTCGTCTCCATGCCTTGCGGTCATTATATACATCGTCTTTGCTATGACCAGTATATGACGACGGCTTACAAATGCCCCATTTGCAAGAAGAGCGCCGTGAACATGGAGCTCCAATGGCAGAAGATCGCACACGCCATCGAGACGCAGCCCATGCCGGCCCAGTTCCGCGACACCAAGGTGCTCATTCACTGTAACGACTGCGAAGGGAAGAGCGAGGTCCCGTATCACTGGCTGGGGAACAAGTGTTCAAACTGCGATTCCTTCAACACGAACGAGGTACGGCTTTTGGATCCTGATGATGAGCGCCAGGATGATATTGGATACCCTACGCGTCCTTCGCCATTGCCGGTCACGAGGTCTCAGCGTGGATTCGGGGCGAGATCACCAGGCTCGTACTTTTTGAGTTCGCCGGAGGGAAATGCCAATCGCTCCAGGCCAGAATCTGCCGATGAATCGCTGTCTGCGCAAGTGATGCAACGCGTCAGTCGATCATTGTCGCCTTTGCGGCATTATCTGAATGGTCCTGGGGGCCCATTGAGAACCGACATAGGCCGCTCTGATTTAGAGCACCATGATGAGGAACTGGACTTCTGGGGCGCCGATGGAGGCAGGATCCTCTCAGGGGACGACGGAGATGACGATGGAACGAGCAGCTGTAGCACCTCTAGCGACGAAAGTGTTCACGAGCCTGACCCAGGGGAGGAGGAGGATGACGATGATGGCGACGAAGACGACTTACTTGACGGCATCCAGCTGATTGGCCATCGCTGAGTTTGGTTATCCGTTCTGGCATTTATAGACTTGGCAACCGTAACGTCGTGCTTGAACGTAGCATCTTGGTTTGTTTCCTTTGGATATGTCGCGGCGCAGTGGGAATCTGGATTACTGCCATCGGTGTTTGGAGGCATTACGCATTGGAGTACGGTACTAGGCATGGACGGCGTTTTACTTGTTTGTTCCTTTTAACAGCGCCCAGGCTCGGCATGATATGTTATGTAGATCCTCCTCTGTGTCTCGTGAGCTTTCCACAAAAACACTCGAGGTGAGAAGAAAGGCTATTCGGTTATCACATGTCCTCGTGGTCGAGTTTCTCTCCCTCACCGTGTCGCATTCACTACCTGGCGAGGCTGGTGTTGCTAGCCGGCCGTTAGCCGAGAATTCGACGAAAGGAAGAGGGATTGGGGGGAAGTAGCGTGGCTTGGCACGCCCACAGACGCTTCGCCTAAGATCACAAAATCATTCGGCCTTCCCGAACTGCCATCCTCGAACGCGACAATTCGACAACCCGGCCGACTCGATACCTCCAACGCCCTCAGTAAGATCCCGCTGGTTATCTTGACCGAGGGTGTAGACTAACCGCCAAACCTCTGCAGAAATGACCACCAAGCCTCAGCAGAAGAGCAAGGGCCGCAGCGCCATCGCCGACGTCGTCGCGCGCGAATACACCATCCACCTCCACAAGCGTGTACGTTGAACAACCGTCAATCAAAAGACACCTTCAGTTTTGTGAAGTCCAGAAATGGCTAGTTTGCGCGACTACTGGCATCGGACGGAAGACTGATGGGTTTCGCTCGATACAATTAGGTCCACGGCGTCAGCTTCAAGAAGCGGGCTCCCCGCGCCATCAAGGAGATCCGGGACTTCGCCGAGAAGGCTATGGTATGGATGATCCTCTCTCGTTTTGTGATTCTTAGGACCGCATCGCGGCGTTGGGAGTGATGGCTAATCCGATTTTTTCTTCTTGTATAGGGCACCAAGGATGTCCGTCTCGACCCCCTGTTGAACAAGAAGGTCTGGGAGTGCGGCATCAAGGGCGTTCCCTTCCGTCTCCGCGTCCGCATCTCTCGCAAGCGTAACGACGAGGAGGGCGCCAAGGAGAAGCTCTACTCCTACGTCCAGGCCGTCAACGTCAAGAACCCCAAGGGTCTCCAGACCGCCGTCGTTGAGGACCAGTAGAGGATTGCTGCGGATGGCTGAACTTGATCTCTCGATCCTGAGGCAATTGGGCGAGCGTCAAGAACAGAAAAAAAAACATGGCATTGTATGGCGTTGATTTGTGGTCGCCAGGTCGGGAAAGATACCAAGGCTTGCGCGCCGACGTCGGTTCGCGGCTACGTATAAAAACGTCGAAATGAAACCATTTGAATCGCTTCAACGTCATGTATCTTGTCGGACCACACGATCTTATTGATGTTGCCTTCAGTCCATATGATCTTGCACGCTCCCTTTCACTGATCGGTATTCGGCTACGCCTCCTCACAGTATAAATCGGACATATCTTTCCCACCTATTGTGAAAGACCTTCACTTCCAGCCTGGCGTTCGTGTTCGTAGGTGCGTAAAAGTACTGTAACGGGAAATACTGTTTGGATATCGGTTCGATCAAATTCGATGCTGTAGACCATACATCCCAACCTTTGAATCAAGGCTTGGATGAGGGATAGAGGAAACAAAAACGCTAAACTCATAGGAAACTTGTACAGCGACAGAGACGTCTAAGATGCACGCCGAAAGCAGACTCGTCGGTCCTCCCACCGTCCAGCAGGACCCGACCTTGTAGTGACCCTCACTCACCCCCTCCCGAAGTCTCAGCTTACTTCCTGTACCACATCCTGGTGATCTTGGTGTGCCGCATCTTCTTCTGCAGCTGGAAGATGCCGTACATGAGCGCCTCGGAGGTGGGCGGGCAGCCGGGGACGTAGATATCCACGGGCACGATGCGGTCGCAGCCGCGGGTGACGCTGTAGCTGTAGTGGTAGTAGCCGCCGCCGTTGGCGCAGCTGCCCATGGAGATGACCCAGCGGGGGTCGGGCATCTGATCGTAGACCTGGCGGAGGGCGGGGGCCATCTTGTTGGTGAGGGTGCCGGCGACGATCATCACGTCGGACTGGCGGGGCGAGGCCCGGAAGATGATGCCGAGCCGGTCCTGGTCGTACCGCGGCGTGGACAGGTGCATCATCTCGATGGCGCAGCAGGCGAGGCCGAAGGTCATGGGCCACAGCGATGACTGGCGCGCCCAGTTGGCGACTTGGTCCAGGGTGGTCCTAGGGAGGAAATGGTCAGTGCCTACTCCAGCTTTTATGCCAGGCCTTCCTCCTCTAGATTCGTTGCTTGGCGAGGCGATTCGACATACAGTGCATATTGCATCACGCCCTTCTTTCCCTCTTGACTCGGCAATGGCACCTCACGCCGTTCCTTCTTCATGGGCAGCGGTGCGCCGGGTCCATCGCGGATGAGGCCTGGTGACTGCGTGGGAGTTGCGGGTTTGGCAGAGGAGTTTGATAGGAAGGCAACGGTGCCTGCGCGATAAGGGAGAAGGCAGCGGGCCGGTTGGGCTGAGAGAAACATGCGGGTTAGCGGAAGGAAGAGCTGGTGGTGGCGGCAAACGTACCTCGCAGAGCCATTGCGGCAGTCGATCGTGTTGTCGATAACATCCTGCCTAAATAACTAAATATGGAGGATGAGGGAGGAGGAGAGACGGACGTGTTCGTGGTGGGGGAGGAGTGGAGAGGTGGCGATGGGGCGATGGGGCAACTCTCTTGCTTTTGCGGAGTCGTGATGTCGAACGTTGTGGAGGTCGCGGGTATTATGTGATGTCGCATTTCTCGCATTATGATTGGATGTCCGCTATAAACCGGGCTAAAACCCCCCGGGGCTCCCTTCGACTAAACTGCAAGTGGGACCCCGCGCGTATCGAAACCGAGAGCCGACCGCACACCAGCTAGAAAAGCTTCCGACAAACGCTCCGCTTCCGCGTAGGGCAGATATCATGGCGACTCGCTATCCGTCCATCGCGTGCATTGGCATCATCGGCAAGCATGTAAGCTCTCCAAAGGCACGTACCGGCTGGGCCGAGTAGTCATGACTTATTCCGCATCAGAACAACCCTCTGCACATATCTTTATTTCCTGAGGAGACACGGGCTCCTTTGGAATTCTCCTTCCTCCTCTCTTCATGTCTTGACATCTTCGAGGCGCGTATGCCTCACAAGACCGCCGATCAGGACTTCGGTCTTCTCCAGGCGGTGGACGAGCGTCTCTCCATGTATGGCTGGCTGACCAACACCGGGGTCAAGTTCATCATCGTCGTAGACATGGAAGGCCGACCCGTAACAAGCACCGACAGCAAGATTGCTGCCGCCGTCGGTCTGCGCGATGCCGACCTGAAGCCGGTTCGTGTCCCGGTGTCGGCTGCCGAGCGCTATCACTGACTTTCTTCTTCCAGGCCTTCCGAGCTTTGCAGAATGCTTATATCGGACTTCTCCGGAATCCTTTCTATGATCCGGATCAGCATTCTCCTGTGACTGCGAGTGTTGAGCGCAAGGCCGGGTCCACGCAGATCACCAGCCGCAACTTCATCAATGAAGTGAAAAGGATCGCAACCTCGTGGGCCCCGGGCGTCACGACCATCTGATCCTGGCTCATATGAGTCAGAAAGAGCGATGGACGGCAGCGGCAGCCTGAATCACTTCGAAGAGTGATGAAGGTCCTGACATGGCTCGTTGTCACCTTTCAAACGCCGAAGACCAGAACCCGGGGCTGCGGTCAGATTCTATCAACGCTGGACAGCTGAAGCAATCCTTCCTCACTCAAGTAGATCATCTATGGTTCCGAGAGACCTGCACAAAGCAAGTCCTCGTCCGATCCAAAATCCAATGCTGCCACATATCAGGGATTTCCGTAGTCCAATCAGATCGCTCGGCTGCTAGTCATCCGAGGTTGTACCGACTGGAACAACCGACATCAATCGTCAGCTATCACGCCATGGAGAAGCAGAACATCGCGTAGTTTGTACATATATGCCGCCAAGAATCGCCTACAGCTTTGACAAATGCATCCTGTGGCGTCTCAGTCTGCTCTCACAATCACCAACCCGCTCGTTCTCTATCGTGCCCTGCTCGCGACAAGTCGCATTAGACCGGATCCGGCACAGCACCGGCTTGGTAAGGTGGCAAGGCTTCCCGGTAGACCGGCAAAGATAATAACGCCGCCTAGCTATACATTTACAAAAGCTCTATGAAAGCCTAAAGGACTATGAACCAACCGTCCAGTACAACGACCGACTTCAGCAGCTAACTCGGGCTGTGGAAACTGCCCGCAACGCTGCTCCTCCGATAGCGGGCGTCCGAGGGGTGTGGTCCAGCCTCAAGGCCCAGAAGGAGAGACGGGATAGTCTGGCCGTGACAAGAGTACTAACCAGTCATGAAGCAGCCCAGCAGCTCAATTCCCCAAAGGGGCTACTGCTTCACGGTGAAGTTGGAACAGGGAAAAGCATGCTGATCGACCTATTCGCGGATTGCTTGCCTAACAAGAAAAAATGCCGGTGGCACTTCAACACGTTCATGCTCGAGGCCATTGCAAGGCTGGAGCATCTGAGGCAGGCTCGAACCGCCGGACTTTCCGTGGACGACGATCACTCCTTACTTTGGCTGGCTAAAGACCTGATAGAGTCTTCCCCTATCTTGTTCCTGGACGAATTCCAACTTCCCGATCGAGCGTCTTCGAAAATTATGTCCACGCTGATGACGAGCTTCTTCCAATTGGGCGGAGTCTTGATTGCGACGAGTAACCGTATGCCTGAAGAGCTAGCGAACGCGGCAGGCATGGAGTTTGGCTCACCACCGTCGCCGCTCGAATCTCTTCGCTGGAGGTTAGGAATTCGGGAAGCTAAGAGGACGCATGGTCGACGCGGGGAGTTCGCTGCCTTCCTCGACGTTCTCAAGGCGAGATGTGATGTATGGGAGATGGAAGGTTCCCGTGATTACCGGCGCAGTGAATTTGAGGATTCGAATGCTCAAGTTGCCGCTGGTGCTGGGCAAGGGTTCCATGCAACGGCCTCTTCAACCACCTCTGGACTTGGTTTCGCAAAGGGTGAAGGGACCGCGTCCATGCCAGAAGCAACCAATAACAGTGCTGCTATGCCAAGATACTTCTTTGTCATGCCAGAAAATGACCCTAATGTTGATGCCGAGCAACAGTTGGAGGCATATAGACTAGCCGAACGTCTGGCCACTGGACACTCTTCTGAGATACCATGGTCGCCTACAACTATCAGAGTCTATGGAAGAGAGGTGGTAGTACCTCGTCACTTCAACGGCGTGGCATCTTGGACATTTGATGAGTTGTGCAACAGCCGTCTTGGCCCTGCTGATTATATCACGCTAGCCTCGACCTTCCACACTCTCATCCTTCGGGACGTTCCAGTTCTCAGTCTCCTCCAAAAGAACGAAGCTCGCCGCTTCATCACCCTTCTGGACGCTCTCTACGAAGCGCGCTGCAAGCTTCTTGTCACCGCGGAGGCAGGACCGGACAACATCTTCTTTCCCGAGACCAACTCGGTCAGCAACGCAGGGCCATCCGACGCTCTCGGTGCAAGTGAAGGGAATGAGCTCACTGAAGATGCGCTGCACTCGGAAACCTTTGCGGAAGCCTATCAAGATGCCATCGCCCCTTTCCGACCCAACGTGTCCAGTTACGAAGGGCCCGACCACACTCACTCCCGGCTCAAAGGGATTCTGTCCAAGGACGCCTTAGAAGACGACCCTCCGACGAACCTCTGGACCCGCGGTAGCTCCTTCCTGGAAGATGAGAGCAGCCGACTGTCTCCCACCTTGCCGGACTTCGCCCAGACCACCGTCTTCACGGGCGAGGACGAGCGGTTCGCCTACAAGCGCGCGCGGAGCCGGCTGTGGGAGATGTGCGGGACGCGATGGTGGAGTCGGCAGGAGGAAGGCTGGTGGCGACCGTTGCCGCGCGAAGTCCGGCGGTGGGAGGACGGCGCTCCGGCCACCGTCGCGAGCCCTGTGCGGAGGGACTCGGCCGTGCAGACGGAGGGGATCGGTCACAGTCGGCTTGTCGATGAGGAGCTCGACGGCGTCCTCTTTGGACGCAAGGCTGGCTCGACGATGCAGGCGCGGGAGCCGCCGACGAACATCGGCTGGACGCACATCTGGGGCACGATCAAATGGGGGAAGAGGGCGGGCAACTGGGGCAAAGGAGTTGAAGGCGTCGAGGAGAGGAGGAGAGAGAAGATGAGGAGAGATGACTGAGAGCTGGAAGCCGGCGCGGGATCGTTTCAAGATCTCTCGCCTATGTTATCTCTGGATTTGTGACTATTCGCTTTTCGCGGTGCATAAGTTTGTAGCATTAGTCCATTTTTTTCTCTCTATAGCAAGCAGACTGTCTTGATGCTAAGCAAAAAAGTATCATGTTACAATAAAAGCCACCATGCTTCTCTAAGTAACCCCCTTCGTGACACGCTCCATAATAGATCTGATCCGCACGTTCGAAGCTCTCCTCCGACTCACGCACAAGCAAAAGCAAAACCGACACGCTCGAGATCACCCAGCAACCCGACTGCCCCCCTCCCTTATCACCCTGCCTCACTCCAACCCCCGCAACACCCCCGCAATCCGCACATTCACCCGCCTCCGCGCCCGCGCTCGCTCGCGCTCCTCCTCCTCCGCCCGCCGCAGCGCCCGCTCCGCCACCTCCGCCACCCGCCTCCGCAGCTTCTCCACCTCCTCCACCCGCGGTCCCCTCGCCGGCATGCCCTCCCCCTCTTCACCCCCTGCTACATCCACGTCCCCATCCGCGCATGCGGGGCGGAGCACCGCGAGCTGCTCCCCTTCCTCCGCCAGCCATGCGCGCCCCAGCCCCCGCACGGCCAGCGCGCTGAGCGAGCGGGTCAGGTCGTCGTACCGCGCGCGCAGAGCTGCGGCCTGCTGCTCGGCGATGACAAGGCGGGCGGCGAAGGCGGAGAGGCGGGCGTGGAGGGGTGGGGGTTGGGGGTCGCTGCTGCTGCTGTTGCTGGGGGCGGTGCTGCCGTCGGCACTGTTATTGCCCAGTGCGTGCCGGAGCGGGGCGGAGAGGCGGGCGTACTGCTCCAGCAGGGCGGTTGCGTGGTTGGCGGGGTGTGTGGGGGAGGTGGCTCCGGCTGCGGGGGTTAGGTTGCCGATTTGGGTCAGTAGGGTGGTGCGGGTGCTGCGTAGAGAGTGGAAGGTGGTGCGGAGGAGGTGGTGCCGGTATTGGGCGGTGGCTTCTGTGGGCTTGTTAGTTCGTTTGGAAGGAGGTCTGGGGAAGAGGGACGGGGAGGGCGGTTTACCATTGAAAGCCTTGACGAGAGGGTGCTCGGCGCGGCGGCGAGGACGTAAAGGGGTGGCCTGCTGTTGTGCGGGTTGCTGCGGCTGCTGCTGCTTCTCCGAAGACGGAGGGGCGAGCAGTGTGACACGCGGTCTTTGGAGGAGGCCGACGTGCGGATGGGGTCCTTTCGCTGTCGACCGTTTGAGGATGCCGCGGGGTTTGGCGGCGGTCATCGTCAACTGCTTCGCTGCGTTGCTCTCGCGAGAAGGGGGATGCCGTGAGGTTGGACGGCGAGTGGGAGGGGGCGCCATGTCTATTCTGTTCTTCATTGCAGGAGGATAAAAGGGGGAGAGAAGTGGAAGAGAAGATTCGGGAAAGAAAAGGGTCGGACGAGGTTGGATAGTGTTGACGTCCTGAGGACGAATCCATCCATGACTAAGTTCGGACGGGAGAGAAAGAGACGGTAATTTAAAAAGAGAAAACTGATGACGAGGATGAAAGAAGAACGCGACGAAGATATAAGTAAGGAAAAGCAATCTCTATATGATACAGTGCTCCGGCGACGCAACGACGGACAGCACGACGCTACATTGCATCGTAAGCAGCCAGTCTGTTCCTACCACAACCACCTTCACCTCATGAACTCCTCCTCTGTTATTGTCATAGCATCACCTCCTCTTCCCACATCCCAACTCCCTCCCCTCCATCTAAGCCTTCGGCTGCTCCGCCTCCTCCTCCTCCGGCGGCACAAGCACGCCCTTCTCCTCAAGCAACTTAGCCAGCGAGCCATCCTGATGCATCGACATAAGAATATCACAACCCCCAACAAACTCCTTATCCAAATAAAGCTGCGGAATCGTCGGCCACTCCGAATACTCCTTGATCCCTAAACACCAACACCATCAGCACACAGCACACGCACCCTCCCCCCCACATCTCTCCCCATCCACAAACTCACCTTGCCGAAGCTCCTCATCCTCGAGCACGTTGAACGCCCGGAACTTCTCCGGGTCGACCCCCTGCAGCCCCAGGATCTGGATGCTCGCCCGCGAGAAGCCGCACTGCGGCATCTCCGGCGTCCCCTTCATGAACAGCACCACCGGCGCCGACGCCACCGCCTGGTCGATCGCCGCTCGCGTCTCCTGCGACAGCTGTCGGATCTGGGTCCCCGTCAGCAGCCGCAGGTGGCCGACGAAGGACGAGGGTGTCGCCGCTGCGGACGGGCGGACGCCGAAGCGCGTCGCTCGTGTGGTGGCGGCTGCGGTCGTCGTGCTCGTGGTGACGGCGGAGCGGAAGGCCTGTGGTGGTTGCAGCTTGTTAGCACGCGGACACTCCCTCAGAATTTCTCTTCCCTGCGATAATGGGATATGGCACGTACGGATTGGAACGCAGCTCGAGCAAACATGGTGGCGTTGGTGTTTTGGGAGTGGAAACGGGAAGCAATTGGTGCGGCGGCGGCGGATGACCTTCACAAAGTCGCTTCCCTGAGGTCCTCTCCGCAAAACATGTCATCGCCCGCCGACCCGCTGACAAAAGCGAGCGACCGGGGTCGATCGCCGCCGCCGCAATGCCAAGCTTTGGCCAATCGCCGTTCAACTTCACGTCGACATGGGCCAACATTACTGCATGCACTCAATTCTCGCAAATTTACATGGGAAAAGAAAATAAGACTGGTTGATTCTTTTGAACAATTAGATACACCAAAAACATCCCTTTCTTCAAAAACGTCTCTTCTAATCTCCAAGCGATACATCCACACGAGCCGGCTCTCTCCGAATCGAAACGTCTTCGACAATAGAAGATGTAATGTGGAAGATAAAACGAACCCGGCGCTAAAAAGAGGGAGTTGAAAAGAGACAAAGAAAAGAAGAACTAAATGAATATGAAGCGGCGGGGGAAATCACCCAATCCGCTTTGGATCGATAAGCAATGATTAAGTGGAAAAGACCTCCTGTCGTCGATCACTCGTCGAAACTGCTCTTGAAGGTCATCCGCGCATCCTCCCCAGTGGTGAAAGGCACGCCCAGCTCAAACAGCGTCATGACCACCTTCGAGAAGTCCCGGAAGAAGGCCTCGCTGTCCTTCGCGTACTTCTCCACGTACGGCCGGAAGTTCTTGTCCTTGATCAAGGCCATGTCGGTCGGCAGCATCATCAGCGACTTGGTCGACACGTCCTCGTACTGCTTCGGTCCGTCCCACTTCCGCCACGCCCACTTCTCGTCGAGCAGCAGCTTGTAGTAGTCGTTGGTCAGGGTGGTCGGGGAGAACGTCCAGGGACCGTCGAAGCCGGATCGATCGGTGTGGCAGCGGCCTAGGGCGTGAGCGCCGGACAGCGCCACGATCTCCTGGTCGTTGAACCCCATGCGTCCGAAGATGGCCCGCAAGTGGTTCTGTTCCTTGGAGCCGTCCGGGAGACGCCCGTCCGGAGTGCAGAAGGCGACGTCACGGTCCTGTCGGCCCGGTCGCCATGGAATCTTGGGACCTTGCATCTCCTGGATGGCGCAGACACCGGCAAGGGTCCAGAGGTCCGAGTAACTGATCCAAGGGAACTGCTGCTTGATGGGTTCGAGGAAGTCCCGCGCGGCCTTGAGGCCGGCATTGGCACCGTGGTCACCCTCGGGGGCGAACCTCATGGTCGCACCGTTAGATCCGCCGGTACCAGTCTCCTTATCATACCTAGAAGAGGATGTTAGTCCGGCGTCGTACACGGTGGGTTCAACTGCCTCATCAAACTCACGTTCCGCTAGCATGCCAGGCCAGCCTGACGAGGACGGGGCCGTAGCTCCCGTCATCATACTCATCGTTGTCCTCCAACGCCTTCGCGATGGCATCGTACACCTTCTGGTAGTCCTCCTGGGAAGGCGTGAAGATCCCAGTCTTGGTCTTCGCCGCGCTCGACTCCCTCAGCGTGCCGCGAGAGTAGGCGTAGAAGCCGCCGGCACCGAGGGCACCGGCACCCAGTATCCAGAGCAGGGTCTTGCTGCTGTTGCTGCTGTTCGTCTTCGCGCCCGCGTCATCTGCGTAGCCACGACGCGATTGCTGGCGGAAGGCTTGCTGGGCGATGGTGAAGCGAGACCGTGGGCCGGCGGCGCTCCTGATGCTGGAGCTGCCGGAACGAAGGGCGGAACGGGCTAGGGGTCGGACGGTGGAAGCCATGTCTGCTCGTTCTTGCAAGGGTTGGATGGGTGGGTGTAAGATGGTTTGCTATGTGGGGGAACCACGAAACAGAGCAATAGAAACGGTCCGGATCTGATACCGTGACCAACGAATGTGAGGTTGCAGATGGATGGAGGAGGAAGAGAGAAAAGGTTCAGGATGGGAGGGGAGGAACGTCGAGGTACTTGAAGGACGAAGCAGAACGGAGGGAGGGGCTGGGTGCGCTTATACAATCACATCGGGGATGGAGGGGGGGGACCAAGGGGACCCTGGTGTCCAGTAACTTAACGCTGCGTCGTAGGTACACTCTGTTGCCAGGCCCGCCGGTTAGCGTTCTGTTTGCTTTTGCTGACGGGTAGCTTTTAATCCCTGCGCAGGCCACTTAAAAGATACCTTGAATTACAATCTCTCTCTATTAAGACGTACAGGACGCCAGCGCTAACCATCGGCTGCGCCAGGACACTGTAGTCTCTCACGGACACAGTAGTAGGTACCTAATACATAGTTAAGGTACCGATTCGGGGGGGCGGACGCAGCAAACATGCTGATACGTGCGACGAACCCCCTCGGACCTGACCATTACCCGCCTCCTGATTGGCTCCCCGGGGTCCGTTCTAGATCCCGGCCGGCGGTGTCAGCATCGGAGTTGCCCTGATAGGTGGTTTTAGGTTCCCCGGATCGTCGTCGTCGGCGCGCCTTGAAGTGGGGCCGTCTAGCTATCCTTCCGAAGGGGGTGGACTGGCCGTTAGTCAGCGTTTGCGGTCCAGCCTGCAGGTGCATTTATTTGGATGGGGACTTGATTATATTCGTTATGAGGTCTCGAGATGTGTGTTGCTGAACGTGCTTCTGGCGGAGGAGTGCCTAGCCCTCTTCCCCCCTAATACCCCCTGAATCTGACAAAGCTTCTCCGTACACTGCTTTCTTCCCATCTTTTCCCGTTTTCTTTTCTTTTCTTCTTGCGGTCTGGCTGGCTGGCTCGGTAAGCAAGTAGACAAACCATCCAAGAGCACACCGCAGTGCAATAAATACCACCAGCTACATGACTTAAGGTAGTAGCTCCCGTCACGGAGGGTCGAGGATCTTGCTTGTCATCCTCATCCTCAACCCCAAACCCAACTGCATACCTCAGTACTTAACCACTCCCTCTCTCTCTCAGCCCCACGCACAACAGCCCCCTTTGCCCCATCACAGGTAGATACAGCCGGGACGAAAAGGATGGATCGTGCAGAGTGGGAGAAAAGATGAGGATGGGTTAGGTGGGATCACGATGTCCTTTCCTTTCTCTTTCTTTTTTTCCTCGCTTGACTCGCCTTTCCTTTTTGTTTTTTTTTTTATCTTTTTTCTCTCTCTTCTTCTAGAGGAAAAGTGTTTCCCAACACACGAGTGCCGGGACGAGAGAGGAAAAGTCTCAAAGGCAGTTAAAAACGAAGAGGGGGGTTGGGGAGTGGTAGGGCAGTGACTTCCACGAGGAGAAGGAAAACCTCGAGACCAAGAAAAAAAATCAAAATAAAGAAGAAAGATACCAAATCGTGCGGAAGGTACATAGCCTCAAAGTCCCCGTGCTCTTTCACATATCGGTGGTCTGACTTGAATGGTACTGTAAAATATTGATATTCATATTTACTACTGTCTCGAAAGGATCCATGCACAAAGTATCCGACGGCGAGGAAGAAAACGGCAAGAAAGGAAGAAGGGACCAGAAAGACTCCCATTCAAGTTGACCGAAATGCTTATATGCTCAGCCATCTTACCATGCTTCGTTCCTACTCCCCAGTGCGGTCGATCGCCGCTTCCAGGCGAACCGAAAAAATGAGATCCTCATGTCTATTGCCCCATACATCCAACAACACCTTCACTCTTCCTCCTCAACAACCCCCTCCGGATCCGCATGGGGATCCCATCGGCCAGTAGCATGCGCATCGGGGGTGAGAACAGGAAGGTTGCGCGTCCAGGGCACCGCGATGAACGACGGCGCAGGAATCGTCCGGCCGCCCGCGAGACGGAAGCTGCTGAAATCGCCATCCGCGGAGGAGGCGTGCATGCTGTGGATGTGCAGGAAGATGGCGTCGAAGTTGAAGAGGCCCTTGCAGCCGGAGCGCGTGCATCCCGGGCAGCGGAAGCGCTTGGTGAAGCTGCCCGGCATCGCCAGCGACTGGTGCGGGATGCTCTTGAGGAACGGCTCGATCTTGGCCGCGTAGACCATCTGGGCGTCCCGGATCGAGAGGGCGTACGTCCCGTTGGGTCCTTTGTTGCGGAAGAGCGGCGAATCCGCGAGCGGGCACGGCGGCCGGCCTCGCAGAGGGATTTTCTGGTACCGCTTCCACGTCTCGTGCAGGACTTTCAGGGTGAAGGTTACGCCGTCCACCCAAGCTTCCCGATCGACGACGTGGATCGCTTCCTCGGCAAGAGCGAGGATGAATTCGCTACGGGTTGCCTCTCCGGTTCCATCCGGCCTCGGATACATCATGTAAGACCGGGGCATGAGAGGCTCATATCGCCGCAGCATGTACCAATAGTCCTGAGCTTGCGCCTCCTCCTCGTAACGCGCCATCTCTTCCGCCTTCCCTCGAGCCTCCAGTATCTTCTTCTGCAAGCTGACCCAAGCCTTTTCCGACGGACTCTTCGCAATGGCAATGGCTCTTTGGTAAGCACTGATCAACCTCAGTGCTTTCGGTGCGAGAGGCGGATCCATCTTCTGTGCTTTTTCTTGGAAGTAGGTTTCTCGGCTTTTCTTGTTCTTGGTATGCGTTTGGGACCGGTCTCGCGACATCCGCTTCTCCCATTGTTCAATCTTCCTTGTATGACTGAGGAAGGTTTGCATTGCTGCTTTCTTGCTTCTGATCCAGTCATTGACAGCATTGGGAACACCGCTGTCGGGAGCATCGCTGTCGGAGAGGTGATCGTCCGAGGCCGTGTGCGCCGGCATTGTCCCGTGCGATGCTGCATACTCGTCAAATTCGGCACAGATGTCATCCACGTCGCTACGTGAGAATATGCGGACAATTCCTGGGCGTCTGAAATTCATCGCCTCGGGGTCTGGTCGTCTCCAGGTACCATCATAGCTGTTCCAATGATCCATCTTCGCTGATGCAATGCAATCCTTGAGATCCTTGTGTCTTGCATCGAGCAGAGGGCGAGCCTTGTCTTCGGGGATGATCTGGGCGTGGAAGCATTGGTCGCACCATCGCCGAAGAAACGGCCAATATGCCTTCCTCGTTTGCTTCCTCGAGCAAGACATACAAGATGAACCGTCCACCAGATCAAGATATTGCGATTCTTTGATGCCAGGTGGCGGGTCGGGCATAGACTCTCCATATTTATTCAACCGGCTCAGCTTCCACACCCCGTTGTATTCCAACAGTGCCCCAAAATCGCTCGAGACTAGTCGAAGCCTTCGAAGATCACTGGGATCACAGAACGAAAAGATGACGTTCCACACATCAATGTTCCATCGGACCTTGCTGATCGGAGGATCTGGACATTTCCGTTTCCGGGGAGGCCTCGGTCCTGAGGATTTCTCCACTCGCACTTTTCGTTTGCCGATCACGTTGGTGCAGCTTTTCAGCGTGAGTGGCGCCTTACTGCGTTGCGGATCGACCCGTAACGCAACCACCTCGGGAACCCCTCGAGCGGAAGCGGAGGACTTATAGGGGAGGTGGACGCTGTGGCATGAGAGAGGTCCGCTCGTGTTCCATGGAGGCAATGCAGGAGCTGGTTGTGGTGCCAATTTCGGCATGATAGGTGGGAGCATCCGGGGGCCTGAATTTGAGCGATGCAGCCAAGATGACGTGGATGTCTCCGAGTTGCCAGGCCCTATAGCAGCAGCTGCCGATGGCCCTGCCCCAACCGCTGGCATGTTTGCGAGAGTTGCTTTCGGGTGCCTATTAGCACTCATGTAGACTGACAGAAGCGAGAGAGGGGCACAGCGAAGCGTTCGCGGATCCACTACTGGATTATCGAGGTGCCTGGGTATTCCGTGCTGAGAAACCAGGAAGCCGTTGTGTGAGAAGTCCACCTGAAGTGTGGAGGGGGCTCGAGACAGTTCGGGTTTCGGATGGAAGATAGGAAAAGCAATTGGAGCGACAGAAGCGTGAACTGACGAGAGCAAACGGAGTGGGTCGAAGAAGCGAGAAGTACAGGATTGCTAGAACAAAAGAGGGAGCGCTGGCAAATTCTGGAGGCTCGGAGCACGAATCTGAGCAAGGTGAAGTTCGATAAAAGGCCTGGATCCTAAACGATGGGAGGATTGGTTGAAACAGCCAGGTACCCTTAAGCACACATGTCGTCAACCCGTGAACGGGGAGACGGAGCGAAGGGGCCCGGGAAAGCAGTCCGGAAGGCGAAATGGCGAGGTAGCGGCGGTTTCCTGCGAAGGCGAAGGCGAGATCTTCAGCGGGATATCTCTGCGTGGCCGCTCAACAGCCCACGGAGGGCGGAACTCATGGACGGACGTGGAGGAGCAAGGGGAGTTGGCGGGTGATGATGTTGGGTGAGCCACATGATCGACGAGAATACCGAATGCACGTACGCCTGCAGGGGGAGAAGGTAACCTGATGTCGGCCTGAGGTGTTCAAAGCTATTTGTTCTCGGCCTGAGGTATCAATAGCATAGGAAAGGACGTCAAGGCCATTACAGTCCCTTTAAGGAGTCATTAAACCACTGGAGTCACATCTATATAACCCACAAAAGACCTGTGAATCATCTGATGTTCTCCTCAATATGCCACAGCTCGCGGAACGCCTGCGGATATAACGTCGGTAGCTCAGGAATTATCGCCGGCGGCTACAAGATGCTCGGCGCGCGGACGGCGCGAGTTCCTACATTGACTGCTCCACTTTCCCATCGGCAACACTCACCCTCTTTCGATTTTCCACGATCAACTGTTGGAGTCAGAGCTGGCAACACCGAGCATCGGCATCCTTCGTTGCATATTTGTGAGCGGTCCACCACGTTTTCTACCCTTTACCCTTGCCGGGCCCGGTGCTACCTAGTCATATCATTTGCCGACCTGCGTGTGTGAGTGCCACATCCCGCGGAATAGAGCGATGCTTTTTTTCCGTTCTATGTGGTACTTGTATATAGAAAATCCAACGACACGACTACATGGCCACTCGTCAACGCAATGCTATGTTCTTTCTATTCAGCTCCTTACTGCCTCCATTACACCAACCTTCTCCCCCATCCTCTTGTACCATCGGCTCGGTATCGGCAGAAGGGGACGGAGGGTGGGATGGATGGAAATCCGGACGGTCATCCGCCTTTTATTAGAGTTGAAAAGAGTCAAACCTCGGAATGGCGAAGTGTGGACGTCCGCCGGGAGCAAGCTAGGCCTTCTCCAGCGGACCGGCGGGAACGCCTAAGCCGGACCGGGCAAAGCGTCTTGCGGGGTACTTGGGCCTGGCGGCGCGCGGTGAGCAGCCAGTGGCACGCCGAAAAGTCCTGGCATCGCCCTGGGGATGGATGAGTCGAGAGAGCGAGATCGGATGTCAGCCATTTGGCTTCTCCTTCCCCCACGGGATGTATATATTTAAGATGCCCGAGGGGCGCAAGTGAGCGTGTCGTGGCCTCTCAGCCCTTCTTCCTGTAACACCCGCGCCTCTGCCCGTCCATCGTCGTCTCCCCCAGTCCTGCGTCGTCGCGATGGGTTTCTTTGAGAGTGAGTCTCGCACCTTTTCCCCGCAAAACTCATTTCCATCGTCACCGCCCCACTCCCCCCCGGGAGTAACCCCCGGCGCGTCTTTCTTTCCCAAGTCACTCCGGCCGGAACTCTCACATCGCGCGCTGCTGACACACATGTGTAGGACAGGAGAAGGACGACTCCACGGCCGAAAAGCCGACACCTCAATACGGGGACGGCGGAGATGAAGAGGTAGCATATGACGATGATCTGCCAGTACAATGCCCGTCGCATACCACCGATCGGAAGCTGGTCGCAAAGATCGACATGCATGTCATTCCGTTCCTCTGCATCCTCTATCTGCTGGCCTTCCTCGACCGAGTCAATATCTCCAATGCCAACGTGTTCGGGCTCTCCGGTTCGTTCTTCTCCTCCGGCTCGATCATCCGTGTCTTGGCTAACACGCAGAGGCAGAGGAGCTTGGCATGACGGACGGAAACAAGTACAACAATGCTCTGGTCATCTTCTTCGTACCGTACATCCTCGCCGAGATCCCGTCCAACGTGCTTTTGAAGAAGTTCAAGCCTCATGTGTGGCGTAAGATACACTTTCTCTCGGGCATTCGCAATCACAAGCCATACACTGACACCCTCATTTCAGTCTCCGGCTGCATGTTCTTCTTCGGCATAATGAGCATATGCCAAGGCCTTACCCGGAGTTATGGAGGGCTCCTTGCCACACGTACGACGCTCTCAGCCTTAATATGCATCTTTCTATGCTGACAGCCCCGTAGGCTTCTTCCTGGGCCTTTTCGAAAGCGGCATGTTCCCCGGCTGCTTCTATCTGATCGGGATGTGGTACCGCCGTAGCGAAGCCCAGAGACGGTACTCGTTCTTCTTCAGCAGCACGACGTTGGCCGGTGCATTCGGAGGCCTTCTCGCCAGCGCCATCGGAAAAATGGACGGGATGAGAGGGTACCGCGGCTGGAGATGGATTTTCATTCTCGAAGGCGTCCTCACCTGCCTCGTTTCGCTGGGTTTCTTCTTCCTGCTTCCCGATTTCCCGGAGGATGCGAAGTGGTTGCAGCCCTCGGAGAGGGAGTACGTGAAAGCCCGCCTCCGGGCCGACCAAGGTCGCGCTGCTGCCGACCGTCGCATCACCTTGCGTGATGTCATCAACGTCTTCAAGGATCCGAAGATATTCATTGGCGGGTTCATGTATTTCGGATTGATAGGTATGCGCGTCTGGATCTTGAATTTTATCTTCGTTCGACGTTGCTGACAGTGAACGTTCCAGTTCCGGCCTACGGCTACGCGTACTTCAGTCCCGGCATCATCCAGTCCTACGGATACTCGCGGATCCAGACCCAGCTGCACAGCGTGCCCCCGTGGGCCGCCGCCTTCGTCTTCGCGATGCTCATCGCCTACGCGTCCGACAAGTTCCGGCATCGATACCTCTTCTCCATCCTCCCGATCTGCGTGTGCATCGCCGGCTTCGCCATCCTGATCCGCGTCCATGACAACACGAAGCTGCAGTACGCCGCCCTGTTTTTGGTGGCCATGGGCGCGTATTCAGCCATGCCTGTCATTGTGGTGAGTTCCTTTGCGCTTCCGTACGTCTTGCCCAGTACTGACGAAAGATGAAGTGTACCTTCGCCATGAACCTGGGCGGCCATCATCGCAGGTCCGTCGGGACCGCATGGCAAGTCGCGTTCGGAAATATCGGTGGCATCATCGCGGTGTACGCCTTCCTCTCCAAGGACGCCCCCAAATACATCCCGGGCTACAGCATCTGCATTTCGTTCGTGTGCTTGAGCGCGATCAGCTGCACGCTCTACTACGTCGCCTGCTTGATGCAGAATCGGCGGCGAGATGCGGCGCCCGCGGACTTGGGGCTGACGGAGTATGAGAAGACGGAGATGGGGGATCTGAGCCCGGATTACCGTTATATGTTGTAGATAGTGGTCGTTAATCGCGGATTGATGATAGCGAGATTTTAGTCTGTCCTTCTGTAATACCATGGCGATGTAAGTGCACATTTTTTGGCTGATCCTGTGAAATGTGCTAGCCATCGCCCAATACAGTGTCGATCAAGCCCTCAAAAGGCCGAGCATGCCCGTCAGCACGGCATCCGTACCGCCGGACGTCACACCAGGTGCAGTCCCCCCTCACGACGCATTCGGACTGCTCGACGTCTCCACACTATCATTATCCGTCCAAATCTCCTTGCTCTCCTGCTCCACCGCCTTCATCGCGCGGGCGACCTCCTCCAGCTTCGCCACCACATCCAGCACGCCAGCGTTGACCTTGTGGAAGTAGCGATCGTTCAGCTCCCGCCGCTTCCGCGCCAGCCGGATGTCCTTCTCCGTGTCCTCCTCCAGCTGGACGGTGCCGCTGGCGGTGCTGCGGGTGCTCCCGCTGCGGGCGCGGGAAGCGGCGGCAGCGCCCCCGCCGCCGACGGACTCGCTCCCCCCGAGCTTGTCTGCCCGGTCTGAGGCAAGATGGGCTGCGGTGTTGGACCTCGAGTCCTGCTCTGGGCCCTTTTTCCCTGCCCCTCCTTCGTCGTCATCCTCCTCCCCCTGGCGCCGGTCCTCGTCCTCGGTCTCGCCGCGCACCCACGCCTGCGCGAGCGCGATCTGGGCGGCCCGCAGCTCATCCAGGGCCTGGGCGTGGTTGGGGCTGAAGATCGGGTTGCCGTTCAGCGCGCTGAGCTCGACCTCTTCCAGGGTGTTCTGCATCTCGGCCCAGATGGCGTCGGTGCGATCGTTGCTCTGCTGCTCCGCCTTGCGACGGTCTTGCTCCCGGCGGGAGAGCGGGTCGGAGGGCGAGCCCACGGATGAGTCGTTGTTGTTGTTGTTGTTGTTGTTGTTGTTATGGTCATGTTCGGCGTGCCGCGGGTCTTCGAGGAGGGAGCGTTGTTTTGCGAGGGGTGCGCGGGAGGAGGGAATGCTGCTTGTTGGGCCGAGGAGGGAGGCGTTGGATGCGTTGCGTGAGGGGGGTCCGACGAATAGTGATGGCGCTGGTAGTCGCTGCGCTTGGATCTTTTGTGAGGCGCCGGATGCCATGGTTCCCGGTCTGCTATGCTGGTGCGTTGCAATGGAGGAAATACAGAACCGTTCACCCAGCTCGCATTGTATTGTAGCGGGATGAGTACCTAGGCGGTATCAGACTCCTGGTTGGTCGGCGAGGCGCACCCCTTCAAAGGTGGCGCAGCACTCTGCGGTCTCAGCTTAGCTAAGGAGGGAGGAGTGGCGGGCACCGGCCGCTAATCCCAACCCCGTTAGTTTAGCGAACCCAACCTTCTCAGCAGCACACACAAACCCACCGTTCTTCTTATTCGATTTTCCTGAAACCCCGACCGACCAACGACATAACACCCGTCCCCGCGATCCAACATATAAATCGGTACGTTTCTTCTGCACGAAAGAGCAACAGGAAGAGAGCAATCTACGCACCCGTTTCCCTGCTTTCACATTTCTCCCCATCTCGAAGTTGGTGGCCCTCAGACTGACGATTCGGTCCAACAAACAGCAACCATGGGTAAAGGCAAGCCGAGAGGACTCAACGCCGCGCGCAAGCTGCGCAACCACCGTCGTGAGGGACGCTGGGCCGATCTCTCGTACAAGAAGCGCCTCCTCGGAACCGCGTACAAGTCCTCCCCCTTCGGCGGCTCCTCCCACGCCAAGGGCATCGTCCTTGAGAAGGTCGGTGTCGAGGCCAAGCAGCCCAACTCCGCCATCCGCAAGTGTGTCCGTGTCCAGCTCATCAAGAACGGCAAGAAGGTCACCGCTTTCGGTACGTTGAAGAAGAGAATTTCCCGATATGACGAACGAAGAGTCCGAAGATGATCTAACGAGAATCCTTTCTACAGTCCCCAACGACGGTTGCTTGAACTTCGTGGATGAGAACGACGAGGTCCTCCTGGCTGGTTTCGGTCGCAAGGGCAAGGCCAAGGGTGATATTCCCGGTGTGCGTTTCAAGGTCGTCAAGGTGTCGGGTGTCGGTCTGTCCGCTCTCTGGAAGGAGAAGAAGGAGAAGCCCAGGTCGTAGATCATGTGCTCGTGTGTGTGCGTGCTGCTGCCGTGGGTCGGCGTAGCTGTTGGAGGAGGTGGCGTGTGGTTCATGGGTTTTTTACTACTACAACACGGTACAACTGCATGATCTGGGCATCTGGTCGGCAAAAAGAAATATGACCTTCCGGACCTTTTCCTTCACGATGTTTCTTTCCAAAAACGGTCTACATCCTGCTCGCTTCGTCGTCGTTCGTGAACAACATTGAATGGAACGCTTTCGAAATGATAACACTCGATAGCAGTGGCAATTCATACCGGTCGTTGACCTTCCCAATTTGATCTAATACACATAACAGGCAACCTGAACACAATGATATCTGCAAAGCCACGCATGCGCCCAATCAACCGTAGAACGCCTTTGTCCATCCCAGTCTACCGGTAGAGGGTATCTACATACCCATCACTCACTCACGAAGCCCGCTTCACCGCTCCAAGCCCCAACGCCCAGTATCCCGCCACCGCAGCCGCGACGCCCAACCCGAGCGGCAGCGCCCACCACACGATCCAGCCGCCCGTCATCTCGACAGCGGACGACGCACCGGCCATCGTCTTCCTCATCCTCTTCTCCTGCTGAGCCCGCCGCACCTCCGGCGGATCGTCATCGATGGAGAACACGGACTTGAACATGTTCTCGAGCCCAGTGTCGACGGTGTCCTCCTTGAGCTGCAGGTGCGAGGGGCGCAGGTCGAGGGTACCGGCCGTGCGGGAGCGGGTCGTCGACGTCGTCGACGTCGGGGCGGCCCCGTCACCGGCCCCGTTGTCGTTCTCCGCGGGCTTGTTGCGCGACATCAGCGTGGCGAAGAAGTTGTTCTGCTGCGTCTCGGAGGCTTTGCGGAAGATGTCTCGTTTGGGGGGGTTGCGGAGCTTGTGGGCGGGCGCAAGGGGCGCGGGGGGGAGCTGCCCGTAGAAGGGGGATGGGGATTCCTCGCGTGGCAACGGCCGTGTCGTCGGATTGCCGCCGCGCCGGGGCTGCAGGGAGATGAGGTTGGCGCGCGTGGGCGTCCAATCCATGGCGTTGTCGCGGTCGTCGTAGATGGAGGGGGTGGTTTCGGTGTCGCTGTAGTCGGTTGTGCTGAGGCCGTCGTCGAGGATGGTGGAGGGCGTGTCGATGATGGGGTCGAACTGGGGGGCGAGGCTCTTGATGGGGAATGGCCTCGGTGTGGTGTGCGAGTGCGTATCGAACGCTGATGAGAACGCTGTCGAGGTACTGATATGCCCTCTGGTGGGCTGTCCTGGTGTTGCGGGTGGTGCCTCTGACAGTAAGGGATCGTCATAGTCTGCGAACGAGATACGGGGAGAGTTGTCGATCTGGACGATGCTGCGGGAGACCGCAATTGACTAGACTGCTATTAGCATGGTTCAGACAATTGTTAAAGGTGAACTTACCAATATAAAGAAGAGCACGCTCAGCGTATGGACTCCTCTGTAAGCCTGGGCGGGAATGCCTAACGCGTGCGGATTCTCGAGCCAGCGCCAAGTGAGCGCGCGTATGGACATGATCGTGATCTGGAAGAGCAAGAAATTCTTCAACCCAACAAGGCGACCTCTGACACCGGCGAGCTTGTCACTCAGTTTGCTATTCCACCACATCGTCGCGAAACCGATCCACAGCGCCGGCCTCATGAGGGAATCGAGCCAACTGAAACAGCCAGGGGCAATCGAAGTGCTTCCCTGAAGCTGTAAGACGCAAGCATAAGCCGTCATAGGCTCATCTGGCACCATACCCTGCTCTTCTTCGGCGTCCACGAGGAGGTGACGGACGTGCCACGCCATCTGAACGAGGAAACTCAATGTCCAAAGCCACCCAACGAGGGACAACAGGGAACTCCTCCAGCCTCGATTGTCCACCGTCCTTGGTAGGTCACCATGCTTTGTTCTCTCCATAATGCGCCTCAAGTTGTCGGTCTTCGCCGCATAACCAGCAGCCCTGATCTTCTCCGCAACTCGGGGAGCACAGTTGCCGCATACCTGAGGGTAGCGCCGCTCCAGATTCCTCTTGTACTCCGGGTATGAAGCTTCGTAAGTCGCATAGTTAGGGTCCGTCGGAGGAGGTAGGTATGCGGCTATCGCTTGGGCGACCAGGTTCTGGTTCTTCAGACAAGTTTGGCAGAACAGCGTCTCGTCGGACGGTCCCAGACCGGGGGACGTGGGTCGCGGTACGCTGTGCGCATATTGCACGTGAGCTGGCTCTTCGGCGGGTGGAGGATCCGTTATTTGTCCGTTCTACAGAGACAGCAGGTTAGCTTCATGCGGCTATGATGAGGAGCAAAAGGGCGGCGGACAGACCTCGTCGAGATAGTTGACAGCTTCGCAGTTGGCGCACTGGAACTGGCGCACCTCCCGTGCATACTTCTGCGCAGACCGGCTACCGCAGTAGAAGCAGGTGAGATTGCGGCGGAGTAGAGTCGGCATCCTGCATCCGTACTGGCCACGACGGTTGACGGAGGATGGGGAGCGGACGGGTTTCCGACGAACAAAGGCGGTGCAGGACGGCAGTTGGCGGAGGGTCGGGGGGACCTTTTTGTTCGCGGGTCCGCGGTCACATGGTGGAGAATTTCCGTGACATTGTCGGCGATCCCCCGGAGCTTCACCTGCGCTGTTCACCACCTCGACCCTTTTCACGTTGGGGCTGACCACCACCGCTTCCATCCATTCCCGTTCTTGACCGGCCGTGATCGGCGTCCCTTCACCATGCAGAAAGTCCTCCAGCGTACGGCGATGGCCAAGAAGCAGGCCGCCCGCAAGGCCGCATTGCTCGCGAAGAAGAAGGAATCCCAGGAACTCGCCCGGTACCGGCACCAGGTGAGGCAGGTCGAGCAGAACGAGCGGCAGACCATCAAGAGCGCCCGGGCTGCCCAGCGTGAGGACTGGAGACTGGGGCCCCTCGCGCCCCGTCGAGACGTCGGGCTGGCGAAGGACGAATACGGGACGCGGCAACCTCAAGGTCTCCTTCCGCCGGAGCTGCCGAAGCTCCGGTCGAAGAAGCCCAAAATTCACCTCTTCAAGGGCGATCGCGTGGTGGTGCTCAGGGGGCGTGATAAGGGCAAGATTGGACCTGTCCTCCGAGTGGACGAGGACCGGCATGCTGTCATGGTCAGCGGGTTGAACTTGGTATGCTTCGACCGATTGATGATCACCCCCCATCCATGGCTACTGACACCGTCTCTCCTGAACAGGCCGATATCCATCTGGACGAATGGCAGCGTGAGGCTGAAGAGTCCACCGTGCCCATTCGGACCATCGAGAACTACATCCCCGCGGACGACGTCCGCCTCGTGGTCGCCGTGCCCGATCCCAAGACGAACGTTCCCCGCGACGTGATCGTCGACCGGATCGCCACCCGCACCGTGAACGACAAATACGAGCGCTACATCCCGCAGCTCAACCTTCGGATCCCCACCCCGAAGGCGGAAAAGCCGACCTACATGGACTACGAGGACGACACGCTGCGCATCGAGATCGAGGCGAACCCGACCTGGCAGATCAGCCTGCTCAGCCCGCCGATGCCGAGCTCCGTCATCGACGAGCTCCGCCACAAGTACAGTCGCTTCCGAGAGCGGCACGAGCCCGAGTACATCGAGGCCAAGATGGAGATGGACCGCCAGCTCGAGAACAGGAAGAACCTGGCCGGGATGCGGACCCCGCTGGAGGAGTATCACTTGTGGCGGGCGGAGCAGCAGCGGCAGGAGAGGGAGAAGCAGGAGGCGACCGAGGATGTGCTGGCGAGCATCGGCGAAGTCATGGTCAGCGCGATGTCGCGGTCCCAATCTCTGTGAGCTTTGGTCACTTCGACGAGGGAGGAATACCACCACATGTACAATTACTATAAGACGTTTTAGGCCTTGTGCCATCCCGCTGAAGATATATATCATTCCCCTTAAACCGTGCTGGCATGACCTATGCTGCTCGCGTGAACGGGGAGGACATGGTAGACCAACCCCACATCACGCATATCTCCGATCCCCAAACCGCACCACAAAATGTCTAGCTAGGTTACTCCTCCTACTGGATCAACACCCCCCGATACTCCGCCCGCCCCCCCACGCCCTCCAACTGCGGCCACTGCACCAGAAACCGATCCACGACCCGCAGCAGCAAGCGGCCACTCAAGCTCAACCGCCTGACCCGCGCCCAGCTCTCCACATACACCGTCCGCATCCGATCGCGCGCGTGCGCGCCCCGCACGTCCCCGAACCGCAGCAGCACCGCCGCCAGCACGACCAGGACGCCCGTCGCGGGCCCGTTCGTCACGATGAGGTCCGGGAAATCCGCGTCCGGGCCGGAGCGCAAGAGCACCCGCACGCACGCCCCCAGACACCGCCCCGCGGACCACGGCGTCGTGAGCAGCGGCTGATGCACCCGGCGCGCGCGGGGGACCACAATGATATCATACGTGCCCGTGCCCGTGCCCGTCTCCGCTGCCTTCCCCTCCCCCTTCCCCTTCCACCGCCCCACCAACCCCTGCTCAAACTCCCTGGCTTTCTCCGCGCTAAACGCGTCCCCGGAGCTCACGACGTAGGCGCGGTGGGTGTACGCGGTAGGATCGAGATCGCGGAGTAAGGCGAACATCTCGGCGGTGTGGCCTCCGCTGCCCAGGACGATGAGGAGGTGTGTTGGGGAGGAGCCGCGGATGCGGGGTGCGGGCGCTGGTCGGGGGGGCAGGATGGAGAGGAGGCGGAGGGTGGCGAGGAGGAGGAGCAGGAGGGCGAGGGTGAGGAGGAGTTTGGGGGTGGGGAGTGGGAGGGTGGTGGTTGTGGAGGTGGATGTGGATGCCATCGTGGCTGCGCGAGCTGCCTACTGTATGCGACCTGTTGGCGTGCGCGGGTGTTGTGCGTGGAGAAGTCCCATGTGGATGGCCTTGGTGAGGCGGCTTGAGGTGACGGTGTTTCTCTGCGTGTTATATTAGCTTTGGCCTGGCTATTGGGGAAGAAGACGGCTCAGGTACATACATTAATGTTCCCTTCGCGTGGATGCGGGACAGGCTGTTGTCGTCGGGTTGTTGATCGACTTACCGAGTCGGGTGCTGAGTCAGCAGTTCGAGCCTGAGGTATCTACATGTACGCGATATGCGACAGCCTCGCCGCAACCTCCCCTTCTAGTTCTACTACATGAAGACGGAGATGTCAATCAAGCTCAGAGGCAGTATTGCAAAACTGGAATTAAACAGTGCGTCCTTTGATAAAGCCATGGGTATGCCTCATCCCTGTGACCCCAGGCGCTTAATGTATACTATCGTACAGAACAGAAAAAGCAATTACAAAAAAATATGCCCGATCGACTTATGCAAAAACAGAAGAATCGCCGTCAAAAAAACAAGAGGAAAAGTCTTTCAATCATTTAGTTGGGAACGCCGTTCCGGAGCCCGAGCAGGGCCCGTACGTCCGTGACGTACTGTAACCCTTCCAGAAGCGGGATCAGATGGAGCAGGTCGTTATCGGTTGGGTCGCTGATCCAGCCTTCGATGGGGATGGCGTTGTCTGTACAGAGATAGTGCGTCAGTTTGTCGAAACGGAACAGTGGGTGATGGGCGCCGCGTCTGACCTTCGTGGAGCACGTAGCTCATGGGGCTGTTGTCAACGATCATCACCTTGCTCAGGTCAGGCTCGACCTGGCTCAGGTCCTTGATGTAGGCGCCGTTGCGGAACGTGCAATGCTGGCGGTAATAACGACCGACGAAGTATTTCCGCTCCAGCTCGAGCCAGTCGATCACGGGATCGGCGTACTCTTGGACGGATGCGGTGAAGACGACGAGATTATACCATTTGCAGACCTGGTCCGGCAATCAGCATGGCGCTACTTGCACCGCAGCGCTACATACCTTGCGAAGGAACTCGTCGCAGTGTGGCCGTTTGTGGACATAATATAGGATTGGCACTTGAGGTCCGATGATGGTGCCTCCAATCCCTACCGGCTGCTGAAGTTTGACCTCGACCATGTGCCCGGTGGTGTACCGCCCGCCTTTCGCCATGCTGTGGATCAGAGTCTCGTCCAAATCTATGATCAAGGTCTTCTGGTGGGGGCCAACGGCAGAGGCACCGGAGGTGGAGTATGAGGGCTGTCGACGCGGTACTAAAGGTCGAGGGGGTTGTGGTGCCCGAGGGAACTTGGTGGTTAGCTTGGCCGACGGGGTGGGGCTTGTCGGCGACTTGAGCGCCGCAGCGGCAGCCTCTGTGGGTGTCTGGTTGGGATCAGAGCTCTTGGAGATTGAGCCTTGAGCTTTACGTGCCCTGCGTTGCTTAAGTGCGTCCTCATTATGGAGTTTTATACGGATAGATCTCTTAGCAGGAGCGATCTCTTCACTAGCGGTACTCGAGGCGGACTTGGATCGTGTATGGCGGGAAGGGCTATCAGGTATTCGAAGGCGGTCATTATCAAGTTCTGAGTCGGAGGTGATCGCGGAACTGGAAGCAACCGAGGGAGATCGTTTCGACGACTTTTTTAGTCGGGGTTTTGACGAGCTGTCTCTTCTGCGGTCTTGCTCGCGTTGCCCGTTGCTGTCCAGCAGCTCGAGGTTGCCACTGGACCCCGCACCTACTCTTGTGCCCTTGAAAGTCAACGAGCCTCCAATCTTGTAAAGCGGCATCAGGGCTGTGAATCGGCCTTCATCGTCCCGGAAATAAGCAAGCACGTATCTCGCAGGCGCTGTGACTGCCACAGCAACCATCTGGAGAGACCCAACGACCGCTTCGGCCACGCGTTTGTGGATGAGCCATCTGCTGACCCAGGGCCGATCATCCCCGAACTGCTCCGCGGTTGTCGACGATAAGCAGCCTGCTTTCTCATCCGGAGAATCCGATTGTTCAGGGTCGCGCCGATACCCGTCGCCGTTGGGCGATGTTCCTTCTCTGTCTACCGAGCCGTCCATGGCCACACTGGGCTTCTCCGCTTCGTCGTCGAGCGATAGAGCATCGTTGGGGTCATGGAAGGGGTTGCTCTGTGAGGATGCGCGAGACCTCGCTGGGCTGGGCGGAGGTGTCGAGCGATTCCCAGAGAGAATGTTGAGAGAGTTCATCGTCTATGACACGCCATGAACGAGCGGATGGCTGGCGGAACTCGTGCTGTCGCAAGCTGGCGTAACCCCGAATCTTACAGCGGAGGTGCCGAAGGAGGCTGTTGCGGAGGTTGAAGCTTGCTTGGACGAGTCGATATCGGTGAATACTTGAAGCAAGCTTTGTGCGCGGAAGGATAATGGGGTGAAATAGGCGGAGTAACTGGATGCGCGACAACACAACGGGGGAGCGATGCCAGGCGATAGGTTCAACGTGGGAGGAAAGGGTTGGGGGGAATGGGATGATGGGGCAAGCTCGGCTGTCAGCACGCAGAGCAATGACGATTGGGGTTCCCAGCCAGCGGCGGCAGCAACCGAGCGCGCAGATCCGGTGGTCGTCGACTCACCAGCCGGAATTTGTGCGGGCCCGACGACTTGAACCCCTCGACAATCGACAATCGACAATCGACAATCGCCAGTTCTCCAACATCCAACGTCAAACCTTCAACCTTCAACAGTCGGCCTTCAGTATACGGCAAAGCCCAACCTCACGCGTGCATCGGCGAGCAAGCTTACTTAATTCAAGCAGAAACACACTGTGAGTACTTCTGTCTTCCTCTTCCACCGCTGCCTGTCGCTTTTCTTCTGACGTTGTCCCCCGCAATCGCACAGTCGCTCGTCTACAGACATCCTTGTCTCCACCGCACGCACCGGGCTTCGCTGCCGTAGCATTTCGACCATGCCTGCTGCGCCAGCCGCCGTCACCCCGGGGCTCTCGTCCTTCTTGCGGTCGCTGAAAGGCACGCCGGTTGACTCCTCAACGGAGCACCTCATCTCGTACTGGGACCCCGCCTTCAGCCCAACGGCCCGGAAAGTGTATGACTGACACCTGTTAGACTGCTCAAGCGAAGACAGATCCGGAATTCGAGACCATGCGCGATCGCGACCACCCAGCTTCTTTTTCGTGTCGTCGCCGAGTTTAAGGGAAGGGATCCGGAAAAGCTCATTAGCCGCATCCGGGAGGTCGGTCAACGTCTGACGGCCGCGCAGCCGCGGGAGATGGTGGTAGGGAACATCATACGACGTGTACTTGGTCTCGTGAGGGAGGTGGTAGAGGACGGTGACGACGCCGACATCGCTACGGCGGCTGATGCCGAGAGCCATGCTCGCTCTCAGGCGCACAATGATTCTCTACACAGACCGACATTGTCGTCGAGTATATCCACCCTTAGTCCCCTCAAACATGGGGCCACTATGCCTATGGACCAGGAATTACAACAGCAGGATGGCACCCAAACTCCCGTGTCGGATATTTCCCAGAGGCCCCCGCTGCATCCCACTTCCACATCTATGGCCGGCTCGTTGTTCGGCTTATTCTCTTCCGACGTTCCTTCCGTCTCCAGCACACCAACCGGACATCAGTCGCCGCGCCAAGGCAGTGCGGGCTCGCCCGGCTTATCCGCTCTTGGCGGATCTGTCACAAAGAAAGAAGACCTGAAGGCGGAGGTCCTGGAGGGCATTCGGGAGCTCCTCGACGAGCTCGACCAGGTGGACGAGCAAATCGCCGCGTACGCGCTCGAGCACATCCACTCGAACGAGATTATCCTCACGCACTCGGCCTCCGCCACCGTGCAACGCTTCCTCCTGACGGCGGCCAAGAAGCGCAAGTTCACCGTGATCCACGCGGAGGCGTACCCGAACGGACACAACGACACCCACGCCACCGTCCTCACCGGCCACGCGAAGGACGGGGACGAGGAGGCGGAGGCGGACGAGCGGTTCCGGCCGCTGACCGCGGCCGGCATCACCGTCATCCTCATCCCGGACTCGGCCGTGTTCGCGATCATGTCCCGGGTGAACAAGGTGATCCTGGCGACGCACTCGGTCCTGGCCAACGGCGGACTCGTCGCGGCGGCGGGCGCGCGCATGATCGCCCAAGCGGCCAAGGTCCACCAGACCCCCGTCGTCGTCGTGAGCGGGGTCTACAAGCTCAGCCCCGTCTACCCGTTCGACCACGAGGAGCTGATCGAGTACGGCGACGCGGGCGGGGTGGTCCGGTACGAGGACGGGGAGTTTGTCGACCACGTCGACGTCGTTAATCCGCTTTACGATTTCGTGCCCCCCGAGCTGGTCGATCTGTACATCACTAATCTGTAAGGCTCCTGTTTCCCATTGCTTTTCCTTTCCTTTTGGCCATGTTTCACTGACGAGAACTCTTTTTACAGCGGCGGTCACGCCCCATCTTATCTTTACCGCATCGTCGCGGACCACTATCGTGTGGAAGACATTAACCTATAGGCGCTGAATGCTAGGTAAAAGAGAAATAAAAGAAAGAGGAGCGTGTGGGAAGGGATAAAAATGTGATTTTATGTTCTCCGTGGATATGCGTGGTTTGCATCAACCCACCTTTCCCCATTTTCCTTAACCACTCTTCATATTATCACCGGGGCATGTATGTGTCTGTTTCTGTGGCTTTTGTATAATAATAACCCCTCACCCTCCCCATGAAGCAGTGTGTATACACCTGTCTTACTTATGAAGGTCGAATACCTGGTCGGAATCCAGCATGTACTTATACGTAGCTGACCACGAGAGAGAAATTTTCTCACTCTCTGTCTCGGTGGCTCTCTGGCTCTCTTGCTCTTCGCTTGCTGTGTACTTTAACAAAAAAATGAAAGAAAAATACTGTAATAACGGAGGCGGACCTCCGCTGTATCCGTAATCACGGTAGTACAGTGCTTAATACCTACTTATGTCTTGTACATTTTTGATACGTTTTCCTGCCTCCCCGCCGTTTCCTCTTTCCTGCTCTGCCTCTCGCCTTTCGCCTTCCGTCTTCTTCGCCCGGTTGAGTCTCACCGGTGTGTAGTTGATACCTAAGCGACCTACGGCTCACCGCTTAAGAAGAAAGAAGGAAGAAAGGAAGATAGGAAAGACGGAAGAAAGAGGAGTTAAAAATGCTTAATAAAGTGATTGGGCAGTATGACGTATATATTATAGTTCGGTCACACAGCCTCTACTCCTATCTTCTTTTCCTTCCGCCGCCGCTGCCACCGCAGGCTGCTATCTGTTCTCCAATGGCATCGGGGACACACAGTGAGAGAGAGTAAGTGAGCGTGTGAGTGGGAGATAGCAGGAACGTGGATGGCATGTACGGTGGAGCGGCGGTGAGTGGTATACCAGGTACCTCAAGGTACAGGACAGGGCGGGGTAGGGATGCAAGTAGTAGGTAGAGTGCAATAGGTGCAGTGGGAGAGGTGGGAGGTGAGAAGTCCACAACAAGGCGGGGGTTCCCCAAAAAGCCTGTGGGAAAGGAAAGAACTACCCACGCACCCACCGACTGATCCACGGATCGACCGATCGACGAGACGAGACGACCTCAGCCGAGTCAGTCAGTACCTAACGGTGGAGGGATGTGCTGTTGCGAACCTGGAAAGCACGCAAGAAAAAAACGGCGAAGTGGACCGGTCCAGCCAATAACAATAAGGTGAAGAGGACTCAAGCAAAGGAAGAGAGAAGATGTGAGGGGTGAGGTCAGTTTTTCGGTGAGTACGGTACCTACAAGGTGGCACGGTGGGTGAACTGGGCGCAGGTCATGTCAGGTACAAGTACAAAGGAGCACGAGGTGGGGAAACAACATGGCATAGCAAAAGAGGGGAAGGGAAATGGCAAGGTAGGACTCTGGAGGGTAAGGGCAAGGAACAGGGAAATCCGTTGATCACCGTTGCTAACCCGCCCGCCCTGCCGTACCGTTCCACACACAGCAGTTTACGATTATGATTATCGATAACGTTAAGTGGACGACACTTTGCAGTCCTGCGAGTGTGAATGGAGAGGTGGAGTGAGGGGGACTTAAGAGCAAGGCACAAGGCTCTGCCAGGTTGCGAGCTTGCCAGGGCAAGGAAGATCCACATCCGCCACCTATAGCACCCACCTACCCAATCAGGAAAACCTGGTGAAAACATTTTCTTTCTCTTCTCCTTGTCTGTCTGGAGAGGAGGATGCCATTGGCGGGGAAGGGCGGGCGGCGGGGAGAAGCAGGCGTCATGGTGGTGGGATAATCGCGCAGTGCAATGCAGGATAGAGCTTTTTGTTTCTCTTTCTTTTTTTCCTTTCGTTTGACCTTGGTGATGCAAAGCGAGCGGGGATCGTGAAAGAACTTTGCAGGACGTGTGTGCGTATACAATACAATACGTATGGCCAGGTATGATCGGCCCAGGAGAAGAGGGATGTGAGCCAGTAGGATGGGGCTTTGTGTGGGGGTGGTTATGCGCCACTCGGAGGGGGAGGGCAGTCATGCTGCCACTGCCTTCACTTTTGACTGATTTTTTTCATCTTTCTTTCTTTCCTTCTCCGGTTTTCCTACTCGCTTGACCGTGGGCGGAAGGTGCGTGGGAAGTCATGGCGTCAAGTGTTGTTGGCTGGAGGTGGTTGGTGGGTCGTGGTGAGAAGAGGGGAAGACGTGAACGGAAGCGGAGGAGGATGAGGGGGGGAATGCATGCCGAGTGCAGCATGCAGCTGGCAGAGTGCAGAGTGCAGCTGGGCGTGTCTGCTAGGGCTTGGAGCCAGACACGAATGGAACGACGGCAGGTTATAGTGAACGTTAGAGCAAGCACGAAGTCGCGCGACAGGAACAAACGCTGTCTCTCTTCTCTCCGCGTTCCCCTCCCGCCATGCAGACGCGCGCTGGCAAGGCACCGGACAAAGAGAAAGCAAAAGACCATAACAGGCCCAGGGCTATACCTTAGGACCAGGAACCTGCAGGCTCGCCGCCCGTGGTTCGACGGTCCGCAGTTGGTTCCAGCGGCTCCCGACCCGTGAGAAACCCTAGAAGGATGGAGGAGGGGCGTAGCGGGCGGCGAATGGGACGTGGCAAGGCCGTGTCCGTGGGCGTTCCGTGGGCGCGTCGTCGGCGCTGAGCGGGCGCAGTTGGCTGGATGGGACCTGCCTCGGATGCGTGTCCAGAAGTGTGCCCAGCGTGCCCAGAGTGTGCCCCGTACCTGAGGTAGCGCCTACCAAGGACGGTCATCGCCCCGCGGGCAGAGTCTGCACTGGCGCCTCCTCTGTCAGCCCTCTTTGTAGGTACCCGACCGCCAAGCCTGAGGGGGGCGCCGTGGGTCCGGCGTCGAAGCGTGGTCAGGTTGTGGACAAGTGCGGACAAGCGTGCACAGGCGCGGACAAGCGTGGTCAAGCGTGGTCAAGCGTGGTCAAGCGTCAGGGGCGAGTTGGTCCGGCCCACACCAAACCGTTCTGGGGACGCCCGGGCCCCGGTACCTGAACATCCATCCAACATCCCTCCCTCCCTCCACCTGCATCCGTGGACGCCGGACGGATCTCTCCTTGCTCGCGCGACGGACGCCTGCGGCCTCTTCGTGTTTCTCTTGTCTGTCCCCGCCCTGCCCCCACCGACCAACATCCGTCGTCCGCCATTCACGTCGACGTTGGTTCACGGTCATCAGGCTTGCTCGATCATCGCTCGTGACCGGCATCTGCCGTCTTGATCCGGTGGGTGCAGGTCACTTGAAAGGCGAGGTGGGTTGTCCACCGATGATAAAAAGTTTTTTTTCCGCGATGGATCACGACTGCCAACTCCTCTCCGCTCATCCTCCAGTAGACATGATTCATGGCAGTAGATAGTGGTGAACGGTGGTGGAAACAGGACGAGGCAAGGTCCTGAGGAAACGCCTAGGCCAGGGGGAGTCGAACCCAATCGCGCCAACTCGATTTTACCCGAATCGGCGTGGCAGATCACCACATGTGGCATCCTCACCAACCTACGCCCCCTCGCCCCTCTCGCCTGGGCCCCCAGGACGACTGGTCCGACGCGCTGTCGGGACACACCTGATCTGCTCAGGCACAGCGCGAACATGGGAGCGTCCAGCCCCGAAGGAGCTAGGCCGTTAGCTTCTTTCTGCTCACATAACCGGTGCCCCCGTTAGACCCACCCCCCGTTCGTTCTTCTCACTCCCCCAGCTTCTGTCGCGCCCTCATAAATACTCCCCTTCATCGCCCTCTTGCTTTGTCCGCTCTCTACAGGCTTGAGGTCTTCCCATCCTTTGTCCCTCCTTCCCCCCAATCTCCCCCATTCCTTTCAGAGATATCGCATCTCTACCACAGTCCTTCTCAGGATCCCCGTTGCAACCGCACACCACTCTCTCTACAACCACCTCACCCTCACTCAGGCTATCCGCCAGTCCTTGCGATCACCGGTTAGAATCGCTAGTCGATTCTTCAACACATCACCTACGCACTCCAAACGTCCACCGTTCCCTCAAGCCTTCAAAATGAAGACCACCGGCTTCTTCGCGCTCTCTTCCCTTGCTCTTTCTTCCATCGTCGCCGCCGCTCCCCTCGGCAAGCGTGATGTCGACCTCGAAATCGTGACCGAGTACGACGTTGTCACGGTTATGACAACCACCACCCTTTGGGTTGACCCCACCGATGCCGCCGCAGCCACTTCGACTCCCGCCGCTCAGTTCTACCAGCAATCTTCCGCGGTGGCTGCCGTCCCCACGAGTGCTGAGGTTGCTGCCACTTCCGTCGTCTCCGTCGTCACCTCGGTCGTCGAGGCACCGGTTGCGTCCTCCACCACGGCTGCGTCCTCGACTTCTGTCCCTGCTGCTCCCTCTACCTCCTCGACTCCCGTCAGCAGCCCCACCCCCTCAAGCTCTTCCGTGGAGGTCGCTCCAGTCGTCTCGATCCCGGCCTACACGCCCATCCCGGTCACGACCGCTGCTCCCGTCACCACTGAGGTCCCCACCACCAGCGAGGTGCCCACCTCCGTGTACACCCCGCCCGCGTCCACCACCCAGACCTCGGCGACTCCCACGAGCACCAGCTCGTCCAGCAGCGGCGAGGGTGAGTACTCCGGCGACATCACCTACTACAACCCTGCTGGTGGCTACGGCTCCTGCGGCAGCATCCTGAACGACGACGACGACATCGTCGCTCTGGCCTCCGGCATGATGGGCAGCGTCTCGAACGGCAACACCTGGTGTGGCAAGAAGATCCGCATCTACTACGGCGGCAACACCTACGACGCGACCATCGCCGACAAGTGCCCTGGCTGCTCCGGCGCTTCGCTCGACCTCAGCGAGGGTCTGTTCAACAAGCTGACCCCCGCCTGCGACGGCCGCTGCCACGACGTCTCTTGGTCCCTGCTCGACTAGATTCCAACACCCATGCACAACACTCACCTAGCTATCCATTTTCTTTTCGCGCGCTGCTTTTCGGGTTATTGATCACAACCCGCATGGGCTTCCGCTTTCTGTGAAAGAAGAACAGCCCGAGGCACACTTCGCTAGCGCCGCCGGATGAGCGCTTTGCACGACCCCCACACTTTTGTTACGAATCAATACCAGCGTTTGGCGCGAGGGTGAAAAAAGAGAAAGAGCTTGAGAGAGAGAGACAAAGAGATCGGGGAAGACGAAAAAGGGGAAAGGGAAAAACATTGGTTCAGGAGCCATGTTTTGGTTACTTTTCGTTCTTGCTCTCTCTTTTTACTTCGAAAGTGATGATGGAATTGGAGAAGCGTGGGGAGGCTGGACGACATACACACTGCCGGGTTTGCAGTGCACCTCCCGCCTTCACCTCTTTCCATCATCTCGGCCTTTTTTTTTCGCCTCGGTCGTTTTGCAACGACCTTTTTGACTTTGCGCTTTGCTTTCTTGTATGTATGTTCGCTGGTATATGCCAGAAGAGACAAATACGCTTTCCGCTTCCGCTCCGCTGGGCTTGCGAGCTCGTGGGCTGAAGGGAGATGATCAATATACCACCACTACCAATCTCCAATTGAGAAAATCACGAATCGCTTTTCTTTTCTTCTCTTTTCTTCTTTCTTTTGGTTGCTAGCGACGCATCCATGCGTGTGAAGCGATACATAGCCTTTGTTGATGACGTCCGCCCACCCGCCCACCCGTCCCCCTCGGCCAACCGTACTCGAAGCCCTGTACATATTGCATGTGGGTATTGTAGAGTCTCGTGCGGAATGCAGGATAAGGACCGCGCTGATGAGTGTATGTGTGTGTGTGCGTGTGTGTGTGTGTGTGCATGCCGTTCCCTTCTTGAATATGACTGATGATGATGGGCAACGTGGGAAATACGAGAGAAGCCTGGATTGCTCTCGGGCTCGTTCCTGCCTGGGCTGGGGGATTGGAGAGGAGCGTGCGTGCCCGCGTAAGGCATTGCTGACTTTCATTGCAATTGCAGGTTCTTACGGGACGTGGGCGTAAGCTACGATACTGTTATATGTATGGATGATGGGCACTGACGCTGACATGCTGGCTGGATCTTAGGCATCTCGTGAGAACTTAAGAAGAAGATATATCCTTTGTCTTCGTCGCCGTCTCCTTCAAAGTCGATGGGGGGCGCAGCCTACCTACCAACCGACTCCCATCACGATCGGCGCGCGCGCGGCTCTGCCTCGTTCGCTCGTTCGTTCGCTCGTTCGTTCGCTCGTTCGTACGAACGGACCACCACTCCCACTGCACGCACCACCTGCTGCAATAATTTAGTAATACTAAAAATACGAGATGCCGCTGATGATGAAAAAGCCGTGCGCGTCTAGTACTGTAGGTAGAGGTTCGTTGCTGGTCTGTTCTCAGCTTACTTATCTTACCAGATTGATCTGGGTTAGTATGTAGGAGAGGGGAAAGGGCTAGTAAGGTAGCCCGTATTGGGGGGTACGTATTGTTTGTACGGGATACGGGAGTGATCCTACAATACATACTCTGTATGGAGTACGTACTATGTACTTAGTAATGTAATCAATCACGGCTCGGTCTTGAAACGCGAAAAGGCCGTGGGCGCGGCCCTAAACCGAAGCCAACTCCCACGCTACTACTCTCGTCCAGCAACCCCGTCGTGCCCGTCTCCACCTCAACCACTTCCCGTCCTCCGTCCTCCCACCCCCCGACCGGTGCTAGAGTTCCTCCTCCTCCATCTCTCAACCTCGTCCATCCAACACCCAGCATTTTCTCCGGGGATCCCAATCTGTCCGACGTTCTGACGGGTGCCCGCATACGATCCCATCCGTCCTTCAACACTGCTCCATCCTTGACACCTCCATCTCTCGTGCATGTCTTCGCTCCTTCCGCTGCTTCATCTACCCGTGCCCCTGGGTTGGTAGTCGCTGCCGCGCGCTCAACAGTCGCCCACAACCCACCGCCGACCGTTCTCACATCTCTCAATTCCCGCCCAGCCGAAAATCCTCCCCCCTCCCCCTGGGACCGCCTTTTCGAGGCCGCTTCTCCTATTCCACCACGCTTTCATTTCCTTCTGAGATACCCTTCCTTTGTTTTCTCCCGCCGCCATGTCCAATTCCACGACGCCAGCGGGTGAGTCGATCGCNNCCGTGCCCCTGGGTTGGTAGTCGCTGCCGCGCACTGTCGACTAATGCTGATTCAGTAGACACCACCGCCGCCGTCTCGAGCCCGGTACTGAGCACGTCGCAGACCTCCGTCGTGAGCTCGCCTGTGCCTGTCTCCTCTGCCCCACCGGCGACCACGGCGGCAACCTCGTCCGACATCACTACTACGACCCCGTCGTCCACATCAGATACCTCGACCACTACCGAGCCTACTTCGAGTGCTGCGGCCCCAGTGCCCGCGACCACGTCCTCAACCACCACCGCTCCGAACGCGGAAACATCCACCACCACCGCGTCGTCGTTAACGCCGAGTACGACGGACATCATCACATCGGTTCTCACGCTCACCCCGAGTGGCACGCAGACGGGGCCGCTCACGGTGATTATCACGACGTCGATCGGTCCTGCGACTACCGATGATCCTTCCAGCACCGCTACAACCGACGCTGCCAGCTCTGAAACATCCACATCGCCGGCTACGCTCCAAGGGAGTTCCTCCAAATCCTCATCGAGTGGCGGCGGCCTGTCCCCCGAGGGCACGACCGCTGTGGCTGTGGTCGTTCCTGTGGTCGTGGTGGCATTGTTGGTCTTGGCTGGCATCTTCTTCTGGCGGAAGCGCAAGCAGAGGAAAACCGCCGAGGAGGCGAGGCGGAAGGAGGTGGAGGAGTATGGCTTCAATCCGAACACGGACCCCACGCTGCCCGCGGTGGGCGGCATTGGAGGGTCGGAGATGACGGAAGATCAGAGCGGTTACCGCGGCTGGGGAAACACGACGAACCCTTCGCAACGGAAGGCGTCCACCACCCTTTCAAACGGATTCACCGGTCTCTCCGATTCTGGCAGCAACCCGGGAGGATACCACAGCCCGAACTCACCGACGCACACGGACGGAAACTCGGGCGATCATCTGGTCGGCAATCGGCGGGAGACGTTGGACTCGGAAGGCATCAGCGCGCTGGGAACCGCGCCCGTGGCCGGCAACCACCGCTCGGACATCCGACGCGGGCCCTCGAACGCCTCGTCCTCGTACTCGGCGGCGAACCACTCGGACACGTCGGGCGAGGCGTCGGTGCCGATGAGCAACCCGCACGACTACTACGGCGACCACGCGTACTACCAACCGGGCCCGTACGACGGCAAGTACGGCGGCGGCCCGGCGGGAGGCGGGAACCCGCAGCAGCAGCAGCTCCCGCCGCAGCCCATCATCCGGGACGTGTCGGCGCGCCGCAACACTCGGATCGAGAACCCGTCCGTGTTTCCGCAGCCGGGGAACTCGGGGATCGCGCAGAATTTTTAGCATTTGAACGGTTCCTTTTTCTCCTCTTTGTTATATCTTCTTGATCATAAAAATCGACGCGCTTCTTCTTTTTTCTGCTTCTTCTTCTTCTTCTCGTTTTATATGTTATTTTGTTTCTGTCTCCGCGCCCCTTATCAGTTAATGGAAGGGGGTACCATCATTTGGCCTGGCGTTTTTTGTTTTTCTGCTTTTCAACTTCTTCTTCGTTGATCTTGAGCTCTGATTGATATTATTATCTTTTTTTACTTCTCTGCTATCTTGAGCGGATGCCACTTTTTTCCTTTCTATCTTCTTCGTATATTGAACGGTTCTGTTCCCCCTCCTCCATCCACCTATCCTACTACGGATTTACATAACTTATCCCTTCTCTATGTCCCGCCTCTCTCTCTTCGGAAATGTGTCGATCATCTGTTGCTACTGCTCTGACATCATTTTCCTTTCTTTATCCTTCTGTTTTTCCCGTGTTTATCTGGTTGTTCGTTTGTTCGTTCGCTTGCGTGTAATGTATGTGTGTATGTACGTCTTTCGTGAAGCGGAGCGGAGGATGATCGGTGTTCTGCAGTTCTACCTACCTACTTACTTATATCGTATCGTAGCTTACTGTCGTCGTCTTGCGGCGGCGATGGCGGCGGCAAGCGGGTAAGGCAGGATATGGACGCCGAACGATCGTTTCTCCCCTTCCTTTCCGCATCTCTCTTTCATTCATCAACCCACCTACCCTCCTCCGCACACCTAGTCTTTTTTTTCCTACCATGTCTATCATTACTACTACATACTAGTATATCACTATCACTTGCCCTTTACTACCCTTCTTACTACACTTCTTCTTTTTCGGCACTGTCTTTAGATACTACATATACACACACATATACATATACTTACGTAATTTCAAAACCCGCCCAAGGGGGAGGTGACAGCAGGCCTCCGAGATTGGGCTATACCTGCCTTCTTATACCGTATCTATACAATGAATTATTATTCACGTATATACTTCAGTTTCGTTATTATATCCCTCTTCCCCTCGCTATCTCGTTCTCTCTTCCATCATGGTGGTTTTTCGAGAGTAGTTTCTATATAGGAATCAGCGAGAGAGAGAGAAAGGGGGAGAGATTTTGGGGGTTATTCCTTATACCTCTGTTTTATTTTTCTTTTTATTCTTCTTTCCCCCCCCTTTTCGCTCTCGTTTTCTGAAGGTATATGCTAGATGCTTACACTGTGTATATATGTATGTAGTTATATGTATGTAGATTGTATACCTCGTATATACAAAAATAGAAACCTCCAAGGTGGTTTGTGTTGTGTGATACGCTCCTGTACATTGTGTGTATATGAGAAATTGACGTTAAGATCGCGCTATGTCCGGCGTGCTTGCGGATATATGGTTCCCTTTTCCTTCCTTGTGTGCTGGACGGAGCTCGTTGCGTCTTGTCGTTTGTCGTCCGTTACTTCTTTCCTTCTCTCCTCCGTTTCCTTGATTTTATCTCCCCTTCCACATTCCCACCTCCCCCACCATTGCCTCTTCACCACACCCCATCCCCATCTCACCCCCTACCCATCCCCACCTCCTCCCCCGGCGCCGCCGCCGTCGTCGTCACCCGGAGCACAAAATTCACCACGACGGCCGCAAGGAGGGCCAGCGCAAGCAGGGTGGGACCCAGACGATCATCAAAGCCCGCCGCGGCGCGGCGACGGATGCTGCGGGCGCGCCAGTGGAAGGTGACGAGGGCGTACAGCATGGCGGCCATGGCGACGAGGGTGAAGAGCCCCGCCGACAGCCGACCCACGCGGTCGCCGAAGTTCAGCAGGCCGACGGCGAGACCGCCCAGTAGCACGGTGAAGTTGAGCCAGGCGAGGAAGGTGCGCTCGTTGGCGAAGAAGACTTTGGGCTCGACGCGGGTGGGGAGGGCGATGCGCTTCCCTGTGGAATGGAGGGGAGGGGGGGTTAGTGGTTTGATGGGTGGATTTTAGGATGGATGGGTGGGACAGCTTTTTGGCTACGTACCGGGAGCGGTTTGGAGGAGTGGTTGGCTTGACATGTTTGATGGCGGCGGTTGGGTGTGAGCTTGGCGATAGGTGGTGCGAGCTTGCGGATGGAGGAGGGTGAAGAAGAAGGACGAAATGGAGGTCCTTCGAGCAATTAAGGTCGTAGAGAGAAATTCACTGAGAGGATGGCTTGGTGTTGTTTTGCCAATCGATCAGTGAACAGAGGAGACGAGAGCTCGAAGGGGAAGAAAAAGAGAGAGAGAGAGAGAGAGGTGAGGAGCCGACAAGAAACGAGAAGATGCGGCGGCGGTGACATCGACGTCCATCGGAGGGCACGTTGCGCAGCGCTCGCTCTGATTCGACGGATAGGCTGCACGTTGGCCCCGTGAATGCGGACGGCCTGGTTGGGGTTTAGCCCCCCCGCCTTTACGCCGCGCACCAGCCACATCCGCTCTGTTTTGGTTTTGGGCGGCCCTAACGACCGATCTTCCACATCAACCACCACCACATAGACACCTGTCAAACGGGGGGACCGTTGTTGTACATACACAAACACACGCAGAATAAACCGCCTACCAATCGCCGCTTCTCCCTTCCGCACACTTTCTCAACATTATCGCCATAAAAAGCTTCATCGCTCTCTCTCCTCGCCCGACGACCAATTCGATCTCCACCCCTGTTTCTCCATCCACTACCACCAACAACCATGTCACCTACACCTCCCGTCCCCGAGACCCGTCTCAAGCAGATCGCAACCGACGTACGGCCTCTCCCTTCTCCCTTCTCCCTTCTCCTCGCTCCAGCCCTCCCTCTTCATCCACATAAGCTAACCCTCCCTCCCATCACCCACCAGGCCTGCACCTCCGCCCTCGCCAGCGCCGACGGCTACAACCACGCCAACACCCTCAGCTGGAACTCCAGCATCATCGTACGTCCCCCTCCTCCCCCACCTTCCACATCCCCCCCTAACCCACCCCTCCCTCGCAGAACTCCATCCTCAAATCCCTCATTTCCGAAACGACACCGAGCGGGGGGAACGCGGCGGCGCAACCGCCCTTCAAATTCGCCGTCAACAGCACCATCATCCAGAACCTCGGGCCGACGACACGATCATCAGCGGAAGGAGGAGAAGGAGCAGGGGGAGAAGATGCGGTGCAGCGTGCGGGTCGCCGCGGCATGCACACCGCCGCCGGCGCGTATTGGAACAATGAGCGCGATGGCATGTGGAGCTTTAAGTATGAGGGTGGCGAGGCGAAGGGCATGGATGTGGTGATTAGTGTCATGTGGATTGCGATATGAGAGGGGAAAGGGGGGAGGGAGAAGGTGATGGGGGGGGGGGGGGGCATGTTGTTTCTTTCGTCGGGAGTGAGGGTGGGGAAGGAAGGAGAGAGGGATGAGGAAGGGAGGTGTTGTTTTTGGATGTGCACATACACTCTTATACCTGTAGGGTACCGTATATGCCTACTAGTATTTTTGGTTTCTTCCTCTTTTTGGAAAGAGGGCACGTGGACGTTCATTCCCTATTTCTCCTTTCCCCGCTCGGAGGATGTGATACTACCACCTACCCGTTCACTTAACTAACCACTTCCTCCACCCAAGGTAGCAGGTAAAGTAGGTAAGGTAGGTAGTACTTATAGCGAACCTCGATCCTCTTTTACATTAAATATGATAAAGAAGAGAATCTATAAGCTCTAAAGCTATATATATATGGCCATATTATCCTATATCATCTCGAATTTCTACTTCGATATACCTTCTTCCTCTTCTTCCTCTTATACCAGACGGGGGACCTTATGCTGCGTAATCGAAGTGGGCACGTGAGGAGTACAGGAAGGAGATGATATGAACCGGAAATGAACGGAACGAGGCGAGACGAGTCATGACTTCCTATCTGCACCACATCATGACCAGAAAAAGATGATAAGATAGGATAGGATAGGATAAGATAGATACAGCACCCACAGCACCGCAGCAAGCGCCGGCGAAGATAGAGATAATACATATACATATACATATACATATACATATATATCGCCTGACCACACACACGTATATACAAGCACACGTTGCTTCTCCACTTTTGACAAAACTAAACAACGAATTGATGATATTGAAAGGGACCATTGCCGCCGTCCGTCGAACCACGATTGAAAACTAATCGACCCTGTGCCACCAGACCAGAAGGAGGAAGAGGAGACGACGAGGGATGAGGATGGAAGGTGACGATGGATGGGGAACAGAGAAAGAGAAGAATAAAAAGGCTACGCGTCCACAGACGCAGCAGCAGCAGCAGCAGCGGCGGCGGCGGAGGTAGTAGTACCCACGCCATCAGTGCGCTCCGAGCTACTCCGCGCCTCCGCGTTCTCGGCGGTGAACTTGCGGTACAGCTCGGTGATGTCGCTCTTGCTGCCGTTCTTCTCCGTGATCAGGCTCTTGAGCCACTTGTTCTCCATCTCGAGCTGGGCCACCTTCGACTCCAGCACCGTCACCTTCTCCGTCATCTCCTTGGCCGTCTTCTCCAGCGCCTGCTCCCGCTGCTTCTTCTTGATCCGGAACCGCGCGCTCGCCGCCGTGTTCCGCCGTCGCTTGTCCTCCTCCGCCGCCAGCCGGGAGAGCTCCTCCACCGACGGGCTGCCCTGGGGCTCCGAGATGGAGTCGAGCTTGCGCTTGGTGCCCGTCGCCGGACCCGTCGAGCTCGACGTGGGAGAAAGCGCGGTTGTTGGCGAGGGAAAGTTAGGCAGGCTGAAGGCGTTGGCCTGCGTGGCGGGTAGGGGAGCGGTCGAGGCGTCGGGAAGAACGTTGGTAAAACCGGTGTATTCCGGGAACTGAAACTCGCCTGCATCAATCTTTCATTAGCATGATGCCAGGAGAGAGGTGTACCAAGAGTGGGGAAAGGTGCGTGGGCTTTCGCCAAGGACATGGCTTTGTCACGGGTAATTGCGTGCTTGAGCCCCCTCTTGAGTGAAGTCCGACGACGCCAATGACCATACAAAGCGCATAACAAGGAAAGTGAACATGCAGAGAAAGATGGATGGAGGACAGGGATGGAGAGTCAAGGAAAAGAGCGTCACCTACCATTCAAGAAATCCATCGGTTTGGCAGCATCTTGCTTGAAGGATGATGCGTTCTGACGTCGGCTTCTCTCTTCCTGCACTGGATCGTACTCGACTGGAGGCGGAGGGATGTCCGTGATCTCGCCTCCCATGTCGAAGTCGAAGAACTCGGTGTTGGTGAAAAGGGCGAGGTCATCGTCGATGTTCAGCCCATCCTGGTTGTGCGCGGCCAGCTCCTGAGCGGTCGGGATGGTGTTGAGATTCGCGATGTAATGCGAGACATTGACCCCCCGTCTACCGCTGTAGCCCGACATGGCTGTCGAAAGGCCGACGGGGCGAAGCGGTCAGGCAGCGCTGGTGTTGTCGTGCGGCGGCGGCCGGATGAGTCGCAACGGAGGCGATGATGTGATCTTTGCGAAATGCGACACTCCCGAACCTGAGAGAGCAAAGAAGCGAAGTCGGCGGCCGGGACAAGCGATGATGGAAATCAGAGACCTGATGGCTCGCGTACCTATATTCTCTGGGGGTGACGGGCGAGGGGTGAGGGAGGTCAGAAGAGAGTGGGAACGGGCGGTGGTTGGTAGTAGTGTTGTGAGTGGATTACTGTACGGGTGCGGAGGAGAGTGGGAAAAAGCCCCGCGTGTGGGATCTCGAGGGGAGCGGGTTAAGGTTGGGATGGCGAAGCGATCCGGTGGTGGGCCTGACGCCGCAGGGCCCGACAATTGCCGACCACGGACGGGATCAGATCAGGACAGCCCAGGACAAAGAACGGACGGATGCGGCGGATCCTGATGGCTGACGACTGACGATTGACGGCTTGACGGCTTGTTGACGACTGACGGCTGCTTCGCCTTTGTCAGATCGATTATCTCATCTTCTCTATGACGCCGGGTAACTCAGCAGCAACCCCCTCGGTATCCTCACTACCATCTGATGGAATCCACCATGCGTATACAAACACACGATTGCATCTCCGTCAAGTCCAAACGTCTTTCCACCTCGTTGTCCACATTCTGGAATGATCATGACACTCGGTGGCCCCCTCTCCCGGTGTCGGCACGCCGTCGCGAAAAAGTCCATTATTCGCCCGTCTACCTCCCCACTTCCAGCCCTAGGGCGACGCCCCCCCACCTCCCCCCCAAATCCGAAGCGGTCAAAATACCCGCTGGCTTGCTGAGCAATCAAGCCAATCCATGACACCAACACTCGCCGAGAGCTAAAGGAAGGTTGGCTGATTTGTGTGTGTAACAGCCATTACAAATTTTGCCAGGGCCGCCGTCAGGCCTCAGGCATTTGGCGCCTAAGGCACTTAGAGCGTAAGGTATACAATGAGTCTAAGCGAGCAGTATATGCCTGAGGCATATATTTATGGCTTATGCCTTCGTCGAACTATACTGTGAGATCACTCGTTCTGGGATACTCATACTGTTATTAACATTCATTTTCAATCACATCCAGATATATTCTGGAAGTGTTGTTCTCACAGAGGAGTGACAAAGGCAGGCTCTGGATCGCCAGTCCCTTTGACCGGAGCACAGGCCGCGCTCCCGGCCGACGACAACTATCAACAACAACATCAACAAGGGTTTGTGATTCTCCCCACCACCTTCCAGCGCTCTATACAATTCGCGCCGGACAACGCGGAGACACTTGCGCCGGCCACCAGACGCATTCAATGTAGTCCCACGCCATTCCTAAGAATCCAACTTTCAACGAGGCGTACAGATGTCTCGCCGAACCCAGCTCGCCCTCCCCAGCAATGCCGCGCTGTCGCACACGCTCCGCATCCCCTCCAACAGCCCCGATGCCTCCAAGGCTCTCTCGAAGCTCTCGCGCGCTTCCTTGATCGACCTGGCGCTCACCTGGCTTCAACCCTCTCACCGCTCGCTATGCGAACCGTTCATCCGGACCGGAACGCCGGAAGAGGATGAGGATGAGGACGAGGACGAGGAGGATATGCCATATCTGCCCGCGCGGTCTGTGGAGGAGCTGGAGGAGACGTGGAAACAGCTCGCGAGCCGGAGCGGCGGGCGGAGGGAGCTGGTCGAGCGCATCCTGGAGGGCGACTGGAGACACGGCCTCACGCTCTATCAGCTCGCCATGGCGGAAACGCGCTACCTGCTCGACCACCAGACGGCGTTCAAATGGGCGGCGATGCGCCTTTCCTTGCTCCATGGCGACGAGCAAGCGCATGCCAGCTCGTCTGCGGATCAGCATCTCCCACGCTTCCACGCGCAGACCTTCCTCCTCAATCTTCATCGGCACCTCTCGCCTGTTCTCAAGGCCCATTACTACCTCACCCGCATCAAGTCCTTGCCCGTGACCCTCCTTCGACTGCAGTTCCACGACACGCCGTACGGCGCGCAACGGTCGTCGCGCGCAGGCTCCGCCACAATCGCTCATGCCTTCACCAACGCCAAGTCCATGTTCGTCATGTTCCCAGACGGTTCGCCATACGTGTACCTGTCGCTAGCAACGGGAGCGGGATCAAGTTCCAAAGTCGACGGGCTAAGTCTCCGTAACTTGGTCACCGAGGTACGTTACCTCTCGCCCCCCAATCCTCCTCCAGATGCTAACACACTTAACCCAGGCCATCTCCAAAGCCCTATCCCGACCCGGCATCCGCCACGCCCTCAAATCCGCCGCCCTCTCCGCACGGCTCCTCAAAACCATGCTGACCCTCCGCGGTCCCGGACGCAGCAACGCCGCCGCGGGCGGGTGGAGCATCTTCCACGACTCCTCCTCCTCCTACCCCAACGCGCTGGACTTCAGCAGCAGCTCCACCGCCTATCCTCCGTCCGCGCAGCCGGGCGCGACATCCCCCGCATCCGCAACCCTCGCGCGCAACAAAGCGCTGGCTGAAGGCCGCTTCGGCGCCTCGGCCCTGGAGCTCGATGGTTGCGGCCTCGAGCGCCTCGACGTGCGCGTGCGCGATCCGTTTCCGGACCCCCGTCCTCCCGGCGGGAAGGGTGAGAAAGCGCACGTCTCGCGGGCAGCGGATCCTGCGAATCAGACCACCGAGCCGTGGACGCCTGATGTTCGTATTAGTTTCCAGGGCGCCCATGTGTTTGCGGGTCTGCGCCTGCTGGTTGAGGGCGGCGTGATCGATGGCGCGCGCTTGCCCGGGTGGATGACGGGGGAGGCGGGGATTAGTGTTGGGGTTGTTGAGGGGGGGAAGGTGGTTAGCTCGGGGGGGTGATGCCTTCAAGTTGTTGTAGGGTGTGGATATACCCATGGGAGTTTTGGGGTTGATTTGGACGGGCGTGTATGCCGCTGTGATGTGAGGCCGTTTTGATCTCCCTACAGCTGTAATGACAACAGGAATATGCCCTACTCCTTTTTGTACCTTATTCCTGGTCTCTGGTACTACCTGCCTGATCCGACTCCCACGCCGCGAATGTTTTCCCAACCGTGTGTTCTCTGTTTGATCCCGTTCTTTCCCTTCCCGATTTACAGGGTCGCGCTCGAGGTCGTTCTTTACATCGGTCCTCCTGCCCTCCTGCCTTCCTTCCTCGTCCGGCTGAGAGATGTGCAAGGGCTCACGCATTCACAAAGCACACAGCACACGCCTTCGGGAGCGAACCGGCGGAGGCCATGGTGGTTGAAAACGGCCCGGTGGCGGCTTCTTGCTTGTTACGTAGCTTTGCAACCTCATCATTCGCATCTCTTAAAAAGTGTCGAGTAGTCAAAGTAGTTGATATTCGCCACGACACCTCTTGAACAAACTACCTACAAGCCTACAACAATAGGCAACGCACACATCGCATCCGGCAGGGGTATCTATAAACACACCCACCACATCTACAGTATCCACCACTGCACCAACCGCCACATCCAAGCATCCTCCCATTCCATCACCGCCGCTTCGGCGGCCTACCCCTGCGCCGCGATCCACCTGCAGATGCACGGCGCGCAGCCGGCGTCCCCTCCTCCTCCTCCTCACCACCATCCTCACTCCCACTATCCGTCAACTGCACCACAGCACCCTGCTCCACGGAGCGGGACCCCGCAAGGGGCGCCGGACCGCGCCCATTATTCACAGCGGTAAATCCATTGCTCGCCGCCGGCGCATCGCCCGCCGGTTTCCGCGCCACGATCTTGATTTTCTTCCCGCCACGTCCCACGCGCGAGAGGATGGAGGCGTGCGTCGCGGGACTCGCGGCGTGGTTTGCGTTCCCGTTCCCATTCGACACCGGACCGGCGGCGGCCAGGCTGTCGATGAACATGTCGACCGAGCGCGCGTCGGAGTCGTCAACGTCTTCTTCTTCTTCTTCTTCGCCCGTCACCCATTCGACCGCGAGTAGCTTGGCGCGCCGGTTTTCCTCGCTCATCTGCGCGGCGGCCTGGGTGTGTTCCGTCTCGGCGGCGCTGGGCGTGTCGTACGCGCCCTCGGGAGTATCAGCGGGCTTGCCAGCCGCGCTCGCCCTCGCGCGCTGCGACGTCGAGGGGGTGGGACGGATTTGCGCTCCGGCTGCTGCCTTCGCGCCGCTCGCCCGTCGTTCGCGGCGGCCCACGCGACTGTCTCTGAAATCGCTCGGGAGCTCCACGAGGCCCTCGTCGTCGTCGTCGCCCGTTTTGCGAGCCAGCCAGGATGAGATGCGGCGGCCCTTCCGCGCGGGCTCCGGGACATCGCCCGTCTCCGCGTCCGACACGTCCTCGTTCGAGTCGACCAGGATTTCTTCGTATTGCGTGCGCGATTTGCTTTTGCTTCCGGTGGCGGTGGCGCCGGATTTGAGTGACCCGCGCCGGCGCGAACCGAAGTCGCCGTCATCTTCTACGCGGTACCTGACGCGACTCGGATGGGCCTTAGGTTTGGGATTGGCAGTATCTGCGGAGCCATTGGAGGGGGGAGGAGCAACGTCGGACTGCAATATGACCCCGTTGACCACACCGGCGCCGTTACCTCGATGTGCTTCCGCCGGTGATCCTTCCGCAGCCTCACGCTCTTGGAGGATTCGCAAACGCTCGGATGGCAGCTTCAACGTGACCAGCTTCTTTCTTCCCTTCATGGCGGCATATACTTGGATAAACCGGCCCCTCTTTTTGGCATCATCCAGTAGTTGCTTCTCCTGCTTCTCCTTGAACTGGCGCGTGGCGCCATTCTTCGTCTGACCAGCTGACTGGCCATCCTGACCCTTCTCCCCCTTCCGCTTCTTCTTCTCGGTCAGCTTGATATGCTCGTCGGCATCTCCGTAAGGCCTTTTCCGTTTCCCACCAGCGGCTTCCGGGTCAGGATAGTACGGTGTACCCTGAGTGCTCATCGCACGGTCGTCGTAAAACGCCCCTCCAGGTGTCGAGGTGCCGTTTTGCAATTCTGACGTCTCGTAGTGTCCCCCGATCAGCGACGGATCGATGTACTGAAGATTCGTCCGCGGCAGGTTATCCTCGATGAAGGAGAACTCCATCTCCTCTTCTTCGGGCGCTCCCGCGGCGACATCCTCGTCGTAGTATCTTTCGTCCAACGTTGGATCGTGTTCCTTGGCCCGATCCGCTTCCTCCCGTCGTCGCTGGAGCCGAGCGTTATCCAGCGTCGGGTCACGCGAGCCCCGGATCCAGTTCAGGTTGGAGACGGAAAAGTCCACGAGGGATTCCACGCTCCGAACATCCGCGACCTTTTTGGTATCGTGGCCAAGAAGCGTGCCTTTGGGTTCGTAGGGCTTCTGCCGAGGGTCCCGACGGCACGCAGCCCGGTTGCAGATCTTCTGACAATGCGGGCATTTCCAGTTGTTGTCTTCCATGACCGCCTGCGGCATGATCTCGTAACCCCGGTACAGACTTCCGTAGCAGTACCAGAGATCACAGTACTTGCAGGCTGCCATCTTCCAGGAAGGATGGTAGTGGAAGCAGACGTGGCATCGTTTATGACTGTCCAGCCAAGCCTTAGACCGCTTCTTCTTCGTCTTTTTAACGTTGCCATGCTCATCCACCAGGATTTCCTCCTCTTCCGTCTCGTCATCCGGCGGCGGGGGCTGGGTGATGTCCACCCATGGACGAAGCCTAAGTTGCTCTTGGCAGACCTGAGCAAGAGTCTTCTTACCAAGATACCGTCGCTCTTCGATGAGCGGTACGGGTGTCTTCTCGGTAACCCCGCCGTCAATCTCGATGACTTGTAGTCTCCATTCTTCGTATTTATGAAGCAAGTCCTTCCATTTCCATTGCTCCACCCATTTTAGGCCCGAGATGCAACCGCAACTACGACCCATGGCGTAGCAGTCCATGCAGACATCATACGGTTCCTCAGTGTTGGTGCCTAGTGCCGTAGTGCAGGACTTGCAGGTCAAGAACCGGTTGAAGATGTTACCTCTACAGTACGCGCAAGTAACGTTACTGTCGAACGGAAGGAATTCCGGGTGCTCCCGAGGGCCATCGGGGGCGAACATCTCCGATAAGAGGATCGACTTGTAAAGCTCGAGCAGGCGCTTGAAATCCCGCTGGACCTGTCGCACCTTGAAGCTGGACCTCAGCAGGTCAGCCGCTTCACCCGCGACTTCGCTTTGCGCCTTGACAGCTCGGAGCAACCCCGAATACTTGAGGAGGGTGTAATAGACGATGGCCTTATTCTTGTATTGCTCGTCGCGGCACACCATGCGAGCTTTCGGCAACGCCTCGTTGAGAGCCATCTCGAGTGTTTCGACGGTGGTCCGGTTCCACGCGACTTTCATCGTCCGGGTTCCTCGGTTCCAGACTTGATGGGGTGCCAAGGGGGGGATCAAGATGAAGTCGCCTGGTTTCTGCTCGACGATGTACGTTTTGAAAGGCGCCCTCTTCCACGCAACGATCTGCGCGAAATGATCTTCGATTTCGATATCGTGGCCTAATACGGAAAGCCAGTACTCGGCAACCGTGTGACGATCTTTCGTTTCCGTCATGAACCAGATGGAGGATCCAGGCCGCTCCGGCTTTCCGTCCTCCCCCACTGTTGTCGAGGCATCGACCATGATGTTCTGTCCTAACGAAGCGCACATCTCGCGATGAGCGGGGGTGTAGGTGCCTTCGTGGCCGATATAACACATGAGATTCTCCGCCCGCATTTCGGGTGGGAGACTGCTCATAAGATCTCCAGCTCGAGCGATACCGCGTCCCTTGCGTCTCCCAGTGGAAGACGGGCCGTCCTCTTCCACGGCGCCAGGACCCCCGACTTCTCCGGTCGTTTCGTTCAGGTAGAAGAGACCAGCGGGTATATGTTCCTTAAGTTTGTCATGCCATACAGGAGGGCAATCAATGTCCTTAAGGTAGATGCGCTGCCTCGTTTTATCCTTGTAATTGTCGGGTTTTTCGAAGAATTGATCAGCAAGACGGCCCATATTCTTCAGATAGTGCCCTATCGTCAACGGTAAATTCTCCTTCGCGGTCAGGTTGCGCGCCTGTTCAACTACCCTGTATTAGCACATACAACTTCTCTCGCCTTACTCGGCTGAACACGTACTTTTGTCGCCATGATTGTCGCGTAGCCATCTTGGCGTGAACGTCCACGGATCTAGGAGATCGTCAAACCCGTCTATGACCAGCGGTTTGCCTCCGATAATGACATGCAACAGGACCAGCTTCTCGAACTGTTCCACCCCTTGCTGCGCGATCATATGACACGATATGCGGTCGACGAACTGGAAGTTCTCCGTCTCTTCCACCAGCGTCCGGACATCGCAGTCCGGCGGTATCGGCTCGAACGAGGCGCGGGGCCTCTGTGCAGGCATGGCGGCGTCTGGCGACGGGGATGCGCTAGGAGATGCGAAAACACGGTAGTAAACATCAAGGCCGACAAGTGCAAACGTCGCGCGCTATTCGAATGGTGTGCCAGCGCGCATGGCGTCGCGCACGGGTTCTACAGGTAGGATTGCACGTGTCCCGGATGCCAAGGGGCTCGAGAGGATCTGAGGCGCCAGCAGTGGGACGGTGTGAGTTCAGATGGGATAAGTAGCAGGTTGCGGAGAGAATGGGGAAGCTGGGAAAGGCAACGAGACGCGCCGAGAAAGAAGGAAGCGCACGAGCCACATGTCCTGCCGAGCCGACGGAAGTATTCCGGTCCAGGATGCCAGACATCGGAGGCTGGTGTGCATTTTCCGATGACATTGAGCACCTCCAACCTCCCACACCGCAATCCTCAAGCGATAATCACCCTTACGCTCCGCCTACGCGGATAACCTGTGCGGAGAACGCATGTCTCCCTAGAAGGTTGCGATTACGGTCACGGTACGGTCATGGCAATCGGCTCGTTCAGCCGGTGCGCCCGGAAGGTGCAGCAGCCTTCAATACAGGTGCCGAACATCTGTCGCGCCGCCCGCCATCACTTCACCGCGCGGCCCTTTCTAGGCACGAGGGTTGGTGGACATGTCCAATCCGGCGCGCTGGCGCGGACGAAACAAGGCTTATCTCCATGCAGTCTTTCGTTCTCGAGAACGTCACCGCCGCTCCGACGTCCGCTACCGCTCGCTCTGTTGCGCGCAGAATCCACGTCCGCTCTACAGGACAGAGCGGATGCCCCTCCAGCCTACCAGCCTCCGACGTCCGGGTTGCTCTCTCGCCTGCCTTCTGCCGTCGTTCCGTATGCGGAGCTGATCCGCCTTGATAAACCGACCGGCACATATTACCTCTTCTTTCCATGCCTCTTCAGCACTCTGGTAGCAGCACCATTGGCCAACCCCATCGCGGGGCCGGGGACCGTGCTTGCAACAACGGTGCTGTTCATGACGGGCGCTCTTGTCATGCGCGGGGCCGGCTGTACGATAAACGACCTCTGGGACCGCAACCTTGATCCCCACGTTGCTCGGACCCGTCTGCGGCCGATAGCAAGAGGGGCCGTCAGTCCAGAGGCAGCTTTCATGTTCACCGGAGCTCAGCTGTTGACGGGTCTGGCAGTACTTCTACAGTTTCCCACCGAGTGCCTCTGGTACGGCATTCCCTCTCTCGCCCTCGTGGCAACCTACCCCTTGGCGAAGCGCGTCACCTATTATCCCCAGTTCGTCCTCGGTTTGACGTTCTCGTGGGGCGCTATCATGGGGTTTCCGGCCCTCGGTGTTGATCTGTTGTCGAATCATGCGGCGCTAGTCGCTGCGTCTTGCCTTTATGCGAGCAATATCGCATGGACGGTTCTATATGATATGATCTATGCGCATATGGATATCAAAGATGACGCAAAAGTCGGGATCAAAAGCATAGCCTTGCGCCATGAGAAGGAGACCAAGCTTGTTCTGAGCGGGCTAGCTGTAGCTCAGGTAGCTCTCCTCGGAGCCACCGGAGTTGCTGTGGGTGCAGGGCCCATTTTCTTTGGGGGTGCGTGTGGGAGCGCAATCGCGACCTTGGGAACGATGATTTGGAAAGTGAATCTGAAAAGCGTAGCTGATTGTTGGTGGTGGTTCAAGAACGGCTGCTTGTTCACAGGCGGAGGCATAAGCATTGGGCTGCTGGGAGAATACATAGCTCGTCTAGTGGGTCTATATTGAACAGATACTATGAGATCTATACTGGGTGGGATGCCAGCATGCCTTGTGGAATATCAACGGCATTCGGTACATCTCGCACTATTGAAAAGTAGTAGTGCATGGCTGAGACGACAAACATCCATCCACTACTCCTTCACGATGGCCATCAGAAACCCGTCATAATTCTTGTCCCCAACAGTCTGCATGACAACCGCATCCACACGCTTGTCAGCTCCGACCTTCTCGACAACCAACCGGCTTCCTTGCACCCGCGTGTCCGTCAAGGCGAGTTTCTCATCCGCCACCGTCCCTTTCCTGACCACATTATCCACGATGATGCACGCACGAGGCCGACTCATCCCAACCGCCAGGTCAAAATAAGCCCAATTATTCTCCTTATCAGCGTCAATGAACACGAGTCCAAACGGCGGCCTCGCGCCGCTCCGGACCTCCTCCCGCAGCCTCGCCAGCACCTCCAGACCCTTCCCCACCACCACCTCGACCCTGCTGCCGACGCCAGCGCGCTCCAGATTCTCCCGGGCGACCCGCGCGTGCTTCTCGCTGACCTCGACGCTGGTGACGCGGACGGAAGGCGACGCGGACGCGAGCCAGATGGTGGAATACCCGCCCAGGGTGCCGACCTCCAGCACGTGCTCCACCCCGAGCAGCTGGCACTGCAGCATCAGGAACTTCCCCTGCGCCGCGGAGACCGCGATGTTGGGGAGCCCTTGCTCCGCGGAGTGCTGCAGGGCGGAGGTCAGCGCGTCCCGGCGCGGCGACGCGCTGTCCGGATGCAGGTGCTGGAAGGTGAAGTTGTCGACGGCGGTCCAGCGCGGGTCTTGCTCGTAGGATTGGCCGGGTTGGGATGACATTGTTGGCGGTGGGTGCGGAATAGTATTTAGCTTAGGAATGGGGGTAGGACAGTCGGGACGATAAGGATGGGAAAGGTGTCACACGGGGCGGAAAAGGTATATTTAAGGCTTGATGGTATCTACCTGAATGTCGCGCTCTTGTATTTATACACAGCTACGTAGGCATCCACGGAGGTACTGAACCCCGCATGTTCCATCGGAAAAGCGGGTATCGGCCGGAACGGTCGGCCGATGGTGACATACCGTAGCCTCGTTCTACCGATGGCAGGATTGCGGTATGACACATCAGTAGTAGGGATGAGTGCAGTGCACTTGGGTTTATCCGGGAATCCGCATCCTGGCTAAAGAACGTGAAGATATCACGGAATCCCTGATCTACTTGCTCTATACCTTATACTTGATTCAATAAACATGGCTTTCCCTTTGAATCAGGAGTATATTTATTTTAGAAAGGAAAAAAAAAAAAAAAAAGAAAGAAAGAAACAGCTGTTCAAAATGATTCAAACCTTGTGGACTCCATACAAGGGTCGAGTATAACCGTTTCCTTCTCAGATTTTACTATAAAAGGATGTATCTATACAACGCCGTACACTTCTATTATAACACTTCCTACTCCATCGGCGGCTGGGCTTTTGAAATACAACAAGGGGTGCCTGTAGTTCCCTTAACACGTAGAAACGCTTCCACTATCTGTAAATATTTGTTAGACTATTGCTGCGCTGAAAATACAGCATGTAACCCTCACCTTTCGTTATCTTCGTTAAAGCAGTTATGAGACTGATCGCCATGACGCAGGTTCCAAACGCAACGCAACCGCCCGCCACGTATGTCTTCCAGCTTCTGCTGCTCAACTTGATGAAGCACAGAGGCGGCAGGATGTACGCGAGGGCACAGGCGCTCGTTGCGCCGATCAGTTCGAAAACAGAGCCTAGATCGCAGGTGATCAGAGACAGAGTCATCGCGGCCACGACCAGCGAGGTCGTGAAGATAAGATGTAGGTTCGGATTCCAGGGCTCCCCTGGGAAGTAATAGTTGGTCATGACTTCGCGACACACGAACGCCTCCAGAGGAAGGGTTGTCAACATGTTCAGGCCGAAACAACTGGAAAGATTGTTAGTATCGCTATCGGCCAATGCCCAGAATCTGCAACTGCAGGGGGAAGAGTTCATACAGTCTTGCGATGTTCACAAGCGCGTTATTGGTGGGGAAGTTATTCAAGACATTCCCCTGAGTTCGGTCGCCAAATGTTAAATATCCAGCCACACCCATGATAAGGCACGCTACCATGGATATACCGGTTGAGTAATGTGTGACTCGGGCGAATCGATCCATAGTCGGTTTTCGGAGTGAGCCGTAGATGAGGAGGCTGTTGTGGTCTGTATAAGCCTGTTAAATCTAGCTTCAACGGATGTGGTCTCGAAAGGGGGGTTACATACGGCAGACAAAGGCTAGAAAAGTCAGCATATGTTCAGCAACAAGACAGATGGGACAGACGAACCGAAAGATATGACGCCCACAGCTTGGAGAATCCCAGAATGCACCAGTAATCCGCCCTCTATTTTGCCCCTCATGTCAGAGGGCACGCGGGGTCCTTGAGTGACGACAGCTATGATAATGACCAACATGCTCATCAACGCCAGCGTGCTCGCCTTCGCTAACTGGGGGATTGGTCAGCATCCGCGGCTGTAACTGGACGAGGAGAGTTTACTTTTGCAATATCCCGATATAAGGAGAGCGGGTAGGATATCCCAAGAATGAAGAGAACAATGACAGCCCTTCGATCAGTCAGTAGCCAAAGGAAGGACATATCAGGCAGGCTCGGGAACAAGGCAGTCATGACGTGCGGGATGGTGTCGCCCACAATGATACAGAAAGCTAGCATGCCGCCAAAAGCACTATACAAGAATCTATTAGCTGCTACCGAATCTATCAATAGTAGCATGAACACGTACAATGCCCACTGCGCCGCGGAGATGGCGATGAGGCCTGGTCTTCCAAAGCAGTGTTGGACTGTGGCTTGGAAAGAATCAGTGCCGCTCAGCTTGGAGTTCACTACGATCAGGCGTATGGTCCAATCCACAATCACGGTCAGGGTGCAGAGGAGCAGGATCCCCACCACAAGGCCAGCTTGACGAAATGCATAAGGTTGTCCAATGATACCAGCGCCACTTTCAGGAGTCAGCTATGGACCTCAAGACGAGCAGGCTGCTCTGACAGCTGGTCTCCTCTCACATAATACTATTGGCCATGTTCATGAACGCACTATGCATGCCGCTTTTAGGCCTGGCGCTCTCTAGGAAGTCCTCCGCGTTCAACGACTCTGCCATGGCCACTGTCACGCTCGGAGCCTCGATTCCTGTCAGAAGAGGCAACCTTTGTTCTCCTCGTCCTACACCATTGTTCGTGAAGTAGTCCTCGTCGTCCAACGAATACCGCCCCTCGTCCTCAATGTCAAAGCGAACACGATTAGGGGTCCTTGGTGTGCCATCGGCACGGTGCTGCGCAAAGGAGGATTGTCGTTGCGGCGGGCCGGTCCTCAAGGGGCCTGCAGGCGTGGCGGCATGGGGGACATGTCCGCTATCTGGAGAGCCTGGCGAATCCACGGATTGAGTTTCGGCGGCATGGTCGGGGCTATCCGGTTTATCGCGGTAGGCCGGGGGGCTATCTTCTGTGGCCATTGTAGCGCAGAGTGGACATGGTGGTCATGTAGAAGGTGGAAGGAGTGCCAGGAATGCTGCCTGAGGTGCGGTGACGGAGCGGAGCTCGGGGCAGTCCCTTTACGAATCTCAAGGGCGCCGGGGCGGAGATCGCGAGCTGCTTCCGCTGACTAGCGCGCCTTGCCTGCAAGTCGGAGGGCCCTTGGCCCAGGAAGCGGGTACGTACTCCCGCTAGAGCCACCTGGATTCGCAATACGTACCTTCGCAGTAACGGCCACGACGCACGCGTTGCATGCGCTCATAGGGGAACCACTTCACCGCATAGCTACCGCCAATTCATTATACCTCGCTGGCAATATGTCCGCGGCTGGGCCCGAAAATCCGGCACTGAACCCTCCAGGTCCGCTTGCAACCCTGCGATTCGTCCGCAATCGCTCCAATGCCTTGCATTCCATCCGAAGCAGCGACTAACTAGAGTTTCTGTTCAGTATCCAAGTCGAAGAAGAAGAATAAGAAGAAAAGAGTTTCCGGGACCAAAAATGAGCCTACCCAGCGGCAAGGGCTTTCCAACGGAACGTCTGCCATGAACGACGATGACGACGGAGAGGAAGCCGAAGAAGATGGCAGCGCGGTCGAACAAACGTCGCCAATTGTAAGCCAGAATATCGCTCTGGGTAAACGGCGTATTAACATTGCGAATTAGAAAGCCTCCAGCGACGAAAAAGAGGCGATAGGGGCGCAGAAACAAGAAGACGTAGACACGAGTGTGCCACCTGCCAACGGCTCAAAGCCTATGACCAACGCGATTGCGGACTCCCCACAGACCGGCTCCCCGGAGAGCGCTATACCCGGAGACACACGTGAAAAGTTGGACGCATTGGTCATGGAGCGTAATAATCTACGCGCAGAGGTCACGGAGCTGCGCAAATCTCTGGAAACAATTCAGGGAAAACACCAAGGGGAGATAGCGGAGCTGCAGGAGCAGCTCGTAGATGCTCGGTCCGGCAAGGAGCATGTTGAGACGCAGTACCGCAACTTGTTGGGGAAGGTCAACACAATCAAGTCTCAACTGGGGGAGCGCTTAAAGCAGGATGCTGTAGGTCTTTACGAGGAGACAGTGACTCGTTCCTTGATCGCTAATACATTAACAGGAGGAGCTTGCACAGGCTCGTGAAACTATTGAAGAACTCGAGGATCAGAATCGCTCTTTGAAAGAGGCAAATGATCAACTCCTGAGAGATGTTGATCAACTAAAGGAGGAAAGCCGAGATCAAGCACAAGAGATTACAGAGCTGCGCAGCCGGTCAACGCTCAGCCAACAGAATTGGCTCAAAGAGCGTGACGAACTGATACAGCGAGAAGCTTACGCTAGAGAAGAGTTCGAAACAGCTAAACAGGCCATGCAAGACTGGGAGATTCTGGCCATGGAAGAGAGGTCACTGCGGGAGAACCTGGGCGAACGTGTTGCGGAACTGGAGGAGCAACTCTCGCACCAAAGGGAACTCTACGAGAGAGCCTCCTCCGAAAGGGAAACCCAGTCTTCGACGATAGATGGCCTGCAAAGAGCATTGCAGGAAATACAGAATGGTGAGTAATTCAGCCTTTCGACATTTGGCGACGGCCGGTGATGTCTGACAATATCCGTAGCACGTAAAAAAGAACTACGAGAAGTCGTAGAGAATTGCCAGAGTCAGCTGGATTCCCTCCGAAAACAGCTCCAAGAAGCCGAGGCAGCCTCGTCTAGCTCTAAAGCGGCCCTTGAAGCTGCTCAGAAAGAGCTTGAACGTGTATTACCTTTCGAGAAGGAAGTCAAAGAGAAGAATCTCTTGATTGGGAAGCTCAAGCATGAAGCAGTGATTCTGAACGATCACCTTACGAAGGCACTACGCATGCTAAAGAAAGGAAAGCCGGAAGACAATGTCGACCGGCAGATTGTCTCCAACTACTTCCTGCATTTCCTTGCCATCGACCGGTCTGACCCTAAGAAGTTTGAAGCGTTGCAGCTGATTGCTGCGTTATTGAATTGGAACGAAGGTTCGTCAAGCGTCGACAATATTGAGATGTACCTTACTGACCTTCATAGAACAACGGGAGCAGGCTGGCCTTGCTCGTCCGGGCGCATCCAGCAGTAATCTGCGTATTCCTATCTCACCATTCCGACGAACCCCGAGCACGCCTTCATTGAGCTCAGATCCTATGTTCATGCACGAGAACAGCACCAGCAAAGAATCATTAGCTGAGCTATGGTCCAACTTCTTAGAACAAGAAGCTGCAAGCCAACCGAGTGGGTCAAGACGCGGGAGCACGTCTACCTCTACAGTACACAACAGTGGCAATGTCCCAAAGCCCTGAAAGCATCAAGGCGCTGACCTTAGCCCTGTCTCATCTAACCCGGAACGTGTATTCCTCTTCTATATTAGGAAAGTATAATATTGATTTCCTCAGTACGCGAGTCTTGCATTACCTTGAGCTAGCCGGCAACTGGGACTCGCGTGTTCTATCTGGCAGCCCTGTGCCTTGTTCCAATGGAGCTTATGTTGCATCTACTGGCATTTTAGCGCCACTGTTCTTGATTAGGACATCACCACTGCACATACGCGGCGAAGCTTGCTTCTTGTAAGACCTAATGAAAGCTGATTTTCGTATCGAGACAGTGCCACAAGCCAAAGGGTTGGTGTTCCTCTATGTACCTTCGTGTCAAAACTGACCACCGCTGCTTTCATGTTTCCAATATCAAGACCATATTCCCCGTTACTTGAGTCCTATCAGAATGTTGCATAACTCGCGAGTAATATTTTGAGGAACATAAAAACTACCATAGACTGGCTTGTTTGATTCACAGCGTTGCCGTATGGGGTACTAAGACCCCTCCGTTGTACCTAGATAAGGCGATAAGGCTGCCACTATAATTGATCGGACTTTGATACATTACATATGTACACACTGATGCTGGATATGTAATGTAGTCACTCAAGGCGTACGCACTCATACCAGCTCAGGAAGCCTGTCAAGATCATATGCATAAGCTTCTTTCTGCGTGGCTGCCGCTGGCCCGCGCCGTGAGAAAGCCTCCGAGACCGATCAATATGTCAAGCTGCATGTCGCTCCACCAAACTTCGCCGTCCCAACATCCCATCCGCCCAACCTCCCCCGTCCTGAGCGCAGCCCATCCCGATCCCGCAGACACCGCAGCCAACATGCCCCCGACGACCATCGACCTGAGCGCGCTGGAGAAGAACCGGCCGATCGTGATCTCGGGACCGAGCGGCGCCGGGAAGAGCACGATCCTGAAGCGGCTGTTCGACGAGTTCCCCGACCGCTTCGGCTTCAGCATCTCTCGTACGCACAACCCACCCCATCCCGTCTTCGCAACCCCTCCCCCCCTTCCCTCTTGCGCGCGGGCGCTCTGGGTCCTAACCGTTCCGCGCCTCGCGACGCCGTACATAGATACCACGCGCGCGCCCCGGCCCGGCGAGCAGGACGGCCGCGAATACTACTTCACCACCCGCGATGCCTTCGAGAAGCTCGTCGCCGAGGGCGGCTTCATCGAGCACGCCCAGTTCGGCGGCAACTACTACGGCACCTCCGTCATGACCGTCGCCAACATCGCCGCGCAGGGCCGCACCTGCATCCTCGACATCGAGATGGAGGTACGTTCAGGGCCCGGTCCCAACCCCTTCATAGGCTTTGCCTGTTGACCAGATCGTCTTTCTCTCTTTCCCGGTCACATAGGGCGTGAAGCAAGTGGCGTCCCACCCATTCTTCCCGCGACCTCGGTTCCTCTTCCTCGCGCCGCCCTCTGTGGAAGTTCTCGAGCAGAGACTTCGCGGGCGGAACACGGACTCCGAAGAGGCGATCCAGAAGCGGCTGGCTCAGGCCAAAGTCGAACTTGAGTTTGCGAAGACCGGGGGTATTCATGACAAGGTGGTGGTCAACGATGATTTGGACAAAGCCTACAAGGAGGTCAGGGAGTTCATCGTCGGAGAGGCAAGCGCATAAGGGAGTTGGGCGCGGATCCGCTCAAGACGTCGTGGATCACTCAAGCAGTTTCATGTCCAAAGGGTATACGATTGGCTGGTGGTATTCAAAAGCTAATTAAAAAAGAAACTGTATTACCAGTGCTACTGTAGATACTGGGGACCAGAAAGGAACTAGCAGCTAGAACATGTAGGAAGGACTGAGATCTCGTTCAGTCCAAAAAAAAAGAGTAGTTTTGGGCAATTAAAACAAATGAAAGGTCCAGCTTGGAAGATTGCAGCCCCTGATAGGATTGAACCACCCACTTACTGCTCCATCGCTAAGGTTTATGGTGAGAGAAAAGAACAAATGAGACCGCGTCTCGCTGGATGTCCGAGAGGAATACATATATTGGTATCAAACGACTTCACTGGTTCGCTCTGAGTGTCTTGTGCTTTTGGAATATTCAGAGAAGCACCAAATTAGTATCCGTTCATGGTCATTCTCTGGCTGCTTCGACTAAGCTCTCGGTCGGCGCTAGGAGAAATCGGCCTGCTGCCGTGGCCAACAGCGGAGCTTTCCTTCAAAGCAAGCAATTGTTTCGCCCGGAAGGACTCGTAGTGGATCTGAGAGGTAGTCTCAATGAGATCCTGGAGATGGGTGCGGGTCAAGAAGTTCCGTAGGTAAACGAATTCGCAGTGGTTCTCATCCTCAACTATGAACTGTTAGCCACGATTGCGCTCGCATTTCCTGATTTACGCCATACCATTGATCACACCCCAGCGGTTCTGACGCCCGCGAACCTGCTTGCCGCCTACAACAATGGTCTTCTCCGACCCGACGACTGCAAATGGGATCAAGTTCTTGATCTGAGCGTTCAGGGCCACTTCTTCCTGGTCATGCTCCTCATTGTCATAAGGATACATCCTCAGGTTGTGGAAGGCGAATTCCTCTTTTATCCTCTGCTTGAATTCGGCGCGCTCCTCCAGCGTCAAGCTGTCACTCTTGGCGATAACAGGTACAACGTTGACAAATTCTGACAGCTTCTTCAGAACCACGATGTCGATAGGCTTGAGCGAGTGTCCGGATGGCTGAATGAAGAACAAGCAGCAGTGGATACGTGTGTCCTGGAGGTAGCGTTCACGTTGTGCGGTGAGCTCCTTCCTCAGGTACGCACTGTGCTGGTCTTTGATGTACTTGACAATCGGATCCCAGCAGCGTTCGTTGTTGATCAGATCGCCATAGCCAGGGGTGTCGACGATGTTGAGCCGAAGGCGAACGCCGTTCTCTTCGATGATGTGGGAGACAGCTTGTATCTCAGTGGTGCTGCGAATGGGCTCTTCCGGGGACAGGCGGCCCTTGCTGTCCATAAGGTGCGATGCAAAGATGGTATTGATGAGGGTGGACTTGCCCAAGCCCGTTTGACCTATTACGGCTGTGTTAGCTGGGCGATGGATACTATCAGAGGATCTGCAACCAGTCGTACGTACCGACGCAAATGATGTTGAATTGGAAGCCACGCTTCAGGAGCTTCTTTTCGATCTGAGATGTGATGCTGTCGAAACCGACATGGCTTTTGGGGTAGACAGGAGGCTTGTCCTGAACTCCGGCGGTAGCCATTGTGGAGCTGTGTTATGGAGTTGAAGGAGCGCTGGGAGAGAGAATGAGAGAACGATGGAGATGGGACCGGGCGGCAGTATACGGGACGTAGAACGCTGCGATGGGGGATGGAGTCGTGCGATGGGCGTGAGGGTGTGAGGTGAGGTTCGCTCAGGGTCTCTCGCTCTCTCCTGGCGAACTAGGACGTGGACCTTGAGTATGATTGGCTTGGGGCTTGAGCGGGAAAGGGGCAGCTTCGACCTGGGACGCGCGCCGAGCAAGGGGCCGCCCAGTTGGGTTTGGTACGCCTTCTCGGGCCGACGTGGATCTAGCAAATCTTGGGCCGAGCAATCCATCCTCACAGGTGAACACCACATCAAGCGCGTACTTACAGCACCATTCGATTCTGCCCGCCATTCGTAACAGCCTGCCCAGGCCGATCGCACCCGGTTCGAATTGTATTCCTCTACCTGCTTGCGTTTAGAGCCTACCACCACCCGCCGCCGCCTCGATCCGGACGCCGTTCACAATGGCGGGACTTCGACATCTGTCGCTGAATGCGTTCATACAATCTCTCCTGCCAATTGTGCAGGCGCCTGTCCTCCGACCTCTTGGCCTGCCTGTCCTCGGGGGTCTGCGGAAACCTGAGCTATTACCATCTTTGCGCTCCCCAGTAATTGCGATTGCGAGCATCTCTTCCCTCCTCGGCGACATCTGGGAATCGATACTTCGTGCAGTTCCGAAAAAGAAGACCTCGCACATGAAGAAAAGGCACCGACAATATGCAGGCAAAGCACTCAAGGACGTCACATCTCTCAACAAATGCTCTGCTTGTGGCAGGGTGAAGAGGGCGCATGTGCTCTGTCCATATTGCGTGCAGTGTGAGTGGCCTTTTTCCAGCATCCTGATGGCCTCAACTGACGTCTACCAGCTATCAAGAAATGGTTCAACGGCGGGTTTGGTCGTTCGAGTGGTGGTGACAAGGCAGAGATCTGAAAAGAAAATGTATCGGGGTTTCAGATCGTTTGGCGTTTTTGAGGGCATCTCAGGGAGTTTTTCGGACTGGAAGAAGCGATTGTATCGATATATGTAGCAATAAATGTGCGCCTACTATTCATTGTGCAGGTGAGGCTGCAACGGGACTGTAAGGCAATTGTGCTATTTATGATTGCAGCGGTCCATGTGGAGACGTGATGCGTTCGCGGTGCGGGCGAGATGCGGAGGTGCCGCCAAAGAAGTTTCTCAGTACACACTTCCCCGCCATGACGTCGAGCTTCCAAACCACCAACTTTTGACAAGCCTGTTCGACGAACCGTATCATTGATGACCGCCTAAGCGGTTCGATACTTTCTTGGACCGTTACTTCAGTGTTCGAGCAAGATGGTGATTACAATCACTTGATTCTGGTACATGCAGCCGTACTAATTCCAGGATTAGTCAAAGCAATACCTTGCTCTCCACACTCTGGACGACGGTGGGTAAACAATCTCAACATATGCGCAATTCGAAGCCTCCTAACATACATCTCTAGTCCACCCGACGGACATATTCGCGCTTGCGCCCACCAAGTCTGCTCTTCTATCTGCCTCCGGATCCTCCACCATCCGCGTGCATGCCACCACCAGCCCAGACTTTCCTCTCACGCAAACAATCGACGGAGCACACAAGCTAGGCTGCCACCACCTGACAACTAGCAAAAATGGAACAACAGCTGCGAGCGCAGGCTTCGAAGGCAAATTGAAGATATGGGGCGTAGCTGAAGACGGTAAATGGGAGAGCAGAGGTGAAGTCACAGGTAGGTCATGTCCGCTTCTACGTGGCCAGATGCTAATTATGCAGACAAAAATGCCACCGGAGAGGTTTGGTCTGTCGCGCTGAGTGAAGACGGAAGATATCTTGGCAGTACAACCTACGATGGGCGGATCAACGTATGGGATCTTGAGGCTGAAGGAAGGCCTAAAATCAGAGAGTACGAAACGAAGGGCAGCTTCGGAATGGCTGTAGATATGGTGAGACATCCACAACACGTCCTGAAAAATTGCTAAGCAACTCCTAACGGACCTACGTCGCAGTCAACTGACGGACGCTACACGGCATCCGGTCACGAAAATGGCAGCATCTATGTGTTCGCCAATGATACTGGAAGGTTGAAGTACTCTCTACCTGGTAAGCCATGAGGTCGTCTACACATGCTAATGCTGGTCGGAGCACTAATCGCAACATAGGCCTGGTTAAGCCCGTCCGCGCCGTTGCATTCTCACCAGCTGGCAAGCTCCTTGCTGCCGCTGGGGATGCGTCCATTATTGCTCTCTATGACGTCGCGTCCGGTGAACAGGTGGCCACGTTATCCGGACATTCCTCATGGGTCTTTTCCTTGGACTGGAGCAGTACCGGGGAGTTCTTGCTGAGTGGGTACGTTGTCTATTCCGCCATTACACTTCACCCCGAGCGACAAACATCTGACAGCCGGTTACAATTCTAGGGCATTTGATGGGAAAGCCAAGATCTGGTCAGTGGAAAGCCGCAGCTGCGTAGCCACGCATACCGAGACCGATAAGACTCTTTGGAGCGTCAAATGGCTCCCCAAAACAACCAAAAGTGAGATGTTCGCAATTGCTGGTGCCAACAAAAGCATCAGCTTCTACCGCGAAGCTTCCGGGGGTTAGTGTTGCTGGAGGATGCAAAAGCTCGCTGCAAGCTGGTCCAGAGGCAGGCCGCACTCCTATGTTCAAGCCGACGCACTTGTGATTATCAAAGGCGGCAGGGAGTTTTGTGCTTCGTAAGGCTTCAAGGCATAAAGTTATGCTTCGCATAGAGGAGAGGTAGCGCGCGACCGACTGACGCGCCCTTAGCGGCTTGGCATGGATAATACTACAAAAGATTTTCGTGGTGCGCCTTGACCCTTCCCTCTTCACGATACCAAACACGGTCCCAAAATACCCTTGGGTAGTCATACATTATCCGTTGACTTTCCACATTCCCGAGTGACCAAAACCAATCTCAAGTGCCTTTCTAAATCCTGGGGTCCAGTTGGGCGTGCAAGCGCTGTGAGGACTTCGGGTTCGCTTTTAGGCGTACATACAATATACTAGCAGTTCTGCTCTGCATTTTTTGCATCAGGAGAATCATGAACCATTGTCATGCTAGAAGCAATCTCCACGGTTTGTCGGCTAGCTATCGTATCTGGGCAGTACGCTCTGAGCTACGCAGCTGCTTGGACGTGTATAGAGCCCACTTTTGGAAAGGAAAGGGAATGTGAGCTTCAGAGCGCGAATCTTCAGAGCTTCACATTCGGTCAATGGCAGCTGAGAGCTCTTGGGTATGCTTGGCCTACCTCAGGTCTATTTGTTGAAAAGCGCACCAGAAATGCGATTATCAATGGTAAACTGGACGTGCAAGTAAAGTTCGGAAACCAACCGAGATCCCCCCGGTAGGGCTGCGTGACAAACCCGACCGGCTCCTCCCGTGCCTACTCCATCCCAAGAAATTATTATTGGTTACATTCCTCTTCAAGGCATGACATGGCTCCCTCACGAGGATTGTTGCTTCATGGCCGTGCCATAGTCCAGGCTCTCTCCCGGCGCAATGTCCGACTCTATTCCGCTCTTCCCGATCTCGTCCCAGATGCTCGAAACCGATTCCAGTCCTACGTATCGCGATCGCAAGACCCTTACTTGAACCTCTCCATCGAAAACTACATTTTGCAGAAGTCTCCGCCAACATCGACCGTACTTTTCCTATACACCAATCGGCCATGTGTAGTCATTGGGCGCAATCAGAACCCGTGGCTCGAAGTTAACCTTGGCATGCTTGATGCCGTGGACTCCAAAAAAGCAAAGGATACAAAACCCCCGGGCATTGGGAAGGTGGATCTTGTGCGGCGCAGGTCCGGTGGTGGTGCGGTTTTCCACGATGAAGGGAACATGAACTGGAGCGTCATATGCCCGCCGGCAGAATTCACACGGGACAAGCACGGCGAAATGGTGGTGCGGGCTCTTCGTAAGCTCGGGATTGACCGTGTCAGGGTCAATGAGCGCCATGATATCGTTCTTGATGCGAGTCGCCAGGGGCAGGGCCTGGATGCTCGGTCACCTGCGCGCCCTCTGAAAGTCTCCGGCTCCGCTTATAAGCTGACGCGGACGAGAGCTCTGCATCACGGTACATGTCTGTTGTCCTCTCCCAATCTGCATATCATACCTCAGTACTTGCGGTCTCCGGCCAAACCCTATATCAAAGCTAGAGGAGTAGAGAGTGTGAGCTCTCCGGTGGCCAACCTCGGCCTTGAAGTTCCGGCTTTCGAGAAGGCAGTCCAGGATGAGTTCTCAAGCACGTATAATGTCTCGGGCGTCTTCCGGCGACCTGTCATGGTTGGGGAAGACGAGCTCGAGCTCGACGACATCCGAAAGGGCTATGATGAGCTTCGAGTAAGTCGTTGGGAATGCCTGTTCACGCAGTCACCGTTCTAACTGTTCCGAGTCTCCGAACTGGACATACTGCCAAACTCCGCAGTTCCAATTCTCCAGTCACCCCGCAGAGATAGAGAAAGACCACGACCTGTGGATGCAGAGTGGTATACCAGGTGCGGTAAGTGAGAGTGCAAGTGACTAACTGATGCCTCATCCAGACACAACACGTGCTGATAAGGAGGGCTCTCCTGTATTGATATTTCTTGAACCGCCTGCCCGGAAATCCCTTGTTCAAAGCTACAATGTTGGACCCGTTTCTAATGCTGCATTTCTGTATTCAGGACATAGGAATCACTTTTACAGTGCGGAACGGTGTCATAAGCGATATTTTTGCTACTTGCGCCCAAGATGCTCAAAGAGGTGGCAGGATTACGACCTTCCTTCGGGATTGCCTACAAGACCAAAAGCTCCACGAGATAAGAGGTTGGTTGAATATATTGGCCTCCGCGGACGGCACCGCTGGTAGAGAAATCGCCGCCACCGCCGCCTGGTTGGAAGAAATGCTGCCGTCTGTTTCAGACCTACGATGAACCGCTCATCTTGCAACCCCGCTGTACTCTAGTCAATGTAAACAAAAGCTGCGATCCTGATAGTTGTACAATACTTGCAGTGGTGTCAATAAATCTAGCCTGAAGGATGACCGATGACGGGGTGCAGGGGTCCATGGTCGGCTAACGAATCGGAGGTGAGATGATTTCTCACCGATGACTCTTTGCTCAATGGCCCCGAAATCGCCCTCGGCCTGGACATTTTCTTGATTCTGCACCCTCCGCCATCATTTCAATCACAATGCGGGCGCAGGCGCTCAGAGTCGGCAGTGTCGCAAACAGCGCGGTATGTTGAAGTTTTTGCCATAACTGGTCTCATTTTCAGAGGTTCTAATGCGCCGTACAGACCCGGATACGCTCTGCGTTCCACCCTCGCCGCTCGCTGGCCACCGCGCACAATGTGACCGCCAGGGCCGCCTCCGACATTGAATCTCGCACCCCTCCTTATGCAAAGCTCCTCAAACGTCTGGAAGAGGTTCGCCGAGTCCTAGGCTCTTCCCGTCAACTCACCCTTGCCGAAAAGATCCTCTACTCCCATCTTGATTCCCCCGAAGAGTCTCTCCTCACCAACACAAACAATGGCGCCAACATTCGCGGCGTGGCGAACCTTAAGCTCAAGCCCGATCGAGTGGCTATGCAGGACGCTTCCGCGCAAATGGCTTTGCTGCAGTTCATGACATGTGGTTTACCCACCACTGCTGTGCCAGCTAGCATCCATTGCGACCATATGATCGTTGGTGAGAGGGGCGCAGATACCGACCTGCCATTGTCGATACAGGGCAACAAGGAGGTTTTCGATTTCTTGGAGTCTGCCGCCAAGAAGTATGGAATCGAGTTCTGGCCTCCTGGAGCTGGTATCATCCATCAGTCTGTGTTGGAGAACTACTCTGCTCCGGGTTTGATGATGCTGGGTACGGACAGTCACACCCCGAATGCCGGTGGATTAGGTGCCATCGCGATCGGGGTTGGCGGTGCCGACGCTGTGGATGCGCTAGTTGATGCGCCCTGGGAGCTCAAGGCCCCCAAGATTTTGGGTGTCAAGCTGGAAGGTCGGCTGAGTGGTTGGGCTAGCCCCAAGGATGTGATCTTACATCTTGCTGGGAAGCTGACCGTCCGCGTAAGTTCCACAGAGCCCGTGAGCGTGCTCCAAACTAACTGTGTATCAGGGCGGTACGGGCTTCATCATCGAGTACTTTGGTGACGGCGTGGAAACCCTCAGTTGCACTGGCATGGCAACCGCTTGCAACATGGGCGCTGAGGTTGGTGCAACCACATCTGTCTTCCCCTTCTCCCCTGGCCACATCCCCTACCTCGAGGCTACCCACCGTGGCTCGATTGCACAAGCTGCCGCAAAGATCGCATCATCTCCCATGGAGAAGAACCTGCTCCGCCCTGACCCAGAGGCGGAGTACGACCAAGTCATTACTATCAACCTATCCAACCTGGAGCCGCACATCAACGGGCCGTTTACACCGGACCTGTCCACGCCGATTTCAAAGTTTTCGCAAGCAGTGGAAGCCAATGATTGGCCCAAAACGTTCGGTGCTGGTTTGATTGGCAGCTGCACGAATAGTTCCTACCAAGATATGACCAGGGCTGAAGATCTTGTCAAACAAGCCACGGCAGCGGGGCTTAAGCCGAAAGCGGATCTCTTCGTCACCCCGGGAAGCGAGCAAATCCGCGCAACGTTGGACCGCGACGGGACCCTTTCCACCTTCTCCGGTGCTGGCGGCACTGTTCTTGCGAACGCCTGCGGCCCTTGCATTGGACAGTGGAAACGCACGGATGAGGTGCCTAAGGGTGAACCGAACGCGATCTTTACCTCGTACAACCGTAACTTCCCGGGTCGCAATGATGGCAACCGCAAGACGATGAATTTCCTCGCATCCCCTGAGCTGGTGACCGCGTTGGCTTATTCCGGGTCTACCACCTTCAACCCTTTGAGTGACAGCATCAAGACTCCCTCTGGGGATGAGTTCCGCTTCTCACCTCCCCAAGGCTCCGAACTCCCGTCCCGTGGCTTTGCTGAGGGCAATCCGGATTTCCTCCCTACGCCCGGCAAGCCTGATGCGAGCGTCGAGGTTAAGATCGACCCGAACTCCTCACGGTTAGCTCTGCTCGAACCCTTCGCTCCTTTCCCTCGGTCTGAACTGAGCGGCCTTCGCGTACTCTTCAAAGTCAAGGGCCAGTGCACGACCGATACCATCTCCGCTGCTGGACCGTGGTTGAAGTACAAGGGCCATCTGCCTAACATCGCCGAGAACACGCTGATCGGCGCTGTCAACGCCGCCACCGGTGAGACGAATGTCGCGTACGACCTGGACGGTGCCAAATCCGGCATTCCGGAGCTGGCCAAGAGATGGAAGGAGCAGGGCAAGGAGTGGCTGGTCGTCGCCGAGCACAACTACGGCGAGGGCTCCGCGCGAGAACACGCTGCCTTGCAGCCGCGGTACTTGGGCGGTCGCATCATTCTTGCCAAATCGTTCGCCCGCATCCACGAGACCAACCTCAAGAAGCAAGGTGTCGTCCCGCTGACGTTCGCCAATGAAGCCGACTATGATCTCATCGATGCCTGCGACGAGGTCTCGACCGAGGGACTCCTTGACGTTCTGACGAGCGGCGGCAAAGGCACCGTCACCCTCACCGTTCACAAGCGGAACGGCGAGGAGGTCCGGGTCAGCACGAAGCACACGCTGTCGAAGGATCAGTGTGCGTTCATTTTGGCTGGGTCGGCGTTGAATCTGCTGGCGGCCAAGTCTAAGGAGGCTATGGAGGAGATCACGAGGCAGAATGAGCTGAGTGATTGAATAAACGGGAAGCGCCAGTAGGAGGAGGAGGGGGCGAGGAGTGGAAGTTGGAAAAAGAAGAAGGGAGTCTGGGTGGTTCTTTTCACGTTTGATACTTATGGCGGAACGCTTTGCATGTCGCGGTTGCTAAAAAAGAAATCATATTCGCTCTGTGTAAATATTTACATTTTTTATTTTCCCGAGAAGTTTAGTTGTATATATGCTGTTCTGTCTCTCTTTTTCCCCCCTCTCTTTACCTCCTTCCATGGTGACTGGTATCGTCTCCTCTTTCACTCTCATGGAATCGTGTTGTCGTTGTTGGCAGCACATCCTAGGAGTACTCTGGAGTATCAAAATACTCCTATGCGCGCGGAGAGGTCAAGCTGGTCGGTTAAACTATGTATGTATGTACGCTCATGATGACGCTTGATTCCGTTTTTCCTTTTTCCTTTTTTCCCATTTATCTTTATTCCGTTGCTTTTCATGGTCAGGCCATGAGAATGCTTGCTTCCAGACCGTCGGTTTGTTTTCTTATCTTTTGCCTCGGAGCCTCAGGAACGAATAACATTCATCCGTGAGCGGACGACATGGCATGTCATGGCAAGGCGAAAGATAGAAACCTTTTCCCGATGCTTAGATATTGATTCCATATCGGTTCTGGGTCTGGGGATCGACGGTTTGCTTGTTTGCTCACTAAATATTGTTTTTCTCTAGTTTCCAGTTCTACTCCCTAACGGCTTTTTTCTTTTTTTCCCTAACGGCTGCACGCCTTGTTAAACGGTTCGTCTCCCCTCCCCCAAGGACCGCTGGATGTGCAGGGGGGCTTGGTGATGTTTTTCTCATTTTCACACTCTTTTTCACTGTCCATCCCTTCTCTTTCTCTGCTCTTCATCTTTATTATTCTCTCTCGACGATCTCTCGTCGGATATTCCGAGTCGGTCACTAGTAGTACTTAGCTAAGCGGACCGGGGGTGGCTGGGGAAACGGGAATCACGATATTTAGGTTGCATAACCCGAGCGTCGACCACAAAGGAGGATATGCGATGGGTCGCGGCCGGACCACATGGATAGTACGGTTTGTACTCCTCCGTACGGTGTTAGGAAATGAAAGCGACGGCACAGAACGGCCGCGCGACCTCCTTATTAGCTGCAGCGGAACTGTTTAGAGTTGAATTACGCTGAAAAACTGCTGTCTATGCATCCTTTCACCTACTACTTATGATATAGTTGACTGCCGGGGATCCTCGCCTAGGGACGATGAGGTAGATGGACCTGATTTTTATGTTCCTGGACGTTGCGTGGATCTTTGAGCACTCATGGCCTGTGGTCGTTGTTCATCAAACTGATCATCGCCAGCGCTCCCTCCTCCCCCTTTCCTTTCCTTTCCTCTCTTCCCCTCTCCTATATGGCATGGCAATCATGTAAATATATCAACACTGCGTATCCTTCCCTTCGCAGCTGCCGACTGGATGAGGAGGGCTTGTATGTATGAAAGGTATGATGTTCATCGTTGGTCAGTTACTACTGCAAGTTCCTCACCCAGAAACCCGTCCGCGATGTTGGCCGCCGTGGCCGCGTCGACCGCCTTGAATTTCTCCGGCAGGTTCGTCGGGGGCTGGGCCCCCTTCGTCCTTCGTTCTTTTTTAATTCGCGCGATACGGTGCCTGGCCGTTCCCGACCGGGGCCCTTCCCGGCGGTACATCGCCTGCCTTTCATCCTTTGCCGCTCGCCAAGGGGGAGGGGGATCCGGGCGCCACAGGCTGGCTGCTAGGCTAGACAGGCCAGGGAAAGGTAACCCACCGCGCCCACCCAGCGCCCACCCACCCACGCCCGCCCGCCCGCTCGCCTGCCCGTCGTCCCATCGGCTGCCGCATCCCATTTCTCCTGACCACACAGACCGCCCCAGCCCGTGCTTGTCCTCTCTGGGCGGAAGCGTCGTTTTGTGCTGGCGAGCCCGCCCAGTCCCCCCAGTCCGGCTCCCTCTCTGCCTCGTTGCCATCCTGACCGCCCAAACCCAGCCCAATCTTCCCTCCCTGTGCACTCGCGCTGCTTCCGACTAGTCTTCCACTCACGCCGACTCCTACAGCTTCCCTTTCCTGAAACCTCATCCTCATCCTCACCCTCCTCCTCCACCTCCACCTTTTCCCCTCCCTCCCTCTTCTCCTCGACCACCACCAGCTGCCGTCTGCAGCTCCACCGACATCCCCCCAAGGTGTCTGTCTGACAAGCCCGTCGAGTCTGCGAGGTGCTGCTGGCCTTCGCTCTCCCTGCCCCTTCACCCGCCCCGACCGCCCGCATCCTCAGCTGCAACACCATCACCACTACCGCACACCAACGCCTGCCATGGCTTCGTCGTCCTCCAATGTCGTCGGTGTCCATTACCGCGTAGGAAAGAAGATCGGAGAGGGTTCTTTCGGTGTCATCTTCGAGGGCACCAACCTGCTCAACAACCAGCAGGTCGCCATCAAATTCGTGCGTCGATCCCGCGCCTCCTAAGGGGAACCACTCGCACAACGTCCACGGACTGACGCCCTCCTGCAGGAACCTAGGAAGAGTGACGCTCCTCAATTGCGAGATGAGTACCGGACATACAAGATACTGGTTGGATGCCGTAAGTCGCCTCGATGCTCGTCGTTCGTCAATGGTTCGCGTCGGCTAACACGTCGACAGCCGGTATCCCCAACGTCTACTACTTCGGTCAGGAAGGTCTGCACAACATCCTTGTCATCGACCTGTTGGGTCCTTCCCTCGAAGACCTGTTCGACCACTGCAACAGGCGATTCTCCATCAAGACTGTCGTGATGGTCGCGAAGCAGATGGTATGTTATTGACCGGTTACTGTACGCTCCTCCTGCTGATAAGTCCTCCAGCTCTCGCGCGTTCAAACCATCCACGAGAAGAACCTTATCTACCGTGATATCAAGCCGGATAACTTCCTCATCGGCCGTCCTGGCACCAAGGCCGCCAATGTCATCCACGTCGTCGACTTCGGCATGGCCAAGCAATACCGCGACCCGAAGACGAAGCAACATATCCCTTATCGTGAGCGCAAATCGCTGTCGGGTACGGCTCGCTACATGAGCATCAACACGCACTTGGGCAGAGAACAGTCGCGACGAGACGACTTGGAGGCTCTTGGTCACGTCTTTATGTATTTCCTCCGCGGCGGTCTGCCGTGGCAGGGTCTCAAGGCTGCCACCAACAAGCAAAAGTACGAGAAGATCGGCGAGAAGAAGCAGACCACTGCCATCAAGGATCTTTGCGATGGGTTTCCCGGTAAGCCTTGGCCGCTCCCGTAATGCCATGACACTGCTAACGCGTCGCAGAGGAGTTCAACAAGTATCTCAGCTACGTTCGTAACCTTGGCTTCGAGGACACTCCCGACTATGATTACCTCCGCGATCTCTTCACTCAGGCATTGAAGAGTACCGGTGAGGTTGAGGATGGCGAGTACGACTGGATGAAACTGAATGGCGGTAAGGGCTGGGAAGCCATGAAGGCTCATCCTTCTGCTGCTCACTTGCACCACGCATCAGCGCTCCCGAACACTTCTACCCAGGAGATCCACGGCGGCCGTGTCCGCCAGAGCAACAAGCCCGCTGTCTCTGGAGACCGTTTAAACGCGGAACTGCCCATCCCCAAGCCTGGAGCCTCCCGTCCTCCCGGCGGTGCGAGGCAACAGGACAACCGAATGAGTCAATCAAAGTATCCGATGGAGGGAAAACGGAAGAGCACGGGAGATATAGCGGCTCCGGAAGGGTCGACGATGGCGCAATTCCAGAACAGCAGGCAGAACCTCCCGTCAGCTGGCCAGAACGCGGCCCAGAGCCCTACCACGGGGAACCAGCAGCAAACGGCACCGCAGAGGCAGAACCCGCCAAGTGAACAGAAGGAGGGCGGATTCAAGAAGCTCATGAAGGTTTTGTGTTGTGGTAAGTTCGGCAAGCACATGTTGAGATCCTACAGAAACTAATCCAGCATAGCGTAATCACCTGGCACAATACGTATCCTCAGCCACCTAATCCTTGAACATCTCTATCCCGCTTCATATGACACATTTCCTTCTTTCTCACTCCTTTGCTGGTTCTTACCCGTAGCTGACGAGCGATCTGGCAGTGTGCGGCCGGCCTGTTCGATGAGCAACCTTTCCCCTCATAGGGTTTCGTCGTACGGTATAGGACGCTACTGCCTGGATCGGAGTCATGGTGCGTCGTGGTCATCCCAGCTCGTATTCGAGACTGGCAGCTTCAGTTACTGGGCCGCACTTGCCTCGGCGTGGGCAAGAGAAGCACTGGACGGAGTATTATCACCTTGCTCTTGGAACCCCCCCTTTACCACCCCTTTTCCTCTTACACTACCTCCATCGACTTATGCTCCCGAAAAGCTCTAGTAGCATCAACCCAGCAACTAAAGAAGGCCCACGAGCATTACGAGTCACGATTCTTCTTTTCCTGCCATCCTCTTATCGTCTTAGCGCCACATCGTAATACATCCGGGTCGGTCGCGCGCATCCTCTAGACTTGGACATCGCGCTTTTACCCTTCCGCCAACTTCCTTTCTGCTTTGCGGCTCCCGGCACCTGCATCTACACCGCGCCACCCTTGACGATCTCAGCAGACACGCCTTTTCGGGGACACAGACCGTGCTGTTTGTGCGCGGACGGATAATCCCGAGCGGATGCTGGACGTGGTGTTTGTCTTTTGATTTCGTACTTTCCTTGATCACCAACGGGGTGGGGGTATTTTGGCTTCATCATTTTTTTTTTCTTTTTCCTTTTTTCCTTTCTTCCTTCCGTGTATCTTGGGAAGGGTCACAGCGTCCGGCGGGCGGCGTTCTTCTTTTCGTGTGCGTGAGTGAGTTTGTGTGGTGTGCGTGTGTCGTCTCCGTATTTTGCCTTGTTGGACCGTTTTTTTTTTTTCGTCTCCCTGCGTCTTTTTTTGTAATCTGTTTGTTCGTGTGCTAATCGTGCCCTCCCGTGCTTTCTTGCGTTTGCTCGGGAGAAAGGAGACAGAGAAGGGTGCTTTTCTCTTTTTGCTTTGCTTTGCTTTGCTGTGCATTTTATGTGCAGGAGGGATTTTCCTTTTTTTCCTTTTTCTTCTCTACTCTCTTCCACTGGTGCTGTCCGTGTCGTTGCGTGCTCTTCGTCGGCTTCGTGATCAATCGGTCAATCGGTCAATCGGTCGGTCATCGTAGCTGACGGGGTATGTGGTGAGGGGAAAGATGAGATGGGGATCTGGCGTTCAATGGGAAACTCTTTTCTTCTTTTTCCTGTATACTTCTTTTTTTTTTTTTTTTTTTTTTTTTCTTCTCGTTTTCGTTCTTGGGAAAGAAGCACGACGGTACAGTAGAAAGCTGGAGAAGCATCAGGCGGCAACAGCAGTAGTAGATGAAGATACAAAAATAGTTGGACTTGGGTTTGCCTCTTTCTTTTTTTCCCCCTTCTTTTGTTTCCTGGTTCCTGCATGCAATTTTGCATGGTTATCATGTGGTTGGTATGAAGAGAAAGAATGCTCAATACCCCCAGAAAACGCCATGGATCACTCCTTCCTTGAAGCGGAAGGAACGTAGACTCGACATAACCTCAGTCTTCCCTTCCTCGTCATCTTCCTCCATCCTCTCCTTCCCCCTCCCCACCATCCCTTCCTCCACTTCACTTCCCCAACAACCCCCTCAACCTCCGCTCACTCTCACTCATCGCCTCTCCTCCTGCTCCTCCCCCTCCTTCCCCCCCTTTCCTTGCATCCCTTACCTCCTCACCACCACCACCCTTCCCCCCACCCATAACATCCTCCCTCACCTGCTGCACAAGCGAGCGCTCCGGCACGGGCGGCCGCAGCCCGTGATGTCGCTGGGACTCGTTGTACCAGCTCACTTGGCCTTGGCCCTGGCCGTAGGCCCCGCCGCTGCCGCCGCCGCTGCTGCCGCCGTCAGCGTTGCCGCCTCCGGCGTTGCTGCCTCCGGCTTCCCGGTGTCGCTGGGCGTTGTGCTTGGCGGCCCGGATGGAGGAGCGGGTGTAGACGAAGAGGAGGGTGGCCATGGTTAGGGCGGCGAGGGGGGCGGTGAGGTGCTGTTGCGTTTTGTTTGTTAGTTCTTCGGTTGGTAAAGGGGGGATTTGCGCTCTTGCTCTTGCTATTTCTCGAGAGGAAGCTGGACCTTGAGTTGGAGAGGGAGCTGGAGAGGGAGAAAGGGGGGGTGGCTTGGTACTTACTCGTGCGTTTAGGGTGGCGGTTTGGAAGAGTCGTCGTGGTTTTGACGGTGCTTCGGAGAGGTGGTCCGCGGCTTTGGGGACGCTGAGGCGGCCGCCCATTGTAACTGGCTTTGTATATGTCTGTGGGTGGGTGTGGTCTTTGGTGGTTTTCTGTCTCTGCCGGTGGACGAGAACCTGCTCGTTTTTCTTTTGATCCTGTTTTTGATGGGTTACCCCGTGGGACGTATGTGCCTCTCCACAATGCGGAGGAGGGGAACACGGCGCTGTTAAATATGTACGACTTCTATGCGGATGACCGGATCGTCGAGGAAGTGCGTGCGTTGAGTGGTGGAGTGTGGTGTGATGCTGGGCAGAGCGGAAGGAAAAGGTCGGGGTTTGGCGGACGTCATGGGGACGCTGGGCGGGGGAAATGCAGGGCCGACCGCACCCTCCAGGGTCCCGGCAGAGGCGGAGAAGGCGGGGAGACGGGCATTGGGAGGACGGCGCGAATGAAGCTGGAGGCAGGCTCGAAAGGGAAAATTGTATACACTTGAGAAGGTTTCGCCGTGGTGTCGCCTTCCGCGCTCCGCTCTCCTCCGCCGCCGCCTGTCGTCCGTCGGCGATGGCGCTGGGGCTGCCCGGGCTGCGGCTTCGGCGATGCGATACTGGAGTGGACCGCGGCGCTGACTAATGGCGAACGCTGAGAAATGTGGTGCAAAAGATGGCTAACAGCACGCAGCACCGCAGCCAAACAGCCTGTGCATTTGTCAATCCGTCAGCTCGCCGCTCGACTCTCCTTCCTTCGCAGCCGCCTCGATCCGAATCGTGTGTCACTCACACTCCCTTGTCCTGACACCGTTCCCTCAGGTGCATCGACCGATCCGCGCATCCTCCCTCCTCAACGTCATCGCTATAAAACGTACATAGCCCCGCCTCTCCCCCTCCTTCCAGGCAGTAGTCACCTTCGACCTACTGCCGCCCTTCTCGACCTCCAAACTGTATTCTCTACTCCCCGTTCGCTTCTCCACCGCAGCCTCCTCCAGGTTGGCTACCACTCGGCTCTCAGCTTTTCAGCGACATTTCTCCACCGGTCTGCCCAGGATGGCTCCGATCACGAAGGAATGCGACTACTTGGTCATTGGAGGAGGAAGCGGCGGTCTTGCTTCGGCCAGACGAGCGAGCGGCTGGTACGGCGCGAAGACGATTGCCATTGAGAGCGGACGATTGGGCGGGACTTGCGTGAATGTCGGGTCAGCATATTGCACATCAACCCCTGCCGGATCCCAGCTAACAGTCATGCAGCTGTGTCCCTAAGAAGGTGACCTGGAATGCGGCCGCCATCGCCGAGACGTTCGTGGACGCCAAAGCCTACGGCTTCCAGGTCCAGGGCAAGCCTGCCTTCGACTGGCCCTACTTCAAGCACAAGCGTGACGCTTACGTGAAGCGTCTCAACGGCATCTACGAGCGCAACCTGGCCAACGACAAGATCGAGTACGTTGCCGGCCGCGCTTCCTTCGTCGGCCAGCACGAGGTCGCCGTCAAGAAGGGCGACGGCTCCACCGAGCACATCCGGGCCAAGAAGATCCTCATCGCCGTGGGCGGCCGTCCTTACCTCCCGGACATCCCGGGCAAGGAGCTTTGCATCGACAGCGACGGCTTCTTCCAGCTCGAGGAGCAGCCCAAGCGCGTTGCGGTCGTGGGCGCGGGCTACATCGGCGTCGAGATGGCCGGCATGCTGCACGCCCTCGGCTCCGAGACCCACTTCTTCATCCGGGGCGACAAGCTCCTCCGCTCCTTCGACCCCATGATTCAGGACAAGGTGACGGCCGAGTACGAGCGCCAGGGCATCAACCTGCACAAGCACTCCTCCGTCACCAGCGTCGAGGATCTGGGCCAGGGTCAGAAGAAGGTGACCTTCAAGAACAACGAAGACGGCAGCTCATCCTCGGTCGAGGTCGACACCGTCCTCTTCGCCATCGGCCGACACCCGGAGGTCGAGGACCTCCAGCTGCACAACGCGGGCGACATCAAGCTCAACGAGCGCAACCACATCGTCGTGGACGAGTACCAGAACACGTCCGTGGCGGACATCTACGCCATCGGCGACGTCTGCGACAAGAACTTCGAGCTGACCCCGGTCGCCATCGCCGCGGGGCGCAAGCTCTCCGACCGGCTCTTCGGCAACCAACCGGACGCCCACCTCGAATACGCCAACATCCCCTCCGTCGTCTTCGCCCACCCGGAGATCGGCGCGATCGGGCTGACGGAGCCCCAGGCCCGCGCCCAGTACGGCGACGCCGCCATCAAGGTCTACCAGACCTCCTTCACCGGCATGTACTACGCCATGATGGAGCCCGAGGAGAAGGCGCCGACGGCGTACAAGATCGTCTGCGCGGGCCCGGAGGAGCGCGTCGTGGGCCTCCACCTTTTGGGTCAGTCGTCCAGTGAGATTCTGCAGGGCTTCGGCGTCGCGATCCGCATGGGCGCGACGAAGCGCGATTTTGATAATTGCGTGGCGATTCATCCGGTTAGTGCGGAGGAATTGGTTACTATGCGGTAGGTTTTATTAGGGAAGGGGGAGAGGGTTGTAGGTTATGGGTGGGTGGGTGGTTAGGGAGGAAAAGGGGAGTAGAGAGTTATAGACCGATTTTTTGAGGTTTTCATATCATTTTAGATCTTAACGACGTTTTGTATATGTCTTCAAGAATTTCTGGCTTTTTTTTTTTCCCTTATCCCATGAGATTCACATGTTGTTGTTTAAGTTTGACGTTTGACGTTCAACAGTGGACGGTTGACGGTTGACGTGCGATTTGCAGGACCGGGATCAGAGCAGAGCAGAGTAGATGCGACCAGCTTTGAATGTTTATAAATAACGCGATTGATCTCTCGACCCTCTTGATTTAACCTCCATCTCTATCTCTACTTCTATCTCTATCTGTCTTTCCTTCCTTCCTTCCTTCCTTCCGTTCTTCGCGCCGGGCTTCACATACATATGTCGGTCCAACTATCTATATCCAAACCCAAGAGCATGACGGCGAGGGCGGCGATGGTCGTGCCGCTCGGTATGAGCAGCAAGTTTAGGGGCAGAGAGAGGAAAAGAGATTGGTGAGGGATGAGAAGGGCTTAACTCGCTCTAAGAGATATACTCCGCGAGATGATGAGAGAGGGGAGAGGGGAGAGGGAAGATGCGGAAAAGCGTAAGCGTAGATATGAAAGGATATAGAGATCGATACGTCGGTTATGGCCGGTTTGTTTATCATGGTTTGTTGAATTTTTCTCTTTCTCTCCGTCGAGGGAGCTTGCTAGCTAAACTACCTTTGGCTCCTTAGGCTTGTCCTTTTTCCTTCCCCTTCGATTCCGATGGCTGCTTCTACCTCGACGTGGACTTGGACTTGAGCCTTCAGCGCGTCCAACCCTTCCCCTTTTCCTTCAATGCAGAGGATGACTAGTCGAGACGGAAAGGAAGATGGTTGATGGAGAAGAATCGAAGAAAGGGAAGGAGAGGAAAGTGGAAGGAAGGGGAGCCTGATGGAACTACCATCCACATGGCTTCCCTTGGTCGATCTCAATGCAAACCCCTTCCTCCCGAAGCCTGTTTTCCAGATGAATGGAGGATGCGGCTTCTACCGAAAGAAAAAGGAAAGAACGAGGCCTCCATAAGAGTCGTCATACATCCCTCCGTCCGTGCTTTTCGTGCCCGTTTGATGCTGGTACAGAAGGAGAGTTTTGATGCCTGTCCATCGCATTCATTCACACCTCTTCCTTCTCCTTCTTGTTTCTTGCTTGTCTTCGTCCCGTCGATGTCATAACCCCGCCGGAAGGGAGAGCGCAGACTCAGTCGACAAGCTCAGTCCGATTGACTTCCTTCCTTTGAGAATCTCAGGAACCGAGACAACGGATATGGAGAGAAGGACGAAGGCAAGAGGGCGGCTGAGTCCATTTGAAAATGGTAAAAGCATAACGTATGTCTGCCACAAACGCAGGGAGAAAAAAGAAAAACAGTCCGAGAAAAATAGAAAGCAGCAAAAGCAAAACAAGCAACGAGAAAAAAAAAAGGGTATCCGAAATGCGTTAGAGAAACAAGCACGTGAAACCAAAAAAAAAGCAAAGCTGCCGCTCCATGATGAACGCAAGGGAAGGGAGGGATGATGGGTGGCTGACCTCTTCCCCCTTTTTCCAACCGCGCGTTCTCTCCTTTTTCTCCTGCTTCTTTTCTTTTTCCCAACGCCAACGCCAACGCCACCGCCAGCCCACGCCCTCTCCTTCTCCCCTCCCTTTCCTTTTCCCTCCACCCCCCGTCCAACGCCTAGATGATCCTTCCTCCGTTCCTTTTACTCATCCATCCCAGTCCCAGGGGAGGAATAATGGAATGACACGCCAACGCGAGTCATTAAGCCGCGTAATCCAATCATGCGGGCGGTAAAAAAGGAAATAGAGTCAAAATGGACGCCGCCGTCCCGACATGCGTGTTTTTCGAGGCAACGGAATAAAAAGGAACAGGAGGCTACCGACATGATAGTACAGAAAAAGACGAAGAGAGAAAGAAAGAGAGCCGGATGCAAAGAGGGATGGTCGACGGTTAGGGGGGAGAGAGGATTAGGAGCGTAAACACAAACCGAGATGGAAATAGGTGGTCGATGTGGTCAGCAACGGGCATTCGCGGTGAGCCAGTGAGGCAGCCATTCAGCCAGACGGTCCAGTTGATGAACCGTGATAATGAGGAAAGCATCCACGCCCACCTCCTCTCCCCTCCAAGCCCAAACGCGGGTCTTCACAGCAACGGCGGCGTACCCTCGGGAGTGGGATAGTAATCGTCCATCGAGCCGAGCTCGCCGGCATCGACCGCGACCTCCTCCTCCAGCACGACGACGATCTGGCGGAGGAGGTCGGCGAGGAGGGCGCCAGCTTGGAGCGGGGAGAGGCGGGCATCAGCCTCGATGTGAGCACGGCGGTCCGAGGCCAGGGTGCGGATACGGTCCATCTTCGTTTGGGAGTGCTCCATCCACGCCTGGGCGAACTCGTGGATGCGGGCCTTGGGGTACTTGAACCCCCGGCCCCCTTTGTTGTTGTTCGCCTTAAGCGGCTCTCCCCATCGGCCGTCGTCTGGGATGCCGTTCGCCATCAGGAAGGCGAGATGGCTCTTGTAGCAGCCCTTGATACCCGCTCGGGCGGTACGCTCCTTCTTCGCCTTCTGCACCGCCTGCTCCGGCCGGGCGGACTTCTTGCCGAGAGCAAGGGAGGATGCGGAAGAGAAGCATGAGCTGCTGCGGTCCATGCGGGTGGGGGCGGGGTGCGGTTTGGCGACGAAGCCATGCTTGACACGGTGCAGCGGATCGACGGGCACGTCAAGCGAGCTGGAGGAGCGCCGGGAGTAGGTCGAGCTCGACGTGCTGAACCGTCGATGGTCCAGCGCGGTGGTCTCCATCCGCACGTTCAAGCAGGCCACACAGCTGGCGTGGTCATCCTGCTTGGCGGCACGGCATCGCGGGCAGGTGCTGACGGCATGTGACGACCGCCGTTGCTCCGGTTTGATTGGCGGAACGTCCGTAGCCAACGGCTGGTAAGCATCAGGGAATGTCGTGACATCCTGAGGCGAGACGGAGGCGTGCTTGTAGCGCCCCGGATCCGATGGTCCCCGGGACAAGGGTGGATGTTGGCTGTTGAAAGGATCCTTGGCAAAAGCAAAGAGAGGCAAAGCAGTCGACTTGATTGAGTCGAACTCGGGCACCACCTTCCTCAGGCTCGGCAGTCTTCCGGACGAGCTGACAGGGCGGCAGTCGGTCAGCACCGCAGGACGTTCAAGATGATCTGAGGAGAACGTACCCTTTTGGTGGAACATCCAGGTGGTGGTGATGATAGTCGGTATTATTGCGCACCATGACGGATTATTTCGAGCGGAATATCTAAGGTATGAGATGCGTATGCGTGTGTGCAATGAACAGCTGCAGGTTCACCGCTCCTCAGGGCACCTGGCAGCTCGACTGAAGACAGAGAAAAAACCACCCAGACAACGAAGGAGAGTGAGTGGAGTGTGAGTGAGTGCGTTCGTGCGTGTCTAAGCGTGTATATTTTGCGTAGATGTGAGAAGGGGGGGAAGAAGTGACACTGAGGGAGGACAACGAGGCTTTAAGAGAAAAGAGAGACATGAGGGTGAAAGTGAAAGTGAGTGAGCAGGATCCAGGCACGGGTGATGGCAGAGCCTGACAGCCTGACCGGGTCACCTTGACCCTGCAGCCGCTCTCGATCCGGGAGGAGTGAAGTGGATGAGTGAGAGTAGCTACCTCCCACCCCCCTCCCCCAGCTCCCAGCCCCTATCCCTGCCCGCCGAGCCTCTCCGTACAACCTCACCAGCGCAAATGCAGTGCAGCGCAGTCCAAGCAGTCTAAGCGTCCAAGCATCCAAGCAGCGGGGAAGGCGGGAAGGAAAAAGTCAGGTTAAAAAGCCTGTACTCCGTACGTCAGGTAAGGTAAGGTAAGGTTGTAAGGTAAGCTCCAGTCCAGTCCCCTCCAGTCAAGGAGGGAGGGGTGGGTGTGGTAACACAACCTATGTACATAAGCCAAATCCAAATGGGGGGAAAATTCCACCAAAAGAATATGCGGATGCGGATGTGGAGGGTTTGGATGTGTGGATGTGTGTGTAGCCTGTCCCGGTCCCGTCGCCTCCGCCACCCACCTTCCCTTTCGTCTACGTTTACTGATCCTTCTACTCCTCGACCCTGGTTTATGGGAAGAAGAAAAGAGGAGCAGAATAGGATGAGGGTAGGATGGATGGATGTTGATCGGATATCCATGTCGACGTCATGCCAATGTCCATGTCTGATCTCCATGTCCAATGGCCATGTTCATGTCGGTGATCAAGTAAGGTACCAGGTAGGTTGTGGTAGTAGGAGGGCACCGTCGTAGGTCACATGGTTGTCTGAACCACGGAACCCATAAGAAAGAAAAAAAAAAGAAAATGGCGATGACGATGGGCCTGATGAACGTAATACGATTAGAGAGGGAAGGTCGAGGGAAGTTAAAAGTATACGGAGTAGTGAAGTGTAGACCAAAAGAAGGAAAGAAAGAGAGTTATCATTCTTGATACGGTATCACCGGACATGAAGAGAGAAGAGAAAAGAGGAGAAATATATTACAAAAAGGAAAAAAGAAAAAAAAAAGAAAGGGAGAGACGTAGAACCAGAACCCTGAAGCAGCGGAGACTCCATCACGTCGTCCCAAAAGGGGGGCAAAAGGCAAACCGAAAAAGAGATGTATGCGCGTGCGTGTGTTTAAAAGCGGTCTCAAGTAACCTCGCATATGAAGAGAGAGAGTTCGAGTTCCAGTTGCCACGCCATTTGAAAAAGCCCTTAAGTTACATACAACGCATCCTGTGCTCGAAGAGTCACCTTTTCCTCTCGCAGAAGGCTATGCAACGACCCCCAGCCAGACGCTCAAAAAAAAGACGGATATGTGAAAACCTCCCCAGCAGGCGGAACAAGGAAACCACATCGGATTAGTCTATGCAAAGTAATGTAGTGAAAACGCCTGATCAGCGAATTGACCCTTCTACAAAAGACCGAAGGCAGCGGCGGCGGCACCAGCAAAGCCCATCAGGGCAGGGATCTCGAGGCCGGCGGCAGCACCGCTGGTGGAGCTGGAGGTAGAGCTGGAGCCGGAGCTGGTGGCAGTGGGGGTGGTGCCAGTTCCGCCAGGCTTCTCCTGCTCACCAACGCAGGTGAACTTGCCCTGGATGTTACCGTTGCTCTTCAACTCCTTGAAGGTCTTGCAGTCGTCAGTGAGGTCGCCGGTGGACTGGATGTTGAAGGCACCCTTGACGTCCTGGAGGTTGGGCAGGGAAACGCTGGAAGGGTGTTAGTAATCAGCAAAATCGCAGTGTGGAGCATAAGAATCATACCTGGTAAGGTTGCCGTGGAAGTCCAGAGCACCGCCAATGGTCTCGAGCTTAGGAAGGCTGAGGTTGTGGAGTTCGGGGTTGTTGCCGATCTCGAAACCACCGCCAACAGTGGTGAGGACGGGAAGGCTGATGTTGGTGACATCCTGGCAGTCCTGGAAGGTCAGGGAGCCGCCGGTGGACTTGCCGACAGTGGTGAGGTTAGGCGCGGAGAAGGTCTCGAAGAGATCGCCGTAGAAGCCAAGGGAACCGTTCACGCTCTGGAGCAGGGGAACGGTGATGGTGGTGACGTTGGTGAACGTCATGTTGTTGGCCCAGGAGAGGTTGTTGAAGGTGGCCGAGAGGGTGTCCTTGTTGGCCTCAATAATCAGGCTGCTGCCGATGCTGCTAAGAGCGAGGTCAAGGGTGTCGATGTAACGGTTGTTGGCGAGGTAGAAGGTGTCGACCTCCAAGAGGCTGATACCATCGAGGCTCTGAAGACCGGTGTTCTGGATGTTGACGGTGGTAGCGGTCTGGACGTTGGCCGTGAAGTCGAGGCTCTCAAGGTTGGGGAGAGCGTTCCAGACGATGCTGTCGACCGCGGTCAATTCGGGGAACGTCAAGGTCGTCAAGCGAGTGAGGGAGGTGAGCGAGAATTTGCCAGTGATGGTCTGAAGGGTGCTCGCGGAGATGGTGGTGAGCTGGGTGGCGTTGTTGACCACCAAGTCACCGTCGAGCTTCTCCAAGCCATCGAAGGTAAGAGTGTCAGTGACACCGGTAGCAACCGCGATGCTTCCGCTGAAGGTGGAGCAGGCAGCGACGGCCGTTGCATCAGTCGCGGCCGTGATGGTTGTGGTCGCGGAAACCGTGCAGGAGGAGGAGGCTAGAGGCGAAACAAGTCAGTATACCGTTCGTGTGCTGTTGTTGTTGTGGTTGTGGTTGTTGTTGTTTTTGGCCGTCGGAAAGCGTGTACTCCGCGTGTGCTTTCGATGATCCGTCGTGATGCCACCGCGCATTCTCATGTCACGCGAGCATGTGTGTGACTGAAGTATGTACTCACCAGAAGCAATGCCAGCCGCGGCCGCGACGGCAACGGCGTACTTGAGGAAGGACATCGTTATTGAATGAGGAGACTCTTTTCTGCAGAACGAAGCGTGGTCAGCAACAGAAAGCGAGGGAGATGAGAAGCAAGACGAGCAGGCAAACGATGCGACGCCGGGGAGAGGCAAGGAGGAGACGTACAGTGTGTTGTGGATGGTATTAAGACTGCTGACGAGTCGTGGGTTTGGGCTAAGTGGATGGTGGTTGAAATGGGATCGGTGAGCGAACGTAGAGAATTAAAACGAGAGGAAAGAAATGGCGACCTGAAGCCGAAGAGCGGCCGTCGAGAAGGTGACTTGGAAGGCGCGTCCGTGACGAGAAGAGGAAGCAGCCTCGATGTGAGGAAGTCAACGGGTTTTGAGGAGAGCGAGTGGAAGGGAAGGCGGGAGAAGGAGGAGGAGAGGGTCGGGGAGGGCAGGCGGGCAAGAAAAAGGGAGGAGGGAAAGGAGGAGGTGTTGTGAATCGGGGACGCCCCTGCTCCTGCCCCCGGCGAGGCAGTGGGCGGCCACTTGGGAGGCGCTCGGGAGGGCACTGGTCGTTGCCTTAGCGGCCCTCATTCCGGCTAGAGCGCGACGTGGGTGGGCGAGGAGGAGGGCGAGCGGGCTGGGTGATGAACAGCGTAGTGGCCCGCGCGGGTGTGCCGGGGGGCCGGCGTGCTAGCTGCCAGACCTGACCTGCCTGCCCATGGCTAGGTGCCCTCCAGCTGCCTCTGCAACGCCGTGACTGGTCCAACAACACTTCCTCTGTCCGCCCGCCCGCCCATGCTCGTGCTTCCGCCCAGCTGGTCCGTGGCAACAGAAGCCGGCCGGCCTTTCCAGACGAAACGTCGATTTTTTGCTGGTTGGTGCCGTGCGATTGCCATCATTACGGTATCTGTTGTTGTGACCCAGCAGTAGTAACCAACTCACACATCCTCTATGTATATCCTCTTCTCGGTGGTCGTGCACACGACACGAGGTGATGGACGGAGCAGTTCGGGAGTTACCACTTGAGCATGATAAATATTACAACTCCCGTTTGCTACATTCGGTACCTACCATCGAACGAGAGTACAGAGAGTATGTAAGCTCCCTTTCTCTCCTCTTGCTTCCCTACTCCAATTTCACACCAACTTTATTCACATAATCGCCCACCAACAGGACCCGGCGCGATGGCAAAGGGAACCACTGAACGGACATGATCGATGATGGTTGATCGGACAACCAGACACGACACGACCTCCTCCTCCGCCTCCTGCTGCTGCACTCACAGCAGCACATGACAATCCAACCTCCCTTCTTTCCCTCTCCTCCCAATCGATCGCCCTGCGGTGCTCATCATTCATTCATTCCTCCCTCCCTTGGCTGCATCATTGCGTGACGTCCGAACGGGCCGTGGAGCGAGCGCGCTGGAGACAAACCGATCCCTAGGCTGTCATTCGCGACGCTGTCCGTTTGAGGGCACGCGTGTAACCAAACAAAAAGAAGAAAAAAAGGGGGGCCACGCCAGCCAGTAACCAGCCAACCAGTCCCCCTCCCTAGCCACCCCCCTTGCGATGAAAAAGGGGACTCTCAAAATATAAACAACACCAGCCGCAACCCTGACTGACTGATTGACTGACTGAGTGACTGACATGACATGACGGCTTTCATTCCCATCCAGCCCCGTTCCTTAGAGAAAGGGGGCAAAAGGGGATCAACGGTGAGGATATGAGGCATGCCGAATGGCCTCACATGAACTATTCCTGGAAAAAATAAAATACAATATCAACAACAAAATACCACTTGCCCCCTTCCTTTCACTAATACCTCCTAGCGCGCACCGCCAGGGGGCGCAGAGTGGGGAAAGCTTCGTCGGACGATCTGCCCGCCCGAAACAAGCAATCAACAAGCCTTCCAGGATCCATCCGTCCGCCTGTCTTTCTTCCTTTCATTTCTCATCAGCAGGACCCGGTCTTGGTTAAATTGTGCTATTTCCCCTTTTCTTTTTCTTCCGGTGGTAGAGGTTGCTTTCTTCTTTTCATTCATCTACAATGCAATCTCGGATATAGTGTCTGGATGGGTGTTCTTCGCAAGGATGGAGTCAAGCCCACCACTAGCCACCCACCCACCCATCTAATAGCCTCTCCGGCTGTGAACACACGGGAGAATCAGAAAGAGGGTTTTATGATAGGAGGCCCTGCATGGGATCGCAAATGACAGCAACAGTGTGTTGTTATTCCTAGAAAAAGGGGGAGGGAGATATGTAAGAATGGCAGGAGGAGCGTTGCACCCCCGTGTTTCAACCGCAGTGACAGCCGGAACAGCGCGAGAGCCGATATCGATGCCGATATCGATGTCAAATGTCGATGTCGATGCTCATGACGCTGAGGCTGAGGCTGTCCGTCCTACGTGTGCAGCATCGCTTCTATTTCGGCCTTCAACGCTGGCTTGTGATCCTGTCTGTGCTGCTGGAAAGCTCGAACACTCCTGTGACGTCTGAACTCTCCGTCGCATTGACGAGAAGCTTGCTTGATGCGAGACGCACGGAGGGATGACAAGGAGGAGGGCGCTGGCAAGCTGACAGGGCTGGCAATCTTCATCCATCCATTCAATCATCTGTCTATCCATGGTTCCCAAGCCGATGATGAAGGAAAAGAGCAGACACGGTCCCCGTGCCGAACCGACCAACCGACCGACCATCCCATCCATCCATCCCATTCCAAACCAATCCCAACTCAGCCTAACGTAATGGAGAGAAAGAGGAGAATCGTCGTCAGCTCGGCCGCGTCGTCGTTATCGTTTGTCGTTGGCTTTTGGTGGGCCGCGGGCAGCACATGGCAGAATGGAAATGGAAGTCCCTGTTCCCCCAAGGTCCACCCAAATTCCGTGTGCGTTCGCGGAAATCGCTGATCGAAGGCAAGAGAGCGAGAGAGAGGAATTTGGCAAGGGCCCCGATCGCGTTCCCGTGTGTGGCTGCAGGATGTTAGTTATGTAAAGTACCTAAAATAGAAGTGAGTGGGCCCTGGAAGCTGTGAGACAGCCTATCGCGTTGCGTGCCGGGTGGCGCGTTCTCTCATGTTACCATACCATCGCACGCGTATTGACACCTCAGGTACCGCGTCGTTGCATTGGAGTACTCCATAGGGGCACTCACACATGCATCCATTCATCGATGCATCAGTCCAGACACACGTATCAAGCCTCACGCCCTCCAGCCTCTCGATCGCCACCATCTCCACCTCCCGCCTTCACTCCCATCCAGTCCAGTCCAGTCCAGCCTTCTTCAATGCAGCTGTCACCGCTGAACCAGCCGGACATCTTCCTTTCACCGGCGAGAGGGAGAGAGGGAGGGAACTGTTGAACCGACCAACCACCACCACCGCGCGAGGCCCCACAATATGTAGGTCCCGATCGATAGATTGGATTTTTGTGGATATGTACATGCATAGGTGAAAAAAGGATGCTGGTCCTCTGTATGTATGTACGAAAGTCTCTCTCTGCCCTGCCCTGCACTTCCCAGCCCAATGAGGGAATGGAGGGATGTCGGGTCCGGTGGGGGACTGGGGGGAGGATGCACATCGCTATTTCCATGGGATATTTGGAGATTTTGGACTGATTGATTGATTGATTGATTGGAATGGTCCCTTTTTTGAATGCCGAAGCTGAACCGAACCACTGCTGATCAAAGGTCGAGATTGAACGACTGCAATAACGTGGGATAGTATGTGTTTGCGGTGTTCATATCACTGCTTTTCTCTCTTTTGTCGCTTTCTTTTGTGCATATAAGATCTTTCCCCTTCTTCTAAAGGGATATTCTCCAAAACCGTATGACGACGTTTCTATGAGAGAAGGCTGGCCTTGGCTATGGCTATAAATATGCCTCGACTACTTCCTACATACCCGCTTCAACCGCCTTCATGTGCAACACAACTCAACACAACCTACGACCTGGTACGTGGTTGAATATCATGTCGGACATTTTCCATCTGCACATCCGTACATTATAGCATCCGAAAGGGAGGAATCATGTTCCCCCCTTTCAGCGTGTTGCATTTCTCAGACCGTCCCATCCACCAGGCGTTTCTAGATCTGAACATTTTCACTCACCAGCATACACATGTACATACCAAAATGTCCATCTGCATACACACGCTCTGCTCTATTCGTTAAGTAAGCCCAACCACGCACCAGGCGAACGGGAAAAAAAAAAAAAAAAAAAAAAAAAACGAGGCGGTCCGCCACAATGCAACGCCACATGCCACATGCCACATGCAGCAGCAGCTGCCTGCCTGCCTGCCTGCTGCAGCAGCCGCGGATGCCGCTTTGCTTTGGGGGCGGGACAGACCGCTTGTTCTTTTTTTCTTTTCATTCAAATTCTCTTGTTTTGGATTCGTTTCTTTGCTGCTTTGTCCTGGTGTTGGCTTGGGGGCGAGGGAGGGGAGAGGAGGAGGAGGATGGCTGGGTTGGCTGACTCGGCTGGGCTGGGAAGGCTTTCTTGAGGGTTTATCTGTAGACTCTCGAGGCGTCTTCTTGAGGTAAGGTAGGTAAGGTAGGTAGGTTACGTATCTGTGTCGCTCAGATCGTATACACTGCGAGGGTTCGCCAATAGCTTGGAGTAAGAGGAGGTTGCGGGAGCACTCGTCAAGCAGGAGGGCATACCATCGAGGGGCCTGATGAGGAAGAAATGGTCAGCGGGGAAGCGAAGTAGTGAGTATAAGAGAGCGATCAACGGGTATGCGGTTCCTTTCTTGATGTGGTGGATTCATGCTCTGAGCGTGGCATCTCGGTATCATAAGTGGGAGAGAAAGATGTTAACTTTACCACCGTCTTCAACCAAGTTCCTCACGTCCGTCAGTCAACAACCCATCTTGCTTTCTCTAGGCTAGTCACTCGTCACATACCTTTAATCCACGCTTCTCTCCCTTCTCTCTTCTCTCTCTCTCTTATTCGAAGCGAACCTCTCCCTCCTCCATTTCATCACCACCAGACCACTACCCCCCCCCCCCCCCCCCCACTGACGTTCCCCATAGAAGAACCACCATCTATCCCATCTCATAGACCACTGCATGCAATGTTCGCCGTTGCAGACCCAAGCCTTCCTCCTCCTCCCGTCCCCCCCTATAACGGAGACGAAAAGAGGAATGGAGTGGAGTCGGTGTGATCAGGCATGCATGCATACAGCTGTCCCTTTCCTACCACCCTATGTCTCTCGAGGTCGTGCCTTAGTCGCTTCCGCGTGCTTTTCTTTGATGTTGATGCGGTATGTGTACGTTTATCTATAGTGATGTGGGTAGACGAGTAGACGGGTATATGGGTACGGTACTGTGTGACCCTTCGCCATCTCGTCTCGTCGTCTGTCTTTCTTCCATCATCATCATCGCGGGAGGAAGGGAGCGGTGCTCGGTTGGGGGGGCGGGGAAGTGGATATGTACTTTTCTCTCTTTGTCTCTGTGTATGTGTATCTGAGGGATCTATACCTCTATCATCCTATATCCTAGCCAAACGAAGAGATCGATTCCACGTTTGCAAAAGAAGTATCGCTTATCCCACTCCGGTCCTCGAGTCCTCGGGTGTTGCCAATCAATTAGATCGGCTTGCAGAGTGTGCGAGAATGTCTTGTGAATAATATCTTCTTTCTTCCTTTCCCTACTGCTGTATTGAACGAAAAGGATTGATAAGGACGGCGGTGGTGTAGAGAGGGAGTATGTATGTACTCAGATCCTCCACCCAACAACCTCTCCCTTCAAAGTCCATGGATATGCTCCAGACCGGCGAATATGATATACCAAGATGACGAAGTGAACCCTCACACCTTCCTTCATACCTTCCTTCCTTTTCCAATGAAGATGCCCCGCTTCGTGGTCCAACACCCCACGCTGAGCCACAGCATCCTCACATCCCACCCTCACCATCACGCTCACCACCTCTGGCGGCCGCAGCGGGAGCAGCAGCAGGCGGCAGAGCCAGAGGTGGCAGACCCAGATGCGGCAGAGCCGGAGCCAGAGCGTTCGCAGGCGCAGGACCCGGAAGCGGTCCCGCAAAACTGCGCACCTACACCCACGCACCATCAGCACACACATCCCACATCCACACAACAACCATCGCTTCGACGGGAACTCACCTTCGCCCTCCACCTCCCCCACTTCCCACCCCTCTCCATCCCCCTCATCCCCCCCATCCTGCCACCCCAATCACTCCCATCACCACCCTTCCCCTCCCCCACTTCCTCATCACCATCCAACCCCACCGCCATCTCCCGCCACGTCGGCAGCTGCCAGCCATCCCCATCCCCACCCTCCCCATCCAGCTCAAGCTCCCCCATCTCCAACTCCGCCCACAACGGCCCCCTCCCCGCTCCCGCATACCGCAGTTTCACCTCGGGGGGTAAACGCAATTCCCGCAGCAAGCCAACTCGCTCCTCCTCCTCTTTGAAGCCCCCTACACCCCTACCCCCACCCCTAACCCCCCCGAGCCCACCAGCACCAGCACCCCCGCCCGTCCCGCCATCCAGCCTCTGGAAACTAACCCGCACAGCCCCCATCTCGCGCGCGACGCGCCGCCAGAGATACCGCACGGCGTCTTCCATGGCGGGGAGATCGGCCACCTTCACAGCGATGTGGCCCCCTTCCGCCTCTTGCCCGGCAGCCTCCGCTCCCTCCGCCGCCGCTGCTGCCGACGCCGCTCCCTCCGCCGCTGCAGCTGACGCCGCGGCCGTGGTGCCAGCAGCGACGAACCACCCCCGCAAGCCCGCGCACAGCTCCTCCCACACGGCGCGCACGTCGCGGTAGTATGCGGCGGTGGTGAAGAGGCCGGTTGAAGCACCCTGGCTTCGACCTCCTCCTTCTCCTTCTCCTTCGTCGGAGTCGGCGGGGTTGTTGGGGTTGGGGTGATCGTAGAAGGGTTGCGTGTCCTGGCCGCGGGTGCGCGCGCGGACGCGGACGCCGGTACGTTTGGTGTGGTAGAGGAGGGAGGTTGTTGTTGAAGGGGTGTGGGATAGGTGGGGGGGCTGCCCGGTGGGGGTGGTGGTTGGGGTGTTGTCACTATAGAGCCAGCGGTTTAGTTTGTCGTCTTGGATGGCGTGGGGGGTGGGGTTGGGGAGGGGGCTGAGGTGGCCGGTGGGGGATGTGGGGTTATGGTGGTGATGGGGTTGAGGTGAAAGGTAAGACATGCGGTACGTTTGCGCAAGCGCGTATCCGCTGGCACCGCGAACAGGCCCGCAGCGGTGGTGGTGGTGCTGATGCGCCTCCCACGACGAACGCCGACCGCGTGAATCGACCTCGACCTCGACCTCGGTCGCGGACAGCGGGGCAGGCGACGGCGGCAGCGGGATGTGCAGTCCCATGCCCTGTCGGTGCAGGCTCTTGATCAGCTCCCGGTTCTCCCGCGCCGCCGCGTCCTTCTTCCGCCGGCGCTTTTCTTCCTTCGCCCGCGCTTGCCGTCGTGCGTCGGCTTCGGTTTGCGGCGGCTTGGATCCTGCGATTGTTTTGCCTAGTCGCGCTACGCGTTGGGTGAGCTTGCTGAGGACGTCGGCGCGTTTTGGGGGTGGTGGGGATGGTGGTTTTGCTGTTGATGATGGCTGTCGGCTTCTTGGGTCGTGGGCGTGGTCGTGTGCTTCGATGCTGTGCTGGTTGTGCCATGTAGCGATGCTGTTGCTTTGGCTCTCGTGCCGCGGATCGGGAAACTGGTCTCGAGTCAGGCTGGGATAGTCATGGGGGTTGTGAGAGCTATTCGAATATGGACTGTTAGAAGGCCCGTAGAAGTTCCCAGAGTGATGAAATCGGCGGGAAGCGGGCAGGTTGCCTCCTTGACCTGGTGCCATCCAAGGTTGTTCTCCAGTCCGCGCCATTTCCAAGGACGAAGATTGACGATGGTAATCGTAACTTGTTCGGTGACCACTGCCGCCTCTATATGGCTGCGCAGCCACGTCCTCGACCCGCACGCTCCGAGCGCCGGCTCGCGGCGCGGCACGCGGTGTCGTCTGCGACGCTCGTTTGCGATAGCGCGAGGGATGTCGTTTGACCATATTTTCCACGGCGGACGGCGTCTGCGATGGCGAATCCGTCATCGAACGGATCACGCTCCCCCTTCCCGACGACCCCGGGCTCTCCCCCGTCGACGTCTCCCAGCCCAGCTCTCGCGCGATGATCTCCGTGAACGAACTCCCGGCGTCTTCCTCGATCGCGCGGAGTGGCTGCCACGCGTGTCCGCTGAATGGCTGCGTGCGAGCGGGGATCACTGGGGATTCTGGTGGCGGAGGCTCCGGGCTCGTCTCTTCTTCATGATTGACGGCTGTTTCTTCAACGTGAGTCTCGTGATTTATTTGCTCTAGCACAGGGGTTTGTCTTGATTGATCGCTCTGAATGTCGACACTGGGAAACTCAATCAACCCAAGCCGCCGGGCCTTGAGGGGGTCTTTTCGTTCCGCGCATATCGGCTCTGGGCCATCTGCTTCTTCGCCATGTAGCTGTTTGTACGGTGATGGGGTGGTGGTGATGCTCCGAGCCTGAACGTGTGCGTTTTCAGACTCCAGTTGCTGCGAGGTGTCCGCGACACCCTCTTCCTCAGTGCGGTCCACTTCGGACTGACCATCCGTGCTTGGTTGCTCTGCATGAGGCGCGGTGGTCTCCTCTCCAAAAACCTACATTGAACACGGGTGCTTACGTGAAATTCTGACTTACAAACTAAGAAACGATCACAGGAGAGAATCAAACTTACCTTCAGAGGTGCAACGTTATTTGAAGTGTCATCTACGTGGGCGGTAGGATCTCCGACGTCCTGACCGGCGTGTGATGTTGCTCTGGCCTCATCGATGTATGCAAACAGATCTCGTCCCAAGATAGCGGCTTCATCGGCGAGATAGCTGTGGATCTCTCGCTCCAGGGCAGACATGCTGTCCTGCACGCGCCGGTCCGCCATATCCTCAAAGAACTGCGGGCGAAGCTCCGAGGGAGCGTCGTTGGGCTCCGTCATGATCGCTTGGTTAGTACGGATTGGGCCAGCACGAGATCATCGACGCGGAGCGGTGCGAGAAAAGGAAACGCGAGCAGAATCGAATTCGTCTGTCGTCGGCGGTGATCAAGAGCAACGGTGTAGATGAAGGCAAAGGTCCAAACATCGAAGAGAGATTTTATTGCAATAGCAGGTAGTTGCGGCCAGTCACTCGCGTCAAACGTTGAGGCCGATAACCGGAACAGCTGTCATTCACCACCAGACGCTGCTCGACAGGTCGCGGGTGCGGCCGACAACGGACTGTGAAGCTCCCGTCGTCCCCAACACGGTCGCTTGGGGCAAACAAGAGCGGTGACCGCAACACAACGACGTCCATCTCGGTGACATGCGCGCTTGAACAGTGACGGATGAAATGAAGAGAAGCAGAAGCAGAAGCAGAGGAGAATAGCAGATTTATGACCGAAAGAGACATGGCTGGAGAGAGAGTGAATGAAAGGACAGCTGAGACCATAAGGTATTCACATAGACGGCAAAGAAGGGGAAGAGGTTCGTTTCACGGTAGGAATCAGCCGAACGCCCCGCCGCTGCGGCCAGAACGGAGACCACCGAGGGAGCAGATGGAAGGGGAGTGGGCTCCGGGCGAAGCTCACGAATGGGAGAGGACTGATTTGAAGAGGCAGGGAGAGAGGAGCAGGTGGGATGTGGAATGAGCCTGAGGACAGACAGACATCGGGGCGGATCGGTCCAGTCACAGGCGGGCGAAGATAAGCGGGCGAGGCTCGTGGGGGCAATGGGTGCCGTGGGTGCCAAGTCAGCCCTACGGGTGGCCCCAAGGTGCGTTTGTCATCCACCGGCGGGCCAGCGCACCCACTGGGCCATTGGTCAGTCACTAAAGAAACTTGACCGTGAGGGACTCCGACGACGGCGGGGAAAAGGCGAATCACGAATTCAATTTGCAATCCACCTCCGACTACTAGTAACCACTGCCACTTCTCTCACCACTTCTCTTACCACTCCACCCACCTCTCACGGCGACTCAACTCACACCTCACATCCTCAACCGCTTTCTTCTTCTCCCTCTCTTTCTCCTCTCTGACCTCTCACCACTCACTCCCTCACTCCTCTGCATTACACGCTCCTTTCGTCTTGTCACACCCGCATCAGGCCTCGCTCTGTCCGACGCCCTCCTCACCGACACCACCACTACGACGACCTTCCTTGCCGCTCGCCCACCTGGGCATTTCTCCTCTAAGATGGCTCCCTCCGTCACCATCGACAACACCCCCGACTTCGACCTCAACCCGACCGTCATCCCGAATGCCTTCCCCCAGAACCCAGAGCGCACCCTGCTGCTCTCGCCGCCCTCTCTCGCCGCCCACCCCGACGCTCTAAACGCGCTCTTCCAAACCTACCCTCGCTCTCACACCGACGTCCAAATGCTCGACCGGCTCGCCCTCGGGCTCGTCAGCCTGCCCGCCGCCACCTACGATACCATCCTCCTCCTCAGCAGCCCCTTCCAGAACGCGACCGCCCAGCAGGAGCGCGAGCGCCTCGTCGGCAACCGCGACGTCATGGCCGCCGTCTACACCGCGCTGAAGCCCGGCGGCAAGCTGCTCAGCCAGGAGGGCGTCTTCGCCCGCGACGGCGTCGAGAAGACCGAGGCCATCCTCGCCGGCCTCACCGTGCGGGAGGGCGACGAGGGCATGGTCAAGCCGGCGGAGAGCACCGTCGTGCCGTTGAAGCTGGGCCGGAAGAAGAAGGGCGGTGTGGTGGTGGCGAACGGCACCTCCGCCGCTCCTCCTCCTCCGTCTAACAGCACCGCCGCCGCCGCTCCGGTCGTGCAGCTAAAGCGCAAGAGCGAGGAGGATACCACCGCGGTCAAGCCCGCCGGGGTCGGGTTCGTCGATTTCAGCGACGACTTCGGCGTCCCCGTCATCACGGGCGAGGACCTCAGCGACGATGATGATGACGATCTGATCGACGAAGACGAGCTGCTCACCGAAGCAGACAAGCTCCGCGGGATCGAACAACGTGAGTGGAAGCCCCCATCACAGCACCATACCTTTCAAAACCATCCCTTCACACTAACACACCCCCTTCAGCCCCCGAATGCCGCCCCAAAACCGGCACCAAGCGCCGTCGCGCCTGCAAAGACTGCACCTGCGGCCTGAAGGAGAAGCTCGAAGCGGAGGACGCGGCGAAGCGGGCGCAGGCCGACGCCGCCGCCTCCTCCCTCACCCTCCGCCTCGACGCCGCCGATTTGGATGAGGTCGACTTCACCGTCCCCGGCAAGGTGGGCAGCTGCGGCAACTGCGCGCTCGGCGACGCGTTTCGCTGCGATGGCTGTCCGTTTATTGGACTCCCCGCTTTCAAGCCGGGGGAGGAAGTCAGGTTGTTGGGGGGGGAGGCGCAGTTGTAGATTTTTTTTGGGGGGGTTTTCTTTTTTCTTCCTTTGAAAAGATGGTTTGTTGGTGCTGTCTTCCTTTTTCTTTTTTTTCGGCTCAGTTCTGGCAGTGTTGCTGGATTCCTTCTTCCTACTTTGCTCTTTGTTATGGGATCCTTTGATCTTTGAGATCTTTCACTTCCACAGCTACGCATATATAAAAGTTACCAGCCGAGAAGGACTGGGGCATGGGGGGATTAGGAGGAATTGGGAGGAGTTAGAGGAATAGCCAGGGGGGAGTTGCCCGTTCGGTCACGTCACAATGGGGTTTATTTACACGGCGCTTTCTTCTTTTACTCTATCAACGACAAACATAATACTAAGAGTTTCTTCCCTTCTGCGCGCGCGGAGAGTGGGAAAAACATGTTCCTAATTGTCTCAGGGGTTTATCTTTTCTTATCCTTTCTGTTGGATTGAGGGTGGGGAGTGTGGAGGACGAATCTGATTATCGCGATTATTGTCGTTATTTATCTTCGTTGTATATCGTATATCGTATATCGTATATCGTATATCGTATATCGTATATCGTATATCGTATATCGTATATCGTATATCGTATATCGTATATCGTATATCGTATATCGTATATCGTATATCGTATAACGTTTATCATCCTAACTCGTCTGCTTTGCGTATATTATATAGACGTCCACTCAACCATCCTACCCATTCGTCCAAGCATCCGGTCTGTATAGCGGAACAACGTCAACTCAAGTCATGCCCCTTCCCTCCGCCTACCTCCCCTCCACCCTCCCCCCCCCACCCCCATCCTCCTCACCCAAAGCGCATAATACGGACAACCAATCCCTCCGTCCATCCATCCAACCCCAACTCGCCCGCCACATTCCGATACCGATACCGACACCCCATCCCCATCCCCTCCCTCCCCCCGCTGCTCCCCGCCTCCCCGCCTCCCACACCAACCTTCCCAACCTTTCCAAACCCCCTCCCCTTCCTCCCACGACGCACAGCAAAACAGGCACGTCACCCCACCCGCCGCGCCCCTCTTGCCAAAAGCAACGACGCATGGCACCACGTTGCCGCAGCGGGCGCGGCACCAGACCAGACGGTCGCTTCCTCGTCCGCCTCCGCCTCGTCGGCAATGGGGGTGGCAGCATATCGCGCATTCATCCCCGGCAGCAACCGGTTTACGGCGGCCCTCGCCATCGCCGTCAGCGTCGGGAGTCGCGTGCGCTTCTCGGCTGGGCGTGGTTGGTGTGTTTGTGACTTCTCCGCTTCTGCTTCCACTTCCACTTCGCCGCTCCTTGCCTCGTCGTCATCGCCGTCGTGCGGCGCTTTACGCTTCCGCGTGGTGGTGGTGGCGCGGGCGGGCGGGTTTCGCGAGGGGCGGCGGGTGTTACGCCGGTGAGGAGGATGCGGAAGCCTTCAGCTTGTCGGCGGGCTCGAGGAGCCGGGATGTCGAGGGCTGCTACGCGCGAGCGCTTCGTTGTGATGGCGCGCCCATTGCTGAGGTGCCAGTGTCTGTCTATTCGTCTTCGACTTCCACTCTTGCTCGACGGTTTCGAGGGAGTGAAGAGCGGAAGATCTGGAGGGAGGCGCAGACGGCCGCTGGATGCGTAGTATTCCTCCCGATCGAGCGCGGCTGAAACCAAGAAAGGACGACGGGTATGTAGAAGGAAAACAGATGCTGAGGAGCTCGAGCTGTCAAGTTGCCATTTAAGAAAGATCGCAAAGCAGCTTGGAACGGGAGAAAGAAAATGGCGAAGTCGAAGTCGACGTCGGGAGTGCCTCACACATCATGATCGCACCGGGCTTATCGCTTATCGCTATCGATAAGAAAGAAAAGACGGCCGCATTGATGTCCGACAGACAGCACAAGTTCCCTCGACGGAAGAGAAGCCGGTCCGCTCGACTCGACTCGACTCGACGCCTCTTATAAAATTAGGAAAAACCACTATAAGGATAAAAACTTTGACGGGTAGACGAATGGAGGTAAGAGTCATGGGTGAATATATACTTTATCATCACTCCATGTAATCCCGCCAAAGACTCGGGAAAGAAAGGAAAAACGGGTTAGGGAGAGGGGGACAGTTTGAACCAGAGTATATGACGGTTAAAAGCCTGAGCAACCAAGAAAAAGACTATCCTATCTCTATGATCGGTCGAACGCCGGGCAAGTTCTAAATGAGGGAGGGATTAGTAGAAAAAATATAAAGAGCTAGGGACAAAGGAAAGGAGTGATATCTCAGGAATACAGGAAGAAAGAGAGAAGAAGGGAAGCAACGTCGTGAGCGGTCGGTCTATAGAGACATCTATCTAGTTTCAAAGAGAAGGATATGTGATAGGGAAAGAAAGAAACAAACGCGGAGCAAAGGGAAGAAAGAAACAAGGTATGCAGAATGCCCGTAACATGAACGATCCCTTCCCTCCCACCCAAAATTCTCCCATGCGCCCGCTGGAAGTACTGTCGAAAGTAAGAAGTTCTTTTGGTGACCTCGATCAAGAAAACAAAAACAAGAAACCGCCTCGCCGATGCAACAATTCAATCCCCGTTCCCCGGGACCACTGAGACCTAGGCGGCAGCGCCAGTGGTGGTGGTAGCGGTGGTGCTACCCTCGGTATACGCCTTCTTACTGCCCTTCTTCTTCCCCAACCGAACGTCCCTCCGGCTAGCGCAGCAGCAACACAGGCCGAACTGGATGAGGGTGGCGAGGAGGGAGAAAGCGCTGGCGATCCACATGAAGGCGAACATGCGGGCGCCGAGGGCGGCCTTGATGTTCAGGTCCTCCTGGCCCGCGATCGTCTTCTTGAAGATGACGAACATGACGGTCGCGATGACGGAGGCGACGACGGTGCACAGGCTGGCGACGAAGGCGAGCAGCGAGACCGCCAGCGTCAGCCAGCGCGAGTAGACCGACAGCGGGGTCACGAAGATCATGGCGAACGAGAGGCAGGTCCCCGTCATGAAGAGGCCGAACATCACTTGCGAGACTTTCTTGATCAGGCTGAGGATGTCGGTGATTTCGGCGGGTAGCTCGACTGTGGGAGGTGGGGTAAGCATGCGGTAAGCGGTGGAGGGGCATGTAAGGGATGCGGCAAGGCTACGTACTGGTGGCGCCGCTGAGCAGCTCATTCAACAAAATTTTGACCGGATTGAACCAATATAAGGACTCCGGTTTGGAGCAATGCGTGACGCCCTCGCCATTGTATCCCTCGCAAAAGTTCCATAGACCGACGGTGTAGAAGTCGTGCAGTCCGATCGTCCGAGCGATACTGTTCAGCAAGGCGGCATTGGGGATGCTGGCGCCCGCGATCTCGCTGAGATCCAACTTCATGAACCATATCTTGGTCAGGGTGCTGGAGCTCTTGTGGGTGTTGCCGATCTCGACGAGGATGAGGAAGATGACGGTGATGACGAGGCAGGCGGAGGTGATGAGGGCGAACGTCTTCCGCGTTCGCGTCGCTCGCTTGATCTGTTGCTTGCTCAGCGGTTCGGCGGAGCGGTGGTCCGACGCGGGGGCGGCGACGACCGTGCTGCTGTCCGACGAGCCGGGAGCATCTTGTGAGGTCCGCTTCTCCGCCTGCCGATTCCGTCGGGACTTGACGAAGCTGGGGAGGGAGGCCGTCATGGCGGCGGCGGTGGTGGGAAGGAGATGGTGAGGGGAGCTCGCCGGGTTGGAGGCGTCCGGCGTGGAAGAAGAAAGTGGTGAGGTGGTGAGGTGGTGAGGTAGTAGGGAGGGCGGAGCGGAAAAAAGGTTGATATCAAGTGAACGAACGACTGTCTCAGAAGAAGGATGGGCGGAGAAGAATATGGGCAGAGTCGGTCAAAAGACGTGCTGCGACGAAGAGAATTTTTTGCTGGTTAGCATGCGCACCGGGGCAGAGATAGACACCCGTTGGGATGGTGATGCATGGGGAGGAAGTGGGTGAGGTGGGTGAGGTGGGTGTGCATCATGGGGATCTCCACGAGCGCTTTCCGTCCAGCGACAAGCGGGTTGACGGTGCGGAGGACGGGGCGGTGACGGAGTGGATTCTAGCCGGGCGCCAGAGCATATCTTGCGCGTCGAGGGCGCAGCAAACTGGCAGTGAATGGGAGGGACCTGCCCCAGCCAGCCTGGGACCAAAGGGGACCGACGGCGCCCGAAGCAGCCGCCATCCCTGGCTGCTCCGGTGGGTCATGGGCGTCACCATGCAGGCAAGTCAAGGCAAGTCAGGCAGTCAGGCGGGAGCGATCTGGTGGCTGCGTGGCTGCATGGGGGCAGGAAGGGCCAGAGGGGGGGCAGGGGATTTGCGGCTGCTGCTGGATGCTGCTGGCCGTCGTTCACCTCTCCAGCCGGTTTGCTCCACTCCATGACCCAGAGACTATCACGACTTGTTGCGCGCCAGGGTGGCGGTCATCGTTCACACCGTCTCTGCCCGACTTCGCTGCTCGAGTCTGCTATTCTTCACTTTTTATTCCCTCGTTTGTTGGCAACACTGTCCCGTTGCCTGGCCGATTCCGCAGCTCGCGGAGACCTTGATATTGTACCATAAATATTTCCGTCCTCAGGCCGGCACCCCCCCTCCCTCCGCCTTGGTCTCTTCATCTTCCCAGTTGCTGCGCACGCCAGCTTGTCACGTTAGAATCAAGCTTCAAGCTTGTTCCGCTGACTGCCCCGCGGGCTTCTCACGTTCGCTATTCAGGTGTCGGAGGCCGTTTTTGTCTTGGATTATACGGGCATCCTCCGCGGCGGTATCCCCGACATCCTCGTCCGCCTCATCACCTCGTCGTCGTGACTGGGCGGATGACAACCACCCGATCCAGACGTTCTCAGGACATCAACTTGAAAGAATCGCATGTTCTGCCGCTATTGCCGAGACCCGCCACATCATTCTCTCCCGTTCCGCCGACAGCGTCATCCCGACTATTTTTATCCCGCCGCCGTGTAGTCTATCTTCAAGCTTAATCCGGCCGCCTCAACATCACCCTCGCCAGACGTCACCTCCCTCTCCGCGCCTTCCGCACGACCGCTCTTGACCGATTATCGCTGCAACACCCGACGTTTCCACATCTGATACTGTGCCAAAAACATGTTGTTGCGAGGTTTGCTCGCGCTGAGCGGCCTGCTCGTGGCAGGAGCACATGCTGCGGAGAGCGCTCTTGTCCTGACGGGGACCGTGGCTGCCATCGATGCGGACGATGTGGTGCCGACAGGAAGTGACGCCCCGTACGTCGATTACAGCTCGACTATCGTCTTGACGACCTCGAACACGAAGACGACGACAACAACTACCGGCTCCGGCACGGATACGATGTCAGCAGCCTCGACAAGCGGTGCGGAGTCCAACGGCACGACGACCTCCAGCTCCACCAGCTCAGACACCAGGATCGTGTTGACCGGCGCGGCAAAGACTTCCACCACGGCATCGTCGAACGCAAACATGACCAGCACGACGACCAGCGCTGCCGCGACGAACACTCAGCCTTGCAACGGCTGGCCCGAGTTCTGCACCCGCAAATACTCGAATCTGACCCAGGTCTGCGCCCACAACTCGCCCTTCACCCAGAGCCAGAATGTTGCTGCCAACCAGGCCCTGGACGTAACGACTCAGCTGAACGACGGCGTCCGCATGGGTAAGTTTGACATGGGGATTCGATATCATTCGAGCAGCGTTAACAGACCCGTACAGTGCAAGCCCAGGCTCATCTCGTTAACGGTACCATCTATCTGTGCCACTCCAGCTGTGATCTGCTCAACGCCGGCCTTCTCGAGGACTACCTGAAGACCATCACAAAGTGGGTGCGCGCAAACCCCTACGATGTGATCACCATCCTTCTGGGAAATGCCCGGCTAGATGACGAGTCCTACCCTCTGGTGGGGAACTACGTGCAGCCGATTCAGAACTCCGGCATCCAGCCGTATCTCTACGAGCCACCGAAAATCCCGATGAGCCTGGACGACTGGCCGACGCTGTCGGAGATGATCCTGGCGCAGAAGCGGGTGGTCATGATGATGGACTACAATGCCAACCAGACGGAGATCCCGTACATCATCGACGAGTTCGGGCAGATGTGGGAGACGCCGTACGACCCGACGGACGACACGTTCCCCTGCACCGTCAACCGCCCGCCGACGTTGGTGGCCAACACGACGGCTGCGCGGGACAAGATGTACCTCGCCAACCACAACCTCAACACCGAGCTCAGCATCCTCGGCACCACCATCCTGATCCCCAACCTGGCCATGCTGAACGTAACGAACGGTTTGAACGGCAGCGGCAGCTTGGGCTTGAGCGCCAACCAATGTACTGGTAAGTTACTTCCTACCCCGTGACACCTCAAGGGCGAAACGCCACTAATCACCGTCGTTTTCGCAGCTGATTGGGGTCGTCCGCCCAACTTCCTCAACGTCGACTACTACAACTACGGCAGCCCGATGAACGGGTCCGTCTTCGCGGTCGCGGCGGCGATGAACAACGTGACGTACGACAAGACGTGCTGCGGCACGTCGAGCTCCTCGGCCGTCCTCCAGATCGCCGCCCCGAATCCGGCGCTGACGACCGTGTTTGGTCTGGCGTTGGCGGTAGCGCTGTTGTTGTAGATTGATCTGGGTGCTTTTTTGGTTGTTCGTTTCTTTTCTCTTCCTGCCTACTCTTTTTTTGCTTCCATCGGAGGGGTAGAAAAGAAAGCGTCTCTGTATCGTATCGGCGCCTATCTGTTCCAGAGGGACCACGGGAGAGGTTGTTTGATGCTCTCTTCTTCTCTCTCTCTCATTTTATTTCGTACGGCAAGGGAGATCGCGAGGTTCCTCCAAGGCTGCATGCATGCATGGCGTGGTGTTAGGATGATATTTTTTTATTCCCGTTCCTGTCCTTGGTTTTTTCTTCCTCTCCCTCCCTCTTTCTCTTGCTCCTATGGTATAGAACTTCTTTTCCTTCCTTTCTACCAGCCGGCGTGTCTTACCTGTCTACCTGTCTCTTCTAGTTATGGTGTATGTGTGTGTGCTTGCTTGCTTGCGGGCGGGTCTTTCGATCGTTGTTAGAGGTTTATCTTCCTTCCCTCCCTTCGTGATTCCTTAGATCTATAGACCTTTTCAAGGAGCCCTTTATTAGATCCTATGCTCAGATTCCTTTTATAGATCTTCCGCCTGACCTCTGGTTTCTTTTACTATATTCGCGGGTATAGACATAGATGCAGGCACACGTGCCCGTACTCGATCTTCTTCTTATTCTTCTCCTTCCGACCTTCGTCTTCTTCCTATTCTTCTTTGCTTTATTGTTGGTGTGTGTCGTCTTTCCTCACTTCCTCCTTCCGCCCTCCTCCTCCTCCTCCTCCTCAGACGACAACGACCATGGATAGTCGACGAAGACAAAGAAGAGAAGTTATAGATATACATATAATATAAAGGAATATCTCTATTCCTCCGGCTCCGGGAAGTCCCTACCTAGGTAGGTGTATAGACTGGTCTTGGTTATATCTTTCCTTATTCCCCGATCTTTCTCTTTTATTCTCTTCTATTTAATTTCGTTCTATTTTCTTTCTCTTAGTCTATTGAAGGGGGAAGGGTTCGTAGAGGGATAGGAAGAGGGATATCGATTTGGAGACGCGCGCAAGACGTCTGGCATTTAGCTATCGTCCTGCATGCTCTGCAGCGGGGAGGTGTAGAAGAAGAAGAACGTAGATATTTATAAGATATATAGACACTCATAGAAAGTATACACCACACCCCTCCACCGAAGCCCCAGGGAGCGGGGGGAAGGTAGGAAGGAAGAAGGCGCGTGCTGCACGGCATATTTATTTACCTACTTACCTATAGTACGGTGCTCCATTTCTCATCGCTCATCATCATCGCGAAGTCGTTCTGGATCAGTTTCTCTCGATTAGCGAAGTATTGAGGTATCTGTTGGTTGCTTGGTTGGTTTTGCTGTCGGAGGTTCTTGATTTGGTTTATTTTATATCTAAGTGTACACGACGCGATAATTCAGCGAGTAAATCGAGCATATTGAGTAACTGATCGAGCAAGAGCGCAGGGGCGGATAAGATCTGACGATGAATGAACACAAGCTCTCTCTTCCATACTTACCTTAACTATATCACTATACTATCATCACGCTCTCCTATATACCCTACCCTACCATACCTTACCCTACCCCTCCTCCTCCTCTATCTCCGTTTCAGCTTCCTCCCCCCGTTTTCTTGTTCTTGTCTTCTCTCCCCCCTTTCCCCCCTTTCTGACTGTACATATATCTATCTTATCTTATATCATGCCCGTGTCTGTGTGTGGTTGGAAGGGAAATTACGGCGATAAAGGAGTTTAAGGGGGCAGAAAAGAAGGACAGGGAAGGGGAGAGGGGAGGTCCGTGGGTTTGGCTGACTGGCTGGCTTTGCTGGCTGGCTGGCTGGCTTTGCTGGCTGGCTGGTGGTGGTGGGTTTCCCCCATGTGCGTGAGGCGTGTGGCGTGTGTGTGGTTTGGTTTGGTTTGGCGCGCGCGGGCGGGATTCATGGACGGATACTGTCTGTACTGGCTTTTTTGTAGGTATGTCCTCTGCCGCAGCAGAGCCGTGAAATCGTTGTAAAAGGTTGACATCCAGCTAGCTATCTTTCGCATGTATGTACAGCTGTAATCTCTGCTTGCTTGCTTCTGTGTTTGTTTGTTTGCTTCGAGATGAAAGATGGGGCGGCGGGGGTCAACCTGAACCGCAAAAATAGCAGCAAGGGGGGGTTCGATTGGCTGGGTACCTGACGCTAGCTGGGCAACTTGTCAGGAACGCGGCACCGCCGTCACGCCGCTTGGGCTTGGTGGATCCCCCCACCCCCTGAGGCGCCGAGTGGGTTGGTGGGTTGGTTTACTTACCCCCTTCTGTTTCCTTCCGTTCGAGGTTGTCGGGTTTAAGGGGGGATATGGATGGATGGATGGTTGGACGATGGTCGCTTTTTGTTGTTGGTGAGGATTGTGGATGGCTGGATGGCTGGATGGATCTCTGGATCTATCTGGAGGATTTGTTGGTTGATGGAGATGTGAATTGGTAGGGACGTACAGTACTGCACTGTTCGGTGATGTACTGGAGATGGTATCGTCCATTGCGCGCGTTTGGATGTCCTGTGATTTGTGTATGGACGGGATGGAATTGTTCAGGTTGTATAAATACCGGTCTATCTAGATTCTCGAATGTCCCGACATTCAAGCGTTCATCTGCGATGAAACGGGCGGCGGTCGAAGGTTGCAGCAGATAGGGCAACGGCGAGGCCAGAAGCCGGCTCGCCGCCCACCGCCCTTCTCTCTCTCCCTCTGTCTCTCTCAAACGCCGTGGTTGACGGACGGTTGATGCGATTGCGATCTGAGATGCTTCCAGTGATGCGTGAAACTCTGGGCTGGACGGTGCCCGCCACCCGCTCGTCTGAGGATTCCAGGAGAAAGTTCTGTGAATGTGCCTGAGGGCTAAGGGTTGAGGTCTGAAGGAGATCCTTGCCGGGCCACGGTCCCCACTCTCGGCCCTGCCCTCGCCAATTCCAGCCCAGGTCGGCCGGCCACCTCCCTCTCTCCTGGCCGTCCTCCCGCCCATCTCCCTCACCTCCCGTCCGTCCATCACCACCACCCATCCACACACACCCACCGCCTGCACCTCAACACCCACCGGCGGAGTGTCCTGCTCGACCTCTTTTTTGCGACTACGGTCTCGTCTCCAGCTCCCTACCCCAGTCATTCTTTCGATGGGCCCGTAGTAATTCGCATTGCCTTTGCATTTGCCTTTCGCCTTCGTCGCTCTCTTTCCTGTCGCTCTTTTGACCAAAAACCTCACCCCCTTCGTCGACCTGGACGACCACAACACCGGCCGCACACCGCAACACCACCGTCTTTACCTGTCACGACAACCGCATCGTCCGTTTAATAATATAGACAGCACGCTCGCCACGATCGAACCGACATCGCACTGTACATAGCATCCCCCAACCGTCTAATCGCCCTCTCACCCCCTTGCGCTTGCAACCGCCCTTCACCGCTCTGCAAGCGGAACCGCGAGTGCTCCTTTTCACTCTCACCATGCACAACCACCATGGCCATGCGGCCTTTCACGCCAGGCGATCCATCATCCGGGAGCTCAACATCCCCCAGCACAACGAAACCGTCGTGGAGACTGCCTCCCCGTTGCCGACGCCAGAACCGCTCAGCCACAGGCTGTGGGCTCGCTCCAGCAACTGCACGGACGATGATAGCACGAACTCGTGCGAGAAGCCGGTGGGCTCCAACACCGTCCCCATTGTCCTAGCCGCTGTGTAGGTAACCCTGGCGCCATTGAACCCGCTCCCGCACTAACCGCATCACGCAGGATCCCGCTCGGTATCGCCATGGTCGTGTTGATCTATCTCCACCGCAAGGGAAGGAAGAAGTTGGACATGGAGGACCTGAACGACAAGCACAAGTCGTTGGATTTTGGGTTGGATGAAGCCGGAGGCAGCAGTCGGAAGAAGGCCCCGAAGAAGCTCCCCAACGGATTACCCGAGATGACCGTCACCGACACCGAGAAGCAAGGTCGTCGCGGCCGCGGCATGTCCCTCGACCTGAGCATGGGCAGCCCTTACCTGATGCCGCCCGGCGTGCAGGAATCGAGAGAGTCCTTCCAGTCGCTGTCGCGGTCGATGCAGGATGTCGAAGATCCCTACCGTCCGGTGACCTTCATCTCCTCCGGCGACAGCGTCAAGGACTATCCTCGCATCCGCCCCGACAACGCCTCCATCTACACGGGTGACAGCGTCGCGACCGACAACCCGAGCGCCGGCCTCCTCAAGAACGCCCGTCCCATGTCGCAGACCGCCCCGCAGAGAGGTGATTCCTTGTCCACGCCTTCATCTTCTCCCCCTCACATCCAAATCCCTGAGAGGACGCTGTCTCCGAGCGTCGCGTCGCCCTCCACCATGTCTCCCCCCACGCCGTGCGCCCCTCCAAGCATCACTGTCGGAGTTGCAGTCTCCCCTAGTGACTCTCCCAACGAGCTTCTGGCGGAACCCACACCTGCCATGGTCAAACAGCCCGAGCCGCTGCCGATGCCGACGGCGGAGCCGCCCATTGACGAGAAGCGCCTGTCTGCCGCGCCGAAGCCGTCCAGGATCGTGTCCCAAGAAGCGGTGATCCAAGACACCAAGACACTGAGCATCATGACGGACGGAAGCGATTACGGTGACGGTTTCAAGATCACCCCTCCTTCCGAGCCTCGCCAGTCCACCCTGTCCATCCAGGTCCCCACTATTGGCGTGGAACGAAGCCAGACTCCGGATGGCGAGGGCCGGAATGACGCGAACCCGACCGGTCTCGGTATCTCCGCCCTGGACGAGGCCAAGGACAACAACAGGCTCTCGAACCGGATGTCCAATCGGGTTTCCCAGCGGCTGTCCATCATCCAGCCGAGTGGCAACCGCCTGTCGATGAGCTTGCGGCCGCTGCCGGTCGAAGACCCGACGGAGAACCCGGAAGAGCGTGCCAACCGTATCCGATCGTTCTACAAGGAATACTTCGACGACAGCAAGCCGGAGCCGATGCCCCCGATGCCCGCTCAATACGCCCGGAACGAGCACGCATACGACGACTACAACCAGGAGTACATGCAGGATGGAGCGGCCGTGTTCGATCCCGACAGCGGCAACTTCGTCCTTGCCGGTCCCACCGCCCCCTTCGCGGAGCCCATCACGCGTCGTGCCATGACCCCGCCACCTCGTGCGCCGCCACGCTTCCAGGGCCCCGGACCCCGCGGTCGTGCTTCCAGCGGCTCGTCCCGGTTCATGCCGCCTCGTGGCATGTCTGCCATGAGCGCCAGACCGGCGCCGAGAAAGAACCTCCCGCCGCCGAAGGACCTGATGACGATCCCGACGCCTAGCCAGCTCAAAGATGACGCCTTCCTCATCGAGCACCCGCTCGACTTTGCCCCTCCCATGTCATACCGCGACCGTCAAGCCGGCCGCCGCCCCGACAGCCCCATGGGTGAAGCCCGCCCCTACTCGCCCTCCGTCGCTCCTCACGTTCCTCTCGCGAACGCCTTTGAGGAATTGGCGCCCATACCGAGCCCGTAAGTTTTTCCCTTTCCCTTGACCGTATCCACACGATTTCCTCTAACATGCCCTCCTCCAGGCACGCGCTCCGCAAATCCGGCACGTTCACGTCGCTCGACTTCGCGCCGCCGCCGCGGTTCCGCAACGTGGAGACCGGGTCGGACGCGGGCAGCATCCGGTCGAACCGGTCGGGCATCTCGCAGGTGCAGCTGCAGGCGGTCCGCTCGGGCGCGTACCGCGTCTCGCGCATCCCGAAGGAGATGGTGGGCACGCGCGACGACCTCACGGCCGCGCTCCGGCCGACGTGGACCCTTGGCGGCACGGATCCGCGGAATCACGTCTAGACGTTTCTCTCTTTGCGCCTCTCTCTCTTTTTGTCGTCGGCTCCCCTTCCTGCCTTCCTTCCCTTTCGTGTGATTGATTCTCTTGCTCGGCTCGGTGTACGTACACACATCCCTTTCTTGTGGGTTGAGGGGGGAAAGGAAAGGGGGGGAAAGGGGGGATTGCCCTAGCGAGCTACTAGTACATTACTTTGGGAGGAGTCGATTGGGAGTGGTGTATCTTGTTGTTTCCCTTTTTCTTCCATTACTTTTTGAGGCTTCCCCCCTCTTCCTTTTTCTTGTCTCTTTGCTTTGCGAACTTTTCTTTTTTTTCTGTTCTGTGTTTGGTGCGGTAGCGGTAGCGGTTGCGGTACTTTGCGGTAGCGGTAGATGGCAATAGGTATTTACTAGCGATGAGGGTTTTTACTGTTATTCACTACTTTTACTACTACTGCTGCTGCTGCTGTTTTTACGTGCTTGCCGTAGTTTCATGGGTTTCTGTTGTGCTTGTGAAAGAGGATTCTTTTTTGGCTTCTTTCAGTGTGTCATACCTTCTTCTCTCTCATCGTCATCAGCATCTTCCTTTCTCCTTTGGAAAATACGGATCTTACTACTCGCAAGCAACGATGCTATGTCGCGCTCGTCCTCATCCCCCTGATTCCCATGTAAGGCAAGGACAAAACTCGAAAGGCAGTCAGGCACGTCAGGCAACAAGAGGTTCGCCCAGATCTCCCGTCCCCCGATCGATCAAATACTTCCGGCCGATCTCCGTCCGACGACCCTTGCCCTTTTTTTTGGGCTAGGTAGGAGTACCTATCGCGAACATTCTCTCCCCCCCCCATCGTCGATAAATAAGTACTTAGTTACCGAGTTGTCGCACGCAGACCGCCGCCCATCCGACAATATAACACCTGCCGCCTGATCGACTGGTGAAGCTTGCGGCACAGATATCTACACGACGACGACCGACCACCAACGTACCCTTCTTTCGCCTTTGCTTTGGGGAACCGCCGCGGATCGTGGGGACGTGGATAGAGGGACGGGTTGAACATACATATATATACATATCTACCTGCGCGATCAGGAACGGGGATACGCTCATTCAAGGAAGAAAGTCCTGTCGATAGCTCTATCGAAACTCAGAAGTGAGGGATCAACGCGCCTCGAGCGACGAACGACAACAACGAGAACGAGAACGAGAACGAGAACGATACCCAGTTACCGCCCAAGGCATACATACACCCAGCGCAAAGACGACAACGACAACCATCCAGCACCATGCCATCCTTCCCCACCGCCCTCGTACGTTATCCCCCATCCCCCATCCCCCATCCCCCTAACCCCAAATCCCCCCCTCCACCAACAACCCCAAGCTAACCACCTCCCCTTCCAGCTCACCTCCACAACCCTAACCTACCTCCTCCTCTCCCACCACCTAGCCTCGCACCGCGCCACGCGCGCCGCGCAATCGGACGCCCTGCGCGCCTGCACCGCGCGGCTGGAGGCGCTGGCGGAGGGGCCGGGGAGGGAAGCAAGGTCGGAACCGCCCGTTGTGGTGAGGGAGCGATGGCGTGTGCAGGGAGGAGGCCTGCCGGAGGTGCTGAGGGAGAGGTGGAATGACGGGGTGAGGGCGTGTGTGAGGGGGTTGGCTTCTGGGGAGTGGGGGATGGGGGTGAGGGGGTGGGTGGAGGGGCTGCTTGAGGGGGGGAGGGGGAGGGGGGCGTGAGGGAGTGATTGAGGGGAGGGGAGATGTTTTTGGAGGTTTACGTGATACCCGTTCTTTTTTATATTTCTCTCTTCTTTCCGTGGTGATGATTATGAGTGAGGGAAACGGATGTGTGGCGTGGTTTTTATGTTGGATTCGAGGAGGTATCTTGAGGATTTTCATTCTGCTCCTGGCACCGTACATATGTTGTGGATTGGGTGAGGGTAATGGTGATGGCATTTGGCAGGTTCATTCAGGCGGGCACGCATGGCGTTGAGTTGTGGATACTTACGTTTGACTCGACGAGCTTTAATTACTCATATCCCCCTTCCTAACGTTTGTTAAGAGATATCTGGTTGACAGTGGAATATGTTTGCATCTTGTTTGTCTGTCATGATATATGTAAATACTCCTATGTATGAATTGGGGGAGTAGGGCTGAGCCCCCCATACCGCCACCTGATTGGTCCACACACCACCCCCTCTCATCGCTCGGATTTTGCCCACCTCCGTCGGCGCAGGACATCATCCGTTGCCCAACATCCAAACTATCCGGGCAACATCCTCCAAAGCCTCTCTCACCAACCCCTTGCCTTTCCTCTCCGCAGAGATCAATTCCACCCCCTCTTCCCTACAAAGCGCCTTAAAGACAGACGGAGGAGAAAATACCCTTGATCGATCATGGACATCCGCATCCTTCGGCCGGCGGACATCCCGCACGTCCAGCAGGCCAACATCACGAACCTGCCGGAGAACTACTTCTGCAAGTACTACCTCTACCACGCGATGAGCTGGCCGCAGCTGAGCTATGTTGCCGTTGATGTACGTTCTGCATTGTTTTCCTTACCTTGCGCCGGCAGCGCTTTTCCTTTTCTGTTCTATCTCTATCAAAATATCTCGCCATATCTCCTTTTTTTATATCACATCTCCTCTAACCCCCGCTAGGTCTCCGCACCGCCAACCTCACCCTACGCTCCTCCCAAGATCGTCGGCTACGTGCTGGCGAAGATGGAGGAGGAGCCGACGGACGGGCTGCAGCACGGTCACATCACCTCCCTTTCCGTCATGCGGACCCATCGCCGTTTGGGATTGGCGGAGAAGCTGATGAGGCAGAGTCGTAAGTTTTGATTTTTCTTCTTCCTCTCGATCCTTCCTTTCCCTCCGGAAGAGCTCCCCGTTGATGATTTTTTCTGTTGCTGCCAGAACGCGCCATGGCGGAAACGTTCGGGGCGTCGTACGTGTCGCTGCACGTGCGGGTGTCGAACGCGGCGGCCCTGCGCCTGTACCGGGACACGCTCGGGTTCGCGGTCGAGAAGGTGGAGCCGCGGTACTACGCGGACGGGGAGGACGCGTACAGCATGAAGATGGACCTGCGTCACCTTCAGCTGAAGTTTGACGACGATGCGGATGAGGAGAAGGCGGAGGAGGAGGGCGAGACGAAGAGCGAGGGCGTGGATGAGGGGGAGGCGGTGGGGAGTGAGGGCCGGGAGGAGAAGAAGGGGAAGAGGGAGGAGGTGAGGAAGGTGAAGGTGGGTCGTGGATTGGGTGTGGGTGAGCTGGTGGAGAGGAATGAGAGTGTGAAGGCGTGAGGGGATGGGAGGAGTGAGTTCGTGTGTGGGGGAAGGAAGAGGGGTAGTGTGAACTGGTGGTTGGGCGTTGGAAATGGGGAGATGAATCATAGCAGTGAAATGAAGTCTTTTATGTACAAGCGAGTGGAGGGGTTTCTTTCCCCCTGCCGGACTCTTTGATGGTGATATGGATGGCTGTTGGTATAGGTCCTGATACATGGCATCATGGTGTATCCGTACCGATACCGTCTGTATTCCTATCCACACCCACACATACAATAGTACATTATGGACCTAGGACATTCACCATAAGTCGTCCTTCTAAACTCTTTTTCTTCCTTCCTTTGTGATACGCTTGGGAGGTGATAGTTAAGTACCTAGTCATCTCCCTCGGATATTCGTTCTTTTCATTCCTTATTTCTCCCTTTTCCCTTCGGCGTGGTCGACGTGGAACTTGGACCCTGGACCGTTGTAATTGTTCGCGAGCGTCGGAACAACATCAACATCAACATTCACATCAACGGTCTGCATCTCCAGGCTTTTCTCACTTCGCCCACCATTCACCTACACCAGGACCTACTTTACCATCCATTGACTGCTCAGGGCTTGCACGCGCGGTGCCATTCGACATCTACACCCACATACACACGCGCACAATCTTCTCTCGGCCCCCAGCAATCCACTTGCGCAGTAACATCATCCTCTTTCCAACACACATGGCCGGCCAACAATAACAACACCCTCACTCCTCTTCCCTCAACTCTCCCGCTCTCCCAAACCCGCCCAACACCATGACCAGCACCGTTCCGCTACCCACGCCCGCCGCCCTCAGCAAAGCCTTCACCCTCTCCACGCTCCAGGGCATCCTCACCTCCATCGGCGCCTCCACCACCGGCACCAAGCCCATCCTCGCCGCGCGTCTGCACCGGGAGCTACGGGTGCCGAGACTACCATCTGCGTCTGCTTCTCCTCTACCTTCCACCTTCGGAGAAGCATCACCATCAGCACCACCGCCGGAAGGAACCCCTCCAGGATCCCCTCCCACCATCTCCCTCCCACCCCCAGCCCCGGGGACCACCCGGCTCCTCAGCATCGACCTCGGCCTGCGCAACCTCGCCTACTGCGTCCTGGACATCTCCCCTTCCTCCGCCTCCCCCACCGCCGCCGGCGCTGCCGGGCCAGGCAACCTCCACATCCACATCCCCCTCTGGCAACGCATCTCCCTTCTTCCCTCCCAACAACAACAACAACAACAACAACAAGCCGGGCCCGCAGGGCCCGAGGACGTCTCCACCACCCTGGACCCCGACCCCCTGGACACCGACCCCTTCACCCCCGCCACCCTCTCCGCCCGCGCCCTCGCCCTGGTCGGCCAGACGATCCTGCCCCTCCGGCCCGCGACCGTGCTGCTGGAGCGGCAGCGCCACCGCACCGGCGGTCGCGCCGCGGTGCAGGAGTGGACGATTCGGGTCGGCTTGCTGGAGGGGATGTGTTGGGCGCTGTTGAGGGGGGTGGGAGGGGGGGTTGGTGGGGGGGAGGGGAACGCTGGCGTCGCGCCCTCCGCTGACGCGGAGCGCTTGGAGATTTGGAGCGTGAATCCCTTGCTTGTGGGACGGTTGTGGGTGGGTGATTTGGGGAGGGGGACGGGGATGGGGGAGGAGATGGCGGTGGTGAAGGGAAGGGGGAAGGCGGAGAAGCGGGTCAAGGTGGGTGTGGTGAGGGAGTGGGTGGAGGGTGTTGTGCTCGGCGAAGAGCCGCAGGATAACGGCGACGGAGAAGCCGAACAAGCACTGCAGGATGTCAACCCCGGCGGCGAGGAGAGCACCGTCACCGTCCACCCACCCCCCTCCTCAGACACCCTCCTCACACAAGCCGCCTCTGCCTCCTCCCCCTCCCCCTCCCCCAAACTCCCCAGCATCACCCTCTCCTTCGGCCACTCGACCGAGGTGGCCCGCGTGCGCGCCGCGTTCGGCGAGGGCCGCGTGCGCCGCCTCAGCCGCCGCGCGCGCGCCGCCGTCGGCGGCTGGATCCCCAAGATCGACGACCTGGCGGATTGCCTGTTGCAGGGGGTCGCGTGGGTGGTGTGGGAGAGGAATCGGAGGGTGTGGGAGGGGGGGTTGGGGGGGTTGGTTGCGGAGGGGGCGGAGGGGGGGAAGAAGAGGAGGGGGAGGGGGAGGAGGAGGAAGGAGATGATGGTGGAGGGCGAGGGGGATGGGATTGGCGAGGGAGAACTGGTGGAGGGAGAGGGAAGGAAGAAGGAGGGGAGGAGGGGGAGGAAGAAGAAAGTAGAGGAGAAGCTAGAGGGGGAGGGAGATGGGATCGGGGAGGGGGAACTGGTGGAGGGGAAGACGACGAAGACGAGAAAACCGAGGCAGAAGAAGGAAAGGAAGGTAGAGAAGTTAGAGGGGGATAAGGAGGTAACCGGTGAGGCACAAGCCGTAGAGGGCACGACGAGAAAACCGCGGAAGAAGAGGGAAAAGAAGACAGAGGAGATAGAAGAGAAGCTGAAGGGGGAAGGCGACGGGACCGCCGAGGCACAAGTCGAAAATAGTAGGACGACGATAAAGACGAGGAGGACGAGGAAGAAGAAGACACCGTTAGAGACGGCGGCGGAGGAGCAGGAGCAGGAGTAAGGATCAACGAGAGGATGGAGGCGAAGCTGTAAGCTATATATATATCTATATCTATATCCATATCCAAACACATCCACATTCACGCGCGCACACACACACACTCTCTCTCTCTCTCTCTCCCTCCCCTATCCCTCCTTCCTTAACAAAACAAAACAACTCATCCCTATCGCCCTCCCCTCCATACACATACACATCCACATCCATATCCACACATATTTCATCAGCGTCAGCGTCAGGCTTCAGGCTCCGCTTCCGCCTCAGAGCCAAGCCACATCACATCACATCACATCACTCTCTATCCATCCCTCGCACGCACGCACGCACGCACGCATGCGGCTCGCGCTCATATGTTTGTCGTATGTATCGGTCGGTCTCGCTGCTCGGAGCAGCGATCGCAATCTGCTCGGTTCGGTTTGGTTTACTTTTAGTGTGGTAGGGAGAGGGGGTTTGTGTTGTGTTGTGTATGTGTGAGGGATGGGAGATGGGGGGTGGGGGAGAGGAGGGAGAGGAGGGAGAGGAAGAAGAGGAAGAAGAGGAAGAAGAGGGAGAAGAAGAGGATAGAATAAGAAGAGGAAGAAGTAGTGGTTTAAGTATGGATGTATGTACATATATGAAAGGAGGGAAAAAGGTGTTATCACAACCCCGATCGAAAGGCTATGTGAAAGGAAAAAGAAGGAATAGAAAACCCGGGCCTCTCTTCAGGCGATGCGGACGCACGACACGACACGTACATATATAGCATACATACATACATATATATACAATCCGCCTCTCCCTCACCTTAGACTCCCCCAGTCCATCCTATACCCATCCATCCGGCCATTTCATTGATTCATATCACATCCCATCTCCCTCTTCACCTCAAAGAGTAAAGAGCAAGGAGAAGAAGAAGAAGAGGAAGGTCAAAAAAAAAAGAGATCAATACGAAAGAAAAGAAAGAAAAGAAAAACCCTATCCCTTTCCATTCCTTTCTTCCCCATTTCCCATTGGATTCCATTGATCGTCGTTCCCCTGGTCGTACAAGAACTAGAAAAGAAGAAAGAAAAAAAATAGTTCATGTCTTCACCACCACCACTACCGCCGCTCCCTTCCTTGGATGTTTGCCATCCTTCATCCTCCTTCGCCCCAATACCCGCCCTCCCTTCATCTCCCTCCCTCCTCTCCATCTCCCACCAGTTCAGCATATACCAGACCAGCTCAGATCCCATTTCCCCTCACCCCCTCACCCTCTCCCCGAAAAAAACCCAGGAAGGAGCACCAACAAACAAGAAGAAAGATGTGGGAAGAAAAAGGTATATCGAACACTCAAAACGCAGCAGAGAAGGAGGAAGAGAAAGAGAGAGGAGAGAAGAAACAGAAGGGTGGTTGCGTATTTTAAAAAGTGATCCGATATGATTTTTTAAAAAGGTGAAGATGTTGAAGAGATACCCGGGGATAAGGGTGGAGGGGGAGGGAAACCACAAGAAAAAAAAATTCGACGAAAAAAAGGGGGGGGGTCTTTTTCTCTCTTTCCGCTGCTTTGCTCGTGAATACCATACCGTCAAAAGATACCTAAAAAAAGAAAACACGTGTCGCTACTAAATAAATAAATAAAAAAAAGTGGTAATACTTTTTTTTTCTTCGGAGAAGATGGAGGTCGCTCCCAAAGAATAGAGGAAAAGGTCTATGGATGGGAGAAAGTAGTAAGAAGTAAAAAACAAAGTACGTGCGTGCAGTGCAAAGGAACAACAGCGGCTTTGCTTGGTCGAACGGTTCGGTCGAAGAGAGGAGAGAGTCAGAAAAACAAACCTACGCACAAAATACGCAGGTGGGTGGGTGGGTGGATGGGTGATTGATTGCGATTGCGATTGCGATCGATCGATCAATCAATCTTTACGAGACGACTCCGGCTTGCCGCAGAACATGTCCTTGTGCTTGCTGTCGCCGTTCTCGACGTCGCTGCCGTCCTGCACAATCACGTCGTCCATGTCCATGTCGAAGCTCTGATGCGGCGCGATGCTCTTCGCGTCGTCGTCCTCCTCCTCGTCCTCGTCGTCGCTCATCAGGCCCGGGTTCGACTCGACCGTGTGCGGGCTCAGCTGCGTCGGCGACACCGGCGCCATGCTGTCCCGGCTCTCCTGCTTCAGCGGCGGCGGCGGCTGGATCTGGTTCGGCAGCCGACTGCCTTTCTTGCTGCTCGGACGATGCGAGGGGAAGTGGATGCCGCCGGCGCGGGCGTGGCCATCGCCCAGCGGCCCGTGTTCCGATGTCGGAGTCGCCTTGGACGATCGCTGACCGGACGTCAGCGTGCTCTGCTCGTCGTCGCTCGGCGGATCCAGGCTGTCCAGGTCGATCTTGGTGCGAGCGTTCTCGACGGCCTGCTTCAGGTCGCCCGCGACGCCGAACTTCTGGAACAGGGCGCTCAGATGCGGCGTTTGCGTCGACGGCACGAACGGAGCAGCGGCCGACTGCGGCTCGACCTTGACCGCAGGCTCAGCCTTGATGGAGGGCGGCGGGAAGCCATAATCGCGCGGCATCGCGCTCGGCGTTGAGGCGGCAGGAGTCGGCCTGGCGGATGGGCCGGTGCCGGCGGCTCTGGCGGACTGCGACGTGGACGCGCGAGCGGCGGAGGTCCGGGGCGGCGGGTTGTTGCGGATCAGCGGGTGCACCAGCGGCGAGCCGGCCATGCCGGCCGACGGCGTCGGCAGCGGTTCGCTGGGAGGAAGCGCCACGCCGAGTTCGTCTGTGTCGACGGGCACGCCGCACGCGATCGCGGCGGCATCGTGACTCTTGAAGACCTGGCCGTGCTTGATCCGGCAGTGGTTAAGGAAGCCCTGGGTGTTCGAGAAGTTGCTGTGCTTGCACGCCGCACAATACAGCCGAACCCACTGTCCGTCCGTCGATCGCTTGTGGAGGAGAGGATCTTGCTTCGGGACGGGCGCCGGATTCTCACCGAGCGCGGGGAACTTCAACCCTCCCGTCGACGTCCGAGACGTCCGCGCCTTGCCGCCGACGTGATGGTCGCTGATGCTGCCGCGGGTGGTGCGACCTTCGGAGCCGTAATAGCGATGTTGCTGCATGAGCTGCTGTTCCGGGACGGAGTCGAACTTGGGGTCCGGGATGAGCCACTTGGCGTAGTGACGGGTGTAGGGCCCGTCCGTCACGCCCCAGGGCGCGGGATACTGCGGCTCCGTGAAGCCGGGTCGCGGCTGCAGCGCCGGCCCGACGCCTCTGCTGACGTCCGGAGACGGTCCTTCGGTGCCCGGGTAGGGGATGAGTTGACAGCGGCGCAGCTGCTCCAGGGCGATCTGGCACTTGGCCATCTCCTGCTCGATCAGGCGGAGCTCGTTGTGCTTGAGCAAGATCTCATAGCTGAACTGGGCTTCGATGGCCTGCTGCAACGGCGTGAGTGCGCTCGTCGGAAGAGCGTCATCGGTGGGGGTCGGCTGCTCCTGCGGGTGCGCGGACGGAGAGGTAGGTTTACTGGGCCGTGGGGCGGTGGTCGTACCGGTACTGCTCGCGGCCTTCTCGACGTCAGGAAGGCGCGGGGGCGCCGCTTCGTTCCTGCTCGCCTCGACTGCAACCGGTGTGGCGGGTGCGGTGACGGGCGCCGCAACACCGTCTCCGGTCGGCGCGGCAGCCACACCATCTCCGTTCACCGTCGGCGGCTTGACCTCCGACAGCGCACCCTTCCACTTCTTGTTGGTCTGCGCATGCGGCGCGACCGGGTCGGGGCTCCCCGTCCGCTTCCTCTTGAGCTTGCTCAGCAGGGGGATGTCGACGGTGGGGATGTTGCGCGACTTGGCGAAGGTTGCCTTCTCCATGATCTTGTCGCCTGGGGCTTGCGTGCTCCACGGCAGGTGAAAGACGGATTGCATAGCGGGACGGACGGCGGAAGGATGCGACGACAGCCGGCGAGCATCTGAAGGGGCGCGGATGGCGAGAGGATGCAACCGTGGCGATTGGGATCGGGCGGGCGTGCGTGCAGCAGTCGTGCGGTCGTGCGTGCGTTCGTGCGTTGTTGTGGCCAAAGTCGTCAGTGCTCCAGGCGCGTTGTTGCGTGGGGCGCAGGCGGCGGTGATGATGGGTGACGTCGCGGTTACGAGTCGGGAGGACACCGGTCGGGCGCGACCGGAGGGGGTAGGAAGGGATGCGAAAGGGGGCGACTAAAACCGTGCGCGGAAAGCAACGGATCCGTAAAGGAACGACAAGAAACGAAGAGAGAACTGTCGAGGTTCGTCGAGGTACGGTGGTCGATGGACGGAGGGGGTTGTGTGTGGTGTGTGGAGGAGGAGCGAGGGTGAGAGGTGGGAGGTGGTTTGGTTGTCCGGAGCGAGGTTGTTGGGTGGGAGGTGGTCGGTGGAAGGTGGACGGTGGAAGGGGGAAGGTGGTGGAGATGCGACCGTAGCGGTTTATTGGGGGGGAGGGGTGAAGGGGGGGCGCCAGTGATGGGCGGACGAGGCGAAGCGAGGGCGAGGGTGTGGAGTGGAAGGGTGGAAGGGTTGAGGGAAGAGGGAAGAGGGAAGAGTGAGGGAAGCGGACCCAAAGAGGTGAGGGAAGGGGGTGGGTGTGCGACCGGAGCACGAAAGGGAAAGGGAAAGGGAAAGGGAAAGGGGAGTGCGACTTGCGACTTGCGACTTGCGACTTGCGATTGCGACTCGCGACCACGACCACACTTGCCCTGGGATGAGGTGCGACAGCTGCGAGTTTCGGAAGGGCGAAACAGGTGCCGCAAGGTGTGGAAGACCGGCAGGCAGGGGGGATGCTGGACACACTCTGGACACACTACTGGACGCCGGGACGCCGGGACGCTGGAGGTGGGAGGGCAGGATGGAAGCCCAGTGACGGGATTATCGGAGGGAGACGGAAGTTCTCGAACCGATTTTAGTCCAACTTTATTCTCGCCAATCGACGGGTTAGCGTCGCCAAGAGCGTCGTCGGTCGCCAGGCAGGCAGCGCGCGACGGTGGACCGAGAGAGATAATAAAAGTATGGAGGGAGGAGGAGGAGGAGGAGGAGGGGAAAAGCTGGAGTGCGATCACCCGTCAAGGCGGGGGAGGGAGAGGTGGTTATAGCGTGGAGAGAGAGAGATAGTGTGTGTGTAAGGCGTGGAGGGAGGAAGAGGAGAAGAGGAGGAGATGGAATGAGGTGGTGAAAGAGAGGTCGGGTGTGTGTGAATGTGGTGAGTGGTGAGGGCGGAAGCAGGTGGAAGAGCGAGGAGGAAAGGGGGGAAGGGAAAGAGAGAGAGAGAGAGAGGAAGGGCTCAATCATTGAATGGATCAATCATGGGCGTGGGCAGTGAATGGGCGACACAGCCTGCCTGCCTGCCTACCTACCTGTCCTTGTCTGTCTCTCTCGTTGGGTGGCCCTGGGTCGGCGAGTCGTTGGCATTGCGTCGTCCCTCGCCCATCACTTTTTTCAAGTTTCCCCCCGGTGCGAAGCCGGTCAAGCCGCCCTCCGCTATGATTGGCTCGTCGATGATGCACCCTTTCTTTCCTTCTTTCTCTCTCGCCTCGCTGCATTTCGCTGCACGAAGCCGCCCGCCTGCCAGCCCGCCTAGCCGTTGTTATGGAACGTAAAATGTTGTTTTGGATCGCAGCGCAGGGCGATTCATGTTATTCAGGAATGTAGTTACCAGGTAGAAAAAGCACATGAATAGTGAAATACAATCCCCTCCCCTCCCTCTCCTCCCCACCACAGGGAGGTGCCTCTATCTCCCTCAGTGCTCACGTCTCCCCATCTCCACATCCCATCCCACACCAGTGCTTCTTCTTCCCCGGCGGTGGAGAGAGTGGAGAGTGGAGGCGAGACGCGGTCAGTTCTCAATATAATAGTGTATCATCGTCAACCCACATCCCACTTTCGCGCCAGCTCCAAACCACGACGCGCGCGAAAGCTGAGCAAAAGCAAGCAAAGCGTGCCTGGCTGCATATATAAATGCGTCTCCCTGTGTCTAGGTACATACATAGGCGAGCAAGGGGGGTTTTTAAGACGGTAGCGGATTGGTTTTATTATAGATTATAGTATACTAGCGGTAAAAAGTTAAAGTACGTTTCCCTAGTAAGATATTAGTAAATTATAAATATATTATACGCTAGATTATATTTAAACAGTTACTTACTTATAATAGATTATAAAATTCGGAATATTTTTTATATATTATAGTATTAAAAATTTAAAACTAAGTAGTATATAAAATATATTATAGGTTCTATACCGGTCTATTCTTTAACTAAGGAATTATTATATCTAAATAATAGAACTAGAAGTAAATAGAAAGTATAAATTAATAGACTTATCTATAGTTATATAGTAGATATAAGTATATATAGAAAGAATATATAGTATTAATATAGTTCTTAAGTATAGAACTAATACTCGTCCTACCGCCGGCTTACTATATTTTCTTAAGGAACTCTTATATTACTCTTCCTCTACTCTTATATCTTATATATATACCTAACTCTAAACTTACTATCTTATAATACTAAAGCTCTTATTCCTATATACTTCCTTAATATAAATTAATTTTATTTTAATTACTATACTCTTCGCGTCTACTTTTATATACTCTAACTATACTAAAATATTAAACTTTATTATTAACCCTCGGCTACTAGAGCCTCTATAAGATTCTAGCGTTAAAGTATTAATATTAAGTTATTAACTAATACTATATCCTTAACTATACTATTTATTACTCTATATATTAAGAAATAATAGTACTTATAAGTATATAATTATTTACTTCTACTAAGGATAAGCGCTCTAGACTTTACCGCCTTTACTCTTTATTACTAATAAAGAAGTATAAATATTACGTACCCTATATAACTACTAATATAGAGATTAATAAGGATAATACTAAACTTAATAAACTCGATTAATATATTTATTAGGGGTTATTTCTTTACTATTTATACTTTAACTACACTGAAGTTATCCGCGAGGTCTATAGTAATAATATAGATATTAATAGTATTATTTTTACTATAGTAAGAACGAAATCTTAAGATAAAGTTAAGAGATATAAATATAAAATACTAAAGAAGCTTAAGGTAAGTTATTCTTACTCTATCTATTTATACTACTACTAATATTTATATCTAAAGTTATCTCTAAGAGATCCTTAAAATAAATCTATTATTAAAGACTTCTCTACTAGCTACTATCGCCTTATACCTTAAATAGAGCTTTTTAAACGAGACTTTCTCTAATATATAGTTCTATATAAAGTAATATCTTAACGTCGCAGGTATAATATCTCCTAAAGGCCGATACTTTATAGAGGAGATATTTATTATACTTACTTCTAAAATATTAAAGTATCTTAAAGTTAAGAAGTTTAAGATCAGCGTAAAGAATTACTAAAATAAACTCCTTAGGTTTTATAATCTACTCCCCTCTTATAAAAACTTTATTAAGATAAAAAAGTATTACTTTACTAAGCTCTAGCTCTCGACCTATATAATAAGGAGGATATATACTACCTTTAATATCTTTACTCTTTAGCGGATATACTTCTCTTATTCTCCTTCTTAAGATAATACTCCTAAAGAGAATTCCCCTACTTATATTTCTAGGCCTAGTAATTAGTATTTCCTTTAGATATAGCGCCTTTATATAGCTTACTTTAATTTTATTTCTTCCCTTTTTAGTATATTTTCTATATTATATTTCCGTTCTTATATTTTTAGAGTTACTTAATATATACCCTTAGCTTATACTTATCTCTAATATATTATTTATTTCGTCTTAGATTTATAGTTACTTTATATATAGTTATTTAGAATTAATACTTATAGGTTATATATAGATATAAATAATATTTATAAGAATACTTCTACTCTAGAAAACCCGTCTATATAGCTTATTACTATATATAGTCTACCTTCTAAAATTATAGTATTTTATAAGCTACTATAACCCCGACTATCGCGAGCCTAATAAAGATTATTAGTAGGTATATCTACTAATCTAAGCTAGGAATAATACCGAAATGAACGTAAGTTAAGCTTTATAGTTAAACGAATCTATAGTATTTATAAGTAGGATAAGTAGCCTTTTATAGCTCCTCTTATCTTTAGTTAAAGTATATACTTAGATATAAGAGTATTTAAATTTACTAAGCCTTATTTAAGTATTCTATATTATTTATTCTCTTCCTTCCCCTTTTTTTTAAATTCTTAATAAAAATATAACTTAATTATCCTTTCTTAGGCGGTCACGCTTAGTACTACGTAAAAGTAACTTTATCCTCTATAGCCTTAGTAGGAACCTCTTAATCTTAATACTAACTTTAACTTTAGCTTTACGTATAAGACTAATACCGCTATATATCTAATATATATATTTAATCTTCTTAGGTAAAATACTTTTAGCCTTTATATTACTTAATATAGCGCTCTTATCTTTAACTATAGTAAATATAGCGCTAAGACCTGTTCGCTACTATAGGAAGCTTTAGTTTATAGTTATAATATATTATAATATATAGCTACTTAAGCTAATAATAAAGTAACTACGGACTAATAATAAGCTATAGTCTTAAGATATATTAGATGCTAGCGCTGACCCTAATAATAATAATAACTTTATTACTAGTTTTAATATATTAACTATTACGGTATATTCTAGAAGTCTATCTACTATAAGCTAATATTTTATAAATACGTTCTTATATAGGATTTAGATAATATAGGCCTTAAATAATAACTACTTAAATATAAAATTAAAGAGGATAAATAACTAAAAGAGGATAATAACTTAAATTTTAACTAATTTATAGAGCTATACTATCTTAGTAACTACTAGTATCTTATAATTTCTAGTAATAAGACCGTTACAGATAATATATCTAAGACTTTAGACTTAGAAGCTATTATTATATATTTAATTACTACTATTTAGTCTTAAGTTATACTTATTTTTATTTTATTAGTGCGGATTTCCTACCGCTAGTCTAATATACTATATATACTAACTCTAGTAATTCTTAGCCTAATCTAAACCCTCTATAAACTAGTAATATATATATTACTACTACTATAATATATCTATATACTAACTAACTTTTAAATAACTTATAAGCTCTTACTACTACTATTATATTTACTACGCTAACTATATTACTATTATATACTTCTACCTCTATAGTTAGTAGTATTATAGTACTACTAGAAAATTAAACTATACTAAATATACTACTTCTTAATACTTTAGTTTCTCTACTATACTAGCGTAGCGATAGATTACTAAATTACTTTAAGTTTAAACTTAAACTATAATATAGAGCTTATAAGGTTTTATACTCTTAATATACCGGTCTATAGTAACTACTATATATACTTAAATCTTATAAGCTCCTAGATCTACTTCCGGAGACTTTTACTATATTAATATATTATATAAAATTATAGATACTACTACTTAAAATCCGAAAAAAAAACCCTCCTACTTATTCCCGATAAGCAGCCTACTTTAAAGTTAAATAAGAAAAGTAAATTAGCTCTAATAGCTAAAATTTTCTTTTTTTTAACTTAATTAATCTTTTCTCTAGAGTTATATCGTCTAAAGCTATTTATAAAAAAATTATATATTAGTCTCGGCTATTTTATTAACGTACTATTAGAACTATAAATATTAAATAGTTAGATATTATTAGTTTATACTATATCCGGTTAATCTCTATACTATTCTTAATATAATCCGGTCTTTCCCTTAGACTTTATATAATACTAGTATTATTATAAGAATTATCCTTATTAATACTAAAAATTAGTAATATATATTAGCTATATATTAGGTATTAATCTTAACTTCCGCTTATAGTATAGCTATCTTAGCCTATTAGGTCTTTAAGCTACTAAAGTTTAAGTAACTTACCGCGCTATTATTTCTAGTTTATAACTTAACCCTCTATTATTACTTAAAGAGTTACTCCTAATTAAAGATAAAATAATTTTTCTACTAGAGGCTTACCTTAAGTAGTTAGATAGCTAGGCGATTATAGACTATATATTCTAAAGCTTAGTTAAACTAAGTAAAACCGTAACTTAAGGTCTTATTATCTGGCGTTTACTTAATATAGTTACTAGTTAGGTTATACCGGTTATATACTTTTATTTTATTTAGGGTAAGCTTAAAGTTAGCTACTTTAGGAGAGAATATTTAAAGCGCTTATTTAATTAGCCTAATTATTTATTTATCCTAATATTTATATTTATTAATAGGTTTAGGCTCTACTAAAATACATACCGGACGCTTATAGGTATATATAATATTATAGCTTTATTTAACTTAAGGGAGTAGTTAGGGAGTTCTAATATTCTTCTAATTATACTTAAACCGTACAGTAGTAACTTTTTAGATTTTATTAACTTACTAAGCCTTTTATAGTAACTTAACTATAGTATAGCGGTTAAGATAAATAGGACTTTAACCTTCCTCTATAAATTTACCCTAGTATATCTCGGTAATATACTTTAATAATATAAGAATAATAGCTTTATATTATAGCGAGCGAACTATAGATATTAGTTTTATATAATATAAAGCTTCTAATATACTAACCTTAGCTTTAATATATTAGATCCCCAGCTCGCTCGCTTTTATTATAAATATATATAATAACGCCGCTACCTTTCCTTACTTTCTACTAAAACTACTTAATTAAGATAGAGTACTAAGCGAAGTATCTTAGTATAAAATCCTCCCTTATATTATATATCTTCCGCTTTTAACTTTATCCTTACCTAACCTAATAATCTAGCCTATTCGGAGTTTAATAAATAAAGTAAGTAAGTATATCTACTACTAATTAAAGTAATCCTAACTAAGCGAGTAATTAAGGACTATATATCCTTCTTATTTATAATTTTATTTCCTCCTAGTTAGTAGAAGCTATATATTAGGGGCCTAAAGCTAGGGAGGCTAAAGACTTACCTTACTAAAGGTAAGGCTTTATAAGCTAATATATAACTATTATATACTTATATATATAACCTCCTAGAGGTACCGTACGAAGCGAGCCCCTTTATACTTTTAACTTTCCTTCCTTAGATAATCCTTTTTATCTTATAGTTAATCTATTAGGCTATTCCTAGCCGCGGTTTAGATTATAATATTAGAATTATCTCTTTCTAGTATGCTAGGTTCCCCGGGTACTATATAGCTAATACGGAGATATTAGATATTAATTTAAATACCCTTACTAAGAAGGTTATATAACTATATAATAAGCTTATAACTACCTAGTAATAGAACCGCGCGATTAAAATACTCTATATAGAAATTAAGTTATTTTAAAACTAAAGAGCGGCTATAGTAATACTCTCTACCTCCTCTACTACTAAAGTTTTAATTATAGTAGTTAAGGCCCTACCGAGATAATACTTTCCTAATTTAACTTAGTATATTTATAACGACTTAAAAGAGTATCCTATATTTAAGATAAACCTTTATATAAAACTAGTAATAAACGCCCGTTACTTTAATATAGAGGAGGAGAAGGTTTAGTATATCTTTAGCCGTCTAGGTAGAAAGGCCGCTTAAAAGATCTTACCTTAGATTTATATAAAGGAAGGGAATAATAAGGTATTATAAGTAGACGAGCTATACTAAGTTATAAATATTACTTTCAGGGATATTAATAGTTAGTAAAAGACCCTTATATAAGTTAATACTATAAAGTAGGGATTTCGGGACCTAAATAAGCTCCTAAGTAAGTTTAATAAGGTTATAATTAAAGCTAGAGGCCTATTCTAGGCGGATAACTAAAAGAAGGCTTTTCTCTAAATAGCTATTAATATAAAGCTCCTATAAGAGATAATTAGAGCTAGGAGGGCTAAGTTATATAAAGACTATTATAACTAGCTTAGATAGATAGACGAGGACTAGAAAATAGTAGCTTAGATCTAGAATTATACTAATTATCGGATAATACTAATATTTTAGCTTTAAGCTCTTATTTAACCGTCTTATAACTAGGATTAGATAGATTAAGAACTAACTAAAGTAAATACTATAAAGATATAAGGATAACAGCCTCGTACGTACGCTAAATAAGTAACTTAGAATAAGTTATAAAAGAAACGGACGGAAGGAGTATATCTTAAATATAATAAAAAGAACTACTTTACTAAGTAGTACTAGTTACTCCCGGCTTAGAGGCCTAAATAAGTTATAACCGTCTAAGATATAGAAGAGGTTAAGAACTTTAATAATAAAGAGTACTAGTTAGCTAATAAGAAATAAGGAAAAGTATAACTCTTATATAAAGTTATAAACGAGGGGATAATAATATAGAATCTATAAAGTTTCTCTTTAATTAGTAAGACTTTAAAAGATCGTATATAAATTTATCTCCTTTTATTATCTATATAATAATTAATAAGGTATATACGGTACGTACTCTAGTAAAGAACAGGTATTTAAATTATAGAATTATTAATAAATAGTTTATATAAAAGTATCGGCCTCTAACCTTTAAAATTAAACCTAGGAGAGTAAAAGGGGTAGCTAGAGAGGAAGGCTAAATTATATAGATTATATAAATAAGGCTAGATATTAAAATATATAAAAAGGAGGGAGCTTACTTCTATATCCTTCTAAACTACCTAGGATATAACTTAATCTTAAGGAAGCTATAGCTAGACTACTATAATACTTAGATAAATTTAGAAAGAGGAAGAATCTTCTTTTATATAATAGAGGTTAAGCTACGGGATAGGGGGGGAAACCCCTTCTAAAAATAAAAATTACTTAAATATATACTTCTACTATAGGAGCCCTATTAAGAAGGAAAAGGAAAAAAGGAGAAGTTTAAGTATTTATAGTAATTCTAAGAGATATCTAGAAGGCTCTTATATTTAAAAAGAAAGTTAATCCTTATCCGAGCCTACCTAAATAATACTAGGCTTACTTAAACCTATTTAAACTAGAAAATACCTCCTTACTTCTATTATACCGGGGCTCTAGGATTAACTATAATATTAAGCTTATATAAAAGAACGGAAAGGAGCTAGAGATATTATAGAGCTCTTTATATAATATAATCTAAGATAAACTAATAGTATTACAGAAAATACTTATTAAACTCCTAAATAAGAACTTTATCTAGGTTAATTATTCTTCTATAATAGCTCTAGTCCTTTTTATATAAAAGTTAGGAAGAAGCCTACGCTTCTATATAAACTATTAAGTCCTAAATATAATTATAAAAAAGGATAGGTATTCTTTACCGTTAATTTATAAAACTCTTAGGTAAATTAGCTAAGCTAAGTAGTTTATAAAATTAAACGTTAGCGTAGCCTTCTATAAGATTTAAATCGCTAAAGGAAAGAAGTAGATAATAACCTTTTATATATAATATAACTTATATAAATAGCTGGTTACCCCCTTTAGTCTTAGAAATACTCTAAGTACTTTTTAAAAGTATATTAATTAGACCTTAAGGGAATACTTAGATAAATTCTATTTAGCCTATATAGATAACGTACTAATATATTTAGACGGAATCTTAGAAGACTATTATATAAAGATTAAAAAAGTATTAAAAAGGTTAAAGGAAGCTAGGCTTTACCTAAATATTAATAAGTATAAATTCGAAGTAAAGGAGACTAAGTACCTTAGATTTATTATATAAATAAGAGGAGGAGTATAGATAAATCCCGTAAAGATTAAGATAAAATAAGAATAAAAGGCTCTATCTTCTATTAAAGGAGTTAGAAGATTCTTAGGCTTCGCTAATTTCTATTAATACTTTATAAAGGACTTCTTAAAGGTCGTATAACTACTAGTAGAACTTACTTATAAGGATAAGGCCTTTAGATAGACGAAAGACTATTAAGACGCCTTTATAAAACTAAAGAAGATATTCTTAAAAGGGCCGGTACTTATAGTATTTAACACCCTTTATATAATAGTTATTAAGAGCGATTTCTTAGGCTATAATATTAGGGGAGTCCTCTCTTAGTATAATAAAGATAGTTTACTTAGACTATATATCTTCTTCTTAAAGAAGAACTTATTAACTAAGTATAACTATAAGATTTATAATAAGGAACTATTAGCTATTATATAATATTTAGAGGAATAGGACTTAGAGCTAAGATCGGTTAAGGAATTTAAAGTTATTATAAATTACCGGAACTTAAAGTACTTCTTTAGCCCTAGGAAACTAATAGAGAGGTATATATAATAATAGCTATTCTTTAGCTAGATTAACTTCTATTTCTATTATAAAAAAAGTACCGAGAATAAAGTAGTAGACGCCCTATTAAGGAGGATATAAAATATATTAAATAATACGGATAAATAAGTAACTAGTTATATAAGGTAACTACTCTACTAGCTAGTTCTAGGGAGGTATATAATAGCTTTACTACTAGCGCTTATCTTAGTAATAAAGACTTCTTTAAAATAAGAACTAGTTAAAGACTATAATATAGTTTACTAAGAAGTAACTTAGATTATATAAAGTAGAGCCCGGTAGTTCTCTTTATAGCTTTAGCTTAAAGTCTTTATAAGAGAATATAAACTAGATAAGAAAGACTTTATCCTTTACTAAAAGAGACGCTAAGTACTAAAGTATAAACTATTATATATAAAGATTATCTAGGAGGCTTACAACTTAATACTAGCTAGATATCTAAGATAGGAATAAATATATACTTATATTACTTAAGCGTATTTCTAGCTAAATATAAGTAGGGATATAAGATAATTTATTTAAAACTATAATATATATAGAAGAACTAAGGCTTTCTAGTAGTAAAAATAAGGACTTTTAAAACCCCTACCTATTTCTAATAGACTATAGTAGGAAATATTAATAGACTTTATAATTAACCTCCTAAAAAGTAGAGGTTATATAAATATCCCAGTTATTATAGACCGGTTAATAAGAGGTATAATCTTTAAAGAAGTAAGAGAGATAATAGTAGAATATTTAGCTAAGGTTATAGTTTAAAGCTTCGTATAATACTATAGCTTCTTTAAAGTAATTACTTTAGATAGAGGTACTTAATTTATAGGAGAACTTTAGTTATATATATATAGGTTAATAGGGATAGAGAGGCGCCTAAATATAGTATATTATCTATAAACGGACGGCGCTATAGAAAGGATTAATAATATTATAAAAGCTTACTTTAGGGCTTATATCTATTTTAACTAAAGTAACTAAGTAAAGCTACTCTCTTTAGCTAAGCTAGCTCTTAACGCTTATATAAATACTATAATAGGAACTAGCTCCTTCTTTCTATCTTATAAATTTAAGTTATCCCTCTTTAAACTAAAGGAACTACTAGAAGAAGCCCTAACTAGGACTAAGACTCCTTTATAAAAAGAAGAATAAATTATACGAACTATTAAGGATATACTTAAATAAGTAAAAGCGTTTATAACTTATACTTAATAGGAAGCTGAACGCTAGGTAAATAAAAGAAGAAACTTAGCTCCGGAATATTATATAAGGAATAAGGTCTAGCTCTTCCTAAAGAATATTTATATAATATAGCTATATAAGAAACTAGATTAGAAGAATAATAAATATACTATCTTAGAGACTATAGGCTTATATACTATATAACTAAATACTCCCCCTAGAATTTATAATATCTTTTATATAGATTAAGTTTATTTAGTAGTAAATAACCTCTTACCTTACTAGTAAATAGATAACTCGTAACTCCGCCGATATAATAAGATAGTAAGGACGAATATATAATTAAGAAGATTATTAATAAGTATTATATAAAGAGGGGAAGAGGCTAATAAGTATAATATCTAGTAAAATAAGTAAGATACGCTAGGCCTACTTAGGAATTTAAAGCTATATTAGAAGATATAGCGGCCTTAGAAGACTAGCTTATATAAAAGGAAGGAACTTCTTAATAATAAGTACTAATAGAAGATAAATATAGCGGTAGGAAGGTAAGGACTTTTATTTATTCTATAGACTACTAACTAAATTCCTAGGGTAAAGAGAGGTAAAGGTACTAAACTATATTAGATAAAAATAGATTATTATATAAACGGTTAATCCTCTATATTATAAATATTAGGAGGAAGAATAGCTAGGGGTATAAGAGGTATAAAAGCTTCCTAGCCGTTCTAATAAAGATAACGCTACTAATAGGACTTCTATTTATAAGATATATAGGTACCTTTATAAAACCTAGTAATTTATATAATATTTCCGAAGTTCCTATACAGACTATAGGCGTAGTAGACGGGGAAAGAAGTATTATAAAAAGTAATTAATATAGTATTAATATAGGATTAATAGGCTATAGCGAGCTAGAGAACTAAAAATTAGTAAGAACTATTATATAAAAGACTAGACCTTAGTACTTACCTACTAAATAGTAACTAAGAGACGATCCTAGTTATTAAATTATAAGAAGAAGGAATAAGTAGGTATTTACTAAACTTTATACTAAATAATAAATATTAGTATAGTTATATAAGAAGTAAAAAAAGGCTACTTACTTAGCGAGCCGTATAGTAGACTTAGAAAAGATATAAATTAGTAATATATATTAACTTATATTATATATAGTAGTATCTACCTTCTTTTACTACGAGAGGTACCTATAAACGCGTGAGGAAGGAATAAGTTATCTAAGTAATAGTAGGTATAGCGGGGGCGGGTAAGACTATCAAAGCTTAATTAAAGTTAAAATCTATCTTATAAGCTAGGATAGACGAAGATTCTATACTAATATTAGTAACTTTACTAAAGAGAGAAGAATAAGTTATTATATAAAGATAGTAGTAGGATAGTAGAGAAGAGAGAAACGGAGATAACACTAGTAGTTAAGAATAATAAAAAAAGAAAAAAAGAAGTAGAAATAGATAGGAGAAAGCCTCTATTTATAAATAAAGCTAGATAGAGAAGCGGTTAAATAGTATTATAAGAGATAAGAAGAAGTAATAATTATATAATATACTACTGTCTTATATAAAATATCCGGTAACTAAAGAGGAGTAGTAATTATAGAAAAGAAGCGGTTAACCCCTTATAGCGAGAGGAGAGGATATTAAGCTAATATAAGAGCTAATACTACGCCCTAATAAGGAAAACGGTTAAATATAGTTAACCGCTATAGTATAGATAGTTAACTACTATTATATAAAGGTATACTATAGCTTAGAGAAGGAGAGGAAGGGGGTAATATTAGGAGCTTAAGGCTAAGGAGGCTAGAGACTCGCCTTACTAAAGGTAAGGCTTTATAAGCTAATATATAATAATTACGTACTTATATACGTAACCTCCTAGAGGTGCTATATAAACTAATAAGCCTCTTTATACTCTTAACTTTCCTTCCTTAGATAATCCTTCTTATCTTATAGTTAATTTATTAGGCTATTCCTAGCCGCAGTTTAAACTGTAATATTATAATTACTATCTTACTATCTTAGTAGCTATACGTTATAAGAGTATATACGCTAGTCTATTATTATACTAGGGCTATTACACCTATAACTTAAGGAAATATATATTAAGCCGCTTTTTATTTTATCTATTTAAAGAGTTATCACCTAAACTAACTATATTAATACTATTATTAATACGTTTATTTCTATAACTAAAATAATTTAGTAATAATATCCGATAGTTTAATAGTAAATAAATAGAAAAACTTTAGGGAAATTATTATCCGCGGCCGTCTTTAATACTAAAACCTCCTTAAAAGCGCAGCTATTATATTAGTAAAAAGTTATAAGAGTTATATATACTTTATAATACTCTACTAGATACTATAGTTATATTAACTATTTATTATTACTTTAAGCTTAACTACCTCCTCGTATATTTCTATAACTTTATTAGTAACCTTTAGTATAACTTAATTATTAGTTAACTAAGTATACTAAAATCTACTACTCCTAAAACTAATAAGTCTTTAAAATACAGAAATAATAAGAGTCGGCCGAACGTTTATATCGGCCTAGGGTAGCTTATTTAATACTAAATATTAACTAAATAAGGTCCCTACTAACTAAAAAAAACTGTACTAAAAATAGGGGGGCCCTACTAACTAAAAAAAAACCCATGCTAAAAATTTAGACTAAAAAAAAACCTAAAAACCCCGAAAAAATCTATTTATAAGAGCTCGTTTTCCCACTTTAAAAATCCTAAAATATCTAATTAATTAAGATTTAAAAAAATAAAACTAATATAGCCTAACTATCTAGGTATTTATCTAGATTTCTCTAGATTTTTTTAGATTTTTCTAGATTTTTTTCTGATTTTTTTTCCCTAGAAAAAAATCTTTTTTTATTATTCTTTTATATTAAATATCTATAAATACTAAACTTTTATAACTTTTATAGATTAGAAAAATACTAATCAGTATAATACTATTTCTTTTATATTTTTATCTATTTTATTTAAAAAGTTAGTTAGTTTTTCTGGGTTCTTTAGAAAGTGTCCTACCTTAACTATAGAAATTTTATAAAAGATAAGATTATTAATTAAAAATCTTCTAACTTTTTATTCCCTTAATAAAAAAATTAAAAAAAATACTATAGATATCTTTAGATATTTAGACTCTTATGCTATAATATAAAGCTTATATAATAAGTATAGATTTTATAATTAATCTATTTAGTTTAAAAATCTGGGGCTTTCCCCCCTCTCGCTTAAAATCTAAGAATAGAAATCCTAAATCTCTAATAATGTTTTTTAGCCGCTCTTAAATTTTTTAAAAATTAGTATATAGATACTAGATAGTATTAACTATAATATATTAGATTTATATAACTGCTCCTTAAGTAGATTATTTATTATTAATTTTTAAGGATTAAAATCTAGGGTTTTTAGATTTCCCTGCCTCTCGCTTAAAATCCTCCCACCTCGCTTAGAATATTCTCTTAATATTACTAAAAAATTAATAACTTATTTTAGCCGCGCTAAAATTTCTTTAAAATTAGTATATAAATACTATATATTATTTATTATAATATACTAGATTTATATTACTACCCCGTAAGAAATAAATTTGTAATTAATTTTTTTAGATCTAATATTTAAGATTTTACCTTAGAAACCCCTCCCTCACTTATATTTTAGTACTAAAAATAGCTATTAAAAATTAGAAATAATATTAAAATAATAAGTAAAAAGTAATATATATATAAATCTATAAATATCTAGGTTAAGAATAAATTAAAAAGATAAAAAAATTAAAAAAAATGAAAAAAAAGCCTAAAAAAATCTAGAAAAATCCTAAAAATCGGTAAAAATCCGGGATTATCGGAAATATATCGGCTAAATTTTTAGCAGCTAAATCCCGACCCGTGCTAAATCCTCCCTACTAAAACCCGACCTGAACAAAAAAAATAGAAGCTCTACTAACTAAAAAACCCGACGGGTTTTAGCTAGTATAGGTTTACTAACTAAAAGGGCCACCCTATATAATCGGCCTATATTATCCTCTACTCCTTAAAGAGTATAGACTAATAAGTAATTATAACGTTCTTATTAGAGAAAGTAAGTATAAGTAAGTTATTCTTCCTACTTTCCTTATAAAGAGGTAGCTAAAATAAGCTCTCTCTCTCTCTTTTATTTATTATAGGGAATATAAGAATAAAATCTACTATATAAATTATATTAATCCGGAAAAGAATCTCCTCTTACGCGAGAACCTCTATTTAATAATATAACTTATTTTACTTAGTATATTTAACTCTATAAAGCTAGTACTCTTAGAGTAGTTTACTATATTATATAAGTACTACCCTATATTATTTTAATTAATACGCCTACGCTCGGAGTAAACCGATATAAATAATATAGCGTTAAATATTTAAGCCGACTTAATATATCTAAAACTACGTATATTAGTTAGAATATAGTCTTACTTCTATAAATAAAGCCTTTAATTACTTATTTAGCTTAACTAGATAGTACTTAACTTTAGACTAATATTATAAGATAGGTATAGATATAATTATAGGCTAAATATTATATATATAAGTTACAGCCTAGTACGTTAGTAGAAGAAGCTTACTTTTAATAATAAATATATATATATAAAAAATAAGTTTATCTTTTTATAAAACTAATTATATACTTTATAGTTCTAATACCCGGGTAGTCTTACGTTACGGTAACTTTATTTCTTTCCGTAGTAATAAGATTAGGCGCCTTAACTAAATATTTATATATAAAGCTATTACTAGTACCTTATATCTCTTTATTATAATTACTTAAATTATCCGAACTATAACTAAATATAAATAAGCTAAGGATAAGGGATAAAGCCTTACTAGTAAATTAGATTATTTAGTTTTTTTAGTATTATATAATAGTATAGTAGGTAGCAGTAGTATAATAGCTAACTAGTAGTAAAGGTAGCTAGATATATATACTATATAGTAAATAGATTAAAGAAGATTATATACTACTTACTTAATATTTATTATAGTATATATATTATAAGCGAACTAAACGTATTAATATAGAAGATAATATAAAAATTATCCTAATACTATTATAGAACTATATTTATACTTACTAATAACTATATATATATACTATTATTTTTATAATACCGTTAATTTAGTAGATAATATACTAACCTAAATATACTCTCTATCTTATATATTTATATAGTTTTTAATAAATAAATAAAACTCCGGTCCGTGTAATAGAATATATATAATAAGCTATATATAGTATCTTTCTTATTATTCTTTATATAATATATATATAATATTCTTAACGTATACTATTATTATATAGTTTAAGATTTTAAATAGTATAAGTACTCTTTATATATATAAGCGCTTATATGTTATAAATAATAATATCTATAAATATTCCTACACTATACTAGTTTAGTTATATAAGATATATATATTAAACGATAGTATAGTAGAAAAATAACATCACTACAGTATAAAAAACCCCCCTCACCCGCTAGTATATACCCCCTTAGCGCAGCCGGTAGTTAGCTTACGCTATGTATGTAGCTTAAGATTCCGGTTTATACGAATTAAAAGCTGTCCCGAGGTCGTTTATTCCTTGTAAGAAGACGTGCATGAAGGAACGCTAACCACCGGCTGCGCTAAGGGGGTGTACATACGTACCAGGCGGGAGGTAAGACGAAGAAGAAAAGAAGTATCTAAAAAGAAAGAGAGACATGAGGAGATTCATCCCACATCTCCTCTCCCCGAGACGAGACAGCTTGCACATCCTCATCAAGCCACAGTGCCCCCATCCCATCCTAAATTGGTCACGTGAAGGGGATACCCCTTTTTGTGCATCATGCCTTAAGAATAAGGCATCAGGAACCAGGCACTGAGCATGTTGTGATGCCTTATTTACAAGGCTAGAACGGCCATATACCTTGTTGCCTTTGATGCCTGCCTGCCTGTGTGCCTGTCCATGCATGCATCCATATCCATGCATCCATATATCCCTTGATGCTTGATCATTTTCCTTCACTCTGATTTTTGCTACTCCGTATTACACGCTCAGCCTTGCATGCGAGTAGAAGATTTGATGAGGTAGGCACGGGCGTGGCTGCGCTTCGCGAATATAAATAGCGAGCGTGTTACCTCTTTATATATATATTATATATCTTTCTTCCGCTTCGTGTGAATGTACTATACTATAGTACGGCTGACCTACTGAGTTCTTCCCATCTTCTCCTCCTTCATCCTCGTCTTCCTTCCTAGCTAAGAGCTACTATTACTTACGCAGTATCGATACTATCGAGAGAAGAGAACAGCACATCCCCCCCTCCCCACCCTCTTTACATAGGTGCATCTTCCCTTCACCGCCTCCCCTCCTCCCCTCCTCCCCTCCTCCTCTCCCCACCGCGCTTGCTCCCGCACAACTGGTTCGCCTTTTCGTCTCTGTTTATTGTTGAGGCGGGGAACTGCTGTCAGTATTGTCAATGCCAATGTCAGTGGCGGTAGAAGTGGGGATTTCTTTTTTGCATATACTTGCTGTGCTGTACTGCGCTGTGCCTCGTCGCTCTGCTCGCCAGCGCTTGCTTGCTTGCTTCTGAGGAAGCGGTGTGCGTGTGCGCGCTTTCATGGTACGTACCGATGTGCGGTGAACGGGAGAAAGCTGGAGGTCCCGCTTTGGGGACACGTTGGCGTTTCCTGTCTCTTGCGTGGGGTATGTGCCGGTGTGTAGGTATTGTGCGGTTGAGAGACGGGGTGTCCGGTGTGCAGTTCAGATGTCAGTGTCGATGGTGGCTGAGAAAGGGAGGTTGGATTGAGGTGGTGTTGTTAGCAGTTAGCTGTCTACTTCGACTTAGTTATATATTGTGGAAGGAGTGAGGGTGATGAGGATGTAGGCGCGAGTCGATGGTGTGTATACTGTATGATATATATATTCAGTAGATACATCCGAGTCTCTTGGAGTGGAGTGGTACTGTAGTTTAGTGAGTATCTACCTCCTACAACCTCAGTAACTTGTGGACTTTATAATGTATACCATCAATCGTCCTCAGCCTCATCCTCGAGGCTTATAAATATATACACCACATAGTATCTCCATGCATATGGTCGGCCAACCGACATACTCGTACACATCGACACCAACACCCACCAACAACTAGAACCTCAAACTCACATAGTCCCCGCTCCTCAAAGAATGCAAGAAGGGAGATGAAGAGCCAGTCCGGAAGAAAAAGCTCCTGAAGGGGAAGGGGAGGATGATGATATCGTCGCCAACCATATTGCCTGTTTAAATTGTAATGCTCCCGATGTGCTTGCTGCCCTGCCCTGATCACAGCCTTATAAAGACGGATCCCCCATTCCCCCATTCATCCGTCCACCGTCCCTCGCGATAGCTTGGCAAAGCCCAGTACAGGCTGAAGGAGAACGAGGACAAGGGCGAGAAGAAAAATTCGAAACTAGAGAAAAAGCTGAGAAGTTGGACGGAGGACATGCCAATCCACAAGGGCAAGGGCAGATGAACGACGACAACGACCGGAGGAAGATGGCAAAGGAAAAGAAACACAAGTGAATTTCGGAATATACAACCTTTCTCGTCTCCCCCAAAAAAACCCAAATCACTCTCTCAATGGGATATGTGGCTACAAAACCTAGAACGGCAACAAGCCGTGCACGTCTTTCTCAACCTCTACATACACCGACCGAAAAGCAAAGCAGGCAGGCACGAAAGCACCCCCATAACGCCCTCCCTCACAACCGCAGCTTGCCTACGCTGACGCCCGCACCACCAGCCACCTTCTTGCCCTCCACATCCGTGACCTCGCCCCGCTTGCCCACCACCTTGACCCCACCCTTCTTCAAATCGGCGAGGACCTGCTTCTTGTCCCGCGCCGCCTGGCCCGCCTTGCCATCCGTCTTCGTCGTCGCCGCCCCGGCAGCATTCCCGCTCGCCTTGCGCAAGCGCTCCTTCTCCCTCCGCCGGCGGCGCAGCTTCTGCTCGCGCGTCATCTCCTCCCGCGCGATCGGCAAGCCGGCCTTGGTCACCACCTCGCCGCCCGCCTTCTCCTCGCCGGGCCGGTAGACCTCCTGCGGGGCCAGCATGCTGGCGCCGGCCACCTCGCCGCCGGCCGTCGGCCGCGCGTCCTCCATCGTGATGGCGGGCGCGTCGACGCGGATGTCCAGGCTGGGCGCCGCCGGCTTGGGTTTGTAGTGCCAGCTGCTGAGGCTGTCCAGCTTCGCGCTGACCGACTTCCACAGCGCCTCGATCTCCGCGTGCTCCTTGCGCAGCTTCTCGTCCTTGACCTCCACGAACGTCGGGTCCGTCTGCCGCCGGTGCTCCTCCTCGTACAGCTCCGCCAGGCTCTTCCCGTTCTTCGTGTCCTCGAGCTCGAAGCGGCCCCGGCGCGCCGGCCCCGTCGCCAGGTCGCCCGGCCGCCGCCGGATCACCTCGTCGAACTCCTGCGCCAGGATCCGCCGCTTGATCAGCGCCTCGATGTCCTCGCTGACCTCCTGCGTGATCACCGGCACCGGCTTGCCCGCCCGCTCGAAGTCGAGGTCCTCTTCCAGAAGGGAGTTGAGGGGCCGGTCGGCCGCGCGCGCCTCGCCTGACAACGTCCATTGCCGCTTGGCTACGTTCTCCGCCTCGAGACGGCGGATTTCTTCTTGCAGCTTCGCCTGGCGGCGCTCGTGAGTCGAGCGACGTGACTTCGGGTCGCCCGGGTCCACGTCGCTCAGGGCGTCTTCAGAGTCGTTGGGATCCGAGTCCTCGAACAGGTCGCGGTGGACGGCAGCCATGGTACGTTCGACGTCATTATCCTCATCCTTCTTGTCGGCTTCTTCGTTCGGATTCTTTGGGGGGAAGTTGTGCGGGTTCGGCCTGCCACGTTTGTTCTTCCGGGTACTCTTCTTGGGTGGCGGGGCAAAGAAGTCGGCGTACATGATGTTGTTGGTGTTGGTGAGGCCGCTCATGCCGGCGATGTCTTCGTCCTCGATGTCGTCTTCATCGTCCATCTCATCGTCACTGGCGCCCTCCGGGGCATTGAGGTCGGCATTCCCAAAGGTGGGACCGTCTTCCTCGTCACTCTCTTCTTCGTCGGACTGGTCACCGCGGGGAGCTTTGATAGGACCAGCGGCCAGAGGATCCGCACCCCAATCGATATCCTCTTCGTCTTCGTCATTGTCATCTTCTCCTCGCAGATCTTTCTGCTCGAGAAACTCAGATTGCTTGTTGAATTCGTCGATTGAGAAGAAACCGTCGTTGAGGCCAAACTTGTCCTCGACGAATTCTCCAGCCTCCTCTTCTTCCGAATCTTCCTCGTTTTCAAGATCGCCCTCTTCCATGTCTTCATCCTCGTAGTCGTCGTGATCCCCAATCGGACCGTCACTGCCACTCTCTTCCTCATCCTCATCTCCCTCTCCAGAAACATCTTCTCCGTCGTACTCCCAGTCAACGCCTTCCTCTCCAAGTTCGCTCTCCTCCTCATCCTCGCCCTCATCATCAGATCCACTGACCTCAAACCCCTCGTCATCAAAGCGAACAGGCTTCACCGGCCGGGAGTCCTCCTCCTTCGGCAGCGCTCTCTCCACTTCCTCTTTTGCCGCATCGAGCACCCTCTGCGCCTGCTCCCAGACCTGCTCGGCAGCAAAGCCATCCACATGGACCTTGTTCAGCTTGAGCACTTGCCTCGGCTCCTCATCATCCGCGCCTCGCTTTCTCTTCTTCCTCGCTTCCCTCAGGCGCTCATTTTGCACCTCGCTGACTTGGGAAGCAAGGGGGTCGAGGTAACGTTTTGCGAGGGCGAGGGCAGCTGCGTGGAGCGCCGGAGGAGGTTGGAGGAAGGCATGCGGCGCAGTCGAGAGCGATGTGATGAGAGGGTTTGCCGAGCCATTCGACAGGTCGAGGGCTGAAGGATGCGAGCCCGAGGAGAGGGTGTGTGAGCTGTTGGACATGGCGGGGGAGAAGGACAGTTGCGAGGTTTGCGGCAACGTTGCAGCGGCCATTGCTGAATCAAATCGGGGCCAGCCAGCTGTTCGGTGTGAGATGATGACAGTCGAAATGTATCACGCCTTGGATTCCCGTCTACCGCCTTCTGATCGGGTGCTGAAGGCTTGGGAGTCTGCTCGGCTGCGGATACGCGAGGTGGAAGGTAAAAAAAATCGGGGATTCATTTTTGCGAAAGGCGGTCGTGAGATTGTGGCACGTCCGCGTAGCTTTCGGAACGGAGGCTTTACATTAATGCCTCAGGCATACATAGCTCTTGATAGCCTTGCGGCCTGAGCACGGTTCCCTCTCCTCTCTCCTCCCGTCCCACAGTCAGTGCGGAGTTCCTCTCGATAGTTCACCCAACCCCGCAGGCCCCTGCTTCAACTTTTTTTTTTTTTTTTCACACGCCAACGCCGGTGGTTGCGCTAGATGGACTTCCTGGCGGGGTACTCCAATCCATTTCCCCTCGTTATCAGGGAGCTTGGTACGTACAGTAGTCATCAATAGCTGTAATGGAATGGATGCAGTGGATATGGTTGTAGCTGTTGTCCGCGGAGCACGCCTCTCTAAGTAACTCGAGAGAAAGATACATGAGCTTGGACGAGGCTGAAAGGCATTGGATGATCTCTCACGAGGGCAAATGCCGCTTCAGGCCGCATGACATTCCCGCCGTGCATGGGATGCATGGCGCGAGAAGACGCCAACCATAGCACCCTGGAAGCCTACCATGAGCAGGCATGCCGACGACGTTCATTTGTCGCGGATGCTTGCTGTCCGCGGATGAACTTGTCATCGCCATGTAAAGATGGCGTGACGCTGAGTGCGAGGAGCATTCCTGTGCTTTCGAGGTCTTCGTTGAAGAGTTTCAAGGTTGCTGGGCCCGTCGGTGTGGTGCGCTCGGAAGAGGCCATGCTTCATTTGTGAGTTGAGTGATTCTGGCGCCTCTGCCGGTCAACGGGCTAACAGCTTCCCTCAGGGGCTCGTGAGGAACAGAATGACTCTGGTATAGATTGTCAACATCGCAGCGACGAATCGCGATGAGGCAGTGACCTATCTATCATGTATTCCCCCTGCCGCGAATCTAGCTCGAGCCCTTCCGCAAAGAACGGCGGCGGGAGAGGGGACGCTAGCGAAGCTGAAGCCAAACCCCGAACTTATCGGAAGGATTCAAGAGGGTTCACAAGCGTGGGGAGCTCTCGGCGAAATAGTGAGGTACCTCTCGGGCTATGAACTCTTCTAGGACTTCACCTGGGGCGCAGTTGACAGAAGCATCAGATTTGTCCGGTAGACTCGCATGCTCGTCGGGTGCTAAGGGTCTAAGGGTTGACAGGGTTCAAGGATCGCTGGCTGCCGGAGTACTACTTTAGGAGAACTGTTCTTTGAGATAGACACCAACTTCACCCTCTTCGTTGGGAGTTAGTGGGCTTCCTTTTCCAGTTCGGCTTGTATGCTGGAGAGAGTCGCTTACCTGGGCTAGGCAGAGTAGAGGTTCATTGTGAGGTAAGTATATGTAGTTGTTATGTACCTACCTGCTACACTATGTCGACCTAACCACTTCGCAAGCTGCATCCGGATTTCGGTTCGCTACCAGTCGGTTCGAGGCCGGCAATCATACGGCGAACTTGCGTTAGCTCGACCCGCATCATTCGCGGCGCAGGAGCGGCGAGAACTGGTCATAGTTGTGTCCAATTGACGCCGGAATGTCCGCCGGCCTACTAACTAACCAGCTATATACAGGCCCTCTTCCTCCCTTCAGTCCGGCTCCGCCCTCGGTCAGTTCTAGGAGTACCGCGATCACTAGTGTTGCTCGCTTCACCCAGCCTTCGACTTGGATCGGGTCGGTGCAACGTCGTTGACATCACTAGCGTCAATATCCGAGACGGAGCATTGATCCTAGGTATCGGCCGTCCCTGCGCCCTGGCACCTCACTACAACCACCTCGACCCAGCTTCGTTCCGTGTACATTATAACTGTCCGTTCCCATCCTGTTTGTATCAGAAGGAATTGCTCCTTGTCCGTTCGAATATATACTGCATCTCATGCACTTGCATTTCCTACTTTTCAAGATCTCCGCTCTTCGATAACGATTGTGCTTTGTTCTTCCCGAAGTTCTTATCCGTCCATATACCCGAGGTCCGTACATCTATCCGATCGATACCTCGAATACTCGGGGCAAGGACATGAAGTACGGCGAAACGCTGCGGCAGCGTTCAATTCCGGAATGGGGGCATTGTAAGTGGCGCTGCTAGGATCTCGACTCCGGAAGGGGCATGACTAAACCCTCGGCGATTTGCAGACAATGTCGACTACGATGAGATAAAGTACCTGATCAAGGAACATACCACCCCAGGCACTGCGAAAGCAGTATCGATCCCGGGACAAGGTAGCCCTGCTGAAGAGGCTTTTGAGGCACAGTTGTACAATATCCTTTGCGATCAACATCAACGGATCAACCTCTTCGTGAAGAGCAAGACGGGAGAGATCGAACGAAGGCTAGGTACGTAGAGTGTGGATATAGATTCGGGCGATAGGGCTGACGACGGACAGCCCACTTGAGCAAACAGGTCGCGCAACTCGAAAGCCGTGAACAACTTTCTGGAACCGGCCGAATACCTGCAAGACGCCTGGAGCGATATGCTAGGATCGAAGGGGAGGTGCTGAAGGCTGGCCAAGAAATCCGGTCTCTTTCTCGGTTCATTGGGGCCCAAAGACTGGCCTTTGTCAAGTTACTGAAGAAGTACAAGAAATGGACAAACTCGGATACCCTGGGGGCGAAATTCAAGCGGGAGGTGATGCAGGAACCCGGTAACTTCTGCACGATGGACCTCGGGCCTCTGCTGGATCATTGGTCAGATGTCTTGCATGCAGTGAGGGCGCCCTTTGAGGCAAAGGTCCGGACCGGACAGGGAAGAGGTGACGCCCACATTGAGGCCTCTCCATCGCGACCTGGGCAAGCGAAAGACGATCCTGAAGCGAACACAAGCATTGCGAAGCAGATACAGGATGTCATCGATCGCGGCCTCGATGTGGATTTTGACCTGGCAATCTCTACACTTCCGTTTGGCCCCAGCGGTGGAAGAGCTGTTTACTGGGTGCATCCGGACAATATTGTCGAGCTGCAAGTATTGATGCTCCAGCACATGCGCCTCCACATCCAGAAAGACAAGGCCAGGACACCGATGAATGGCACTCCTTTTGCAACCCCGCCTCGTCGGAACTCCTCACCTAGGCTGGATTCCAACTTGGACGATGAGGTCGATACCGGGATGCTGGTACTCGACGATCTTGCAACGTTCGTTGAGAAGCGGAACCGGGCTACCCTGAGCGAAAACGAAGGCACCCCAGGCCGTCCACCCACGACTGTGGCCGGCAGCGCTAGGTGGCACGCTAGCGGCGATGCTATCGTTGCGGTGGGACTGCAGGATGAGAACGAGATGAAGTTCGCAAGGATCAAGCGGAAGCACCTCGACGATTTTCTCGACGTCGAGAAAGCCTTCAGTAGACGGCCATCCGTTGATTCGGCCAATGGAGAGAACGGCTCTGGCGCAAACGCTACCAGTGGAGAAGCGCTTAACGATGTCAGGAACTGGCTGTCCACCCACCGGTCCATCGAACCGCTTGTGAGCATCTCCACGAAGAGGACGCGCTTTGTTGGACTCGTCAACGGCAATACAAGTGGCACATGGGCCGTTTTGGACCAGCATATCTTCATGCAAAAGGACATCCCAGGTCCCAAAAGTTCTACGAAGGCCACGGGAAGTTTTCCTTTTGCCGTTTTGGAGATTCGGAAAGAGGGGAACCAAGCTGGCGAACTCATCAAGACCCTGGACAGGAGCCATTTGGTAAGTACTCTCAAGGATCTATTGTAATAATACAAGGTCTAACAAAACATAGGCTGAGCGAGTACGGGGCTTTTCCCTCGAGACGCATGCTGTGTGGATGTGCTGCAAGCCAGCCTCTATGTCCCCACCTTTCTGGGTAAGTTATGCAGAACTGACATTCTTCCACGCCCCATGCTAATATGTATCAGCTCCCAATACTGTCCAAAGACATTCGGAAGGTCCCTGAAGCCCAAGCGACTCGCCGAGGCCGACTTGCAAGTCTCCCGGGCGATCCGATATCGCCCATCCGTACCCATACCTCTACATCAGCAACCTCCGTTACCGATGCTACCGGTTCACCAGGCAGGAACGGAGAGTCGTCCGCGACCTCCACGGCTGATCATCTCGAAGTCGCTCCGCTGAGTGCCTTCCGTAAAAAGAGGATGCGCTCGAATCGCCTCTCCAAATGTGTGGAATCAGAAAACGAGGCAGCATCTGTAGGACGTTATTGGAGCGAGTATGACCACCCCGAAGATGGCTCCGACAACGAGGACGGTGCCTACGTTATCTATGTCGACCCCAACGCGAGCACCAAATTCCCCGGCCAGGACGCTGTCGTCAACTGGCTTAACAAACTCTTCAAGAAAAACAAGTCGACCGAATCTGAGCATGAGCATAACCCCTTACTTTCCGGTCCGTCAAGTGCCGGCTACCCTGACAACGATGGCAGCGATGTAGAGTCTCTCTTCTCCACCGAGATAGCCCGCGGATACGGTACCCTCCCTCGCTCCTCGCGGCCCCGCGAAGGCGCGACGCCGGCGCAACCTGAGCAGCGTCTCGGCTTCTTCGCCTCCTTCTTCCACCCGGACCACCGGCCGTACTACGACCCCAGCCTGGACTACGTCTCGGCGCTGGAGCTGTCGGCGCAGGAGCGGGAGAGGAACAAGGTCCGGCTGTGCGCGCTCAGCCTGTTGGCCGCGGTGGGCTTGCTGGTCGTGGTGATGCTGCTGGCGGCGACGGGCCGGCGGAAGCAGGCCGAGGAGGTCCACGTGGGCATCTTGTTTGGCGTGGTGATGGATCTGTGCTTTGCGATTACGGCGGTCGGCAGCGTGGTCACGACGAGGAAGGATGTCGGGTGGCTGCGACGGATTGTGGTTTGGGGGGTGTTTGCGGCGGTGGTGGTGGGTGATGGGGCGTTGTTGGGGTGGATTATTGGGTAGGGGTGGAGTCGGATGGGAGTGCGGAGTGCGGAGTGTGGAGTGTGGAGTGTGCATTGTGGGCGTTGGTGGGTGATGAGGAGTGCTTTAGCCTGGTGGCTGTTGATGTTGCATGGATATCCTGTCTCGATGTTTGGGAGTGTATGTTGGAGTCTGGGGATGCGTGGATGTGCGCAGAGCGATCTCTCGTTTGTTCTGGATCATTTCAGGCGTTTAATACCTAGAACTTGGTATATTGCTCTTACAATTGTATATTTCCTGGGGCTACGATAGGTGAAGGGGCCTTCGTGTCTACGTTACTCAGTCTGGTGCATGTTTTCAATACCTCTGTGAAGAGCTCTTAAACACTATGTCTCATAGATTTCCGAAGCGGAGGAGGCTCGGAGTGAATGTTGCAACCATGTGGGAAGGCTCAAATCGACTGGATATAGTGGACGGAAATGACTCACGTACTGTACTTATACCTGTCTGCTTTGATTGAGAAAGTGGTAGACCCAGAGTGGTAGGCAAGGCTGTGAGAATGGGGGTTCGAGTGATTTGATGCCTTGGCGCCTTGACGCCCGGGAAATCGGGCGCTTACTTCCGCCCAAGCTCCAAGCCGGAAGCATCACAACAACGACCTCACCACGACCTCGTCTTCACACTCTGTGCGTCTGGACGCTTAAACCACTCCCGCGCAAGCTGCGCTGACCCCCATGCCACCGCAATCATGTTGATCTCCTGGTCTACGTGCGTCCCTCTTTCACCATGCTCCCCGCAACATCGCTGCTAACAACTTGAACTCCCCAGCGCCAAAGCCCTCCTCACATTCTTTGGGCCTCTCTTGATCCCAAAGGCGATCGCGTTCTACCGCTCCCTGCGCTACGCCTCCAACCCACGATCGCCCATCCGTCCACTCCCTCGCGCTGCCTCCGACGCGCTCAACATCCTCTTCCTCTCCGCCGCCATCTTCCTCCTCAGCACTCTACCAATCTTCCACGAACCCAACCTCTTCCACATCACCGCCTCCCGCCTCTCCACGCCCTCCAGCGTCCTCTTCAACCGCCTCGAAGCCATCCGGCCGCTCACCCCGCTCGAAGAAACCCTCAAACCAAAGCTCACATCCCTCACCGCGCGCGGGCTCTACCAGATCTACGGCCCCCACGTCCTCGCCGACTGCAGCTGGTGCATCCTCCCTTCCCCAGCCGACCAAGCGCCCTCCTCATCCCCCCTCAGCATCAACAGCGCCGACTACCTCCTCTACGCCCTCCCCACCCTCCTCACCCCCCACCTCCTCCACCTCCTGCTCTTCTGCCTCGCCACCGCCCGCGCCGGCACAACACGCTTCCGCCTCTCCTTCGCGCTCGCCAGCCTCGGCCTCGCCGCGCTGGAACTGCACCTCACCGCCACCGCCCCCCTGCCCTTGCCCGGCTCCCCGCACCCCCAGGCGCGCCCCTGGCACTGGCAAATGCACACCTACCGCGGCCTCGCCCTCCTGCTCCTCGACGCCGCCCTGGCCTTCCTCCTCTGGGCCACCGCCACCAACCGCCTCTTCCCCACGCCCCCCAGCGTCGCCGCGCGCCTCGAGCTCGTCACGCGTCAGGCCGAACAGGTGCAGGGCAAGCTCGGTGCGTTGGGGGTGCTGCGCAATGCGATTGCCCGTGACAAGATGTTGAGGGCGAGGTGGGAGGAGTATTGGGAGAAGGAGGGCGTGGTGATGGGCGAGGTGGTGCAGGATGAGGAGGTGGTCAGGGAGGTGCGCAGGGTGATGGAGGGTGGTGCTGGACCTGGTGGGGGCATCGCGGAGTTGGAGGTGAAGGCGGGGAAGTTGGCGGAGAGCGTGGTGACTGGTGCGTTGGGTGGGGTTGGGGGGGTAGGGATCTGAGGTGGGGGATGCAGTGAGATGTTTTTTGGTTGTTGCTTTGGGTTTGTGTGTTGGATGGGAGGTCTTGCCTTTTTCGAGAGGCGTAAGGCTCGATAGATGGAGACTTGGATATATGAATCGTCTGATTTCCTTACTGATCCCAGGAAATTGTACGTGATGCATAAGATATGAGTGAGACCTTTAAATACAGAACAACGCGTAAAAGTAACAGTAGTGAGAATTATCATCCCATATCGCTAGACAAATTCGTCACTTCTGCTGATCCCACTGAACGTGATACTTCTCCTCGCCTCCGGCCTCTTCAGTCTGGCAGGTGCACCGACTGGACTCATAAACTCAGAAGTACAAGAGAACCTCTTCCCCATCTGCCCCGAAACACAGCTCCCCCTCTTCTCGCTCATCGCACCGCTAACTTTCCTCCGACCATCCAAATCCACACCTGCAGCAGCAGTCGCAGACGCCCCACCGCCGCCAACAACCGTGCCCAACGGACTCACCAACCCCAACATCTCGCTCTGCGCCGAGAACTCCGCCTGACTCCGCCGCTGGCCCTCGTGCGCGACGAGCGTGAGGTCCAAAAAGACGATGAAGACGTTCACGTACAGCAGGTGGCGCATGATGCGGCGGCTGGCGGCGGAGCGCAGGTGCGGGCCCCCGGCCGATGACGATGCCGTCCCGCCCGCCGGCCATAGCATCCGGCTAATCTCCCAGACGTACAGCGCGCTGATGGCGGTCTCCTGCACGAAGTACAGGAGCAGCTGGAGGCGCTCCCAAACGGCATACGGTGTGGCGAACGGGCGCGGATCCGGCCCGTTGGTGCCGATGACCAGGACGGCGGTGGGGACGCCGCCGACGAGGAAGCTGACGACCATCATCCACAGCACGGCGCGCCGCTTCCGGCGGTCCCGCACGACGAGGTGCAGCCGGCTGTACAGCACGACGCTCTGGCCCGTCACCATGGCCCACCAGCCCGCGACGATGGCGACGACGTTGACCCAGTTCCCGCCCCGGCCCGGCGGCCACACCTCGAGAAACTTGAACATCAGCCCGAGCGTGTAGGGCACCACGGCCAGCGTGCTCGTCACCAGGCTGCCGAAGTACAGCCCCCGCCGTCGCGTGAAGAAGAAGAAGAAGGTCGTCGCCCCCAGCTCGAGCACGTTGTACAGCGCGATCCCGGCTAGCGCGGCCAGCGTCATGGCGATCGCCCGGCTCGTGTTGATGCCCCCTTCTGTCATGTTGTATGGGTCGCGCCGGTGCGGGAGCCATGCGTTGGCGTTGAAGGCGGCGACGGCTGCTAATGCCATGGCGGGCATCCTGATCGCGTGCTTGGTTGCGCCGGTGAGCGTGCGGGATCGGTGGTGTGGTCTTTGAGAGGGCAGTCTATTCGAGCCGGTTGCTCTGTGTTGGACCAGAGCGGGCCGCAGAACCCCTTCATAGAGTCCAGCGACGCGTGAGACATCACCGTTCCCATCCACGTCCGTGGCTGGTGCTATCCTGAAGCGATGGCCGACGTAGAGACGTGAGCCAAAGGTTCGACCGGTCGGTCGAGGCTGCGCAATGCTTTTCGACAGGTTCCAGATAAGTACGATTGGTTGCCTCTGCTTGCAGACCGTGAGACAACATTCGAACTTAGTCATCCGCGCGAGGAATGTGGGCATTCCCACAAACGCAGGACACTATGTCTGAGATGAAGCATTCCACGGACCGGAAAAGGGATTCTCCCCGCAACGTCGAATTCCCTGCAAAGTTTCCAGGAGCCTAGGAGTTCATTCATCCGTGGGGTGGTCCGTAAATGGAATGCGTACAGCCACTCGCCGAAGGCCTGCCATAGACGGTCACAAGACAGGATCAAGAATAGGAAAAGCTGCATTGACGAACTATGACTTTTGAGATATAGAATGAACTTATCTAGGAAAGCGGACAATCGGACAATAACCTCGACAGAACACGACATCTCCCATCCCATCCACCAAATACCTGCAGAACTAGGTATGACCATTGACTTTGCCCAAATTCACTCCACCGCCTCCCACAATGGAATAGTTCGTGTTACCATAAGGAGGCTGGATAGTGGAAGGCATGCGAGGAGCAGTAGGAAAGTTGTGAGCGGGGAGAGAACCGAACTTCTGATTGGGGGCTGGTGGTGGTGGCTTTGGGGGGAGACTCGACGGAGTACCCCATTTTGCGATAGTACTGTGGCCGGGACCAGAAGAAGTCTGATTGTGGTTGATCTGCATAGGATTCCCCTGGGCGGAAACCGGCTGCGGCAACGGATGCATCGGCTGCGACAAGGGCTTGGGGAGAGACGAGTTAGGATTCCTCGGCGAACCAAATGTAGGCTGATGACTGCTTGGAGGGCTGGGCCTGAACATCGGGGTTGGCATGTTCATCGGGACAGGACCGTAAGGATTGCCGTTGGAGTTGGGAATCGGAGAGATTGACGACTGCATCGCAAACGGGCCATTCCTGCTGCCAGGAATGAAAGTCTGGCTCTGGGGGTTGAATGACGGCCGGTTGAAGCTCCCTGGAATCGGATGCTGAGTTCTCTGGCCATGCCCATAAGTAGGCAACTGCCCATAAGCATACGAAGTTCCGAAGGATCCCTGGCTTGACGAGGAGATAGGACGATCACTGAAACCGTTGGGCATGTACGGGGGCGCTGCCATCAGAGTCGGAGTCTGTTGGGACATCTGGCCCCAAACCTGGTTACCTTGTGGGTTCTGCGGTCTAAATCCATCAAAGCCTGCCATCTGCGAAGAAGTCATCTTGGGCGTTATCTGCGAAGGCAGATTGGCAGATTGGAACGATTGCATCCCTCTCTGGAAGTCCGCAGAAAGTTCATAGCCGGTTTGGGAAGGCGGGCTATAATTAGAATACGGCAACGGAGCTGGTGGAGCTGCAGATGGGTAAGTTTGCCCATTCCACAAGGGCTGATTCTGCGTCTCCTGCGGCATAGCCATATTGTAACCCCCATTATACCCCGCAGATTGCGGAGCCACTTGGAATTGACCGGTGGCCATCGTCGTTGCATACGGGCTGAGATACACAGCAGTTGACTCCGAAGCATATCCCGCTACATTGAAACCCGGTGCATAATAAGTATACTGGGAACGAGCGTCGAAGCCATCATCGTTGTTCCTTTGTTTCTTTGACTTTTTCTTGCCGGATGTGGAGCTTGAGCGGGAGGCATCCTTGGACTCGGAACCACTGGGCTCGGTTGATTCTTTCGTATCCCCAAAGATGCGCTGTCTAACTTCGTTATACTTCGCCTCACGCTCCTCGCGGGTCATCTGCGACGGCTTTTTAGGCTCTGCCCCAGCTGCATCGCCGCTCCCGTCGCTACCGTTGGCGCCGACTTCAGAGGTAGCTTTCGAGGCATTCTCTGAATTGGAGGCGGTGTTAGATGCGGAAGCAGGTTTTGGCCCCTCTCCACGGCGCATAATCTTCTTGGCTGGCATATCCATCGGTGGTGTACTGGCAGCTGTGCCAGGGATGTTTAGGCTTGTGAGAGGTGGAGGACTAAACCGTAATCAGTAAAAGCTCAGTTTGGCAGATTAAAGCAGGAACTTACATGCGACAATATGTCGTCTTGGTGATGTTTACTGCAGTCAATGAATCATCCACAATGTGGCCTAGCAGATAATAATCCGCAAGACGATGCGCAAGCATTCTGTAGAAGGAGTTACAGTTTGGCAGGTTAAGAACCGACTCTTTAGAGTTGTTGACAAAGTCAATGAGATCTTGCTCAAGCTTGAGTACGAAAAGCCGGTCTCGAGGAGAGCCCAGTGCTTCAAGTAACTGCGGATCCGGTAGCGGAGTATGTTCTCCGCTTCCAGATACACCAGCCCCATGCCCCACCTGGGCGGCCAGGGGCGGTAGATGTTCTATCGCAGCAGGGGAGTCAAGAGTTGTACTACTCCCTGCAGCTTGCATGGTGGAAAACCTCCCCGGTGGCACCCCGCGATGCGGCAAGGCTCCAAGAGAGGGGATTTCACGCAGCTGGTCGCGGAAAGCACGCGCATCACCATTCTCCGATTCCACACGTGATCCGGCGACGAAAGACCCTTGTAAGGACTGGGCATCTTCTTCCTCAACGGCCCTCAAGCTTGCACTGTCGTCAGGTCGGAGGGACTCCTTTTCGTCAAGAGCGAAGGTAGCTGCAGATGCCACGCTTTTGCCGTCAAGGCTTGGTGGCTTTGCAGAGTCAGATGATGACAACTGTGTAACATTGTCTTCCACGGGCATTATTCTAGATGTTCCCATGGATATGTTCGGCTGCTTAGGGTCCGTTTCTCGGCCTCCCGGTCGAACTCCGTTTGAAGGTGGGGAACCGTGACTGTGGCCGTCATTGTTGTATACTTGATCCAGGGACTGTCGTTCCGCTGTAGTGGACTTGGAAGGATGTGCTCCATTGGAATCCACTTTATTAGAATTAAGCAAACAGGTGGGCGGCTGCGAACTTTGCGAGCGAGTGATTCCGCTTTCGGATGCGACTGAACTCGTCTCCCGGTCTGTGTGCGCTGAGGCGGCAACCTTCGAACAGTTAGTCTGGTGTAGCTTTGATGGATAAAAATACACTATACGGACCTTTGCAAATGTCGGTTTGAACGCCGCCTTCTCCAGAGGGGCTGATGCCGAAGATGCCATAACGCCAGATATGTTGCCTTCGCGAACAAGGAGTGGGTTCAGTAGCGCTATGTTGATTGTGCGAATGTGGAAAGCGGCACGTCCTGGCGGAACCAAATGAGGGAATGTCAAGGAAGCGGTAGGCCAAAAGATCTCAGGAAATAGGCTGCTCAAGGAAAGTCGAAATAACCAAGGCCGAGGCGTGGGACATGTTGGAAATTCGACATATACGGCTGCCGTGGACTTGATCAATAGCGAGAAGCTTCCCTACAAAGGGTCTGCGACGGAGAAATGGGTCGATCGGATGTCGTCTGCAGCATTCACAGCCGTACGATGCGCGAAGAGCTCTACTCTTCCGGGATCTTCGCCGCAGTCGATCAGGCACGCCGCCTATCAGCAGCGGTCTGATCTAGTCTGGTAAAAGCGTGGACGGGCCGGCGGGGGATGAGATGCGGATTTAGAGCGTGAGGTTGGATTCCCGCGACGGTTAGGTAGGTTTCCGAGTGCGATGGAAAGAGACCCGTGCGGAGGGCCGGCGCGTGGGTTTCTCCGGGCCCTGAACCTTGGCGCCTAGGTATGGAGGTTCAACTCTTCGACAGTCGTCTTGGGCAACTTGATCAACATATAGTATCTTCTGTACTGTCAGTTATTTCACAGCCAAGGGGCTTATAGCGGGGACGGCTTCTTCCCGCATCTAACAGTTTCACCGACACCGCATCCTGCTGAACCCGTGGGCAGTCGCAGTCCCATAGCAGATCACCTAGATTGCTAGCTGGAAACCTTGCTCTTCTGAGCTCCATGAATCGTTTTAGGCCTCCAGCTCGCTCAAAGGCCCCGCCGAACACGCTGTGTCAGAAATGTCTCAAACGAGATAAGTCACCTTCAATCGAGGAGTAGGCGTCCTAAAAGCTGATTTTGCCTTACGCCACTATAGCTACGAATGCACAGCCGCGGTCCAGGAGCGTCCATACAAGCCCCGGCCGTCGCGCACACAGCAATTGCTCAATCCGAAGTTAATGCCGCAGTTAAACAGTGAGGTTCCAAACGATCTACTCCGAAAGAAGGGCATCGCAGACGAGGAACTCGCCAAGAAGGCCCATGAGCGCGGAAGGAAGGAGGGTTTCGAGGCGATCTCCCCACGGCTCCGTTCGCGTTCCGTCTCTTCAAACTCCGAATCTGTCTCTACAATCTCCACCAACCTTTCTCGATCGCCTTCCCCTCGCAGAAATCGGTCGTCTAGTCCACGTCGCAAGTCCCGCGTGGATCGCGATCACAGTAATCGTCGCAAGAGGAGACGAAGTCTTAGCTCATCGGGCTATTCCCGTGGTGGAAGCAATTCAGAAGAAGCGCATAAGGCAAAAGACAGGAATACCCGGAAACGCTTAAGCTCTTTCAGCCCAGTTCCCCGTGGCCGCCGTCGAAGCAGGGTTTCAAGATCTCCGGACATGGAACATTCAAGAAGTCGCAGCGACAGCAGGAGCAGGAGAGCGCGAAAGACGCGATCTCGTTCACTCAGGCGCGTGAGACGTAGCATTTCCGGGGAGCGCTCTCGTAGTCCGTATAGGCGTGGAAGAGAAACGCGACGGGGGTATGAAGAACGTCCTCTCCGGGTTGAAGAGCGTCCTCTCCGGGTTGAAGAGCGTCCACCCGTGGCCTCGCTCTCGAACGGAAACGGATACGTCGATCCTCTTCCGCCCCGTGAAAGGAGCCTCAGTCCTTACAGCAAAAGACTGGCTTTGACGCAGTCAATGAGTATGAGTCGGTAGTAGCCAACATCGTGGTTTCCGGAGCAGCGAGGCACGGGGATGATATACCCGTGGTAGTTGCATTTGCATTTCAATATCTCCGCGTATAGACGCTAAAGGGAGGTGTTTAGGCGGATCGGGCAGTTGGGGCGAAAAGGTTCTCGATATTAGCGAATATACCCGCTTCATTCACGGTAATATCTTCTGGGTATTACTTCAAATATCCTTCAAAAAATCACTTGACCAACAACCCCTACTAGACTTGAGCCCTGTACTCCTAGCAATGCAACCTAAAACGCCTTCTGAACGTATGCAAACACGCTGCAATCAAGGGGTCTGCGAGGTTCATAGCGAAGCCTCGTCCTCTCTGCGTTCTCTCTCCTGCTCTTCTTTCTGCTCTCTCTCGCGTACATGCATGGCCTCCACGATAGCTGCGCCTTCCATACCCACCTCCTCCGCACCATCGGGTTCCCCGCTCTGACCAGTAGCACCCGACGCCTTCCTTCTCTCCTCTGCCGCTTTCTTCTGCTGATCGATCCTCTGCCTGACCAGCTTGGCTATGGCGTTCTCCGTCTTCACATTATATGGGCGCAGCTTTTCCTCTAAATCGCGCTTTAGGTCCCAATTTGGCTTCTTTGGTTGCAATCTGAACAGGTCAAACTGCTGATCCGCTTTGGCCTCTTCCTCCGCTTTCTGTTTCAATTCCGCCTCTACCCTTGCAGCTTTCTGTTCCAGGGTTTCTTGCCCTTCTGCCGGGTTCGCCTCGAAACCTAGCTTCGGTCCGCGTGTTTCTGGATCGTAGTTGCGGCCTGAGAGGTATCTCTTGGTGATATCGGCCGGCTCGCATTCGTCCTCGATGGGGTTGGGGATGGCGTTCACGGGCTCATCGTTGGTGATATGCTCAGTCTCAGCTGTCGGGGGTTGCTTGCGCTTGAGGGATTTGAGCTGCGCCAGGCGCGCCTTTCGATCTTGTGTCGCGGAAGTCAGGGATGCGTGGGATGACATTCTCCGAAGGCCACGGTGTGACGCTGACTCCGTGAGAACTGTTATTCTCGCAGGCGGGGAAAGGCTACGCAGGTCCTTGTGTCATGCGATAGCTCGCTGCGTGCTCGAGATGAGTGAGAACAGGCTGATAGCCTGTGTGTATTATCGCAATGTGCTACCTAGTGGTTTGCTGCTTGGGACCCGGTGGTAATTGGTAATGTCTGTGAGTTGACCAGTGAGTTGCGCCTACGGCCCACGTTGAAGATTCGCCGTGGCTTGATCGTGCACCGCCACTCATCTCAATTTTGTCGGAGCTCCGAACTTCACCGGCCATCCCGCTGAGAGTCAGCTTCTTTACATCGATTACAATGGCTCGATGAGCACTTTTCCCTTGTATGCTAATGCCCAACCGTCCAACCAAGAATCTCGGGTTATTGGCCGGGCCCAATCCACCTATCCTGTCATTTCTTCTACCGGGCGCCTTTGCTCCACCCTCGAAGGCGAACCAACTTCCATCGCTGGGGAGACAAGATGCCCGCATCCGTCAATGCCATACACCGAAGCTTCGCACTTCCCCTGCCATCGCAAAGCAGTCCTCGCTTGTAGCGCAAAAGGAGCCGTCGTCATCTCTTAGGGAGCCTTGGACCAGCAGTCTCCAGGCGCCCTCCACGTCGGCTGGAAGTCGTGACTTCCAATGTATAGGATCTCGACCGCTTCGCCATGCCACCGCGTCCCCGATCTGCGGTCCCCAATATAGTGCTATCTCCAGACTTGTACACCAAATATATAGTCTCCGACACTACACCACCTCAACCGATTCTGGCTTCGCCCATGATACACGTAGGTCAAGAACCTCCGATCCTCCGGAGACATGGGGAGCCTCAATGTTTGGAGTCCCGGGAAACGAGCGGTCGATACAGGGTGTGACGCAGACTTGGCTGAAGCCCATATTCAGAGAGGCATGGTTAAACCCAAGGTATAGAGAAAAGGCGCGAAGGAAAGCAGCGGCGTCTTTTCAGAACAAAGTCATACCATTGGCAATAATTTATAAGCCCCGACAGAGACCATCTCGTCAGGTATCTACCAGGCCATGGCCTATCGATAGCTGGATGTATCTTTCCACCATACTCTTGTTCCCGTACGATCGGAAGGCCACCCAGGAGGAGCTGGGAAAGCTGCCCACCCTTGAATGGATACAAGAACTGGTTGATTGGATTACACATATCCTGGAAGAAGAAAATCCCAACCGATCGAAGGAGCGTTTTGTCAAGGATAAGCTCACTAAATGGCTCTGGCCCTCGTTTTTGACATGGATCTTAATCAACAAGCCGGATCGAGCGCTGGCCTTCTTGCAGGCACTGACTATGGAAGACCCCTACCCGCCGGCATTTGCTATTGCCGATGCCCTTCATTATCTATCGATCGTCGCAAGGCGAGAGTTTAAAGGGCCAGGTTCTGTGTGGGCTAGTTTTCCAAAGTTATGTCTTGACATCCTTGAGAGAAGACCGGATTGCAGAAGGTGCATACCCCAGGATCTCGTATTCAACTTACTCGTTGCATCAGATACCCATGAGATTGAGAACATCTATCGTAAGGTGGTGTCCTGGAATCTGGATTGGAATATCTGGACTCTTATGCGGTTTGCGTCCGCTTTTGGGGAAGCTGGGAACCATGAACTTGCTTTGGACGCTTTTGAGCGCTCCTGGAAAGCGTTCTATCAAGCACACCGCGAAGAGCCAAAGAAAACTTTGCCAAATTTCATACATACGGCAGCACTCATCCTGCGCAGGAGTGCAACGCATGGTGAAGGGCCAGAAGCCAGCTATACAATCCTAGAGCGTCTGTTGACTATGGGACTTCCACCAAAGGCAAACGCCCTGCTCTACAACATCGTCATGTTGAACTTCGTTGAAGCAGACCAATTTGATACAGCACTACGCGTGTTTGCGCTTTTCAAGCAACAGGGGATCGAGCCCCACCCCTACACGTACTCGATCATTTTGAAAGGCTGTAAGCTGGCAGAAGACATCACGGTCCATTACGAGCTTGCCACTCAGTGCGCGCAGAAGGCTTTGGAGATCCGTAGCGCCTGGGTCGCCGCAGATTATCTTCACTATGTGCTCCTCTATAATGAAAGAAACCTCATCGACAATGGTTTCAAGATTCTCGCCACCATCTACCGGAAGTTTTTCGATCCTAAGCCGTTGTCTGATTTGGGCATCATGATTCCGGACAATGATCACCCAGCCGAAGATTCTGCACGGCTAGAGACCACCAGTTCTGCGCTGGCGCTCATGATCGTCGCTTATATTAAAGAGCAGAAGGACCATGACCTCGGACACATTCAAACACTTTATGCTAGATACCGAAGGTTGGTCGAAACCGGTCATCCGGACTTCGCACCGCTGGCAGAGCAAACCTACGTCTCCAATGTCTTCCTTTTAGCATTTGCTAGCCACCCAAACTGGCTCAATCAATGCACCGTGGTTCTCGGCGATATGGTGAAGCCCCTTCCCGAGACTGCCGTCGTTGCCGCAGAAGGTCGTCGGGTTGAACAGGCACAGCCAGACGTGATTTCGTTCAGTATCGTCCTGAACGGCTTCCTTCTGTGGAAGCAGACCGCCGCTGCGGATAAGATTCTCGATGTCATGAAGCAGAGAGGGGTGGAGCCGAACCAGGCTACCTGGGGCACGATCATCAATGGCTACGCGAGGCTGCAGGATGTTGGAAGAGTGGCAGAAGCAGTCAAAAGCATGGATCAGAACGGAATAGAAATGGATCGGTATATCCTGGCTGGCTTGAATCGGCTTAACGATCGGGAGAGCCTCATCAAAGCGCTCTCCAAGCCGGGCCCAGCAGCTTGAACCTGATCTCGGAAGGGCGTTTCACTTGCAGATTCAACGCTTTGGAAATAACGAGAATCGCTTCTACTGTAATGTCGCATGCACAATGACGTTTCCATCTATACATGATATCCGAAATTTGTAAGATAGATAGAATTCTGAGCTCTATCATATAACCAGAGAAATACACTCTGTCTTAATTTGATGACAAGCATAGTCGTGAGGTATTGCGCTCCATATCACTTTGCGAGGCTTTTCAGTGATGCCCTGCGAGGGGTATGTCACCATCTGATCTGTTACGTTTACGATATTGAAAGTCCTCAACCCTGTCTCGCATGAGAGAACCACATAAAATAGACTCCCTGCTTCTAGCATGCGTTCTTACAGAATGGGAAGGTAGCTGAAAGGCGATCAAAAGGAAGAAGAGATTCGTAGAATGTTGAGAACAGGTATCTAGCCAGCGTTTCCGGAAAAACACCACTTAAACAAAGTCGAAGGTATCTCCGCTCTTATCCTTCAGCATACTGCCAACCCTCTTCGTGCCCACCACCCTTTCTAACCGCAGGCCATCCCACTTGGAGAACAGAACCCTCACGCTCGCTTCCAGCGGATCCAGCTTCCCTTCTCCGATCGTGGTACCCAAGAAACCACCAACAATCTCTGAATAAAATATCGGATTATCCGGGAGGGCGTACATGATGACTCGCTTGACGCCTCTGATCAGGTACCGTCGGAAGTGGTGCGCGCGACCCGTGTACAACAGAACGGAGTGCCTGCCGGTGAGGAAGTGAGACCGTGCGCGCCGCATGTCCGGCGGCTCGGTGTACTCGGAGATGGCGCCGAAGGATATGTGCTGTGTGGCTTGCGAGGCGGCGAAGTAGTTCCGGAGACGGACAAAGTCCAGATAAGATGGGATGAAGATGAGGATGCCTTGGCCGCCCTCAGGGGCTTTGGGGTACCGGTTCAGCGCAGGTATGATGGCGGAGGTGAAGTATTTGAAGCGGGCATCGGGATCGGCGGCAGGTGAGGGAGAATCGAAACGGGAGAAAGTCTGCTTGACTTGCAGCCCGATCTCCATGATGGCACCTTCGTATTCCGGTTGGTATTTGAGCTTGCCGGCGACATTGTGCATTTGTTTGTTGAAAAGACTGTTCAGCTCTGGCGTCAGAAAGGCGGATAGGATGATTGTTTGGCGAAGATATTTGGCATTTCCGTCGAGGTACCAGTGCCGAACACGACTGAAATCGCAGCCGTGAGCGTCTTTGGGTTGAAGGTTCAGGTGTTGATAAACATATTCGACGTGTTCCCAATTCTGCATGAGCATGGCATCGGCCTGGTCCATGATGACCACCTCAATAGAGCTGAGGAAATCGAAGTCCATCTTCTTAGGTCCAGCTCCTTCAATTGCTCTTCGTAGTCCCAGCGGGCTTGCAAAGATAATATCAGAATTGTAGAACTGTGAGAAGAACTTGACGGTCTTGCGGGTAAACTTCATCCCCAGTCTAAACTCGTTGTCATCGTTGCCTTCGAACAACTCACGGAAGTCTTCCGGCTTATCTTCCCCGAACTTTTGCTCTGTTACGACGAAGGAGTCCTGGAATCGCTTTTTATGTTCTTGCTGTTCCGGCTCGACAAGTGCAGTGATCGTATCTACCATCCGAGCACACGATTGCCTGGTCTCTAACAGCATGAGAACCTTGGGCCTGGTGAAACCCTGATCTCTGAGTTCCAGATCTCCATCTTCCTCTTTCGTTAGCCTCGCGTTATTTTTGATTACGCGGTCCCGGGTCTTGAAAAGGTGGTTGAGAGCGTGCAAGCAAGCCAATTTGCGCAGATTTTCCGCGTTTTTGACTGTTCGGGCCCCGAACAGAACATCAGTATAGTCGAAGATAAAGGGGGCCAGGGCTTGGTCAAGCTCATCAAATTGCGCCAGTTGCTTTTGAGCTGGCTCCACGAGCTTCTTCTTGAGTTTCAAATCGTTCAGCGACTTAGTCGGGCGTTTAGAAGGGCCAGAACCTGCAAGAGAGTAAAAGATGCCCTTGCCAAGGGCCCCCAGCGGGATTTTCTGAAGAGCCCACTGGTTACTGGAAGCGTCTTTCACCTTCTTCCCAAGCTCTTCCTCATCAGGAGAAGAGAAGTGAATCTCAAAGGGGTCAGATGCATCTTCGTCATCATCGATGAACCCGGCGTCTTCCAACGGCTCGTCCTCTGCCTCAGAGGCCGAACCAACATCGGAGTCCTTGACTTCGGTCAATTCGTGCGGAGCGGGAGTCGACTGGCGGCTGGAATGCGCATCACCATCTTCAGCTGGTTCGTGCTCAATCTTTCTGCGTTTCCTCCGGGGCTGATCCTCAGTTGCGGATTGCTGGAATGATTGAAGTAAAGCATTGTAGGGTCGAACACCCGACTCTGCTGTGGCCTCATCGTCCGAGGATACTTCATTCTCAACATCAGATACTTCACTGGGGCTGTCGTCATGTTCTAAGCCCTGTTCAGATCTGAGTTCTCTATTTAGTCCGTACGTTCAACATGGTTTGGGATTCTTTACATACTCATCATCCGATACTGGATCTTGTATTCTTGCTGTGGTGAACGTATTTCTCTGACCGCCCCGCCCTCTCCCTCTACTCCCTCCTCTTCCTCTGCCTCTAAAACCGCCTCTTGCGCGTCCTGGTGGCATTTTCAATTTGCCTTCTTGATGTCTACTGTAGACGACCAATGTCCGCTGCAAGCATCCAGACTTTTTTGGAGGGTCCTGTCCTATCTTATCGGCGACCGGGCGCCGGCCTTTCTGTTTGTCCGTCTCTACACCACTGGATTTTCTCACCAAACCAACATTCCCAGAGGCCCTTGCGTGCGGGCGTTAACTCCACATTGCCAGGCTTGCTCGACCGCTGAACACCTTTAAACCCGCAGTAGCAAGACCTTCGGACGTCTCACTTATCCATCATGGCGGACAGCTCCTTCCTCCACCTTGCGCGACCTCTGGGCCCTGCTCACGTTGGCGCACAACCCTCGGTTGCCCCACTCAACGTCGTGGTTCAACCGCAGGTAAGAATTCACAGTCGTGGTCAAGGGAGGACGCCGACTCATTGCAAACCTTCCAGGCCCTCCTCTCCATCCTCGATCACTCTCTCCGCCGTAACCCTGACCAAGAGCGCGTCATCGGTACACTCCTCGGCGTCCGCAGCGAAGATGGCACTGAAGTCGAGATCCGCAACTGTTACGCTGTCCCCCACACCGAGACCGCCGAGCAAGTCGAGGTCGACATGGACTACCAAAAGCAGATGCTTGCGCTGCATCTCCGCGCCAACCCCCGCGAAGTGCTCGTCGGCTGGTACGCCACGAGCTCCGAGCTCAACACCTTCTCCGCCCTCATCCAGAACTTCTACAGCCAGCAGGGCGATGGTACCTGGCCACACCCCGCCGTCCACCTGACCGTCTCTACCGTGCCTGGCGAGGATATTGAGGCCAAGACCTACATTTCGGCGCCCGTTGGTGTCACCGCTGAGAGAGCGGCTGACAGCTGTCTTTTCATCCCCGTTCCCCACGAGCTCAAGTATGGCGAGGCGGAGAAGAGTGGTCTGGAGTTGATCTCTGGCGCCAAGGACAGGGAGGACAGGTCCCAGGTCGTGATGACGGACCTTGAGTCTTTGGAGAGGTCGGTTGAGCACATTCTGGAGATGCTGGATCGTGTGTCGAACTATGTCAACAACGTTCTGGATGAGGAGGCCACACCTTCAAGCGCTCTGGGCCAGTTCTTGATGAATGCTCTGTCTCTTGCTCCCAAGGTGGAGCCTGCGGATATTGAGCGTGACTTGTATGTTCTACGCTCTGTTTCCCACTGTCGAAAATCTCTGCTAACGCTTCAACAGCAACAACCACATCCAAGACGTTCTTGTTGTTTCCTACCTCGCAAACACTATCCGCACACAAATCGATCTGTCGAACCGACTGGCTACCGCTGCGCTCACCCTCGGCGGCGGCGATGCGCTTTCCGGCGCAACCGAGGGTGGACAGAAGGGAGGACAAGACCAACGACGCGGCAAAGGACGCCAGAACCGCCAACAACAGCAGGAAGCGTAGGCCGACGGTGTATGATTTTACGAGTTCCAAGATCAACCGTGCACGGTAATCTGAAATTGCTTTCTTATCACGAGAAGCGAATAGAGGGGATCACAGTAGCTGTCCGAGGAAGAAAAGTTAGGGTATCGGCAAAAAGGGCGGGTGTATTTGATTCGTCATGTATAGACGAACTGTGGGGGATTATCGCTATGGCCTGGGCAGTGGGCCGGCGGTGAAGCGTGGATTCTCAGGAAGCATGCATTTCGTCCTGGATTGGATTTCCTGGTCGCTAGAGAGAGGCGTTTGGCCCTTAAATGAACCATCACACTTCAATTTCTTTCCTAATCATTTTGAAGCCCTCGAGTGTCCCGTACACCCCCGAACGCCTGTGATGCACCTAAACCTTGACCTTGGTTTTCAGTGGTACGAGTTCCACCTTGAGGAGATCAAGTCCTTTACGCCCCTGTGCTTTACGCAAGAAAAAAGAAAACACCTTGATGAGAGCAAGCAAAGAGCTCGTTGCGTACGGATGCCCACCGACCGCGCCGTACAGGCCGTTGATAGCCCCGTCGACCAAGCCCATGAGACTAGCCACCCTCACTCCTTCCCCTCCTTCCCCTCCTTCGCCTCTTTCGCCTTCTTATGCCTCTTCCGCGGCCTCTCGCCGTCCTCGCCCTCCGCCGCCGCCGCCCCGGCCCCCGCATCCTCGCCCTTCTTCCCGACCAACGCGCCCTCATCGACGTCGAAGGCGCGACGCTTGCGCTTGAACTCGCGGTCGAGGCGGAGCAGCTCGGTGACGCGGCCGAGCTTGCGCGGGTCCCGCCGCAGCATGAACTTGAAGTCGTCCACCTTGATCTTGGCCCGGCGCGCGTAGTTGGCCGACACGGCCGCCTCGTGGCACGTCTCGATGATGAAGTCCGTCACGATCTCGTCCAGCAGTCGGACGGTGGCTGCCAGTGGTGGTCGCGCGTCCCCGAAGGCGATCAGGTAGGCTTCCAGGTCGGAGGGCGGGAATTGAGGGCCCTTTTGCCGTTGGCGCATGCGTGGTTCTGTCATGGTGGGCTGCGGTCGAGGAGGATGAGGAGAGAGAGGTGGTGGTGATGGTGATGATGACGGAGGAAACCGGTGGGAAGAAGGAGTCAGAGACTTTTTTCGCTTCTCCTCGCGCCGAAGAGTTGGTCTCTAAAAGATTGCTCTCCGCGAAATCGGTAGTGCGTAGCTCTTTCGACGTTGTTGGGGAGGTAAAGGTGGGATTGTTTCCTTCAGATGATCCACTGACCCCTCTGGCTGAGGCTTATGTCGAGAAAGGAATGGTCGGTATAGGCTCGTCGACGATCGTGGAGTAAAGTAGGTGGGTATCTCTCAAACAAACGCCGGGTAGTTGTCCGTCAAGGATGTTGCAGTCTCCCCGGTTTGACGTTCTTCCATCCATCACGGGTAAACCTCGGCTTCTCTCCCCTGCTGCTGGGACGGGAGTTTACAGATCATGGCGCAGAGTTACAGCTTCCTAAGAACACACGACTCCGTTTTCCAGGCTTAGCGCAGGGAGCAAGCAGTCAAGATGGTATGTGTGTTGTAGTCTTTGAAAAAAAAAAAAAACAGGTGTAACTGACTCTTTTGTCTACAGACGGCCCTCTTCAACTTCCAGTCCCTCCTCCTCGTCATTCTCCTCGTCATCTGCACAAGCACATATGTCCACTCCGTACTTCCCGGGCCTATGGATCGTAATAAGGATGGGTAAGCCCCCAATCGCCCTCAGCGATAACCGACGAACGCCAGCGTTTCCGGGCACGATGGGAGGTCGTTATTGCGATGAGGTCATAGCTAACGTCCACGGGCACACAGCGTCTTCGGCATCTTCTGGAAGTGCGCCAGGATCGGGGAGCGGTTAAGTCCGTACGTCAGCTTATGCTGTATTTTCATGGCTGTAAGTTCTAGGTCCATCCGTGGGGTTGAAGCTGGGTGCGATCTGGGGTACTGCGTGGGCTGTACTATGGCCTTGTCTTAATGCCCGTGGGTTCTGGGATCGTTGCCTGTCCTTCGCATTCACTTTGGGAAGTTACAGTGGCTGATATTTGCGCTTCAGGTGTCTGTCCTTATGGGCCAGTGAACGGTCTCGCCGCGGTACATAAGTCTATTTACGTTCGGAACGGCAAGCTATTAAAACCGTCCGGTCCATGAACACAAGCGCAAAGGATACAGAGGAGGAGTCATGGAGTTTTGGGAATGGAAGGTCATCCTTCAGTTGTTACACTCCAGGGGAACTTGTACGGATATCTAATGGACGAGCGGATGCGGACACCCAAGCCTGATACACCTCGGGCGGCTCGCAGTGGTCGATAAGCGCCAACACCTGGAGATTCATCGGTTTGCAAGGGTACATTTGCGGTATTGGCTCAGGCTGCGCTTCTGGCGACCGCAGCCACTCCTCAACGACCGGGAAATCGAGAACTTGGAGAACCGAAAAGAGCTGAGACATTCATGGCCTGCGACGCGGAACCTGCCAGGTTTGTGCACGAAAAATGTCGAAAAATGTAATGCTTCCGAAAAATGTAATGCTTTCATTGTGCCTACTCCTAAGCATCGTATTGATCTGTTGCATGTTTGATCCTCTCATACGCACGAGGACATCTGATCGAAGCAGCCGGATGACACTTGAAGCCCCTGGAGTCAGTGTCCCCGTAATCAAGACTACCCGCTCTGCCGTGTACCTATGCCGGCCTCGGAGATCACGGCGCCGTGAAGGCCTCCTGTGGGGACTTTGGGGATCGGCAAGACTAAGAAATGTACCGTCAATCTCTTCGACGCCCAACCCTTTCGGCAGTGGAAAGTAAAAGGATTCCAGAAAAGTCATTCTTTGCTCTGCTGGGAAGTGTGTACATTGGTAAACCCGGTTATCGGATTCCACGATCTTGACAGAGTCGGGACCGCCACGATCTTTGGTTGACGTGGTGGGCGTCCCTGGAACCGAGATCCTTCAGCGGGCCGCCCAGGCCAGGCACAGCACAAGCACGAGCCTTCCAGGCTTACCCCACCATCGTCGTCGACGGGATGATCAGCCAACGGAGCGATCAACCAACGAGAAGCCGCGCATACCAACTCTCCACCCCGCACCCAATCGCCGTCGACCCGAAAATACTCCTCCCAACAAACACCACCCCCCACATTGCGGCGGCGCGCAGCCGCCAATTCACTCACCCGTGACTGTTCCCTATACCCCTCCCCTCCATATCCTCTCCTTCTCCTACAGCGTTCACTTCCGCCCTCCACCGAACTCATCGATCATGGCTTCCCTTCGCAGCACGGCCCCCCGCCGTCTCTCTCAGTTCCGTGCTTACACGTTTGCCCGCCGCTTCAGTACGGTGCACGATGTGCCGGTCTCGGTGGCAGGAGGTACGGCCGCTCCGGCGGCGCCCAAGGCCAGCTCGGTGTTCCAGGACGCCCTGAACGCCACGGAGCCCAGGAACAACTGGACAAGAGAGGAGATTTCGGAGATCTATAACCAGCCGCTGATGGAGCTGGCGTTCGCTGCTGTGAGTGCTTCCATCACACCACCGGACTTCACACCCTTTTCCACCCGGTCCAACATCGACGAGTCTCGATAAGATATCAGCGACAGTGCTGACATGATGGATGCCAGGGCACATTGCACCGCCGCTTCCACAACCCTGCTGCGATTCAGATGTGCACCCTGATGAACATCAAGACCGGCGGGTGCAGCGAGGACTGCAGCTACTGCGCCCAGTCCAGCCGGTACAACACCGGTCTCAAGCCGACGAAGATGTCGTCGGTCGACAGCGTGCTGGCGGCGGCGAAGATCGCCAAGGAGAACGGCAGCACGCGGTTCTGCATGGGGGCGGCGTGGCGGGACATGCGCGGGCGCAAGAACGGGCTGAAGAACATCGCCGCGATGGTGCAGGGCGTGCGGGCGCTGGGGCTGGAGGCGTGCGTGACGCTGGGGATGATCGACGCGGAGCAGGCGAAGACGCTGAAGGAGGCCGGCCTGACGGCGTACAACCACAACGTTGACACGAGCCGGGAGCACTACCCGACCATCATCACGACGCGGACGTACGAGGAGCGCCTCCAGACGATCGCGCACGTGCGCGAGGCCGGCATCAACGTCTGCACGGGCGGCATCCTGGGGCTGGGCGAGCGCAGCAAGGATCACGTCGGCCTGCTGCACACCGTCTCCACCCTGCCCAAGCACCCGGAGAGCTTCCCCGTCAACACGCTCGTGCCCATCAAGGGCACCCCGCTGGGCGACACCCCCCGCCTGCCGTTCGAGAAGGTCCTCCGCACCATCGCCACCGCTCGCCTCATCATGCCTCGCACCATCATCCGCATCGCCGCCGGCCGGACGGAGATGAGCGAGGAGAAACAGGCGCTGGCCTTCATGGCGGGCGCGAACGCGGTTTTTACCGGCGAGAAGATGTTGACGACGGACTGCAACGGCTGGGATCAGGATCGGGCGCTGTTTGAACGCTGGGGGTTGCGGCCCATGGGCGTCGAAGAGGCGGCGCGGAGTCGCGGCGAGGTTCCGGCGCCGACGGTGGAGGTTACGGAGTCGAAGGAGGAGAGGGCGGAGAGACTGGTGTTTGAGGAGGCGCAGGATGGACAGGCTGCGGCTGCGGCGGCTGGTGCTGCGTAGAGGGGGAAGATGTTCATGAGCGTACCGTTTGAAGTGATGTATCCTTCGTGGTGTTCACCATTGGGACTGTTCGTTTTGCTTGTTGTTTTCCCCTCGTTCTGGCTCTTTTTTCCGGCGTTCCTGTAGGTTATAGAATGAAAAGCGAGCACTTGAGATTCATCTATCGACCCATTCTCTGTTTGATCGAATAAGTTACCCCAATGAATTTCTCTTCCTCTATTCCAGGTTCTTCCCGCGACGCCAGCCCCGGAGACCACCAGCCGTCGTCGCGGGTGCACAGGGCAGCCTGAGGCGCCCCGCCGCCCGGGCGGGTGAGATCCTCGGAACACAAGTAACGCCGTCCCCCGCGCTGCATATTTTTCTCGACTTCAACCTCTCTTTCCTCCATCTGTCTTTCATACTACAACCACAAACACCGCGTGTACTGCATGTTCCGCATGTCCTGTGCCCGCGCCCGCTGATGCAAGACGATGCGATGTGAAGCGATTGTTTGCATAGAACGCCCTTCGTTCTCCCCGCTTCCTTCATTTCCTTCCCTCTTCCGAGCTGAACGCTTCGCGCAGCGTCTTTGAAGTACAAAGACCCTCGCTGGACGCCGGCGTCCAGAGACTGAGAAAGGGGAAGTGACTGGAGCGGGTGTGGTGGCGGGTTTGCTTCAATCTGATTTCGTATGCTCGAGGGAAATGGACTTGTATGCATTATTGTGCTTACCTCCATTTTCCTTACTCTCTCCCCCATCATCACCCTCTTTGGCGCTTTCGAAGACTCGGCGACCTCGCATTTTTACCCCCACGGTCACGAGTTCAAAAAGAACGCCTATATCGAACCCCTCACAGACGGCTTTTTAAGCCATTGCCGTCTTTTCTCACCACGTGTTGCAACCTCTTTTGTCTTCCTCCTTGGGGGTGGTTGCGTCAAGAGTGTGAGATACATTTTGTGTAGTCCGTAGTTCTTGGAGTAATTTATTGTCCTGCTGTGTTTATGCTTGAGAAGCTCTTTTAGTGTGAAGGGAAGGAGATGATGCTATGTGCCTCTATTTTTTTGTGATTGCCGTCCGTCCTCCACCTTCTGGATCATACCGTTTTTACTCCCCTTCCACTCTTGATCTCCCACCATGCCCTCCCTCTCTTCATCCTCCAACAACAGCCCAGCTAAAGTTTACTCGCCCTCTCTCCACCAACCCTCTTCCCCTCCTCCCCCTCTAATCCCTCTTGCCCATCCCCATCCCCCTCCCCTATCCCCTCAACCCCCACCTCCAACACCGCACCAACCCACCCCCCGACCACGCCCACGAAACCCACAACCTCCTCCGTGGTATTCCCCGCGTGCACGCACACGCGCACGCATTCCCCCCCTGCCGGCACCGTCGGCGGCACCACCGCCCGCACCACGTAACCCCCCCGCCGTCGACACCAGGACGCGAGGCTCCGGGGGTGGGGGGTGAGGAGGGGGAGGATGGGCGTTAGGGGGGTGGTGGGGGTGGGGGTGGGGGAGGGCGGCGTTGCGCTGGGGCTCGACTGCGACTTGCTTACGCTCGGCTGCGCCTCGCCTGGGAGGGCGAGGAGAGGTCGCTGGCCCGGCTGGTGGAAACGTGGGTGCCCGGCGTAGGTGCGGATCAGCTCGTGCAGCAGGGTGTGAAGGGTACGGGTGAGGGTTTGGAGGGTGTGGATGAGCTGTGTTATCCAATGAGTGAGCTGTGAACCGGGGAGGGGGCATATAGAGACCTACCGGCACAGCGCCGCCTTCCTCAAGGAAGGCGTACGCCTCCCTTATCGCCACCAACGCCGGCGTGGGCAAAAACGTCGTATAAATCAACGGGCGGGCATAATTGAGCAGATACAACCGCACCAACGGACTCACCAACCACGCCGCCCCCGCACACCCCAGCGCCTTCCCAAACGTATGCAGTCGCGCGCCCACCCGCGTCTCCAACCCCTCCGCGCACGCCAACCCCCGCCCTCCCGGACCCAACACCCCCGTCGCGTGCGCCTCGTCCACCACCACGCACCCGTTCCCTCCCGGCAACAGCCCCTCGACCGTCTCGACGATGCGACGCAGCGGACACACGTCCCCGTCCATACTATACACCGCCTCGACGGCGACGAAGAGCGTCGCGCCGCCCGCCGCGAACCGCGGGTCCTCGGCCACGAGGGCCCGAATCACGCGCGTCAGGTCGGCGACGGAATTGTGCGCGAAGCTCCGCCGTCGTGACGCCGGGAGCCGGCTCAGCCGCAGCCCGTCGTGCACGGAGGCGTGGATGCGCTCGTCGTACACCACGGCGTCGGAGGGTTGCGGGATGCAGGCGAAGAACCCGGCGTTGGCGTCGTAGCCGGAGGTGCTGAGGAGGGCGGAGGGAGCGTGGTGGAAGCGTGCGATGCGGTGCTCGAGGGCTTCGGCGAGGGGGGTGTTGCCGTCGAGGAGACGGGAGCCGGTGGCGCCGAGGGTACGGGTGGAGGTGAGGTGTGTGAGGATTCGGGTGTGATGGGCGGGCGACCGGGCGAGGGAGAGGAAGTCGTTGCTTGAGAGGTCGATGGGGGGCTTGCCAGTGGTGGGGGTGGGTGGGGTGAGGGTCCGGAGCGTGGAGCGTTGGTGCCGGCGGAGGAGGTGCGTGTAGAGGGCGTGCTCGAGGGGGGTGTTGGCTGGTGGGGGGATGGGGGGTGGAGGAGCCATTTGAGGTAGGGAAGGAAGGGAAGGAGAGATAAGTATGGGGGATCAGCGAAGGAGTAGTAGTAGCATCGTGGATGCCTCGGGGCTTACTGTAGAATGAATGTCGGGGGGAAGTGAATGTGGGGATCTACACTCTTGTTGTTTGCTGAGTCACCCGGCGGGGATGTTGAAAAAGAGTGAATTGCTGCAGGTCCCCAACAGAATAAATACTAATTTAATCGCCGGGCTTTAACTCCGGCCGAGGCTCGGACAACAACAACTGCGACACCTCAAAAAGGTGCCATTGGCCCTTCCATGCACCCATTGATCCATTCACAAACCACAATATACACTCAGCATGGGCCTCTGGCGCAACCTCAAGGCCGTTCAGGTGTACGGGGCCAACACCGAAGTCGGCAAGACGGTCGTGTCCACCATCCTCTGCCGGGGCCTGCGCGATCGTCTGCCTCAGGATCAGCTGGTCCGCTACCTGAAGCCCATCTCTACCGGGCCGGACTGGCAGGCTGATGACCGGTGAGTCTTGTTCTCAATTCACGTTCACATTCACATTCATCAATCAACTGACTAATGATCATCCAGTCACATCCGCTCCTTCTCCCGCCACATCACCTCCGACTGTCTCTTCCAGTTCGACCGGCCCGTGTCCCCCCACATCGCCGCCAACGTCGACGGCTTCCGCCCGCCCAGCGATGCCGACGTCCTCGCCGCCGTCCGCGCCCGCCTGGAATCCTACGCGGAGACGCCCGGGGTGGCCCTGGTGGAGACGGCCGGCGGGGTGCTCTCGCCCGCGCCCTCGGGCAGCCTGCAAGCGGACCTCTACCGGCCCCTCCGCCTGCCCGTCCTGCTCGTCGGCGACCCCAAGCTCGGCGGGATCGGCACGACCCTCAGCGCGTTCGAGTCGCTGCACCTGCGCGGCTACGACCTCGACGCCCTCGTCCTCTTCACCGACGACGCCTGGGGCAACGCCGGCTACCTGCGCGACCACTTCCGCCGCGCCGCCACCACCACCGTCGCCGACCTGCCCGTCTACACCCTGCCCCCTCCCCCGCCGCGCCAGAAGGATCCTGCTAAGGATGAAGAGCTCCTCCTGCGGTACTACAGCCGGACCGCCCGCAGCGACGTCGTCGCCGAGATCGTCGAGCGTATCGAGGCACGCCACGCCGCCCGCATCCGAGACCTTGAGTCCCTCGCCCCGCGCGCCCACCGCTGCATCTGGCACCCCTTCACCCAGCATCAGGGTCGCACTCCAGCCGACATCCTGACCATCGACTCCGCGTACGGCGAGGACTTCCTCACCCTCAAGCCGGACCAGGGGAAGGAGAGCACGGAGAAGACCGACCGTTCGCCGCCCTCCTCCACCTCCACCTCCCTCCTCACCCCCACCACCGACGCCAGCGCCAGCTGGTGGACCCAAGGCCTGGGTCACGGCAACCCGGACCTCGCGCGGACGGCCGCGTACGCCGCGGGCCGGTACGGGCACGTCATGTTCGCCGGGGCGGCCCACGAGCCGGCCGTCGCGCTCGCCGAGACGCTCCTCGCGGGCCACGCGAACCCCCGGCTCGCCCGGGTCTTCTACACCGACAACGGCTCGACGGGCGTCGAGGTCGGGGTGAAGATGGCGGTGCACGCGGCGGCGAAGCGGTACGGCTGGGCGCCTGGGAGCGGCGGACCCGAAATCGAGATCCTCGGCCTCCGCGGCAGCTACCACGGCGACACGATCGGGGCCATGGACCTCTCCGAGCCGAGCGTGTTCAACGCGCAGGTGGAGTGGTACCGGCCGCGGGGCCACTGGTTCGCGCCGCCGACGCTGCGCTGCTCCGAGGGCCGGTGGGTGCTCACCCGCGACGACGGCGTCGACGATGACACCCACACCTTCGCCCGGCTGGACGACGCGTTTGACTTCGCCGCCCGCGCGGACCAGGCGCGCGTCTACCGCGCCGCGATCGAAGACACCCTCACCCGGCTCGTCCGCGACGAGGGCCGGCGGTTCGGCGCGCTCGTCCTCGAACCCCTCGTCCTGGGCGCGGGCGGCATGATCCTCGTCGACCCGCTCTACCACCACACCCTCGCCGCCGTCATCCGCTCGCCCTTCACCCACCAGCTCCTGTCCCTCCATACCCCCCTCCCCCCCACCTCCAACAACTCCACCACCTGGCTCGGCCTCCCCATCCTGCACGACGAAGTCTTCACCGGCCTGCACCGCCTGGGCCCCTTCACGCCCTCCTCCATCCTGCACACCCCCCCGGACATCGTGGTGAACGCCAAACTCCTCACCGGCGGCACCCTCCCCCTCTGCGCCACCGCCGCCAGCGACCCCGTCTTCGCCGCCTTCCTCGGCCCCCACAAACCCGACGCCCTCCTCCACGGCCACAGCTACACCGCCCACCCCGTGGGTTGCGCGGTCGCCAACGCCGCCCTGCGCGCCTTCCGCGCGCTGGACGCCCCCGGCGGCCGGTGGGAGGGGTTTCGTGACCGATGGCGATGCGATGAGGAGAAGGAGATGGAGAAGGACCCCCAGCCCCCCCGCCTCTGGAGCGTCTTCCCCCCCTCCCTCGTCCGGGATCTGAGCTTCGCGCCTCGCGTGCGGGGTGTGTTTGCGTTGGGTTCGCTGTTGGTGGTGGAGCTGAAAGAAGAAGCCGCAGCTGCAGCAGCGGGGACAGGCAATAAATACGCCAGCACCGCCGCGGCGGATGTCCAGCGTCGGCTGCTGGAGGAGTGTGGGGTGCATGCCCGCGTGTTGGGTCCCGTGGTGTATGTTATGACGGGGCAGATGGTGACACTGGAGGAGGTGGATGTTCTTGGGAGCAAGTTGAGGGGGGTTTTGATGGGGTAGCTTTGTGCTGTGGGTTGAGGGGATGGGAGGGGAGGGGGGATGGGTTTTCTTCTTTGATATTTGGATGAGCGGGGTTTTGTCGTTATGGAAGAGGAGAGGGGGGGAACGGCGGGTGGAGGGGAGGGGAAGGAAAGGGGAAGGAAAGGGGAAGGAAGGGAGAAGGAAAGGAGAAGGAAAGGAGAAGGAAAGGAGAAGAGTTTATGTTTTTCTGCCTTTTCTAGGGTGGGCGGGCCATGAGGAAGTGCATCAGTAAGGGCTTTTCCTTTCTTTCCTGCGGCATGTGTTTCTTAGACAAATAGACGGAGAGAGGGAGAGATTAGGGAAAAATAGATGATTAGAGCAAAAAAAGTCGAGGATCTTCACTTTTTCACTTGGTTTCTTATTTTTGATCGATCGATAAATGCCATCCGAAAGGCTGCTAGTGTTCCCCTCCCGCATCGATATAATGTACTGTACATGAAAATCCGCCTTGAGTGGAAGACCTTTCTTTCCCGGCCCTTTCGTGAACGGTCATACTGCCCTGTCATGAAGCCATGCGTAACCTGCTCCGTCACTTCATCACCCTTTCATTCCCTTTTCCTTCCTTCCCCCTCTCCCCCACCCTCACAACTCCTTCTTCCCCCCCTCCCTCCCCTCCATCCCCACCTTCTCCCCCATCTTCCCCTCCCCCATCCCCTTGCCCCCCTCAACCCCCCAGACCAACCCCCCCACCGCCCCCACCCCCTCCGCCATCAATCGCACCACCGCCGCACACGCAAGCGACCACACCTGCACGCCCACGGCGCCCCGCGGCGCCCGCGGGAACCCCACCGCCCACTCCACATACCCCGGCACCCAGCCCGCCGGCAGCCAAAACACGGCCGCGCGCGCGTACCAGATCTGCACGCCCCACCGCGCGAGCATGGTGAGGAGGAAGCGCAGGGCTGTGATCAGGGTTTGGAGGCGGGCGCGGTGGGTGTGGAGGGTTGTTTCTACGGGGTGAAGGGTTAGCTTTCTTTTTCTTCTCCTTTTCCCCCAGGGGCGGGGGTTGGGGTTTTTCTTTTCACGTACCCAGCTTCTCGCATTCCTCCATCTTCTTGTCGTGCTGCCGGCGCAGCTTGGCCCAGCGGGCGAAGTCGTCTTGCGCGGAGATGTGGTTGAGGTCCCGTTTGAGCTGGAGGGCTTCGCGGCGGGTGGCGCGGGCGTCCCGGGCGGTTTGGTGGTGGGGGAGGATGGGGAGGCGGGCGGTGAGTTGCCAGAGCTGTGTGGGGGAGGGGAGTTAGCTGGGTGGCTTTTTTTTTGCTTTTTGCTTTGGGCTGCTTTGGCTTTGGGTTTTGGGTTTGGGCCTTTTTCTTTTGGGGGCAGAGGGGAAGGAGGGTGCGGACGTACGAGTTCGACCAACGTCTCCGTGGAAATGCTGTTCAGGATGTGGATGAACAGTTGGAGGAGGAAGATGGTGAGCAGGAGGGACGGCATGGTTGCGGTTGCTGGCTTGCTGGCTGGCCAGGGCGTCGGCGCCGCTGGGACGTGAAGCTGAATACGGCCGGGTGTCGTAGTGCTCGCTCGCTGCTGCTGGTGCTACTGCGGTGGTAGCGGTGGTGCTGGCTGGTTGTCGAAGCTCGACAGATGAAGCTGTAGCTGCTCGGACTTTCTGCGTCCAGGCCGTTGACGTGGTGGTTGAGCTCGAGTCTGCCGATGTTCTACCGACGAGGCAGCCACCCGTGCCACCCATTCAGCTCCAGCCTTATCTTTGCCTGAGGCACAAATATAGCTCCCATAGCTCCCAGAGCTTCACCACTCACAAACTCCCTCCTCCTCCCCATGCACCATGTCCACCAAAAACCAAACCCCCTTCGCCCAGCTCAGCCAGCTACTCCGCGCCAATGAACGACGGGTTCTCGAAATCGAAATCCTACCCCCAGCGCTGGCGCCCGCGGACGGCACCATCCTCCAAGACGGCCACTGCGTCGGCCTCACGAAGAAGTTCCTCGCCTCCGCCTTTCTCACGGCGCGGGAGCTGTTCTTCTCCGCCGCGGAGGGGGACCGGTTCTCCGAGGTACTATGGTCCCGGCCTTCCAAACCAACCAATCCTCCATGTTAACTGACTAACTAACCACCCTCCCCCCCCCCAAAGCCCATCCTCACCGCCACCAAAATCCTCCTGCTCCACGACCCGGAGCACCTCACCGCCGCTAACCATCGGAAGCGGTACCTCAGCTCTTGCCTCTCCTCCCCCTCCTCCCCCCAGCACCAGCAACCCCTCCTTTCCTCCCTCCTCACAACTGAACTCACCCTCCTCACCACCCTCCTCACCTCCCCTCTCCCTCGACACACCAAGTCCCCCACCCTCTGGCACCATCGATGGTGGTTATTCCATACTTTTCCCTCCCTGCTGTTGCTGCTCCCCTCCACCACTCATCCCCCTCCATCTGAGGGACCAGCGGACACCGAACTCACCACCCTCCTCACCGCCGCAACAAAGCACCCGCATAACTACTACGCCTTCGCCTACGCGCGGAAGCTGGTCCCGCTTCTTCTCCCCACTGACCCCTTGCTTCTGCGGCGATGGAGCGCGCGCTTGATGCGATGGTGTTTAGGCCACCCGGCGGATGGGTCGGGGTGGAGTTTTTTGCTGGGGTTGCTTGTGATGGTCAGGGAGAGGGAGAGGGGGGAGGGGGAGGGGGAGGGGGAGGGGGAGGAGGAGGCGCTGGAAGCAGCACGCGTCCTCCCCACGGTCCTCAACCGCGCCCTCCGCTTCCACATGCGTCAACCGGCGCTGTGGTCGTTCGTGCGGGTGGGGGTGGGGATGGGGTTGTTGGAGTGGTCTTCTGCAGTGGCGGCGGAGGCGAAGCCGAAGCCAAAGCCGAAGCCGGAGGGGGAGGGGGAGCCGGAGCGAGAGACGGAGCGCAAGGAGGGTGAGGAAGGGGGGGAGGAAGACCTCATGCTACGCTTCTGCAAGGCGGCGATGGGACCGACGTGGGCGGTTGAAATAGCGGAGGTGGGAGGGGGGGAGGATAAGGAGATGCAGGAGAAGATGGAGAGGCTTAGGCAGCTTAAGCAGCAGGAAGAGGATGCGCTGGTGGTGAAGAAGGCGTGGTGTTGGGTGCGGCGGTGGAGAGGGTATGGTGGTTTGGGTGGTGGGGGTGGGGGAGTCAGAGCTGGAGGGGGCGGGGGAGGGGGAGGGGGAAGGGAGAGGAGGGGAGGGAGAGGGGAGGGGAGACGGGGATCTGAGATCTGAAGCTTGAAATTTGGAATCTGGTAACTGGTGTCTGAAACCGCAACGTTGAGAGGACTTGGTCGCTAGAAAGGGGTCCGTGAGGAGCGGAATGCTGGCTTTCCTCTGCATTTCGTTCGTTTCCCGCACTGATCACCCCCGTCCGCCCTCCTTCACAGTCTTACATCCGCCGCGTACCGTCCAAGCCAATCTGCTCTTTCGTGTCGGCTCTGGACAGCTCAGTCCACTCCACTCCAGCAAAGCAATTCTGCATCTTCCCCCTCGACTTCCCCCCACCATTCCACCCGCTTAAAAATCATTAAAGAAGAAGAGCGAAAGGAAAAAAGCAAAAGAACAACAAAAACGCAAAACCCCCCACCCTTCAATCAAGCACCAAACCCCCTCTCCACCTCCCTCCAACTCTCCCTCCTCCTCAACGCCTCCTTCTCCCTCTCCCTCTCCTCCCTCTCTTTCTCCAGCGCCTCCACCTCCCCCTTCTCCCCCTTCCGCCGCTGCCGCTCCTCATACGCCTGCCGCGCCGCCAGGATGCGGGCCACGATCTGGCCGGCGTTGACGTGGGCGTACGGGTGGGCGGGCACGGGGCGGAAGATGCCCGCCGCCCGCGCCGCGGCGTACGGGTCGAAGGTCAGCGGGATGAAAGTCGTGGGGCCGTGGTAGACGGCGGCGGGGAGGCCGGTGGGAAGGGAAGGGTTGGTGGGGTTGGTGAGGATGTGCCCACTGCCGTGGCCGTGAACGTGCACGTAGGGGATGTGACGGAGGTAGGGGAGGGTGGGGGTGAAGGGGGCGCCGAGGATGAGGGCGGAGATGTACTGTGTGGGGTTAGTGGGATGGGGAATGGTGATTGGGGGGGAGAAGGAAGACGAGACGCACCTTGCATTGCAACACGCACAGCCCCCGCTCGAAGATGTTCATGATCGGGTAATTGACCCCCTTCCACTCGTTGATCACCTCGTCCTCGTGCACGCCCGCGACGACGTAGGCCGGGCCGTAGTCGGCGCCCGTCGCGGCCACCCGCTGTCGGACCGCGTCCTCGGCGTACCACCCGCGCTCCCGCGCCTCCGCCTCCTCCGTCGCCACCACCCGTCGGAGAAACTCGATGTGACCGGAGGAGAAGAGGTCGAAGCCGCCATCGACGTAGACAACGCGCTGACCGGGCCGGGGTCCCTGTCCCTCCACCATCTTGCGGAAGTGGCCCTTCTCCTCGTGCGGGGTCGGCTTGCTGCTCGAGTAGCTGTCGGTGGCGTCGCCGTGGGCGTGATGGCCGCTGCTGCGGCTGCCGTGGAGCGGCCGGCCGGCGCGCCAATACCACACCTCGCATCCCGGTTGCCGGCCCGTCTCGTCGGTGGCGTACTCGCGAATGCGCTCCTGCATCTCCTGCCCGCGCTCGCGGCGCTCCTCGGCCGTGCCGGCGCCCTCCTCGCCCGCGAGCACCTTCTCGAGGGACTTGATGAAGTGGGTGCGGGTGCAGAGCAGCATGCGGCCGACCAGGTCGGTGGTGCTGATGCCCGGGGTGCGCTTGACGACCTTGAAGCGGCCGGCCGCCTTGACGAACCGGTAGCAGTCCTCGCCGCTGCTGTCGGAGGTGATGTCGTCGCCGTGCACCACGTACTGGCAGCCGTAGTGGGTGATCCAGGGGAGGGAGGTCACGTAGGGCGCGTGCGGGATGGACTTGGTCGTCCAGCGGCAGGCGTCGACGGCGGCGACCCTGTGAGTGCGTGCCCGGTCAGTCTCACCGGTCGACGGGGAGGAGGGGAGCAGGTTGGAGAGGTGCGCACCGCTCTTCTAATGTCATAACCGTGGGACCTTTGTTCTCGAGGATGGCCTCGTCGGAGTGGACGCCGACGAGGAGCTCATTGCCGAGCTTGCGGGCCTGTAGGATGGCGCCAGCGTGGCCTGTACGACGTCAGTATCTCGGGAGAAGTGACGGAGAGAAGCAGAGAGAGGGAGCGACGTATGGACGGGGTGAACGCACCGTGGTGAGCAAAGTCGAAGCAGCCGTCAATCCAGATGCGGTCCTCGCGCACCGGCACGTCTTCCTGAGGGTCGACCGGCCATTCACCGGGCTTGGGGATCCATTCACCATCGCCCTGCGGGGATGTGAGCGGGGTGGTCGGGAATGAGGGTGCAGCGTCTTGCTGACACACCTGGATCGATTACCTTGTTCTTCTGTCCTGGCTGCATGGTGGGCGTATGTTGTAGGGGTGGTGAAGGTGAAGGTTAGAGATAGAGAGAGGTGGAGCGCGGGGACTGTGGTGGGCAGATGGGAGAGAGGGAGACCCTTGAACCCCGCCAAGAGCGATGGTCAGGCACCTCTCAGGGTCGGGTGGGGATCCACACGGCGGGAGCGTTAAATAGTGTTTAACGGCGGAGATGAGGAAATCCGAATGGCGATGGACTCTGAGTTTCTCCAGATGCCCGATCCGGTAATGGTCCTGGTGTTGGTTTGTGGTGGAGTTGGTTGCCGTAGGAGTATGTCATCATCGATGTATCCGATAGGAGATCGCGCATGCAGCTATAAATATGTGAATATATTAAATTATTCTGTCTACTCCTACGCACCAAACAAAAGCAACTTGAACCCAATGATTGGATCCATGCATGCCTTGCCATAAGTACTACTGTAGGTATTAATTTAGCATACCCCTTTCCCTCCTCCCTCCGCGTCCATACAACAAGGGAAAAGGGGAGAGAGCGGAAAAGGGGGGCATAACAACCTCTAATAAACCAATTTCCCTCCTTTCTCTCTCCTAGTATCTGTCTCTCGGCCAACACCGTCAAATAGAAGAGAGGAACTAAGTTAGTCGAGTGAAGATGCAGTGATGCGCGCGCGACTCCTATTTCGATCGCACGTCACTCTGTTGAGGACTCGCGACCATTCAAAAGGACGCTGGTTCCCCTCGTTCATAGGAAGATGAGCAAGAGAAGAAGAAGCCTCCGACCGTCGACCTCATTCGTTCCTCAATGCGCCTCCCCTGACTAACCACTATCGCCCCGGTTGACAGCGCCCATCCGCCCCGCCCCGAATTATTGTGCCCCCGTCGTCGCAGGAGGCGAGGCAGCGCGCACCGGAGAGAGTTCGCTGGCGCTGCTGCTGCCGCTGTCGTTGCAGTGGAGGTGTAAGACGCGATCAGGGCTGGATAGGACCGAAAGCTTTACAGTAGAAGAAGGTGAGGTGGTGGTTCAGAGTGCAAAGAGGTAAATATTGACCTTCACCTTCTCCCTCCATCTTCTTCCTGCTTGTTGTACCTGACTAGTAGCCGGCTGGCGACTCCACCTTTGCCCCCCCTTCCCCCCCCTTCCCCCCCTTTCCCCCCTGAGCTGAGGCGCGACCCTCCGACCTTCGCCTGGCGTTGCACCTCCTGTCGCACCCGACCACCCTGACCACCCTGACCGACCAGCCAACCAACCTGAACTGACCAACCGACCACTGCAGCCTGGGGAACGCCCGAGGGCATCCATGCCCACGCCCACGCCCACGCCCATGCCTCCTCTCAACCCCGCCAAGGATCGCGACGCCTCTGCCAGCAAGCGTCACTTCACCCATCTCTTCTCCAAGAAGGACAAGGACCGCGATCGCGATCGCGACAAGGACAAGGACAAGGATAGGCACAAGCACAAGGACAACGACCACGACAAGGACAACCTCACCTCCTCTCCGAACTCTCCGCCTACCTTGCACGTCTCCGCCGCGAGCAGCGACCTCAACACCATCCTCCTCCAATCCACCAACTCCTCCTCCACTCGCGCCCAGACGCCCGCCTCGCCGCCTCGTCCTCACCGCCGTAACGCTTCCTCCGCCCGGCACAGCATCCTCTCCGGCGCCGTCGGGGACTTCAGCTCGAGCCTGCGTCGCTCCGCCTCCCTGCGCACCTCCTCCTCCTCCACCTCCTCGCACAAGCCGCGATCGCCGTCGACGGCCACGTTGGCCCTGCACCCGTCGCCGGAGAAGGCGGCCCCCGCCCATGCCCCGACCCGGCCGACCCTCTCCATCTCCACATTCGCCCGGAAGCCCAAGTCGGCCGACAACGTGAGGGACGTCGCGGCGGCCCTGTCGCCCACCGACCTGACGCGGAACATGTTCGCCGGCACCGTTCCGCTGCGCTACCCCCCGTCGGGGAAGTCTGCGGGTCCCTACGGCGGGAACGGCGTGCTGGGGCCGGCCGCGCCCCTCCCGAGCTCGGGCTCCGCCGCCGCCGTCAATCCGCACGCTATCTACCAAAGCATCCATGAGACCGCCTCGAAGCGGATCTCCACATTGGACTACCTACGGAAAGCGTATGTCACCGTCCAATTCTCCTCCTCTTTCATTACATTCACTAACCTCCCTCCCCACCCTGCAGACACGACGGCCGAATCTACTGGTTCAACACGCTCCTCTTCACTCGAACCGATCTCCACAAACCACCACACTTCGACCCCCGCCGGCTCGCCCGCCGCGCCACCACCCACCTCCTCCTCGGCTTCTCCCTCCCCGCCACGCTCGACCTCCACACCCACTCCGCCCCCGACTACCTCCGCGCCCTCAACGCCCTGCTCGCCGAATTCGAAACCTACGCCACCCTGCACTCCCCGGACACCCTCAGCGCGGGCGGGCCGGGCTCCAGCTCCAGCTCCAGCACCCTCAGCCGCGCCCGCCTGCCCCAAATGTTCAAGCGGTCCGGTACCAAGTCGCGCCGCAGCAGCTCCGCCACCGCCGCCACCATCAGCAGTACCAGCACCACCACCAGCAGTACGACGACGACGACGACGACCACCACCACCACCACCCATCCATCCGACCTCCCCCCCATCACCGACGAATCCTTCCCCCACGCCACCGTTCCGGATACCCCGGGCTTGCCTCCCCAGGCCTTCTCCTCCTCCTCCGCCGTCGGTGCTGCAGACGACGACGCGAGCGCGGCACCCACCCCCCTCGCCCCCGGCGAGGAGTACACCCACCTCCTCACCCCCCACCTCCCCTTCGACCCGGATCACCAGGCCGTCTTCGCCACGCTCTGCGACGCGCTGATCGATGTGTACACCACCATCATCGCGCTGGTGGGGGCGTCGGAGGCGAGCGGAGCGAGCGCAGCGGGGGCCGGGGGGGTCGGAGGGGTCGGAGGGGCGGGGCCAGCGGCGATGGGAGCGAATGTGGTTCTGGTGGGTGAGTTGTTTCAGAAGGCGGATGCACGCGTGCGGAAGCTGGTGCTGGGACCGGTGGTGAGGGAGTTTGAGCAGGCGTGTCGGGAGGGGGTGGGGAGGGAGGTGAGGGGGGTTGGGGGCGTGGTTTTGGGGGGCTTGGTTTAGTGGGGTTTGGGGTTCTTGGGGTATTGGGGGTTTTGAATGCGAAGGGAGAAATGGGAGCACGGATGGATTGGAATCCATGCATGCTATGCTGGGCCCCCAGCTGAGCCGTGAGCAGAGGGTCAAACGCATGGACAGATTGGATCGATGGACCGTCCTCTCCTCCATATCACAATCCGTTCCGTTCCTTGTTCCGTTCCTTGATCTCCTGTGCGGGCGGGACGTGATTGCATACCCTGCGTGGTCTGGACTGAGTGAGTGGGATGAGTGGAAGCCGCTTCTTCCCTATGTGCGGAGAGACGGCGGGCTACGACGGAAGGGCTACGATGGAAGGGCTCCGCGGAAGGGGAGGCGAAGGACGTGAGGATCGCCGTGTCTGGGGGAGAGGAAAGTGCACCATGGAGATAGTCACAATCATCGCCTTTCCTTTTTTCTTTTCAAGGAAAGAAATTCATCACATGTACTGTATAGAACAAAAGAAGGACGGAGAGAGGAGGGGAAGGTGAAATAGCTTATAGGGGATACACTGAGCTGGTAGATATATCGAAATATTCAGGTTCTATCTTTATCATATATGGTTGACTATATAATAGATAAGAGGGTAGGTTGGAGGGTCTCACCGCCTTTGCCCCCAGCCCCGAATTTCACGGGGTCACTGTGAATTCACACCATCACGTGATGCGCGCGCCTTCGCATCTGGAATCCACCTATATTATACCCATCCCAGTAGAGCGGTGCGTAGTTCCATACCTCAAATAAGAGATCGTAGAATAGAAGGTCGCTATAAGAAGTACTAAGCCTCATAAGGAACGTGGTCCATAAGAACAGCTATGAATTCACACCATCACGTGATACGCGCAGCGCGCGTGCGTGAGCACCCGCGCCCGGCGCCCGCCAGCCCATTCACCGTTCACCGACCACGCCCCGGAGAGAGGGTGAAGGAGGGGCGTGTGGGTTGGTTGGTTGGTTGGCTCCATACATACATACCTATGCAGCATACCGTGTTCCTGTGCCTGTGCCTGATTTTTTTTTTCTTCTTGGGGTTTGACATGTCAACCTCACATTTACACTTTTCCCGTCGTCTGTCTGTGTGTGAGTGCACGACCACACTTCGTCGGTGCTGACTCAGTGGTTGGGTTCACATGGTCTGCGTGAGTGAGTGAGGTGATAGGGACGGACTTACCTTACCTTGCCTTACTTATCTGGCTTGTTTTTGTTCTTCACACTACTACCTACTACATACTCGACCTACTACCTACCTCAACCCGATCACATCATCACCACCGTCCCTCTCGGTGAACAATAGCGATACTGACCCCGACATCGACATCGACAACGCCGTATGAGTGCGTGAGTTAGCCCTGTCGTCGACGAAACTCTCCAACCGTTTAACGGCCAAAGAAGAAGAAAAAGAGCGATCACACCTTTCCCACCAACCGCATTCACAGTGACTTTTTCTTTTCTTTGGTTGTTGCGGGCGCGCGTCGGACGGACAGACGGGGTAGTGTGTTGTGCTGTGTGTCGTGTTGTGTGTGCAGTGCAGAAGGGGGGACGTGTGATCTTTTTTTCTTTCTTTCTTTTTCCCCCACCCCAAGCTCTTCCTTCACGCTTGTGAACTCTCTACTTACTCTCTCTCTTTCTTTCGTCTCGGTGAGGCAGACGCAGACGAGCTAAGTCACAACAACTGACGTTCTACCCTACCTTACCTCACCTTACATTACCTTACCGACCACCCGCCTTTCTGCCTTCTTGCCTCCGCCCCTTCTTTCTTCCTTTCTTTCTTCCATTTGCTGTGCGCTGGTGGGATTCACGACTTTTTTTTTCTTGTTCACTTCTCACTTCTCCTTCTCCTTCTTCTTCTTCCTCTTCGAACTACCTTTTTCTTTTCTCTTCTTTTTCTCTCTCACACATCACGCGTCATCCCTCTGCGGTCGGTCGGCATTCACACACACACGGTCCCCTTCTTTCCTCTTCGGGGGAGCGAGCGACCGCCTTGCTCCATCACAAAGACAACACGCAGTCACCGCTGTTGTTCTACGACTGACGGACTGACTGACTGACTGCTCACCGCTCGCGTTTTGCGCAACGCGCACGCACGCGCTTTTCTCTCTTCTTTTCCTCCTTCCGTTGACTGTCTGCGACATCGACGTCAACTGGTGCCTGCGGTATTTGGATATCGGTTGACTCGTCTGTCACGCGACTGAGCACGACACGTCGATTGAGGATCAGTCGCATCTGGAAAGACAGAAAGAGGAAGGATTCACGGCTAGGCAACAACGAAGACTGGACAGCGAAAGAGCTCAAGTCAAAGGGGATCAACTCCACGCGTTCGACTTATCACTACGTAACATCTCTCATCACTCCCTCCATCCGCTTCTGCAAACTCACCCTCCATAACTCACCCAACCGACAAAACATCGATCCCGCTCACCATGGGTCGCCGCGACATCGACGACCTCCCGGACTCGTGTCCATACAAGACCTGGTCCCTGGGCGACCTGATGGCCGAGTGCAAGCGCCGCGGCATCGCCGCCTCCGGCGGTCTCGTCTCCCGCGTCATCAAACGCCTCATGCGCGACGACGACGCGCGCGCAGCGGGCAAGCAGAGCGTCTCCAAACCGCACGTGCGCGGCCCGCCGCGGCAGAAGCGCGCGCCGGGCGAGGCGCCGTCGGGTCGAGGCCGGAAAAAGAGGGTGGCTAACCCGCTGCTGGCGCGCCGGGTTTGGACTGTGTTCGAGCGCTGGCAGGAGGAGCGCGTGCACCGGCTGCGGGAAGAGGTGGGCTGGCAGGCGGGCGTGACGGGCGCGGCGTGGGAAAGAGCGCGGCGGGCGTACGCGCGACGGATGGTCCGAGATGCTCGCGATGCGCTCCCGCCACCGATGGAAACGAACGCGGAGGCGGAGGCGGAGGTGGACGTGAAGGAGGAGGAGCGACGGGCGCTGATGGATCCCGCGGTCCAGGCGGGCTTTGAGCGCGCCATGCTGGCTCGCATCCCCGTCCACCACTACGCCCATGTTATTGCGGCGCCGCCGCCGCTGCCGATGCAGAGCCCGGAGCATTGGCTCATGAGTCTGGGTAATGCGCCGTATTTGAGTGAGATGGCGGTCGCGAGCGTGACGGATTTTCTGATTTACTGGAGAGAGGGTTTGCTGCGGTGGGCGGAGGAGGCGTCGGGAAGTGCTACGAGTAAGGATGAAGGTGGGAAGGATAAGGAGGAGATGGAGGAGCAGGAGCAGCAGGAGTGTGAGGATCAGGATGAGGAGGATGAAGAGGATGGTGAGGATGAGGAAGATGAGGAAAAGCCTCGACCCGCCGACGACCTCAACGTCCCCCTCATGATCCCGGCACCACCCCGTCTCCGCCGCATCGCACGCGCCCCCAGCGTGCGCGAACGGGTCGAAGGCCTCATCAAGCTCGTCGGCGTGCTCGGCGTGATCGCAGAGTCGCGCGCAAGCCGCGCGCTCGACCACGGCGCCAGCCGCGTCCGCTGGGAGTCGGTCAAGGGCAGCGTCCTGGGCGAGGCGGCTCGGCTCCACTTACCCGTCCCCCAGCCGGGTCAGACGCCCGCCATGTGGCTGGAGGAGGTGGGCCGCCAGCGTCAGGTCCCGTCGGATGTGCTGGAGGGGTTTTTGCGCGGGTGGAAGGATCGGGTTGTGCAGTGCTTGAGGGAGGGGGGAGCGGTGGCGATGGCGGAGCGGAGGGAGGGGGGGGCGATGGGTGGAGTGGGTGGGGAGGGAGTGAGGGATGGTGCGGTGGGGAATGGGGATGGTGGTGGATATGGAGAGGGACATGCGCGTGCGAATGGCGGGCTGGAAATTGCGGACTCGGATGTGGAGATGGAGGATGTTTCTGAGGATGCTTGTAAGGAGGAGGAGGAGCAGGAGGAGGCGACAGCGGAGGAACCTGACGAAGACGAAGATATGGACGAGACGATGGAGGAGGAAGAGGAATCGATGGACGTCGACCAACAACAAAACGAACAAGAGCCCCAAGAAGAAGCCCACGAGAGCTCGGCAGAGACGACGCTGGAGCTCACCGATGAACCGAAGAAAAATCCGACACCATCTCCGCCACCCGCCGCGCATGAAGGAGAGCACGACCGACCGCAAGCACCACCGCAGATTGCCCACCAGGACGTCCAAGATGATGACGACGCAGAAGATAGCATCGTCGTCGCGCGCCCTCCTTCTCCGCCTGCACCCGCACCCGCGCCGCCGACCCTTCCTCCTCCCCCTCTCCCTCCGGCGTCCTCGACGACGACGACCCCAACGACGCGCAAAAGCACCGCTGCTGGTAGACGGAGGTCTGGACGTCGCTCGGCGATGGGTTGAGCGAAGCGGGAATGGGATGGGGCTTTCGGGGCTTTCGGTTTCTTTTTTCCTTTCCCTTTTTGCTGCATAGGGGCGAGGGTATGCCTTTCTTCTTCTCTTCGGGGGGGGTTTTCTTTTTTTGTGCTTTTCCTTCTTCTCCTTCTAAAAGGGTTTCCTTTTCTTTTTCTTGCTCTTTCTTCTTTTCTCTCTTTTTTTTCCCCTGCATTTGGGGGTTTATGTAACAGTTGGCGTGGGACGAGAGCGGAGTGGAGGGGAGGGAGCCTGAGAACGATACGAGAACGAACGACATGGCAGAGTATGGACGTGGACATGGACATGGAAGAACAGAGCACGATGATGCTGAAGATGCTAACAATGATGTAACTAACTGTAATGATGCTGCAAGCGAGCAAGCGAGCGAGCGTGCGAATGAGCGAATGAGCGAGGGAAATGGAAAACAGTTGCTTCTTTCTTTGATTTTTCTTTCTTTTTCGTGTCCGCTGTTGCTTTTTGCTCTTCCCGAGGTGGATGAGTTGCCGACGATGAGTTGGGAGGAGGGGATGGATGGTTCCATCCCGCCTTCACTGTCGCTCTACTTCACCTTCACCCCGACTGACGTCTTATGGCTTGCTTGCTTGCTTGCTTTTTTTCTAGGTTGTGAGGTTGTAGTCGATGCTCTCACCAGCGAACCTCACCACCACCACTACTACTACGGCTCCTGCTACTGCTACTCACTGGCACTGCTACTGCCACTACTCGGGGAGCGCGGTGGCAGGGCGGTCGAACGCGTGTTGCCTTTTTTTCTCTTTTCTTTCAGTTTGTACATATACATAGATATACATAGATCCCTTTCCTGCGCTCTGCTTTCTCTTTCTGTGTTCCTCTTCCTTTTCTTCCATCTTTTCATATTGTTCTTCTTTTTTTCTTGTTTGTTTCTTCTTTCGGTTTTGATTGGGGAGGTGGAGGTGGAGAAGCGGGAGGCGGGTATTGGGAAGAATGGATGAGAGGATGGATCAGGGATGGGTTTGCCGACCTGGAGGGTGAATGTACGATCGGTAATGGGTATAAGGTGAGTGGGCATTGCAGAGGGAGCTGCAGATACAAATACGGGTTTATTCAGTGTTTTCGTTCCTTATTCCGTATATACATGTCGGTGTTCACGTAGAACCTTCATGGAGCAGGCTTCAATGGCAAGGTAACCATACATACATCATCTGCTCTCCTTCCACTACCTCTCTCTTTTACACCCTCTCCCCCTTTCCTTCGTTCATCTGTTTTTCTTCTTTTATCATGCATCGCTTGATGCTTTGCTTTGCCTTGCTTTCCTTCTCCCCCCGGCATTTCTATCTTGGACGTGGTTTGCGCATAGGGTTCCGAAGCTTTGTTTATCATCTCTCCTTTTTTAGTTCTGTGTCATGTATTTGGGCTCGGACAGTTGAGGATGTGGGAGCAGGTAGAAGGATGGAACATGGCTCGTCCACATTCTCGAAGTATGGAGAACATCGATGGGCGCCTGGCGGGATGCGGGGAGGTGATAGGTGAAATTGATGGAAGTAAGTTGTAGTGGGTGACGGGAGTTCCCTGTTTGCTCTTCTTTAATTCTGGGCCGAGTGTGAGGTGTAGCTTTACTTCTCTGTACAGTACTTGGTACTGCTGTTCGTTGATCTGACCGGTATCTTCTCACTTCGGCGACTCCTTTTCTCTTCTTCTCACACTTCTCTTTATCTTGCTTCACTTATGGAGGTCACTTGATGTACCTTAAGATCTCCTTTGTTTCATCCTCGCCTTGATCGGCTTGTTCAACATCTATATCTTTCATTTGTTCTATTGCCTCGCCTCTGCAAAGAGGCGGAGTTGATGGGATCTGGATGAAGGGTCAAAGAGATGAGTCAAAGGGATGATGAGCATATGGGAAGGACCCAGTAACAACAGGCCTAGCAATTACCTCGATTCTCCCCAAGATGCGAAGGCGAATATTTGCTAGGCGCTGACAGAAAAGTGCAATGCCTGTCATACACGTTCTGGGGACACCCATGCTCCCATGACTTGAATAAGACCCTCCTCGATAGACCGAACTTCCTGGTAAACGAAGCAGGTATATACCCCATCGTATTGATACCTGACAGCAACTAAAAAGACCTGAAATGCGCCGTTCGGTGAAGCGTAGCAGGAATATGGACCAAACGGAAACATGTCCTGGTGAAATATGGAAATGAGAGACTTCTCGCCGCCTGTATGCAAAACGTGGTACAACCCAGGCTCGTCCCGTTCCGCCGCCCCAATTGAGGCGCAGAAGATGCGGTCTGTGGATCGCCACTGGGTATAGGGAGCGAGGGGGGGTGCGAGCGGCGTGCCGTATTCTGTAGGATGTTGCTTCGCTTAGATATATGGCGCAATGGATATCGATCGATGATAAATATATATAAGAAAGCGTGATTGAATGAGTGGTGTTTTGATAATTCGGAACTTCTTCGCAGGCCGGCTGAGCTCTGGATCTATGCCCGTTTGGCTCCAATGTTTCCAGATGCATGGCTGGGAAAGGCTTACATATGTATCCTAGGCAGTAACGTCTGGATGCGCAGCAGGATGACCTTGCTAGCTGCTAACTTGCCCAAGGAGCTCCTTGCAAGCAGTTCGAGGTGACCAAGTTATGCGAATCCGCTCGCCCAGGAAGAATGCCATGGTAGTAATAAGTAGTGCTCTCCTGCTGTCTCAGACGTCACGCATCCAAAGAGGAGAAGGCACCGTTCCAATGGAGCACAGCCCCAGACGAAACCAAAGCACAGAAAAACTTCCCCGCTTCGTCCGCTTGACACCGAGATATGTTGTCGTGATCCGCCACAGCCACACTCCCACAGGCAAACCATACCCCATACAATACAAACACCCCCTGCCACCTCAGATCCGCCTCCTCCGGGTAACCCAGGTCTAAGCGGCCGCGTAGAACCGAGAAGGTCCTTAAGCCTGAATAGCCGCGAGTTTCGTTCTCACAAGAGCACGCGCGCGTTCGACGTTCCTTTTTCCCAGCCGCACCGAACCCAACCGCCGCAATGTACCTCCCGTTCCTGCTCCTGCTCCTCGACACCGCATCCGCCTACCAGCACGCGTCCTCCCGCCTGAGCGACTCCGGCGTCCGGCGGTTCGAGCTGACCCTCACCTGGGGCGCCGCAGCCCCGGACGGATACGAGCGCGACGTGATCCTCGTGAACGGTGACTTCCCCGCTCCGCTGCTCAAGCTGAAGGAAGGCGAGCAGGCGGAGATTCGCGTCGTCAACGAGTTGCCGTTCGACACCGCCATCCATTTCCACGGTGAGTCGTGCTTCCCCCGCTCACGGCAAAATATGGGTGCAGAGGGGTGCTAAGGGGGGTTTCCGTCTCGGCAGGAATATCGCAGTTCAGGACGCCGTGGTCGGATGGCGTGCCGGGCATCACCCAGCGGCCCATTCCGGCCGGCGGCAGCTTCACCCACCGCTGGACGGCCGCGCAGCCCGGGAGCTTCTGGTACCACGCACACTCCCGCGGCCAGATGCAGGATGGCCTCTTCGGGCCGATCATCGTGACGCCCTCCAACAGCACCAAGCGGCCTTTCGCGCTCATTCCGGGCATCGATTCTCGCGCGGTGGCCAAGGCCATCGAGGCCGAGCGCAACGTCGAGCCGCTGCTGCTCTCGGACTGGTGGCATATGAACTCGCCGGACAACTGGAACCTTGCGGTAGACTCTGGCGTCGAGATCGCATGCGTCGATTCTTTGCTGATCAATGGGAAAGGAACGGTGGACTGCTGGTCGCGCCAGAAGCTTGAGAAGTGGTCGCGGCCTGAGGCAAAACCACTCCTTGGGGAGAGAAATATCACTGAGAAAGGGTGAGTTGAACGTTTCTTTGTCGAGAGAGACATACCTAACCTAACGCGCATTCAGATGCCTTCCAGCCGAAGCGCTCGCGGCACGAGCAACAAACGCTGCAAATATCCCTGCAATCCCGGACGCCGTGTTCAACAAATGCGTTCCGCGGAGAGGGAAGTCGGAGGTCATCAAAGTCTCGAGTGACCCCCAAGATCTCTCCATCATCGCCTTCGATGTGATCTCCACCGCCAGCACCCAAACGATGATGTTCTCCATCGACTCCCACACCCTCTGGGTGTACGCGGCCGACGGCCACTACATCGAGCCCGTCGCCGTCGAAGCCCTTCCCGTCGCCAACGGCGACCGCTACTCCGTCCTCGTCGAGCTCGACCAGCCCGTGGCTAACTACACGATCCGCGCGACCTCCATCTCCATCAACCAGCTGATCGAAACCCACGCCATGCTGGCATACGACACCACCACCCGCGGCCGACGCGCCGCCACCGCAACGGCAAAGCGCTGGATCAACCCAGACGGCAAGCCGACCGCTAGCGACGTGCGCGTCTTCTCCATCGACGGGACGAAGAACTATCCGCTCGAGCCCCCGGCCCGACACAGCAACCACACCCACCACCTGCACCTGCTGATGGAAGGGCCGTCCTACCTCTGGGGGCTGAACGACTCCGCCCTCGCCGTGAACGCGCTCGAGGACGCCCGGACCCCGCTCCTGTACGTCGACCCGCCCTTGCCCGCCCACGATGCCGCCGAACCCGCCCTCCTCACCTCCCTCAATAACACCTGGGTCGACCTCATCTTTCACGTCCACACCCTCGTTCACCCGCCCCACCCCATCCATAAGCACGGCTGCCCCGCTTACGTCCTCGGCCGTGGCACGGGGAATTTTCCTTACGACACTGTTGCTGACGCACTTGCTGCTGACCCCGGCCTGCTCAACCTTGACACCCCCTTGCTCCGCGATGGTTGGATCATCCCCGCCCCGGATGAGCGCAATGGCTCCGTTGGCGCTTGGCTCGTCGTTCGCTATTGGAGCAAGGATCCCGGTGCTTGGCTGTTGCACTGCCACATCCAAAGTCATCTCAGCGGCGGCATGGCCGCGGTGATTGCGGATGGTATCGACGCTTGGCCGAAAGCGCCGAAGGAGTACCAGTTGACTTGACGGATGTATTTGTGGTTGTGTTGCTGTATGTGCTGGTGTTTGTAACGGTAGACTTTTGCATTTGTGCGGGTTGAGAAGTACATAAAGAATTTGGACTGAGTGGAAGAGGAACATGATGAGATAAGGAAACTGGACTGATAATGAAAGGTCATGTTTGAAATGCGAGCATGTACGCTGTAACGGTCTGTGAGGCGTTGGCAATGCAGAGTAGCCTTTTTTTTCTCCCGACTTCATCAACCAGCTCCACTTGCAGGCTGGGCTGGGCTGTTTCTGACATCTGGGGAAATAGACCTGCGACTAACAAAGTGACGAAAGACGGCAGAAGTCATGAATTTTCATCTTGGAAACTGTCAAGCCGCATGGTATTTGGGTATGGAGCCCAGGGCGCAGCCAAGATGACCCAAAGCACGTCACCTCCGCAGAAGCCTCATAAGGAAATAGCGGATTCAGCCGCTTCCGAAACTTACTGACCGAAAAGAAACCAAGGGTGAAAAGTGATCTGGGGGCTGGAACATGTCGTGAACTTTACCAGGACCGCCAATGAGCCGTAATCTCTCCCTGTCCCGGCCAGTCCCAATCAATCAGGCACGACAAACGGCCGTTCCTGCGTCCCATCCTGCTCTTGCACCTCCTGCCGTTCGCCATCGAAACCCTCCTCATCAACCTTCAGCCGTTTCGACGGCCGATCATGCACGTCCTCGCTCGCTCCCGCATCTCTCACGCCGTGCTCCTCCCCGGCATCTTCATCCGGCCGCCGCAGCACCATCTTCTCCCCCCGCCACCGTATCCGACCCAGATGACCATACATCGACAGCTGATCGTACTGCAAGTCCAGCGGCCGATAGCGCACCGCGAGGAAGCAGTCCGTCCGCATGGTCGTCACCCTCGACGTGGACGGGCCCCTCCTCCACCGCACGTGCGGCGCGCCGTCGGGCTCCACCAGCCCCACCGCTCGCAGCTCCGGCCCCAGGTTGACCTTGGTCATCTGCAGCGTGCCGCGGAGGTGGCGGGCGTGGGTGTCGGGTAGGTTGGCGGTGAAGGTCCGCAGCGCGGAGAAGGAGTGGAAGGTTGGTCGGTAGAGGGGTAGGTAGGTTTGGTAGAAGAGTGAGGAGGCTTCGCGGTGGATCTGCCGGTTTAGCTGGAGGAGGGGAAGCAGGCGCGGTGGGTAGGTGAAGGTCGGCATCATGGCATTGTCGTCGGGGCCTCTGCCGTGGTCGGTCACGCTGGGAGGCAGAGCGCGAAATGCGGTTTTGATCGCGATGTCGGGAATGGGATGGCGGCTATGTATGTCGGCTGGCTGAGGCTCGGATCTGTCGAAGGTGATGTCGAAGCATGCGATGTATATCTCATTGCGCAGTTCGCCGGGCAAGGACAGGAGGTTCGGCATTGTTGGCACGGCACGAGAAAGAGCGGAGGCCAGCGACGGCCGAGAAAAACCTCACGGTGGGGAGTTGACAGCACGTGGAGCGAAGCAGTTGGCAAGTCACATCTGAGTCCGGGTCAGTTCGGGTCAGAGCAGCATATATAATTCACAGGAACGCAGGTCGTGATATCGGAGAGTAGTGGAGAAGAGGGGGTGGAGGTCCGGAAGTTAATAAACGTCGTCACTGTCGCACCGTCTTGGCGCCAAGAGCATTCCAGCAATTCACATCATGACCGCATCTCTGTCAAGATGTGTTGCGTAGGACAGGCGGACTCGGATTCTTTAGATTTCAAGATTGAGTGCTTCGACTCTTTATCTCTGACGTGCAGTCCTGCTTATGGCTCCGCAATAGGTTACATCAGCACAAGACAGCTCGACAAGGCTGGCGGCAATGATGAGGCTGTGGACAATACTCCTACGCATATCATAACAACTTTTGGATTGGGAGCAAATAGCGTGAAGGGAGTATTGTTGTCAGATACATCCATTGCTTTGACTCGACCCACTTCCTCAAAGCTGAAGGAATACCACACACACTGCAGGATGACTACCAACATATGACCGAACAATCAGCATCAAGCAAACCTAGCTCCCACCAATCACTCCTGCACTTTCAACAACCCTCTCCTCCTCTTCACCCACTCCATGATTCGCATATCAAGCATCCTCGAGGGAAAGCACTTATCAGTTTTATCCGGGCTCGAAGATCGGCAGCAGCGAGCACAAAATAGGAAAGCCCCAAAGCAACTTTAAAAACAACCGAAGAGATATTCATGGTACAATGAAAGACACCGCAAGACACCATATAATCCACAATACAAGAAAATGTCATCCCCAGGCATTTTCAGGATCGCGCCAAGTCTTCCCCAGCATGCGTAGGTGGATGACTGGCTGGCTGGCCGACTGAGGACGTCCGAACCCTTGGCCTCGACCGTGTTGATCACCTGTAAAACTGGTCGAGGACGGCCCGTCGCATTCAAAGATGGAGGGATCATGGATGTCGACATTCTGGCGTTTCTGCGGTTCGGCTTCTGCCCATGGTAACATACGGTATTAGAAAGGAGGAACTTGAGGGGTGGAACGGTGGGAACGTCCTTAGCCGGTCAGACCTTCTGAGCGGAGTGTGAACGAAGGAGGACAGAGGTTGCGTATATCAAGAGTGCATTCTGGTATGATAGTCTACCTTTGTGCGGACTAGTGAGTGTCCGGCATATCTTAAAACCCTCATGAACTTTTCTGTCAGGAGTATATCCACCCGCCAGATCGACTCATGTACTCCATCCTGTATCAAAGTGCGAACATGTCCGTTAAAGCAGACCATTGCAAGTGGCCAGTGGCAGACATCCCCCACTGCATGCCACCTACACCCTCACAGGCCGACCCATCAACCTCTCCACCTCGGCTTCAGACAAATAACACTGCCCATCCCTCGCCGCACGCTTCTTCTCCCTCTCCCTCCTTACCAACTCCCTCTGCACCCTCTCCTCCTGCTTCTCCACCTGCGCCATCCTCCTCTCCTCCCCCTCCCACCGCCTGCGCCTCCGCGCCTCCTCCCTCTCCAAGAACGCCCGATGCTCCGCCTCCCACCTCGCCTTCACCCGCTCCACCAACTCCACCTCGCGCTCCGCGACCTCCGTCGTGAGCGCCGGGTGGCGGCGCAGGAACGCGGCGACCCCGTCGCTCGCGCCCGCGTTCACGTACCGGTCGTGGTGCGCCCGCTGGTAGGCGAGGTTGTGCAGCAGGTGCTGGCGCACGCGGTCGCTGGGGTGGAGGGCGAAGATACGAGAGCAGATTTCCCCGGTGAGGAGGCGGTTGGCGTGGGTGCTGATCCAGTTTGTGATGCTGTTGCGGAGGGCGCCGTCGACGAGGCAGGTGAGCTCGAGGGCGCACATGCATTGGTAGAGCTCGAGCTGCTTGAGGATGGGGGCCGGGCACTGGAAGTCGACGCGGCCTGGGGTGGTGGCCCATTTGTAGAGGAAGTCGATGAGGTATTGGAGTGCGCCTAGCGAGCCGAAGTTGGCGGGCAAAGTGAGTTGGTCCTTATTTTCGCCGATGAGCTGCGTGTGCGCGAGCTGGCAGAAGTGGAGCAGGATGCCCTTGGGGAGCTTGTAGGCGAGAACGTTGCCGTTGGCTTCTGGGAGGTAGACGGGGACCATGTCGCCTTGGACTAACTTCTGACGCTTCTCGAATGGGAGACCGAGTGGGGCATGAAGCGCGCCTTGACCGGCCGACTTGACTTGTCCGCCTGCGGCGAGGTCCTTGCTGGCTTCTGACTTGCTGGGCAAACTCATCTTCGCGTTGGTGGTAGCGACGGGAAGAGCGTTGTTGCTAAGAGGAGACATTGAAAGTTGGGTTTCGACGAAATTGTTTGAACCGTGAAAGTTGGTGTTTAGAGATGGAAAGCAGAGTGGTTTATATGTCTGTAGGAACTTGTGTGCAAGCCTCTGTGCAGGAAGTGCGTTGAGTTGTTAAGTCGAAGTTGCAAGGGAAAGTTAAGTGAATGGAAACGGAAGTTGTTAAGTTCAAACAGAGAAACGCCCCGAATTTATGTGACGAGGTCGAGGCAATGATATAAGCAGGATTTGTTGAAGCAAACGGACGGTCTCCAGGCAACTTTCTTGCCTGGTCACGGGTTGCTGTGACACCACTGCGGACGGTTCGGTTTGTGTTGGTCTTGTAATGCAGATGCCTGTCGTTTGTCACAATCGCTTGCAAGTCAGCTCCGGAAATCAAGAACCTGGGATGTAAAGAGAGATGTAGTGATATATGACTTTAGGATGAATGAAGCTGAATAAATGATCAAATGGACTCTTCATTAAATCTACAAGGACTCTTGCCTTGACCGGGAGGCGGTCTGAAGCGTAAGTTATAACGATAATATCAGAATGAGGCGACTCGCGGATCCTGAATCCCCTCGAGAACGTGAGGTGTTGTTCATAACCTACTGAAGGCAACCCGTATCCTTGACCGCAATTTCACCATTTAGAATAAAGATGTGTAATGGAGTGAGAGAAGGAGGGCTGGACCATTTCGCTCACAGCGAGGCAAGCTTAGCCGTTATGTCCACTTTCGCTTCTTCGCTTCGAGTTCTCGACCACAACGCACACTGTTCACTCGGGAAAGATTCCTCGCTTCCTACGATATAATGTTTGGACATATCACCATGTCCCCAACGCCGGCCCGCGAGATCCAGGTCTTCCGCAAACAGCTCGCCTCCAGCCCCGAACGCTGGAGGAAGCTAGAGTGAGATTAACGCTCAATTGGAGAACCAAAATAAATGTCTTATAAGGTTAGTACTTGATACTCCCGCGAAGCCCAAGACTATGGACACGCACAACTGATCTTCTTCAGACACTTCTTTCCGTTACAAGATCACGCTCGGCATGAACCTGGTGTCGAGCCATGCTTCATGCCCGGCTAGCGACGTCAGCTCCTTGAGCCGCAAGGACCGTATACCGCGGTGGCGACATCAGGTGCGTATTCTGTTCGATAGACGGAATGGACGTATGAAGCGGACGAAACCAGTCACTCTGTTCATTATTATGTCCTCTAGGAAATAGCTTTCCATGAACCACCCACCGTTCGTTAGTCAAGGTATATTTCTTCCACCGTCAACTCGAATGAAGCAATGGGCTGATCCAGACAAAACTGTCCGGTTGGGAGGGTAGCGTTCGAGGCGCAGGCGCAGGGAAATCCATAAGAAGAGAGCATAAAGGGATAATGGACATGGAAGAGAGCGAAGAAAGACTAACGGAAGGGGATAAAGAGGAGTTAATCCGCTTCCTCGCACGAAAGAAGAATAAGTGGCACAGGAGTGAACATTGGTGAAGGGGTATCTCAGTTGCTCTGCGAATTACTTCGGATCAGCCCAGAGGGCTTAGGAATGGCATCGCCGGGCTGGAGCTTTGTGGTAGGCGATTTCCAAACCGTATCAGAATCAAATATGGGAGTTGGTCGTAGATGGTGTTGCTGTTCACGTTGAGCTCTGCGTAATCGGACCGGGAAGCTAATACAGGATGAATGGAGATAACGGCAGAAAGAAGGAATGACAGGGAGTTCATCATCTTTTAGTTTCTACCGTGACATCATCGTCGCTCACTGCTTTTGATCCATAGAATTGGCTATCCTTCCGAGAGGGACGACTGCGAAGCAGAACCTGCAAAGGGAAGTGAATAAGGTATGTGAACGGATGTCTCATTCCCCAGCGTTCCTTCATGCAGACGTCCCCGGCTTCTCATCCTCCGCTGGTCGGCGGCCGTAAACGAAGTATCTGTGATAGACGACAGTGTCAGCCTTCGTTCCCTACTCCAATCACAAGGAGGGAGGAGCATCCAAATATTTCCTGCTTCCAGGAAGAGAGGAGAGAACAAATCCATCACACCCCCAAAGGTAAAGCAGATCCACTCACATAGTCCAATACCCATGCATCCTCGTATTCAAAATATCCGCCCGGGCACCCGCGGCCAGCACTTGCACCTCCTCAGCCGACCAGCCGAGTAAGCGGGTGAGGGGTGCCAGCGCGACGCCTTCGACCCCTTGCAGCTGATTCTCCCGGTTCCACAGCCCGAGCTGCTTCAGCTTCTTGTCCTTCGGCCATGTGTTGATTGGCCATTTCAGTATGACCTCGTGCACGTCGACAAAGCCGGCGTCGATCATGTTCTGCGGTTGTGGGGGTGTAAGTTGGAGTTCAGTCCGTATGGGTCTGGAGGGATAGAGAAAGAAAAAGGTGGGAAGCGAAGGGAAGCCAAAAACCACCGTGGACAGCGCCGATATCCGCTGACCATCATCGACGTACATACCTTCTTATGATCCCTCGCCACAAAGAACTCCCTTCCCATCCTGCGATACGCATCCCCGACCACCTCCAAATATCTCCGGATCCCACAATCATCCGGGACCGTCCCATCATCGCAAAGCACGTCATACCCGTCCTGCAGCTCCACCCACCCGGTCCCCGGCGTGGTGTGCTCGTAGCAGTTTCGCAGAAATCGCGGCCAGTCGGCGAAGGAACCCATCATCATCCGTGCGTGGATGAAGTCGAAACGCTCGGTGTAGAGCCATTCGTCTTCGGCGTCGTCGATGAGGAATTTGACGTTCGGTGGGACGATGGAGGGTTGGATCGGGGAGAGGTCGATGGCGAGGATCTGGTTGCGGTAGGGATTAGGAGGCGTTGCTATTATGATGGGAGATAGGGAGGTTGGGGAAGGTTACGTACGTCGGCTTCGGGGTGTTCGTCGGCTGGTAGGGCGACAGTGTCAGCGCTTGATAGGGATGTTGTGGAGAAGCTTGGTCTGGAGAGAGAGAGGTAGGCGTTGTATGATGGCCCGGTTACATACCAAAATCGATCGCCCAAATCCCCGTCCCAGTGCCGACGTCCAAGCACCGACGAACGTTTTTCACCGGGGCAAGGTGCAATTTCCCATCCAATGTGAGTGTGAAAAGGGCGTGTTGCAAGTCTGCTCGTCATGTCAGCACCGCGAATCGCGGAGCATTCCTCCGACACGCAGGTTTCATCAATCTACCCAGCCTGTCATTCTCGATGTCATCGTTCGGTATCGCATATTCTGCACATGTGAGTATCAGCGTATGGATCCAAGGAGGTATGTGTAGGCGAAGCGGATACGTACTCCCTTCGCGGTACGAATGGTACGTTCGCCCGTTCTCCTCGCGGTACTTTAGGATGCTGGAGGACAATGACGCGCTGCGTGACGTTGCGCTGCAAGAGAGGGTTAGGTGACTGCTTAGAATCTGTCAACGTAAAGCCTCGTACTCTGAAAAGGTGGAGTCCCCATCCGTCTGGAGTGATGAAGGGGTGTGTTAGTCTCTATCTGAAAGCACGCTTCTGCGTCTGACGTCCCCGAACTCACTTCATCCGCAGCTGGGTCGGCCTCGATAGGTACCGTAGGCAGTGTGAGCACGGTTGAAGCCATCCTGGAAGGATATCGCAAACAAGAAGAGTGATCCGATCGATGGAAAGGACTATACACAATGCGAGGTGCCGATATCGAGCGTTTGGAGAACTCGGAGCGGTGGTCGCAGAAACGTGGAAGCAGGGAAGGGAAGTTGAGGGAGAGAAAGAGGAGGAGAACGACTATAGGACTCGAGGAAAAGAAGAGAAAAAGACAGAGAACCCGACAGAAAGGAAACCATCCTACCTTTTATACAAACACATAGAAAAGCCGTCCTCACCACCTACCCTGTACTTAATACTCTTCGCCTGTCCAATTCCGTACCGAGGCCGAAGCAGGGGAACCACCTGAGGTTGATGTTGGTGCCGTTCTCCATCCTTGATGCTGCAGAAGTTAACGTCGGGGGATGCCGGGAAATGCATAAGCGCCCGCTGTGCCGCATGGCAAAACTCCTTGGCCCCACATTGGAACAGCGACCCCGCATAGCGGGCAAGGGTTGCGGGTGGTATAGTTGTCTGGTGGTGGAGAGAACCTTCCGGACTTGTAATCTAGGGAACATACATGAACTCGAGGAAGCTCGCCAGTCCGCAAAGACGAATAACTATAGACGCGGATGTAGAAGTCGTCACGAGGCGAAAGCAACACGCACGGAGAACACGTCAATGAAAAAGAGTAAGTGAAGAAAAGAATCCATATTAAAGACTATCTGCTTCATTCAAGAAGAAAAGAAGGATTAGAGCAGAGCAGAAGAAAAGGAAGAAAAAAAGAAAAAGCCTCCTGATAATGATGATGTTTGTCAAGCCACTCTCACCTCACGTTTGCTTCCAAATTTTTGAGGGAGAGAGCAAAGCAATGGGAAGAGGCAACTTGACGGCCCGCCTGGTTCTTCAGAACCTTGAACGCAATACTGAGAAGGCTTGGTAGTGCTCCGCATCGAAACCGTGTTTTGGGAATGTCGAGTGCCACGTTGAGTGAAGAGAGAAGGAAGATGAGCCGAAAGAAAGAAGAGAAAGAAGGTAAGCATCAAGCAGAAGAAGGTCGAGAGAGAAAAGCCAGATAAGCCGAGCCACTTCCAGATAATAGGGTGTCAACCCGCTTTCCCGTCGAAAGGAAACAGAAGAAAGGAGGGGCACCAGGCAGCTAGGGATGCCCAAGAGAGCATTTCGGTCGTTTGCTGCAGCTGAAGAGGTGCGTGGAAGAAAAAGAAAAAATTCGATAAGCGATCTCTCCGTATTCTTCAGCAGGAGAAGTCAGACTCGACGTCAAAACGGACTCATAATCGCCTTCCCACCGTTCGGCACAGAGACCGGGAAAGGCACAGCACCGCACATCCAGCTCTCCACTTGATCAGCTGCAAGATCCGCGGCGCCGGGGAAAGTCAGATTCGCAACTGTCGCCGGGCCATCGCAATTCGGTTCGGAGTATAGGTTGCACCATGTACCGGCGTCGGGGCCGAAGGAGCGGATCGTCGCGTTGTCTGGGTTGGCGTTCTGGCATGCTTGGGTGGTTGACTCCGGCGGAATGGCGAGGGTGAGGTTGAGGTGGTTGCATTGACCGGTCCAGTTGCAACCGGTGCAGATCTAAATATCGGCGTGGTCGACGGACGCGGATGTCGTGGTCGGCACAGGCACATACAGCTCCCCTGCGTCGTTCTCAAGAATAGCGACAGGCGGGAAACCAGCCAAAGGATGACCCATCTCAACCTCATCCCTCTCCACCAACTTCTCCTCCTCCGCACAAGGGCCCTGCGCCAACGCCTCCTCCCCCGTCGCACCCGCCTCACACGCAAACCGCCCCACCTTACACATCCAACTCATCCCCAGCCCCTGGACCCGCGTTCCCGCAAACGCACCCAGATCCGACAGACCGGGGTATCCAATGGTGCGAAAGTCCCCCTCGCAGTCCCGCGCCGTGTACATCCGGCACCAGGTGCCCGGGTCCGGGCCGAAGGCGAGGGGGATGAAGCCGATGCTGTCGTGGTTGGTGCAGGAGAGTGGGGGGGAGGAACGGTGGGTGCAGGATCCGCGCCAGGAGGCGGCGGCGCAGAGGTAGAGGGTGGATGGCGTGAGGGAGGTGGCGGAGTTGGATTGGCTGGTGGCGGCGAATGAGCCGGGCGTGCTTTCGGAGAGGTCTGTGGCCACGCCGCTGAAGGTGCTGGGGCTGCTGGTGCTTGCTGCTGGAACTGTGGCAGTGGTGGAGTATGGAGCTGCGGCGGTTGAAGATGTCGTCGCCTTTGGCGCAGCGGGCGCGGAAGTAGAAGAAGGGCTCTTCACGACGGCCTTCGATCCCGGAGGCGCAGAGGTAAAGCTCCCCTTCTTGCACGTCAAGCTCTTAATCGGGTCATCGAAATTATCCTGGCCAGCCGTCACATCCAACGTGCCAGGGGATGCGATCGCCCAGTACTTCGCCCGCCCATCGCTGGTGGTGCAGTCATCGCTCGCAAAAACGCGGCATGTAAAACCGGAGTCGATGTGAATCGTTTTGAGCGTCTGCGCGATCGCGATGCAGTCGCTCCCGTCGGCCGCCGTGGATTGCCAGAGGCAGTGTCCGCCGTAGTTTTTGCCCGTGCAGCCGAGCATCCAGGCCGCGCCGTTTTGGGGGTGGTCGGCGAAGCCGGAGGGCAGGTCTTCGATGGTGGTCTTGCGCGTGGTTAAGAGGGGCGCGTGAGTGGTGGAATCGATGGCCTCGGCGGTGCGATTGATCGGAGCGGTCGCGTTGGACCAGGAGGGAATTTCGGCGATACTAGTCGCAGCAGGGAGTGCGTGCGACACGATTCCGGAGGACGCAGCGGATCTCAGAGAAGGAATCACCGCTCCACGCGCCGCGGTGGCCAAGTGAGCCACCACGGCGAGGTAAGCGTCAATCTTGAGGAATTTCATGTTCGGGTCTGCCGGGGAAAGCAACGAGTTAGCAATCATCAGCGCACCAGCTTGCGATATGGCAGGAGGCGGCAGAAACGTACTTGCAACAGTTTGCGCTCGTCACGGTGTATGATTGAAAATAGGCCTTGATCTTGCGTAGGCGCATTACTCGACGGAGAGAAAAGCACGGCGCGTGTGGATTGTGTACGATCGAGTCGAAAGAGAGAGAGAGCAAGAAGAGAGCAAGAGAACTGTGGGTGTTGTAAAAGGTACGGTGTGCGCAGAAAGCTGCTGGGGGATCGAGGTTGCTTTTATAAACGGGGCTGAGCAAGTTGATCGGTGACTGTTCGAGTACCATTATGACTCGACGCTCGCCCAAGGTCCGAGACCGGAAATGGATGTCGCGTCGAGTCGCGGTGTGCTTTGTATCTGGCGGTGGGCAGGGAAACAATGAGAACGTGGTGCTGTGATTGGTGCATGGTCATGGGGGCGCGGTGGACTCGTTGACTCGATCGGGTAGGCTTGTGATGTGAAAGGTTGAGACGACGACCATGGTGACATGTGAAAAGACGAGATAGCGAATTGGAACGTGTCATTGTTGACATCCTTGATTCAGGTAACCGGTAATGAATGTGAAGAGACCTTTGAACATAATGTTCTTAACTCCCTGTTGAACATGTCAAGAGACTTGAACATCAGTAACATCAAACAGTGAAGGTCCCATGGTATGTCCCCGTGCATCTCCCTTCACAGTACCGATTTCCCCAGGGATGCGGGGCGCCCATCGATCCCCTCGGGATTTCCAGCGGCGCACGCAGCACCAGTAGCGGTCAGTGAGCCATTAGCTCGTAGCAGCGACCTCCATACCATCATGAGGCAGCACACCGCTCGATCGGGTAATGCGCACTCCATGCGCGCGCGGCCGTGGAAAGCTTGCTTCGTCGCCACCGCGCGCAGCAGCCCGTGGCGGTCAGCCGAAACCGGAAGCCGTCCATCCGCAAAATCGCAATGGGATGCATCCGCAGCAGTAGCAGCAGCAGCAGCGCACATCCATCTCTCCGATCCCGGCGATGCGCAATCGGCCTCAACATGGTGACCGTCTTTTCTTTTCTTTTCCCGTCACCGTCAAACCAAACAGAACTCGGCGCGGCCGGGCCTCTTCTCAATCATTCACTCACTCACTCCTCGTCCCACGCTTTGAGCGGCGCGGGAGGACGGCCCCATTGGTGGTTGTCGCAGCGGCCATAGTATTCGCAGGTGCAAACGGGTGGTGCTGGGCAGCTGTTGCACGTGTCAGTAAGATGGAGTCGATTGTGAAGGTGTTGAAAGTGCTTGTGTCAAACAAAGAAGGAAAGTGGACGGAAAGCAAACGGACAATGAATGAAGGAAACGCGCAGAGACAGGAATAGAGAAAAGAAGATGAGTGCGTAGGCGAAATGTCGTTTGCAGATGCTGAAGCCTTTCACATAAGAACTGTGAAAGATGAAATTGAGGTTTCGTGGGCACCGTCAGCGGAGGTCTCGCTCGACGTCTGGGCGCACAAGGCGACAAGGCAGCAAGATCCGGCGTGCGCACCCAAAAACGCATAGGGGCAGAACAAACAAACGGAAACGAAGAGGAGGGAAAATACACAAAGGGCAACGGGCAACGGGAATAGAAAAAAAAGAACTCACTGCACCGCATCCCCCGTCAACATCCACGCCCACACCTTCTCCATCACCCTCCCCGAAATATCATCCGGCTCCCCCACCGCCAACGCCCAATTGCGGATGCGCACCCAATCCCGCTTCCTCCACCGGCGGATCGCATCCCGCGTCGCCGCAAACTGCGCGCAGCACACGCTCGCCAGCACCGCCGGCATCTCGTGATCCGGAAACAGCGCCGCCCATTCCCGTCGGATCAAGTCCTCCGTCTCCTTGCGGTTGACTCCAGGGCCCCACACGACCTCCAGCGCGGCGGCCTCCTCGGGCGTCTGTGGCTCTGGGGGTGCCAGCCGGATTTCTGCCGGGCAGGACGGGTACCAGTCGCAGCGGAGGTTGACGAAGCCTTCTGGCCCGGTGGTGAGGCGGGTCCACCCGACGTCCCGCAGGGCGCGGATGCGCTCGGCCAGCGTGGCGCCGTCTTGGTGCCAGCTGGTGGCGTGGCCGTGCGTGAAGATCACGACGTCGGGGAGTTGGTCGTAGTGCGTGATGATGTAGCTCAGGTAGGGAAGCGCTTCGTGCGCTTTGTTGCGGGACATGCGTAGGGGTGGTGGGACTTGTTGGGAGCCGGGGAGGTCGGCGATGTAGGGGTGCAGGGTGAAGCTGGGGTTTAGGGGTTAGCGGAGGAGGGAGAGAAAGGCTGGATGGCGGTTGCGATTGTCGTGCGTGAACTGGAGGGGGATGAGGGGAAGGGCTCACTTATCGGCGAACTCATCCATCCACGACACATCCGTCGTCGTCATCCCAGCAGAAACAATCGCGCCCATCTTGCCAGTGATATTCTCCGACGGGTACAGCGAAAGATCCAGCCCCTTCTCCCACCAAAACAGGCCCTTCTGAACGTACTCCTCATCCTCATCGAACTTCGCCTGCCCGTCTTCGGAGCCGGCGGCGGCCGTCGGTCGAGGAAGCGGCTTCCATTGCTTCGGATGCCAGAAGTCCGCCGGGAGGGTGAGCGTGCTGGGGAGAACGGAGCTGGAGTCGCTGCGTCGGAGGTGGAGGAGGGCGAGGAGCAGGAAGGTAAGGGCGATGATGGAGGTGAGGAGGATGGGCCGGGAGGAGGGGAAGGCGGTAATCATGATGGGATCGAGCGCAAGGTGCGGTAGATGCGTATACGAAGATCAGCGGAAGGAGAGAGGCGGATGGTGAGGCGCAATAGTCGTCTTCCTTTGCTGATCTGTTCAGATGCAAAAGCCAAAGCTCCAGTCGACGCAGAGATGGTCGTCAGAAGTCAGGGCCAACGGAGGGCAAGATGATCAAACTAAAAGAAAAAGGGTTTCAAAAAGATGACAATAATCCTCTTCGACTCGTCGCGCAAGGGATGAAGCCCGCAAGAGTACAGTAAGAGAGACGAGAAAAAAAGGTACGTATATTGAAGCGACAAAGTGATCAGCGAAAGCACAAGTGGGACGACGTGAAAAGATAAAAAGAAGCCATCCATCGTGGACTGTAGTAGGTATGTACGTATGCCCCCCCGACACGCAAAGTCACAGCTTCGTTGCCATCCGTCGAGGTTATCGCTCCGGGGGGACGCGCAATACCCACCGTCGTAGCGCCGCTGGGTGTTGCGCGGCATGGCATGGCGCCGGGGCGACGACGACGACGACAACGACTACTGTCAGAGTAGGAGTATAGGAATCCTGCTCCTCGTGATGCTTTGCCTGGCGGAGGAACGAACATGTCGGACTGCACCTTGACGACTGACGATGCGGTGCGCAGATGATCTTCTTCAACCGGGTAGCATGCGAGGGCCGCTGACCACAAAGCAAGCAAGCGGTGCTGATACTCAGTCAGTATCCTTGAAGTCCCTGGTGAATGTGTAGTGGGGAAGAGGAAGGCGATCCGCGTGCGTGCCGAACCATCTCCGCATCTTTAAGGTGGGAAGTTCCCGCTGGGCCACGCAAGCACACACACCCGACACGTCTGGACCGAATCCGCTTTCACCCCACTTCCCAGATCGCTGGGGACGGGAGAGGCATAGAAAATCATTTTTATTGGTGAACCGGAGCTCGTCTGCCGAGAAGGTGAGGCTCTGGGGTGTGCTTACGTATGCTCCCGTGTCCAACCCATCCATATTGTACTATCTCCTTATACATATGTGAAACAAAATCCTATGTCTCAGCCTATCCCTCACCTAAATATTCATGAGACGCAAACAGAATCAGCGTGACGAAACTACTTCTTACCTTCTGTGATTGGGTATTATACGTACCTATCCTTAGATGAAGTGAGACGTAAGCCCTGCAGAACCCCCACACTCGCCCGTCAAGTCGTGAGGACAGAGGCAGTTGAATCCGAAACACTGCGTCGGGAGAAGCTTTGAAACCAGCTTCCCGTGTACTGTAAGATGCCTGCATGTACCGTATATACATACAGTGAAGTCTCACGTTCACTTCCACCTGCCTTTCTTTCTCCAACAAGTCCAACATCCATTTCGCACCTCACAAGCACATCCACCTTAACGAGAACAGGCCCCAGCTGTTGTGCAAAAAACACCAAGTCGTTAAGTTGTCCTGACCGCACAGCCGGCAGCCCGGCAGCCGGCCGCTGACAGCCTCGCTGACCAGCTGCGCGCTCCCGCCCGCCGGCGTAACCAGCAGGCATCATGACACCAACCCACGCCTCCAGCACGCCTCAGTCAATCTTCTGTAGCTAGCCGTTCCATCTCCACCCCGCACTTACGCCCATGGACGGCGGCGGGTAGGAGTAGGCTTCGATGATTTACGGGAATGTCGGCCTGCCGAAATCATCCATCCCGCCTCCTCCTCCGCCGCCGCCGGCAGGGTAAAGACAGCAACCCGAGTTCGCGGCGTCGCCAGCAACCGCGCGCTGAGCGGCAGATCGCCAGGTTGAACTTTGTGCGTCGGTCCCCGCCGTTGACGGACGGCAACGGCGCCCTTGGCAGCTTTGCTCTGGCTTTGCTCTGGCTTCGCCGTATTGGTACGATAAGCTGGGGAGAGGTGGAAGGACGGTTGGCGTGGGCGGCGCGGATACGGTGCGGTTGTTACTGCTGTTGTTGCCGTATAGGGGAAGGTATCAGCGGAGGCAGGCTTCGCGGATGCTGGCCTTGCTGCGTGCGGCGAGGCCGATGGCGGAGCTAGCGTCGGTGGTGATAGTTGTGGTTTTGGTGGACGGCGAGGTGTCAGTCGGTGGTAGCGTCGTGAGCGCTCATCGCAAAGGCCGCGAGGAGCGATGGCAGTGGGGACATCATGATGTTGATGTGGGTATGTTGGAGCATGTTGCAGCGCTGCGTGTGTTGACTTGGCTTGGATGGTTCCTCAAGTCGCGGTCGACGAAGAGGTTGTTGTAAGCGCTCGACAGATTGACGGTGCTGGTGGTATAGCTGAGGTAAGCGTCAAAGTCGAAGGAAGTCATTTCTATAAGTACTTGTTCTTGACTCCGTACAGGGTCAACGAGCGGTACAAGTGAGAGTTTCGGCTTGCACATGTCGCTGGGAAAGCATCCTCCACCACTTCGAGTCGGACACTTGGTCCATTCATTCAACCGACAAGATGAATAATCGAATCAGGTTAGATTCTCAGTTATCCTACCTGATCTCCGCCGAGTTGAGAGGACGGAGACAAAAGGGAGGAGATTACAGCAACGGAAGGAAATCGACATACTTCACCGCGCATGCCACGCCACAAAGTGCATACCCCAAGGGTCCCCACCCCACCCAGATCCAGCTCACGCACCAGGAACCTGCACATCCTTAACATAACTCACATGCACCACACCCGACCCCTTCACCAGCTCCCTCACCGGGCCAATCGCCCCCTTAAACGCCTCCGTCTCCCGATACTTCCGATGCGCCTCCAAGCTCCGCCACCCAACCACCGCATAAAACACCCGCCTCAGCTCCCCCTCATGCTCCACCTCCTCGTAACTCCAGCCCGACGCGCTACCCACATATCCCTCCGCCTCCTTCTCCGTCACCTCCCGGAATCGCTGCCACACGGGCTCGAACGCCGCCTCGTCGTATCCGGCCGGGAAGTAGAGCGAGAGGTTCTCGGTTACGGGCGCTTGCGCGACTGGTGCGAGGGCGGAGGTGAATTTTACGTGGAAGAAGGAGGGCACGCGGTCGAGGAGGGTCATGAGGCGTTGCCCGAACGGCCCGTATTCGGGGGATGCGATGAAGGCTTTGTGGTGCTCGAGGGTCTTCCACTCTTTGCTCAAATGTCAGCACGGGACAAGACGACGGCGGGGAGTTGTATGGGATGCGGCGTGACGTACCGACGAGGAGCCGCAGGCTCGTCGGGTTCTCGACCTCCGTGTTGTAGTAGGCCGCGAGGAAACCGTCCTGCCGGGCGAGAATGTTGAGCGTCTCGCGCCAGGCTTTGCCGGCGTCGTCTGACTCGTCGTTCCATTTGGCCCCGGCTTTGAGCGGGAGGGGGACGATCTCGGTTGCTTGGGCCATGTTGCGTGTGGTGGTGGGAGTGCAATTGAAGTGCTGTACGTGTAGATACCCGGGGATGAGGTTGGATTGAGTGTCTAGGTATGATACCTGTGAAGGAGAAGAGGTGGAAGTGAAAGGGTCGAGGAGGGGAGGGGAGGATGCTTTTTGGGTCTCATCCTTCGACCCGCTTCGCGTCATCCTCTCGTAAATAAATGCGGAGTTAAGGAAGGAGATGGAAAGGCGGGGAGGTGGGGTCGCTTTTGGCCTGAGGCACCCGTAACCCCGTCCGTTGTTCCGCAAGTCCTCCGTAACTACTTCATCTTTCCAAACTACAGAGAGAATGTCATCTTTATCAATAGCATACAGTCCACAGCGATATCCTTGTTGACGTTCATGAAGGGAAATTTCCAAACAGCGCATATTACGGGAGCTTTGGTAAAGTGTATGAAGAGCGGCGTCAATCATCTGGGGAATATACAAGAGAAGAAAGATATTAGACCTCATTGCGCGGTTTCTTTTACCGTCTTACACGGCGTCAGCGACAGATTCCAAGCTATTCGTGGTGTATGCGTCTGCGTCTGCCCATCCTATATTGACGTTACGTTCCTCCACAAGATCCGAAGTGATCGCGGGTCTTGAGTTCTTTGAATTCAGCTTTTCTTCAACGCAGTTGTCCAAGGAAATCGGGGCGCTTCGCAGGCCTTCTACTACAGTAATACAGTTGCTACGCACTCCCACTCATTCAGTGTGGTCAGTCTTACCCGTACCCTCCCTGTTACGTTACTCAGAGCAAGGCCTCGTTGCTGATAGATTGGATTGGTTGTTCAGCCTCGTCGTCCCGAACGAGTCTGATTGGCGGAAGCCATCGTGGGCATCGCGGAGGCGGCTCGCTTCGAAAAATGCCGCACGGCCTATCGGGCTTGCCCGCCGGCGTCCCCCCTCCGCATCCTCTGCCCCGCGTCACACCACCGCTGCGCCCGTAAGCTGGCGGAAGGATTCAAACGTATAGACATGATTCATATATAACCCACATGCTCTCCTTCCATCTTAGAGACCTGCCCGGAGTCAAACAACAACTTCATCGTTGGGACGAAAGCACAAAGCAGCGTTACCCCAACTATCAACCCCCAAACCCCCATCACAGCATCCCCACATCCCTACGACCACCCACCATGCTCCCCACCTCCCTCCAACCCCTAGCCACCCGCATCCACACCACCTCCCGCACCAACAAACTCCTCACCACCACCGCCGCCGCCCTCACCCTCGCCCTCCTCACCCCACTCGCCCGCACCGCCTACCACGACTACCAAACCTACCTCGCCCTCGGCGTCGGCGGCCTGCCCCACAACCCCGCGGGCTGGCTCCTCGCCCTGTGCCTCCCCGCCTTCGCCATCAAAGACCAGCTCTCCCTAACTCCCTACGACGACCCGTCCCTCGAGGGCGCGGGGGAGTCCTACCTCCCTCCGCCTCTCCCGCCCCCGCGCCTCGGCCCCCGCCCTCGTGTGGGAAAGCATTGTCTCCCCCAGCGTCAGGTGGCGGATGTGGCGCCGCTTGCGCTGAGGAGGCGTTTGGAGGAACGCTTTCGCCAGCTGGGCGCGGTGCTGGAGGCGCGGGGGCTGGGCGCGTGTCGTACCAGCGGGCTGGAGAAGGTGGGGTGGGGGTGGTATGCGCGCCCGGCACCTGGGGAGGAGGGGAGGTGGCTGGGACGGGCGGTGCAGGGTACGAAGGGCGAGTTTGCGCATGTGCATGGCCAGGTTGATGGGACGGTGCATGTCATCCTGGCGCCTGCCGATGGTGAGTTTTAGGGGATTGACCTCCTTTTGTTTTGCGTTGCTCTGTTGCATGTGGATGAGTGACCGTGGCTGACTGAAGTCGCGATCATACAGCGAAGAAAGTTGTAGAGGCTGGATGGGGCCAGCGGCACCCGTTCTCTGGGGATAAGAGGCAGGGGTTGCCGGTGTCGTATACGTTCGTTTACGCTCCGCGGGATGAGCAGGAGTTGGAGCTGGTGCTGGAGATCTTGAAGGCTGGGGCGGCGTTTGTGCTTCAAAAGAAAGATCTGTTTGATCTGTGAGTGGATTCTGTGGATGGTGATGCCGGGCGTCAGCTATCTTCTCCTTGCGATATCCCCCCTCTCTGTATTTCTCTGTTGCGGATGTGGTTTCTAACCACGTTTATTACTAGCCTTGGCATTCCTTACCTAGGCTTAGCATCTGATATTACGCGAGGAGTATTAAGACTATATACTAACTAGGTAGAATTAATATAATACCTTTTAATTCTATAATTTAGTAGCTAAGAATAGGAATAAACGCCCTTAAATAGGCTATTTAGCTATAATAGTCTTATATTACCGGGGATACTAGCTTAATACCGATTATACTACTATTTACCCCCTTTTTAAGAAAAATTAAAGTCCTCTAGAAAGCCTAAATTAGAAATTAAAGACCTTATAGAATTTACTAGTATAGAAAACTCTATTAGTATTAAGAAGTATAATTTATAAAGGAATTAAAAGAGAAAGATATAAAAGGTAGACTAAGGCTCCTAAGTTAGTAATTAATTAATAATTTCTTTAATTCTTTTACTAATCCTAGTTAAATCCGGCTAATTAATTCTAATATATTTAATAATTACTAACCCTTAGTTAATTTAGATCCGGAAGGCCCTTATACCTTAATTAAATATTATTAAGAGAATATTAAGATATCTTTAGCTCTTTTAGTACCTCCTTAATTTAAACCTTCTTACTATTCTAGTTATCCTCTAAAAGATAAGCTTATATCTATTATTAAAGAGGCTACCCCTACTCTAATACTATTCGATGCAACACGCCTGACCGAGCCTGGAGGCAACCCCGGTCTGTGCTTGGACCTTGTCAGTGTCGAAACCAAGGTGTCGAATACAGGCTCCGTAGCTGGGCACTCTGTTCCCCAGTTGTACCTTCATTTCCGTCTACTACCCCCGGTGGGACACCAGTTCGGGTACTGCGCGGTTTTGAGCGCATTTATCTCCAGCCAGGCGAAGCTAAGATATCGTTATCTTGTATGATACATATCAATGGATTCCGTTAGAGAAATCCCATGGAAGAAATAAGGTGACTGCATGTGGGCTTCATGGACCATTAATGGAATCCAGGACAAGAACTCGCTTGACTTTCTTTTAACATGGTGCAATGCTGTCGTTATTTGGACTTTATGCAAAGAAGGAAGGTTGTTCCGGGTAGCATTGTTGCTGCTGAGTGAAGTAGAAAGTTAGTACTGTATCTAGAGGCGATTTTCTTACACTCGCTCGTACCAGAAAAAGGGTTTACGAAGACATATCAAACGCAATACTTGAATTCGTTGAAGAATTACAAATGTTCCAGACAAAGGAGTCAGATGCGCCCAGAGCAGGAATGAGGCACACAGAAATCGTTGCATGGCATAAACAGGATGAATAGCCGTACACACAACGATGGAACTTATGGCCTTCCGATTGGATGACCCCCTTGGTTTAATCCAGCTACCTTGAATGAGTCTCGACAACTTCGGTATGGTCATGCTACAAGCCAATCTTAACTTGAACTTTAAAGACTCGACTCATCAGGTAAGACGCGTACATGACGCGTGCGGTACTACTCATCTGCATATAAACGCGAACGTACCATTTTCGCTAGCTTTTAATAATGGTCACCATTTCATTCCAGGCAGTATCAATATTTACATTAAAAAAAATGTCATTCTCGAATCAAACGATCAGTCACTATCATAAAAATGTTACCCAGAAGTACCAAGGAAGACCATTCCAAGATCACTGAACGGAACGAGACAACCCCATAGCTACAACGCACTCGCTGGCCTGAGCTGTTCCATAATCGACCCCTCGGTGCTATCGCCACTTCGGCACGCCAACCAGGTACGGCCAAAGGGAAAGGGTTATTACTCAGCGATTGTGAAGGGCTCCCCTTTGAAGTTCCGCCGATGCTGAATCACAACTACGTGTTCTCTTAGAAGGTATCGACCTCATGTTCGATAGGGCCGGAGCCACGCTGCCTCCTACATCGTACGCGTCTCGCTGCTGGTTGAATACATATTCGAAGGATGTCTTTGGCCACATCAATTTCGCATCGTATCGAGTGTAAAGAGATAGAAATATGTGTGGAAACGGTTCATGTGTTTCTTTTTTTCGCATTTTTAGATATCGACCATCTCAGCGGCGAGACATCTTCAATATAACACTGGGGTCGAAAGAAGAGAAGATGATACATCTTAGCCCTACTAGCTCAGCTGCAACTAGCAGGAGAAGAGCATAGTGGTGCTCTAGACCCAATAGACTGGGAAGCTAGTGACGTCGACAATAGAGAGTACGACGATGTTGACGAAGATGACGACCACGCGAATGACAAAGAGGCAGAAGGAGATTTCCGAACTGAATTTGAATCGGACTTTTCCCTACCCACCGGCTTATGGCTACATTTATCAGAGGCCTTGTTCCAGCTTTCGATGATGTTTTGGACGCATCAGGATCCTGCTGGAGATATGTCTTCCTCGGTGGTCATTCATTACACAGCAATCATGGGAATACAACAGTATTCTCTCGCTTCTCGCTCAGCACATAGTTCTACCTCTCGGTTGGCCGCTTTGATTTGGATCGGCCGCCTCTTATTCCTAGAATATGCCTTGCCTATCCATAGCTACTCCACTCTTGTTTACGAGTGGCCGTCCCGGGACCAATATCCATCACAGCCTGACCGTCTCGATGCGATTCGAAGGACGTACATTGTACGAGGGTGTTACACTCCATTTGGGGAAGTCGCCGAACTCAAGGCATTAGCAAAATCCATTGTTAAGCGGGAAGGCATTCCGGGGAATCTTTCCTGAGCGCCAGATGGGCTATCATTTACAATCGGGGACGATAAGAAATTTGAGCTGTCTGAGTTTTGCAAAACCCACTGCAGAGCAGTAAGTCTAGTCAAAGAGCAAGATAGCACTATCGTTATGTGGAAGACCTAAGCGCACATTAATAAGTATGGGTCCTTTGCTAATTTGGACAAAAGTCGGTCTTAGGATTTAGCTGAGGCTGAAACGGGTTCACTTGCGGAAGACACGCAATACCAACCGGTGGCCGGCGACTACGCCGAGCTCTAGGTTATACATCCCTCTATATAGAGTCACCATGTTTTGGAAGGATTCGTTATACATCGCACATTGCTAAAGTCCCTCTTGTGACAGGAGGTACAATCAAGAGCAGGCACGGGGGCTGTCGCCTTTAGAGATGTTGATATCGGTAGAAAGGCGCATTTGACTGTTTTACTTTACGGATAGAGTCATTTTTGAGCATTATGCCATTGCCTCTTCGAGATGTTTCATTCAGACTGATAGACTAATAAAAGGAGTTCCCAGAACTGTCCCTCAACCAGCTCTTCAATCTTTCCCAGCGAGAATCACTTTCTGACTCCACTGTAGCGAGATCTGGCAGCCCTGATAAAGCGAACCCTGTTGTTTGCAGCCACAGGCACCCGTTCGCATCTTTCACCGCCATCGCCGTTTCCGCAGCGGAATGGGAGGAGACAGCAGCCGTCGTCAGCGAATTGCTCGAGGCCGTTAGCGCCTTCGCCGAGAGACTCACAATCCGGGCCATTGGGAAAGCCGCAGTTTTCGTCGTTGCCGTTGGTATTGTTGTTATTGTTGCCGTTGCCATTCACGTTACCGTTTCCATTGCCGGCATTGGCATTGTCATTGGCATTGGCATTTTTGTTGTTGTTGTTGTTGTTGCTGTTGTTGTTATTGCCTCCAGCAGCAACCCTCTCACACCTCTCACCTCCGTCCCCGTTACCGCAGCGGGTAGGCAAGAGGCAGCAGCCGTCATCAGCAAACTGCTCCAGTCCATTTGCTCCTTCGCCCAGGGATATGCAATCGGGTCCATCGGGAAAGCCGCAGCTAGGTATCTGTTAGCTCGTATTGTTACAAGGGGATGGTCAATTCTAACCGGAGAAAGAAAAGGAATAGTTCTGCCAGCAGATAAAACACGTTTGGGGAAAGAAGTAAAGTGGTCTGAAGTGTACGATGTATTAGTGTCTTATAAAATCCGATCAGGTGATAACCAGATCTTATATACTCATGCATTTCTGTGTTCTTTTAAAATACACTCGCAGTTTCAAAATGTCTGAGGGCCCCTTAGTGTGGTGTTCAGACACTTCCGTTTCAGGCAGGTTTCTAAGCATTTCACCCCCACACGATGTCACGTCGCCTGCATCAGAAAGGAAAAGAATTTTCTGAAGCGACTTTTCGATCAAGCTTATGTTTTAACTAACAAATGTTACATCATGTTTCACAGCGACCCCAGGTCATACATAGGATTGTCGGAATTCCGCTAAGCAATTGAGGAGGCTGTCCGCCGGCCTGTCGACAACTGTAGTCTACCTGCCGATGGCCCGGATAACTTTCCAATGCCACTGGCATATCTGCGGCACAGTTTGGTGCCAGGACCATTTCGGTGGGCATTGTAACAGTTGTTTCATGACACTCATGGTCTGGCAAAATTGAGCACGCCGAGCTGGGGTGAAACGAGGGGTATTCAGAAGCCTGGAGTTGTTCCTGGAGTGTTCATCATGACGGTGGTCATGTGGTCGTTGAACCATAGGAGGTTATGCAATTTGAGCAAACCTTGTGAAAGAAGACGAGCTAGAAGTCCTATGTTATCTATTATATCTAACGTGGTTGATAAGCATGCTGACCGGACAAGTATACTGACTAAAAATCTCAACCATTTAGCTTTAAATTGCTATAAAACCACCACAAACTATCTAATAAATTAAAACTACTTACTATACTCTTTACCAGATGTCTTAATTACTACCTAACAGGTCCTTATATTATACCCGGCCTTACCGTATTTACTATAATATATAACTCTCAGTCCCCTTAACCCTCTGCAACTACTACTTCTCGACGACTCGGCCGCTACCTATATATTAATATCTATCTAATTAATTACTTATAATACTTCCTATATAGTTATAGTCCCTCCTTTCTATAGTTTAGTTCTTTTTCCCCTTTAGCGCCGGCTTATTATCTTATTTATTTATTTAAGATCCTTTAACCTAGCCTCTATTAAGGCTAGCCGATATATAGCTACCTTTATTACTTTAATACTAAACTTTAAAGCTTATATAATTAACTCTAGTAAGCTACTTTTATACCTTCTGATTCGCCTTTTAAGGTAGTTAGACTAAGATTAGGCCTTAATTACTATTATTAGGGTCTTTAAAGTCTAAGAGGTTAACGGTTCAGCAGCCTCCCTAGGGGGTATTAAAGTCCGTAGCTATATATTAAGCTTTAAGATTATATTTTCTAGGTTAAAAGAAGTAAGCCTAGCTCCTCTAAAACCTCCCCGGATATTACTCTTTATAAAAGTAGCTTTAAAAGTAGTATAAAAGGTAGAAAAGAACTTAGTCTTAGAAATATAAGTTATAAAGTATCTAACTAGATACTCTATTTCTTAATTATATACCTTTTTAAGTACTATAAAGTACTTAATATTAAGAGGCTGGAGTAAGTAAGATATATAAGTAGGTATATAAAGTATAATAATCTTATTCTCCTTATAATATCTCTTAAAATTAGTAGAGTAGTAGCTTTCGTAACCGTTAAGAATTAGAAGATAATAGGGACTAGTTAATTAGTTAATTATAGAGTAATTAAAGTATTTTAGCTACTTAAGACCTAGATAATTATTTATCTATTTATTTTAGCTTATTATAATTACCTAATTACCTAGAAGGTTATATTCTTAGTACTAATTTATAAGGTAATATTAGCCTATACTAATAATAAACGGCGCGATTAATTAACCTTCTATATTAGTTACTTAGATTATAGTAATCTATTCCTAGTTTCTAAGCTATACTAATTTTAGCCTTCCTTATCTTTCTAAGCCTATAATAACTATTCCGGCTATAATAATACTTATTATAAAGCTAGTCTTATTAAAATTCTAAATATTATCTAATTAAATACTATACTTTATAATTATATTCTATACAAGCTTAAACTAGCTATAAATAATAGTTAGATCTTTATATTTAGCTCTTTAGTAGTTATATTTCTGAAATAAACGCGTCTTTAGCTCTAGTTATTACTTTATAAGGTTATAAGCTTAATATTTACTAACTAGTAGCGTACTACAGTTTATAAGTAGAGAATTAACTATTTCTTCTATAAAATATAGTCGCGAGGGAAATCCTCGTAAATCTAAGTTAAGAATAAATTAAATTATTATATACTCTTCTAGATTAAATAGTTTCCGTAACTTTAGAATCTAATTACGTTGTAATTAAATACTATTCTTTTAGTTACGGAGGGTACTATATCTAACCTTATATATACTTACAGCGCGTCGGATACCTAGCTTTAAGTTAATTCACAGCTGTATCGACCTGTTCATGGTGTATATGTTCCCCAACACGCCCATTGCCCATGAACCTACGTTGCGTGCCGCCGTCTCACTGTTTCAACCCGGCGTAGATATGGCCTTTGCTGCTGGCGCCCCCTACCTCGACCGTTTTACCCAACCTTCGGAACTCCGCTCCTTCACTCTCATCACTGCTCTCTGCGCCATGGTCACAGCAGTTATGCCTGAGACGAGCATCCCTTGGCGAGGGCTGCTGGCTGGACCCTTTCTGCAGGCATCTATTGCAATGCTGCGATCCTACGAGCAGTACGATCTGGAACACCCGGACTCGTCTTCTCTGGCTATTCGAATATGGCACTCGAGCGCCTATCAGAATACGATCGGCCGGCCAGGTGCCGCCTTCCACTACCACGGAGAGGCTACTCTGCTGGCGCAAAGGCTGCATTTATACGACGAGAAGGCCATCGCTCGGGAGTGGGTTATTGGGTCGCAGCTGCTTCGAGCGTGCTTTTGGCTCACCTATATCGCCGATAGCTCTGCCATAACATTTGGGAACCGGCCCTCGCTCCTACACGAACTATTGTTCCGAACCAAACTCACACTACGCGAGAACGGCGATGAAGAGGAACCTCTCCTGGATATGGGTAAGAACATCAACCAGGGGTCTCTCGAGAGCCGTCTGAACGTCGGATTCCACTTGAAGCGCCGTGTTTGGGCATCAGCTGCCGCTTTGTCGCTAAGCATCAGAGAGTCTGCCCGTGCAAAGGTCGCTGCCGCCGAAAGTCTGGACGGAAATGACGATGACGATGACGATGACAACGACAATGCATCTCAGTCCGCCCGCCTGACCGGGGCCTATATGGATTTCGTCTCTGTCTTGGACGATTTGCCGCCGTGGCTCCGCCGTCCCGACCACCATAGTGACTCTCCACTTGATGACGACGTTGCAGCTTACCAAAGGACTTATTATTGGGCGCAGAGATGCAACATCACAACTGCTTACCACTGTATCAAGCTCATCATTCTGCAAGAGTGCATTGACAACAACATACCATCGATCATGGGACTTGGCAGCCATACCCTTTCTTGGGCGATCAGGAAGCTCGAGATCGCCCAAGACTTCCTCCAGGAGCTTCAGATGGCGCCTTTCTTATGCTATAAGTCTCAAGGCGAGCACGCGGTAGGTATATTCTAGAAGCATCCTTCCCATGCTTGTCTCCATGTACTGATCCAACTCCAAGGTTGAACGGGTCCGCCGTGTTGGCAGCACTATTTTGGAGCTCATCCACAACATCAAGCACGATAAAGTCAAAGATAGAGCTGTGGCTCTCTTCACCCAGCTGCTAGACATTTTTACAAAGCTGAACTCCAGAGTCAGCGAAGAGCTTGCCGGAATCGAGCACTGAAGCCCGTTTGAGCTGATTACCTTGCGGGCATCGTGGTCCAATAGCAACTGATGTGTATTGTTCACTTTCTGTCCTATAGCTCGATATCTTGGCAGCATGGACGGTCTGCCTTACACCACATTGAACTACGGACGATAGCCAGATTCCTGCAACACGACCGGTGTTTGCTCTGCACTCACCGTAGTAACTTTCGGACTGTCTATGACATCTGGTGCTGCACACTCTTGGCTCCATGCGGCCAGAGTCGAATCGAGGCCGAATAAGACTGTGCGGACTATATATTAGGCTTGAAGGCATTGCATGGTTAAATGCCGGGTTATGACCAATAGTGTGAGTGTCCTCTACATCAGGAGTTCACCGCCAATCTGAGCCAGGATCTTCACATGATCCTGAACCCTGAACCTGGTAAGCCTCGGAGGAGGAATCATGGGGCATACCTCGTCATCATGGGCCAACTCCGATCACTCGACCAGACAGCACGAGGTTGCAGTGCGCATGCGTTCCAGATCGCTTCAAGATAGCACTGCTTGGCAAAGTAAGCGTTGCCTGGCTTCCCCGCGGAGGTATCCTTAACTCTACCCCGGACATCCGTGGGGGAATGGTGGAGGAGGTGGGGTACAGCATGACATTCATGAGCACCATGCGCCGTGGGTCGCCCCGGTAGGTGCCCTCATCGTGGGGCCCAAGACCCCCTGGCCCTTCATGAATAGAAGGTGTTAGAATATCGCTAGTTGGGCTGGAAGACCTTGGCCCATCAACGATCCCAGCCACCGGAATCGAGCATACACTAGCGTTACCGAAAGGATATCCCTACTACGCCCCAAGTTGTCCGGGGTAAAGGCATCCGAGTACCCCAGGCAAACTCTGAGCTGAAGGAAGAAACTATACGTTGCACTGATCCAACATAAGTACGGATGCGCTGCTTATCAGCTCTACGTAGCCGTCAACGATTCGAGTTGTACTTTGAACTTGCCCCGTATAATCCGTTCAAGTCGGGTAGCGGTTACATCTTAATCTGTCCATCGTCATGTCTTTTGTCACCCACTTGTGTTGCCTCCCGCTACTTCTCGCCCGAGTAGCTTCCGGCTACTCCCAGACTGATAGGTACATGATCCCTTTTAAACACCCCTCTGTATGATAACTTGGACAGAAGTTTAGATTGATACAGGTCATCCTTTCGCCCCCCACGTCTTGCTGTTGGTTCTGAGCTCTCCCTCGATGGCCAAGGATTTGAGCGATTTACTCTCAAACCCTACCATCAGCCACTCTTGACTATGGCCATGAGGTTGCCGGGTATCCGTTCTTCGAATTTGAGTCCGTCGAAGGCTCCATTCAAATCGAGGTCAAATACGCAGAAGAGTTTAGTGCTCTGAAACACGACTTCTCTGACGGCCCTCTTCCCTTTGCATCCTCCTTGGCCAACACCTTCAGAGTCGAGACTATCGAGATCTCTAAGGCTGGACGCATCCAATCTTCCTTGATCCAAGGTGGCCAAAGATGGCAGTCAATTAAGCTGCTTACGAAAGGCTCAGTCACTCTCAAGTCACTCGGTTATGTTCCTAGTATTTCTGTAATGAACGTGGAGAGACTCCCTGGGCGCTTCGAAAGCAGCGACGCAGACTTGAACGAGATTTGGAAGGTACCAACCTAAACTAGGCATCTCAATTCAGCTGAACGGTCCCATTTGCTAACGATTTCTTATAGCTCGGCGCGAGATCCACCATCCTGTCATGCGTGGATGCTGGTTCGCAAAAGTCAATTTGGAATGTGACGGAGGATAATGGCGCCCATGTGCGAGGTACGAGAGCTGGAACCACGACGTTTGGCGCTACTCTGCGCAATTATACCCTCGAGGTCGATACTAAGATCGAAAGAGGCGGTGTTGGCTGGACGGTGGTGAGTGATGATATCTAAAACTAATCTGAGTTACCCAAACTAACATTGAACCCAAAGGCCTTCCCGCTTGCGTCTCCAGCACGAGGAATTCAGCTTAACTTAGCCGCTGATGAACAGACTTTTGTCAACACCAACACTTCAATCATCCGTCCGAATACGGTTGTGTTTGGTTATGGATACTCTCTCGTAAACCAGACGAGCTTGACATCTTATTACCTAGACACATTCAATGTGCCCTTCGCTATCAAGACGAACACGTGGTACCGCATCAAGACTGTTCTCGACGGGCAACATCTTGCAGTATCAATTGGAAGCACTGCCATCTTCAACTTGACTTTAAGCAACTACCCAATCAACGACCAAAGACTTGTGAACGGTGTGATTGACAGCCAAGGGTCATGGGGATTTGGCGGCTGGCAGGACCAAGCGGGATATTTCAAGAACGTGGTTGTCTCGGGTACTGCAAACGGGACGGTGCTATATCGGAACCCAATGACGGATGCCCCAGCTGTGGTGCGCGAGTATGGCGTTCAAGCCAATACGCAGTCTGTTTGCATGGATGGCCCGAAGCGTGACCGCCTCGTGTGGTTGGGTGACTTCTTTCACACAGTGCGGGTCATTGCGGCGAGCACTTCACGGTTCGATTGGGCCAGGGGGACCCTCCAGTACTTCGTTGATTGGCAATCATCAGACGGTCTAATGCCTTATGCCCCTCCGATCGGCTATACACCAGAGCTCGCAAAGCTCCAACCCTAGCCTAAAAGAAGCAAAGTCTCAGGTCGCCACTGCTTTTGAAGGGAGTTTGAAGGTGCATTGGAAAGTGAAGGGCCGAAAACTAGATGTGTCTATACGAGCGCCTCGGATGACAAGTGGAATATTTCAGCTTGGAGATGTCAAAAGAGTGTTATCAGGTAGAGACTCTTACCATTTTAGTGTGAACTTTTAAATACTACTACAGATGACAGAATGGCCCCAGCCAAGTTACTTCTTGGGGGGAGTCCTCACAAGACTAAGATCTACATGTTACTATATTTGAACAGGTCTCTTTCCACAACTAGAACCTCGCGGACAGTCTGAAATAATGCAGAACGCAAAGCTGAGGCCTACGTATTTTCTTTTTAGGGATCCCAGTGATTCAGCTTAAAGCCTCCGCGATTCAGTTTCTGAAACACCAAACCCGGGTCATACTGGAGGAGGGTTGACCAAAGCTTTGCCCTGCTGGATAGTGGGTATGTCTCGAACGGCCTTTGCCATTCGCCTGCATCTCCCATATGCAGAAAGTTGAACGCGACTCCCTGTTGCTGATTGATAGCTTGCTGTGACTCGATAAAGTTCCTTGCCCAGCTGGTGACCCTAGCATCATCGGCGGCATCTGACCAGCTAGTAGCTAGTTGCCAAACTAACGCCAAGGCGATTAATATCAACTTTACTTCATGTGCATAAAATATTGAAAGCTTGAAGCACAGGTAGCACAGAGGGCCCTTAGACTCACTTAGAAGAGGGTGGTTGCCTGGTAGCCTCCACACATTCCCAACACCATTGTCGAGTGCTACTGTTTCAGCACGTCTGGGAACAGAGTTGAGAACAAATGTAGGGTTAAACCCCGAATCATCTTCAAGGTCCTCCACGGCAACCCTCCACGCTTTATACAGGTCGACAAGTCTTTCCTTGGCTGTCGCAAGCAGTGTCTGGTGGCCAAATTGAACCCTAAAGAGAAGCAACATTAGCCATTACATGGTGGACTCATCAGCCTACTCAGACCTCTAGACTCACCTGAACATTTGGTTTGGCGTATCAAGATTCGCATGCCATGCTGCAGGTGAAAGTATTGCGTGCTGAGAGTAGATGGGCGGGATCGCCGTGAAATTGCTGAAGTATGATGGTGGTGTCTCGGTGCCCTCTTGCACTCCCAAGAGGCTTGCGCTAGCCACTCTCGCGGTAGTATTGTAGCTAACCGTCATGACAGCGCCAGCTCCAATCGCTTCGTCGTTGAAGATAGTGTGGTCTGCCGCCGCGATGATGAATTTCTCGATGGAGTCCTCGTCGAAAGACTGTGTCGTTGTACTGATCAAGGGAATCTTGAAAGCCTTAATAACGAACCGTGTGACAACACCGAAATTATTGGCGCCACCCTTCAACCCCCAAAAGAGGTCTGAGTTGGCTTGAGAGTCTGCGACAACCTGGGTTCCATTCCCAAGTACCACATCGTAGCTGATAACGTTATCCATAGTAAACCCGTATTTGTTTGCAAAGTAGTGGAAACCACCGATCAAGGTAAGGCCAGGTATGCCAATGCTCTTCAAGCGACCGCCTACTGTGTACAGTCCGTAGGTTTCAAGGGCATTGTATACATCAACCCATCTAGTTCCAGGTCCGACTGACACGATAGACTCTGACGGGCAGACTTCAATCTGCGATAGTCTATTCAACGCGAGAAGTACACCGCCATCGATGTTATTTGAACCAGGGAACTGTCCCGGCGCCTCAACTTAGTATATCGAAAAGAGCAGGGCAACGCTACAACGTTCATGTGTCCACCACCACGTATAGCAAACTGTGCCGCGTTGGACACGAGGACAGAAACAGTTTGGGAAACTCCGCTAGCTCCAGTTGGTAGAATAATGCAGGCTGGCTTCAAACTAGCTCTGATGTCCCAATAATTCGTCGACTCTTCCTTATACTTCGCAGAGTCGGGGAAGAGCACATCGGAGGGGAAGAGTGTCGCGAGTTCGTTGCATGCGGCTTCAACTCCAGGTAGGGCATGGTTCGTAGCACGAGTGCACCCGAGTATGGCGAGGAGACCAGTAAGTCTGAATCGAATCATTTTGAAGTCCATGGCGCTACGTTCATAAGGCAAGGATGCCGATGCTGCGTTTGGGGTATGAAAGGCAAGCGATTTAATCAAGGATCGTTTTGTCAAGCCAGTGACGTTCGACAATACACAAACCGATTTCGAGCTGTCATCTTATGCTTTTAAGCCTTTGCCTGTCTCCCAAATGACAATCCCAGGCTTACACTGTCCCTTTACCGGTCAGTGATGGGAGTGCACCGTTTTGAGATCGATGTAGCACTACAAGAGCAAGTCTCTCCCGTACGATGCGCAGATCATCCCTTGGTCGCCAGCATTGTCTTGAACCGTAAGCTCGCGTATTTCGGATCTCGCAATGCGACTCTCAATCCATGCCGACCCACTCAGATTACTCCGTGGCGGTGGCTTTTGCCACTCTGCTAAGGCCACACCCTGCAAACATTCCACGGACATTTAGCACACGGTTCGGTTCTGTACAGTGCAGGAACTAAGAAGAACGGACTCGACGGTCTTACATTGAGCAGCTGATTTGTGGTCTTTTGCCCTGGATAGTTCGACTTGCCGTCTACAGTAATCCTGTACTCTACACATCTGATTGCCACTTCCCCCAGGGCCTCTATTTCTCGAGGCGGCCCAGATCTAGACGACCTTGTTGCGACGTGCCTGTTCGTAGTATTCGAAAGGAAGTGATTCCCTACAGAACTGAAAACATCCTGAGAGGCATAATTATAGTTGCCTAACTATAGGCTGACTAGGTGTTCAATACCTCTACGCTTCATATAATACGTTGTCTGCTAGAACGCTAGCGGATTGAGGCTGTTTTGGTACCAGCCGCATGTGATGAGAAACTCTGGGTCTAGCCCGAGAATCCAGACGAAGGTCCAGTTCACTCTGTTATATTACTGAGTAATCTTCTTCAGGTTTTGGGATGTGCATCAACAGACCCAGACTTACTACCCAATCCTGGACTCTGGGTCTTCAACCGCTTTGAAGCACCTGATCGCTGAGTTCCGGGGGTTTCATGTCAGCGATCACAATCCACCGCACATCCCGTTCAGACCACCCGGAAGCACTTGGCAGAAAAGTCGAATTACTAAGACGATGAATATATTGGATCAGTCCATCCTAGTCCACCAGCCCTCATTTCGCCACTATACACCTATATCTGTACGGAAAAGGCTGTAGTAGCCATGCCGTTCACGTCCATGTCCACCTCAGGGTCGATCGCCGTTGGCAACAGGCGTAAATTCGCCCGTGTCCTCGATCCTTATGACGGTTTTCTCCAGACTCTTCTTGACCGAGTTCTTAGCGTTGAACACTTCTGTGAGCTCCTCGAGAGTTTTCCCGGCTGTCTCGACGAAGAAGAAGTAGACCATCACGATCTCGATACAAAGCTAACCGATGTAGACGAGGTAAAGTTTCCATCCAATCACATCAATCCCGACCGCAACACCGAAGGGATTCGTCATGTTCGTGATATTCAGGAACAAGAATTTCATCCCAGAGCCCTTCGCACGGGTGCGGTTTTCGAGACATTCGGCGGGGTACAAGACTTGTAGCGGCGTCCAGCCTCCGGCAAAGAATATGCCGAATAAGTAAATCGATACAACCACTCCGTAGACTAAATTGGAGTTCTTGTACGACTTAGCCGTGAAAGTAGTAAGTATAACGTAGGAAGCAAGGGCTCCCAGTAGACCTCCGAGCAGCATCACTCGTCGGCTAAGTTTGTCCAGGAGTGTCGCTCCGCAAATTGCCGCGATCATGCTGAAGATAGGATTGATTGCGTTCAAGAGGAGCTGCGTCGACGAGTTCGTAATGCCTGCCTCCTTCAGCATGAGCGGCATAAAGTACGACACCTAGATTCTGGTTAGCAGGCCCGATTATAGATCCAGTGAGATGCCAAGTATGGTTTGTACGTACGACGTTATTTCCACTCCATTGGCCGAAGAAAGCCATGCATACCACCATGAGGGTCCTGTAACGGCTGGGACGGGAGTTGAAGAGCCCTCGAAAGTCCCACCAAGGGTTCTCATCCCGGTACATATTCATCTGTTCCACGATCTCATCGAGCTGCAGCTTGACGAGTGGGGAAGTAGCATCGCCGTCCGCATGGTATTTCGCAAAGAAATGTTCTGCCTCCTCCCGGCGATCTTTTGCCATAAGCCATCTCGGCGATTCAGGGAAGAAGAACACAGCAACCATAACGATCGCAGGCATAAAGCACTGAACCACGGTTGGAGTTCGCCAGGCCCAGCTGTTGTCGATGTTCTTATTGCAGCCATATGTGACTCAACTCGCGAGGACTGGTTTAAGCCGCCGGTCAGTACTTTTGTTTTCAACGCCGTGAATGTAAAGGGTCAGAGGACATACTGTTGCCAACTCACCAAAAGTTGTTATACATGCCACCCATCAATCCACGAAACGAGGGATGTGCGATCTCGACGATGTAGACTGGCCCGGCGGCTTGAGCCACAGCCGCTCCAAAGCCCAGAACAGCCCGTCCGCCAATGAATATTCCCATGCTAGTCGCGGGTGTTTGGATAGCGGTTCCGATTATAATGAAGAAGCAGCCGATAGCAATAGTCTTCCGCCGACCTAACCCGTCACCGAGCAATCCACATAGCGGGAAGGCGACGAGCTGAGCCAGATTATATACAATGAAAACAATACCGGTGCTTGGGCCGGAGCCGGTGAGTCGAAAAGACTTATGATACTGTTCCATGGCGTTGATGCTCCCCATGAGGGATCCGTCGAAGCCATTGATGGTAGAAACCAGATAGCCGAAAGCACACTATATGCCTATTAGAACCCATATCTCAGGATGATGCCGGGGTGTTCGGAAGCTATACGATGGTCCATAACTTGATCATGCCAGGAGACCAAATACTAGGTTTGATAGTTTTGGTAACCGCCTCGAGTGCAGCAGAGGCTGCATTGACCTCCATGTGAACAGTATCCGGACTTTTCTCGTCACGGACAACGTCACCCGCCGACGAAGGTTGATTCGAAGCCATGGTGAGTGATGGCATATGCATAAAACGAGATATACTGGTGAGTGGCAGAGATGGAGATTCGCAAGAGGCGGTACATGGCCCTGATATAAGTAGATCGTTTGGATGGGCCATCTTGACTGGACTGACCATGGGAAACAGCTCGACCAACCACCCACTGCACCTCCACACAGTCGAGTGCCCATGCAAACTCCCACTAAACTCATACCCCGTGGGGATTGTCTCGATCGTCCAGTGTCTCTTCAACAATCCGGCCCGACCTGACCAGAGGTATCGTATGATCTGCTAGGGATGTTGCCCCGATCTAGAACCACTGGTCTCGAGAGTTACGCGCCTGCATCTGCTGGGATGCCGGTTACTCTCAACCGGGATGGAGCATTGTTGCGACTGTAGCCATACTAGCGGCAAATCCGAATAGACTACCATGGAAGCGGTCATCACTATTCCGCCATGAGAAGCGGGCTTGGTGACTTAGCTCCACGGAAATATCTTTTCGAAGCATTCCACGAGACAAACCGCGGAGAAATCCTCCGCCATACTCCACCAGGAACGTTTCTCGTAACGCCTGGGTGCTTCAATTCTCCACGGGATATCGGGCTAAGTTATACCGAAAGTCGCTTTGATAATGCTCTGACTTTGCATTAATAATTCGCCGTCTTTGTAGTAATATGCCAGCCATATTCCATGGGTTTCGAGTCTATAATTGCGTTCAACTCAATATCGAAGTGTGGTGATGCTAAGAAGACCCTTAATGCGACGTAGTGTCTTTTCAGTTGTACAACGAAAGGGAAATGACTTGTCACGCCAGGAATGACCTGTACTTGAGGATGTATTCGCGCAATATGTGTCTGTTGATCTAGGACATGTTGTAGCTAAAGACATTACATTGACTCTAGGACTACGTAAGCTCAACCGTGAATTGGAACGGCTTGGGTACTAACGCGTACTCTGGTCTTGTCTCAGGTCCACAGCTACCACTCCCCAAGCCGTGATGATCCGCGTCCAGCCGGAGGACAACGCAGTCTCTCTCTTTCAGTTCATACGGATGCTTCGCTGTTTCCAAATCCTGCCATGTGTAATGGCTCGCTGTGAACTGAATCCTTGCTGGTGTCCAAAGTCAGCCCGGATAAACTCAGACTCGGCAGCTGTGTTCAGTTGGACCCAGCGCACATCTGTCCGATTGCCTCCTTCTTGGGGAAACTCATAATTGGTGAACAGGTCCAGGACATTGGCCGACCAATTTCCGATTTGTTGGGACAACTTTTTGTCTTTGTAACTCTCGCCGGGTCCCCGCCCGTACCAGCTTACCGTGTTCAGCGCTTTGTCTAGACTCATGGTGAGCCCAAGGCGAGGCAGAATTTCGGGAAGATTTATCCCCTGCGGTGAGCCTGAAACGTTTATCGCAATGTTCCGTTCCCTCGGAAATCGTACTCGGTTATGCAATCGATAGACCACGATAAGGCCGGAGGCGCAATCCGGCTTTTGACGGTGACTTGGACTGACGACGGTAGAATAGACCACGACACACCCTGCGTATGCGGCTCAGCCAGAGCCAAAAGAGTCTCCACCCAGTTCGAGCCATTCTTTCGCCTATCATTGTCGGTTTGTGCTCGGAAGAAGTCTATCACCGGCCCCTGGCCTGAGTGTATCAGCTCCTTGCCGCTCTTGGTCCAAGACACCAGACGACCATGGATGAGCGACAACTGCCAAGTTGAGGAAGCAGTCGACAACTTCAACACAGTATTAGTCTGTGTCAGCTGTGGTGGCGATGATTCGGATATAGCCGGTGTATCTCCATCATCCCGGGGTAGCTTAACTTGAGAAGATGCGACAAGGTAGCCGCTCGGAGCCCAGAGAGTCGCTTCTTTGAGCCTGAAGCTAAGATTTAACAAGTCGTAATTTGTGGTCTGCGATATGTCAAAGCCAGGGATACTTAGATGGGCTTTGGTGTGAGGAAGTAGATGTGGCAGCTGTACAGACCCCAGAGAGCGTTTGCAGCCGTCACTGATCAATTGGGCCTCGCAATCCAGATGATCCAGAGAAATCGAATCGTATCGGTTGATGACTGTTATCTTACCCTCGCCCGCGGAAAATTCCACTTGAACAGGTTCAATAGCTTTTTTGTATTCGACCAAACCTGGGGTTGGCGTGTGGTCCGAGAACACCAAACCGTCCATTACGAAGTTCCTATCATGCAACTTCTCGCCGAAATCTCCCCCATAGGCGTAATAGTCTTCTCCGGTGGTCGTCTTTGCCTGCAGGCCATGATTTGCCCATTCCCAGACCCAACCACCCTGTAGTCTGGGGTGCTTGTAGAACTGCTCGATGTACTCTTGGATATTGCCTGGCTCGTTCCCCATGGCATGAAGATATTCACACAATACAAAAGGCTTGGTGTAAGGCTCGTCAGCGCTGGCAGCAAGTGTCTCCACCTCCATATACATGCGCGAAACGATATCGGCAAAACGGATGGACGGAGAACGGAGCAAACTACTCCTCCAGCTTCATCGACGCCTTCGCCACCGGCGTGGCCAAACGGTGGAACAACACGCTCGCCTACGCGCAGCAGCGGCTTCAAGCCATCAACGCAGGGGACGCACTCTACACCGACGACGAGGACCTAACCATCATCGACGCCTCCTACGGGGAGTCGAATAATAAGCTGATCCTACAAGACACGCAGCTGCTCTCACACACAACGCAAGCCTGGCCGCTAATCCACGCCAACGGATCCAACACAACGCAGATCGTGCACTCCGTACGAGTGGCGAAGGGCGGCGACGACGTCGCAACATCCTTTAGCCAAGGCGCGCTGCGCACTACCGTCGTCAACTTCCTGCAAGTCTTCGGGATCCGGGTCGGAGCCGATTTCGGCTACACCGCCACCGGCTTCACGGGCGTCGATTGGAACTCCAGCCTGACGGCGCCGCTGGGGGCGGTGCCGGGGATCAGCGTGCCGCTGCTGTGTATGGGGATGACCGGCCACTACGAGTACCTCAACGCCGAGAAGTTGTATTTGGCCGCGGGCAGCGCGGATAAGTCCATCGCCTTTATCGAAGGCGCTAACCACGAGATTGATACGTGTACGGAGTATGAGGCGTGACCGGGGCAGTATGGCGATACGGTGAAGACGACGTTTGATCTTATGGCGAGCTGGTTCTTGAAAGAAGGCCGGTTTGTGTAGACAGGTGTGGAAGGAATGGAGAGATGCATGGACGGTGGAAGTGGTACCAGAGTACCTATTGAGGTGCTGTAGATAGGTAGCCAGGTATGACAGTACTCTGTCTCTAAACCAAGGGGTTCTTTACGGATATTCAACGTTTCTCTTCGTCTATGTGCCAGTGCCGTGTGCTTAAGTGATGTGTGCTATCATCAGAACAAAGGAAAGGCAAGCACAGCACAATGGCCTTACAGCAATCGTAAGTACAGCTACATACTCTGGTAGCTCTGTAAGCTGCTGACCACGCTGGCAAATAATGACGTCCAGCAAGCAACAACAACTGACGACGACCTCCAGCCTGCCACGCCAGACCAGCACAGAACGGACAAAGAAAACTGAGCGGGCAGTTAGACACGCGCATATCGACAAGGTCATACGTACGAGGCGAATGATCAGAATCGAACACGTTGGCCAGATAAAGGTGGAGTTCTGGAGCTATAAAGAGCAGAAGAAGAAGGCAATATACGGTCACCCAACTAACCTCACATCCTCCCCACCAACAAACAGCAAGAAAAATTAGAGAGAGGAAAACTGAATCATGTCCTCCTCCCCCCTCCCAACAATCTACCTCATCGGCGCGCAATGCAGCGGCAAAACAACCCTCCTCCAAGCCCTCGCCACCGAACTCCAAACGTATCCCTATCCACCCCAGAACCCTCAACGCCCCACCATCATCCCCGAAGTCGTCCGCGCCGTGATGCGCATCAACGGCTTCACCGCCACCGACGTAACCGGGCCACGGGGTGCCGGGCTGCAAATGACGACGCTGCGCGCGCAGCACGAAGAAGAAGTCATACGGCACGGACACGAATGGTGCCTATGCGACCGATCGGGGTTGGATCCGCTCGTGTACGCGCAGGCGTACAGCGGGGGCGCGGAGGCGCTGGTGCAGATGTGGGAGTGGGGGACGTTGCGGGAGCGGATGCGGCGGGGGTTGGTGGTGCTGTGCGAGGCGGGGAATGCGGAGTGGTTGAGTTGGGATGATGTGAGGGTGCGGTATCAGAACTGGGAGGCGTGGAGGGGGTTGCATTGGGAGTTTGTGCGGATGTTGGAGGCGCAGAGGATTCCGTTTGTGTTGTTGTCGAAGGATATGACGGATCTGGGGGAGCGCGTGCGGTTTGTGGTTGATAATTTGCGGATGAAGATGGAGATGGGGGATCTGTGACGGTCATTGGGCAACTGGTATGGTGATGTTATAGGCGGCGTTGGCGCTTCCGCTGGAAGTAGGCGGTGAGTTTGCCGACGGGTTCGCCGGGGAGAAAGGCCCATGAGTAATGCTGCATGAATTCGATGATCCGCTCGTCCATCTCTTTCATCTTCTGAGCCTTGAGTTGCGCGATGTCCGCTTCCGTCTGCCCGACAAGCACCTCCGAGCGCTCCAGCTCCACCTCGCCCACGGTATGACCGAAGTCCATGGTGTCGAGCACAATCGTGAACTCTTCATCCGCAAGCCAGCTCTGGCGCGTGGTGTTCAGTATGGCTGTCGTGTCCAAACCGTAGTGGTCCCGATGGTCGCGGTCGAGCGAGGTCAGGGAGTAAATGTAACGCCGAATGGCCTCCGGATCGGTAAGCTCTTCGAAGTGGGAGTTAGTGAACGTGCCGCCTTTGCGGACTTTCGCCTCCCAGTGGCCGTCACGGAGACGAAGCCAGACGCCGTGAAAGGCGAGGACATTGTTGCGGTCGTAGTAAGTGTCCTGCAACGTCTTGGTGCCCAGGTCGCGAAGGCTGCGGAACGGTGGAGTGCCAGTCGACTTGGTGAGCGTGGGAACGGTGAGGCCGCGGAACTTGCGTTCCACTTCGAGCGTGCAGCGCTGCGTCGCCGCCGTCAGGAGTCGCGATGCTGCTTTCATGGTGACAAGGCTGGCTGGTGTTGACTAGTTCGTGTCGGAGCGACGCTAATGGAAGAAACAGTATAAGTTGGTGGGTTCTTCGTGCCGGTGTTTACCCGGGGTTGTTGGCATGTGAATGTTTCACAGGACTGCAGAAGTATCTCCTATGTGAACGGTCTGTGATAAACCTAGTGATGAATGGGAGTCACTTTCTTCCAAACCAACCCGATTATTCTTTCTTAGAAACGGTGCTTAATCCGACTCCACCATCCCCAGTACTACCAGCCGATGCCACTCACGCCTATATCACGAATTTTGAATTACCTTCACCTCCCAAAGAACATCCACCAACTTTCCCCACGAAACCTCCGTCTCACCACTAGTATCAATCTGTAATCGCTATCAGCATCATGATCTACTTCATTAAATTCAAGGAGAGCAATTCCAGCTTACCTCTCTCAAAATCCCTTTCCTTCGATACCACTCCACAATTTCCCCATTCAGCCTCTCAAACTCACGATACCTCTTCTCAAACACCTCCTCTGTGTCATTTCTCCCGCGGATGCTCCGTGTCACAAGACGCTGCTTTGCGAGCTCACGGGGGCAGTTGAAGAACAGGACTAAGTCAGGGGATCCGATCTTTCGCCACGAGAGATAAAGTCAGTAACACAACGGATGAAAAAGGATACAGCAAGCAGCAGCAAGGGCAAGGGCACGGGTAAGCATATCTCACCATATCCTTCACCACCCCCACCTGATCCAGCCGTCTCGGAAAACCATCGAGAACCAGCACCTCCCCAGCACGACAAGGTATCTCCTCAATCTCCCTCCTCAATATCACCCCCAGCGCCTCAGCCGGTATCAACTCGCCCCTCCTCACGCAATCTACCACGCGCACATCAGGATAATTACGCTCCGCAGCGGTCAGCCGACGCAGCACGTCGCCGACGGAGAGGTGGTGGAAGCCGTACGTAGCCGCGAGGCGGGCGCACAGGGTGCCTTTTCCTGCGCCAGGGGCGCCTGGGTTGGGATAAGTAGGTATCTTGTTAGTTGGGTGTGCGGCGTCGGAGCGGGTATGTGCAGGTAGATATTGCACGTAGATTGCGTACCGATTACGAAGATGAGCATGATGCTGGATCTTGGGGTCGCGTGGGCGATGGTAGGCAGGGGAGGGAAGAGGAGATGGAGGGAGATAAGGTGAGTAAGTCACACAGGAGTGACGTTGGACGATTCAGGGGGTTGCTTGCTTCCGGGTACCCCGCCCGCTATGAGATTGATGAGGCTGAAGTTGCGAGAAGGGAGATAGAGAAGATGAAGGAGGAGATGGTTAAGTAGTGTGTCCTGCGTTTGCCTTTTGCTTATCACTTCGCTGTTCTCTTTCTCTGTCGACCAATTCACTGCCTCTTTCTCTCAGTGTGAGACATCTAAGCACACTCCGTGTCTGTGTCCGTTTGTCAATCCGGTTCCATCGTCACTTGTATACGTACCTCAGCTGCCAAGCTCATCAACAGCACTGTCATGGCTCTCCTTGCCACCGTTGTTGTAGCCGCCGCAGTCCTACTCTTCTGCGTACGCACCTACATCTGCCGCTGTCGCAAAAACAAGACCAAGCGCAACACCACCACCACCACCACCACAGCCAGCACAACCACAACCAGTACCACCACCACTCCCACTAAATGCCCCATCTCCGTCAACTACCACTTCTCCCGCCGCTGCAACAAAACCTGCGGCTTCTGCTTCCACACCGCGACCACCTCTCACATCGAATCGCTCACCAACGCCAAGCAAGGCCTCCGCCTGCTCAAAGCCGCGGGCATGCGCAAGCTCAACTTCGCCGGCGGCGAGCCATTCCTACACCCCAAATTCCTCAGCCCGCTCCTCCGCTTCAGCAAGCAAGAGCTCGCACTCGAATCCATCTCCATCGTCACCAACGGGTCTCTAGTAAAAGAATCCTTCCTTCGCCAGCACGCCGGGGACATCGACATCCTCGCCGTATCCTGCGACTCCTTCGACGAAGGGACGAACGTGCGGATCGGGCGGGGCACGGGGGAGAACGTGCGCACGCTGTATCGGATCCGGGAGTGGTGCGAGGCATGCGGGATCCGGTTCAAGATCAACACGGTCGTGTGCCGGCTGAACGTGGGGGAGGACATGAACCTGCACCTCGCGGCCCTGCGACCCTTTCGGTGGAAATGCTTCCAAGTCCTCCTCGTCGAAGGGGAGAACGAGTCCGCATCGGCCGGGCGGCTGCGGGACGTGCGCGAGTGGCTGATCAGCGATGAGGAGTACACGGCTTTCATCCGGCGACATGAGAGCCATGCATTTTTGGTGCCGGAGCCGAATCGTTTGATGGCGAAGTCGTATTTGATCTTGGATGAGTACATGCGGTTTTTGGATCGGGAGGGGCGGGCGCCGTCGCGGTCGATTTTGGAGGTCGGGGTGGAGGAGGCGTTGGCGAGTGTGTATTGGGATGAGCAGGGTTTCCGGGACCGAGGGGGGTTGTATGAGTGGAGCCGGACAGCGAAGGAAAGTGGTGGTGGGTGTGGTGGGAAGCTGGATGGGCTTGACTGGTGATGGTTGAGGAGAAGGGAGAGAGTGAGAGCTCAGAGTGAGGCACGGTACGGAGTAGACGTAGCCAGACATAGAGGGACGACGAAAGTAGTATAGAGCAAGTCACTATTCAAAATCACTGTCTTTTATCTCCACCCCCTAACCCAGAACAAACACCCGACTCACAGCCCCCTCCCCATCCCTCGCATACAACGCCATAAAATGCCGCTCATCCAACGCCAGCAAACCCGGCCAATGTGCCGGCGCAGGCGCAGTCACAAACGGGCCCTTCCACGTCCTCCCACCATCCGGGCTAACAACCACCTTCATATCGCCCCCATCAATTTCTGTCCCAAGTCCATCAATCAGCTTTTATTCTGCTCCGCTAAAAAAGGTCAAACACATACCATTACCCCCGCTATCCTCGTTCGTCATGAAGCTCACGACTAGGCGGCCGCCGACGTTGCATACCTGCGGCGCGCCGGTCTTTTTTCCCGGCGACGGGATGTAGACGGGTGTGCGCTCGGGCTCCCAGGTGAAGCCGTCGTCGTGCGAGCGCGTGGCCCAGATGCCCCATCCGCTTTGTGGGGTGGGGTCTTCGAAGACGGCGCTGGAGTGGGAGGGTGAGGGAGCGTTAGTGGGTGAGGTTTGCGGTCTTTGATATGGGTAGGGGAATGGATGAAGAAGCGGAAAAAGGAATTAAAGAAAGGGAGAAAAGCTGAAAAACAGAGAAGGGCAATCCAAAGCAGACAGAAACATGCAAGAAGCAAACGAAGAACAGCAAAAAGAAAAAAACAAAACTCACAAAACCTCCCCCTCCCCCATCCCCTCCGCCAACCCAACCATCCCCTCCCTCCTCCCCCATCCCCCAGGCGACACCCGCACCATCTCCCCCCACGTCCTCCCCCCATCCCCACTCCACCTCATCACCACCCTCTGCTGCGCCCTCCCCCTCTCATCCGCAAAAAAACACTGCACTCTCCCATCCCCCGCGCGTCTCAAAACCGGTTCCCACAAGCCCTCAAACCCCGCCGGCGACGACGCGGGGCGCTCCGCCACCGTCGCGCGGTACCGCCACGTGCGGCCGCCGTCGGGGGAGTGGCAGAGGGTGATGCGGTAGTGTGTGTACCCTGTGCCAGAGGCGGCGCGGTCGTGGTTGCGGAAGGCGGCGAGGAGATGCGGGGATGGGTTGAGGTGCAGGAGGGTTGGGTTGTCGAGGTCGCTGGTGGGGAGGGGGCGTTGGGTGATGTGGCCGAGGCTATGCCAGGGGTGGTCGGGGGAGAGGGTGTGGGTGAGGGTGAGGATGTGCTCGTTTCCTTGCTGGGTGGTGTGGATGCTGAGGAGGGGGCCGTTGGGGAGGCGGATGGCGCGAGGGTAGGTGCTGCTACCGCTGCTGTTGGGGTTGAGGGGGTTGGGGGGCCCGATGGGGTGGGGGATGAGGCTGGGTGGTGGTGGGTGGTGGTTAGTTGTGATAGGGGAGTTGAGGAGGAGGGCGAGGAGGATGAGGATGGTGATGTAGATGCCGGTTTGGCGATTGCGTCGTGAGGTGATGGTGAGTTTGGGGATGGGTTCTGCTGGTGGGAGAGGTCAGTGTGCTTCACGTACCTTGTGTAGGTTGTGAATTCGCTGGACTCACGACTTGGTGTGCGATGGTCGGTTTTATGGAGTCGCGATACCGCAGCAGAGCCCGGATAGTCATGGTCTCGCTTGTCCGAGTCCCCTTCCTCCTTGGACAAAGCAGAGGCGAAGAAGTCCTTCAGCCGGCCCATATTCAGTATTGTAGATGGGTCAGTGGCTTCAAGAATCCGTTCGGAGTTTGATACGACGGTTCGTTGACGTTCACTTAAGCTGTCATTGGGGCTGAAAATGCCCATGACGATCGATGGTTAGCAGACCCACAAGAATGACGCGAGCGCAGATCGTCACCCATTGAGTAGGATAGCCCTCGATAAATAAATAGAACTTTCGATATCATAATGAGATTGCTGAGCGACATGACAGAAACTGATAAAGAGTCTTTTACGACATGCGCCTGTCGCTGTCGCCGCAGCCGTCGTCGCTTCCTCCGCCTCGTTCAAACTCGCATTGGTTGCAAGGCAAAGAAGAGGGAAGTGATATGGATCGGAAGTTGAAGGTTGAAGGTTGAAGGTGAAGACGTGGTCGTAGAAGTCAGGCGACTTCTGGGCGATTGAAATGCACTGGCATAGTCTCCACGAGTAGGATTGGAGCTGGAATGTGCTGAGGTGAAAGGATGTTCGACTCTGGCAAGATGAAGAATACTGAGCCAGTGACCGAGGTAGGTACCAGCCCTTCCCTTCGCGATGATCACGTTTTACTTCTCGAGTCATCCATCTTGTCACCAATCAACCACTCACACCTCAAGTCAGACCATTTCAATTTTAACCTTTTTTTCATTATCCCACCTATTATTCTAATCCTGAAAAAAAAAGAGCAAACCCACTCAGGGAGGTAACAACCCCAGTCCTCCCTGAGGAAAACAAAACCAAAAAAAAAAAAAAAAAAAAAAGCAGAAAACCCCAAAGACCCAAGACAAAAACAAAATCATCAAATCATTAAGCCGTTAAGCCATCAAATCATAAAGCCATTAAGCCAGTAAGCCACCCATGCATCTACGAACCCAGCATCTCAGCAATAGAAGGGAATCCGTTCACCCCTTTGAAGTCAGAAGAAGGCTCGTCTCCACTCGGCGCAATGGGTCCAGAAGCGGGAGGGATCGCAGAAGCGTGCGTGCGAAACTCACGACAAAACAGGAACAACCGTAACAGCAGCCCGAGGAGCCGCATCCGAAGCAGTCGCGGAAGCAACCGTGCCATTCGACACGACCTTGCCGAACACAAAGCCCGAAGGCGCAGCATATCCCTGGCTTTCCGAAGCGGCCAGGGTAGGCGCGGCGACAGCTTCGGTGACAATGGTGGTCACGGTGAGGTACTTGACGTTGGCCAGCTTCTCCTCGCCGGGGACTTGGGAGGCGGCGAGGGTGGGTGCGGCTGCGGCTTCGGTGACAGCGGAGGAACCGGCGCGGAACTTGAAGCCGAAAGGCTTGCCATTGGTGGGGACTTGAGAAGCGGCGAGGGACCGGGTAGCTGTGACGCCAGCAACAGTGGTAGTCGGAGTGCGAAGCTTGGCGTCGTGGTAGCGGGGCCAGCCGGTGGTGGAGGAGGAGGACGACTCGGCGATCCTGGTAGCGGGGGCCTCGGAGAAGACGGTGGGGACGGACTCGAAGATGCCGACGCTGCGGGTGATGGTGGTGATGGTGGTCGTGCTGTACTGGTGGTGCCCGTGGTGGTGTCCGTGGTAGTGATGATGGTGCTTAGGCTCACGACGGAAGAGGGAGGCAGCATTGTGGGCGACCTTCACGACAACGGCACCAGCAGCAGGAGCACGGACGTCGGCGGGCTTCGCTGAAACCGAGGATCCAGGAGTGGAGCGGGTGCCAGTAACTCCAGCGACAGTCGTGGTCGGGGTCCGGAGCCTGGGGTCGTGGTATTTCGGCCAGGTGGTCGGGGTCGTCGGCTCGGAGGTGCCGGTGGTGCTGCGGGTCATGACGGGCTTGGGGTTGTTGTAAAGGTGCTGGTGTTTAGAGGAGCCATGATGCCCAGGAGGGGTGCGGGTGCCAGTAACTCCAGCGACAGTGGTCGTGGGGGTGCGGAGCTTGGGGTCGTGGTATTTGGGCCAGGTGGTCGACTTTGAGGTGCTGGTGGAGCTAAGAGGCTCATCCTCACCCGGGAATCCAAAGGCGGTGACGGTGGGGATCGACTCGTAGGCGTCGGTGGTGCTGGCGGTCACGCTGTACGAGCGGTGCTTATGATGCTTGTGGTGGCGAGGCTCACGGCGGACAAGGGAGGCCTGGCGGGGTTCGCCGGTGGGCCAGTCGGTTGGGAAGTCGACGTAGACGGTGGTGGTGTAGGTTGCGGTGGTGTAGGTTGTGGTGGTGTTGATTGTGGGGGTGTTGGTTGTGGTGCGCTGCTGGGTAACGGGACGCTTGTGATGGCCGTGACGGCCGGGACGGCCGTAGTGGTCATGGTGGTGGCCGGCGAGGGCACTGCCGGCCAGCAGACCGAGGGCAGCGATGATGAAGCGCATTCTGTTGATGAGTGATGAGTGGTGGAAGTGGTTGGTGTTGGCGTCGGTAGGTGGTGGAAGGTAAGGATCTCACACAAGTAGGAGAGAGAGGGTGATTATATAGCTGAGTCCTGAACGGGAATTGGTTTCGAAGATTGAGGACAGCTGGCAGTTCGGAGTACGGTGGCGCTGCGGTAGGCGCTGTATAAAGCATGCGCGTTGAGAGTTTGAAGTTTTTGCAGTAGGGGCTTCCGTTGTGCGTGGAGGTATCCTCGACTTCTGCAAGTGTTGGACTGAGACTTCGCGACCTGCATGATTCGTACACCGGAACCGGATGGTTTCTGCTCAATACATCCATCCAACGCTGCTCGCGAGTAATGGTAGGCAGGCCGGTTTTCGGATCCTCCCGCCTCGATCGTGGACCGGATACTGAACGGCGTATTCATCGATGAGGATGCTAGGATGCTTGGAACTAGCTAATCCTTGTCCGTTTCGCGAATGCCCTCACTTCTGAAAAGTCGTTTCTTTCCTCGGCGGACCGATGCAAGGTGGTCGCATCTTTGACTTCCAAAGCTCTTTCTTTGGCTTTCCGGGGTTCCATACACCCAATCGTTTGAAAGCTAGATATCATGCACCGGCACCATTTGCAAAGCTTATTCTTCAAAGTTTTTACGTACTTCACGCCGGTTGCAGAGAGTTCGAAGTCTGAATGATTGGGATAGATCAGCATATACGCCGTAAACTGTCACAGTCGTGCCACGCCGTAAACCCAGCGTCGCATAACCTCTCCGGAGGACTTCGAGGGCGTGCGAAGCTTGGCGGAAAGTCAATAGGAACGATGTGTAGACACCGTGGCATCCCAGCATCGCCATGCCATGCCGGATAACAAGTATCATTCATGCGCATGCAACCGTCTGCGGTTCGGTATGCCGGGCGGAGGAGAGTTCGATGCAACCACAGCGTACTCAAACCTTGGGCAATGGAAGCTTTCGTCAGGCCCGATGGACGACGATTTCTGGTCTCCATCGCTGCGCAGGTAAAGTTGATAAGCTTTGTAAAAGCAAGGTGGCCTATTGTGAAGTACGAGATATCCCAACCATTGTTACCGCAACGGTGAACCATAGGGCTGAGGTGGGGACGAATGTCTTCCCGTGGAGATTCCCGTCGCGTCGCGGCCCGAGGCCACAACGGTCGGCGCGGAGAAATAATAATCCTCAGGGGCTTTCCAATGCCCGTTTCAGGCTCCACTGCCATCTCCACCTCCACAACTCGACACACCTCAACCACCACCCATCTTCCAACCACCATTTCTATTCCCCATCGTTCCATCATCACTGCACCTTCTTCTGCATCTTTTCCATCCCCTTTCCATCCTTTCAACGCGCGCATCGATATCGCCTTTCGAACTTCGCCAACCACGACCGAAACACGACCCCGACCGTACGCTGACCGCGACCGACGAACGAACCAACCGACCGACCGACCGATCGCGACATTCCATTCACAACACCACCTGTCATCGCCATCACAACCACAACACCGACCTCGCAACCTCTTCCCTTCGAAAACGAAAAGAAAAAAAGGGAAGGAAGAAGAAAAGAACCTCGAACGGAAGACTCCTTGACCCTCTGGTTGCCAGTGCCTTTGGTTCAGCTCGGCTCGGCTCGACTTCCGTCAGCCATCTCCAGCTAGCCCGCCTCAACAGAGTCCTTTTGGTCAACGGCAGAGATCCGTCGTGGTTCTTATCTTCTTCCTTTCTTTCTTTCGTCCTTCTTTTTCGTCGGATTGGGTTGTTGCTGAGCGTCGCTCGAAACACCGGAGTGAGTCTTTTGGGGAGGAGGGAAATACACCGACTCAGCGTCTTCTCGCAGCGAGTTTGTTTTTCTTACTCCATTCCGCATCGTCTTCTGGCGATTTGCCCTGGTTGGAGTGAGGAAGCTTGCTTGCTTGCTTGATCACGCTTTTGTGCGCTGGGAAAGAAAGGAAGAGAAGAGGAGAAGGCTGTTCTGCGTTGGTGGAGTGAATTCGCGTTGTCTCTTTCTCTTGTGGTGGCTCTGTCGTCGCACGTTTCTAGGCTCGTGTCGAAGGTTGACTGCGGTTCCACTACTCTCTCTTCCCGGGAATCAATCCCTTCTCATTGCTGCCCTTGCGTTCTTTTCCCTGGTGGATAAGAAACGCCGCGCGTGAGGAAGGTTTTCTTCCCGCTTGGAGAGGTGGTGAGTTCCGTCGTCTTTTCGGCTTGAGCCTGGTTCGTGGCGGGCTGACTTGAACTGAGCTGTCGCGTCGGGCTTGGGGAGGGAGCTACGTGTTGGACACATCGTTTTTCTGTATGTCGCTTTTTTTTCTATTTATCTGGTTTCCATCACCTGTCTCGGATGGATTCTTGGCGACATGAAATTCATGGTCCTCTTTTCTCAGATAGCAAAGCAAATCCAACCAACTGCTACACACCACACACTTTCAACCCGGCGTCACCCTTTGCATCAGCGTTGTTTCGTCACAGTATCAACCAACACTAACATGAATTAACGCCATCGTGACCGACGCACACTCGCAAGCATGTCTGAACAACAAGTCTGGACCACCCACCTCAAAGAGCGTGCCGTCGTGATGTGGGAAGATGAAACGGACGAAATGGACGACGACAACGGAACGAACCCCCACCACAACCACCACCGCCGCCGAAAACACATCCTTGGCACCCTCACCCCAACAAACAAATACAACGACGAGCTGACCATCCAACTCGTCTCCTGCTCCACTTCCTCAACACTAGCCCTCCACCTCACCCTCCCCATCGCCTTCAAACGATGGCCGCAGCGCCGGAACCTCACCCGACTCACCTTCCAACTCGCCCGGCGCATCGCCGTCCCGCCCTCCTACGCCGACCTCCCCACGCGGTCCCTCGGCCTCGACGAGGAGGACGTCGCCGGCGCCATCCATGACGTCGGTCTCGCGGGGGAGGGGAGGGTGATAAGGATTGTGCTTCGTCTTGCCCCTCTTTCCCCATCCTCCGCCTGCGTCGTAGCAACGGAACCCGGTAAGAAGGCGGTGGGATTGCGGCCCGCGACGCGGGGGTCGCGGCGCGCGTTGGCGGGACTGAGGGAGCTGGCGTTGACAGCGAGGACGAGGGAGGTGGTGGTCTTTGTGAGGCCGAGTGATTATGCGAGGTGCGGGTTGAGGGGGGTGGAGAGGCTGATTGGGAGGGGGTTTGGGGTGGGAGATGTGGGGTTGGAAGGGTTGTTGTTTGGGGGGAGGGGCGTGGGTGTGGATTGGAGTGTTTTTGGGAGGGAGATGGGTTTGGACGGAAAGGAAGAGGGTGAGAGTGGTGAGGCGGAGGCGGAGGCGCCGCCGCCGGCGTATGAGGATGTTGATGATAATGGCAATGAGGTGGAGAAGCACTCTGCCGCTGCGATCGCAATCCCAGAGAAAGGCGCGAGCGGAGAGCGACCAGCCCACATCGCAGCCCTGACAAAACGACTCCGAGCGCTGGAGAAGGAGCAGGAGGTGCTACGGGATCACAACGGCGAGATCGGGCGGTTGCAGCGGGAGTATGAGGAGTTTCATGCGGAATGGCTGCGGAGATCGAGGACGGTGCTGGGGGAAGCGGCGGTGGAGGTTCGTGGGGATAAGGAAGAGGAAGAGGAAGTGGTTCAAGTTCGGCGAACGCCTTCAAGAGCGTTGACTGCATCGCCGCCGCCACCGCCGTCGAGGCAACCGCCGATTTCTGGTGTTGCGGTGCAACAGCTGTCTTTCATCCCGGAGTCCTCGCCGGAAAACTATCGGCAGGCCAGTCTGCCTTCACATCTTAGTCCTACTCCTCAACCACCGGTACTACCACTACTGCCTCCAGCAGGAGGAGGAGAAGCAGTATCACCGCCACCCCACCGCCCAGCAAAACGCCGCCGGCTTAACAGTCCCTCCACCATCAACTCCGACCTCCAATCCTCAACCAACGCCCTCCTCCCTCCACCACCACCTCATCTCCAAATCCGCACCCTCCTCACCACCTTCCTCACGCACGCATACCCGCTTAACGCCAATGCGCACGCACATCCTTGCATCCGGCCTGTTTTGCATATGCTGAAAGCCGCCGCCTCATCTCCCGCCAGCACAGCTCAACCACTCGCCCTTCTCGCCGGGGCGATTAGTGGGTTTTACCTCGACCCCAGCGGTAGCACTGGTCCTGCTACAGTTTCAGAAGCAGAAGCAGAGGCAGAGGCAGAGGGGCGTGATGCGGTGAAGGAGGAGATGAGGGATTTGGTCCTTTGGGCGCTGGAGGAAGCGTGGGGTGAGCTGCCGGGGGGGTTTTGGAGGCTGATGGAACGTGTGGGGGAGGTGGGGAGGGAGAGGATGGGGAGAGAGAGGATGGGGAGAGAGGGGATGGGTATGGGTATGGGTAGAGGTATGATGGGGGGAGAAGAGGAGGGGGGGTGGGAGAGGGTGAAGGCGGAGGTTGTGGGTTGCGTTGTTTTTGGTGGGTGATGTAGGGAAGGTAACAGGGTTTGGGCGGTAGGATAGTTAGATATGGTATATGGGCGAATTTGGGGCTTGTGTGGGGGAGATGTGGCTGATCGTGGTAGTGAGGAGCTACGGCGTCCTCTTGGGATGTGGAGGATGATGGAAAGAACCTTGGTACCTATTGATATGGAACGTTTCGTAGGTGATGGATCGGTGGTGAAGTGGCACAGTTACATCCACCTTCATTAATCCTATAGTGATTATTGACGTTCGCCTTTTTTCCTCTATTGAGATACACGATATCATATCCTTGAATATTAGATGTCCGCTCCGCATCATCCGCATCATCCGACCAAAAACCCGGCGGGACTCAAGATTGATCCACGCAGACGCACACAATCCGGAGGCGAAGGAAGCCCAATGCACGACAGAAAGAAAGAAGTGGGCCGAAGGAAGCAGATCGACATCAAGTCGGCCGACCTCTTCGTACGAGGGGAGGAGGAGGATATATCCGAACGAAGGTGGTTGATATAAAAACACCTTCCATCGTCATCTCTTCAGTCTTGTGTAACGATAGATCCTCCATCAATCCACCGATCGATCCTCCGCCTCGTCTTCGTCGTTATCGTCGATCCAATATCAAAACACCGGGATACATACGCATAACCCCCTGCTTCCATCCTTCCATCCTTCCACTCCACCAAGAATCCAACATCCGCAAACCGACCTTCCCAATCCAGCCACCACCGCGAGGAAAGACTAAACCCAAACAACCCAAACAACCCAAACTCACATCAACCACCGGGGACCATGTCAACCACCACCACCACCGTCCACACCCGCACCCCCAGCCCCAGCACCCCAGACACCGCCGCAGCAGCAGCCCTCCTCCCCCCCACCACCCGCAACAGCATCTTCAACGACGGCCGCGAAGACGCCCTCTACACCCAGCTCCTCAGCAACCGCGCCACCTACCAGCACAACCCCCCCGCCCTCCTCCACACCATCGAAACCTACGCCCGCGATCCCGCCCACCTGCTCATGATCTTCTCGCACGCCAAAGCGAACAAAGCCCGCGACGTCCTCCGCACCTCCGGCGGCCCGCTTCCGCGCACCATCCTCGAGCTGGGCACCTACATCGGCTTCTCCGCCATCGCCTGGGGTGTGATGCTGCGAGACTTCCACGGTCCAGACGCGAAAGGGATCCGCGTCTACGCCATCGAAGCAAATCCGCACCTCGCCTCGCTGGCACAATCCCTCATCACCCTCGTCGGGCTGGACGCCATCATCGAGGTGCTGCCGCTCTCCTCGCAAGACGCCATGGCCGCGCTGCACGCCCGCGGGGTGCCCGCGCCCGACATGCTCTTCCTCGATCACTGGGAGGAGGCGTACGTGCCCGACGTGCGGGCGGCGGCGCGGTTGGGTTTGTTGAAGCCAGGCGCGTTGGTCCTGGCGGATAATACTGATTTTCCGGGGGCGCCGGAGTACGTGGAGTATGTGAGGGGCGGGGGGGAGGAAGGGTTGAGGGTTGAGTCGCGCGGGGTTCTGGCGGAGGAGGAGCCGGTGGAGTGGGTGAGGGCGATTGAGGTGACGAGGGTGCTGGAGGTGGATCCTGGGAAGGTGGGGGAGGGGATGGGGGAGGAGGGGGAGAAGGGGAGGCAGCGAGGGGGTGATTGATTGGGATGGGGATGGCTTGCTATAGAGGGCTAAGTAGCTCCCCCGCAGAGACTTATCAATCTACAGACGCTGATTCAGATCGTATCCTTCCCTCTCTTCTCGCGTCTATCCATCCTTTCATTCTCATCTTTCACACTAACGACAAACGTGGTAGAGGAATAAGCCTGAACATTGAACGCTACGGACCGACTCTCCCACATCAAGTTCACATCATTCGATCTTCACCCTCCTATGTAAACAGCAGCCACTCTTCAGCGGATACTTCCACGAACCCAAGCCCTACACATCCTCCATCTCCACATCCGAGTACCCATCACTCTCATCATCCACGCTTCCACCCTCCGACACCTCAACCGCCGCCCCTCCAGCCAAAGCAGGCCGCGATGCATCTATTCCTTCGCCCGCAACGGCACGCTCGGTGGAGTGAAAGAACGCATGATCCGCCCGGAGCGCAAGGCGCTGACAGAGGAAGCCCATCGGCGTATGCGCAAACTCCTGATCTTTCCTTCTTAAGGCCAGCCACTCCTGCAAAAAGCTTAGAGGCGTCTGGACGAAAGGCTGCTCTTGGGTGCCAACATCAGAGTCACAAGACGCGGCGTCGTGATGGAGATATGCCGTGACCTCCGGGAGCTCATCGGCGTGGAAGTACAGTCGGCCGGCGAAGAGACCGAGTTCCATGCCCAGCCATGCCGGTATCGCGAAGTCGTCCGGCAGAGCGGGGAGGGCGTAGTATTTAAGGCGGTTGAAGTGGAGCATCGCCTTGGTCACCGGTGGTGCGTAGAGAATGAGGTGCGTCTTTGCTTGCTTTCCCTGCCGTCGGAGGATCGGGATCACCGCCTCGGCCTCTTCAGGGATGATGATGAGCGCCGTCCCGTCGCGTGGGCCAAACAGGATCCATGACACCGGTCGCTTTACGTGAGAAAGTTAGCCCCGTTACCTTTCCAAAAGCTTTCGGGATGAATGAGAGAACTAAACATACCAAAAAGTTATCCTGCGCCCGACCCTTCGTGACCACCGTTCGACTCATCTCCGTCGAGATATAAAGACGAGACTTGGCAGCCGCTGGATTCGATTCGTACTTCCGACCCGGTCCCGTCCGCGCGATGGCCTCGAACGCATGTTCGAATCCCCATTCGCTCCGGAGCTCCCCCGTCTCCAAAAATCGCTTGATCGCCTTGCTCAGTCCCGGGAACACCAAAGCCTTATACCGCACCGGCCGTTGTACCTCCCTCGTCTGCTCGACCTCAAACGCCACCTCCCTTTCCTGCTCGACCTGTTCGAACGCGGAACCGAAGCGGACCTGACCGATCCGAGACGTCCGCTGTCGATCGCGGAGTTCCGAGGCTAATGCACGCAAGCTGGGGTGGGAGACATGCCCGACCATCTCCGGGCAATCAGAGGCGGGTGTGTAGAGCTGTTCAAGCGTCTGCTCCTCAGGACGACGAAGCACGCGCAAGAACGCCTCGCGCTGCCGCCGATCGGTCAGAAACTTGCGATGCTTCCACGCCGCATCCATTCGGCGGCAGAAGTCCGTTCCTTGGGCGAAGTATAGTTGTTGCAGCTGTTCGTTCGCCTTCACGGTCTGCCTGATGAGCCAAACGAGGACATCGAACGAATCGGGCCACTCCCCACTGCGCTTGCCGCGCAGATCCATAATGCTCTGATGGACTTCCGGACCGGCGAGGAAGGTGACGCTCTGGGTCGTCCCAAGCTGTCGTAGTCGCATGGCCGCTTGCACGGTATGATCTTTCGTCTGGCCGAGGCCTAACGTCAAGGCGCCGCGGGCGGCTACCGGAAGTCGAAGATCGGTGCCTCTGGTATGCGCCTCGTCAAGATAGACGAGACAGCCTTCGAGGTTTTCGGCATAGGGCGAGGCCTGCAGCGGCACCGTCTTATTATTCCGATCCAGGATCCACGGCTTATGCGCCGAGTCAAAGTAGACTGCGCCGGCCGCTTCATGGTCAACCTCTAGCCACGCCTTCGCAACGCTTTGGTTGTCCATCTCGAGGATATGCGCGCCCACGTCAATCAAAATCCGGATTCCTCGAGCATGTATACCTTCCAGAAGCCTCCGTTCCGACAGGTGACGGCCTTTCGCATCGGCAGCGAGCATGTACGCGCGGTTCCGGCGGAGCAAAAGGTGTGTTAGGACCAAGGCGCTGGTATGTGCGAGTCCAGGAAGGTCTGCCTGGCGAATGTTCAATGGCAGCATTCTCCGGTTATCATTCGTTCCGCTGAAGCCGGTCGTCAAAGGTCGCGGTTCCTCACTCAGCATCGGGATGTCCCAGCCGGACACTTGAAGCTTGACGGAGAACTGCTTGGCATGGGCCGGGAAGGCGAAGCTGTTAAGGTAATAATCGATGACAGGAGTCGCGTATCGCAGATGCTTGTGGATCTCCGCCAATTGGCCATCGTCATCAACGTTGATAGCATGCCAGTCCCGCAGCGCCCCGGGTAACGAGGAGCTATGGGTCCATCGATCGTATACGTTTGATGGATCGTCCGCACTTAACACGCGCTGCAGACCTTGGCGAATCTGATCGTGACTCAGACCGGTATAGTAAAACGCGAGACATGTGAGCGTGATAGCCACATCAGGATGGCCCCACTCAGCCTGCTCGGACGGGACACCTTTCGCGCTGAACGGGACGGCGATCGGATCACGGGCGGGATGGAGCCCGTACTGAAGATTCCACCGCTTCTTCAAGCACTGTTTCAGAATGTCATGTGCAAGGAGCCCTCGTAGCAGCAGTAGGTTTGTCCTGGACTTTTGGTCCTCGGCCTCCTCGACCTCTAAAGCTCGGCAAGGGACCTTCTCGGAAACAAAAGCCTGTATCGCGTCGCGTTTGAGAGAACAGAATCCCGGGGAGAGTATGTTAGCACTCCCCATGCAAATATCGGCCGTGAGCCGCGCGGTCAGAGCATCTTCTACGTCGTCACGAAGCAGGTGGATGACTGGAAACCCCCCTGCCCTTGGGACTACTTCGATGCTTCCTGGGAACTCTCTTTGGAGATCCGGGAGATGCCATTCGACGAGCTTCAACAGGGCCTGAACCGTCTCCCAACGATAGGGTCGACCGTCGAAAGACGTCAGGGCGCCACTTGGATAGACCAGCTGCGTCTTGACCGCCAGCGTGACGTCGCACTCGTCGAGAACATCTCTGCAAACGCTGTTCAACCAAGCCTGAGCCTCGATCATGGCAGTCGCCTCGGGGATTTGCTCATCCGAAAGGCGCTGTAGTCCGCTGAGATTGAAAGACAACGTGTGCTCGGGGAGCCCCAGCATGACGCCGCACGAGCCCATTATTTCTTCATGAATCTTACGGTAGGCTTGGGTCATATCCACCGACGAAGGAGTCCTCCTGGAATATGGCACATGCCTGACCTCCCTTCCGACCAAACCGCCGAGGCGGGATAGCAGCACTTGGGCGGTCTGTAGGAGGAGAGATCTAGGCACGATTGTTCGACACAGGTTGACACCATTCGCCAGTACCGCAACAACCATCGGAATGACGCATGATGTTTTGCCTTGACCCATATTCATCTGGAGTACCGAATTGGTGCCAGCGGCCGGGGAGATGGTTGCCAGCGCCACCTCGACCTGCGCTGGGCGGATGAGAATGTCCGCATCGACCTCCAAGAGCAGCCAGTCGGGGTATGACCTTGGGTTCCAATTTACGTGACCCAAGTTGTTGAGCTCCTCCTGCGCCACGCGATCGTTACGTTTCATCAAGGCATCCTGGATTCTGAGAAGACGCTGAAGCGAGGAGATTGACAGAGCATATGTCAAAAGGACGTCTTTGACGACGTCACGTAAGTTCTTGTTCGCAGTTGAACGCAGCTGCTCCAAGATTGTGACCGGCGATATCGTGGGCAGTAGACCACTCAGTCGCAACCACTTGTGCCCGCCACTCTCCCTCTGCAGCGCCGCGGAGATGCTCGAGTCATATGCTCGCATCTTCTGCCGTGCCTCAGCGACCTTCTCATTTACCTCTTTCAGCGAAAACAGCGGTTCGGTTATCTTCGGTATCAGCTGGAATCGCTTCAACGCCACGAGACTTTCATGTAGGTCTTCACCGTACTGCGCTTGGGTCGCGTTCTTCGACGACTGCAGTTCGTCAACAATAGTACCGAGCTCGATGATCTCTGGACTGGGCGCCACGTTGCTGATCGTTCTCTGCTTTGGCCGCTCGCTGGACGGACGCTGGGATTCGGGGTGCCAGATTACGATGTCTCCGAAGTCGGCCGAATTCAGCATCGAAGAGAGCGTAGGCGCCTTGTAAGAAATTTTGCGCATAGTGCACGACTTCTGAGCACAGCCGGGCATTTTGGGGAGCTCCTCCTCAATGAGCTTGGCCCAGCGCCGATCCAGTATCTCCTGGACTTGATCAAGGTAGTCCGATAACTCCTGGTTATGCCAAAGGCGACTCCATTCCGGCGTGACATCGCTTAGAACCCTACGTTTCTCAATAAGAAAGGATTCAAACCCATTGAGCGTGGGTTCAGCGCACGGCCACTGGCGGTAGAGGAAGTCCAGACAGCGACAGACCTGGTCCTCCATGAAATCTTCTGAGACGACCTTCCTTGCTTTATTAAGCTCCTCCATACAGCCAGACCGAATCACCTCAAGCAACCAATCAGCCGACGGCCGCACCCGGTGCTTAAAGCCGACGAATGGAGATGGAGACGGCAATTCCAAAGCCCGCAATTCCGGGAAAATGCAAAAGGCCAGTAAGGTCCTGATCAGCTCCATGTCAGCCTTCTCATCGAAGGCGAGCATCGAAAGTTGAAACATGGCACGATACAGCCCTTCTTTGTCCTCGCTCTCTCGGCATAGGTTGACCAAAGCACCCCAATAGAGACCTAGCTCGGCATGGTCGACTTCAAGGAGGTCGCTGCATGTGACATCAAAGCCACCGATGGTCGGGAATGCTTCCAGTTTCGAGGCAAGGCTTCGCGTGGTGCTCAGGGCGCTCGGTTTGTTTAGAAGAATCATGATGGCACAATGCGCGTTCTTAGAAGCTACCGACTGCTTGATACCGCCCCAAAGCTTATGTTGGATCTCACAGTAGCCCGCCGGCGCTTCAGCGGACGGCTCAGTGCGCTCGTACGCCTGCTGTCTGGAAGCCGCGCGGAGGCGTAAGTGCGGGTTATCGCGATTATCATACTGCGTGACTTGCGGGGGGACGCTGAATGCAGCAAGCTGGTTGGACTTGCCGAGAACGCGGTCGATAAGGGGCCGATAACTTTCGTTTTGTATATGCGTTGTGAGGCCTGCCTTCCACCGAACGGTCTGTTGACACTTCAACTCCGCAGGGTACCATTCTCTCACCGGGGTGAGGTCGCGGATCTTCATCAAAGGAGTCAGATGCTTCGCATCAATCGGTGTCCACGGTTGAAAGCAGCCAGATCGGAGGCTGTGCAAGGCCTCTTCCGCTCCCGTTCGCTGAAGAAGCGGGTCGGGGAGGACGAAAGATGTGTACGCGTGGTATAGCGCTTTCCAGTAAAGCAGTAGAGGCTCGGGAGCGCACTTGAGCCTCCCAACAATATCATCGATGAAGTACCTGCCGTAAATTCCGCAGTCTCGACTGAGTACGGACACGTGCATCCCGTTACGCTCGTACGTGATATCACCTCCGAGAGGCACAATGATGCTCCTTCGTTGATGATTCACCGAGTCACGGAGGACGATCGCGCTCTGCAGGCCGTACCAGGTCCCGGCGTCTTGGTTCGGGTCGATCTCGCTTCGCAGCTGCCTGGACTGCAACCGCTGTGCGCGGTTGACGGCGAAGCGCATGTCTAAGCGCTTCAGCTCGACCGCCAGATTTGATCTCGGTGACTGAGTCACCGTCAGCATGCTTGCGTCCTCAAAATGCCGGAAGATCGTGGCAATCGACTCGGCGACCGCGCTGTGGGGGTCCACCAGGAAGATGTCCCGACCTCGTCCCTTTGCCCCTCGTTGTGCATGGACATCAATGATCCAGTTGCTCGGCCTGTTGCCACGCCAGATGTGTGGCTTCCTCCTCGCTTCCAGCTTTCCAGACGACACATCAAGCCAGTGCACGCAATCGTTGACTAGAGGAGCGGGCAAGTCGAGGCTGCCGAATATGCTTCGCTCGATGAACTCCAGCACGGTGCCCTGAACGCAGGCCCTGATGACCAGCTTGCCGCCGCGGAATCCGAAGTGGATCTGATGTTTCTCGAAAGGCTCCGAGTCAGCGACTACGTAGTCCATCCCGGGAAGGCTGGAAGGTAAGGTCGAAAGATTATAGTCCCCGAATAGTTCCTGAAAAGCGGCATCGTTACTGATCTTCGCTGGAAGCCTACCAGCCGGCTTTCCATCGACTAGCAAGTGACCCAGGAGGCAGTTAAAATATACAGTCTGCCTTTTGTGGTGTAAACCCGAAGAGACGGTCGCCCTCAGCCAACCACTTTCCTCTTCCACCCAGCCTGAAAAAGTTCTTCTTTCACCATCACCCCAGAGTGCATCGCTGACCGCGGCTGAAAGGCCTGACTCGCACGAGGAGATGCAAGCGAGAATGGACGAACGCATCCGGCGGACCATCTTCCAGTCCCGGATCAACATATTCTTAACCGCAGGCGGCAAACTGACCAAATTGGCAGTCAGGTGCTGCTGCAACGCGACCGAGGCGCGCACGAATCCCGTGCACTCGTCATCCGTCCACACATCCTTCTCCGCGGCCAGTACACAAGCCGCCCGCCGGCACAGCAATGCCGCGAGCGCGGTGTGCATCCGCATCCGATCTGCCGCAGCCGCATCGCGCGCGCTCCGCAGCTCCGCTCGAAGCAGGCCGATCCACCGCAGCATCATCCCCTGCACCGTTTCCAGCAGCCGTGCCCCTTCCGCCACCATCTGCGGCGTGCCCAGCTCGCGCAGCCGCACCGTCAACGTGACCAGCAGCTCGACGCAGTAGGCTTCGCGCCAGTTGTCCCAGAGACAGGAGAGCCGCCGCTCGATCTGCTCTACCAACCGCTGCCCAAACCGCGCATCACTGAATGGCTGGTGCGCGGCGCGAAGGTCGGGCGACTGGGGGTCCTCGGGGCCGGCTTCCAGCGTCAGGCGCGAGAGCAGCAGCATGGTGGCCTCGGAGCCAAAGTTGAGGTTGGTGGAGCCGAGCTCGCGAAGGATGACGAGCCAGCGCGTGTGGCTGCTGCCTACCAGTGTCTGGTAGGTGGTGAATTCATTCATATTGAGGTGGCGGGGACACTCGGTTTGATTGGCGATGACTTGGTAGGAAGTCGGCGGTCCGCCTTCCTCGTCGAAAGGACCGAGTGCGCTCTGCCAGAACCAGGCCGTTTGGGTGATAGGCTGTGGGAGCTTCAAGTGGTGAGCGAAAGTAAGTCGAGTCGGAAGTGCCCTTGCCCATCGCCGCGTGCTGCTATCGTAGTAACTGAACGTCAGTCCGAGTGGTCTGACGACTTCATCGCGGGTGAACGCGCCCACATTCTTGTAGTGGGCGATTAAGAAAGACTTGGTAGATGATGAAATGCTGAAACTGTGAGGAAACCTCGCTTGGAAGGGGCATAAATTGTCGTAGTTGTTCAGATGCATCACCGGCTCCGTGTGGTTGTGAAGAGGTACTGGCGGCCAAGCGAGGAGCGTGAGAATTCGCCAGGTCACATCGCGGTATGTTGCAAAAGCCTTAGGGATACCAAGCTCGAATATAATCAGCTTTCTTTGGACGATATGACGCTCTGAATCGGTCTTCGGGAGAAAATCCTCGTGGTTAGTAATCTTGAGCTTGCGTCTCTGCCGAACCCAGTAGCACCGGCTGCATCTGCAAAAGTTCTTTCTGATGGGGCAGTAATCACCGCTACAGCTTGTCGTATTGATTCCTTCCGTGAGCTCTCGATGTTCCTTCAACAAACGCTCGAATTTCTCTAGAGTTTTTTGTCGCGAAGCATTGGAAGCTGCTTCAACCTGTCGCTCCAGCGCCCGCAGTTTCCGGCCAGCGTCAGCCTCGTCCCGATAACGAACCGCGAAACATGTGGTGCTGGGATCAGCGAAAATCGTTTCGTCCGTTGAGGCCTGACACCGTTCCTGCAAATACCTCTGAATCTCGCCCAGCCGGCGCAGGTCACAGCGCTGCTCCACCTGCAAGACGTCAAACAGGTTGGGTGTGAACGTCGGATGAAATTGTCCGAGCAACGGGAACTCAGCAGTGGCTGCCTTGTCCATCGCCATCCACAGCTCCATCACGTTCAAGATGAAACCGCTCATCTGCTCTGGATCGCCATGATACACGTCGCCAACGGCATCCAAATATACCGAGATGGCTCCAGCAGCGTCTCCGCAGGAACTTCCATCTCCCCTGGCTGAAGCACGCTGGCGCCATGCGCCGGAAATGATGTCGGCAGCCTTGTCATCCAGATCAAAATGGCGCTGAGCCAAGGTGCCGACAGATCCTTGAGCCGCAGCCAAAACGCTGGTTGGCAAGTCTCTCGAACCGTGATCGAGGGACCGATTGCTCGACATCCCCAGCACACCCTCACGTAGGACCATCCGGAGATGATTCCCGCTATTTGCCAACTGCAGCCGCAAATCCTTCGGATGTGCCCTGAACGGCAACGCCGGCACCCGTCTCACGCAACCCTTTTTGAATTCCTCCCAATTCTGTTCGAGCGTCCACCTTGCCTCCCGCAGCACATCCGCCACCATGGGCCCCATCGTTCCCAGAAGGAAATCATAAACTTCCCGCAGCGTGTCCTCTGCTATAGTCCTCTCATGCTCCAGCTTCGCCATCCGGCGCCCGAGCTTCCGGATCAGGAATTCGCACTCCTCCGCCTCCAATATCGTTCCCGCATCTTCCAGCAGGCGCGCAAGCACCACACACATCCACACTTTGTACCGTACGCGCCCTAACTTTTCTTGTTCCGGCTGCTGCCCACAGTTCCCCAGCACGCCCAATGCTCCCGCCCTCAGTACGCCCCACAGGCCGGTTCGCCGCCACGGCAGCGCCGCCCGCTCGTAACACACATCGTCCCTGACCTTCCTTTTCGAAGAGGCGCTTCTGGGGACCGGCGAATCATCCTTGTCGCTCTGACCGAGCGCCCTCATCACCGTCGCCAACCACCCTGTCACCGCCTCCGGATCGGCCGCCACGTCGCGAGGCTCCACGACTCGCACACCGGCCTTACGTGCATGCGCCTGCGTGTGAGGCGTCAGACTGAGCTGCTCGAGCACGGCAGCGAGGGCACCGGGGAGGCCCGGGGGTAGCGAGTGGCCGAGCGGGATGCCAGGGTGAGTGGAGTGTAGATGTAGGGCGGTGCCGGAGAGGATGATCTTGTTGGGCGCGGCAGTGGCCGGAAGGGGGTGCATGTACACGCTGAATGTGCTGTTTTTATTTCTGGGGTGGATTAGAGTGTTAGCGGATTTGGTTGGCTAGGTATGTGGCGATTTGAAGGGATTCCGCACTTACTCGCTGTTGCGGTGGCAATGGAAGAGCAAACCCGCGTTCTGCGCGGGAAGATGCAGGATTAGCGGCGTGCAAACGTTGTCGTTGCCAGCCAGGTGCTCCTCCAGTGCGGCCTGAAGGGTGGCCCGGTTGAGGCGGTTGTCGGCATTCAACAGTGCGCTCAGCTCCAGGGCTCGATGGAGGGTATGCCAGTGTGAGGCTTCCGAACTGCTGCTGATACTCTTGGTGCTGTTGCTGCTGCGGCTGTCGTTGCTGGGAGGAGGGGACGGAGAGGAAGGGGATGAGTCGGTGAAGAACTGGCGGTGCAGGTAATCGGCTGCGTCGACCGACCGCACGAGTATGTCACCCTCGACATCCGCAGTGTGCACCCCATCAGACTCGCCTGGCAGCTTGGGCGGCAGGGCAAGGTGGTTATACACAGCTCGCAGACGTGAGAATGGCATGGTGTAATACGTCGGTGTCAAGGTGTGTAAGCGGCCGCATCGGTCAGAGGGGTGTAGTTGGTGAAGTGAGAATCTTGCCAGCAGTTACCGGCGAAGGACAGAGTCGAGCCGTCTCTTGTCACACTGGCACCTTGCTTCTGTCGAGCTGTTGATTTGTAGGAAAAGAAATGTGGATAACGCAGTGCGAGCAAGTCAAGGCACCGTGTGTGGAAAAGTTCTTGGCGAGGTTGATATGTCTTTTCGATGACTTCACGTGAAAAGAGAAGAGAGAAAGGCAACTTCGAAGGTTGAAGAAAGATTCACACTTCATGACATGAACGGAAGATATGACGCGAAAGGACGAACACGTTTCTTATCGCATCCTACATACCTTACACCATAGTCTGGAAGCTTACATAGTCGCGATGCGATATGCCGTCGCCCTCCTGCCAGCAGCCGTCCTGCTGGCTCGGTCGGTGAAGCTCATTCGACGGATACATTTGGTCTTCGGATGTGCTGGGCGCTTCCAGCGTGCCGGCACCGAATCACGACGCCGTCATGGCTCTGAGGTGGTCTACCAGGCTGTCTCTGAAGCATGCAGGTTGAGTCCAGCGGATAGTGGACATGATCTATGGATACACGTGTAGAGGTGGTTGAGATGACTGGAGTGAAGTGCATCATGTCGTCGTCGTCGGGGTCAAGAGTCCTGTGCGCGACGGTGGAGGTGGGGTTTATGCCTCAGGCCGCGCAAGGCACTGCGGCTCCAAGACTGGACATGTTATTCATACATTTTGTTAAGGCATCAAGTTACACCACTCAGTAGCCGTCTGGCTGCCTGCCATAAGCTGCAGTAACAAACTGTGGGCCCCGTACGACATCGATCACATGATGCCCGAGTTCGTACGGTCATAGAAGTGACTTAGCGTAACTCTCCATCCCACCAGGCTTCATAACTTAGCCGGCTATTGCTACACACACCTCATGCGGAGAATTCTCATATATCGTTGAGCAATGAAGAGGAAAAGATTTCAGAATACTTCAAGAAGAAAAGAAGAGGAGTATGGGGACTACGAGCGAACTCCATCAGTGGGCAGGGTAGTGACATGAAAATTATATCAACAGGTACCTTGGACGTGCGTCGTCCCGTCCATACACTGGCCCTCGTTCCTTTTTTCTTTTCCGTTTGCAAACAAAGGACTTGACGCCCTCAAATCAAGTAGTCCGTAGTCTGATACTATCGAATCAAGAACTTTCAATCATTGTTTTTCAATTTGACCATTCGTTTCTCACCTCATCCGATCGTGGACGGTGACATCCCAAACACCCTTAACGCGCTCGAACCTTGAAGTATTAGAGACAGACCAGCCCATTGGTGAGCAACAGCAGACAACTATGAGGAATAACGGAAGGCTCCGATTGTTCCAGTATATGCCCATCTCGGGGAAATCCTCCCTCACTTTCCATCTCTCGGCGAACATCCGAAACATCAAAAGCCTAGCAAAGTCAGGAACACTCACCAGTGAATCGCTAAACCAAGTCATCCAAACACGAAGCGCGCAACGTGATACCCGCCCATCGCAGCTAACTACCGACAGCCAGCCAGCACCGGACTCAAACCGCCAATCAGCACCATCTTCGATAGAGAAAGGAAAAAAAAAGAAAAGAAAAACACATTAAACAACCCTTCCCACTCCCCTCCACATCCCAGCTCCTCAAACCGAGCAACTCCAGCCCTCTCAATCAATGACCCTTCCATCTCTCATCCCTCCACCATTCCTCCGAACTGATCCGGAGCAGAAGAACCTCAGCTTACACACAACATATACCACACCACCTGCACAGACTTTAACCATCCGACGCTACGGGAAGGCGGCGCGCGGACCGAGAGCAATGACTACCTACATACCTAGAAGGATGGTGGCGAGGTTAGTACTCTTATCTCTCAAATAGCAGAGAGGTTGTACTACTTCGGCTATCTACTAGGTAGTAAAGTAGGTACCTGAGCTGACATGTAGCAGGCCCGGTCAAGCCACAAGCCTCAACCCCAACCCCAACCCCTGCCGAGCCCCCGCCAAACAGGGAAACCCGGGGTCCGATTCGTCGGCTTCTTGTCCGCGATGTCGGTGGATGATGACATGACTGACATGAGTGCGCAAGAGACAAGAGACGAGTGACAGGGCGGATCTATCATCTTCGGCTTTTCCGATTTCGGGGATGCAATGGTGGCGGAGGACAGCGCCTGAGGGTTCGAAGCCGCTGCGAAGTTGTTGGTGTTCGATGTACTCCGTCTTCGGGATTCAAACAATCCAACAGCGAAAACGGAATAAACAAAAAGTGTCCTATCTCCATGCAAAATGCAGAATGCAAGGGCGATTGGATGGTGCCGGTGAACCACGCGATCCCACCACTCTCCGAGATCCGATGGCGGGGGAGGTTAGTACACCGCGGGGTGCCTCACGGGCTCGGAGATCTGACATCGGAGGATTTCCTCAGCCTCGCGCTCCAAAACACAACGCAACGCCATGCATTGCCTGCTGCAGCTTTTTCCAGCACCTATATCACAAGCATGCCGCACCTCGTCTCTCTACTTGGCCTCCATCAGATCGCTTCTCATTTTTCCAAGCTCATTGACCTGTACTCATCACAACTCTTTTCCATACTACATCCTCCCTTAGATCCTTAGATCCCTAGATCCTCAGATCCCACCCACTATGCCAGCAGTCCCCGAGTCCTGCACCGTCCTCGTCGCCGGCGGGGGTCCAGGCGGCTCGTACGCCGCCAGCGTGCTGGCGCGGGAAGGTGTGAACGTGGTGTTGTTGGAGGCGGATACGCATCCAAGGTACTAATTCGCATCTCTCCACCTTTATTTCTCTATCTGTGTTTGTTGACAGGGTCGCAGGTACCACATCGGCGAGAGCATGCTTCCCTCCATGCGTCCGCTGCTGCGCTTCATCGATCTCGAGGAGAAGTTCGAGAAGCATGGGTTCCAGAAGAAAGTAAGGAAATCACACATAGATGGTGCCTGCGGGACACGGCTGATCAGGATTCGCATCACAGCTCGGCGCCGCCTTCAAACTCACAGCCAAACACGAAGGATGTAAGTCCACCCAACCACCCCACCCACCCTACCCATCCCACTAACCTCCCCCTCCCCTCCCCATAGACACCGACTTCCTCGCCGTCAACGGTCCCAACGGGTACTCCTGGAACGTCATCCGTTCCGAATCCGACGAGATGCTCTTCCGGCACGCCGCGGCGAGCGGCGCCCAAACCTTCGAGGGGACCAAACTCGAAGCGCTGCACTTCGAGCCGCACTGGGACACCAGCTTCGCATCCGAGCCCAAAGTCGCGGCTATCGGGCGGCCCACCTCGGCGCGATGGGCGGCCAAGGACGGCACGTCGGGGACGATCCGGTTCGATTATTTCATCGACGCGACGGGCCGGGCGGGGATTACATCCACCAAGTATCTGAAGAATCGCAAGTTTAATGCCGGACTGAAGAATTTGGCGGTGTGGACGTATTATCGGAATGCGAAGCCCTGGGGCGCGGGCACGCCGAGGGAGAACCAGCCGTTTTTTGAGGGGATGCGCGGTAGGTCTCCCTTCTCCCCATCTCTCTCCCCCACTACACCCTCACCTCGCTAACATCCCGCGCTCTCCCTCTCCAGACGGCTCCGGCTGGTGCTGGGTAATCCCCCTGCACAACGGGACCGTCTCCATCGGCGCCGTGGTCCGACAAGACATCTACATGGCGAAGAAAAAAGCGCTCGCCGGCGGGGACGAGAACGCGACCGTCACCAACGCCCAAGCCTTCGCCGAATGTCTCAAGCTCTGCCCGACCGTGACCGAGATCGTCGAGGGCGCGACGATGACCACGGAGGTCAAGCAAGCGTCCGACTACTCCTACCGCGCGCCGGCGTACGCGGGACCGCATTTTCGCATCGTCGGCGACGCGGGATGCTTCATCGATCCGTTTTTCTCGTCCGGTCATCATCTCGCGCTGCTCAGCGCGTTGTGGGCGGCGGTGTCGATCCGCGCGAGTATGAAGGGGGAGTGTGCGGAGGTGGAGGCGGCGCGGTGGCATTCGACGAAGGTGGATGAGGGGTACACGGTTTTCTTGCTGGTCGTCATGTCGGCGTTGAAGCAGATCCGCATGCAGGAGGATCCGGTCCTGAGCGATGTGGATGAGGATGGGTTTGATCGCGCGTTCTCCTTCCTAAAGCCCGGTAAGAATTCTTTCCCCTTACATTCATGCTTGTCACATGTGACAAAGAAACAAACCCACTAACCCCAACCCTCCCCACAATCAGTCATCCAAGGCGCCGCCAACCCCGCCATGGCCGCCCGCAAATTCAGCAAGGAAGACATCGCCTCGACGATCGACTTCTGCGTGCAAGCGCTCGAAGGCCTGCACGGCGACCGGGCCGGGGACACCATCCACAAAGCGCAGCAGGCCGGCGCCAACGGCAGCGGCGCCAACGGCAGCGGCGCCAACGGCAGCGGCGGCCCCTCCCCGGACCTCGAGCGTCTCTCCCCCGAAGAGCTCAAGATCATCAGCGGCCTGCGCGTCCTGGCCAAGTCGATCCCGAGCTCGGAGCTCGCCGATCTGGAGGCCGCGGATGCGGACGGGGTGCAGGCGCGGTTGGAGCGGGGGAATCTGGGGTTGACGAAGGTGGAGGTGCCGATGGTTGCGGTTCCGGTGGAGAACTGAGATGGGCGTGGATGTTTTTTTCGGTTGATGTTGGGCTGGTGGTTTTATACGATTTAATATTCTTTTTTTGTGTGTGTGTCGTGCATGAAAATTAGATGGAAGAGGAGGATGCATCGGATGATGAATTGGAGGGAAAGGTGGGCTTCATTCAACATGGAGCTGCAAAGTGAAGGAAGGGGCTTTTTTCGGTGTACAGGAATGTATTGAACACTAGTAGTATCGAGATCTTCAAATTTCCCCGATCGTCTTGAAAGAAGACAGCGTGACAACCGCGCGCTTTCCTCCATACACTTGCGCTGATCGTAAGCTGATTGCTCCGAGGTACCAAGGTACCTTACGAACTCCGAGCCCGCGCGGCGGCTGACGGAGGCGACATGGATTGCGGATCGACATGTGGCGCATGCATAATACCTGATTTGCTAAGTACATACACGAACAAGACATGCTTTAAGAGGAGGAGAGACTCCTCCAACCACTTACATAGTTACATACATACATACTCACCCCAACCCCTTCCCCCATTACAGGTGCAGGTGGGGGGAGCCACAAGGCTGAGCCAGAGGGCGCAGGTCATCTTTTCTTCCCCCTTACTTTTCCCGCTTGGAAAAACCATTTCCACCCTTCCAATCATTCTTTATTTCTCTCTCTGATCGACCGGACCGCTCTCCGATTTCAGCGGAGGGACCTGAGAGCTTATGTATGTACGTCCAGTGCGTGGACCTGCGCTGTGGTCTTCTTCTTCTTTCTTTCTTTTCTCTCTTTCTTCTCCTTTTGCCGCTGCTTCCAGTAGAAGGTCCTAAGATGTGGTGGACAAATGGCGCAATCATACCGCCCGTGAGCAGTCAAACAGATAAAACAAGAAAGAAAGAGAGAGAGAGACGCAATACCTAGCTAACACGGGTATCAATATCTACACTTCCCCCATCGACACTAAAACACCATCCATCCATCCATCGCAAAGCAAAGCAAAGCGATACTAGTAGTACGTAGCCAGAAACAACAGCAAGTTAGCAAGGGTAATATAGAAATACACAGGTCGAAGCAATAATCGCTCAGTCAATCCTCCATAACCCGCCACAATCATCAGCAACCTACCACTCACTACATTCCATTCCCCACATCGCCGGTCGACTAACCTACCAACCTACCTACGTAGCCAGCAGATCCTCCCCGGTAATCGTGTCGCCAGGATCCATATCGTTGTTGCTCAGATCGCTCAGATCATCCGTGTCATAATCGCTCGCGGAGGAGGAGGAGGAGGACATGACGTAATCTCCTATCACGCGAAAAAAGAAAAGCCAAACAACATCGAGTCAGAAAAAGAAGAAGCAAAAGGTTTTCACGAAGCAAACGCCAACTCACCCTCTGACGACAACCGCTCCGGCGCCTCCGGGTGGATGACGGCCAACTCCCTCAGCACCAGCTCCCGACAGCGGCTCATCTCGAACGGGCCGCGGAACTCCCGCGTCGACGACACCCTCGGCCGCCGCCGCTCGCCACGGCAATGGAAGCAGATCCACTGCCAGCGCATCCGCGGGTCCGCCGGGTCGTCCGACCGGAACTGCTCCCGCAGGCAGCCGAGCGAGAGCGACTCCAGCCGTCCGGGCCGGTCGCCGCCGCCGTCGCCGCCGTCGTCGTCGAAGGCGGGGAAGGTCCGGAACAGCTCCCGCCACAGGCTGTACTCCGTCGGGACGTCTTCCGTCAGCTCGGCTTTCAGGGTGACGTGCCGGAAGCTGAGCGCCTTCAGCCGGGGCGCGTACGCGCGGATGATGGTTCGTATGAGCGGGGTCGGCACGATGACGAAGCCCAGGTCGAGCCGGGTGAGGTTCGGGAGCGGGGCGGACTCCGGCGCCGGCGGGAGCGGCGGGAACAGCGAGTGCAGCGCCGCGCTCATCCTGTTGTCAACGCTGCCGTTCTCATTGCCGTTGTGAGTGGAGCCCTGGTCGGGGACGCCGGCGAACCACCGCAGGAACTCCTCGATCCGTGGCTGCGCCCCGCGCACCCGGTCGTTGCGCGCCAGGTTGAGCCGCAGATGGCGCACGCCCACCGCCTTCGCCAGGAAGCGGCGCAGGTGGTAGGCTTCGCATCCCGGCACCGCCTGCCGCTCCTCAACCCGCCAGGTCAACAAGAGCGTCTCCAACCCGCGCACCACCTCCCACACCCCATCCGCATCCTCATCCTCCTCGTCATCGAACGCGAACGCCCGGTCCTCCAACCCCGTCCGCCTGAGGATGACCTCCAGCGTCTTGACCCTCCTCTTGCTCCTTCCCAACGCCATCATGACCTTCGCAAACACCTCACTCACCCAGTACAGCGTCTGTTTCTCCGTCCGATCCTTCCGGCCAATCAAATCAACATCCATCTCCTTCCGCACCGTCGAACTCCCCCAGCTCCGCCACTCGCGCGGCGGGCCATCCCTCACCCTGCCACGCGCACAGTAATCCCTGACCCCCGCCGTCTCCAGCGCGTCCAAGCCGCGCAGCGCGCGCGCCAGCGCCCGCACGTCCCGGCCCTGCACCCGCCACGCCCACTGCTCCTGCTCGGCGCGCGCGCGGCGGGCCAGCGTCGGCGACACCGCCTCCGGGAGCAGCTTCGGCATCGTGGGCATCTCCTCGCTCAGCCAGCCGTCCGTGCCGAGGATGAGGTGCCGGACCGCGCCCGCCACCCCGGCGTGCCGGCTCACCCCGACCAGCGCCTCGAGGCTCCGTGGCACCAGCGAGAACTGCTTTTTCGCGAAGAACTCCCGCGTGAACGTCGGATGCAGCGTGTGGGCGATGTGCCGGCAGGTTAGCCGGAGCGAGCCCAGGTCCACGGTGGTGAGGTAGGAGGCGGCGTGGACGAGCAGCTCTGGGGGAAGGGTGAAGAGGGTGGACGGGGATGTCGGTGTCGTTGGTTTGGGTGCGGGACTGGTGTGAGTTTTCCTCTTTTGGAGGGCGGGGCCTTGGTCCTCATATTCTTCTTCCTCCTCTTGTTCCTTCATCCTTGTTTCGCCAAAAAATAACGATGGCGCTTGCAGTGGTGGCTGATCCATGGTGTGGCCCAAGGTTGCAATGAAAAAGTCTGTCCTGGGTGAATAGAGGATGGTGTTGGTGTGGTTGTTGTTGGAGGAGAAAAGAAGGAAAGGAGGAGAGCAGAGGAAGAGAAGAGGGAAGTAAATAGTCGTTGGCGGTGGTGGTTGCCTCATCTGAGAGGGTTGATTGCGATGACTAAGCCTAGGCAGCAGCACCCTGGCCAGAGGCTACAAGGCTGAAAGGCCGACAGTACCACATCACAGCGCCACGCGAGCACACACAACAGCCAGGGACGAAAGCAAAAGCAAAGGAAGAACAAGGAGGACTCCATCACCGTAGCCCTTCCTCCGGGCCTCAGGTCACGTCTTAATCCGAAACAAATAGCGCAGCCGAACCTGGCGCACATCATAACAGATATACTCATTATACTGCAGACACGCGCCCTCCACCTTCGTCTCTCCCGGCGGCGCGCCCTCCACATCCGGCATGCGGATGCCGCGCAAATCCGGGTGAACGGCCGCGGCATCCTTCCAGACCGTGGGGCCGGTGCGGCCTTTGCCCCAGGTGGACAGGGCGCCGAGGGCGCGCGCGGACTCGGCCGCGTCCGACTTGGCGACCGTGAGCTCCTGCATGGGGCGGCCGAGTTCGGCTTCGCAGAGGAGGAGCAGGGCGTGGCCGCCCGAGGTGTGGCCGCGGCAGTAGCCCGCGCTCTTGGAGCTCATGTCCGCCAGGTAGATGCCCTTGCCGAACATGTACCCCGACACGGGCGCTTCCGGCGGCGCGATCCGCAGGCCTTGGCTGAGGATGCCGCCGAAGTTGGTGCAGCGGCTGCCGTGCCAGAGCAGCCGGCGGTCGCTTCCCACGCGCGCCTCCGGCCATGTGGCCTCCGCTAGCCGGTCCGGCTCGCCCTTTCGCTCGATGCGGAAGATGTTTTGGACGTTGTAGTGCACGGCGTGCGTGTGGCCGCGGGTGTTGTGGAGGTACGAGAGCAAGTGTCGGTACTCGTCGCTCTTCTCCTCCAACGGCGTCATCTCCTCGAGGCCCAGCTGGCGGTACTGGCGGTCGAGCGGGTGCTCCCCGGACGCCTCGGCGTCGGCGGCGGCCTGCTTGTCCACCTTCATGATGAGCGCCGCGTCCTTCATGTCGCTCAGGCTCTCCAACAGCTCCACCTCCTTCTTCAGCAGGTTTGCGAACCGGATGATGGGCGGTCGGTTGCGGCCAAAGTCGTGCGGGATGAGCGTGTAGTATTGGTTGGACAGCTGCTCCGTGGCCCGGTCGAGGGAGGTGCCGTACTTGCTCATCGCAAGCGTCGTGTCGTCCAACAGCTCGGACAGGTCCTTGAGCGTCTGAAAACCTCGGCTGATGGTCGTCTTCGACAATTTGCCCAGAGGCAGCTTGTTGGCGTCGTAGTTGAGGTCGCTCATCGTGGCGGCAAAGTAATCCTGGTTGAAGATGAGAGCCATGAGGTCCTGCACCGGCTTCTCGAGCGTGCTTTTCACCGTCGGTTTGAGCTTGGTCTCATCTTTCTCTCCATCCTTCCCTCCATCCTCGTCCTCATCCTCAGAATCGGAGGCGTAGTTCCGCTCAATGAAGGCGTACTTTCCCGGTTTCGGGTCTTTGCCGCGGTCATCCCATTGAAGCCCGGACTTGTCCTTGAACTTTTTTTCAAATTGCTGGCGTGCAATCGTCAGGGCTCCACTTCCCAGCATCGCGCTCTGCCCGCGTTCGCCCACGCGGCCCCAGCGCGTCCAGGTCTTGTAGTCGTCACGAGCAGGATCGTGCAGCAACTGAAGCTGGGTCAGAAAGCGCTCACGGACCAATGATCGAGGAACCTACCTGGAGTCGATAAAACTTGTTGTTGTTTCCCGTCGAGTTGGTCAAGTTCAGCGCAGCGTCGTAGATGGTTCCGTCCGGATCGATATAGACTTGATATAACTGGAGCGGACAGGCTTCGTCAACCGGGACGTGAACCGGACGACTGGATTTCACGTCTGTCTTGTCAGGGACCGGCTTGCTTTGCGCCTCCTCCTTGACTTTTTGCTGCTTCTTTGGCGGTGGGGCCTTGGTCTCAACATCGGACTCCGACTCCACCGACGCCACCGGCGCCGTACGCTTCTTTCCCCTCAAGGGCCTCTTACCTCCGTCAGTCACTTTGGTGTCTGCCGCACCGTCAACTGCGCCATCCAGCGCAGCATCATTTCCGTTCTTCTTCAGCAAGAAAAACGCACCCTCATCCGCCTTCGCACCTTTCTCCACACATTGACTCACCCACTCCGCTCCGACAACTTTGACGTTTTGGCCCTTCTCCAGGGCATCCTTCACTTTCTTGCTCCCTTTCTGCACCTCCTTCTCCGTGGTGACCAGATGGGTTGTTTGCGGTCCGACGGTCTTGTCCACCTCACCGCCGAGACCCAGAACGTCTTTCTGCAAACCGGCTTGCGACATGCCGCCGCCAAAGGTGCCAGCGAAGGCGGCGTGACATCCGGTCAGCGGCGGCTGTGAGGGTGCTGATGCGGGTTTCGCGGCGGTACGCCGAGTGGTGCGCGACATCTTGCTAACGGGTGGGTTTTCTCCGTTTTTTTCTCTTCCCTGGTTTCTCCTGCTGATTGCGCGGCAGATTGGCTGATTGAAGATGCCTCAGGCGGCGGATCCGTGATGTAACAAAGATACGTAGGAGTGCGGGGCGCCGGAGACGAAACGTGGACAGGAAGGAAGAGGAATGAGTGGACGAGAGGTCCAATCAAGTATGAAAAGTGAAAGACGGCAGGTTCACCTAATTCTGACGGACAGTGAGGACGAGGAAGTTCGGTGGTGTCGGTGGGGTTATTTTGGCCGTCGTCGTCGGTTCTGCAATTCTCCCCGACGTCGTGATCCAGACAAGGTGGAGTAGTTCTCAGTAGTAGGAGTAGTAGATGGGAAGAAATGCACGGCGCCGTAGATAGACCGATCAAAGGAAACGAAGCGCGTGAGAAAGCACCGCGTGAGGAGGGAGACAGACCAGATGAAGAGAGGAAGAGAAGAGAGGAGAGGGAGAAGCACAAAAGCGAAGAGAAGATGGGAGGTCGTCGCACGGTATTTGAAGTCGCGCACAACATCCAATTCCCCGCCGGAGCAGCGAGCTGAGCTCTGTCGCTGCCTTGCGATCAAGGGACCGTCGCGCGCCGTCACATGTTGCGCTCCAGGCAGCAGTGGCATGAGTGGGGAAGGTGCGCCCCGGTCGAGTGGCCCGACCGTTCAGGCAACAACGGGAGATCCAGGGGTGTGGAGATGTCAGGCTGTCAAGCTGTCAACGAGGCTTTGTGAGCCTCAGGCAGGAATACTGGAGAGACTTGACGGAGTCGGTTGACCTCCGGGGGCCGATGGCAATGAGAAAGCCGCTTCCCGAGTTTCTTCCTTCATAGTCCCGTCTTCCCTCCTCGCCGCGGGGATGGATGGATGAATGGTAGGCACGTACTTGTATTGTCAGGACGAGGATGAGGGGGAAGATGTGAATGACGACGAGAAATTCCAGGATATGGAGATGAGGCAAAAGTCCTGGATAAAGAAAAACAGGATTCCCGTCGGTTCTTCACAAGAAAAAAAAAACGAAGATGGCGTGGATGGAATGGATGGATGAATGAGAAGGCGGCGCGAGCGGATCAGATAAGGCGGGCCGCTCGCTCGCAAGCGCATACTCCAAATGGAGAGGACTGGACTTGACCCTGACATGAGCCGGACATACGCGTCGCCGCCGGCTAGCAAGGGCGGCAACCAACGACCGACGACGACGTACGTATGTATGTACCTGGGTGGGTGGACCTTCTCCACCACCACCAACCACCACCCGGCCGACGTCCACCCGGATGAGCAAAAGATCCCAAAAGACACCGCATCCCCCACCATTCTCTCTTCCCATTACTTTCTCTCTCACTCTCTGTCTGCATTGACATCCCTCATGCCATCACTGTCGCTCTCCTCCGTGACCGTTTCTCACGCTGGCATGCGCCTCATCTGCTTCCATCCCGCGTTTCTGATCTGACGCTCGTCGCCGTCTTCTGCTTCTACAGCTTCGGCTTCTTCTTCTTCTTCCTCTCCTTCTTCTTCTTCCCTTGCATCCTGTCCGCAAGCTCTCACCGCTCACCCATGTCGCTGGACAATGACCAGCTGCCGCTCCATGCTTCCTCCATCCTCACCTCTCCGGCCGTGAACGCAACACAGCCGCTGTCGCAATGGAACCACACGTCGACTCTGGTACTCATGCGTCCTCTTCTTCCTCCAGCCGACTTTGGTCGACCACCACCACGCCTGCTAACTCCTCCGCAGCACCCATCCGAATATGAAGTCACCACCTTCCAAACCACCATCGCCGCCCTTCCCGCCGCCGTAGCCGCCACCATCCTCCTCCTCTACGCCCTCGCACTCCTGCTGCAGCCGGTGCGGCCACAGTGGACCAGACGATTCATCACCGAACCCTACTTGCCCGCCGCCTTCGCCTCCAAGAGACTACCAAATGCGTGGCGCTACTCCCTGCTCGCCGTCTCGCTCGGCGCCCTCACTCTGCAAATTCCGCAGGCCATCCTCGCCGCTCACAGTTTCGTCGCCATCTCCCCCGCATGCGCTTGGGTACGTGCGGTCCGGCCGGGAATCCACCTTCTCCCTTGGATCTCACGCTGACAAGTAGCTACCTAGGCAGTCGCCATCTTCCTCATCGCGATCGACCGGCCGCAAACACCCCCTCTCTCCCTCCTTCTCCTCTACATCTCCCTCTTCATCTCCAGCCTCTTCCGGCTCCTCTCATCCCCCACCCGCATCACCGCCGCCGACATCCCTCTCATCCTCGACGCCACCGCCGGGCTCACCACCATCATCCTCCTCCTCACCAAATCGCTCCGGCACCCGCGGCTCCCCACCGACGGCATCGCCGATCCCTCCGAGCCGCCCACCTCCACCCTTCGCAGTCCCGAGGACAACCTGACGCCCTGGCAATGGATGACGGTGTCGTGGATGTCGGGGCTTATCAGCTTGGGCGCCCAGCGCCAGCTCAACGAAGACGATGTCTGGGACCTGCCGTACGAGTTCCAGCACCGCCGGCTGCACGACGCGTTTCGCAGCCTGCGCGGGTCAGTCATCCGTCGCCTCCTGGTCGCGAATGGCATCGATCTCGCCATCACCACCCTGCTCGGTATTATTGAGATGGTTGCGAGTACGTCTCTTCTCCCTCTCCCTTCCTAGTCACCCCACGTTCCACCGCTGACACCATACCTCCATAACAGATCTCTCCGCTCCAGCGCTTCTACAGCAGATCCTCCGCGCCATGAGCGATCCCGACGCCCCCGCCAGCGCGCCCATCACCTGGGCCATGCTCGCCCTGCTCGTCCGCCTCGCCGCCGCCCAGTCGAGCGTGTTCAGCACCTGGTTCAGCCGGCGGGCGTACGAGCGCGCGCGGGGGGAGATGATCACGATGCTGTACGAGAAGACGCTTCGACGGAAGATCGCCGGTTCGGCACCGGTTCGGGGGGGAGATGACGAGGAGGCAGAGGAGGGGGAGGGGCGGAAGCCGGAGGATGAGCTGCTGTTGGAGCTGGAAGTTGAGGGCGACGAGTTCGACACGGCGGCTGCTGCTGCGGCGACAGAAGCGAGGAGGAGGTGGTGGGAGAAGGCGGGTCGGTGGGTAGGGAAGCTGTTCGGCCGGGCGCAGCACGGTGAGCCGTTGCCACGGCGGAGGACGCGCGAGAAGCAACCGCCGGCCTCGACGGGCAAGATCCTCAACCTCATGCGCAACGACGTGTACGAGGTGGCGCAGCGGTTCTGGGAGTTCCCGAACCTGGTGACCAAGCCGCTCGGCCTGATCTTCGCCGTGTTTCTCGTGTGGCGGCTGGTGGGCTGGCCGTGCCTGCTCGGCATCGTGACGGTGGTCGTGGCGCAGCTGGTCGGGGGCGGGTGCGCGAAGGTGATGGTGGCGTACGAGCGGCGGCGGCGCGCGGCGACGGACCGGAAGCTGCAGAAGGTGGGCGAGCTCGTCGAGGCGATCCGGCACCTGCGGTGGTACGGGTGGCAGGACTTTTGGCTGGCGGACATCATGCGGGCCCGGCAGCACGAGCTGCACCTGCGCGTCGTCGTGGGCGTCTGGAGCAACGCGATCATGGTCCTCACGCACTACTCCATCGGCTTGTTCCCCGTGGCCGCCTTCTGGGCGTACGCCGCGCTCGCCGGCCGCCCCTTGCACGTCGACGTCATCTTTCCCGCCCTCGACCTGTTCAACATGCTCTCCGAGAACCTGCGGCAGATCCCGGACCTCATCACCGTGCTGCTGAACGCGTCGGTGGCCATGGGCCGGATCGAGAGCTTCATGCAGGAGCCGGAGAAGGAGGAGCCGGAGACGACCGGGCTGGCGACGGATGGGGAGGACGACACGCTGGAGCTCCAACATGCCAGCTTCGCGTGGCCGGGCAGCTCCTCCCTCGTCCTCGACGACATCACCCTCTCCTTCCCCACAGGCCTCACCGTCATCTACGGCGCCGTAGCCTCCGGCAAAACCGCCCTGTTCCAAGCCATGCTGGGCGAACTGGACCTGCGCCGGGGCCACATCCAGCCGCCGCCGTCGCGCGCGCCGATCGCGTACTGCGCCCAGACGCCCTGGCTGCAGAGCATGAGCATCCGGGAGAACATCCTGTTCGGGGCGGGGTGGGACGCGGTGCGGTACGCCGCCACCTTGGACGCGTGCGCGCTGCGCGCCGACCTCGCCCGCTTCACGCACGGCGACCGCGCCAACGTCGGCGAGAACGGCGTCGGGTTGTCGGGCGGGCAGAAGGCGCGGGTCGCGCTCGCTCGCGCGGTGTACAGCCGCGCCCGCCTCGTCTTCCTCGATGATCCGCTCTCGGCGCTGGATCAGCCGACGGCGGCGCATGTGGTGCGGAAGTGTCTGGCGGGCCCGCTGATGGCGGGTCGCACCGTCGTGCTTGTTACCCATCGCACCGATTTGTGTCATGGGTTAGCGCGGCAGTGGGTTGAGATGAACGGCGGGCACGCACGGGTTGTCGAGCCGAGCCAGATCCCGGCTGCGTTCTCGCAGGCCGCCCCAGATCCCGTGGAAGAGGAAGCGCCCCCGTCGGCTGACACCACCGCCGCCGCCGAGGGCGTGCCGGATAAGTTCATCGAGGATGAACATCGCGCTCACGGGGACGTGCAGGCGCGCGTGTACTGGGAGTACATCAAAGCGGGCGGGCTCACGCTGTGGGTGCTGCTCGTGCTGGAGAACATCCTCTTCCGCCTGCTGGACGTGGCGCAGACGTGGTTTATCAAGGAGTGGGGGGAAGCCTACAACACCAGCAGTAGCAGCAGCAGCGCATCCACCATCTCACCCAGCAGCAGCAGCAGTAGCACAACACTCCTCCACCGCCTCCTCTCCCACCTGCCCCCACCGGGCACCAACGTGCATCCCTGGCTGCTCACCTTCCTCGGCTTCGCGACGGCCATCAGCGGCGCCTTCCTGGTCGCGCGGGCGCTCATGCTGCTGCTCGTCTACCGGGCGGGGCGGCGGATGTTCGCGGCGGTGCTGGGGCGGGTGAGCGGCGCGCGGTTCCGGTTCTACGACGCGACGCCGGTGGGTCGGTTGATGAATCGGTTGACGTCCGATGTGAACACGATCGATGGGGATGTGGGGGGCGTGGTCCAGGCGGTGGCGTTTTATGCGGTGACGTGGGTGAGCTCGGTTGTGGTGATTGGGTCGATCGCGCCGGCGTTCTTGGTGGCGGCGGTGGGGTTGACGGGGGCGTTTTGGGGGGTGTTTCGGAGGTTTTTGGGCTGTAGTGGGGGGTTGAGGAGGTTGGAGGTTGGTTTTACTTTTGGGGTTTTTGCCTTGTGGCTCAGTTTTGCTAACGTGCTTCTTTGACAGATGGTCTCGCTGAGCCCGCTCATGTCTAACTTCGGCGCCCTGGTCGACGGGCTCACTACCGTTCGAGGTATGCCACTCCTTCTCCCCCTGTTCACGTTGATCTCGACTGACCATCTTCCAGCCTTCCACGCCCAACCCTCCTTCCAAGCCGCCGTCATCACCGTCACCGACCGCTTCCAACGAATGGACCACTTCTACTGGGCCCTGCAAGCCTGGCTGACCTACCGCTTCGACGCCCTCTCCGCCCTCTCCACCTTCCTCCTCACCCTGCTCGCCCTCTACACCAACGTCACCCCGGGCCTGACCGCCTTCGCCCTGCTCGCCGCCTCCAAGTTCGTCACCGCCACCCACCTCCTCTGCCGCTTCTACGCCCAGCTGCAGATGGACTTCGTCTCCGTCGAGCGGGTGGTGGAGATGCTGCACCTGGAGCAGGAGCCGGCGGGGACGGTGGTGCCGCCGGCGCACTGGCCCTCGACGACGGGCCGGCCGGGCAGCGGCGGGGGGGACATCGTCTTCGACCACGTCACCATCCGCTACGCCCCGCACCTCCCGCCCGCGCTGGACGACGTCTCCTTCCGCATCCCCGGCGGGTCTTGCGCGGCCGTCGTCGGACGCACGGGGTCCGGCAAGTCCACCCTCGCGCTCGCCCTCCTCGGCGCCGTGACCCCGGAATCGGGCCGCGTGCTGATCGACGGCGTGGACGTGGCGACGGTGAATAAGCAGGTGTTGCGGCGTCGGATCGTAAGTCTCCCCCTTTCCCCTCCCACAACCAAACTAACACTCCCGGCCTCACTCAGACCTTCCTCCCTCAAGACCCACACCTCTTTCCCGGCACCTTAGCCTCGAACCTAGACCCGCTCTCCCAGCACCCGCCCGCCGCCATCGCCGCCGCCCTCGCTCACGTCGGCGGCGCGCGGTTCGGGTGGACGCCGTGCACGCCCGTGGCGGCGGGCGGTAAAGGGTTGAGTCAGGGCCAGCGGCAGCTGGTGGGACTCGCCCGCGCCCTGCTGCGTGCGAGCGCTGTGGTCGTGATGGATGAGGCGACGGCGAGTGTGGATGTGCGGACGGCGGGGAGGATGGAGGGGCTTGTGAGGGAGATGGTGGAGGGGGGCGGGAGGACGGTGGTTGGGGTTGTGCATCGGAGGGGTGAGGGTGGGGATGGGGGTGAGGGGGTTGGGGTTAGGGGGAGGGGCAGGGGGAGGGTGTGGGAGGTTAGGTTGGTTGGGGGGAAGGTGGGGGGGGTTGGGTGGGTTGGTGGGGAGGGGGATGGGGTGGAGGGGAGTGAGTGAAGGGTTTGTTGTTTTTTCCTTTTTTTTCTGGTCGAGATTCTCTTCATCTTGCCCTCTTTTTCCCCTTGCTCTGGTCACTTTTCTTTTTCCTTTACTCGGTTTCCTCGGGAGTGCCTTTCGCTTTTCTTTTGCGCAACTTTCCCGTTTTTTTTCGGCGTTCTTCAAACAACTTTCCGCTTCTCCTTGTTCTTTATTCAGTCCGAGGGAGTTTCTAGAGTTTATGGGCGTCCTTCAAAAGTGGGAAAAAGGTAACGAGGTATAGATACAACCTGCTAGACACAGAGAGGTTCAGATTTAGAGGGAGAATGTTTTCGACGTTTCTTCGTCTCAGCTTTTCCTGTCTTTCTCTGTCGTCCTTATCGCTTTTGCCTTTGCTTTTTTTGCTAGATGTTTATTTGTCTGTCTATTTTTCTATCTGAGACTGTTGAGGTTGAATATTATTTTCTCCTTACTTTCACTTTGCCTTTTTCGTCTTCTTCGTGAATTTTTTGTTAAGTCGGTGTGCTTACTCGCTCGCATCCTCCTCGAGCGGCTTTACTTTACTTTACTTTACTTCCGTTTCTTGCTTTTTTATCTGTGTATGCTTAAGGGGAAGTGGTTGGATGTACTTCGACTTATTTTCCCGCTTTAAAGCAGAATATTATCTTCTTTCCTTCCCTTTCCCTCTAATTCCTCTTCGGTCATTCTGCTTACTCTCTTCCTCGAGCAGCCCTACTCCCTCAGCTTTTCTTCCCTGTCTTTGTATGCGTACGGGTCAGGCGTTGGACCTCCTTCGGTTCATTATCTTTCGCTTCATGTGTACTTTATATATTTATTTTTCTCGAGTCGATACTACCATCTTGTGTTTTCTGGCTACCTTTCCATGAAGTCATTCACACGTGCTTTCTTTCCCAACCGAACGAAACAACCGAGTAATGTCATCCAATCGCCCTCCGCGGGCGTTTGCACTCGCAGCTTCGAAGCCCAGCTCGAGCACATTCACAGTTCCCGAACCCAACCGACTTAACAGCCTGGCCCCGTTTGCACATCGCCCTTCACCCCAACCAGCCAATAATCTCAACGTACCTCAGTCTGCTCAGTTCCAGTCGGTCACCGTCGAGTCCGCGACGGTTTTCGCATGTGCGCGTCGTGTCAAACGAAGCAGCGGCTGGCCTCGCACACACCACAACCACCCTCTTCCATCCTTCCATCTTCTTACTTCCTTTCCTTTCCTCTCTCTCTTTTTTTGATTTAACATTTTGCCTGACAACTTACTGGACGCCTGTACTTTGGCTGCCACCGCTGCATAACGTCACGTCTGTCACCATCACCATCATCGCCATTGACATTCTCGACTTCTCTCGCCTTGTTCGTTGCTCCCACCATTGCTCGTTGCCGCGGTTTTGCGTTCGTCAAGTCTTCCGTGGGCACAACTATAGGTGTTGTTTGGTTGCTTCGTCGCTCTTTGCCTCCTCGTTGTTAGTCGGTTGTTTGATTGTAAGTATAAACGAAACTGCTCACCGTCTTCGCTGCACTTCTGTTGTTCGCTGTCGACTGACTTGACTGACTGACGCGAGGACGCATATACCGCCTTCATGCTCGCCAACGACCGGGCGCTGGAGCTGGACATGATGCGCGAGGAAGTCGAAGACGCGCAGGCGGACGCCGAGCTCGCTCGCCGTGACGCCGCCGGTCTTCGGGAGCGCGAGGATAAGCTGACGACGCTGCTCGCCACCCAGCGGGAGGACATTCGTGTGCTCCGGCAGAGTAGGAACGCGCTGAGCGCCGAGGCGCCGAGGCTGCGGAAGGGTCAGACGGCGGTGTTGAAGGAGTTGCGCGAGGTGGAGGCGGAGCATGCGGTTGCGGAGGAGAGACTCATCCAGGAGATTCGGTGTGAGCGCGTTCGTGTGGATAAGTACCGGGTGCGGCGGATGGGGGTTAAGCGGTTGAGGCGTGAGAGGGATGCGGCGCGTTGTCTTGCGGCGACGAGGAGACGGGAGGTTCAGGCGCTGAAGGATAGGAGGGGGTTCAACGATGAGGAGGAGGGGTCCGGCAGCAAGAGGAGGCGGTTGTAATTTTGGAATTTTTCATGGCATTCGGGTTCGATATGAAGAAAAAACAGAGAAGAAAAGGAAAAAAAGATGAAAACAAGAAAAAACCGAAAAAAAAGAGGAGGGAGTTCACACCAACCCAGCTCCAACCCGCCCATGACGCCGCAAAGCAGAAGAGCGCTCGAGGTAAGACGAGGAAACAGAACAAGGAGTGGGGAAGGGGAGTATCCACAAGCGCGAACCCACCGACAGTCCGCCAACCACCTCAGCCCACCGATCAAAAGCCAAAGAATAACAACAGAGCGACAAAGCCAAGATTCCCCAGGGCATACTACCGCGGATTGGGGTAAAAAGAAGGGCAGTCCCAAAGCCAACGCATCGTCATCGGCCTTGCTAGCAGAGGGTTCGCCTTTCTCTTCATCCTGTCGCATGTGGTATGCTCGAGGAAATCTGACCAAAGCGGTTGAAGGCATGGGATACAGGTTTGGAATCAAGGAGAGTAGGGTGGGTGGGAAAGGCGCTGGCACAGAGCAAGACCCTTGGTTTTTGCTCGCACCAGCGCTTTTTCTGCTTGCTCTCTCTTCTTCCTGACCTGTTCTCAATGGTCTCCTGCTTCCGAGCGATGTTCTTTTTTTGGTGCTGAGATTGGTGGTATATGGGGGGGGGGTTTTGGGGCGTTGGTTACCGTGAGCGTGGAGGAGAAATCGGATCGCTTCTTGATCTGTGACGCGGGCTTCCTTACTCTTTTCTTGCGGTCGTTGATAATGCGGAAGTGAGAGATCGGTATCTTTTCTTTATTCTCTGGATCCGAAAGCTCTTACTTGTCAATCTCCACCTCACCTTGAAAGGGAACATGAAGGAGAACAAGGCTGTCCGCCCGATGGGGATGGCGCTCTTCTTTCCTTGACCGTGAGGTGTGTGGGGCTTCGGTGAAGGGGGAGGACGAAGGAACGGTCGTCTTCTTCCATCACGGGGACGGGCTGTGGGAAGTGATTCGATTTGTGGTTGCGGTTGGAGTCTTGAGGAGTTTTGGGGTTTGGTAAATGTGTGCTGCTTCGACTTTCTTCCGGCGTCTTTCTTCTGTTCTGGGGGTGTCTGGGTCTTTCGGATTCTTGCTTATTCATTCGGCTTGCGGTGGTTGGGTTCTGGATACTTATATTTCGACTTTCCTTTTTGTTCTTCCTGCGGCATGGTTCTGGTCTCAAATCGGGTAAGTCTCTCCCATTGCTTCCCTTTTCGAGGTCAGCTTCACTAATGGACATCAGGTCTTCTGGTTTCTCTGGTATTCGGCATCTGGACACTTTTCTTCTGGCTCGCAATCTGGCACCCTCGAATCCGCTTTCACTCCGTAATAACTTCCACCATTCTCTCTGCCTACGGGCATCACTACCAGCGGATCTCGAGTGGAGCGTCTGAAGGCCACATAAAAACTTAAATACATAATATTCTTAGCTTCTTTGGACTCGGGCCCGGACATGGAAGCTCCTCGCAGCATTTCCACCGCCACAGACCAGGACAAGGCGTTTTGGAACACGCCGACGGCTTTCTTTATTCCTCTTTCTCCTTTTTACACCGATAACTGCAAGCGTATTATTACCCTTAATATTTTCCTCTTCGTGTTTTGAGGATATCCTTCTTCCAGAGCCTTTCCTGGAGTACCGAATCGGTCCTGTCTATTCATCTTAGCATAGTATAAATAGCCTAAATGTCGTATTCTTCCCTTTCTGTCAACCATTCTTGAACCTGATGGGCAATCTCTACAGATCCTGACGAAAAGGAACGGCGAGAGGAATGAGGAGATTTCTCTCAGTTAGCGACAGGGATAAATGCTCGGTGTCTATCCGCCTGGTACAGCGTCTAGGGTGAGGAAAACGTCATTAGCAGATATCAAGCACTGAAAAGTGATGGTTGAGAGAAATGTCGGCGATGATGTATAAAGCCGGCTGAAGAAAGAAAGTATAAAAGGAAAGCAAGATAAAGCAGTTCTCAATACCACGATAGTCAGATCTCCCAAGAATTCTGTATTGAGCGAGCGGAGGTCAATATTAAAAGCGACCAAAGAAAAAAGGAAAGTGGAAAAAAGATAAAATAATAAACCAAATCTACTAAAAGCATAACGCAAAGCAGTACAGTGTCCATGAAGCCTTAGAGATTCTCAAGTATACCCTGCGAGCCACCATCCTCGATCTTACCGGTTCGGAGGGAGTTGTGCTAAGGTATGATGCTGTATGTATGGAGGTCGATCAGGCAACAAGGCATGCACATCCGCTTTATCAGCCTTGCGCGAACACCGAGTACAAAGAGCAGGGTACCACACACTTGATCACCTAAAAGAAGATACCGAAGAAAAAGCCGAGTGTCAAGCGTTTCCTACCGATTATAGCAAAAAGGGAAGGAAGGACTTGAGAAAGATCAAAAAGAAAAGATAGATAACACCTCCATACAGACGCCCACGAACTACCCTCGCTCCTATCGTTCATCTAGCTTATATAACCCTCTCTACTCCCCCCTTGCAACTTCTCTTCCTTTTTCTCTTCTTCTCCTCGCCAATCTCCCCACGGCAGCCATGGCACACATAGTACAGGCTTATACCACACGCGAACGAAACACCGGTACGAACGAACAGGAGCGGAGTGATATGCGAGAGAAGAGTGATCCAACCTTTCCCGCCTGCTGATGTGACGCCATGCCCATGCCCTTATTCCAGCTTTATTATTCTCTCGCGCATCGCGTTGTACAAAAGGTATCGATAGTCCCCACCTCCCTCATGCTTCCCGTCTATCCAAAGTAAGCGCGCACGATCTGTTGAGTCTCCGGCTGCAAAGTGGAGAGAAGCTGGTTCGCGTCCAGGCCAGCATTCTGAACGAGGCGCTTGGCAGCTTCAACAATGCGCTGGGCTGTCTGACCCTGCAGCGTCTCAGCCTCGAGGGCTTGGACGATATAGGTGAAGCACTTCGCGGCTTGGCTCATGACGGCAGGGTTTTGTCTACAGCAAAACTGTGATTAGTGATTTGGCTCGATTATAGGGCGGATAATAAAACTTACTGGTCAATAAGCTGTGAGAGGAAGGAGTAGGCGTAGGGCGCGGCTTCCTCGTCGTTCGTAACCGGCAAGGTATCAATCCAAGCATTCACAACGTCCTGGGGGTTCTGCACTTTGGAGTTGTTGTAATGCAGGATCTTAGCGATGGCAGCGCATGCATTCTCGGTCGCGAAGACATCATCATCATCACGTGCATTGGGACGCTGAGTGACCTGGAAGAGCAGTGGCAAACTGGCAGCAACAAAGTCCGACCAAGCCTCGCCACCCTTATGAGCGGCAACACCAACGCCATAGACAGCCGCTTGTCTATTAGCGGGCACATCATCGCGGATGCCATCGATCAGAGGTTGGACGATGTGAGACTGGTAGTTCCACGACTGAGGACCGCAGAATTCCAGGACATCGTCATAGATGCAGATGGCCCATTGTCTCTGGGTGGGGTCCGGGTTGACAATGGCCATGTCGTAGTAGTTGAGCAGTGTCTCCCAGTGAGGCAGGAAAGCAGTACCCATGTTCTTGAAGATGGTGTGGAAAGCCTTGTTCATATCGGACAGCAAGTTCTGGTCGTCCTCAATGGCGATCAAGAACTCTTCCGATTGCTCCTCGCCGTCCTCATTCTCGGCAGCTTCCTCAAGACGGGCCTTCACACGAGCCTGGTAATCCTCCAACACACCTTTGGCGGACTCGATGAATGATGCCATGTGAGCGCTGGTGAGGGAGTTCTTGCCAATGACTTCCACACATTCATAAAAGCACTCGTACATCTCGGCAAGTGTCTCGATTGCAGGTTCCGTGCTGAGGACCTCCAAAACCTTCTCAATGGTGCGCTCCCACAGCTGGCCAAGCTGCGTTGACTGCTCGCCGTGTGCCTTCTTGTAGGAGTTGAGAAGTTGAGGGACACACTTTGCCGATGCGACACGGACGGGATCGTGGAAGAAGAAAGACAGACCAGGCAGAGCGATACGATCCATGATGTCGTTCACATATGGCTCAAAGGCGCCCTCAAGGACCTGTGCGTAGATGACGATGAGCTCGATGGCCATAAACTTGTCATCGAGGGTGCTTGTTCGGATGCCGATCATCTTGCCCTTGAGCGGCACCAGCTCCCAGCCGTCTTCCTGCTCGAACTGAGCAACCTGCTCATCGTCGTCAAGAAGCTGGATGTCGGCCTTAGCACCAGCAAGCTCGAGGAGAGGAGGGATAACAGCAGGCAGGTAGGGCAAGAAGTCCTGACCAAGGACGCGACACATCCTACCCCAGCAGTGCAGGAGGTAGGAGGCTTGCGGGTCGTCAGCTTCAGTGATGTTGGTTTGAATGGTACCAAGCAGCTGGACAAGCATGATGGCGTCCTGTCCCATGCGCTCCTTTCCGACAGCAAGAGCAATAAGGGTAGCACACTCCATGGCCTTGGCGCGAAGTAGTCTGTACTCCTTAGATTGCTCTTCCCGAAGTACGTTGAAGAGCAGAGGCATCAGTGTATCGTAGTACTTGCCGAAAGCGGTCTCGGCGGAATCAGCAACGGTTGCGATGGTGGAAAGAGCCTGCTCCTGGACATAGCGCTTGGGGCTTTGAAGGAGAACCAGAAGGTGGTTCAGCAGATCGTCGAGGTAAGGTTCCAGAACAGACTTCTCCGCCTCCTCGCAGAAGTTAACGAGCGCAGCCGCTGCATGTGCCTGCACACGGGGTTCTGCCGACTCTAGTACAGGGATGATGTTCGGAAGCACGACCTGGTGATATTTCTCCTGCATGGTCCCCGCAAAATCGGTGCTCATCTGACCCAGGGCGTTGCATCCAGCCCAGCGCACACGCGGGTGAGGATCCCTCAGGGCCGGAAGGACAAGATCAAGGACTTTGTCAAGCTCACCAACCATGAGAGCTTGGCAACCTTCGGAAATGGCGGAGATTGCCATCAGAGCGGCGTGCCGATCTCTCCAAGACGAAGAGGTCATCATACGGGGGAGCCAGTTGAATGTTGGAGGAAGGACGGATTGACCACCGAGCTTGTTGGCGAGCCTGTCCATGCATTGCTCACCGGCAACATGGTTCAAATCGCTCTCATCGACATCGAGATCCTCCGATGCGTTCCATTCTTCGGCATCCTCGTCATCAATGCCCACATCCGTCATCAACGACAGACACTGAGTGACCATTTCATTGATGAAAGAGGGGTCCTTCCGGCACATCTGGGGGTTGTACTCCGCAAAAGTAGCCATCAGCTCCAAAGCATTTTGCCTTGTCTGGTCCTCGAGCTCCTTATCCTGGATGACAGTGATACTGAAGGTGACTAAGTTGTTGAACATAGGCTTGAACATCTTCGAAGCTGTTTCTGCCAACTCAATTAAGGAAACCAGCGCTTTGCTGAGGTTGTCAGAGTCGCCGGCCTCCTTCAGAGGAGGAAGAATATTGAGGATCTCGGGAATGAGCGGGTAATACTTCTGCTGCGCCTTCTTCGTGATAGAGTGGAAGAACGAAGAAAAGGCTTCCATCGCCGTGATGCGAACCTGTAGCAAGGTCAATTACCGAGCTTGTGGGGGAGATGCGTTTCAATAAGTACTGTAGTGTCATCATCTTTGAAACCCTTCGCGAAGGAAGCCAGGACAGTCTCCTCATGCTGCTTCTCTATGATCCCAGGAGTGGCGGCAAAGATTCTGAAGGCAGCTTCGCGCTGTCCAGCGTCGGCAGATTGACTTGCGGAAAAAAGAGCTCCGAGCAGTTCTGGCCAAGCCTCACCTGTACACAAATCTCCGTCAATACTCAATACGAATAAAAAAGTCATCTAGGACCTTGCCTTCTTCGGTATACTCTCTCGCGATCTCAGCAACCACGTCGCTGATCTTGTGACGAACCGTGGTCTGGGTTTCGCTTCCGAGGCACTGCAACACTGTTTGGCGAATGACATTTCTCTGAGGCTGTTCAAGCGTCAGGAAGAGCTCCTTTGTACGGTCGGTCGCAGGATCTTTCTTGTTTCTCGTAGCTATCCGTCGGAAAAGAACCGCAGCGAAAGAGCGTGCCTGGGAAGACCTTCTTATCAGTCATCATCATCCTACTAGCCCTTTTCCACTGCCCTCGACACTGAAACTTACCGCCGTATCCGGATTGCCATGTATCTGTTCTGACAGGCCCATGAGGAGGACGTCAGGCCTCCCTTGAATCCATTCCCCGTTCAGTTGTTCCTCCGCGGCGGTGCGAATGTTGTTTTCGGGCGACTGGAGGCCTGGACAATGCGTCAGAGAACCGATGTCTGCATGTTGACCCTGACTCTGAGAATCGAAAAGCACTCACCCTGCAGCAACTGGGCGAGCGCCGTATGTATTTCCGCCGGCAGAACGGACATGGTGTTGGTGTATCGAGGAGTGGCTCGACGTGAAAAGGGCGAAGTAGCAGACTCGGTGCTGCAAGGGCGAGGGCACCAGGATGATGCTGGCGGCTTGGCAGCGAATACGACGCGCAGAAAGAGTTGCGGCCCTCAGGGAAGGTAGAGGTACGGTAGATCGTTTGTATCGCGCAGGCCACCAGACTCGCGCTCACAATGTGTCGAAGGTTGAAGATGGACAATATTTTGTTCCTTGGTGGGGTCGGCCAGCCAGGGTCTCCGTCAGTAACTTGGAGTTCCTCTGCCCCGTGCGTTCTTGTTACGGCTGCCGGCGTCGAGACCAAGCAACAAGCCGACCCGCTGGCAGCCGACGCGTCGACGTGTCACAAGCGAAGTCCGGCATATGTATGCGGACTGCAAACAAGCCGTGAAGAAAGCGGTTCTTTATGCACATCACGATTTCCTGGTCAGACAAAGGAACCTATATTTGTTATTGAGAGTGGGCTACGAGCTACGCCTGCCGCTGGTCTACAGTTGGACTTTAAACAAAAACAAAGTGAATAATTCTCCAACAAAACAGAATGACACCGAAAAGAGTATTAGAAACTTTGAATGCGCTACAATCTGGCGATGAAGAGACAAGTATCGTGCGAGACCTGCTATGATCAACGACCGAACCCCAAAGGCTATCGACTGGCCCGGCCTATCGCGAATACCGCCACGATCACCACCGCCAGGGTCACAATTGCGCCAGGAAGGAGCAAATCATTCGGCACGCCGGCAATGACCTGTTCGGTTTGCTGGCTTTGATGAGCAGAACGCTTCCTGTGGACTTTGGGCCTCTCTTCGTCTTCATCGTCCTCTTGCTCAGAATCATCGGCACGTCGTCGACGTTCTCGGACAACAGTCGACTCTGCAGGGGTAGGCAGGGCCGGCTGTGGTTCGACGGTGGGCGGAAGAGGAGGAGTGTCCGGATCATGGACAAAGAGGTCGACCTTGTCATGATGGGCCAGACGGGCAAGACTAATGGCCTCGATAAGGTCCTGATCGGTGGTAATGGAAACGCTGTCGCCCTCATTGTCGAGGTAGCTCATGGCGAACCCGGCCTTGCCCAGTTTGCCCTCCTCAACGGTTGGTACACCGCCAACGGCATCAGCCTCGGAGCCCAGCTTGGCTGCCACGCGTGAAACAAGTTCCTCAATGCCTGCTGAAGCAGCCACTTGGAGGCGGTGGACGCGACCGCTTGGAGCCTTGAACTTGAAAGCAAAGGGCTGGTCGCCAAAAAGGCTAGACCTTGCACCCGCGATGGCAGAGTGGTCCGGGGACTCGGCACCATGGTGCGAGGCCGAATCGTTGGGCAGGACGCTGTCCCCACGCTCCAGTCCATGACGAGTGAGATCGGGGGACATGAGAGACCGAGCATCCGGCGTATGGGGATGGTGGCTACGGCCTTCCCCAGACATCATGGACTCTGTTTCATTGTCCAACGAAAGCCAAAACTTGTTCCATGCCGGGCCTTCATTATCCGCAGTGGACATGGTGTTTATCTAGACATACAATTAGTACGAAAATGATAAGACTCTATGTAGGCAGCAACGTACTTGGTCTAATGTGGCATATGTGAGCTTCAGTACGTCGACCATGCCAACGATTTCACCGGCCTCACTCATGACAGGCAAGTTAAGGTAGTGGCCATCTGGTCGAATCATTAGCAGCTATAACAATAACCTGAAACAGCGAGCGTCTCACCATGCATTTTGCGGAGAGCCGCTTGGATGCTCATGTCTAGAGGAGCAAAATCAGGGTGAGGAGTCATGACTCGCACAACACTGCAGGTAGACGGGTCAAGTCCAGCGGCAATGACGCGAAGAACGACGTCCTTGCTCGTGAAAATGCCGGTGATCTGGCCCTGGTCTTGCACCAAGACAGCGGTGGTATGGTTCTCTCGCATCAACGCCGCAGCCTCCTTGACAGAGGTGCGAACAGAGACCGTGGTAGGTGGCAGTCCATTGAGCACACTCTCGAGAGTTGGGCCAGACATCTTCGCCCTGATAGCTTCCACATATTGAATCACCTGTTGGGGCTGACTTGAGCCCAACTCCGCCTGCACACCCTCCAATGCATCGTAGAGCTTCCGGGAAGAGCTGTACGCGCGCTCTAATTTCTCCATCGCATCGTAAAAGCACTTTGTAATATCGAGGATACCAGAAATGTCGTGGTTCTCGTCCATAACCGGCAAGTGGCGGAAACCCTTACGAACCATGAGATCCAACGCATCGGTGGCACTGGTATCGGTCTTTGCGCAGAGAGGATTCTTCGTCATGATGTCGGCGATGGTGATTTCCCGAGCCTTAATGCCAGCACCCACGACACGGAAGGCAAGATCCTTCGCGGTGAAGATACCAGCAATGCGCTCGTCGTCGTCGGTTACAAGCACACAATCTTCTCGCTTCGCCGCCATGAGTTGAGCGGCTTCCGCCACGGTTGTGTTCGGCTTTATCTGAAGGGCAGGACTAGGCTTCAAAGCCAACACAGTCCCAGGAGGGGCCTTTTTCATCTGTCGTACTCTGGTGCCCGGATTTTTCTTCTTGTTGAGGTCGGTCTCGATTTTGCGACGGATGGCCTATGAAATGGTCAGCAGTGAAACGACTTCAACCCATTTCTAGTGGGAATATCAATACCTCGTCACGTTTGGACTGCTTCTGCCGGCTGGCACTAAGCGTCGAACCGCCAACATCGCTCGGGGCAGGGCCGTGATGCGACTCATGGGCTGGACGAGGAATTCCAGAGGGACTGTTGGTAAAGGGAGCCGGGGCCCTGTTGCTCTTGGGCGTGCCCCTGTAGGTTCCGGTGTGGGACATCCTGAGTTTGCGAGAAGACTCTGTATAGTTCTCACGCTTGCAGGGCCACTCTTTTCTGTTTGGTGGTGGTCGGGCTTCCCCAGGATTCGTCTGGCGTTGAGGGGATGGGGTGTGATGGGTTCCTGGGTTCCCGGGTTTGGCTTCGCCCTCTCGGCCAAACAAAGGTAGCGGAGGGCCCAACATCGGGGTAACGCTAGGTGTCTCGGCGGAGGAGGCGCGTATTTTGCAAGCAACTTCAATAGCAACTACAATACACAGCACGGGGAATACATTGCAATATGTGAGAAAGGAGACGGCCTACATACTGTGGCATGTGCTACGAATAATGCATATATAGAAACAATTTTGTTCGCCAGCTCAAGCTCATTGCTAATGCAAGGTGCACGAACCTCAGCCAGCTCAGCGCAATGATGTGTACGGAGATCCAGCCCCAGGTGCACGATTCGGAGCGGCTCTCATTCGATGTTTGGCCTTGCATGCCTCACTCACTGACGATATATTCCCGGGTGAGGCGAGCCGCAGTTGGCCGGCCCAAAATTGATCACCTCAATATAGAAACTATTACCTCAGCGCCTTTGCACAGCATTCAAGTGGTTGACGAGTTTTTCAACGAACGGTGTTTCCTTCGTATGCGCAGTCGAGGAATACCTCTTTGAAGTGTGGCTTGTGATGTGGCTGGAGGATTGGCTTAGATAAGATTGCACAGTGCCAAGCCCGCTCCTCGCTTCGCACACAGACGGGCAGGCCGTCAAAATCGACCACTACTCCCACCTACACGGCCGAACCCAAGCAACGAACAACCAACGACAACCCCCTCGCTGATTTAGATACCCGACTTCTAGGTATTTACCCTCGCGAGAGAACTATTCCAGCCGGATTATCATCTGACTCCAAGACAGAATCAGCCCAACATGGTCAAGAAGCGAGCATCCAAGTACGATATCACCGCCGCCACACAACGAGGTTTCGAGAGGGACATGCATAAGCTAACAGCTACAACAGCGGTCGTAACAAGAAGGGTCGTGGTCACGTCAAGCCCATTCGTTGCTCAAACTGCTCGCGATGCACTCCTAAGGACAAGGCCATCAAGAGGTTCACCATCCGCAACATGGTTGAGTCCGCTGCTATCCGTACGTCTCCTAGCCCTCGGCACACAAACGCGCGCGCAAAAACGGTCGACTCCAAAATCTCTCGGCGCGCATGGAGGTGGACTGAAATGGGGCAGTCACTAATCGAAGTCTATAGGTGATATCTCTGATGCCTCCGTCTTCCCCGAGTACACTGTCCCCAAGATGTACTTGAAGCTCCAGTACTGCGTTTCCTGCGCTATCCACGGCAAGATCGTCCGGTACGTATTCGACCCACACACAACGCACCAGCCGACGGAAACTCCATCCCGGACCGCTGACTGACATTCCATTACAGTGTCCGCTCCAGGGAAGGCCGCCGCAACCGTGCTCCTCCCCCGAGGGTCCGCTACAACAAGGACGGCAAGAAGATCGTTCCCCAGCCCCAGGGCAAGGTTTCCGCTTAAATGGCTTGATTGATGGGAAAATGATCATGGAGTCGTAAGGCGGGAAAAAGGAACAAAAAAGCTCTCTTGTTGTTGGGGCCAATCTGCGCTGGAACAATCATGGGTTTACTGGTTATAAACTTTTTCACGCCTTACAACGCGGAGTGCATGGGACATATTTTCGGGCTTTTTAACCGGTCAAATGCATGATATGAATCCGGTTCACACGAGGGGAAATGAAATGAAAGTGCAGATTCCCAATAGCGAAATGGAGAGCTTGTTCCACAAGTCCGAACGAGGATGTCTTTGTCCGTCGGTGATGCTCATAGTTGCGCCAGCAATGATTCCGCGCTACTCGTCCAGCAACATTGCACTATCAACCTTCAGGTTCTAATTACTTTACACCTCCGCAACAGAACGACACTTCTACTGATCCACATTATAAACTTATCAGAACCACGAAGTAGCAATGTCTCCAGCATATGAAGTCAAACCCGCCCGAAGTGCATACATCAAAAATCGTCATCATAGCGTGCAAGTCATGTCATAGGCTTCTCCCAACGCCGCCAATCCACTCAATCGCTCCTCTTTTTTTCCTCCTTTTTCGGCACCGCCGCCGTTGCCGCACCATCCGCCCCCTCTACTTCCGCTTCCACCTCCGCCTCATCCCAATCCTCCGCGTTCTCGTCCCAATTGTCCAACTCTTCCTCCACCGTCCGAGGCTCACCGACGACCCCTGTCTCCTGGCCCTCGGTCGGCAGCGACGCTCCTCCCACGCCTTCGCCCAGCTCCACGTCCACATCCCCAGGTTCCGCGCCTGGCACCGCGAGGTAGGAGCCCCGCGCCGCGCGCTTGCGCTCGAGCATGCGCTTGTGGTACCAGGTACAAAGGGCGAGCGCGAGACAGGAGCCGGCTTCGTTGGCGACGATGTCGTAGGGATCAAAGTCTCGTCCGTTCTAATCGCGAGTGGGGATGGTCAGGAACTCTTCCGTTGTTGCTCTCTCTTCGCGCAAAGTTGTTGGTATAAGGAACACGTACAGGCAAGACACCCTGGACGACTTCGGAGCCCAGGCCGAGGATAACGGGGCAGACGATCAGAGTGATTTGGAGGGTGCGGCGGCGGGTGGTTTCGAGGATCCAGTAAAACGTGAGCTTGTTTGGTGATCGTTAGCTAGTATCTCTTGGGAGAAGGCTCTGGGGAGCCTTTACCGTCAGGAGGAAGAAGGTGATGAAGTGGAGGGCCTTGTCGCTTTGTCGATACGTCGGGATCTTGTATTTGGAGTCTGCGGGAGCAAGGCCGGCAAAGGCCGCGAAGAGGAAGATGGCCACGAAGGCGCCTAGTATTTGTTTGAGGGGTGCACGCGTTAGCTAAAGGTGAACCGGGGCAGCGAGGTGGTTACGGTCGAACGAAGCGTGTGCATGGTGTGACAGCGGCAGGCAGGCGGCTGTGAGTATCCACGACGTCATGTCGTGTGCGGCTACATGGGGCCAATTCTGGGATATGAGTGTCTTCTGCTTCCATATTCTTGCGCAAACTCCTTCAGTGAATCTTTGAAGATGTTGGGAGGTGCGTGTGACTGTCTGTTTGTCTGCCTGTCGCGCCCTCCTACTCCAGGGCCTATATCGGATCTAAGGGTAAAGAGGTTCGGGAGCTACGGGCACAGCGTACCTGCTACTTGTTTACGGATGCGCATGTCGATATATGCTTCGTTCCCAGCATTCCTCGTATGTATCGGAGGTGCGATTGGGCCACAGAGAGACCACAAGAGCACAGTGCTGTGAGGTCTTCGCGTGGTTGGGTGGTGGTGATGTTCGTGCCTGGCCGCTTTCCAGCTCTCAAAGCTGTTGTTCTTCTGCTACGGCCAGAGGAGAGTCTTGGCATTTACGGCCACCAACCTCGCTCCTCCTCCGTCCACCTCAGTCGATCACAGCGAAGACAGCTCATCCAGCGCAACAACCTCAGGCATCGAATTTCATCTCGAAACCTCGTCGGTGCGATCCTCAAGGCTGTCGTGTTCGATGCGAACGATTTCCACACCGCGCCGACAGTTGTACGAGGCCCTGGCGTCATTGCCAGCTTCCTCTCCGCGCGCAGAGGGGCGTGCCGCCAAGGCCCATTGAAGAACGACCCGTAATGTACGGTGCTTCCAACAACACCTATCGCCCACCATCCCGACACGGTAGTTATGGCGCGCACCGGTTGTCGAATCAGCTCCCGAACGCGATCCAACTCCGCACGCCAAATATGAACGACAGCGACGCCGTGTCGACCGGTTCAGGGAACAATCCGGTCGATGGGGGGGAAACCACCGCGGAGGAGGATATCAGATATGCGCAGCTGCGGGAACGCTACCTCCTCTCCCAGGCGCGTCTGTCGAGTGTCCTGGGCGACGAGCCTGCCGTCACAGGCGATCTCGAAGAAAGTCAAAACAAAGTGACATCAGTCGATGACGATGACAATAACAACGCGCCGGCCTCGCAGCAACCAACGGTCACAAAGAAGCCTGCGAGAGCAATTGACGAGGATGACTATGGCGACGATGACGAGGATGAAGAGGATGACGATGCGACCGCTTCGCCGCTTCAGTCTAGAAGCGGACCACTGCCTACCGTCGGCGCGTCTGCCATCACCGCACCCAACCTTAGCCTCCAACCATACTTTCAAAAAAATACTTTGGAGAGGGTCAGCACCCAGTCCACCGACCAAGGGAAGTCCTCCGACGATGTCCGCAAGATGTTGGAGGAGGACAAGAAGGCGGCGGAGGATGCAGCGAAACGGAGTTTCAATACTATATTCTACACACTGGAGAATGACCGTGATGCCATGCTCGAGCAACAGAAGCTTGACGAGCTGGACCGTCAGGTTGAAAGCGAGACCTCGGCGCAGGGCAACAGCGGCTCCGCCCCGGGTCAACCGCAGCAAGGTTCTTTGAGTACAAGCAATCTTGGAGCTTCCAGTCTCACGCTCAAACACCTCATTGCTAGGATTGATGCGAAGAGGGACAAGGTGAATGCCACGGATGCTCAGCTACGCAGTCTCATCAGCGAGGTCCGCAAGAACCGGAGCAAGTGGGCCAACGAAGACCGCGTGGGACAGGAAGAGCTATACGATGCATTGGAGAAGGTGCTCATGGAGTTGAAGGCGCAGGAACACGCGCATCCCTTCCTGCAGCGTGTCAATAAGAGAGAGGCCCCGGATTACTATCAAGTCATCAAGCATCCCATGGACATCGGCACGATGATGAAGAAGCTCAAGCAGTTGCAGTACAAGTCCAAGAAGGAGTTCGTCGATGATCTCATGCTCATATGGTCTAACTGCCTCAAATACAATGCCGATCCTGCGCACTTTCTTCGGAAGAAGGCTCTGTACATGAAGAAGGAGACGGAGAAGCTCGTACCCTTGATCCCAGACATTGTTGTCAGGGATCGTGCGGAGGTTGAGGCGGAGGAGAGACGGGTGCGCCAGTCGGAGATGGAGGTTGACGGCGGCGAAGATAGTGACGACGGTGCGTCGGATGCTCCCCCCGTAGGCTTTACATGCTTGCTAATCTCTTGTCCAACTAGAAGAACCGATCATGGCATCCCGTGGACGAAAAGCGCCCAGCAAAGGGAGCAAGGGTACCACCACCGCAAGGAAAGCTCCTCCTTCCGGGATTGAAAGCACTCCTGGCGCCGAGGCTAAACCTCCCGTTCCGACGCTTGGCAGCTCGGTCACGCATCTCAAGAATGAGTTCGCGCGGGCTGATTCGGATGCTCCGATGGAGGGGAGTTTGAATGGCTTCACGACCCCGCCACCGGGGACATTAACACCTCTAGGACCGAACGGGACTCTCAACAGTGGTGCGCTTGGGAGCCAGATTGATCCATCAGAAGCTGATGCATCAAGCACTATGGTTGCCCCAGAGGATGCAGACGTGGAAGATCTCGAGTACAAGACATGGAAGCAGGTCACCAAGAAGGATCGGGCTATCATTGCCGCCGAGCGCCACCGGCTGTTCCGTGGGGATCAGCTCAACGTGGATGAGCCTGCCATTCTGAGGACAAAAGCCGGGATGCGCCGCTGGATGCGCCACCAAAAGCAGTCTCAGGAAGGTGAATCTACTGAGGATGCTGATGCCACAGGTGAAGGGGAGGATGGGGCTGGAAAGACTGCGGGCGAAACCCTGGCGGAGGGTATGGAGGGCGACCAGGAACGGCAGCTACCCGATTACTACGATCCTGTCTGCGCGATTCCCGAGCTGCCAGATCGCCTCAAATGGGTCGAGGATTCCAATGGAAATCTTATCGACCAAGCTGAAGAGTTCCTTCGCGTTGTCCCTCAAGGGCAGTTCGTCTCCCCGGAAAGCTCGCTTACCAAGAAGATGGAGGCCAATATGCGCCAGATGCAGGAGACGCGCAAGGTCTGCGCGCGTATCGGAATTGTCCGCCAGATGCAGCTGCAGTCGCAGATGTATCAGAACCAGTTCCAGAAGTACGAGCCAACGCCGTTGGTTGAGCAGGATGTTGACCCTATGGTGGTTTCCGACGATGGTCCGATCATGGCTCGCCATGTGATCCGCGCCGCTCTTCAACGAAGCGTTGGCAAGATCTTTTATCATTCTGGGTTCGAGGAGTTTCAGCCGTCCGCCCTAGAAGCAGTCACCGACATCGCTAGCAGCTTTTTCACCAAGCTGACTCAGACTCTATGCGTCTATCGCGATGCTCCGAAGGTGAAGGCAGATCCAGTCCCAGGCTCGACCGAGCCGCAATGGAAGCCGAGATTCACCCAAGAGGAGTGTGTCCTGCACTGTCTGCATGAAAACGGCGTGGATATTGAGAGCATCGAGACTTATATTAAGGACGACGTTGATCGCTTGAATACTAAGCTTGGAGGCATGCATGAGCGCATGAAGGCCCATCTGGCAGAACTCTTGGTAAGTCAATTTGCGGGATCTCTACGAGGGAAAACAGCTAACCAGCAGCAGCGCCCTGCACTCGACGGCAGTGTCGGAGCCGACGGTGTCGGTGCATTCAACGACGGAAGCGAGCAATTTGTAGGAGGCGACTTTGCCGAGGACATCGGCGAAGATTTCTTCGGCTTCAAGGAGCTTGGGCTCGATCGCGAGTTTGGCTTGGAGAGTCTCAGCGTCCCGCTCCATCTCCTTCAAAACCGCATGCACAACGTGTATCAAGCTCAGAACACTGCGTATGTTCCCAGGCCATCGTATTACTCTCGTACCTCGCTAACAAGCTTCTCCAGTTCCATATCGGCAACTGGAATCGTCCTGGAACAGCCGCCGCCCTTCGAGCCCGTCACCATCGAAAACATCGTCAACGAGATCGGCCTCGTGCAGGACTTCTTCCTTCAGAAGCTCCACAAGAACAACGACCAGCCGCTCATCGAGGACGAGGACTTGCCCGTCAAGCAGCGCTTTCCCAAGCCGCGGCTTCCGCCCACCGGCAAGATCTCGAGCCCCCGCAAGCGACCGCTGCGCGAGCAGCAACAGATGGCGCGCAAGAAGCGCAGGATGGAAGAGGGCAAGGACGTCGACGGTGGCGGTGGCGGTGGTGGCAACGGGGAGAACGCCGCGGGCGGCGGCGGCGCTGGCGCCGTCCGGCTCCCCAAGCCCATCGGTAAACTCAAGCTGGAGATGCCGTCGTCGAACAAGGACAGCGCGTCGGCGGATCCGGAGAAGGAGGAGAATGGCGGGGTGGGCATGATGAGTCCGGAGAGCATCACTGCATAGAGAGGGGGCGCGAATCGGGAGAGAGTAAGAGAGGGCTTTTCCCAGAATACCCCTGTTTGTTATTTTCTTTCTTTTTCTATCTTGCGGTTTTTCATTTTCCTCTTCTTCTTTTCTACCGCACCAAGTCTGCCATTTGCATTTCCGGGTTCTGGGCGGGAGTGAGTGATTTGATCGGTTGGTTTGACAGGGACGGCAAGCGAATCGGCCTGAGGCATTTTCTGGTGGGGATGGGTTCTGGGATTTTCATGGCGAGGGTGGTCGGCTGAAGGGAGGAGAAGGACACACCCCTTCGTTTCTTCTTCTTTTCCTTTTCCTTCTCTTTCTTCACATCGTGCGTTGCTTCTTTTTCTCTCTCTTTCTTCGACGATAACTGTTGTTCTTCCAACTTCTTTTCCTTTCCTCGTGACGTTCCGATCTGGAACAGGTCTTTTCTTTCTTTTCCAACTCTTTTCCGTCAGGTTCCCCCTGTAGAAGGGATGATGCGGCGACGGAGGAGAGCAGAACGCCGGGGAGGCCATCGGGGTTCCCCCTCGTATACATACACCGATGGGATGCTTGGATTTACATACAGGCCTCCCAATCTTTCTTCTTCTTCCCTTCTCCGTTTCCCCCCCCTTCTGTATATTGTATCTAATCGCATCGTCTTATCGCATTGCATCAACACGCATGGTTGGCTGGGTACGTCCCGCAAGGGCGCGGGAGTCTGTTTGTTTTTAGGCCCTTTATCTTTATCTGCTTGTGTTCTTGTATATAGTCGTAGTATAATGAACGGACGCTGTCTTCGGTTCTCGATAAGGACTACTTTTTTCGCTGCTGGATGCTTCTGCCCCTGTTTGTCCATGGTATGGTGGGTGTACGAGAGATGGGTTTTATAGGCAGTGCTGAGAGAGTTGGGAGAGAACTCAACTTAAAAAGAGGTAATCGACCTATTGTGTATTAGCTATTCATCCGTAACTAATATTCCACAAGGACTGCACGTTTGGGGGAGAGAGTGTTTATCCTCATCTTCAGTTTATTGAATATCTTTTCTATATTCGAAAAGAAGGAAGCATCGCAAAACAAAAAATAGATAAGAAACATATAAGAAGTCAAACGCACTACCTCTTGAACTGAAGAAGGATAAACATAGCTCTTATCCTCATCATTAATAAATAATACCGAAAGTCGGGCTGCAGAACGCGAACCTCTTGCCATCAAGCAGCATGGCTACGGGAAGCGGAAGTATATCTGTATGCTTCAGGCACAAAAACTCTCATCCATGGGATGCCTCACGAACGATTATCTACGATTACAGAATCCATTCACGTACTCCGAACACTTGGGAAGCATTCAAGAAGATAAAGGAAGAAAAATAATGATCAATATTATTCACTCCCTCGGCGTATAGGTAGATACCAATTCCCTACCCTCCTCACCCCTCGGAGATCAAAAAAGCAAAAAAAAAGAAGGCCGCACGGAAGCCGACCTTGCACTTGTACAACCGTGGCGCTCGGGATGGGCGTTCGCGCCACCGCCGCTACCGAGTGCCGACGCAAGCGAAGGTATGACGATCGAATGGGCCAGGGGCGCTGATGCAGGTACGACAAACCTCAAGGCTGCCTGAACTGAGATACTATGTAGGTACAATACCTCACCTCCATGGAATTGATCTTATACATATTCCTTTGTTGTTGTTTCGGCCTTCGATGTGAGAGTTTACCTTGATATATATATATGTGGTGGTGCTCGTTGGTTACGGTGTACGGTATGCGGTGTACGGTATCCCGTGCTATACGGTATGGCATAAGGTAAAAACATACGTACGTACTTCCATCAAGAGCAGAATCGCCTGTTAGCAGAACTGACTCCCCAGATTCCGCGCGTCGTGCGGACGAGAGAGAGAGATTGAAACAGCAGAGCTTCGCTCTACAACAAGACCGTCGGACTATCTCCCATCTCGACCACCCGCCCGCCGTCCGCCGCCCGCCCGTTGCCGGCGCTGCCGACCGGCTACCGGGCGGTCTCCGGTATCGCTCGCGCCACGAAAAAAAAGATAGAAAAAGAGTGTCGTCGTATACAGTACCTACGTAGTTTATCGGGCGGTCCTCTTCACGGAGTGACGATTATACGTTATACGAGCTAGCTAGGGTAGACAATTTCTCCATCCCGCTGTTAAACTTCACATCTCCTCCTCTCCTCTCCTCCTCTTCTTCCATTTCCCGTAACGCACCCACCCACTCCGACTCCCACATCCACTCCCCACACCGCACCGCCGCAACAAACCGACCCGCATTGACCCTGCCTGCGTCATCCGAAAACCCCCTTCGACGACGATCCCTCGGTTGGCCTCCACCAGCAGCCGGAACCGAAAGAAAGAACGACCCAGTACCTCCACGCTCTCACACCCGCAAACGAACGAACCTCCCGTCTCGCACCTTCTCCTCCTCCCGCACCCGACGCGCTCTACCGAACACGCACCCTCCCTTCCCCTCCGCATCCGACAACCTGCCCTTTCATTCATGCACCCGCTCAGTCCGCAAATCACGCCCGTGTCCGAGGCCTTCGCCCTGGCCGAGCACGACCCGGCCTACGAGGCCGACCGGCGACACTTCTCCCAGCACGTCTCGCGCTCGCGCAGCCGACAGCGCTCTCGTTCGCGGCACCACGCGGACGGCCACGGTTACGGCCAATCACAGCAGCAGGACCTTGAAAAGGGCAAGGAGGGCCCGCCGTCGTCGAGCGAGGGGGTCTTGTCCCCCTCCCCGCCGCCGCTGCAGGAGGGCGTTGTCGACCCGTTTGGTGAGCAGGATGGCGAGGTCAAGTATATGACGATGGAGTGGTGGTATGTGAAGAGGCTGTCCCCCGCCGGGATCAATTGAGTGGAAGAAAGATCATATAGGCTGATGTGGATATTTCTTCGGAGTAAACAGGCAAGCGGCGATGGTCATGATTGCGGAGAACATCTCGCTGGGGATTCTGTCGTTGCCCGCGGTGCTGGCGGCGCTCGGCTTTGTGCCCGGCCTGATCCTGCTGGTGGGCATTGGACTGCTGACGACGTACACGGCTTTCATGTGGGTTTTCCACTTCTCCGCTTTCTTTTGCGGGACCATCGGTCGCTGACTGCTTTATTGCTTTGTCTAGGATCGGTCAATTCAAGCTCGCACACCCGGAAGTCTTCAACATGGCTGATGCCGGTATGGTCTTGTTCGGCCGGTGGGGACGCGAGATCTTCGGCGCGGCTCAGTTCATTTTCATGATCTTCTGCATGGGCAGCCACCTGCTCACTTTCACCATCGCCTTCAACACCATCACCAGCCACGCGACGTGCACCATCGCCTGGGGCGTGGTAGCCCTGGTCGCCTTCTGGATCCTGACGCTCCCGCGCACGCTCAAGAATGTGTCGTACATGTCCTTCCTGTCGGCGGCCTCCATATTCACGGCGGTAATGATTACGATGATTGGCGTGGGCGTCTCGCCGGCGGAGTCGATCCAGCTGTACGTGACGAAGCAGTCCACCCTGGCACCGGCCTTCCTCTCGGTGGCTAACATCCTCTTCGCCTACGCCGGCCACGTCGCCTTCTTCTCCTTCATCTCGGAGATGAAGAAGCCGCACGAGTTTCCCAAAACCATCGCCACGCTCCAGATCGCGGACATCTCGCTGTACATCCTCGTCGCGACGGTCATCTACCGGTACACGGGCGACAGCGTGGCCTCGCCGGCGCTGGGCAGCACTGGGCCGACGCTGCGGAAGGTGGCGTACGGGATCGCGCTGCCGACGATCGTGATCGCGGGCGTCATCTTCGGCCACGTGAGCAGCAAGTACATCTACCTGCGGCTGTTCGGGCACACGGGCCTGCCGGCGAAGCGGACGCCGTGGGCGATCGGCAGCTGGGCTCTCATCGCCCTCGTCCTCTGGGCGGTCGCGTGGGTGATCGCGGAGTCGATCCCCAGCTTCAGCGACCTGCTCGCCCTCATCAGCAGCATCTTCGCCAGCTGGTTCTCCATCGGCATCCCGGCCATCTTTTGGCTGCACTTGAATTGGGGGCGCATCCGGTCCAGCTGGCGGAAGTGTTTCCTGGCTGCGGTGAACTGGCTCATCATCCTCTTGGCGGCCGGGTTCATGGGCTTGGGCTTGTACTCGAGTGGTAAGGCGATCCATGACGATGCATCCAGCGCGAGCTGGAGCTGTGCGGATAACAGCACGTAACACGCCATGTTTCTTTCCCTCGTTTGTCGTTTTTCCGTTTTCATCTGCAAAACTCGTGCACGTTTGGGCGTTTTATCAAAATTCATGTTTCACTGTATCATAACTTCCCCACTTGGACGTACCGACTGGGGCATTCTGTTACCCAGTCTTCGACGCGGAGCAGTCATCACCATGTGAGGTTTCAGGTGGTAGCCCGTTCACGTTCTGTTTTCCTCGCCTCAAGGCGATCGGGTTGGTGGTCGCTTTGTACGAACCGATTTGCTTTCTGGAGCGAACGTCATTTTATGCGTCTGTCATTATGGGGGAGGTGATGTTGGAAGGACCGCTGCGTTTTCTTTCTGGGAGTTGATTGATGATGATCGATGATCGACGACATTGGTGTGTGGTGTAGTGGAGGAGGAGATGACGTTGGGTCGGTCGCCGAATGTCGTCGGGTTCTGGGCGGGGTTCGGGTCGGGTGCAGTCCGGGGTTTGGCCTCAGGCTGGTCGGCAATATCTTTATATTCTTTAAAGATATCATGACTATCACTACCACGTAACGTGGATGATCTACCTTTTTCTTTTCTTTTCTTTTCCTTCTTTCTCCATGATGGCAGATGGGGGAATCGGATGTTGTTATGGGTGGGCGAACGATTTGGAAGAAGATGGTGATGGCGATGATGTGTTGACTGGATAACTGAGGGTTGGGAATGGAAGAAGGGTATGCTCTTAATGTAAGGATATTGATGGAACTGTATGTATATATGTATGAAGAGGTGTACGATATGAAAATGTCGGCGTCGTTAAGGTGAAAGGGGAAGAGCCTGGTGTCTCGGCAGTTCTTAATCGTATATATATATATATATATATATATATATATATATATCTAAACATATAAAGTATATCACGTATATTGACAGATCTCGATATATCAATATTTCTCAGTTCGATGTTCGCACTCTCTCATTCATACCCTTCGGTTTTGCATCATATGAATACCTATAAAATGAAACTGAAGGTACATAAGTACCCTGTCGGATCGATCTGGTGCTCCCTCATCGGCGTTTGAACCCTCACCCCGCCTTTCCCACCTGCACCTCTCCACCATCTCCACCTTCCGACCTCCACCATCCCCGCGGCCCCCTCCCCCGCTTTTTTTGCTTCACATCTCTCTACCTAATCCCAACATACCGACCGACTTTACCGAACAACCAGCCAACCACCTATTCCGCACTCACTCACCCTACCCTACCATTGCCTATTGGCTAATCGGAGGACGTTCATTTGCCGTCTGTTCGGTCGGTGTTTGAACTTCCTTGCTCTGGGTTTATCTATTGCTCTGGCTCGACTCCCGACAGTTATACGAGTAAATCCAGAAAGAAAGAGAGGAAAAGAAAGAAAGCAAGAGCATCTCGCATCGCTCAGATAATTGAAGTCATCGCCTGCTCTGCCATCTTCGCGCGTTGATGAACGAGAGTTCGAGGCGCAGAAGGTGAAAGATAAGATCACCACTGTAGACCACGGGCGAGAGAGGAGGACGGAGTCGACGGAGGATATCCGTTTCTTTTTCCTTTATTTTCTCCATTCTATTTCTTTCCCTCATTTTTATTGGTCCTTCTAGTCATACTGCTGTGTTCCCGCCACCTGGAGAACGACAGGTCCACCTGTGACTTCCATTTCTTTTTGTGATTCTCACCTTCTTTGCTTTTGTTCTTCTCGCGCCACACGCGAAGTTTGGCCACGAAGACCGACGAAAGGAAGCAAGGACGGTCAAGGAAAGAGCAGAGAACCGGCGCAACGCCAGCGCGGGCGCAGGCAGCAAGAAAGAGAGGGGGAAGGAGGTGGAGGAGGAGTGAGAAGAAGTACCTTAAAGAATGAAGGTCGCAAAGACGCCCTGGTAGGTCCTTCTCCGCCAGAACGAAGCCTCCTTATCCCGCCTCTCAATTGTGTGACTAACGTACCTCACTTCCTCCAGCACTCGATGTCGGAAGGATCATCGGCGGTGTACGTGAGCCCCCTTATCTGCTGTCTTGACCCTCCTCCATCCCCCGCGCGCGGAAACTGACGGGCGGCCTAGGTGATAAGCAGCTCCCCTGCTGCGGCGCGTGTTATATTGCTCGTGCGGCATGCGTGCGGGCTGACGAGACGGGGACGGCGGAGGGGGACAGGAGGGGTGGGAGGAGTCCTTCCGACGGTAGCTCTGATGCTCCTGCTGCTACTGTAGGATTGGGGGTGGGAGGTCCGGGTATGTTCTTTTTCTTTCATTGATTCTCATGCGTTGTTATGCCTTTCCTTTGCGTGATTCATTCCATATTGCAGACTACTTTGTGATGTACGATATCCCTAACAACGTGCCCTTCTCCAGCGGCGCACATCCCCCTATCCACCTTCTCACATGCCTTGACGCCGTCCTCCCTTTCACACGCGCTACCGACACCACCAGGACCCAGAGCGCCGACACCACAGCAGTTACATCAGCAGCACCAGCAGCATTTGACGAACCCGGACGATCTCCTCCAACATGATCCTGCCTTGTATGGCCTGGACGGCGCGCTGTTTGAGGAGCTGGGCGACCATCTGTTTCAGGACTTTGCCGGATGGCAGACCCCGACGGCCGGCAGTGACTGGGGTTTGCAGGAGCACCAGCCGCGAGAAGAAGAACAGCAGCAGCGGCAACAGCAGCAACAGCCATCGTCGCATGGTGCGAGTCAGGGTCCCGTCGTGCAGGTGCAATCGCAGCAGCCGCCGGAGGCGGATGCGTTCGAAGCCTCGCTGCTGGAGCTGAACACGCTGGGACTGGCAGGAAGCCAACCGTCGACAGCGGTGGTTGCGGAGCGACAGTCAAGGGGCTTGCCGTCGTCCAGCCCGGCGCAGATGCACTACTACGCTCAGCCCATGGGCAGGCCGACAAAAGGGTTGGACCAGACGGAGGCGTTGCTGCTCCGATATTACATCGACGATATCTCGCCGTGGGTACGTGGTTCCCCTTTCCGCATCCGCCTTCACTTCCATCAACTGACCTCCCTCACTGGTACCTAGCTCGATATCAGCCTCCCAGGCCGCTACTTCGCGCAGGAGATCCCGCACCGCGCGCTCACGAACCCATGCCTGCTCAACGCCATCTACTCAATTTCAGCCCGCTACCTCGCCCGGCGGGGCAACTTCGACCCGAACGCGTACCTAGGCTATCTGCGGACCTGCATCACCAGCTATACGCACGTCATCCAAGGGCCGCCGTCGCAGGCGCTCGCCGAGGAGATCCTCGCCGTCCACTGCATCCTGCGACTGTTCGAAGGGCTCGAGGTCTCCCTCCTCGACCACTTCCCGGACTCGCCCCTCGCCGAGGCGGTCGACAAAGCCACCACCGCCGCCATCGTGGCCTCCCCGCTGCTCGCCGACGGTGACAGCAATACCAGCAACAACCCCCTCATCCAAGCCATCCTCCGCTCCGGACTGCGACAAGACATCCACACCTCCTTCCGCAAACAAGAAGCCATCCGCTCCGCCCCGGACTCCCTCCTGCGTATCTCCAAATCCCTCAGCGGCCCCGACGGTCCAACCAGCGACTGGGACTGGGCCGACCGGATGCTCGCGCACTGCGTCGACGTCCTCACCTTCTGCTTCCAGCACCCCACCCCGTCCTCCAGCACCCCAACCACCACCCTCTCCTCCCGCCACCGCCAATGGCAAAGCCTCACACACTACAGCCAACAATGGTGGGACCGCAAACCCACCACCTTCAACCCGATCCACTACGCGCCCGGCCACCAGCACCAGCCCTTCCCCACCATCTGGCTGCTCTACGACTGCCACGTCGCGGCCGTGCAGCACTACCACCTCAGCGCGCTCATGCTGCGCGCCTACGAGCCGGGCACGCCGCGGCTAGGACCCCGGCGGCAGGCGTGCCAGGCCGCGCTCGAGCGCGCCGTCCGCGAGCACGTGCGCCAGCTGTGCGGCGTCGCCGTGAGCAACCCGCGCGTCGTCCCCGCGCTCCTCACGGCGTGTCATGGGGTCGCGTTGTGTGGGGAGGCGTTTGCGGAGGGCCCGGAGAAGGAGGCGTTGATGGGCTTGCTGAGGCGGTGTCGGGTGGAGTGGGGGTGGATGACGAGTACGGCGCTGAGGCAGTTGAGGGAGGTGTGGGGGTGGAGGGAGGGGGAGGGGGAGGGGGATAGTGGGGATGTTGGGGATGCTGGTGCTGGGGGGATGGAGGAGGGTTGATCGTTGTCTTTTGTTTCCTTCTTCCTCGGCATTTGATATCGGCGTGTTTGAAATGGATGGGCTCTGTAGAAGGCAGGGAGATGATGGCAAACATGTTGTATATTTTCGGGTATACTTTCCGGAAAATCAGGCACTAGGACAGAGATCAGGCATGATCACGGCATCTCTTGCCAGAGAAAGTAGTGGCTTACAGAGAGAAAACATTGACTTCATTTTCCTATTCCAGTCGAAGAATATCACCCGCACTACCAAGCCATTAAACTAAAGTAAAAGTAGAAGAAGAACCAGAAAACAAGAAAAAAGAAAAGGTATCAGATCCAAACCACCCTCACAAACAATCAATCAATCACCAATTAAACTCCACCCAAAACCTCATACCGCCCTCTCCTTCCCCTTCCCCTTCCCATGTACCTCCTGCACCACCTCCATCTCCTCATCATCATCACCATCATCAATCCCACCCCCCAACTCCACGACCCTCGCCGCCACCGGCGCCAGCGTATTCCGCGCCACCTTGATCGTGCGTTCCAAAACCGCCAGCCGCTCCACATCCACCGAGACCTCATACTCGGCCTCCAACTCCGCGAGACGACGGACGATGCCGCGGCGCGTGGTGCGGGCCTGCTCGAGCGTCATGTCTTTGGGCGCGGTGCAGCCGTGCGGACGCAGGTGCGGGGGTAGGGGTTCGGGCTGTGGAGGCGGTGGTGGGGGTTTGGGGGTGGAGGGCCCGGCGATGGTGGGTGATGGGGGTGGTTTGCTGCGCTTTTTGAGCGAAGCGAGTTCGTTGCTCAGCTTCTGCTTGTCGGTGCGAAGGGCGGTGTTGCGCTGGTCGAGGACGGTGTTGTTGCGCTGGAGGACGGACTGCGCTTTCTCGAGGACGGCCTGGTGGCGGGTCGCTTCCACGTTTGCCGTCCGAAGACGTTCAATATCAGCGGCAGAGTCTTTGAGCTGATTCTCAAGGTTTGCCTTGGCTTGCTCGAGCTGCTGGACTTGTGCCTCCAACGCCTGACTCGCTTTCTGGGCCTCTTGCCCAAGGGTGGACTTGATCGTTTCGAGCTCAGTCTGCTGGCTGGTAGCATCCGCGCACGACGTCCGAAGACGGTCGTCATCAGCGGTAGACTCCTTGAGTTTCCGCTCCAGATCTTCCTTCGCTTGCTCCAGCTGCCGGACCTTCTCTTCCAAGGCACGCTCACCAGCCTGGACATCTTGTCGTTTCCTCTTCTCGGCCTCCCTCCTCTTCTTCTCTGCCTCCTGCCTCTCGACCTCCTTCTTCTCCGCCTCCTTCTTGAACTTCAGGGCCTCCTCCTCCGCCCTCTTCTTCTCGGCTTTCGCTTTCGCGAGCTCAAACTCCGCGCCCTCCTTCTCCAACTTCGCCTTCTCGAACTCCGCGAAGATCCTCTTCCGTTCCTTCTGTCCCCTATCCGATCGCTCCATCACGATCTTCCTCTCCTTGTCAAGCTCAGCGCGGAGCTCATCAGCAACGCGCTTCGTCTCCTCAAGCTGGGCCTTGAGTTCCTCGCCCTGCTTGTCCTTCCCATCCACCGCCTCCCTCAACGCCTCTGCCTTCAACAGAGCGTTCTCCACTTCCAGCGCCCGGATCCGCGCAGCCGCCACCGCCTCCTCCTCCCGTTTCTGGGCCTCCACGCTTGGGGTGGCATCTGAAACGGGGGTTTCGACGGTAGCAGCAACAACAACGGAACCAGACGCATCGGCAGCGGGGATCGGGGAAGCGGGAGTGTCGTCGGTGAAGTGGACGCGGCGAGTTTGGTCGGATTGTCCGGGGTTGAGATTGGATTTGGGGAGACCAGCACCAGAAGCAGATGACGATCCCGCGGACGAGTCGGCTCCAGAGGTGGGGACAGTGCTAGAAGACGACGTGGTCGAAGAAGAACCAGAACCGGACGCAGGGCCCGAAGCACCCTGATCATCGCCACGGTCCTCATCATCACCATGATGATCCGATCCCGAAGGACGAATATCATCACCACCATTGGCGCGCCTCAGATTCTCTCTGCGCTCCAACTCCATAACGCGCTGCATGGCCTCCTCCCACGCCTTGCGCATCTCCTTCAATTCAGCTTCAGACTGCTCTTCCGATGCCCTCGCGTTCTTGAGTAGTGATTCCGTGGCCGCATGCTTCGCTTTCTCCACGCTGAGGTCCGCTTCCGCCGAAACAGCGCGGTCCCTCCACTCGGAGACATCTTCCTCAACCACCCAAATAGCGAGTTCTTCGCGTTCGGCCGCGAGCTCCACGCGTTCAGCCGAAGCCGCTTCGCGATCCGCCTTTGCGGCCTCAAGGTCGATTTCGATCTCCCGTCGATACTCAGCCAAGCACTTCACTTCGTCCTCGATCGACGCTTTCTGGCGAGCGATCAAAGCGGCCCAACTCTGAAGCCTAGCCTCCTTGGCGTCAAGTTCCGCGTCGCGTGCCTGTGCCGCGGCCCTGGCCTGGTCCTGCTGGTGGCGGGTCAGGAAGCCTGCGTCGCGAATGCTACGCTCGGCGACCCGTTCCGACACCATGCCGGCGGTCCAGGGGATGAGAGCACAAAGAACCGCGTAGGTCGGCTCCGCGATTGGCTCCGTCGTAGCGACGACGAGGAACAGGCGGACCGCGATGATTGCAAGGACCATGATGATGCTGGCGATGAGGGTCGTCTTCCGGGCCTGGTAGTTGCGAGCGCGTCCGAAGATGGCTGCTTGACTCCAGAGCGCGGTGAGAATGGCGATCCAGGGAAGCGAGTAGACGAAAGGCCAGAAATGCTCGCCCGAAAACAAGACCATTCCTGGAGTGATGACTGGTTTGGAGACATAGAAATGTCGAGTGGGATCCGACACGTTAGGAATCGGCGTGGCCTCGTCCTGAAACGAAGGCCGACAGGTCGTGGCTTCAATTTGTTGGTATACCGTGACCGTTTCCGGGGCTGGAGAAGAGGTAGGGATGTGGTCTGGAACATCAGCGAAGATATTGACCGAGGCACCGGCGGTGGGGAAGGACGTGATGGTGCTTTCGTCGGGCACGTCCGGTGTGAACGGAGGCATCTCCTCCGCGAGCGAAGAAACCTCTTCCGGCTTCTTGCCCCATGGCCAGGCCCGCCAGGCGCCGACGAAGACGCACCAAGCCAAGCCATGCTTGCCCAGTGTTCGGGCGCTGAGGGCCATCTTGACGGTTATTCTTGTATTGGGCTGAACTGGTGTTCTTGTGATGATGTGGAAGTGGCTTTTGTCGGAGCCACCAAGGGAGAATGAATATCAACAGCGACGTCGATTGTCGTCTGCGACGTGAAAAGAAAGAGTCGAAGTAGATTATCGAAATGCTACTGTTCGTGTGGTGGTATAGACGGAAGTCAACAGCGACAAGTAACGGTTGACCGCGACGTGGGAAGGGAAGTGTATATAACAGCAAGTCGTCGGAATGCTACTGTACGCGGACAGGGAAGCAGGGAGACAGACAATGTCGCGTTTCGTTTTCCGTCGTTGTAAAGGGAAGGAAGAAAGCCGGGTGTCGTGAAAGTGAAAGGGAGACTGCGAAGTCGTCGGCTTGAACGGAACGGTGTGGTTGTTGGAGGAGAAAGGAAAAGGTCGAAGGGATGATGGGGGAGAGGTGAGGTATTTAAGGACTCTGCGCTAGCCTAAGGAAATATAGAAGGTGACAGGCAGAGCAGGTATATCGGCGGTGACTGTGACAGTGAAGTTGAAGGTGAAGCAAAGGAAAACGCAACGCTGCAGCGACGGGCGGCCTGTCACGGAACGCGCATAACAAAGTACCCGACCTCAAACAAAACAAACGACCTCGCGCGAAAGTGACCTGAACAAAGGATAAAAATGAATGGATTTGAATAGTGACAATTCGATAGTAACAAAGACGGTGAATACAATGACACCAATAACAATCATTGGATGAAGCACACAGCTACTCACTCATACGTGTCAGTTTGGGTACCTATCCCCCAGCGAACAATGCCTTTCGAGCAAGCAAGAGTGTCAGCCAACTAGTTCAAGTTTGTCAGAACGAAGGAAGAAATCCTCAAACCATGCGTAGTCCATCTACCATGCCAGTCCACAACCGCACAGCACTCCGAACCACGCGCAGCGACGAGGAGCACGCAGATCCGATATACGAAGCAAAACGACGACGACGCATCGGACTCAGCGAGAATAGTTAGTATGCCACCCTCACGTCGACGAAGAGCGGACTCACCGACAGCCATATACCCCCCGGAAGATGCAACCACATTTTCACAGGCTCAGGTCATCTGCCTGATCCATCTCTAGATCATAAGAAACCTCTGCGTCCAGCACAAGCAGTAAGCCCACAGAATCATTAAGGAAAAGAAGAAGGAAAAGCACACTCACCCTCAACACTCCTCCCCCTCCCCCTCCCCATCCTTCACCACCCCATCACCAACACCCATCAAATCATCCAACCCAAACCCCTCCCTCAACACCCCCAACACCACCCCACTCATCCCCGCCTCCCTCCCCCTCTCCTCAATCTCCCCCCACATCTCCCTCGCAATCCTCTCCCTTACCCTCTCCCTATTACTCCAAACCCTCAACTCCTCCCTCACCCTCTCCCGCTCCCTCACCTCCACCCTCGGGGCCTCCCCACCACCACCCCTCTTCCTCAACTCCCTCACCCTCTCCTCCAACCCCTCCTTCTCCCCCCTCAACCCCCTCACCCCCTCAACCAACTCCCTCACCCCCCTCTCTTCCCCGCGCGCCACGATCTGCGCCCGCAACCCCCGCTCCTCACGGCGGAGCTCCTCCAGCCGCTCACGCTCCTCGCGAATCGCCGAATCAAGGGCAGCCAGCTCGTCCGCGCCCACCGGCTCCGTGGCTTGGAGGCGGTGGTACACGATCTGCTTGCCGGCGGCGCGGCCCACGATGCGGCCGTGCTCGTGCAGCTCCCGGAGCGCTTTGGTGGCGGCCGCTTTGCTGACGCGGTTGTGTAGGTTGGCGCTGATGTCGGTGGCGGAGTAGGGGCGGCTGGGTGGAGGTGAGTGGGTGGTTGAGAGGGGGTTGGATGGACGTGGTGTGGTGTGGTGGGCTTACTTTTGCTCGACGAGGTAGTCGAAGACGGCGGTTGTGGCGGCGTCGCCGGTGAGTTTTTCGGCGGTGGTGCTGCCGGTTGCGGGAGCCGAGGACGATGACGATGAAGCGACGGCGGCGGTGGTGGTGGCCGACGGTTGAGGTTTGCGAGGCGCCATGGTTTGCTGATACTGTCAGTTGGATAGGGTAGATGTTGACGTCGTAGTATTGACCTGCGTATACGTCCAGTTGCGGTGGGATAGTTCAAGCGTAGAATGTAGAAAGTGAGCGACGTCAAGCAGAACGACGTCAGTAGGTATGACATAATGTAACCATCGTAAGGTACCTCTACGTACCTACCCAATATAGACAGAGCGATGAAAACTGAAGAGGTCGAAAGTAGCCTCAGGCAGAAAGGCAGAAAGATGAAAGTAAGACAAAGAAAGGGAAATAATTCCACGGCAAGATAGTAGAAAAGGGATTCAGATCACGTCCTCACCTCCCAAACGAACGGGCGTACGTGAATATCATACTGAAGAGGAGAATAGAAAACCCCTCTATTGAACCCTCGATCAAAACGGCGATGGAGATACCAGCATGGGGATTGACATCTTGGCCATATAGCGTCGTAGGAGGAGCAGTAACACGGGCAAAAGAAAGGGGAAAAGAAGGGGAAAGAAGGTATGAACAGAAACCCCAAAAAGAAGAGAAGAAGAAGGATAAAAAAGGAAAAGAAAAAAGAGAAGTCCATCAGTAACGTATGAATCTGACAAGACATGAAAAAAAGAAAAGCATACCTATCCCGCTATGCCCCACAACCTACAACCAAGACGACTGACGAAAAGACGAGTAAACAACGCTCATGATAACGTTCGGCATAAAAAAGAAAGAAGAAGAAAAGAAGAGATCCACCTTCATATGGCGGTGACGGTGGTGATAGGGAAACGTCCACTTCCACATCCACCACGTGATCCATCCAAGACGCTCACCGTCCTCTTTCTCCTCCTCATCCCTCCACTATCCAACCACCCACCGCTCATACCTCCCACCATCCTCCCTCCCCATACCATAAGGTAGTTCCTCCTCACATAATAACCTGCAAACACACAGATTAGCAAACCCGCGACCCCCCAACAGGAAAAAAAAAAAAAAAACGAAAAGAGGAAAGAAGCACTCACACAATCCCCCTCACTCTTCGTAACCGGAATCCCCATATCCTCAAACGTCTTCGGCCCCGACGAGCTTCCCGGTTTCGATCCAGCAGCAGCAGCATCCCCCGTCCCCGTCGTCGTCTTTCCCGTCCCCGCCGTCTTTCCCGCCCCCACCGCCTCACTCGTCTTCCCCGGTGTCGGTCCCGGACCAGGATCCAACATACTCGGCCTCCCCCCAGCATTACTACTACTAACCGGCCGTCCCGCACTCCCGGGTCGACTCCCATTCCCAGTACCAGCAACCGGCGTACCCCCCCTCCCCGGCACCCCCGGCAGGACCTGCGCCGTCGACTGTCGCGCAGGCGGGGGGGACATCGCACCACCCCCCTGCCCCAGTTGCCCCTGGCCCTGCCCATGATGTCGTTGCTTCGGCAACGGCGCCTGAAACCCAATATCCATCCCGCCTCCAGCATGCTGAGGGGGTGGTTTCTGCAGGCGACTGCGGCCTCCCCCACTGCCCCCAGCACTGACCCCATCGTAAGGGGAAGGGGCTTGGTACCCCAGATCCACGCTCGGGCCGGCAGGCATGCGGTACCCTGCGCCCGGCGCAGGACGGGTGTTGGTGGCGCTCGCCACGCGGCGGCCAGTGGCGGCGGGATCATTGAGGGTGGTGGCGGCGCGGGGCGGGGGGCCGTACGCGCCGGCGGAGGCCATGCGGCCGCCGGGGGGGCCGCCTTGGTCGGCGGTGAGGTTGGGGTTGATGGTGAAGGCGGAGGAGGGGCGGTGGGGGGCGGCGGCGGAGGAGGAGGAGCGGAGCTCCGGGACGAAGAAGCCGCCGGATGGATGACGGGAGGTGTGGCCGGGGGCCATGGGGGGACCGTCCTGGGTGGGGTAGGGGGCGACGGTGGCGGGGCGGTCGTAAGGTGCGCCGGCGGCGGAGGGGGGTTTGTCGGAGAGGGGGTAGGGGGCGGTGGAGGAGGATCGGGGAGGGCGGACGCTCATGGGGGAAGAGAGGGTGGTCGCGGGCGAGTTGGGCATGCTGTGATCGGAGATGGTCGGCATGGCCGGCACGCCCGCGCTGGTGGTTCGGAACCGTTCCGGGCGGCCGCCACGCTTGGAGCCGTACTGCGACTTGATCCGGGAGATGGCGACGTTCTCGTGGTCCTTCTTCGACAGCGTGCGCTTCATCGAGATGCCCTCGATCCGCGACTCGGCGTCCTTGTTGCCCTTCCGCGCCGCCTTCTCGTACCACTCCATCGCCTTCTCCAAGTTGACCGGCACGTACATGCCAATCTCGTAGAAATAACCCATCGCAAACTCGGCGGTGGGCAAGCCTCCCTGCGCCGCGCGCGCCGCATATGTATAGGCCAACTCCTCGTTCTTCGGGAACACACCCTCGTAGCCGCACAGGAACCACTTGCTGATGGCCATGTCAGCCTCGATCTCGCCCTGGCGCGAGGCGAGCGCGTTGTAGTGCAGCGACAGCGCCGGGTTAAACTCGCAGCCCAAGCTGCACAGCTCGTACGCCGCGCCCATCTTCAGCTGCGCCTTGGAGAAGCCGAGGTAGGCCGCCTTCTCGATGTTGCGCCGGGCCTCGGCCTCGTTGTAGGGGAGGTACATCTCCGGCACCTGGATCTGCGGCAGCTCCCGTGCTTGCAGCATCCCCAGCACGTACGCGCCCTGCGGCGCGTTCTCGTCCGCCGTCGCGGCCGCCTGCTGGATCAGCTGCACGCCGCGAGCAAAGTCCTGAGGCTGCCCGTGCTGTCCGAGCAGCGTCATCATCCCCAGTCGATAGTTGGACGCCGAATCGCCCATCTCCGACCCACGCTTGTAGTGCTGAATCGCCTTGATGGGATCGTTCGAGCTCTCAAACTGCATGCCGATGCGATACTCCGCGCGTGCGTATCCCTTGTCCGCGGCGCGGGAGTAGCACCGAAACGCCTCCTTCTTATCCATGCGCATGCCGAACTTGCCGAACTCGAGCCACATGCCGCGCATGAACTCCGCCTTCGGGTGGTGCTGGTCGGCCAGGAAGCTGACGATGTTCATCGCGTCGACGCGGAGCTGGTGCTCCACCTGCGGCGTGCACGGCCGCGGCGGCTGCGTCTCCGCGATCCGCTCCTCGTGCAGGATGGCCGCGTCCACATACGAGAGCGCGTCCTGTGCCCACGCCAGCTGCATCTCCGGGTCGTTGGAGTTCAGCACCTGGACCCGCGCGTTCTCCAGCACCGCCTCCTTCTCATCGTCCGAGGGCGGCACGTTCGGGGGGCGGTTGGGGATCTTGGGGAAGGGGGAGAAGTACGGCACGTCGGCGCCGGTGCTGAAGTTGTGGTAATCATGGCTCGACGACGGCGGCGACGGGTTCGAGGAGACGACGGTGGCCATGCTGGACTGGCGCTTGGGGAAGGGCGCGTTGCCGTTCTGCGCCGCGTTGCCGTAGACGGGACTCATGGGTTGTCGGGCGACGCCGACGTGGGCGCCGGCGATGGGGGAACGGGCGGAGTTGCCGTCGATTTCGAGACGGGCGAGGTTATCTTGGATGTTTTCGGGGACTTCGGGCATCAACCTGGGCGCGAGAGTGTCAGCGTCAGCATGGGGGCGGTTTCACAGAGGGGACGAACGGATACAGCTGCGGGAGGGGAGGGGCGTCTCGGGGAAAGCTGGCGATGGAAAAAGGAGACGGGCAGAAAAAGAAGAAGAAGAAAAACTCACCTTTGAGGAGCAGGAGAAATCACTTCGGGAGAGTGCGACGGCATCCAGTAGTCATCCTGACCGCCGGGGATGAAGGTGGCTGTTTCAGTGGTCGGGAAGCCGGGTTCAGCTGAAGGAGCTCAAAGGAACAATAACGGAACGAAGGAGGAGGAGGAGGATGAGGAGGGGCTTGGGCTCGTGGGCGAAAAAAGGAGCTGAAGGAGGGACCACTCACCACCTAAGCCGGCCTGGTGGTGGCTCATTGTTTTGGTCGTCGTCGTCGTGCGGACGGACGGTGGCTTGCAGGATACAGGAACAGGCGGAAGGGGGGATTAAGGGGGGCGTTGGAAAGGATGAATGTATGAAACCGATCCAGCCGTCGGAGTGCAGCGCAAAGCCGTACGGTACCGCGACGGCGATGAAGGAGGAGGCAGTGTGCAGTGTGGTAAATAGTGGCAGTAGTGGTAGACTGGAACTGGACTGGGCAGCGGGATGACCGACCGACCGGGGTGTGAGCCGTCGGGCGGTGCCCGTGGGTGAGTATGTAAGCCCGAAATACCTCAGGTACCCTTATAATAGGTAGTTACCGGACCACGGAAGCCGCGGAAATACCTACGCAGTACATCCCCCTACTAGTACCTAAAATAAGCTACTATTTACAGTAAAATTAGCTGTAACGTTAGTAGTGTTTATAAATAGAAGAGCAGGATGAAGAGGAGGTTGCCGGTAGCCGGTTACCCCGGTTTCTGCCCCCGGGGGGCGTCTGTACATATACACATTGTAGCTCGGGGCTACATGTTCATACAACTACAGCATAATGTACCTCTCTGATGGCAAAATCCCAAGCCATCCGTACCCATCGATACCTACAGTATCCCCAGACGACAACAGTAAGGGTAACAAAAAAAAATGATCATTTCCTTCCTATTGGCAGTCCTAGACGGCAATTCTTCATCGGGGCACGGTGGGTGAAAGTGGTAGGTAGACGCGCTATGCTGTAGTGTACGATGAGGGAGACGACGTGGTCAGAAGGTGAAGTACATACCTACCTACCGTAGTACTAGGGTCATCGAGGCGGGCATAGTAGATAGACGGACGATGTTGTATCGTATATTATCCGTGCTCTAGGTACACATCCATGTATGTCTCACACAAACCCGACAATCCCAGTCGAGAAACCCAGTCGAGAAACCCAGTCGAGAAACCCAGTCGACAAAGACAGACCCCGCCGACAAATCCAGACCGACCAAGACAAAGAAACAGAAACAAAAGACAGCAAAGACAAAAGACAGCAACACCACATGCCCTCTGCCCTCATCTCAGCCTTCAGAATCACAGGACGCTTGAGCACTCTGATCCAGTGTGTGACGAGGGAGAAATATTATACCGATACATCCACACGTGGATAAGGTAGATTTAATGGCGTTCGATTCAAGTACATAGATACTCATATAAATGTAAAACGTGAAACACCTCAACTGACAAATACATACACACACACAAACACCATCACTCTCCCACCTCACCAACCACACCCTCATACCTCCCCATCGCCCCTCCCCCCATGCTCACCCTGCTCACCCTCCTCCTCCTCCTCATTAACCTCCACCCGCTCCTCCCCCCCCAACCCCCCATACCTCCCCCTCCCCCCCAACTTCCCCTTGCCCCTGCCCTCCGCCGCCTCAGCCGCCAACACCCAACTCAACCTCCCCGCCTCGCATCTCCCCCTCTCAACATCCACCCACCAAACCAACGCCGCCGGGGCGCCCACCAGCACCGCCAAAAACCAAAACGCCGGGCGAATCTCGCCCGCCCGATCCGTAATCACACCCACCACCGCGGGTCCCACAACGCTACTGCCCTTATCCGTGATCGCATAGAGGGCAAAAAACGCCGCTTCGTAGCCGGGCGGGACCAGCTCCGCGAACACGCTGCGACAATACGACGACAGGCCGCCGAGGACGAAGCCGTACACCGCGGCGAGGGGGTACATTTCCCACGCCTGCTGGAGGCCGAACACGCCCGCGCGGCGGACCGCGGGGACGTAACCGAGCAGGCCGTACAGCGGGACGAGTTCGAAGAGGGCGATGCAGGCCAGGACCGTCTGGGCGGGGTGGAGGCCGGTGAGGATGGAGAGGCGCGACCAGGTGAAGGCGCCGGTGATGCCGGCCATGGTGGCGATGACGTTGATGAGGGCGAGCGCGGCGGGCTTCATGGCCAGCGAGGTTTTGGCGAAGAGCACCGCCGTCCCGGACACGGTCGCGATCGCGTCGGAGATGAGGAGCCAGGCGAGGAGGAAGAGGATGACGTCGCGGAGCCGGCGGGCGTGCAGGATGGTGCGGTAGAGGGAGTGCCAGGAGTGGGTGAAGTAGGCGCGTGCGGTGCGGATGGTGGACGCGCGGGTGTGCGGGGGGAGGGCGAGGGGTGGTCCGGGGCGTGCGCGCAGCCAGAGGGCGGCGGGGATGGTGAAGATGAACCACCAGGCGCCGATGACGAAGAGGACGAGGCGGAGAGAGAAGTTGGTGGAGGAGGTGAGGATGATGAGGAAGATGGAGAGGGACTGGACGAGGAGCGCGGCGATGTAGCCGATGCCGATGCCGTACGAGGAGATCTTCGTGGAGAGCGCCAGTCGGGCGGAAGGGGTTGATGCCGACACCGGGTTGGGGATCGTCAGATCGGGGTACTCTGACTCATCGGGGATCAGGGCGGTCGTGGAGTCGGCGATGCTTTCGACGGTGGTTTCGTGGTCACGGAGATGGTTGGAGAGCTGCGCTTCTCGAACCAGAGCTTCGTTCTCTTCCTCATCCCGATCCGACGCGTATGATTCGTCGTCCGAGCTCGTAGTCGCCTCCGCAAATTGCACGGTGGGATGATGGCGGACAAGGAGCGGCAGGAAGGAATTGAGAAGGACGAACGATGCGCCAAAGCAGGTATTCGCAATGATGGCGAGCAACGCGGCCAGCATGTAGACTCGGGGCCCGGTAGGAAGAAACAGCATGGTAGCGATCGCGCCGGTGAACGCAAAACAGAGAAGAAACGTCTTCCGGAAGCGGCCGTGGTCGGCGGCGCCGGACATGGAGATGATCAACAAGGCCTGCAACAGGACACTGATGGAGAAGGTGTACATGGCGAAGCTAGCGGTGTTGATCTCCATTCCAAGGATGTAGACGACGCATTGTGCATTGTTGCCGGATGGGACATCGGTGCTGGTAATATTCGCGTCGGGTGGGGGTCCGTTGAATGTGTTGGTGCATGGTATAGTTTGGTCAGAGAGCAGTACGCCGCGTTCGCGTGCAAGCTGCTCGAGAGTGATTGGGATGAAGGAGCCTACGGAGGGAAGTAACTGTTAGCCTTCCTGACTACCTGCGGGGAGACTGTTGCGTATATAGCTTCTTGTCGAGCCAAAAGTCACATCGCATCACGCCGATACCCATGCTGTAGCTTGTTCGCCCGGCCATGTTGTTCTTGGATGGCTACGGACTCGTCGCCTTGACATCGAGAGCGGCGCGACGTAGATGGACATCAAGGTGGGGGCCGAGCGGGGACCACGGTCACTGTTGGAGAGTGCTTACCAACTCCGCAAACGACAAACACCTAATGAACCAGTTAGCAGAGCATCTTGCACAAGTCGGGGTATTAAGGCCATTTTCATACCTCTGCAGCCCATCCATAGATATAAAAACCAGCGAGCTCTCTCGTGGATGTCAATCTCCGGTCCTCGCCCAGATAAGCCGCACGCGGGGGCGATGGGGAGTCCATGGTGCTAGAGGATTCGGAGACGCTCTGCTCATCATCCGCCTCGTTAGAATGAGACGATTCCGGGAAGGAGGCGGCCTTGGAGTGCGTGGAGCTGTCGCGGAGGAGTTCGTAGGGAGGAGGCGGATGGCGAGGGACCATCGTTGAGCGCGCGCGCGATAAGCGGTGTGAGGGGCGCGAGGATGACGCAGGGATGTATGTATTTAGTAGTACCAGGGCTCACAGTCGAATGCGCGAGGCCATACCGTACAGTACGTACGGTCGTCAAGTCAATCGCTCGACCGCGCGAAAGAGAGAGGGAGAGGAGGGAGATGAAGTAGCCGGCGGGACTGCTGCCAGCAAGCGCCCGGCAAGGAGCATAAGAAGCAAGGCACAAGGCACAAGATCGCCAGGTGAAGGGAAGGAATGGCGATAGCGCTTCGCGGGTGTGAAGTGGCAGCACCCGCAGCATCACCGCAGCTCCACACATCAAACGGCAGCCCGCATCGTCAAGGGTTGTCGATGGTTGAGGCCTATGGTACAGTGTAGTTGATATGGTAGAATGCAGAACTTCTCTTGACCGTCATTCTCAGATACTGTACATACAACAAGGTCAATCCCGTTCCGTTCGTGAGGGCAGAGCCTGACTCGCTCGAGGCAGGTCCGCAGGTGGGAACACAGCACGCTCGGCAATGCGCCGAGGGACAGGAAGATACTGTAGCATGTCGTACGTGATTATATACAGCAGCAAACTCATCAGGCAGGAAGAAGAGGGGAAGTTCAAGCTGCTTTATTTATTTATTAGTACCTTCAGTATTATCTACCTACTGTAGTCATTCTTCACTCTTTGTTCTCTCTACAACCTTCGAGCCAGATCCCTGCCGCTGACTGGACACCAAGCAAAGCGGCGGGAGGGAACAAGAGGGGCCACCGCTTTTGATTCGAGGGCAATCATGGTGAAGGACCGGGTGTCACGGTTGTTTGACACGACAGGACCACGGCGAGGAGAAACAAAGGAATGCTGGAGATGCCCTTTGGCCCTCTGGCCCTGGCCCTGGCCCTTGAACCTTGGCCCTTGGCCCTTGGCGTAATGGAGACAGAACCGCCAAGACTGGCCCACCGCCGGCCTGTCGGCCTCTCAGCCCTCTCGGCCCTCGCAAGCCCAGCAGGGCACGGCAGGGCATGAAGAAGCGGTGCGGCTCTCTCATCATCCATCACCACCCACTGCAACTGTCTTTCCTCCCCGTTTCACCTCCGTCACCACCAACCACCTACCACCCACCACCCACTTCACATCCGACCAGGCCCTTCACCCTCTCCACAACACCCGCCCTGTCCTGCGATCGATCACCTCCACGTCCGCGTTTCCTCTCCGCCCGTGCAACTCCTCCGCGCATTCCGTTCCCGTACCCTGGACTCGACTGCATTCCTTATCACCGCCGCCGCACACTCCGCGCGTGCCGACAGCACCTTTGCCTCGTCCGCTCCATACCCGCTACCCTGTTCTACACACGCGCATACGTCGCATACATCGCGCCCGCCCAATACGACCTTCCGGTTCCTGCCAGCTCTTCCGTTGCGCCTGGCTGCTGACGCCGAGCCCGGCTTCTAACGCCTCTGTCACGACTGCAAGATATCGTCGGAACAGACCCACGGTGGTGAAGGAAAGGGAGGCCCGGTGGGGAAGGAGGTTGGAGAGCGACTCGGCGGAGCGACGGATCACAGTCCTACTACTATGCCCGGCATCCTCCTAAACATGAATCAGCATGGCGACAATGCAACCGCGGGCAATAGCAACCCCGGGCGGGCCGAGCAAACGAACAATGACGGACGGGCTTTCTTGAATGGCAACCACCGCGGACCCCAAGCCGACGGGACCGCGCATCTCTCAAACGGTGTCACGGCCAACGGGTTGGCGGATTCGGTCGACTACGAGATCCCCTCCGCGGGGCAGGTGCAGATCCCGCAGTCGATGTTCGACTTGCCCCCAGGCATGTTTCATGTCACGGAAGGGTTCATCCCGCTCGGGAAGCTCATCGCTCGATCGGTCCAGGACACCTTCACCAAATTGACGGAGACCATCGAACAAACGGCGGAGATACCGGTGTCGGGTTCCAACGTGGCGGTCACGAATGGCGCGCTGGCGAATGTGACCGATTCGTCGGCGGCAAGCATCAAGAAGAAGAAGAGGTTCCTGGAGTTTGCGAAATCTCAGATGGAGAGATTCGTACAGCTGCTTGTCATCTCGCAATGGAGCCGGAATGCCAAGGATGTATCGAAGCTGATCGACCTTTCTTTCTATCTGCACCAGCAACATGCGGCGATGGAAGATGCGGCTGCATGGCTCATTCAGATCAGAAATGACGTCCAAGGAGCGAAGTTGCCCCAGCCTGATATCAAAACGGCGCTTGAGGTTCTCAGTACCGGCAAAGCCTCATGGATGCCAGATGTAAGGTCATTGAATCCGTTTTCTCGTGATTGCTCTCTGACATGTTCTAGCTCGGCTACTTGCCCCCCGATCCGCTGACGCCTCAGCGGATACTCAAAACATTGCGCACCATCAATACCCTCCTTTCCATCCGACTGAACCTTCACGAAGAACTGCCACCGGCCATGAAGAACTGGTCATTATCGTCCGGCAGAGCAACCTTCGTCATCGACTCGGAGTTTGAGCTGGACCTCACAATCGCGAGCGAAGACACGAAATCACCGTTCTATTTCATCGACCTCCGTTTCCTCTTCACTCCCGCCCCCGAGATACCCGAGCCGTCCCCCTTCCGCACCTTCCTCGAACTGCGAGTGAATGAGATCCTCGCCTCCCCAGCAGGCCTCAGCGGCTGCTATGATTTCCTTCACGATTTCGTCCTGACGCAGAAGATTGTTACCCTGCGCCGACAAGCGGTGCAGATGTCCATTTCGGCATGGGCGAATTCCATTCGACTGGACCCCATCCATCGGTCGCTGGTGGTTCAGTATTGGACCCCGTTGAACGGCCCGAAGAGTTGGATTGAGATAGGCATCGTGAGCGGGAGGACGAGGAGCAGCAAGGATGCGTGGAAGGGGCCGAGTCCGCCATCGTTGGCCGTCCGATGGTTCCGAAGTGGGGTTGAGCGGAAAGAGGAGCGGCTGGTGTTCAACTGGAAGAAACTGAGCATGGAGCGTATCTTGAAGAAGATCATCGCTCTTCACATCAGCTCGCTCTTGACTGCCATCAAAAAGTCCCTCGTCGAAGCGGCAGCGGCATCAGCTGGGACGAGCCTTGTCGGCAGGCTGAAAGTGTCCAGCTCAGAACCAGCCGATTGCTCTTTGGAGCTTGGGTTCCACAACATGAAAGAGCTTGTCCGCGTTAAGGTCGAGTCCAAGACCGGACGTTTCTCGGTGCAACCCATCTCCGCATACACTGTCCAGTACGAGCAGCTTCTCAACAACTTGCGCGACCGTCCGGCCGACGGAGCCCGTGCGTTGTATCGACTGGTCTGCAACCTGCACCGACATGAGATCGAGAAGCGCGGCGAGCAGTGCGGCTGGAAAAAGATCAAGTTCCACAACCTCCGCGGCGAGGTCGTGAAGGCGATCCGCGTGGCGTTCAACCGACCGGACATCGAGTGCTTCAGCTTTTTCCGAGGGTCGAATTGGAAGACGCAATGGGCGTTGGCGCTGACGGTCGGCATGAAAGGAGAGTCGTGGTGGGTGGTCGAGATGAACAAGGAATCGGAGGCGGTTCCAATCTCCAGCGTTCAGGAGCTGCAGAAGGAGCATCTGAAGTACGGCCATGCGTTCTTCACCCCGGAGATCCTCCACCGGATCGAGCGGGTCGCGGTGATGAGCATTACGCTTTCCACCCTCGACCACGAGCTGCAGCAACGAGGCGTCGACCATCTGCTTCCCAAAGACACAGATCTCCACCCGCCTCCGGGTTTCCTTCCCAAGATCTGCGCCGGCGAGCCGACGGTGTTCGCGAAGATATCCGGTCTACTAAAGCAACCGCTGTCACCGGCGTGGCATTCCGACCTCGTCGCCATCTGCCACCGTGGCCTGCGCAAGAACGAAGTGCACAACCTCGCCCTCGCCCGGCTGTCCAAACCCCTCGACCGCGCCCTTCGCAAGATCCTCCACCACTCCTGCGACCGCGACGTCGCCTTCCACCCCTCCGGCCACGTCGCCCTCCTCATCCGCACCCCACTCGGCGGCCCCATCTCCGAGCAGCTCAGCGCGCGCCTCCGCGCCGTCGAGCGGCTCATCGACATCCTGCACACCCTCAAAGCCAACCACCTACACGTCACCTCCCTCACCCTCACCCAGCTCACCTTCACCTACACCTCCGGGCCCTCCGAACCCCACGTCTCCTACCCGGTCACCATCACCTTCCACCCCTCCCTCCCCACGACGCTCACCCTGCCCCCCCAGTCCCCGCACCGCCGCCTCCTCCCCTTCCTCACCGACACCCTCAACCACCCGCACCACGCCCCCTCCCGCAACTTCGCCACCCTCATCGCCTTCCTCCGGCTCACCCACCCCTTGCTCCGCGCCGTCACCGTCCTCGAATCCCGCCACCCGGCCTCCTTCCGCTTCCACCCCCGCGCCCTCAATTGGTTCCGCATCGCCTACGTCCCACCCCGTCACCCCCCTTGCAGCTTCGACCTCTCCCTCCACCTCACCCACGACCACCCCTCCTGGTGGATCCTCGACACGCAGTCCCTGCGGAAGGACTGCCGGCCGGTGCGCGAGGGTGGGACGGCGTGTTTGGGCCCGGATGCTGCCAGCGGTGCTGCAGCAGCTGTGCCTTTCGTTCGCCCCGCCGGTCTGGAGGAGCGCCTGCGCGCGTGGACGCGTGGGCGGGGGGATCGCTGGCAGGGGATCGGTCGCGGTGGGGTGTTCGCGGAGGCGGCGGGGATTGAGGAGGCGCTTTTGCGGTTGGATGAGGTGGTGGGGGAGTTTTGGGGCTCGTTGGAGGGGGTGGGTGACGCACGGCCACAGCAAGTGCTGCAGGGGGCTGGGGATGGGAATGGGAATGGGAAGGCTCAGGATCGAGGACAGGGCCAGACTCAGGGTCAGCAGCAACCGCAACCGCCGCAACCGCCGCAAGCGCAACAGCAGCGACCGCCCCCGCAAGTCCAGCAGCAACAACAACAACAACCAGCACCAGCACCCCCGCCACCCCGCCCCGCACCCATGCAGCGTGGCCCCAGCCATCCGGGCATGAGCGCGCCGATGATGCAGCGTGGTGGGAGTCACGGCGGCGGTATCGGCGGCGTCAACGTCGGCAGCGGCGCTGGAGCAGGTGCAGGAGCAGGAGCGGCTATGGGCGGCATGCCCATGCAGCGCGGCCTCAGTCACGGCGGCTTAGGTATGGGTATGGGCATAGGACCCGGTATGGGACCCGGTATAGGACCGGGTATGGGCATAGGAATGCCGATGCAGAGAGGTTTATCTCAGCCTGGAGGTGGAGGAGGGGGAGTGGTGATGCAGAGAGGTTTATCTCAGCCCGGAGGAGGAGGAGGTGGTGGTGTAGGTGCGGGAGCAGGGGGGGTCGGGATGCAGAGGGTTAGGAGTGGGCAGCAGCAGATGCAACACCAGCAGATGCAGGGGGGCCAGGGGGCGAAGGGGGGGAATGGGGGAAAGGGGGGAAATGGGGGAAATGGGGGAAATGGAGCCCAGGGGGCGAAGGGCGGAAAGGGGAGGGGGGAGGTTATTGAGATTGATTGATTGTTTGGCGGGTTCATTGGGTTCTGGGGGAACAGGTGGGTTTTCTTTTCTTGCTTCCTTTTTTTAGAGGAGGTGTCCTTTATTCATGGGCAGGTTGGCTTTGGGTTCCTATCGGAACTTTCTCGAGGGGGTTGATGATGGAGGGGAGGAGTGGTGTTCACTTTGCTTTTCCTTCCTATTTCTGGTGGAATCATTCTCTTTTTCATGATCCATTCCTCTCGTCGGCGACATGAGAAGATGAAGACGGGGTTGAGGATGGGGATGGACGATGATTATGAACTTACCGTCCGCCTTCTATTTCCCTTCGACTCCCTTCTTCTTCTTTTTGATGTTGTTCTTGTTCTTCTTCTTTTTTTTTTTTTTTTTTTTTTTTTTTTAATATCCTTTGGGATCGCTTTTTCGATGGCTCCCTCGATGCCCTTCGGCTTCGGAGGCTTTTTTGTTTTTTCTTCTTCGCTCTGTTTCTGTTTCTGTTTCCTATTTTTTTTCTGCCCCTTTCTCTTATTCAATTTCTGTCGCGTTGCCCGTCCGTATTCAAGAGGGAGCGAGAAGGTGTGCGCGAGAGAGAGCGGGAAAAGAAAAAGCAGCATGTGGATGTGGATGGAGTGACTGAGGTAAGCTGCGTTGGAGGAATGAACAACGGGAGCTGGACAAAACAAGGATGGAAGATAAACAACAGTAGCTAAGGCGGGGACCGGGATAATGAGGACGGCTCGTATGCATGCATGTGTGTATGTACTCTAGGCGAGTAGTTAGATGGAAATGCGATGACGATCCACCTTGAAAAATGCAGATACAGATGTAATGATAATGTAAGGCAGATGGTTAGTCAAGGATAGATATATTGGCGTCCCCTTCACCTTCAGCCCTCCCAGAAAGGGAGGGAGAGAGAGAAAGAGATGTGAGTATGTATAGTATATAAGCGTAGCAATGTGGATGGATACATCAGAATAAGGACAAGCCGTTCTTTCTTCCCTTCTCTCCGAATTCCACGCAATCAAGAGATAACCTCTCCTTCTCCCCCTCTCCCCTCCACAAAAAAAAAAAAAAAAAAAAAACAACAAAAAAACAAAAAGAAAGGCAGAAAACCCCCCTCCCTCCCCCCAGTCCAAACCACCCATCAAGCACCCCCCCACCGCCTGACGCGACTCCACCAAAACGGCCGATCATGCCGCAAGCCAAACGGCGCCCAATCATCCGTCAAGCGATTATAACTCCAATACGCCTTCCACACCAACTTATTATGCCGCACGCCAGTCTTCCCACCCGCCCCACCCGACGCAACGCCCAGCGTCATCGCGTAGACGTACTTCGGCGTGACGCCGGGGGTTTCGACGTACAGCGTTCCTTCTTCTTCGGGTTCCCCTTCACCTTCACCTTCTGCTTCGCCTTCAGACGAAGGCGAGGAGGAGGAGGACGAAGCCCCCCGATCCTCAGGCCCACTCAACCTCCACCGTCCCAACATCGCATCCCTCATGACCGCGACCCCAGGGAGCACACCCACCGCCCTCCTCCACCCATCCCCCACATACTCACGGTCAAAAAACGGCACCACCTCGGCGGGTTCCACGGTGGTAAGAAGCGCCAGACACGCGCCGTCGCGGTAAAAGCGGAGGTAGCGGTAGTACGTCACGACGAGCACGGGCGCGGCGGGGCCCCAGGTGCGTTGGTTTGGCGTCGCCGCCCCGGGCCGCGTGTAGTTCACCGTGCTGATGTAGAGGCCGGGGAAGCGGATGCGCGGGCGGGCGTGCAGGAGGGCGCGGTAGGTGGGGTAGCGGGAGGTGGGGACGAGGGGGGTGGGGGGGAGGATCATGAAGGAGGGGAGGGAGGAGGGGAGGGGTGTGTTGTCGGACAGCGGCCGGAGAAACCGGTAGGGTTGGCTGGCGAAGCCGAATTCGGGGCCCAGCGCGAGGCGCCGCCAGATGCGGTCTTCGGTCATGACGAGGTAGGCGAGCCGCTTGCAGACGAGGGGGAGCCGGGCGAAGGTGGCGAGGTCGTCGAGGCCGGCGTGCAGGAGGATGGCGGTGAGGAGTTCTTCTGGGAGGCTGGCGATGGGGCAGGGTGGTGGGGGGGAGAGGTCGGTGGGTGGTTCTGCGGGCGGGATGGAGAGGCGGGAGAAGTCGGTGATGAGGTCGGTGATGGAGGAGGAGGTGCCGGGGAGGGAGGGTGGGGTGGGGGCTGCCGGGGCGGATGAGGTGCCGGCGGTGGAAGCGGGAGCGGGGGCGGAGGCGGGGCCGGGAGCCGGTTTGGCGGGGTACCAGGACTGCTTGAAATGCTTCATCTTGTACGCCTCGTGGACGCGGTCGTCGAGCCGGAAGGCCTTGCGGTACAGATCGATGCTGTCCCCCAGCTGACCCTGTCCTTCTCGCTCGACCGCTTGCTCGTAATGCTCCAACGCCGTCCGCGGCTCGCGCTTGGGTCCCGCCGCGTGCGAGGGACCGGACTCACTTAACCTCCTCCTGTCAGCGTCTCGCGGGGCGACGACATCGTGATATGTCCGGCCTTCTCCGTCCTCGTGGCCGTCGTGATCGGCCACGGAGTGCGCGACGCCGTGAGGCTTCCGAGGTATCACCCGAGGGGCCGGGGCTTTGCTGGTGGAGGCGGCGTGAGCGGACGATGACGAGGCGGCGGGCGCCGGCGCTGCTGCTGCCGCTGCGGCTTTTCCTTTCGATCGAGCGGTGACTTCTTCTCGCCATTGGCGGCGGAAGTTCTCCAGCTCTTCCTCGGTCTGGTGGGCGTGATCCATGGCGCGTTGCGCTGCAGGCGGGGAGTTCTCCCGTATCAGATCGGCGGGAGGGCGGCGGCGATGGGACGGATGAAGGCGAGGAGGGAGAACGATCGGCCACCGGTATGTCTGAGTGAGCTGTATTTACGATCTATACAGTAGGAAGAATTGAGAGGTTGGAGTGATAAGGAACATGCGGTAAGTCGCTACCCGGTGCTTGTCACGGTGATCCGAATGCGCCACCGCCTGTCGGCAATCCACCCCGGACTGCGACGGGGTGTTGAACGTAACAAACGGAAACTGTCTAGAAGATGCACGTGACATTCGGCTCTGATGCAGTCAGGCTGCCTTGCTGCCTCGCAGTCTCGCAGCCTTCGCAATAAACTACTTCTGCAAGATATTTCTCGAGCGTATCCACCCAGCTTTCCAGTCTGGAGAATGTTGTCTATTATGGTTTGTGTTCCAACTGTGACCATGGGAATGCAATCAAAAATCGAAATATGGCTTCGCTATACAGACTGTGTGTTGTAGACGGCCTTCAAGCATACGCAATCCCTGCTTCAAGGCTTGTACGACTCCCCCTTTAATGTGGAGGACATGGCGGAACGAAGGAGCGATCATGGTTCGATCCGACTGTTTCGATGTTCTATGGCCCGAGTGGGGAGTTTAGATACTCGGATAGCTTGAGGTTGGTTCTTTGATGGATGCATCGTAGGACATATTTGCTCAGGGATCCAGGCCATGACCTGGGCTTGCTGTTCTTGGTCAAGACTTTCCCGCTGAGGCCAGGATTCCCGTGTCTGATACCAGCAATATTGAGAAAAAGACGGAGCATATTCGAGACAATAAATGGTGACCGCGCCCACGCCGCGGCGTACTCCTCACTCGCCACCTCTTGAAACGAGTTCCATGGTGAGTGATGTCGGAATATAGGAACGGCAGGGCGGAGATAACAGAACGGACCCCGATGACGGAGCTCCGATTCTGCAGACCGTGGTCCGTGGTCCGTGCGCCGTGCAGCACTTTCCACTTTCAGATCGACATCATCACCATCCACCATTTTGCTTCTGCCATCATCATCCCAGTCCTTTCTCTCTCTCTCTTCTGCCTCCTCCCCTCCCCCCCTCCTCTCTCCCCTCACACCAGCATGCCGCGCACATGTCTCTCGCAACATCCCCCGACTCTGCGAATGGCGCCCATCGCTACGACCGTGTAACTCCGGCGCAGCCTCCCACTGCTCCCGACATGGCCGTCGATGATGCGCCCCAGTCTTCTGCCGGGGACGCCACCGACATCTCTCTCACGCAGAAGATGCTGTCCGCGACCGTCGGCAGTCTCTTGACGTCGGCATTAGGTACGTCTCCTTCGCTCTCCGATTATGGTGATCTGCGCCATGTTCTGTCGGCGCGCAAATTATTTGTTGTTCGCCTTATCGCATGGGCTCGATCCTTCCGATCATAACCGCACCTTGCAACCACCCCATGGATTTTGATATTGACCGCGAGCCACAGTCACTCCTCTCGATGTCGTACGTGTGCGCCTGCAATCTCAGCATCACCAGGCGCCGAAACCACGCTCTCGACCCATGGCTCCTACCCCGCTTCACATTGCCAATTTCTCCAACCTCCCCACCTCCATCGGCATATCCTCCTGTTGTCGCGAAGTATTCTGGGTGAACAACAACACATCTTACTGCGTGGCCGGCCCGACGATCGCTCCTACAATACCGAACCCCGCGGCGTGTGCGCACGAAGAAATTCGCCGTCGCCACTTCACAGGAACATTAGACGGACTACGGAAAATCGCCAGGCATGAAGGGATACGTACGTTATGGCGTGGCATGTCACCGACCCTAGTAATGAACATTCCAGCCAACGTCATCTATTTTGCTGGATATGACTGGCTGCGCACCAGCCCCGCCTCCCCTCTTCACAACGTTGTCTCCGACGTCTATGCGCCTCTGGTGGCTGGATCTTCCGCACGCATGCTCGCTGCCGTTGCCGTCTCACCGATCGAAATGTTCCGCACGAGAATGCAAGCGGCGCACCACACTTCAACGCCCGCGGGCCATTTCCGTGAAACGCTGGAAGGTCTCCAAGATCTCGTCAAGGCGCAAGGAGTGCGCTCTCTCTGGCGCGGATTAAGCCTCACCCTGTGGCGAGACGTACCCTTCTCCGCGATATACTGGTGGGGCTACGAGACGGGGAGGGGCGTGCTCACGGACATGAGAGCACGTAGAGAGGCCATAAGGGACGGCACCGACTTCGAGCGAGGACGGCCGGCCGACAGCAGGACGAGAAGACGAAGCCGAAGTCGCGCGCGGGAGGAAAACGCGAACACATTGGTGGACAGCTTCATCGCCGGTGCCTCATCCGGCGCCGTGGCCGCCTTCGTCACCACCCCATTCGACGTCGGCAAGACTCGGCAGCAGGTCTTGCACCACGCGTCGGAGCCGTCCGCACGAGGCGGCAGCGCAGCGGGGGCCGCGGCAGCGCGACCAGAAGAGTCGAATATGGTCAGGTTCCTCACCCACATCTGGCGGGAACAGGGCATGTCGGGGCTGTTTAAGGGCTGGGCTGCGCGGTGCTTGAAGGTCGCCCCGGCTTGCGCCATCATGATCTCTACGTACGAGGTGGGCAAGAAGATGGCGGGGACGGTGAATCAGAAGCGGGAGGGGGAGAAGTGATGACTCTTTCTCTTCTTCCTCTCTCATGATTCTTTCTGGACGATTGTTCGCCGGGTCAGATCCCTCCCGATTGCTCTTTTTTCTACCGCCTCTTGACTCCCTCCACTCCTCCTTTCCTGGATGCCCTTCATCCCTTTTTCTTTCTTCCGCCCTACCTCCCTGGAGCGGGAAAAAGCGTGATATTGGCAGCGTGCTTCTCTCTCCTCTCCTCTCCTTTCCTCTTCCATTTCTTTTCCTCCCCCAGCTCGAATCACCGCCCTCGGACAGAGACGGGGTTGTCTCACCTTTCTTCCGCATGGCGTTTTCTTTCGGTTTTCCCTTCCCATAACCCGGCGTCATCTTTTTGTTTTTTTTCTTTTTGGTTCTATTAGGCGGTCTTCCTCTTTCAAAGTTTCTCTACATCTTCCTCCTCTTATCCTGATTGCGAAGAGAGTTTTTTCCCTTTATTTGCATGCATGCATGCGTGGCGTTCTGCGAGACTGTGCGAGAGAAGAAACTTGGGGTCGGAGGTGGTGGGGTGGGGGATGCGGTTTAAAGAGGGAAGAATGCGAAGTGTATGATGGATGATGGATGTCGTTCTTCCATTGGCATCGAACTACTGAGTACATCGGTCTGCATCATCTGTTTCTCTGTTGTATGTTTAGGTTGGCAGGGAGCTGGATGCGAAGCTGGATGTGAAGCTGAACGGCATGTGAGGGCAGTGGTGGAGGTGATGTGTCTATGAGCTATCGAGACATGATGATCGTAACTTATGTATATCAATGTACAAGAATACGAGATATATATCGACTATCTTGCGCTTAGCAGCATGAGGGGAGTGAGTGAGGGGTGGGTATGCGGGTTGCTGCTGGCTTGTACTATGAATTTCAGCCTTTCTAAAACGGACTTGCTATTCGTACACGCGATTTTTGCTCCTGGTACACAATCTTATCTAATCGATCTTATCGATAAGGGATTTTCAGGGTCTACCCCATCAAAAGTCCACTATACACCAAATCGCCGCAGGCCCCTGAATCTGTACGCCTCGCAACCATCTAAATTATAAATCCTTTTAGTAGTATTACTTAACCTTAATACTATTAGATACCCTTAGCCGCTTATAAGTTTTCTTACTAAGTATATTAGATGCCGTATGCGCCTTAGGTTTACTCTTAGAGCTCTTATATTAGCTATACTTATAGCCGAGCTATAAGCTAAGTAGCTACGTTAGAGAAGCTAGTAGCTACGAGTTAGTAACTATTTTAACACTTAAAAAGGCACTTAAATTAATAGTATATAAGCTCTGTAACGTTAGTAGCGTTATAGAAGCTTAAATAAATACTTTAGTTAATATTTAGTTAGTTAGTATTACTTTATTTCTTATACCTATTATACTATATAAGTATAGTAATTTAAAAGTAGATAGTTAGCGGTAGTCCTTTAGCCTACCCTTTAGATTATAAATTACTATAGGGTTTTAAATTACTAATAAGATTAAAGCGCTATCTAACTTTTATATAATTAGTATAGCTAATTAGCTAGATCTAGTAAGCTACTAGTAAGTATTAAAATCCCCCTTTATAAATTATATACTGGCTCAGCGCCTCCCTATAACTATATACTTATAAAGGATACTTATTATAGCTATAAATATACTTATATAATACTTAGAAGAGATCCTCTTAGTAGTAAAAAGCTAATAGTAATTAATAACTTAATATAGAGCTATTAGGCTAACTAGCTTAAAGTAATAAGTAAAAAGAGATTAATTTATATTAGTTAGGCGTCTCTCTATTAAAGCTACTATCTTATAATAAATTATATAAATCTAAGTAGTAATCTTAGTATATAGTTTTAAAGACTATTAATAGATAGCTCTAAGTACTATCTAGATATAACTTAAAGTATATATAAGTACTTTTATTAGTAGAAGTAGTTCTAAAATATAGTTATCTAGTAATTTAGATAGCCTAAGAGAGGATAGTAGGCTTACTTAGTACTAAAGTAATAGCTATAAGTAATAGTCTACTTTTAACTAATATAAGCGAGCGTTAAATTCCTCTTTAGTAAATAATAAGATAAGTAGCTTCTATTTAACGTTAAATTATTAATATATTTCTTATAGTTCCTTCTTCTCTTCCTTATCTAGACGCTCCTTATAATAGTTTTAGTACTTCTTACTTTAGCTATTAATATTCTTATTAATATACTAGAGGTATAGTATTTATAGTATTATCGAGAAGAAATTACTACTCTTTAGAGTATTCTTTAAAGCCTATTCCTTATTAATAACTATAATATATAGCTTTTATATAAAGTTTACTATATAAAGAGCTACTAGATAAGTTATTAAGAAGTAATAATTAATTTCTTTCTTTCTTACGACTAGCGCGTACGCTATATTAAATATAAGGCCTATATTATTAATACTAGTAATATAGATAAGAGATATATTATATTAATTTATTTTATACGTACCGTTAATAAGAAGGAGATTAGGAGACTATTTAAGGAGCTTAATTAAAAGGGAATAAGCTTAGAAGAGCTAATTAATATATCCTTTATTATTATCGCTCTATTTAAAAGCGTACTTCTAGCCCTTATTAATCTTACTATACTTATAAAAAGTTAATTATATAGCTTAAGTTAGTAATAGACTATCTAATCGCTTCTTCTTTATATATAGTATCTTATTATATATATCCTTCCTAATAAACGCCTTATTAGTATCTTATTATAATAAGATAGTCTTAATCTACCTTAACTAAACTTTAGTATTAGTAAGAGTATATATAAACTAACGGTTACTTTTAGTAAGCTTATAGTAAATAAGGAGAGTAGTATTTAAGAGGATAGAGCTATAGTTATAATAAGGATTAATTATTTATAATTCCTAGTAAGTAGAGTTAGTATTATTAACTATAAGCCGTATAATAGCTTTAAAGCTATAGTTATTCTTATAGGTATCTATATAGTAATAAAGAGCTTTTAATTTATATATTTTACCCCTACTATAAGCTAGTAGTATTCTATTAACTATTCTCTTACTACTATCTAGATTTAGTAGTAAGTTTTAAGAGCTTCTTATAAATAATACTATATCTATATACCTTAACCTATTCTTTTACTACTTATACAGCTTCCTAGTAGCTTATATAACATACTAATAGTAACGTATCTATTATAATAGATAAAAAGGCTTCTAAAATAATTTTTAGAAGCCTCTCTAGTATCTAGATAGTAGTTATAAACGGATATATAGTATTAAATTAACGTTTTATAGGAGCGCGATGCATATTAGTGTTTAGTTAGGAAGCCTTATCGATAAGATCGATTAGATAAGATTATGTACTAGGAGTAAAAATCGCGTGTACGAATAGCAAGTCCCTTCTAAAATCCGGAATAAATGCGGGGGTTTTCCATTGATTTCATATTAACTCGTATATTTATATATTCATCACTTCACTAGGATTTAGTTAACGAGGGGATGAAGTGACTGATTGAACCCTCCGAAGCAGCTTCGCGTGAGGGGCAAGTAGCGGGCGCGCTTACACATGCCGACCTTCTCCATCCATACCACGCGAAGGAGTGGACAGGTGTTGTCTCCCGAGTCCCCCGGCAAAAAGCTGAGAGGTAGGTGGAGCGCCCGGCACCTGCAGGGCAGCAGCGGCGCGCCGGTCGCCAAGCCCCGCCCCCAACTGCCCTGCCCTGCCGCGCTCTAACTGTCCATCTGGCATCTTTGCTATCCCTCGGCCCTCCCGTCACCTAAGCAAGCTCCGCTTCGGTGATAAAACTCCACACCCTCTTCCCCCGTTGTCTTTCCTTCCTCTCTTCCTCAACAACCTTACTACGTCTTCCTTCTTCCTTTTTCTCTTTTCCCTCTACTCAGGATTTGTTTGATCCCTTTGCCCGTGGTGTGCTGTTGTTACTTGCCGCCTCTCAAGTAGCTATGCGTTACTCCTTCGCCCTCGCAGCCCTGGGGCTTGCTGGAGCTGCCGTCGCCTCCGACGTGCATGACCTCAAGGCCGACAGCTTCAAGCCGTTCGTCGAGGAGCATGATCTTGCATTGATCGAGTTCTTCGCTCCGTGGTGCGGTATGTATTCATTACCTCATGCCAGAGCTCCCTCGACATCAGATCACTGACGGGAACCGGGATAGGTCACTGCAAGGCGTTGGCGCCCGAGTACGAGCGCGCGGCCACCACGCTGACGGAGAAGAACATCCCGCTCGCCAAGGTCGACTGCACCGAGCAGTCGGAGATCTGCCAGCAGTATGGCATCGAGGGCTACCCCACCCTCAAGGTCTTCCGCGGAACCGACAACATCAGCCCGTACACCGGTGCTCGGAAAGCGGATGCGTATGTGAAACTTACACCCCTTTTCCCTGGGCGAATGGTGGTATGCTAGTGATGATGGAGCGTAATGGCTGACCAATCCGTGCCGCAGCATCGTCTCGTACATGACCAAGCAATCCCTGCCGGCGGTGTCGGTGCTGGATAAAGCTCAGATCGAGGAGTTCAAGACGGCCGACAAGGTTGTCCTGGTTGCCTTCTTCGACGCAGAGGACAAGGCCTCGAACGAGACCTTTACCAGCGTGGCCGAGTCCCTCCGGGACAACTACCTCTTCGGTGCCACCAACGATGCCACTCTGGCCAAGGCTGAGGGCGTCAAGCAACCTGCCATCGTCCTCTACAAGACCTTCGATGAGGGCAAGAACACTTTCACGGAGAAGTTCGACAAGGAAGCCATCACCAAGTTTGCCAAGGTCGCCTCGACTCCGTTGATCGGCGAGGTCGGTCCGGAGACGTACTCTGGCTACATTTCCGTAAGTTTTGCCTCTAAGCCACCTCAGAAGTCTTTTTCTCACCTACGTTTAGTCCGGCCTTCCCCTGGCGTACATCTTCGCTGAGACGCCCGAGGAGCGCGAGAAGCTCGGCAAGGAGCTTAAGGAGATTGCGGAGAAGCAAAAGGGCGTAGTCAACTTCGCGACCATCGACGCCAAGGCGTTCGGTCAGCACGCTGGCAACCTGAACCTTGAGGTCGGCAAGTGGCCCGCCTTCGCCATCCAGAAGACGGACAAGAACGAGAAGTTCCCCTTCGACCAGGAGAAGGAGATCACCGCCAAGACGATTGGTAAGTTCGTCGAGGACTTCATCGCCGGCAAGATCGAACCCAGCATCAAGTCCGAGCCGATCCCGGAGAAGCAGGAGGGCCCCGTGACCGTGGTCGTCGCCCACCAGTACAAGGAGATCGTGTTGGACAACGACAAGGATGTCCTGCTCGAGTTCTACGCGCCCTGGTGCGGTCACTGCAAGGCCCTGGCGCCCAAGTACGAGGAGCTCGCCGCGCTGTACTTCAACGACAAGGAGCTGGCCAAGAAGGTCGTCGTGGCCAAGGTCGACGCCACCGCCAACGACGTGCCCGAGGAGATCCAGGGCTTCCCCACCATCAAGCTGTACCCGGCCGGCAAGAAGGACACCCCCGTGGACTACTCCGGCTCCCGCACGGTCGAGGACCTGGCCAACTTCATCAAGGAGAACGGCTCGCACAAGGTGGACGCGTACGCCGCGGCCGAGGCGGCGGCTGAGACCGAGGATGACGACGAGCTCGCCCACCAGGCCCCCGCTGCCACCGAGAAGGCGGCGGACTCGGTCAAGTCGGCGGTGAAGGAGGCGGCGGAGGCGGTCAAGTCGGTCGTCGCGGATGACGATGAGGGTCTGGAGCATGATGAGTTGTAAGCAATGGGAAAAAAGGAAGGCGAGATGCGGTTTTATGTATAGCGAATCGAAGTCTTTGGTTGTTTTTTCTTGTTTGCCTTTGCGTTTTTGATTCTTTTTCGTTCATTACATCTTTGCTTGATGACATGGTGGAATGTCTTGGGAAGTTTTCTTGTTTTCGGGTCTGGGAGGGTTAAAAATGGATGGGATGGTATGGTATGGTATGATGTGAGAGGGAAGGGGAGGAGGTTGTGGTGGTCGTGCTCATGAGGGTTTATTTATTGATTCCGTTCTGCTCGTAATTTTCCTACCTCCTGTTCTATCTGGGTGTCTCTCCGCGTGTCCCAGCACCCACTTTGCTGGTTGTGAATACTGTACACGTTGTACTCATGGTGTTTTGTTTTGTGATGTGCAGACACGGTGTTCATGCCTCAGGCAGGAAACGCCCTGGAACACCGCGGCCCCATATTTCGTTCTTCTATGACGTCGTTGGCTCAGTCTGTTTACCGTTGATAACTATCCATTCGGAACGCGGACGTGGGCATTTCGTGTTTTATAGTATCAGCAACTACATCTGCTCTAAGTCCTTCACACCGCTGCGCTCCGCGACGGCAGCGTTTACAGGCCCTTCCTTTCTTTCCGACCCGACTCTTTCTGTCTCGCTGGGTTGCCGCCAGCTCTGTCTCTCTTCTCTCTCTCGTTCTTCCATCCTTCTCCTCTATCTTGCTCTCTAACAGAGGCCGTCGGTCTCTCTTCCCGACTCTTTTCCCTCCGTCCAACTTCTCTCTTTCTCTCGGCGCGTGTGTAGTGGGAGTAGGGTCACGGATATCCGTATTTATCCCACGCAGCGTCGCGCTTTCAACACGGGGGAATAACACAATCCGATCCGGAAACTCTCACTTCCCGGGAAGGGAGTAATTAGAAGCAAAGGAACGACCCAAACGCTCCGCACCGTTTCAGCAAAAGCAAAGGAAAGAACGCGATCAAACCGCCAAGAAGAAAGCATGTCTGCTCCAACCATGGCCCCAGCATCGACGACGGCATCCACAACATCCAGCCACCCCCCCACCACCGCTCCCACCGCTCCCACCGCTCCCACAACTCCCCACCCCAAACCACCACCAACAACAACAACACACAAACCCACCCTCCCCCACACAAAACACACCCTCCTCCACCGCACCTTGCCCCCCATCCTGCACCTCGCCCTCCGCCGCCTCTGGCGCTGGGGCATCCGCGCCCTCATCGCATTAGCCGCGGGCACGGCGCTCGGCACGCTCATCTCGGGGATCGGGTGGGTGCTCGCGCCGCCTGGCGTGCTGGGGGCCTTGGTGGTGGGCGGACTGTGGGGCGTGGGCCGGGTGGGGTGGCGGGTGTGGGTTTGGCGGTGGGGGAGGGGGAGGAGGCATGGGGGAAGAGGGGTGGAGAGGGAGGTTGGAGGGGAGAGGAGGGCGGAGGAGAGGGCGGAGAGGAGGGTGGAGAGGGGGGATGTGTGGTGATTGGGATGGTGTAAAGGGTCGTTTTTCTGTTTTTGTACATTGTACATATGTCCTACTACGTTTCTTATTTGGGATGATGGGTTCGAGGCGCATATTTGTTGGGTAGATCGTGATACTGTTAGATCAACGCCTCTCTCCCCCCCCATTTCAACAGCCCTTATAAATCGGCGCCCTCTTCTCCGCAAACGCCCTGAGGGCCTCCATCCGATCTTCCGTCGCCAGCACCCGCTCATACAACCGATTCTCCCTCGCCTCCGCCTCCTTCTCCCCCTCCTCCACCCCATTCGGAGCATCCAGCGCCTCCAACGCCGCCGCCACCGCCACAGGACCGCCCTCACAAATCGTCGTCGCAAGCTGAATTGCCTCCCGCAGCACGCGCTCCCTCGCATCCTCCCCCTCATCCACCTTCACCTCCACCAACCGATCCGCCAGACCCAAAAAATACGCCTCGGGCCCGCCCACCCGGCGGCCCGTCAGAATCAAATCGCGCGCCCGCTGCCGGCCGATCAGCGCGGGGAGCCGATACGTCCCGCCCGCCCCCGGCACGATGGCGAGCCGCGTCTCCGGCAAGCCGACCTGGGCGGTGCTGGCGAGGACGCGGAAGCGGGCCGCGAGGGCGAGCTCGAGCCCGCCGCCGAGCGCGACGGCGTGCACGGCGGCGACGGTGGGGATGGGGAGGTGGGACAGGTCGCGCAGGGTGCTGCGGAGGTCTGATAGAAACGAGCGGGTTTCGGAATCGTTCATGGAGCGACGCTCCTTGAGGTCGGCGCCCGCGCTGAAGGCGCTGGCGGTTTCGGACCCGAGGATCAGGGCGCGCGTGCTGCTGTGGGGCCCTTCGGAGTGGATGCTGCGGATGTGGGTGCTGAGCTCGGAGATGAGTTGGCGGGAGAGGGCGTTGCGGGTTGAGGGCCGGTTGAGGAGGAGGATGCGGATGTGACCCCCGTGTGGAGCGGGGTAGGTGAGGGCGTTGATTGTTGGAGGGGAGGGGGAGGCGGAGGCGAAGGTTCGGTGGTGGTGGTGGTGGAGGAGGCGGGTGGTTGCTGTGCGGAAGGCCGTGGGACTGGCGGCGGAGCGGGCGAGGAGAGGCATGGTTGGATTGTGGATAGGGAGGTTAAGGTGGTGGAGAGAGGAAGGGGAGGAGGAGGGTTGGTTGGTGTTGAGGTTTCCGAGGTTGGAGGTGAAGCGCAACGCCAGGGATCCTTGGCTTTTTTTTGCGGGGAAAGCTAGTGGAGAATGTGGGGGAGCTATGACCGAGGCTTGAAACGTCCTCAGGCTCCCACGTTGGACCGCGATTTCGGTCTTTGAGTGTGATATACTCAGTGAATGAGAAATACTGGGATGGAATACACCGGCTGACAATGTAATAATAGTCAAGTATCTAATCTACCTACCTACGTACCCAAAGCCTCAATCCTCTTCAAGGGTATGACCATTCACAAATATCCAGAAAGCTACCTATCTTTCCTCCCCCCTGACCCCAACCACACACTGATCATACAACCCCCATCCATCCAAAGCCCTACTCCTTCACCCCCCACGTCCCAACCACCTTCATCGCCTCCTCCCCCCCATCACCCAACCGCTCATCCCCCAAAACGCCCGCAACACATCTCCAACCATCCCTCCCCCCACCCCAACGGAGGACCTCCTCCCTCCACCGGCCCCCCGCCTCACGATCCGTGCTCCGCGTCCCCGCCCCAAACACCTCCTTCCACACCTTCCCCGCAATCGCCCGATCAAACAGGTACGAATAATACGTCGCGCCATACCCAAACAAATGGCCAAAGAAGCCCTGCCACGCCGTGCCGGCGGGCTCCGGAACGAGGCTGTGGCGGGCGAAGATATCGTGGTAGACAGCCGTGCTGTCGAAGGCGGGGCCCGTTCCCGGCAGGGCGGAGTGGTACGCCTGATCGAGCATCGCGAGCAAAATCTGGGACTCGGTTTCCTGAGCCGCAAGATGGCGATCGACGGCCAACCGACTGGCCAACGCCGCCATCGGCACCGGCTCGTCCGTCTCCCAATGGCGCGCGTACAGGGCCAGCACGGCCGGGTCGGCGGCGAAGAACTCCATGAGGATGGAGGGGAGCTCGGAGAAGTCGGTCGCGCAGCGGGTCCCGCTGACGTTCTGGAGCGTGGTTCGGCCCAGGATGGAGTGCAGCGCGTGGCCCATCTCGTGGAAGACGGTCTGGACCTCGCGGAAGGTGAGCAGGGCGGGGCGAGCCGCGGAGGCGGCGGGGCGGGCGAAGTCGCAGATCAGCGCGATGGTGGGGAGTTGCTGGTACCGCCCCGAAGCCGGGTCGAGGCGGACGGCCATGCCGTCGGTGGCGGCGGCGAGGTCGGTGGGGAAGGGGTGCGCGAGCGTGGCGCTTTCTTCGATTTCGGCTGGGGAAATCTCGCGCGAGCAGCGGATGGTGAAGTGTGAGGGGTGTGGGTTCTTGCCGGCGCGCTGGAAGAGGTCGCAGTATACGACTGCGATCCGGCCTTCGACCTCGTCGATCACGTCGAGCCGCCGCACGTCGTTGTTCCAGGTTTCGCCGGGCAGCGTCGCTTGCGGGACGAGGCGGATGCCGTAGAGTCGGTTGTAGAGGCGGGAGAGGCCTTGCATGACGGTGCCGAGTGAGAAGTAGGCGGAGAGCGTGTCGGAGGAGCGGATTTTGGATTGTAGTTGCGACATCAGGCGCGCCGTGTAGTAGTCCTTGTCCCAGGCGTTGATGGTGTCGGGGAAATTGTCGCCGCGCGCGTCTGCCCGCTTCAGCTTGATGAGCTCCTGGAGGTTGGCTTCCACGTGGTGGTGGTTGTCCGCGATCACGGCTTGAAGGAACTGGTTTACTGCCTCAGGCGTCTTCGCCATCTTGTCGGAAAGGGCCATGTGTGCGAACGTGTCATACCCGGCAAGCTTGGCCAGCTCGTATCTCTTGTGGAGAAGTTGTTCCAGACGCCGAATGTTTGCCTTCGACGCTGTCCGGTTCGCCATATAAATCTCCCTCCGCACATCCGGATCTTCCACGTACCGGAGCGCCATGCTCGCCGGCGCTCCCACCGTCGGAAGCGTCAATCTCCCCCATCGAGTCAGCCGACGCGCCAGGACCGGATCCAGACCGCGCATCCTGCTGCTCTCGAAGCTCACATACGGCTTCTCCGGCCCAATGTTATCCACAAACTCCTGTCCCACCGCCGAAATCTCATCCGCGAGCTCCACAAACTTCCGGCGGGCCTGATCCGGCAGGTCGATTGCCGACTTGGAGAAGTCGCGCATGAGGATGCCCGCCACCGTCCGCTCCTCCTCCGACCACGCCTCCCACACCTCGGGGATCTTGGACGCGCGCGTGAGCTGCTCGTTGAGCTCGGTGGTGGTGTTGAGCACGTTCATGTACTGGAACATGGAGGCGTACGCGTGCGTCGCCGCGGCCTGCACGCGCGGGTCCGGGTGCGTCGACCGCACGAAGTCCGCCAGGTCGATCACCCGGCAGAGCAGGTCGCTCAGCCGGTCGAAGTCCCGCGCCAGCTCCTTGTACTCCTCCACCGTCCGTGCGCTGAGGATCTTGGTCACCGCCGCCTGGCATTTCTGCAGCGTCGTGGAGGCGAACCCGCCCCAGCCCTCTGGCGTGGTGAGCCAGCGGTTTTGGAAGAGCCCGGCGGAGGTGCCGGTGAGCTGGTGCCGGCTGCGGTCGGAGAACTCCTTCCAGACCGCGGGCGAGTCGAAGATCTGCCGGAGTGTTCGGTCATCTGTGACCGTGTCGGTCGAGGCGCGACGGGCGAAAAGGTGTGAGGGCAGCCTCGCGAGATGGTGCTTGGGCCGCGCCGGCGCCGCGGTGGTGCTGTGATGTCGCTGCAGGCGCTGAAGACGAAGACATTGTGAGCACGTCCAGCGGGAAGACGGTCCCACACGTCTCAGCATGGCGGGCGCAGAAGGAGAAGAAGAGAAGAATAGTGAGTGGTGGCGGGGTGGAACGGCCAAAGGGCGAATGAATGGCCGCGGCGAAGAGGATGACCAAGGCACTCAGGCATCCAGGCAGACAGACACCGAGGGTTCGCCGGGACCTCGGGCTGCATAAATGAGTTGTGCAGGGCGTGCATAACTGGGACGGTCAATCCGCCAACCCGGCCGACCTGAACCTCACAGGAATTATCGCGGAACGTCCGTCCACCTTCATCGTCGTCACTGCCCAGCTCTCCCCTCCTCCATTGCACCGGCCACCTCCCCCCAATGGCTTTCCGACCGATCTTCCGGCAGGTATGCAACCCTTCCCCCTCGTCTCCAGGCCTCTGCTGATGAATCCAGCGCGGTGTTGTGCCCGCAGTGGCCGCTGCGGCCGCCGCCGGCCTGCTGCTCCCTCAATCCGTCCACGCCGAAACGCCTGAAGAGATAAGAGTAAGCCCTCCGGACTCACCCAGCGCGTCCGAAAGCATCCCTCCGACCTCGATTCACACCATTGGATCTCGCATCTGTCGTCGCCATCGACTCCCGACCACTTCCTACACTCCCACGACAACCCGCTGACCATGCTTCTCCACCCACAGCGCAAACCCATCTACGATGACATCCCCCTCGCCTTCCCTCCATCCACCGCCGTCTCCACCACCCCCGTGCCCGCCGACACCACCGCACCCGCTCCCACCACCCCAGGCGTCTCCCTAGCCACCGACCGCGCCCTCGCCGTCATCTCCCCGCCCGCGTCGCCCTCCCCCACCGACCGGCTCGCCTCCCAGATCCGGCTCGCCCGGCTGGCGCTCTACACCCGCGCCGCCGCGGTCGAAGACTCGATCAACGCCTCGCTGACGCGCGCGCTCGCGCTCGAGCAGTCCTTCACCAACACGGTCGCCTCGCTCGCGCCGCCGAAGGAGTCCGGCGAGGAGCTGGGGCCCGGCCTGCTCTACACCGTCGTCTCCGGTATGGCGGGCAGCATCGTCACCCGTAACCGCAACGTCCTCCTCCGCGGCACCGTGCCCGTCCTCGTCGCCTTCGGCTGCGCCAAGCTCGTCCTCCCCATCACGACTCGCAACGTTGGCGACCTGGTTTGGGAGTATGAGAAGAAGTGGCCGGTGTTGGCGGATACTCATGTGCGTGCTCAGGAGCGCGTGAACCGCTTTGTGCAGACGGGTGTTGCGCATAGCAAGATGAGCGTTGGGATGTTGGAGGATAAGATTGGCTCTGTTCGGGAGAGCTTGGAGCAGTGGGTCAGCAAGGGGAGGTAGATTCATGACTCCATCTTAGCCGGCTGGAGAAAAGAACGTGCGTGTTTCTGTGTGTGTAAAACGTGTATTATCCGCAATTTTCATAGACGACGGGGGAAAGACAACAAGTAGTTACGGAAACAGGCTTGGTGGAATTTCTTGTACAGGAGTACCTTTCTTCCCCCAAAGAAAAACTTTTTTTGATCTACCCTCTCTCGAATGGGCCTGGCATGCGTCGTTGTTGCTGTTGTTGTTATGTTTGTCCGGTATCGGGCTTCGACTTGGTTGGGTGTACTGGCCACCTCCCACCCGACTCGACGTTGTACTTGTTTCTGCGGTTTTCACCATCGTGACACTCATGTTGAGAGAGAATAAACTGTAACTTTTCCGGAACGGAAGCTCATTACATCAGATGCGTGCACGCTGTTCTAATCGTAAACGATCGTGGCGAAATGGAAGTGTGGCTTGTGCAGTGGGGAGTAGCCCAAACGTCCAGTTCCACCACCACCACCACCACCACCACCAACCACCTTGCCTACCACAATGCTATCACCACCTTCGTCTTTGATACCATGGATCACGTATGATCTTGAAGGCAGTTTCTGGCGCTGTGCGTATATACCAACCGTTATATATTATGACCCTGCTAGACTTTTTGTGTCTTATTCGCCATGATTATTCCCAAGGCGCCTGAGAGATCGAAGATCAAACGATGTTGAACTGATGCGCATAGAGGTCCTACTGCTTCTCATCCTCTACCCCAGACGGTCCAGCTCTACTCCCTGGACCTGCTGTCATGTCACTCTTCGACGACAAAATTCCCATCCTAGCCATCCACCACGTCATACATCAACCTCTCCGCTCCTCCAACCCACCATGGTCCGACAACACCCCATCAACCATCCCACACCAATCGAAAGAAGCACCACCACCCCATCCCTCACCGATCCAACCGCCTGGTTCAAAAAGTCCACCGGCCGCCCACCAACAGCCTCCGAATGCACCTCCCCCCACGGCGCCGCCTCCCTCCGTCATACCGCCCTCAACACCGTCCTCCGCAACCTTCCCTCCCTCACAGCAGCCGCCCTCTCCCCACTCCCCTGGCCCATCGCCACCGACCTCTGGTCCACAATCCGACACCAGCGTCTCGACAGCGTGCACCTGTGGACACTCTTCAGCGCCGCCTTTCCAGACGCAGATCTGAACAGCAGTAAACGCGTCGTCAAGCTCCCCACCCCCACCTCCCCACTCACCCCGCAGCTCACCATGCTCCACGACATCAGCAGCATGCTCACGCAGCTCTGCCTCATCGGCCCCACCTTCCACTACACCGACCTCGTCCGCCTCGCCAAGATCCGGGGGTTAAACGTGCTGATCCTGCTCAGCGAGGGATGCACGCGCGGCGACGAGTCGTCGCCCTCGTCCTCCGGCTCCGCCATCGACATGGCACTGCTCCACCACTGGTCCCACTACGCCAAAGCAGGGTACCTGACGCACCTCCGGCATCTCGCGCTGCTCAGCCTCCCTAACTTGCGCCCTGATATTCTTCTCCCGCTGCTGCGCTCCTTTCCCGCGCTGCATAGCTTCGGTGTCGCAACGACGAGCGACCACCCTTTTCCTTTGAAGAGTCAGGAGGGTTGGATCAACCGGTCAGCATCCCCCCTCCCCCCTCTCCCCTTTCTCTCGCAACCACCTCTAACCCTCTCGCCGCCGCCGCATCAGCCCTGAAAAAGCAACCGCCTTCACCTCCGCCGTCGCGCGCCACCGGCCGTGGGATGTACTGGAGTTGTGCGAGACACCGCCCGCCTCCGCAGGCCCGCGGAACAGCGTACGGATTGAGATTGCGCGGAGTCAGATTGCGTGCCGTGAGGACGGGGGAGGGGGGGAGGGGGTGTGGCTTGAGCGGCTGGTCGATGGTGATGATCAGGGGGTGTTTGAGGACCGGTGCCGGTTGGAGGGGGAGAGGGAGAGGGAGAGGGAGAGGGAGGAGAGGAAGGATGTGGCTGCGGCGGCGTCGAAGCGCCGCGTTGTCCGGCGGGGCGCGAAGAGGAGGTGGGAGGATATGTTTGGGTGATGGGATTGGAGGGGTGGTGGTGGGGGAATCGCCTCCTTTTTTTTGGGCGGGGGGGGGGGGGCTCTTAAGATGTCTGAGGTTGGTTGGGAGGGAGCAGGATAGTAGGGAAGGACATGCCAATGGCAACGGCAACGGCACGGGACTGTACTCTGTGGATGTACATATGTGGGTACCCATGGATGACGGCTCACTGGCTCATGGAAAGGGAAGGAAAAGGCCAGTAGGTGCATCAGGTGCCTGAGGGAAGAAAAAAAAGGCACGGGTCAGGTGTGAACGAGAGAGAGAGAAGAACGCATGCAGAGGTGGGAGAAAGGAAAATGAAGACGGTACAAGTAAGATCAGAGAGAAAATCAACATATACTAATACTATAGATATATACCCTCCCTAAAATACTTTTCCTCTTGCACCATCCGGCGATGATAACGACAAGCAAAGGAGCAAAGCACACCGCACAAAGCACACAGCATACAAATTGGTGTACGAATCGTCTACATTCTAGCCAAAAGAGAAAATACAAGGACAAGCAAACAGTGCAAGATGTAACAAGAACAAGAAAAGGAGAAAGGAAAAAAAGGACCGCAGCAGACAAATTCCCCTTTCGTTGTTATTGCTCATCGGTTGGGAGGCCCAATCCTCTCCGGATGTGTTTGCCGAGTGTGATAGCCTGAAAGAGGGAAGGAAGGTCAGTGATTGATTTCTTTCAGGCAAAGGGGTTTTCAATCGTATCGGGTTCAAAACTTACATGCTCCCCCTTCATCATGGTGAAATGATTCCCTCCCATAACAGCGAACTCAAAGTTGTCCTTCGGCAACAGCTGTCCCCACCCGTTGTCTCCGAAATTATGTCGGTTGTCCAGCAACCATTTCATCGGCGCCGGATCTTCACCTTCGCCAGGCGGAGGACGAGGATCCTCTGGGTTGGGGCAGACACCGTCGGTGCACCAGATCGCGCAAACGCGGGGGGCTTTGTCAGCTGGCATAGGGATGGGCTTGTATTCTTTCAGCGCCTTGATGGCGGACTCGAAGTGCGGCAGGAGCCACCCGGGGGTCCCGCCGGGCTTCCCAGTCCCGAGAAGACCGATGGAGTCGAAAAAGACGTGGAGGCGACCGGGAAGCGGTTCCAGCTCTACCGGGCAGGGGGCGTCGATGAGGACGAGCCGTTCGATCTGTTCGCCGGCGAGCAGAAGTTGCATGGAGACTTCGTAGGCAAGGACACCGCCAGCAGACCACCCGCCGATATAATACGGCCCTGACGGCTGACGTCGACGGATCTCTCTCAAGTACAAAGCTGCAACGCCTTCAACGCCACACTTCCAGTCCCGAGGGTTCTTCATGAAAGGGCAGTTGAGACCGAACACGGCGAAGTCCGGATCGATATTGCCAATGGAGATGTAGGATGTTGCACTGCCAGACCCATCAGGGATGAGGAACAGTTTCTTCGTGGCCACTTTAGCGTTGCCTTGCAGAAGCACCGAAGTTGCTGAAGGGAGCTGTTCCAAGTCTTGCAGTTTTTGCAAACGCCTGCTGACTTCCTCAAGCTCGGGCGAAGTCCCATTTGTCAATGCCTTGGGTGAAGTGGATGTCTTTGTGGGCTTCGCCGGCTTTGACCGCTTCGGATGCACCGTGGCTTCGACCTTGACTTCCTCAACCGCTTTCGGCCTCATGCCCAGTGCGTTCTCGATATCCTCAATACAAGCATTGGTGACGAGGAAGGTAGAAGGGAGATCAATGCCTGTCTTCTCTCGAAGCTCACCGAGAACCGTCAAACTCATCAGAGAGTCCATGCCCATTTCAGCCAGGTCTGCTTTGTCAGTGATGTCGCTAACCGGAACTCCCATCTCGGTCGCGATGATTTGGCGAGCGATGCTGGTTCCACTGACAGAAAGAGTCGTGGTTTCTTTGATGTCGACCTCCAGCCCAGGTCCCTTTCCGTCCACGCTGGAGGCAGAACTGGGAGCAGAGCTTGGTGGGGTACTGGCATCGTCCAGGTAGGGCGAGGCGCCATCAGAGACTGCATCAGACGTATCGGAGTCCTCCGATTCGACCAACGGCGTACCACCATCGTATTGGGCGAAGAATTTCTTCATTCCGCCAACGGTGGGATAATCAGTGAACAAGGTTGAACTGATTTCGAGGTCAAGCTCTTCACGAAACTTGGCGGATATGGTAAGAGACATGAGCGAATCCACGCCCAGGTTTTCGAATGCGGCCTCATCAACCAACTCAGTCATGTCAACATCAGTTTCTTCAGCTATGATCTTCATGACGCGAGAGGTGATCGTGTTCCCACCGGTTGCTTTGGCAACGGCAGCCTTGGTTACCTTGACGGTTTTGGCAGCTTTGGGAAGATCCTTCAAAGGAGGCGGTGCTGCCTTTTTGGCCGGGGCTGCTTTAATGGGAGCAGATGGTGCGATTGACGCCTTCGCGGGTGCGACAGGGGCGCCTGCACCCTTGAGAACAGCCTTGCTGAGCTGCGGAAGCATGATGTTGAGTGCCCTTCGAGGGATGTTCTGGAACTTGAGGCCTGCGACCAAACCGATAACTTCGCCCTCCTCGAGGATATAAACATCACCAACAGAGATATTTCCCGGAGCAGGCTGCATCCTTACGTATGTCTGGTACTCCTTATCCGGTGAAAGCTGCTTGGAGATCTTTATGGAGCCCCATCCATGAGAGATGTAAACGCTGTTTGCAGAATCGACCAAGTCGGAAGCATTGACGATGAAGCCAGAGATGTGTGCCAAGCTATCGATCCACATCGGGGAGCAATAGAAAAACCCATCGGCTTGGGTGGTCTGGAAATGGACCTTTGCAGTAGCTTCGGTCTGCTTTCCGTCAAGGATAACTTCCTCCATACCGCGATATTGGGGGGCGTAGGTGACAAGGGCCTGGAAGAGCTTGTAGGCCATCCCTCGTAGTATCTTGTGAGCAGCGCCAGTTTGCAGCTTTTGCTTGAGGATGTCGATTTGAGTTTGAACCATAAACTGCGTGCGTTGCCATTCTTCACGCCATGCGTCTATGTCTTCGTACCTGACAGTTCCGTAGGCATGCTCGGTGATGGTTTTACCCTCAGGGGTAACGCTTCGGAACTTCAGGTCAACCTGTTGGTATTCAAGGTCCGCCGTGGCTTCCACTTCGATGAGCTGACCTTCGGGCGGCGCTGGTAATTTTGCGAGCAATGGCTTCGGAACCTCCATTTTGCATACATTGTAACCAACCGCAGGCGCCTTTGGTCGTAGTTGCTTGTACAAATAATCCGCAACAGTCAAAGCCATATCAGCATACAATGAGGAAGGGCACAGGGCATTGTCATTGACAAGATGGCCGCTGACAGCCCTGTGAAGAGTTGGCTCTGCAAGGTCAGACTGAACGACCACGGTTCCTGAGTTGGCGTGTAGGTTCTCCCGTACAATGCGTTGGCAGGATGTGGTCGAAAGCTTAGACTTCTCGATTTTCGCGGGCTCAGGGTTGCTCGAGAGCACAGGGGCTGGAGCCTCTCCCTTGGTGAGACACCAGTTGTTGTGGTAGTCCAGCCAGTATTTCTTCTCGTCAAAGGAGTACGTCGGCAGCGGCAGGAGTTCTTGGGCGTCGTTGAACTCTCGGTGGAATTCGTTGAAGTCAAAGTAAACACCAGCAAGGTACAGCGTGCAGATACTGTTCGTCAACGTCTTCCAGACATCTTCGTTCCGGCGAAGGGAAGAAGCCATAGCGATCGTTCCGCCGAGGGATGACTTCAGCATTCCACCGCAAACCGGATGGGCGCCAACCTCAAGCCAGGCTGTCTTGTCATCGAAGACCTTTTCCTCACGACCTTGATGAAGAGCGTCCAGAAAATTGACAGGTTCTCTAGCGTGGCGAACGAGGTACTCGGGACCAATGATGCCAGCATCACGGATGACCTCGCCAGTGAGAGGGGACAGCACTGGCACCATGGGCTTGTTGAACACCACCGCTGAAGCCAACGCTTTGAGGGAAGCCAGGATTGGTTCCACCTGGGAGGAGTGGAACGCAAAGGGCACCCTCAGCTTCGTTGCTTTGTACCCTTTTGAGGCCAGCAAATCGTTTGTAGCCTCGATGGTTTCAGACATGCCGCAGAGAACCGTCTCTTCTTGCCCATTAATGCAGGCGATTTCGATCATCTTCTCCCCCAATGCTTCTGTAATTGACTCAGCGCTTCCTTTGACAGCAAGCATGCCGTGTGTGTAGGCGGTGCATTTGTCCTCCAACAACTGGGCCCGGCGTCCGACCAGTAGGATCATGTCGCTAGCAGATATTACACCAGCGATATGAAGAGCCGCATACTCACCGAGGCTGTGGCCAATGACAGCGCACGGCTCGATTCCCCAAGATGCCCACATCCTTGCAAGTGCAACCTGAATGCATGCCATCCCAAGCTGTACGACCACTGGTGACAGTGTTTCCACTTCGGTGCCATCCAGAAGGGGAAGGAAGGAGGGAAATCCCTGGATGTGAGCCAAACTGTTGAGTCGGTCGATCTCGTTCCGGAAAAGTTCCAGGTCTTGATAGAGAGTCTTTCCCAATCCAGTATACTGCGATCCTTGACCAGTGAATGTGAACGCAACCCTGGTTGGGACCATTGCTATGGGGCTGTAGGAGTCCTTGAGCTGAGATTTTAGAGCATCCTTGAGCATCCTCACATCCGAAATCGGAAACGCAACACGGTAGTTATGTTGTATGCGCCGAGCAGTCGTCGTGTACGAAAAGCTGGAAAGGGTGGTGTTAGGGTGCGCGTCCAAATACTGCAACAGATTCTCGATGTTCCTCTTGAGCGACGCTATCGATCTTGCTGTCACTGTGATAATCTGAGTACCTCTCGGGTCCGTCCCTACGGGTTCCTCGCGCAGTGGTCCATCCTCCAGCACGACTGCCGTGTTGCCACCTGCAGCGCTGAAGTTGTTCAAGAAAACCTTGCGTTTTTCGGCCCCATTGCGCGGGAATGCCACCTGCTTTGTCTCGATATGAACATTACGTTGGCCGAGATCTTTCGGAAACGTCTTGTTCATCACTCCTTTGATACCGACATTTGCGGGTATGGCGTTCTTCTGGAACATCAACATGACCTTGATCAAAGAGTTAATGCCGGAGGCCGCCTCGCCGTGGCCGATATTTGCTTTGATAGCTCCAAGGTGCAATTTCTGGTCCGGACGGCGCTGTCGATGACGAGGGGCGAAAACATTCGTGACCGAAGTCATCTCGATCCCGTCTCCAGCTTGAGTCTAGAGTTGAACACGTTAGAAAGTCGTAACTACTGGGAAGATACCACACATACCCCGGTGCCATGCATTTCGACATAGCTGATTTCGTGAGCGTCCACTCCGGCCTTCTCGAGGACCCTCTTGTACAGAAACTCTTGCGCGCCAGCATGCGGGTGAGTAATGGAGACTGCCTCTGCTGAATGATTCGTCCCTGCGCCTACAATGCAGCCAAGGATGTTGTCCTTATCGGCTATCGCATCCTGGTACCTCTTCAGGACGACGGTTCCACATCCATCACCGCGACAATAACCATCGGCGTCATTGTCATATGTTTTGCAACCGCCCGTCTTTGATAGAAACTGGCCTTTGCTCAGGCCCGAGAAAATGTCCGGGTTGGTCAAAACGTTTAAACCTCCGGCGCACGCTGTGTCGCAATCGCCAGCCCACAACGAAGTACATGCCAGTTGAATGGCCGCCAGACTGGAAGAGCAGGCTGTGTCGATACTGAAAGATGGACCACTGAACTTGAAGTAGTAGTTGATCCGTCCAGGAGCAAAGGCTCTGACACCCCCTGTGATAAAGTAGGTGTCGACGTTCTCAGCGGCGTTGATCTCACGCCAGTCATCCGAGGTTTGCCCGTAGAACGTCCCGATACGATGCAGCCTCGTGGAAGGAGTGCGGTTGGGGACGTAACCAGACATCTCCAGAGCTTCATAAGCCGTAACTAATGCCAGCCTTCCCATTGGATCGGTTTGGGCAGCCTCCCGAGGGGACATGTTAAAGAATCGAGGGTCGAATAGGCCAGGTTCCTCTATGAAACAGCCGTATGGTGTGTGGCTCTTGTTTTTGCCCTTTCCTGAGGGGTCACAATGAGCCTGAGCGTCGAAGCGATCTGGTGGGACCTCCCGGTGTACATCCAGGCCTTTTTCGAGTAGTTCCCAAAGCTTTTCATGGTTCGCGGCATTGGGAAACCGACCGGCCATTCCGACAATGGCGATTTTGTCATTTTCTGTCCGCCCCGAGTTGACGTCGGGTTGAGACAACCAAGCATTGTGGTCAAACATAGACACAGAGGTTGAACATCCAGATTTGAGAGCGGAGACCAGGCTGTTGGCCACGTTTGTGGTACCAAAAGCCAACACGGAGCACTCGATACTGTCGTGGGCAGCTACTTGCGTAACGCACTCCTCGAGTACATGGTCCCATCGCACTGGTTCTCTCAGTATCTCTTCCAGGACCCTCTCCACCAATTGAAGGGTACTTGGCGCTTCATGGCATTTACCGGTCGTTGCGGAGTGTGTGGGGGAGACAGGCTTGAAAGACCCCAGAAATTCCCTTTGGTGACCCGGGATTATCCTGGCGATGTCCGCATCGGAATACAGATGTGGAGCGTGGTATGGTGCGTAAACGGGAATTGGTACCCGGTTGCACTTCCTCAAGGTCTCGGAAGACTCCCACAGCCTGGAGGTGGTAGTCGGCGGACCACTGATTGTCACTGCCGCCAGACTCACGGCGCTGACGTAAGCGCGATTGCTGGTTGAGATCCCATTCTCTTCGTGGAAGTCCGAAAGGATATCGTTTGCTGTCCCTTCCGAAATCCCTGCGACAATGGTCGACCAGCTTCCTTCAGTGTCCGTCCCTCGTTCCACCGAGCTCTTGACGCGGCCCACGCAGCTTCCGGTTATGAAGGAGATGCGAACGATTTCAACAGCCAATGGGATGAGCTCGGTCATAGTCTTGGCAGAAGCCGCGGCGGAAGCTGCTAACAAGCCTGTACACAGTCCCAGGATTCGTACGCTGGATGGGGCAGATAGTGCGGCAGGATGTTGACTGCAGTATCTGCTCAAATTAGCAAAGGGGTGTATTGTTGGAGCTTTTCGTATGTTACCCTATGTAGTGCGCTAACTGTGTGACCGTCACCAAGCTACTCTCGATTTGTGCGCATCGCTGGCCTTTCTCATGGTAGCTCTCGAGAAGTTGCGAGATATTCAGGAAGTCCGGTATACGGTCGCGCTCTCTACGCGGTAGCTTCTGGACTTCATCGCGGAGAACAACGCTTGCTCTTTCCAGGAATGTCGACACGATAGCGTTATCCTTCCGTATGATGATCTTTTTCAACAGTTGATACTGGTCCGCTGTTTGATCACCGAAGATAAGAACGTTCATGTTGAGCGATCTCTTGAACTCGAAGAGCAACGATGCTAGTTGGGTCGACAAGCAGCGCTCCGCATCGATCGTGTAGGACGGCCGGCAGAATCAAGAAGGAACCTGACCTCCAAAGGAAGGAAGGACCAGTACGACCGGAAGCGGAAAGGGACCTAAACAGGCACAAACCCTCTCAACACTCGCGCAAAAAAAAAAAATGGCTAGAGTGTGCTTGATCCAGAACAGACGGAAACAGGCTCGGACAGACACATATAAAGTTATCTAGAATCGGGTGTGCCTGGTCTACTTGTAAGCCCTAAGAGGCGTGCCGTATGATAATGGCTGTGAGCTGAGATGGCTCGACGAAATTTTCAGCCCACGAAGTTAGGCAGCATGGATGTCCAAGGCGCAGATACCGAGTCTTGCAAGGGCATCGGACTGTCAGAGATATTGAGCATGGTTCATTGTCATGATCATGAGCTGCATGGCCCCAGGCTCGTATGCAGCCAAGTTACCGGCGGGAGGTGGAGCACAGGAGCCTCGAGGTTCCGGTTAACGAGTGGCGCTAGCATGGCAAGGCAATAGAGCCCAAGCCACCAAGTTGGACGATGAAGTTGTGGACCACGAAAAGCGAGAACACAAGAAGCTTCACCATCTTCGGAGGAACGGATTGTCAGGGTAACGACTCGGATGTGTGTGTGGTCTGTCAATCAGATGCCCAGCCGTATGGTAACGTTTCGTCAGCTGGCAGTTTTCAATTGGAGAAAAGGATCGAGTTCCGCAAAATGAGGGCAGTTTGGACCGTCTTACTGGCCATGAGAGGCCATTTAGGGTCTTGTAATGGTGCTGTCTGGTATGCAATCCCGTACTGCGGTAATACGGGACAGCTTTGCGCCAGTTCCCCACCATGGCCCCCAACACGTCGTTACAACTCTGGTTTTGGTGATTTTTCACCGGGAACTTTCCCAGTCCCAAAGGCATGTCTTCGAAGCGGTGAATTGTGGCGAACATCTTCGCTGCCTTCATATCCAGGTGCCGACCTCCAGGCTAGACAGAGTGGACGGGTCGATCGTTCGAAGAAGTTTTGGACCCCACTGGATAGAAGCAGGCCGTGTAACCATCTCGGAGTCGTATATTGCTGGACTGATGCGCGAGGCACTGTACGTGGATGGGACTCGTGCAGAGGGCAGATGCAACACCTGAACTTGTCTTCATGTTCGGGAATGTGGCATTGCAGCTGATAGGGACCACTGTGTGGGATATGCCAGATTTTCCGGGAGGACGTGGGTCATGGCAGATGCACATGGCAAGCCATCTCAAAACGAACCTGAATGAGAACCTCGCACGAATCCCGACGCGTGGGAACGTGGCGTTAGCTCCCTCAAAGCTGCGATCAAGTCCCCTGCCTTTCTCGTTGTCGTCCATGGCCCAGGGGCTGCTGGATTGAAACGGATAAGGCTGTGGAATACATGGTCGACCAGAATGACGCTAGATCAACGTGGTAATCAATACACCAGAGATGTCGGGCCCGTGGATAGTTGCCTGGAGCTGACCTGCTTTACATATAGAAAGCACAAGATAAACCTGAAATGGCTTTCTTAGTCGTCACGTCAAGACCGACGGACCTGGCCAAGTTTCTTACACCGTTCGGGATGGGTACATCCACAGAACTATGGCAGTTGGCGGAGGAGCTTTCCATCCACCGGCCCAGCTTTTTGCCAGAGTCGGGAACATATGGCGATCCCGTAGATAGAGGCTGGCCAGCAATGTGTATCCTCTTTGATCGCTCCTTGCCTGTTAGCGGTGAGCTGTCACGCTCAAGGAGGCCGCACCGCACCACGTATGCCCGAGAAGACACGGTCGAATGGCACGGAAGCGAGTGATGAGGTCAACATCTTGACATATCAAGGATATGCTCTTTCCAAAGTTTGTACGAGGTGCGTCTGAAGCGGAAGTGGAACGCCTGTTTCCAACCCCGCGTCCTGGCGAGAGGTGTCGTGGAGAGCTTTGCCCCTCTAGCTGCCACAGGTAGGGAGGTACCTAGCGCCAAGTCTTGCTCGCGGACAGACCTCTTTCTCCGCATCCGTACCGTCAACTTCCATTCCACTTCTTCCATCGCTCCATCTTACCAGGTACAACGTCGGCGTCGACATGCGATGGCGTCGGTCGGGGATCCTCTTTTTCTCCCAACACCATCGTCGTGTCCCTTTAATGCCACATGGATCACGTCTCGAACCATGGGGGCTCTAGCTCGTCTTTCTCCACCGCAAGCCGTCGATGGGCCCTCCAGCGAAGGACTCGGAGATATTTATTGCAGCTTACAGCGGGACGTGGAGGTCTGCAGCCCTCGCATAAGTATGCTAAACTAACTTACGTGGCGAACCCGCTTGTCCAACGGGTTCGCTGGTCAGTCTTTCTCGTCTTCCTTCAAAAACCCCTTTAAGATATTCGATCGTCATTTTTGGGCTTTCATCTCCCAAAAGAGGCGCTTTTGCTATTGGCCTGATTTTCTTGGTCTCTCAGGTCATCGTAACATCATCGTGCGAATTCGCTCGGTCTGTTTTCCGGGTTTCTATTCTTTGCTATGTCGTTGAAACCGTTCTGGACGTGTTCCTTTAGACTTCATTGTCGGGGAAGCTCTTTTTGCACTTTCAGGGTCTGTCTCCGGATTTTGTACCGGTACCGCATTTCTCTAAGCCTACGGTTTCCGAGGATCATGGCCACCTCTTATCGGGCGAAGCCTTCCATGATCCGCCAATGCCTCGGCCATACCTTTGCCCGATGCAATTGCGATGTGTTAAAGTCTTCACATGTGCACCTTGAGTCTTCGGGGTGTTTTATCTGCCTTGATGCAAGACTTTTCTAGTGTTCCTCACCCATTCTTCCGAGAACGTTCTGTCTTTGTCGCGGCTCTCCTGAACATTATTTTCCAGCCTTTCCTTTTTGGATGTTCAGCCCATGTGGTGAGGCTGACTGCCAAAGTCTTCCGCAGACTCTACCAGGTACAATATGATCACGCCTGCGATCTTTTGTTACTCAATACCTTAGCATGGCATTCGTCCTGCTTCCACTAAGGTTATCATCTTCTAGTATCATATTCTGAGCTGAGATTTGAGCGATCAATGCTTCCCTCTGATAACTTTCGGCTCTCTGACATGCGTCGTCACATGCTCGAGGGCCTTTTGTTCATGTCTTTTTCTTTTCTCTGTTCCTTCGTCTTCATTTTCCCTCTTTCTTTCTGTTTTAAACCCCCCAATACCGATGTTCAGCCTACAAACTCTGGTCGGTTCCTCTGAGCAATGTGCCCTAGCATCTTTTCTCAGGTCAAATTCAAGTACTTCCCTCTCGAATCATAATCGGGGTCTTGTACCCAGTTCTTTCACACGTGCACTTCATCCATGAATAACTACATACACGAGTGTTGCCGTTCATTTGTGTCCTCTCACACGAGCCTTCACGATCACACGTTACACTGCGTGTCACAGCACCGCGTCACCACAATCGTACCCTGGCAATATTCTATACTTCTATCCCGTATCTCAACGTTCTGCTAACAGGACTTGCTTAGGCTGATCGTGTACGAATACGACCAGGTCCCTTGATAGCACGTACCCTGCAGTTCCCGCACCGAATTTTCGATCGTCTAATAAATCTGAGCCTATGTACATACACACAGACGACTGGGGAGTCGTGTAAAATGCATTGGCTACCGGGTGTGAACTCAAGCAAAGTCATAGTGTCATGGATCATGTGGACTATTCATTCTAAGGATAGATCCGTTATGGGGATGAGCCATTATGGTGGGCCTGAAGAACCGATATTAGCATAGCACAAGAGGCGCGTATGGTACGACAACTTTCACCCGCATCCCTTTTCTCCACTACTAACAAGTTCGCCCCTGGCGAAATGATCTGAAACAGGAAACCCACTAGGCCTACGGAAATACCGCTGCATATGTGGGAACTCCTGCGCTTGTGTACGAGTACTTTGCTGACCTCAATAGGTACTCGAAAGCTGGCCATTGAAATGCAGTCCTACCCCACACTCTTATCCCACTAATGAAATTACCACACGGCCTTTCCAGGGACTGAGTCATGGATGCAGCTACCCTTACACAGGAAAAAGCGCAGGCGGATTGTCCAAGAGCAAGTCTCTGCCTGGGTTCGTTGAGTGATGCGCTCGTCACGGTGCAACAACGTACGGCATGTACTGAAAGCGGCGAGGAGACAGGCACTCAGACTTATGAAAGTCGCTGTAGGCTATGTGACTCTATTCGAACGACAGCTGGACGGAGGGCAATCCAGGGCCTCTCACATATCCCCTCCGATCTCATTGGCGACAATCACCAAGCATAGGCTCTGCTTAGCAACCGGACTTCGTTCCGTAGGAGCTTGTCTGAGCCCCCTCATCTGGTGCGCATATCCGCTCAAACTATGCAGCCCCTCTGTAAGTATCGTACGCTTAGTGTGTTTTGGATAGTACGACATTCAAGATGCCGTGTAACCTGATAGTTCAACGAGAAGTCTCGATGCCAACGAAATACGGGGATAGCGAGGCCCCCTCTTCCCATGCGACACATACAAAGCAAGGCCTGTGCTTCTTACATCATCACTCTTCCAGGATATCCTTGGTCTTCTGCCGCTCCAAGCCTCATCTTATCTCCGCATTGCATCTGAGGCTAACGCTTGGACGTTTTTGCGTGCTTTTTCTGCGTCCCCGTACCTGAACGTGGGAAACGCAACGGGCTTCGCTGTTGCATGCCCCTCGAACGAAAATAGACCATGGCTCGTGGGATGCTTACCGCCCACTGGTCAAGCGCAGAACCGCCGGCAACGAGAAAAAGCTCAGCGGAACCACGACATGAGATCACCGCATACAGCGGAGCCGAGAGTGCATCTCGGTCATTGTCAGCGGCACAAGCAGTGGTCAAGCAAAAGACCCACTTCCTTCCCGTCCCGTGTTATCGATGTCCGGTGTGGTCGTTCACTGCTTTGGGTATTCTAGCCGATAAGAATTTCCTTCACCGGAGATCTTGCGCCACTAGTTACACAAGGCTCTTCCGCATGCACTCGGGATCCGCTCGCGCGGGTTTGCCATCGGGGCTCATGGTTGGTCGATTCGGCTCGAGCGCACTTATATACGAGTTTTGTCTGCATCGAAGTGGACCCCGGGCCGAAGGAGCAAAAGGCGGTTCTAGAGTCGGCAACCCCGAACGGACGCACGATTCCGGCAGCGGCTATGCATCCCGTCGGTAGGCTGGGGATGTATGTACTGTATCTTTGCAAGTGCATGATTCCGTAAAGTGCGTGGGAATGGCAGAATACGGGTTGAGCGGGCGGAATGGCTAGGGGCGACATCGGATCGGATGGCAAGCTACAGAATCGAGTGCAGAGGCATCCGGGCTTTTGTGACTTGAGCGAAGTCGGGCATGAGGAGGATTTGCGTCCTAGAAAGATGATGACATCCAGAGCGCAACGGAGGGAGGCTACGGCCTTAGACAAACTCGGTGCGATTGGTGTCGACCTTGGTCCCACATCGCAGAATGCTGACCTTTCACGACAAAAGGCTTATCGGATCGTTAGAGCACAGGCTTTCCTGCAGGGCATGCTTATGCCAGGTCGAGGCACTAATCACGCGATTTGACATCGTACCAGAAATGTTGACGGTGCTGAATAGTCCAAGGCTGACATCGACTACAGGCTTATACTAGTCCAGCGTATACCACATTCTCAGGAGAACATCGCAAAAGGAGTAAGCAGAAACATGAACAATGACCGCCAACCCACTCATCCGCAAGAGAAAGAGTGCGTATCCCGCCGGAGCGATGAAACTTCGCTATCGCCTGATCACAGGTCGCCATTCCCCTATTCCAGACAGTTCCGTGCGCATTAGATAGAAGCGCCCATCTATCCAAGGCCTATGAGACAGGCCGTTAAAAAAAGCCAGCCCTCACGGTTGCCCACAAACGTCGCAGAGAAGCATAATCCGGAACGTAACTCAAGCAGAATAACACTGCCCTCACTCCACCACCTCTCTTCCGGAGGTCCCGGCAATCTTGCCACTTCCCCTTCGAAACCCAAGGCCTCGGCTATTGTTCCGATCAGAAATATTGGACTTCAGCAGAAATAATGGGTTGGAAGCAAAGAGAGGGACCACCTGGCTGAAATGTCTCAGTCAAATGGATTGGGGAAGGGACAGAGGTTGGTGGTTGGATGAATGTCGAACGGCCTGTGAGGGTTCTTTGTCCCCAATTATTTGAAGAAGAAATTGAATGAATACAATAAGTATAGGGATGGGATCTTATTAGTACTTTTCTTGCAATGACTATGTATTATCTATATTCGACCGTTTCAAAAGGAATTCCTTCTTCGTTTCTTCTTAATTTCACCACTAACATGACATGTTGCTTTTCGGCACGCGATACATACTATATGTACTGTTGTGTATAACTTGTTTGGAGGCAAGTGCGCTGCACTCGTGGTGATGCGCCGTTCAAGGTAGGTGCGAGAGCTAATACATTAGTACTGCCTGGGCATCTACCTTAATTCAACCTCCCATGTTTCCAACCTATCTCTTTCGCTTGCAACAGGACTTAGGATAGAGAAAGGCCAGCATTAGCTATGCACTATTTTATTGCTTGATCAGAGATTCAAACCTGTCGTCTTCGATTGCCTCTCTCTTTACCTCTCCTCCAATACCAACATAAGCATTGCAGTAGCCGAGTTTTCGGTACGAAACACACGTACCACACGTTGGTCACCTTAACAGATGTCAGGAATGACAGGATGAAATACGGTTTTGACAAGGCAAGTATAGGCGATCGCACTACTTCAATTGGACAATGTACTTAATCCTGCTGGAGAACTTCTTTAACTAGGGTTCCAAGTATGCCATGTCAAGCAACGACATCTACAAACAGGCAATCGCACTATGTCAGTTGTTTCTGCGAGATAGAAGAAGGTCTAGTACGAGCTCAATACGAGATACGATTTCGGGTTGAAAACGGTGGGGAGGCGAAGGAGTTTCAGAAATGGCGGCAAGAGAGCCCGTGAACAGTTCACAGCATTGTACTCCATATCGCCCTGCTCTGCTCGTACGAAGCATGCTGGACGGTGAGAAATGTCTTATGCTCACTGCATTCACATGGAGGGCCTTGTTCGAGCAAGTACTTCATCAAGTAGGGTCATGCTCCGTATCCGCCACTGCACGACAAGGGGAAGCGATGCGGCTGTCTCGTATTTACTTGCTTCACTTCCTCCACCAGGCCGTCCTTGTCTTCACATCCTTCTTTATCCACCTAGGTGCATCAAGAAGCACCCGAGACTCTTTTTGGCTTCCATCGCATCGTGGATATCCCGCGTCTGGGCATAGCACAGCACCAAGATTCGAGCTCCAAGCAGGCACCGGAGATCGCGTCACCAAGGACCAATCGTAAGTCGTTACGGCGCCATCAACGCGAAAGTCGGCCGAGGTGCCAGGAGACATGAGCATTTCGTTGCGCCTTCCGCGTCCTCCGATTGAACAGGAACATCCAAAGTGCTGCCGTATCGTCTTCAGCTATTTTGCGAGGTATTCCCTGGGGGGTGGTGTGTTTACAGGAGTCTTGAGGGGAAGGTAAACGATATCCCTGTTTCACTTACTTGCAGATCCTACCGCAGCGACGATCTCATTCGTTCGCGTACCGCCATCCTACCAGCCCCGCAGCTAGGTGTAAGCCCTAGGCCAACGGTTTTAAACCGTTCAGCCTTGTCCAGTACGACCAATCCGGCCCTATCGACAATTCGTAACCATCGGGATGACTCTCACCCAGAAGCGCGACAGTCGCTGATGTGCTAGAGGCCCGTCAGTTACAATGAAGTAGCAGGGCGATAAGGGTCGCATCCAAGAGCTGAGCTGTTGTTGCTCCACAGAAGTCGCAGGTCTTTACGGTTTGTTGGCAGAGGGCCCGATGACAGAGCCACGGGGTCCCCAAAGCGTCTCCGGACTGACAAGCTCCTCGTGCGAGTACAGAGGGAACTCCAGAGGTGTCAATGACGGGATGGTCTCCCAATGGCAAGACAGCGGGAAAGCCAGCGCCCACATTGTACGTCACCATCCCGGTCTCTCGCAAGATGGCAAGCTCTCTGCAGGTCAGATACATGCGAGCTTATCGTCCGCATTCTAGATGAAGATCTTCAGAACAGTGAAAGGCAGATGGTACATCAGCTCCGGTGAAGAGGACGAGATTGACAGACGCTGTCCTTAAGCTGTGACAAGCTCCATCCACAGCATGCACAACGAGGAGACCAGTGTAACCGTTGTGAGGCCTGACCCCCACTAAAGCCCAGCATGTCGTTACAAACGTTAACCATATCGGAACCACGTTCTTGGAAAAGCCGCTGATATGAAAGCTTGTTTTCATTATCTCTTTCCCCGGAGACGAGAAGTCTGCCAGCAGATGGGACACCGGGTGATACGTCAGCTCTTTGTGCAGCGAGAAAGCAAGTAGGAAGGATTCGCAAAAAAACCACGCCACAGCTTCTTCCAAGTTTCAACATCCTCCCCGACCGATGCGTTCTTGGCACGTCTGATCCCACGATCTGTTCGCCTCGACTTGCGGCACGAAGGGAACGCGGAACTCCCTTACCGCGAAGGGACGGGTACAAGCCCCTCTCTTGAAAAGCAAATCGTCACCCTTCCAGGAGATTCACCGGTCAATGAGTGAGGCTATGAGCATACCAACTTAGACTCCGTTCCTCGTCGACAAAGCCCGAATCTGGAAAGCATGCTAGAAATGCGGAAGAGAAGCTGTAGAGCCACTAGACTCACCCAAGCCCAACGATATGTAGAAGGACTGCAGATTTACGGTTGCCGATGATTCAGTACGACGTATAGTCGCCCCATGAGCTTGATTGCTCCCGTGTCAAACATGCTTTTTGCCGCCGTACCACCTGTTCCATGCCGCCCCCTGCCATACCCGTTTCCCCTCATCCCCAAGGCGTCTCTGTAGCCGCGTCCAGACAATTCTATGCCTTTTTGCGAGAGAAAAAGAAGGGAGTCCAGAGAAAGTGACTATCTGTGAAAGACAGCGAGAGCAAAAAGAATGAACAGAAGAAAAAGTCGAAGGACGAGCGAGTATCCCCCCACCAGCGCTGGGAGATAATCATATTCTCGTCGTGCAGGACTGCAGACATGCAGGGACCCGAAGCCACAGCAGCATCCCCCTACGCCTCAGAAGCGCGCATGGCATCAAGCTCAACCAATCTGCCTGTCTTTTGCCCACTAGCAGCGTGGACTAGCCTGCAAGCCTGCTGAGGCTGGAGAAGGCTGTTTTCACGTCATCTCCATTCTCACATTACCACTCTGAGCGCGTACCTCCCTTCGCCTTCAGAGAGTATTTTACTATGCGTTCACGAAGGAAGCGGTTGTGAAGGTATTCTTGTTACGGGACCTAGAGATGGGAGATGCTAGCTATAGTCATGCTATCACGTGAAACGGGAGGAGGATTTGGCAAAGCGAAGTCGACATATCGCGCAAATGGGTGTGTGCAGGTAGTTCACGACAGTAGATACATATAAAATACTTACAGGTTTCCATTTGTCGCCAGAGCGCGAAGGGGTATCGATGCGTAGTCACATGAAAGGGGAATCTGATAGAAAAGGTCTTATATTGTCCTATTTCATCGCGCTCACTATCCGCTTCGCCGTTCCTGCGGTTAAAGGACTGGGGGACTTCACGTCAGGTTTCTCCCTTGTCTTTCCAGCTCGAAATAACGAGTCTGTACGCGCCATCACCATCTAAATAAGGTGAAGAAAACCGTCCCCGTTGTTACGTCTTTCCCACCAGCCAGCCCAGCCGGATCTCTCCCCCCAACAACCGTGAAAATACTTTGAACCTTCTCTCTGACGCAACCCATCTCACGTCGTATACCGTAGGAGCGCCGTTGCTAACCGATGCAACGGAACGGAACGGTACGGTACGATAGATCGCTAGCAGGTCTTCGGGGGGCCGAATGCACAGCTGCTGCGCGGGGAAAGGTGGCAAGGAGCAATGGGACTGACTGATATTGCCCGACACCAATATTAAGGCATTCGTGCCGCGGAAACAGCTGGTGGGGGAGGAGAGCTGGGAGAGAGCGGTGGAGGTTGTTAAGCTGGTAGCTCGTAGAGAAAGCCAGCAGCCAAGTAGCTACCTAGCTCTTTCAAATAACGACCGCCGCTTGACCCGTATTGGAACCCCATTGCTCCTTCCTCCATTCAGCTTTTCCAACAGAAGTCCGCACATGTATCTTGAACTATGCCAGACTAACTAGCTGGCTGGAATGAAGGGAACGTTTCCACTGTTTCCAAAGATATCTATACGGCACCAAAACCGCGGCTAGGAAGAGTCTCCGACCTGATAATGCAATCGAACTTGTCGCGCCGGTGCTAAATCTGATGGGGATTTCGGGAAATGGATTTTAAACTCACAGCGCAACGAGATGAGGGAGGGGTGAAATTCATGCCTTGAAACCGAGGAAAACCGTAGCAAGCACCGGGACAGCCTGCAGATTGACGAGAAGGGCCTGGAGGGCGGTTTGAGAGCTCATTAAGATATGCGTCAGGGCCTTGAGTAGCCGGCCGTGTCCTTATGGTCGAACCATCCCTAATTGTCGACTGTGCGATTTCTTCTCGTGCACAGGAAACCAACAATCTGCATCAGTGCGTTGTTATGCCGCAAGAGTAACCCCCCAGAGAGCAAGACCAATGTGGATCGTGCTGCGATACTCACTCTTAGTGATAGTTGCCAATCCTGTACGGAGAGAACGATCCAACAGCTCGCAAGAACAGGAGGTAGACGTGTTGAAAACGAGGTCGAGGTAGGAAGGCAGGCGAGCTTGACAGTTCCTGCATAACTGCAAAGAGTTCTTTCAAGAGAGCCTCTAAGCTTCAATATGAACAATGGAGTCATGCTCAAGGGATGAGTATGAGGAGAGAGATTTGAGGCAGGCACTTCTTATATGAAGTGGCCTCCCACTAAGAGAATGAATATCTGAGAGGATGGACAGTATACGGTACGAACAAGTGCATTCATTATAGGTGAGGTGATATAAGGACTAGATCTTACATTTACGATCACCCACGTTAGTCTTGGTTATAACAACAACTCAATGCACTTCTTACCTACTCCTGTAGCTGGTGTCGGATCAAAAAACCTAGCAATCAACTGTCTATCACTGGCCCTGGTGTGAAGAGAGCTTCAATCGTCCAGGATACGTGGGACGACACATACTCACTTGTGAATCGTTCTTCCTGATGATGATCCGATACCCGGGCAATCAACAATAATACGGCCTTCAGGTGCTGAGCTATGTTCTAAACACTGCAGAGAGCCCTTTCGCCATGCATTACTTGCTCACTGAGCTTTGCAAATAGGTGTGCGTTGCCTTTATCGTATCTTAAGCATGGCCCATTCGGCAAATCGGGACCCTCCTCTCATTGTCCTCTCGTTAAAGTGCTTTGCGGTCTAAGGTAGGAAGTTTCCACGGGAGGACACTATCTTAGTAGAAGCTCAGTGAAGTATGGATAGTACTTTCCACGGATAATACTATCACTTATACTAAGGAAAAGGCAAAGGGAAAGTGAGAGCGTTCGGAAAGAAGTTCCGTTTGCGTCCCTACAACCAAGAGGACGACTAGAATTGAAACGCTGACCTTTTGATTGAACTGGACACTCGCTCAGAAGACACTTTCTCCATGGTCGCGACCAAGAAGTCAAGAACCAGAGGGATTGGTAGCCAGGAGGGAGTTGCACCGAACCGGCCGGTTAGGCTACGGGTAGCTCGCGAAAGGTGTTAAAGGAGCAAGACTAGATGTGAAACAGGCGACTACACGCAGTCATTGCCGATTTCATGGCACTCGTCGCGCACGTCGTACTCAGCTCGCGCCAGGGGACGATTTGAGTCCGGAGAGCCCCCTAATAGTGGCGCTTCGCTTCCATCAACGACGTCAAGAGACCAAGTTCCCTTGGGGACACCGAGATCCATGGACATCAGCACCTCCGCTTCCTATCCATGTACTGTATATTACCGATCCATTGGACAGGTCGATGAGGAAATAATACGCCATGGATGCCTCCGCCTCCTCCAACTCTTGGGTAATAAGGCCTTACAAGAGTAGTCACTCATGCAGTCAGCAGCTTCCACTCGCAGCAATCGCTCTGATCTTCCGGAGCAGCCTTCAGTCCTTTCAGTGTGTCGACATGAAGATGGTTTGTCCTCTCCAGGGACAGTTGAGGTCGTTTGATGAAATGATAATGGATACCACTTCCTTTGGGAAAGGGGCTTGTTGTGTTTTACAGTTGGTTTCCGCACTAAGATTGGCTGAGGATACCTCGATATTACCACAGCAAGAGAGCAGACAGAACCTCGATGAACAGGGATGCGAGTAATGTGGTCAACAGATCAATAGAACACCCCCTGAGACTCCCCTTGGGAAGTAAATCAAAGATAGAATCGTCAAATCAACACGTCGACTGGGGCAGAAACAACTGTTCCAACATCACACGGCGAAGGACAACCACCTCGGACTGACTGTTCATCAAAAACTCCTACAGCGGACTCCACGTGCAAAACGCCGATAAGGACGTCGTGGCCTAGGAGGAGTGAGCCGTTGCCAAGCTGGACGTGAAAGTTGACTTCAGGACGAGTGAGAAAAGGAATTATCAGTTAATAATGTTTTCCCTGGCGGAGTGAAGTAAAATAATGGGCGCAGAGGGGATGAGACGGAGGTCATCCCTTGAATGAGACGAGAACATGTCCATCGTTCGTGGCCTATGATGAGTCATAGGCGGTAACTGAGGTCGACGCGAAGTCCTCGTGGCTTCTCTTTGTGGTCAGTCAGAAGGGTTGCTCTTCCTCTCCAAATCACTTTTGCTTCTTCGCTTTCTCTTCCTACTTCTCAACAGTAATACTCTTCAACAGCGCGGCCGCTTGAGTGCATTTGACAAAGAAAAGTGCAGCCTAGGGCGGCCCAGCCCGCAAGGCTGAAACTTCCATGTTAATGGCTCAACCGACAACAAACACACTTTTGCGAGGTCCGTTAGCCTTGCAAGCTATCAGCAACGAAGCTGGTGATTCACGCCATAGGTCGAAGATGACCATCAAATGCGGAAGCGCAGCATGAGGCACTCCAGAGCGCTTGTAGCGGGATGTCCGTTATATCGATGAGTATAACTACTCATAGTGCACCAGTGAGCCCGCTGATGAGAAGATCCTCTCCTTGAGCCCCACCGGATGAGGAAGTCAGAGAGACCTGTTGAGATAGCTTTCAGCACAGCTCGGGAGGCTGAAGTGTATAACTTGTCCAGCACACACTGGGATTATCATGTTCTGCCCAGTCTTGTAATCGGAGGGGCTGGCATAATCCAACTGCCCCTGAATCTGGACAAAAGTCACCCACCTGAAAGCTTTGGAACTTCTCGTGCTGTCAGGTAGTCAGGAAGGCCGGCCAGCTATCCCCCCACATATACCTACACTGATGGCCGTGATATCTGGCAGGTCAATCTGTGTAACGCCACTTCGTGGGGTCCAGAGAAGGCAGGACTCTGGAGATATCAACTCATATCTGGAGTGAAGGCCCCTTTTGGAGAGAGACGCGGACATCTGGACGGCTTCTGGACATGCCACTTCACAAACTGATAGTGAATGAGCTGAATCCAGTTGGATCAGGGATGCCGCAGGATCAAGTCCATAAGCAGAAGTAAATATCCACTCCAGGTGGAGAAGACGAGACGTCGAAGCAGTATCATGAGTTATCAGAGAAAACCTCCCAGCAACAAGGTACTCAGAAGAACCACCAAGTACACGCACGGTGATACCGCACACAGCCAAGAAGCCCTCAGCAGCCAATACCAAGTCCCTCAATAATGCCTTCACGGAGTACGTCCAGCGACTCGAGACAAGATAAACAGTCTCCCGGAGATCTACCGGCCAAACTACCAATGCTCACGTCTCACAACTTCTCGGGGAGAAGAAGCTTCGTATGTACGTACGTACAACGAACCGCCGCTTGGCGCAGGAGCAAGTTCCAAGTCGTGTAACCGCTCTGCTGGACGTGTTTTGTTTTTCCATGTCCGCCCGGCCGGCTGGCCGGCTGGTTAGCTAGCGAGATGAGATGAGGTGAGTGGGTGGGTTTGTTGCGAACAAAGTTGCACGAGGCATGCCGGGGGTGTGGTGCGGGACGGGCAGTGCACCCACCATCTCCCCTCTCTCAATATTGCAGAACAGGGTTCCAGGGGCCAGAGCTGCAGTATTTACTATTCATGTACAACATATGCAGCTGATAGCTGATAAGTAAGTCGACGATGGCTTTTGGATCGATACGAGGGTGGAGGGTGGCTAACGCTCCCCGCATCATCGAGGGGAAGTGGGTACGTACGGCGGGAAAGGACGATGGATGGATGGGGGACTCCTGCAGGGTATAGAATCCAGAAAGGGGCGACCATATATACCTACCAGTGGTTCCGTCGAGGATATTTATATTGTTCCCCCACCCCATTCCCCCATCCTCCTCTTCACATTGTCCAGCTGAACGACTTTGAGTGTATATTTTCCATAGCAACTCTTTATCATTGTTTCCGGTACATATACATCATGGCTGTTGGAAGTGCATCATCGCAGGCCTCTGGGGAGGAGATCCCAAGCTGGAGTCTTCAGGGCAAAGTCGCGGTTGTGACTGGTGCTGGTATGATTCACCATCTCTTTCTCATTTCACAGCTCAGCTCGCATACCCGTCCGCACTCAATCAGCATCTCACTAACCCACCCCCAAGGCCGAGGCATCGGCCGCGAAATGGCCCTCGAGCTCGCCCGTCGGGGTGCCAAAGTCGTGGTCAACTACGCAAACAGCGACAAATCCGCGGGCGAAGTGGTATCCGCCATCAAAGCGCTCCGGAGCCCCAGCAACCCGACGCCGGACGCCATCGCGATCAAAGCCAACGTGGCCAACGTGCCGGAGACCGTCAAGCTGTTCGACGAGGCCGTCCGGCACTTTGGCAAGCTCGACATCTGCTGCAGCAACAGCGGCGTGGTGTCGTTTGGGCATTTGAAGGATGTGACGGAGGAGGAGTATGATCGGGTGATGAATATCAACACGCGTGGCCAGTTCTTTGTGGCGCGCGAGGCGTATAGGCATATGAATGAGGGTGGTCGGATCATCCTGATGGGCTCCATCACCGGACAGGCGAAGGGCGTGCCGAAGCACACGCTCTACTCTGGGTCCAAGGGTGCCATCGAGACGTTCGTGCGATGCATGGCTGTCGGTATGTGAAGCTCCAGTAAAGACGAGATGGTACGGAATACTGATGTTGTCATGTTTCAGATGCCGGCGACAAGAAGATCACCGTGAACTGCGTCGCGCCCGGCGGCATCAAGACGGACATGTACCACGCCGTGTGCAAGGAGTACATCCCCGGCGGGGACAAGATGAGCAACGATCAGGTCGATGAGTACGCCGCGACCTGGTCGCCGCACAACCGTGTCGGTCAGCCGATTGATATCGCTCGCGTCGTTGCGTTCTTGGCCAGCAAGGACGGCGAGTGGGTTAATGGGAAGGTGATTGGAATTGATGGTGCGGCGTGTATGTAGAGTGCCAGTGGCTTGGCTTCCCGGTTCAAGGAGGATGTACCTAGACAGCCCGCGGATGAGAGATATTGCAGAATTCTAATAGAAAGACAAGCTCTCACTTAACGCCGCTCTCGCTTGTGTGCTTGTGATCGGGTTGTGCTCTGGACTGCCATGTGTGAAGTGCCGCGTGTAGATTGATCGTAGGGGGGCGTCAGATACTGCATGCAGGATGAAGAGGCTCAGACGGCCTCAGCTTGATTCCTTCGTGTGGCATTCCCTTCCTTTTATTGGGGGCGTGAGAGGGGCAGTGGGAGGATGGGGGAGGATGGGTTGTGAGGGCTTTGTGTATATGCTGTTGTATGTATTTTTGATACCATGGTTTGTCTGCAGTGGTCTGCTTTAGATACTACCTATAGTGTTGTTCTTGCTCTAATGACGTCGATACCGGATCTTCCTCCAAGAGGTGAGCATCGTGGCATGGAAGGTGTGGGGTATGGAAGCCTGAGGCTGTGGCGAGCATACAGCACTTCACTTCTCAACACGGACGAGCGTGCCTCAGGCCAGTATATCCCTCTGTACAACAGTTCAAAAAGCCAACCATCCCCTCAACACTCCCCCGGAAACCCCCTCCTCAAATTCTCAAACCGACTATCCGGATACCACACCCAATTCTCCCGCGCATCCAGGCGCCTGCCCATGGGTCCCCCAAGCTGGGCCACCACATGCGCAACCCGGCTTTCCTCCGCAGGCGCATCGCCACTACTCTCCCACCACATCGCGCCGCCCAGCCGCTCGCACATGAGCCAGCGCGTCTTCTCCCCCGCCACCTCCACCGTATCAAAACTCACCATCTCCCGACGGGCAGGACAGTACCCATAGCTCGCCACAACATCGGGGTCGTAGCGCACCTCGGCGCCGGGTCGGGGGAGGTCCTTCACGTCCCAGACGCCTTGCTCCCAGCTGCCCTCGCCGATGCCGTGGAAGGGCGTGCCGGGCCCGTCGGTGTCGAGGAAGGCGCGCCCGTACAGCGGCATGCCGAGGATGATCTTGTGCGGGGGCACGCCCGCGGCGATGTAGTCGCCCACGGCCCGCGTGGTGGAGAAGGGCGTGCTGGTCGGGTTGGACGGGTGCGGGTGCAGGTTGGATTGGTGGCCGGCGTGGGCGTCCCAGGAGCCGGCGTAGTCGTACGCCATCAGGTTGAGGAAGTCGCAGACCTGCGCCAGCGCGGCGAGGGGCTGGTGCTGGTAGTTTTGCGGGCCCGCGGGCGTGGCGATCGTGAGGAGGAAGTGTGGTGCCGTGCCCGGGATCGGGTTGTCCGGCCGCGCGGCGAGGGCGCCGGCGTAGGCGTCGAGCTCCGCCCGCACGGTTTGGAGGAGCTGCAGGAGGTGTTGGCCTTGCTCGGCGGATTGCGGGTACTCCCAGTCGATGTCGAGCCCGTCGAAGCCGTGGTCGGCGAGCAGGCGGACGGCGGTTCTAGCGAAGGTCGCTCGGCCTTGCGGCGTGCTGGCGGGACTGGCGAAGTTGGCGCTGTAGGTCCAGCCCCCGATGCTGAGGAGGGTTTTAAAACGGCGGTGCTGCCGTTTGAGCAGGTTGAGCTGCTTGAGGCAGCCGTACAGGTTGGTGCCGGTGTCGTTCCAGCTGTCGGTGGGATAGTGCTTTTCGACGTCGGACCAGGAGTCGGTTAGATAGCTAGGGTTGGGTCAGTGAAATGTTCAGGTTTGGTGATCTGGTAACCTAGGAAGGCTGAGGGTGAGTCGGATGACATACACTTCGCCCGAGTCAGGGCGGACATTGGCAAAGGCATAGAGGACGTGGGTGAGCTTGTCTGCGGGGAGGTCTTGGGGATGGTGGTTGCGTCCGTATATAGCCTAAAAAGGTCAGTCGATGAGGACTTGGATACGCGCATTACTACGAGTCCGTACCCAATTCACAAAGTACACAACCGATTTATATCCGTCGCCTCCGCCCATATTCATTGATGTGGTGTTTGTAGAGGGGTACAGAGGGTTCCAAGAGGAGGGGAGTAAAGTTGTCAAGATCCCTGATGGCGAGGATTTCAACAGGAAGAAGGATAGTAAGAGCGCGATCAAGGATATGAAGCACAAGAGAACATAGGTGTGACGCTGCATACTTCCGCTCTTTATAACTTGTTCCCTTCACGCCCGCCCGCCCGACTGATGGACCAGCTGTCAAGCGTGGCGGTGCAATGCTTGTTCAGGCATAACGTGTGCGTCACCTCGCGGCGTGCCTTAGGTTTCATGTCACATATGGACGAGCACCGAGCAATACGAGAGCCATATCCAATAAGACTGAAGCATCCACGTTCAAAGACTGGGAGTCGTGCATAAGAAACGAGCGCAAAGCGGAAAAGTGAAGCGGTCAGCCCCTCCCCCGCTGTGGCGCAGCATCACAGCCTCAGGCCCGAGCGCAACGTTCGACCGCGCTCTCCGCCGCACCTCCACCGCCGAGCGGGATGATGTTGCCCGCAAGAAGCTGTCACGACTCGACCTCCCGCACATCCTTCCCACCACATCAGCAGTCATGGCCAGCTCAGCAACTGGCGGGAGGTAAGTCTCTTCGCCCAACACTGCTATTCGCGTCGCACCCTTCCCCTCCCGCTCCTCGCGCTGACTTCTTCTCCCCCACCACCACGACAGCAGCAGCAAAGAAACCCCGACAAACCCGCGGGGCATCCCCTACGCCCCCTTCGTCGACAAAGTCGAAGACTATGTCACCACCCGCGCCGAGGTCGAAGGCACCCTCAAAAGCTTCCAAGAAATGATCGCGTACGAGAATTCCCGGCCATCCCCTTTCCCTCCCCCGGGTCGTCGAACAGCAGAAGAACCCTAGATGAAAACCCACCAGTCGCCGCGACCTACTTAGCTAACCACCGAATCCGCACGCGACATACACAGCAAATACCAATTCATGCAAACCTCCACGCGCTCCCGGCTCGCCGGCCTCGAAGCCAAAATCCCGGACATCCAAAAAACCCTCGACGTCACGCGGTTTCTCTGCAGCCAACGACAGAAACAGAATGACAGCTCGGCCTCCCCCCCGCTCGAAACCACCTTCGAGCTCAACGACACGCTCTACGCGCGCGCCCTCGTGCAGCCCGACGCCACGGAGGAAGTCTACCTCTGGCTCGGCGCGAACGTCATGCTCGCGTACCCCCTGCCCGAGGCCATCGCGTTGCTGGAGGAGAAGTTGGGCAAGGCGAAGATGAGCGCGCGCGCGTGCGAGGAGGATTTGGAGTTTTTAAGGGAGCAGGTTACGGTGGGTTTTTCTTTATTTCGCTTTTTTTGGGGGTGGGGGCTGCGCTGGATGATGGGTGATGGTGCTGACGCTTTTTCGATCTAGACGCTGGAGGTTGCGACGGCGCGGGTGTATAATTGGGATGTGGCGCAGCGGCGGAAGGAGAGGGCGGAGGCGGAGGCGGAGGGTGGGAGGAAGTGAGGGAGGGGGATGGGGTTGAGATGTTAGGATTTCTACTATTGGAACGGGTGCAGGGGCTGAAGTGGGGTGGAAGGATCAGACGGTTAAGATGGGCTGCGGAAGGAAGGCACACGAGAGTAGGAAGAACCTACGAGGTGTCGAGGTAAGGCAGGAAGGGAGGCGGAACAAAAGTGCCAGGGAAACCCATTAACGCCATTCACGAGAGCAAAGTAAAGTAAAGAAAAGCAATATACCACGCCATCAAGCTTTATTTGCGGTACCTATACAAAGGTGGCCGCGGAGGGTGCAAACTGCCAAAATCTCTCTATCGTCTTAAGAACCCTACCCCAGCCACCTACAAGTGTATAAGTTGGCCCTTCTCTCCCCCCGTCACCAACACCACTCCTTCCCACCCCACTCCCTTCCTGACCCGGGACACGAATCCGAAACCACCAACATTACATCACATTATATTAGTACATTAACATTATGAAAAATACTTATCGATCTTCAGTGATGGAGGACATAAGTAATCCCATCCTATTCCGTCTTCCGTTCCGTTCCACCTGCCATCGCGGCTCATCGTACAGTACGGAGTACGTATGATCCAACGTCCAACGTCCAACGTCCAATGTCCAACGTCCAAAGTCCAATGTCCAAGGTCCAAGGTCCAAGGTCCAAGGTCCAAGTGCCAATGTCCAAAGTCCAACGTCCAACTTCCAAACTCCAACGACCGTCATGCAGAGTCCAACGTCCCAGCAGATGACATCCAACCCAACTCCCCAATCCAATCCAACACCAAGACCATACCAAGCCCCCGCACCCACAGTACCATCCAAAAGCCAAAGATTAGCAGCAAAACCAAACCAAACCTGTCCCCCTCCCCACACACCCCCAAACCATCTCACCGCCCAACACCCATCCTCCCCAACCACCGCCGACTCTCCTCCTCCGTCCCCACCCCCTCCACCCTCCCGCGCTCAACCTGGACCAGATCCGGCGTCGGCATCTCCCGCCACAGCGCCCAGAGAAAGCCCAACACCGCTTTCTCAAACAGCTCCTGCGGCGGGAGGAGGGTGGCGCGTGCGCCGGACAGGCGGTCGGCGAGCGAAGCGAGGCCTGCGGAGAGCTTTGGCGGGGCTTCGCGGGGTGGCTCAGCCAAGGCTTCGCCGAGCACGGCCAACCAGCGCGCGCGGATGGGATCCCAGGTGGGGAGGAGCGGGTAAGGGGGTGTGAGGGTGGTGAAGAGGGTTGGTTGTTTGTTAGTAGGGCTGGTGGAGGTGGTGGTGGTGGTGGGTTCGTTGGGGTCTTCGGAGGGGTCGCAGCCCCAGGCCCATATGCTGGTGAGGTTGGCGTGGAGGTTGGGGGGAGGGGGATGTTCTTCGAGCAGCTCGATCGTGGCCCACGTCATCCATTCCCCGGCCATTTCGAGCCAGCGTGGACTCGTGGACCAGGTGTCTTGCTTGGCGCGCAGGGTGGTGAGGTGGAGGAAGAGGGGGAGGAGGTCGGAGAGGGTTGGGGCGGGGGGGGAGGATGGTTCGGCTGGTGGTGCGTCTGCGGGGAGCGGGAGGGTGGAGAGGAGATGGACGGCGGAGGCGTGCTGGGCGGGGGTGAGGCGTGATTGGAAGTGCGTGCGGAGGGAGTGGATGGAGGGTGGGGTGGAGAGGTCGAGGGAGGAGAGAGGAGAGGCCTGGTCTTGCGATGGTCGGGTGGGACGTAGGGTGAAGAGGACGGTGAGCTGGAGGAGCAGGGTGCGGTAGGGGTACCAGTCCGGCAGTTTGTCCGCGGGGTGTCGGTGCTGCATAAATGCTATGAATGCTGGAAGGTCCAGTGAGCAGATTTGCGGGGGGGCAAAGATGGAAGTTGACGTACAGTTCACCATCTGCAGATGCGTGAGGCAGTGACTCGCTTCGTCGGTGGTGTCGCGCTCGTAGAGCTCCAGCTCGCGCCGCGTGAATAGATGGTCCATGGTCTTGTACATGATGTAGTCGAGGATGGTCAGGTCGACGTCGAGCTGCTCGGTGGGATCCATCTCGCGGAGCAGACACCAGACGCCCGGCGTGGTTCGCGTGGGTTTCTCGCCTTCGGCGGTCACGTCGAGTGGTCCGCTGTGTCGCGGTGTGTGCGCCATTGCGAGGCTGGAGAGAGGAAGGCAGTGGTGTTGCTGCAGGTCGCAAGATCGTTGGATGATAGACGGCTGCCCCAGAGAAGGACGGGGAGATGTCCTGGTGGTTTGCGCGCTCGATGGTGGTGTTAGGAGGTGGCGCGGGACAAACGCGGGCGGTTAGCAAGACATGTCATCTCATCGCAGAGACAGGGAACCGGCTCAGAGCAGCACGTCGTGTTGCAGGTAATGGGATCGATTGCGCCGTTTAGAAGATTGATGCATACGACTGCAGTGTTTAAATATATCAGGGAAATTCACAACCAGCGGCCAGGGTCCACGCCCTGCCTTATCGGCGCGATAGGAAGTCAAGATGCCTCAGGCTCTGATCGGCCGTGCTAGCCATCTCCGAGCTTCCCGTCGCCTCCCGCATTCGCCGCCGCCGGCCTCGGGCTCGCCCATCTCCCCTTGGCTTCACCACCAAGATCCAACCGCTCCCTCACCTCAACACCATGCTGCACGCCAGCAGCTATACAGCCTCATTGTGCCACCCATTCCTTTATCCACACCCATCATGATTGCGCGGAGACCATCGGCTATCCTCCTCTCCTCCACCTCCTCCTACCTCCAATGTCTCCCGCCCTGTAAATCCGAATTGTCTGCGTCATTCCGCCATCCCCGCCCCATCGCCTCGCCTGCCTCTACACAGCGTCGTCAAGCCAGCACCACCAGCGCAGACGACCTTCCCCCCGACGCCCTCCACTGGCCCGATCCCATCCCACCTCACCAAGTCCCCACGCCCTACCAAATCCTCGACTGCCCCTCCAACGCGCCCTACACGGACAAATCCCGCTTCTACCAACTCGTCAAGCTCTACCACCCGGACCGGCACCAAATCAACACGCAGCAGTCCGCCCAGGCCGCCGCCGCCCTCGCCGCCCTGCCCCCGCACATCCTCACCGACCGCTACCGCCTCATCGTCGCCGCCCACACCATCCTCTCCAACCCGGCCAAACGCTCCGCCTACGACGCCCACGGCGACGGCTGGGCCGCCCCGCACCGCCATCGCTTCACCCCACCCTCGCAGCACCACCGCGCCCACGAGCCCGGCAGCCCGATGCACAACGCGACGTGGGAGGACTGGGAGCGGTGGCGGTGGGAGCAGGCGCATCCGGAAGGCGGCCAGGCCCCGGTGTATTTTTCCAACAGCCGCTTCGTGCTGCTTGTCGCGGCGTTTGCGGTGCTGGGGGGCTTGGGTCAGATTAAGTGGGCGACGGGTAGCGGTGAGAGGTTGCTGGAGAAGAGGGAGGATTTGCATCTTCAGGCCAGCCGTGAGCTGAGGGAGGCGAGGAAGGCGAGTATACAGGCGCTTGCCCAGGGCGGCAAGGAGGAGCGGATTCAGAGTTTCTTGTTGCATCGGGCGGGGAGTGGGCCGCAGGTGTGAAGTGGGGATGGGGAGGGAGTGATCCTGTTCAGACGTGTGGGATGGTATATTTCCTTTTGAGAGGATGGAGGCTGCGCCTTGCTTCCCTGTGATTTCTGGATTGGGTGTGGAGGGAACATCTCTACTGATGCGTTTTCTCGTCTCTTCACTCTTCTCTTTCCTCTTTAACTTCCGAGCGTACTTCTTTGTGGGATGTCTGGCTTTTGGTGGCGCAACATCAAGGCGTTTTGGGAAGGGTCTCACGGGTTTATGGTCTCTGTATATACGAGGTTTATCTTGCTTTTCCTTCACTTCTTCATCTTCTCCCCACTCTTTTTTGGCGCAGCAAAAAACCGTAGCCCGATCCGTCTGGGATATACTGTACCACCAACCCATACTCTCTATCTCCAACTTCCCGTGCCAGAGTGTAATATCGGACGAAAATTGTTTTCTTATTGTTTGTGAGTTCCTGGACCTGAGCGAGGGACGGCACTGTCTTGAACAGCCGTTATGCTTCCGGGAGGGCGATGAACATCCCATCTCGTTTGATAAAGCTGTCTGTACGTGATCTTTTGAAGAGGCATTGTTCTGCTGCACCGTGAAACCTGAAACCCCGCATTGCGTAGGGTCTTGGCGGGGATGACGGTGTCCACCCACCCACATGCTCAATCGCTAGTCACTCCTTAGCTTCCGCCATCACAAACCCCCGAAACCCTTCCTTCTTTCTTCCTCGCGGCGTTCACACGAGGCCGGAGAGACAGATCGAAGAACACCACCGGCAGCATGGCCCACCTCTTGCGCGGCAAGCAAGCGGGCATCCAGAACGACCTGTCTGCAGGCATCGGCCCGGATCTATTCGTTCTTGACGAAGTATGTTTGTTTCCTTGTCTTCCTCTGCCCTCCACTGACTGGAAACCCTCCCCAAACTAGATCTACCGCATCGGCCTCCCCTCCCAAATCTCCCAGATCGCCTACGACCCCGTCCAGTCCCTCCTCGCCGTCGGCACGGCCTGCAGCGAGTATGGCGACGGCGCCATCCACGTCTTCGGCCAGCAGCGGGTCCAGGTCGCCCTGCCCCTCCCCCGCAAGGCCTCGGTGAAGACGCTGCAGTTCTGCGCCGACAAGCTCGTCTGCCTCGACTCCAAGAACGACCTCAGCATCTTCTCGCTCGAGCACAAGAAGCTCGTCGCCGCTTACTCCGCCCCCGGCCGCGTCACCGCCGTCCACACCGACCCGGCCCTGGACTACTGTCTGCTCGGCATGCAGAACGGCGACGTGCTCGCGTACGACATGGACCGCGAGCGCCTGGCCCCCCTCCGCATCCCGAACTTCTGGCGGGAACAATATCCCCGCGCGCTGGGAGCTAGCGTCGTCTGCCTCGCCTTCCATCCTCGCGACATCGGCACGCTCCTGATCGGCTACACGGAGGGCGCGGTCATTTACTCCTTCAAGCAGAACAAGCCGACGCGGTTCTTTCGGTATGAGCTCCCGCGCGGTGCGCCCGGCGGTGACTCGGACCCCTCGTTCGTCAATATGGCTCGGAGCCCGAAACTTACACAGGCGCTGTGGCACCCGACGGGGACGTTTGTGTTGACGGGCCACGAGGATGGGAGTCTGGTGTTTTGGGATCCGAAGGATGGGAGGATCGTCATGGCGCGCACACTGCAAGATACCAATGTGGACAAGCCGGGCGGCGGAAGCACAACACCCGGCGCCACACCGGGCACGTTTGCGGTTAAGGAACCTCTATTCAAGATATCCTGGTGCGCCAACGTCGACCCGGATGACACCGCCATCCTCATCGCCGGCGGCGCCGCATCCAACATCCCCACCAAAGGCCTCACCCTCTTCGAGCTCGGCCGCACGCCTGTCTACGCGACGTCTAGCTGGGAAGTCCTCTCTGCGCACTTCGAAAACCCACGTCGTCAGCGCATCCTCCCGACGCCTCCGAACGCGACTGTCGTCGACTTCTGCCTCATTCCTCGCTCCTCGCCACACTACGCCGGCGCCCAAGATCCCATCGCGGTCATCGCCCTCCTCTCCTCCGGCGAGCTCATCACCCTGTCTTTCCCCTCCGGTATCCCGATCTCGCCCACCAACCAGCTGCATCCCTCACTCACGCTCGTCCACCCCTTCGTGACCACCACCGCCATCGCCACCGTCGATCGCGTGAAGTGGCTCGGCATGACGGAGCGCCGCGCCATGGGTCCGCCGATCCTGACGGGCGGCGCTGAGGCCCCCCACCCTCTCAAACGCTTCGAGCAGCGGAACATCATCCAGACGGCGCACGCGGACGGCACGGTCCGGCTCTGGGATGCCGGGCACAACGACGAGATTGAGAACCCGGCGCTTCTGCAAGTCGACGTGGCGCGGGCGGTGGGACGGCACGAGGGCGTGGATATAACGCGGATGAGCCTGGCGGGCGCAACGGGCGAGTTCGCGGTGGGCACGCGTCAGGGCGAGCTGGTCGTCTTTCGGTGGGGCCACAACCACACGGCGGGCCGGGAGCCGCCGCCGCCGGGACCAAACAAGCAGCGGGAGCTGACGGACGTCAAGGAGCGGACGGACCCAGCGTTGCAGGACGGACTGGTGCCGTACACGCTGCTGGACCAGGCGAACGGGCCGGTGAGCGCGATCAAGCTGAGCGACGTAGGGTTCGTGGCGGCCGGGTTCGAAGGTGGCGAGCTGGTGGTGATCGACCTGCGCCGACCGGAGATCATCTTCTCGCAGAACGTGGGCGCGCTGATCGGCTCGAGCAAGCGGGGCAGCTTCATCCACCGGCGGCGCAGCACGGAGGCGGGCGGCGCGGGCAAGGGCGAGTACGTCACCTGCCTCCAGTTTAGCGTGATGACGGTCGAGGGGGACGACTACTCCTCCATCCTCCTCCACGCCGGCACGAGCGGGGGGCACTTCGCGACGTTCAAGCTTCTCCCGAAAAGCGGCGGCAGCGGCGGCCACGAGGTCGTCCCCGCCGGCGGCACGACCTCGATCGACGACACCCGCGTCCTCGCCATCTGCCCGCTGCACGTCAGCACCGGCCAACCGGCGCACGCCAGCCCCACCGCAGTGGCCGGCCTGCGCGACGGCATCCAAATCCCCGGCGTCCTCTGCGCCGTTACCCCAACAGGCGCCCGTCTCTTCCGCCCCGGCGCCGCCGGCAAAGGCGCGCACAAAGCCTTCGACGACGTCTTCTGCGACGCCGCCGCCATCATCCAGTGCGCCGACCGGGGCCACGCGCTCCTCGGCCTCTTCGGCGACGGCAGCGCGCGTGCCTACGGCCTCCCCTCCCTCAAAGAGCTCGGCCGCGTCCCGGACGCCGGGACCGTCCTGGACCCGCGGCGCCTCGCCGACGCCACCGTCACCCGGACCGGCGAGATCCTCGGCTGGCGCGGACCGGCCGAGCTGCGCGGCATCCGCGTCGTCGGGGGCGCCGGTCGTCGGCTGGAGCTTCAAGACGACGTCCTCTGGAACCCGGACTTACCTACCCCCCCCCGCCCCACCATCAGCAACCTCCAGTGGCTCTCCGGCACTCAGCACGTCGCCCCCGCTGACATGGACGTCCTCATCGGCGGCCCCGATCGCCCGCCGAGCGCGCGTATGCTCGCGCAGTTGCGCGCGGATGAACGTGCGGCGAGGGATGCCGAGCGGCGGGAGCGGGGTGCCGGAGGCGCAGCCGGAGGCGGTTCGGCCTTGGCCTCCGGCTCCGGCGGGGAAGGCGAGGGAGAAGGATATTGGGCGTCGATGCAGCGGCAGCTGGCGGAGCGGACGGAGAAGCTGGGCTTGATGGGGGATCGGATGGATGGGCTGGGGGAGAACGCGGCGGCGTGGACGGAGGATGTGGGGCGGTTTGTCCAAAGGCAGAAGAGGAACTTGGTGTTTGGAGCTGTGAGGGGGAAGTTGGGGTTGTGATTCTAGTTTTTTCTTGTGGGGGGGGGGGGGGGGGGGGGGGGGGTTGTACTGAGGGCTCTTGATTTTTTGGGGGGATACGGGTATGGATCGGCGGTGTGGGATGGGTTTATGATGGGTTATTTCACGATGGGTATCGTACATGGCGTTCCAGAGGATGTAACATCATCTTTTATCAGTATTTACTTTTCTCTTTGCTTGTTCTTGATCTGCAAGCTTTTTGATCTTCCACCCTTTCATGTCCTTTTACCGTGCAGATGATGGACCTGTCGGCCTGTCTGCCAGTGTGTTACGTGTGTGCTATGTGTGTACTGTACAAGTCCATCTGCATCTTTCGTTATCCACGAGCGAGGACCCTATGATCATGACCGCTCCGATCCGTTCTTAGAAACGGAGTGCAGAAGAAAGGAGTTCAACTATGAAAGAAGAAGGGACGAGGCCACCGAACGGCTGAACCCTCTCCCAACCGAAATAACGAGCCAAAAAACCAGAAAGATGCCCGAAGAGGGCGTAACCGAAGAAATGACCTAAAACAAAAAGCAAGCCCAAAGCACCAAGCAAGACCCCCTCACACCCCCGCCACCTCCGGCTCCACATCCAAACAACACCACTCAATCTCGGCGCCCTCCCCATACCTCTCCCTCAACCACTCATTCGCCCTACGAAAATGTCCACAGGTCAAAAACCCCCTACTCGCCGAGAGCGGGGACGGATGCACACTCCTGAGCACCAAATGCCGTCGCTGATCCACCCCCTGCACGCGTTTGCCCGCCGGGGTTCCCCAGGCGAAAAACACGACCCCCGAGGTGCGCACGCGGGCGACGACGTCGATGACGCGCTGGGTGAAGCGCTCCCAGCCGCGGCCGGCGTGGGAGTTGGCGGCGTGGGCGCGGACGGTGAGGCAGGTGTTGAGGAGGAGGACGCCGCGGTCGGCCCAGGGGGTCAGGAGACCGCCGCGGTGGGGGGGCGGGTGGAAGGTGGTGGGGTAGTCGTGGTGGAGGGCTTTGTAGATGTTTTGGAGGGAGGGGGGGGCGGGGGTCGGGGGGCGGACGCTGAAGCAGAGGCCGTGGGCTTGGCGGTGGTTGTGGTAGGGGTCTTGGCCGAGGATCACGGCTTTGACGGTGGGGAGGGGGGTGTGGCGGGACCTGGTGGTGGGAGGGGGGAGGTTAGGTGGTGGGGTGGTGGATTGTTGGGTGCTTTTGGTTTGCGTACCAGCTGTAGACGTCTTCGCTCGGTGGAAAGATCGTCTTGCCGCTCTCGACTTCTTGCTTGAGGAAGCGTTTCAGGTTGAGGAACTCCGGGGTGACGATCTCGTCCTTCAGGTGGGCCAGCCAGCTCTCGTGTAGTGTATTAATCTCGAGCTGGAGCAGCTGCTTTTGCTCGTCCGTCAGCTTGGCGACCCAGGCCTCCTTGTCGAACTTCTTGACGGCCGGGGCGGTGTCTGTCGCAGCGGCGACATCGGATTTGGAATCGGTGGTGCTGGTCTGCGAGGTGGCGACGGTGCCGGGCTTTGCGGCGGGCGGCTTGAAAAAAGATGTGATGCTGCCGTTGGCTTTGGGCTTCTTCGCCTCGGCGGCGGCCAGGTCGGCGGCCTTGCGCTTGAGGGGGCCGGACATGAAGTAGAGGAGGGAGAGAGGACAAGTGGGAGAGGGTGAGATGGTCGTCTGCAGTTCGATTGACAGTTGTACGACGGTGATTGACGGTTCGAAAGGGAGGAGCTGGGCGTGGGAAGATTTCTCTGGAGAACAACGATGGTGGTGAGGTCAGACGAACGCGAGCGACGCGTCGGAGCTGAAGTGCCACGCGCGTCCGAGAAAGTGGCCCAAGCTCCCTCAACGGCTGCCGCTAACCCCGCTGGTCTGTTTGGCTATCAGGCTGTCAGGCTGTCAGGCTGTCAGGCTAGGAGGCTAGGAGGTCAGCAGGCTGTGAGGCTGCCAGGCTAACAATCCGTCATTCGATTGTTCACTGTCGTCATCACCATTTTGTTCTGGCCTGAAAGCCTAGCCATCTCTCATTAAGCGGGGAATGCCCCAGTGCAGCGGGGAAGTGGGAAGTTTCATGGCCAGCAATGCCATTGCCATCCCTGTCGTCCCTGTAACGCTGACGTCAAGCCAACGGGGGAGAAGCCACACATACACATACTCACAACGTGCATCCCTACCGGTACGACATATGTATGTATGTATGTATAACGTAGGCGATGTACATACAAGCGGTGAGGGGTCAATCGAGCAAACCATCCAAGTAAAGCAGGAGCAGCCTTACCTCACCGTCACTGGCTACGTAGGTAGATACCAAGGTATATAAATCCTCACTTCCCGCCACTCTCTCTCCATCTCCCATCCCTCACACACGAAACGAAATACATACCAGAACACCTTAACTCAAACACCACACACAGCACCACACATCCAACATCTAGACAAGATGCCACACAACCCCAACCCCGCCAACTTCGCCAACCGTCCACACGACGAGGTCGTCGCCCTCGGCGCCAAAGGCGGGCACGCCAGCCATGGCTCACATCATCCCCCTGAGCACCACGAAGCCGTAAGCCGTCCCTCCCTTCCCCTTCCCCTTCCCCCCCAAAAACAACCCCAAAAAAGCAGGCCCAACTAACCCTGCCTCCCAGCACCACCCCTCACGCAACCCCGACGGCACCTTCACGGCGGGATCGGCGGAGGCGAGTCGGTTGGGGGCGATTGGGGGGCATCATGGTCAGGGACATGCGAGGTGAAGGCAGTGAGGCACTGAGGTTAGGTGTGTAACATCTCGCTGAAAGGATAGCTGGGTGTGATTGAGTTGAGGGGTTCATTGAATTTCGAAATTACATGCTGCTATTTCGTATATTCTTGAGATGTGCTGTGGTGTGGAGGAACAATTTGGAAGGGAAGGAAAAGGCGGCTTCAGTCGTAAGACGACGCGTACACAGTAACGACAACCAACCCCGTGGTTCATCACCTCCTCATCAACCAGTTCAAGCACTTCAACCGGCTTGTTTCCAAGGGCTCTTCCTTCCCCTCATCATTTTCAACCTCAACCCGCACCCCATCCCTCTCCTCCACCTCAGCAAGACTACCATCGTCATCCTCCTCACTGTCACTGTCAGTCTCAATCTCACCCTCCGTCTCCGTCTCACTCTCATCTTCATCCTCATCCTCATCCTCATCCTCATCCTCATCCTCATCCTCATCCTCATCCTCATCCTCATCCTCATCCTCATCCTCATCCTCATCCTCATCCACACTCTCCACCCCCTCCCCCTCCAAAGTACCCTCATCCACACTCCCACTCTCCACCCCCTCCCCATCCAAAGTCACACTCTCACTCTCACTCTCCACCCCATCATCGCCCTCCAACCCCAAAATCTCAAACGCCGACCCACACTCCGACACCGCCGCCAGCGGCGAGGCCGCGCGAACGACATGCGAGGACGGCAGAGCGGGCGGCGGCGGCGGCGGCGGCGACGGCGGCGGCGACGGCAGACTGCTCAGACGCTGTCGCAGCAAAGCCGCGTCGACGGGGCCGGCGTGGCGAAGGGGATGGGGGACCGGGGCTGGGGTCGCGTTGCGCAGGGTGATGTGGAAGGGTTCGGGGGTTTCTTTGGGTTCATTCTGCTGCTCCTTCTCCTCCTTGGCCTCGAAGTTCTTCTCGTCTCGGCTCTTCAGCTCATCTTCCTCCTTTTTCTGTTCCGCACCACCCGTGGAAGACGTAGTAGTAGTAGTAGTAGTAGTAGTAGCACACGGTGCGGAAGGAGCATACACCACCTCCAGCTTCTTCGACCCACCATCTTCATGCACCACGTGGAAAGCCTTCACGCCCTTCCCGCTCCTCGACCTATCAAACTTACGCAATACCGCGTTCGACGCCGTTAGCGGCGGCGAAGCACACGGCGGTGTCGGCTTCAGCTCCTTTTCGCCGCCGCCGCCGCTGCGCGACGAGCGTGGGCGTGGGCGCGGAGGGACGATCGGGGGCACCGTGAGCTTGGGCTGCACGTGGGGTTTCGCCGGCTGTGTACGGGGTTCTGCCGGCTGCGTACGGGGTTCCGCCGGCTGCGTGTGCGACTTCTGCGCTGGCTGTCGCTGCTCGTGCGAATTTTGCGTTTTCTGCCGCTGCTCGTGCGAATTCTGCGTTTGCTGCTGCTGCTGCTGCTCGTGCGTCTCCTGCGTTGGCTGCCACTGATCGTGCTTCGTCATGACCGCAGCGGTGGCGCTCGGCGCCCGTGGAACGGGCTTCCCTTGAAGAACCGCCGCGACGTTTGGCGGGGGCCCCGAGGAGGGGTTGTACGTGTCGGTTGGAGGCTTGTAGTCATTGACTGACGGCGAGGGTGCGCGCATGGTGGCGGTGGAATCTGGGGAGAAGGTAGGTCCGCGGGAAGGAGCTTGTGGGAGGGGCGGAGGGTCCGGGTACGTGTAGAGGGTTGGATCATACCAGGATGGGGCGTAGCCGTGTTCCAGAGGTGGTTCGTCATGCCTTGGATACATGAATTGGGAAGGCGTGTCAATGGGAATGTCGGCGGCGGCGGCGGTGTAGTAAAAGGAACATGTGTCGGGAAACAGGCTGTTGGGAGGGCCGAGGTAGGAGCCCATGGGGTAGAAGTGGTTGGGGGCAACCACGGGGGCGGATTGATAGGGGCATATGCCCGAGCGGTGGGACGGTTCAGGGATCGTCGGCTGAGAGAGCCGAGACGGCAGCGGATTAAAGGGCTTCAGCTCGGCTGGGACGGGCGTGGGAGGCCGCTTCCGTGCGGCTGCATCGACAGGGATGCCAGGAGGAGCTCCAACGTAGGTCGGCTGGCGCGGCTCGACATTGACGTCCTCCCCCAGACATGCTCGGAGCGAGTCGACGGCCCGCCGCGGCCGCGCCCCCTTGTGCTTCAGATACGACTTCCGGTCGCGAAAGGACACAGGGGGTTGCTGCTCCGAAGCCGGAGGGTTCACGGGGTTGAGGGTGACGCCTGCACGCTGCTTTCCCTTCGCCAGCGCTCTTTCGCGCGCCGAGAGCTCGGCCAGCGGCCGTGGACTGTCCGGCGAGGCGGGATTGTTAGATGATCGCGTCCTGGGCGCACATGGGGATCGCTTGAAGCCCGAAGTGCTAGCGACCGCAGGAACAGCGGCAGTTGGGATAGGCCGGGGAGGCGGAAGCGGCTGTGTGACCTCGAGCGTGACATTCGAGTTCTCCGGGCCGGAAGGATGATAGTCACTGCACGAGGCATCCGCGGATCCTTGGCCAGCGGGGGAGACGGGCCAATCATTCACGGTCTGTGTATGTTTTCCTGCGGTTTGAGATCTTTCGACGATCAATTTATCCTCATACCTCTTCTGCCAGTACGGAGGAAGAGGCGGTAGGGTGAATGGCGATTTTGCGCGAGGGATGAAGGTCCGTTTGACTCTGCTTGCGTCTGTTGCCGTCGGAGAGCTGCCCGACGCCCCGCCAAGCGGCATTTGAAGATTTGCGGCCGTCGTGCACAGCGGTGGATATCTCTTGAGCGCGGCCAGAAACTCATCATCCTGAAACGGGTTGTAGGCGCGTTCCGAACCCGACCCGCTCGGTGAGTCGGAAGACGGTGGCTGTTTCCCTTGCATGCGAGGGCCCTGTCTCTCGCTCGCAACGTTGCAGACCTGCGTCAATTTGGGACTGGCAGGCCGCTGTGGTGCGGCCACCGTGATCCCAGTGGTCTCCTGAGCGTGCTCCGTTGAGGACGAGGGAGAGGCTCCCGACGGACTCTTCTTTGCTGAGCGTTCATTAGCTTCCATCGACGCCCATGCTGAAATGACAGGATTGTGCGTACAAGCTTCAGAAGCTCCCATGGTTTTGGAATCACGAAGTTGACGGTTCTTGTGCGATGTCTGCATCGTCGGCGTCTTTGATGCTCGAGACGTGGAGGGCTTTCCGGCGGCTGCGCGGCTTGTAGGGCGTGCCTCACCGTTTACCTCTTTCTCTTGGGTCTTTTCCATGTTTGACTTTCGTTGGAAGGTACTTTCGATTGATGATGTTGACTAATTTTTAGTGGGCGGCTTGTTGGGCAACCTGTAGCGGTCAGGCGTCCCGTAAGCTTCTTGGAAAGAAGCGGGGGTCGACGAAGTTACTCCAACTCCAGGTAGCCAATAGCGCTCGTCAATACGGACTAGTAGGTCAGACTTCAACGTTTGAGGCTGTTACTGTTCGCGCCGTGGTGGATAGACAAGGGTTGACCGTTGCGAAAAGGTAATCTTCAGACGCGGAGAAAAGGTGGAAAGAGAACGATGAAGGATGGCAGAGGGGCTGCATTTATATCTGTCCCCGAAGGCTTGGGGCTCCGAATTGGGTTGTTCGGTTCCGAAGCCAATATCGGAGGGGGATATGTAAGTCTACGGACAGCGGTGTCCTTATAATTCCCCTTTTCACTCCCTCCCCTGTCCACTCAGCGCGTCTGAAGCCGACTGGAGTGGAAACCCGAATCCGGACTCAGCAGGTCGCGCGGCCGGACCTGCCTGAGTCCCTTGTAGGGTTTAGGTGGCTTCTCTAGGTCCAACGAAACCGGGAGAAGCAGGCGGTGCAGCTTCATGGTGTTGAGACAGTTAGGTTCAGTGGCAACGGCAGACAGCAGCCGCACTACTTTGGCAGCTACTGAAAGCACCCGCAAGCCTTGTGAAATAATCGTGCATACTGACAGTCGAGCGACGAGGAAGCCGCATCAGCGCAGCGCATCCTGGGACTTATCAGGCTTACGGCCCCAAATCACATACCTGCAATGTTCGCATTTCAAGTCAGCTAACGAAGCCATTACCCAGACAACGAACTCCAGCGATGAGGAACGAAATACTCACACCTTGTGATACCCATGACACCTCTCATCCCCCACACTCTTCCGCACACCCTTCAAATACTCCCGCGTCCGCTCAGCGCTCCACCCCAACCCCCTCCGGAACAGCGCCAGACTCCACGCTTCCAGCCCGCTCGCGATATTTTGCTCACTGTACCTACCCAGCAGCTTGAGCCGGGGATCCTTGGGCCAGGGATTCATCGGCATCTTGATGACCTCCTCGTGCACGTCCACGAACCCGACCTCCTCGAACCAGCGCTTCAGCCGGTCGGCGATGGCGAGCGGCCGGCCGACCTCGAGCGCCGCCCGCTCCTGCATGTACGTCCACTCGAGCAAAGGGTGATCGGGGGAGATGCTGCCGTCGTCGCAGAAGACGGTCGGAAGACACTCCTGCGATTCCATCCACCCGCCCGGCCGGAGGTAGCGGTAGGCGCGCCGGAGGATGGCGGGGAAGTCGGCGAAGCAGCCTGACAGCATGCGCGTGTGGACGTAGTCGAGGCTGTCGTGCTTGAGTAGCCAGTCCTTCTCGTTGGCATCGTCGATGACGAACTTCACGTTGGGCGGGAGGGTGGTGCTGGACAGGAGGAAGGTTAGTGGTGGATGTTGTGCGTGCGGGATGGGATGTCAAAGGCGGATATATACATGTCTGGCTGTATGGGAGAGAGGTCTGTTCCAGTGATCTTGAAGAAGACGAAGTTAGTGCGTCAGGCGCGACGATGCCATGTACTCTCCCATTTCCATACCTGGCACATGGGAAACTCCTCTCCTGAATGTAAGTCAGTCACCGAACCTTGCAATCTCTAGTCACCAACAACATACCCATCTCGATCGCCCACTTCCCTGTGCCCGTGCCAATATCCAGTATCATCCGCGGATTCTCGATCGGCGCGTAGTAGTTCTTCCCTCCAAGTAGCACCTTGAGAAGCTCATGCTGAAGATCCAGCCGTTCGATCTCTGCCTGCATGAGAGTCAGAAGGTGGTTCGCAGCCATACGATATCGAACCAACACGGCTCACGAACCTGATCGTTGGGAAACGGATAAGCTGCACAATGGAGCCATGTCAGTCATCAACACTGCCATACATTAAATTATAAATATTGAGCATTCTATCACTTACACCCAGCTTGATAACGATGGTACGTCCGACCGTCCTCCTTGACAAAGTCGAAGATGCTCGGTTTCGACGACTTCGGTTTCACCACACTGCGAACGAATCAGTCACACAACAGCACTGCGGGCAGCAAGGAAAACCAACCCTGACGTGGACGACTGAGACTATATAACCGAACGAAAATTGTCAGCTCCATCTCTCGAAGTCGAAGATGTGCGGGTATGACCGAGTGTGACCCGGGACGCGCGGACTGGGTTGTAGAATCGCACTCACGCTGGCTTTGGAGACGATCGAACGCGACGAGCTCGACGCATCACTCGCCGTCGACCAAGGCCGTGGTTCCGGCCCTAAAGCCGGCGCAAAGCCTGGCAGTAGCGGCTGCTTCGCAGCATCTGTTGGTGACGCTTCAGCCCGGCCGGAGCTCGTTCTGTCACGGCTGCTCAGTGACTGTGCTGCTTTCGGCGCTTCCGCACTTGCGTTGGACACCGGAGGCTGGCGCACGGCTTTCGGAGTTTGGGAACGGGAAGAGCTGGGCGGGTCGCCGGTGGATGGTTCAGCTGTGCCGGGTACGGTGCTTGATACACTTCCTGACCGAAGATAAGTAGTTTGCAGGTCAGCGGTGGCACATGCAGCACATGCACTCGAAGCCGTAGTCATGGACGCCGTGGGGGCCGTGGGAACCGTCTCCGCCAGCACAATTGGCGATAGCAAAGTGGACTTCGAGCGCACTGGTGGAGACGTGAAATCAGAAGGCATTGGAGCATCGGGAGCATGGCCTGCGGTTCCGGGACGTAAGCTGAGGGGTATGTCATCCAGTGACGGTGTCGATGTGGTGGAAGTTGATGGCTTCGGGGTGGTGCGAGAGGTGTTTGCTGTGCCGCTTTTCGAAGACGTTCTTTCGCGCAATACTTGACTGGGTGGGGTCGACGGCTTGGTGGGTGCTGCTGAAGAAGAAGAAAGACTGGGCTTGGGGACATCGGACGATTGACTGCATGCTAGGTTCGAGGACTTGGGCAAAGAAGATGCTGGCGCAGGTTCTGATCCTGAGGGCACAGCGCCAGATATAGGAGGTTTCGCCGTCTCCGATCTTGGACCACTGCTTTTCCTAGGCACTAGGCTAGGAGCACCTGCTACATCAGCACGGGAAGACGCCTCGGATCCATCCGTCACCGCAGCGACATTGTGCAGACTCTTCGATGCCGCCGTTACATGCGAAGCTACTTCATCCGCTGGTGCTGTTCTCACACTCGAAGCCAACGATGACCTGCCAGGCTGGAATGATCCTATGGCTTCCGAGATTGGAGATATTTTGCTACCGGAAAGAGAATCTTCAGTCGTTTGCCTGCCTAGAGGGACACGAGAGAACGATGATGGCGACTCGGGAATAGAGGAAAGGGGACGCTGTTTGTGGAACCGTTCTAAGCCGTCCGCCTGGGGGTCGTTGGAAGCGGCCGAGCTCGCCGTTTTCGGTGCAGAGGCAGGCGCCTGTACAGTCCTTGGCTGGACTCCAGTTGCTGTCGGAGTGGGGGACGATACTGTTGGGACACTAATCGCTGTAGAAATCAAGCCTTGTCCCAATCCAAAAGATACTGCACTGTCTGGAAAAGAGGGCGGGGAAGACTTCGTGGCCGCATCTGAGATCTTGGTCTCCCCAGAGCGCGATGGTGCTGCTGAAGTATTTCTTAAAGAAGAAGGTCCCGCTTGTGAAGAAGAGGTCCGCGCCGGGTCTCCGTATGCTGACGGCGTGTGAGGCTTCCTGGTCCGCTCATCAGCCTGTTTCGATGTTTCCGGCGTGGCGGGCTTAGTGAGGAGGCTATCAGCGCGAAGAGGTGCCGTCGAGGCAGGCTTAGCGGCCTCTACAGGTCGGCTCCCGGTTCGCGTGTCGTTCGATCTAGACTGTTCGCTTGCTTTGCGTGAATCGGGTTTCCGGGGATCCATAGTCTCGGGTCAGTCACCTCAAAATCCTCGAGCAAACTCGCGCTGTCAAGTCAGTAGGAAAATCAGCCGGCAGAATAGGAATCGTCCAGTTTTAGGATATTTCCTTCCACGAAGAAACAGAAAGAGCGGCAGAAGGAAAGAGGAGGTCGAAGAGATCGAAAAGAGCGATTTCCGACGCAAACGTCACCCACCCCCCAGCCCATATACATATATCATCTTGATCGCGCATGAACACATCCTCGGTCATTCACTCGGCGAAACCGCGTAGACATGCTATTGGGCTTCTTTGGCTTCGGGCAACGATCTCTTCCATTCTCCTTTTTTCTCTCCGTCCCCAAGCGGGACGGGTCACGATGGGAACCCCCTTCCCGTGAGCCGGGGAGGGTCCGGTCTTGGAGCCCTTTTTGAAACGCTCACTTCCGCAGCGGGCGTGTGCCTCTTGGTGGTAAGTGCTTCTGGGTTAATCGCACTGGTAGGGCCCCTTCCCCCGGTGCACGGGCGTGCTGCCCTCGGACGTTGGTCCGCTGGCTGGCGACGTGCGTGCGGGCTATCGCGGCCGGTGTCTGATCGATGGTTTGACTAGTGAATGACTGAGGGAATAACGGAAGACGAAGGGGAAGTGATGTGTTGATGTGTTGTCGTAGCAGATACGGATACCATCCGCCGATCCCACCCCATCCCGTCCGTCACAAGAGCAGAATTTCACAAGGGAGTTCGAATCTCCTCTCCGGCACACCCGAACAGAATGATGTGTGTGTATAAACGCCCGGATCACCAACGCCCAGAAGATTCCGGGTGGTGAGGTTGGGCATCAAAGGAAGGTGGTCCTCGTAAATGAGCAGCGGAAGTAGTCAGGTAACCGAGCGACCAGTTCACTCCACGGGAGTAGTAGTGCGCCGACCAGGAAATCGGGAACAACAACGAGGAGAAACGGAAAAAAAAGGGGATTTCGGAAACGATTTGGATCTGCGCGGTGCAGGGCCCGATGTGGGGTTAAAAGCGGGAGCTAGGAGCAAGGCTATCCCAGCTTTGTCTCTCCCGTTGTCGTTGGATGCGGATGCATGAGGTGCGTGGTCGTCGTGTGTCCCAACGCCGGGCCCGAGTTGAGTGAGGGGTTTGATGCCATAAATAATCGGTTTTAGTACTACACCCCTGAGCACGAAACTCATATAACATCCGGGACCTCGCGACATAGTACGTCCGGGCTCCCAACATCAGTCGTATGTAAGGGTACATACGTACTGCTTCGCTTCCGGGAATATGAGGAAATTCCTATTTATATCAAATCAAAAATACAGCATTGATCAAGCTGCGCTTCCATCTCCCTTACGGAGTTCGTGTCAATAGCCTTATAACAACGTACGTATACATCCAACCCAAGTGCAGCGACGCAGTATCCAGCAGCTTTCATATCATGCGAGTCGCGCGAGCGGTCACGATCTTCAGAACCCTTTATATACATACCCGAATCTATTTTATTTTTGTCTATGCCTCCCCAGAGCAGAGTGATACAAGATCCTATGATACAGACACGCGCGCCACGTATATACACCAACCTACTCACAGAAGACGACTCACGATACAGCCCACTCTCCATACCCGGTGCCCTTCCACCTCAACGGGCCACGTTTCGCCGCCACAAATACGTAACCTTGAACCTCTTCATCCGACGGCCAGCCGCCCAAGCCCTTCGCGCCATCCAGGGCGCGCTGAGCCTTCACTCGGAGCTCCTGTGGCGCCCCTACATCCGTCGACGGCGACAACGCACCAGCAGCCGCGGCCCGCAAGAGATCGCTTCGGGCCGTCGGCTTCACGGTCCAGCTCCTTTCCAACCAAGCCCGAACGGCCACCACCGCCACCCTCCATCGCTCCGTCTTCTTCTGGGTAACCATCTCTTCCTGCACAATTTTCTTGCTCCACCTCCCCAGCCAGATCGCAAAGTCTGAGAGACCCTCGTAATCTCGTAGCATGCCTAAACATATCACGTACCGGTGCAGGATACCAGGGTCCGGAATGAAAATGGGACGCCGCTGTTCAGGCGGTGTGCCAGGTTCATCTTCCGTCGAAAGATGGGAGCCCAATCCGCGCTGCATTGGCGACGACTTTTCCGAGGAAGGGTGAGGGACCGGAAAGTCATACACAACGCTCTTAAACATGTTGCGAATGAAAAGCCTTTCCTCGTGGCTGTCGAACGGTCTCGACAGAGCGCGGTGAAGGCGCGACCACAGATCCTCCTCCTCTTTCTTCTCCCTTCCAACCTCAACGTCCGCCTCTGCAACGTGTCCTTTCTCCGACGCTGCTTCGCCCGGCCCATTCTCGAGCTTCTTCGAACCGAGCTTCTTCGGAGGCACAAGGAGATCCGGCCGAACCACAATAGCCTGCCGCAACATGTCGCATGCCATACCGAACACTTCCGCGTCAGGAACGATCCGCAGTTCCGCCATGACTCTCAATAGCTCTCGCCCAAGTTTCCAAGTGAAAGCATAGCCGTGGACTAAGAGGGTGCCAGGCTCGTGAAGAAATGGGGGTCCTCTGCGGGCAAGTATCGACAAGACTGCCTTCCAAGCAGGCAAGTACTCCGGGCGACGTCTGATGAGGAATGTGAATGCGTGCACGAGCGCGTTTTGAGTGTCGAGGCAGATGGTCCCTAACTTCCCTTGAGACCTTAGGAAGCCGAAGGAAATCGGTTGGCGGTTGGGGTGGTACTGATCGGCCACCAGCATCTTGATGAAGGAAGCAATGAAGTAGTCCGGGAGATCTTTTATTGTGACCGTGTTAGCAAGTGGCTGCGTGAGGATACGATTTACGTTCGCGGAGAAATCCCAACGGCCAGCCCGCATAACTTCCAGGCCAAAGCTCACACTTGGTGCATTGGCCAAAAGGTAGGATAGAAGATACCCATTCGGGAGCAACTGTCTGCCTACCATACGGTGAAATAATTGCTCAACCGTTGGGACGGGCTCGGAAACGTATGTCAGCTGGTGGGTGGAGGATGGCTCATGAAAGATCTCCTTAAGATCTCCAGGAAGGGGTGATTCGTTGGGGCTTGAAGGACGCGAAACTAGCCCCGAAGCGGAGAGCTTACGAAACATGGCGAGGTAAACCTGAGGCATCGGCTTCAGAGCGGCGCGCTCATACTCTAAGAAGCAAGCCCAGGCTTCACGAAGCGTCCGTGTGGCCATCACTCTGGCCGCCCACAGCAACTGCTCTGGGTTGACCATTGGATACAATCCCATGAACCTAAAAGCCTCCCGAGTCTGGATCGTCGGGCTCCCGTCCGTGTCCCACCCAGCATATACCATTGCAATCATTTCGACCGTGGACTTGGGATAACCAGCCTCCATCATGCGTGCCATGACTTGGACAGCTCGCGATTGCCCGTATTCCGGATCCTTGGCCATATCCATAGCTGTTCGGTCCACTTTCCATGGCGGCCATGATTCGGCTTGCAGGAATACCCAATCCCGCTCCTTTTGAGTTTTCCGTCTCGCCAGCTGTACTCGCATGAGGGCCCTGTAACCATTTTGCTGAATCGTGAGCTGAGGTTTATGCTCTGCCATGCAGGCGACGATGCTAAACTGTGCTCTTTCTTGTGAGGCGGAGGATTGCATGGGCCGAAGTTTTGTGGGTAATGCTATTAAGACCAGCAGCTTGTTGAACATCTCGGACAGGCGAGCAGCATGAAGTTCTGGCGAGGTTTTCGACGTGGTAGAGATCTCGGGATGGTTCATGTAATAGGTCGTGAATAGATTGGCAATCTCTGGAAGAGCACCGGGATGTCGATTCCTAGCATGATCGACGAGGCGCCGGATGAGGATCCAAAAGGGGGCCCCACCATACCATGAATTTCGGTCCAAGGACACACCCTCCCTCATAATCCTTCGGGACAAATCTCCCCGTTCGGCAAACGGTCGAACATACTTTAATATCGCCCCAAGCGGTCTGGAACTGATCGATGTTCGCTCAAGAAAGAAGGCCAGAATGGGCCTTGGGATTCTCGGACAATCGAGCAAAAGAAAAGTGGCCACTTCGTCTCCGGGCGAGCAAATGGTAGCCGCCCATTTTGGAAGGTCCTCTTCATAGCACCCAAAGTTGTGCAGGATAGTCCTTTCAACGTCATCAAGCGCGGTCATTTGGTGATGTTCGGGATCTCTCAAGGTCTCGGGTAGTTTCCGGTTCAAGAGAAAACGTGCAACGACGTCTTGTAAGGTTGTTTTGGAGGTGCGAGTGCGGTATCCGTGGAGGACTATCAACTTTCTAAAGTGATGGGCGTTTATGGAGTATCCTTTGGAGAGCCAATCAGAGAACGGATTGTCAAGGTTGTCCACCGCTGTTGCTCTACCGCTTTGGCGAAGACGCCTAGGCCACATTACTCTGTAGCCCACTGGTATTCGAAGCGGCGACAGGACATCATGTAAGACGCGCCATGGTGCCTGATCGGGGTTCGATCTCAGACGTGGCTCTATCTTGGAGCATTGAGGGACATCCTTGCGAAAGTCTGGGGCTTCGGAGCGTTGATAGTTGGGTGGTAGCTCTCTGAAGCATTGGTCTCCGGGACGTTGGTCTCTAAAGCGCTGACGTTCAGAGCCCTGGTGTTTCGAGCCTTCGTATCTAGAGCCTTGATGTTTGAGGCGTTGAGAGATATGCCTGGGGAGTGGCTTCGGGGAGCGTGGAGGGCGTTTGAAGTTGCCAAATGCAAGCTGTGCCGCAACGAAAGGTCTCGGCGGATACTCAGCGTATCGAAAGCTTTGGATGGTTCGAACAGTTGTAGTGCTCGAACGAGGCAGCAGGGAACCGCAGGACATCTGGTGGCGCCATGTAAAAAATGGTATTCGAGGTACCGGGAGAGACAAGCGGCCACGGGTTGATAGCGGCGCCGATATATGCGCAAGCAGGCCGCTGGTGCAACAGGAACGGATGGGCTGTCGAGCCGCAAGAGGCCGGCGAGTCCTACCTGGGGCAACCAGGTCAAAAGGCCGTGGCATTCATTGAGGTGAAGAAGATTTCTCGGGGATGGGTTCGGGCGAGGTGGAGTGAAATGAGGTCTGCGAGGGGGAATTCTGGAGATTCTGGAGAAAGCAGCTAATGTCTGGGGAAAGATTGGTTGGTGGCCCATGGGGACTGGCGCGCGGCGCAAGCGGCTTCCGTTACTGGCTGGACAATAGGTAAGATATGCCCCACTACAGTACAGTAAGTTACTGACTACTGGTATTTGCGGCATATTACCTCGTAACGTAAGGTATGTACCAGGAGTACTAGGTAGTGCTGCGACCCACTGGCGGAAGCGAAAGAAAGCGGCGAGGGGTGCCGACACAAATGAGGCTCTTCATAATTTGCAGTTGCTCACACTTGAACGCTGGCATGCACTGGTGTTAAATCTGATCGAGGATCAATCTTGATCCACAGCATGTCCTGTTCAGTGCAGTGGCTTCAATTTAGATGCCGTGCCCCTTAAAACATGCTATGGCTAGTACCGAAAACCGAAGATTACACAGAATATTACCATGCCAAGCCTTGCTCACCGTGACCCTCATTATTTCGAACTTCCCCCCCCCCCCCCCAAACTGACCCGTCCACTGTTCACCGTCATAGCATTTACGTCTCGGTACCTGCGTCCGCACCTGGAATCACGACTCCTCGACGCGATTTTTACCTCCGCACCCCCGGCAAAGCCCTCTGAGACCATCGGCGCGTGGTTCTGTACGAGCATCCACGGGGAATCCGCCGACAGTTTTCGTCAATCGTTGCCTCAGAGCGCGTTTTCCATCGCAGGCCCAACTCGTTCCCAGCGTTTGCGGCGTTGACTGAGCTCGACATGGCCGCTGTTGCGGTCAACGGTGCAATCGTACCCCAACCGGACCAGGCTGGGTCCGTATCGCCAACTTCAAAGCGCAAGCGCTCCGAAAGCGCGGCGCACCCTTTGACAAATGGCTCCTCCCCGCGCGACTCGATCAACTCAGGTCTTTCGGGCAAAGCCTTGGAGGATCTCTTAAGAGATATTTTGGAGATTCTTAGGAGGTATGAATTCAGAGAACACCGAAGCAACACGACATGGTCTGACTTACCGTCTTAGCTATGACACGAAACCTTCCATCCTTGACTTCCAGTTCAGCTCCCAACATCGCCGGACATCTTCTCACGAGCCATCGCATAAGCGTACCAAGCTGTCCAATGCTGACGGCTCATGTACAATAGCTCAGCTGGTCAACGAGGGCGCTTATACGTCTCTTCAAGAGCTGCTAGAGGATGTGGAGACCGCCTCCTCTGAGATTTTGGCACCTTTAACGGAGAAAGAGAATAGTTCCAATGGCGTAGCGCAACCATCGATGGAAGAGACAAGACTTTTGACGAGAGCTCTGGCATTTCAAAAGGCCCTGCGGAATATCATTCGTCGTGAGTGCCGACGGGTTCAAGGCTCAAGGGAGCGAGTTGCTGGGAGTCCTGTAGATGGTGCACAGCCAGTAGCCAACGGCGTGGTTAAGGAAGAGCCGCCCGAAGAAGAGGTGGACAACAATGGGACACCCGTTCTTACACTGTACGGCGCCGGAGGCTCCAATGGACCTCGGCAGATGTTTTCCAGTCTCCAGCAGCCCGTTCATATCAGACCAGAAGACATCAAGAGCCTTGATGCCTCGGTCGATGTCACGCTCCCAGTCACGGAATCCAGCCTTCCATCCTTCTTATCAGTCACGAAAGTGGCTCCGGTTAGCTCTGAGGAGGCTCTAGGGAGGAAGAGAGTGCCGACTTTTGGCGAACTTTTTGCACCCCCTGTCACCATTCCGCAAATCTCGCCTCCGAAGCCAGCAAAGCAGCTCACGACTCGAGGCAGCACTGTGACCTGGGTGCCTAATGAGTACATCGCAAAGTCGTCCCGTCAACCACCTGTCACTTATCCTTCGTATCAGCTCCCAGCCGGGCTATGGCTTAACTATGGTGGCGTGGATACAGCTCGAGACGGCCCCACGTCGCCCACTGCTAAGCAAAGAAGTCGTCAACGGGCACTCAGCACCGGTGAAGTGAATCCCAAGCTCTCCGAAGCGGCCGTCGACGCGATTCTAAAGGCCAAGGAGGACGCCTTGTTCCGCAGCGTGTACTCGAGTTTTGCGCCAACGAGGGATGACTCGATTGCGATTATTCCCACGGAGATTAAGAATAAGGTGTGGTGGCAGAGGTACGGTGCACAGAAGTTCCAAGAAGCTATGATAATCGATCCAAATCTGCTCGACGGTGAGGATAATGAGGTCGAAGAGGTTAGGGATGAAGTCGACGACGAGGAAATCAGAATAGCGGTGGAGAACTATGTCGAGCCGGAGCCGTTTGACGAAAAAACTGTCGTTGCCAAGGATATCGACAATCCCATGGACGAAGTTCTCCGAGATATCTCTGAGCAAATCGAGACGCTCTACTCGCTGCAGTGCATCCGGAACTCCACGTTGTCAAACGGACGCGCACAGAATACTGCCGTGGCTCAGATGGTGGGAACACCTGCAGAGCCGGCGTCTGAAGAAATCGACATGTACAAGATGCTGAGGGATATGCTTGCCTTGACAATTTCGAACCTTCCTCCCTACGCTGTCGCTAAACTGAACGGGGACAAGCTCGCCGCTCTCAATCTCAATCCGAACCTGATCATCGAAACGAAGGACTACCGCGGAGTACTGGAAGAGGATCAGGTGTCACGTCTAGCCAAACAGACGGCCTTGTCCGCCGCCGCCGGTACGCCTTCGCTTCCACGTACCAGCTCCGCACACGGTCACTACCCGCCTGCGAGCAATCAATACGGCCGCACCCCGTCTGCCGGCCACATCGCCCGTGCAGGCTATCAGAGCGGCCAGTCCTATTATCCGCAACAGCAGCCTCCCCACCGATCGCCCTCGGTACATTACCAGCGCGGCGTCGCCCCCCCGCAAACCTACCATCAGCCTCCTCCCACGGCCGGCGCTGCCTACCCGTCGCAAACTCCGCGAGCGTCCTATGCCGCCACCGGTCCTTCCTACGCGCAACAGCCAACTCCGCGACCCGCCTACGCCTCCCAGCCGACTCCGGGCACCTACGCACCACGGGCTCCGCAAGCCGCCTACTCCGCCTACGCCCCTCAATACGCCACCGCGGTGGGGACTCCCCAGGCGCCCCGTACCACTTACGCCGCGACGCCGCAGCAGCAACAGCAGCAGCCCCCACAGTACGCTCCGGCTTACGCCCAACAGCCGCGCCCCGCCAGCGTCGCCCCCATGTACTCCTCCTACCCTCCTCAACCCGCAGGCGCCCCTGCACCCTCCGCCTCCGCCATCCCCCGCACCGGCTCCCCCGTCAAGCAGTACGCCCCGCAACCACGGATGCAGTACCCGCCCTCCACCCCCGGCGGCGCCGCCGCGACGCCCGCTCGGCCCGCGGGCACTTACTACGCTACGTACCCGGCCACCCCGACGCCGGTGCCTGCCGCCGTCGCCACCGCTGCTGCTGCTGCTGCTGCAGTACCAGCCGCGGCGGGCGGGACCAATGCCTTGGGCCCGAGCGGCTTTCATACTAGCATGAGCACGACGGAACAGGCGTCGATGATGGAGCGGCAGCGGGTGGCGGCGGCGACGGCGGCGACGGCACCGCGACAGGCGAGCGTGAGCGCGGCGAGTGCTGGTGGTAGTCAGGGGGGGACGCCGCAGCCGCAGCCCTAGTCGTAGCCGTTAGTAGTGCCTCTGAGCCGGCAGTTAAGTTCGGATGCTTCCGCGGGGTTGGAAAGGTGTTGCAGTAAGTGAAAAGAAGGAAAGGGACAACGAGTATAAACAACGGTTGGGAAGCGGGGAATTGGCCGTGTGGTTCTCTGGTTTCTACTTGCTTCTGGGGCTTTTTTTTCTTTTCTGTCTGTTGCATGCCCTTCTTCGAGTATTCGTTTCGTCGTCGTCGTTGGTGAATGCATGTCATGGTTTTCTTTGCAATAATCCTTTCTTGCCTTTTACTTCAACCTTTTTCCCACCACCCTATACACGGCATGATATTTTTTTTCTTGCTTTTTTCTTCGCACCCGCGTATGTCGGTTTTGTATTACTTGTGATCGGAGGGGTTTGAAGTGTCTGTTCTGTTTTGTTTTTGTTTTTTTCGCCTTTTGCATGCTTTCCTTCTTCTGCTTTCTTTTCCTCTCGTGTGCTTTTTTTTAAGCCTCGTATTAGATAGACGGACGGATGGACGGGTGATATTCATCGTGTGTACTAGTACTATATAATATATGAGTTCAGTCAAATAGGGAGTAGACCATACAGGAGGGCTAAATAGTACATCGTGGTGTATCTTTCATTCTTCCCCTCCTGCTGCTCCTCCTCCTTCCGCCCTGTTCTCCTGTCTCTTGCTTCCTTTCCCCGTTCTTTCCCTTCTTCATCTTCCTCCTTGTTCCACAAGTCCTCATTACCCAAATTTTGATAAATGGGCAGACTGAGAATCATGAACGGCATAGGTATATCTGGTCACTATAGGAGACAGATGAATAGAGACCCCACCGCAGCGCTTCCTCTCCCCTGCCGTCATCCTTCTCCCCTGCCTTCATCCCTCTCCCCTGCCTTCATCCCTCTCGTCGTCCCTCTGCCCTGCCGTCATCCCTCACCCCTCCCATCATCCCTCACCCCTCCCGTCATCCCTCTATCACATCCATCCCCCTCCCATCCCCCCTTAACCCAAGCTCCATCCGTCTCCATCCGCCTCCCTCCCATCATTCTCCACTTCATTCGCATGCTCCCAGCATATACAGTACTTCCACGCAGGAAGTAGCATGCATGCATGCCACTCCGGCACGAACAACGGGGGAGAACAGAGAGAACGAGGAACGAGGAACGAAGAGGGGGGAGGACGGGACCGAGATAACAGTTGGGAGGAGGGGGGGTGTGAGGACGACGATGACGATGATACATGCAGCGCAACACACGACACACGACGTAAACGTGGGATGTGGAAAGAAGGCACGCGAGGGTTAAGGTAAGGAGATAAGCGGCGAGGAAAGTTGTGGAGCGGGGATGAACTCCAGAACCAAAACAGAGAAAGCGGATTGGTCAAGTTCAGAAAAGCCATCGGCTTTTTCTCCATCGAAATGGAGAAAAGCACACTCGTAGCAAGTAAGTAGAGAAAGAAGTAGTAAAGTGACCGTAGTCACATTCATTGTATTCTCAGCCGTATCTGCGGTGATCATGACTACTGTCGAAAGAAAACCGCTCGTATCGACCACGTCATCCATCCATTCCGTCACGCTCTTTTCGAAAAGCTCCCGACCGACTACCTAATCATCCATAGAGGTAGATGAAAGGCGCAAGGGCAGCAGAAAGAAGAAAAGGCGCACGCAGATAAAAGGGAAAAGAAAGGAAAACGGAGGAAAGAGAAGAAAAAAGGCAACAACCTGCCCACTCCGCCAATTTGCCCACGCCCACGCCCACGCCCACGTCATGCATGTCCGTCATGTGTGTGTATTTGTGTGTTTGTTGTGGATGGGTGGATAGCGTCTCCAAAAAGCAGCATGCCTCCCTTTTCTTTCGTATAAGTCGTATTGGGGGTGATCATTCGGTGAATTAAGAGAGATAGAAAGTGGAAAGAAAGGAGAAGAAAAGAAGAATCGTCAGGAGCGCGGAGCTGGAAGCTCACGCAGACTCCGCGAGGCATTCCAGACACCTCGCATGATTGTGACGGACGACACGCTCAGTGCACCATCACATCCGCCTGCTGCTGCAGCGGCTGCTGGTTCTCCTTCTCCTGAGGCTGCTTGCCCTGCGCCACGGCGGCTGCCGACGCACCATCCTCACCCAGGTCCATCTCCTCATCCGCATCACCTTCTTCGGCCTCTTCTTCCTCGTCGATCTCCTCGTCGCTCTCGCCCGAGCTCTCGGCTTCGAGATCCTCAGATCCGGCGTCGGAAGCGGCGTCGTCATCCTTGGCAACGGCGGCATCCTCGACACCGGCCATCTCGGCGTCTTCGCCTTCGCCTTCGGCCTCACCCTCAGCAGGGACGCCTTCTTCGGCTTCTTCGTAAGCAAGCTCCTCGGCGCCGTACTGCTCGCCGTCGTCCTCAAGGGTATCGGCTTCCGGCTGGTCGGGGGGATATTCAGCGGGAGCGGAAGCTTCCGAATCCCTACGACAAAGTGTTAGCAATCTTCGCTCTTGTTTGGGTTGAATTATTGAACATACCACTTAATCGCAAAGCGAGTGACTCTCGGCTTCTCTGCCAAGATATTGCGTCGCACCTTCTCGATGACGGGCTTCGCGGGGGGCTCAGCGGCAAGCGCCTCGTCGGCGTATTCGTTGTTGACGTAGTAGCCCACGCGGACGAACTCACGGCCGTCGTAGGCGCAGGAAAGCAGAATGACGGTCACGCCAAGAATCTCATTGTTGGGGATGCGGGAGAGGTTAGGCGGGTCGGCTTCGAAGACGAACTTGTTGATGCCGACGGGGATGGGGCCGACGAGGAGGGAGTCGAGCTCCTGGTCATATTCGGAGCTGGTGGCGGAACCGACGTAGGTGAGTTTCCACTCGAGATCTGCAAGGAATGGGCTGTCAGTGGCATGTCGGGCGGTGACGGTCGTGCGGGGGGGAAGGAAGCGTACCTTTCTCGAGCTTCTCAAGACATTCGAAGGTGATTTCGAACTCGTACGGGGCGTTGAAGGGGGCGGGGTTGTTGAGGACCTCAACGCCGAGGAGACCGACGACAGCCATCTTGAAGAGTTATGGGGATGTTGTGGGGTATCTTGGGTTCGGGAAGCGGTGCAGACAGCAGGACGAGGAAGAGCGAAGTTAGAAGATGAAGAGTAGAGTGATGCTGTTGCTGTAGATGCTGACGGAGAAGAAAGCAAGTCTGGTGTGCCGAAGCGTGGACGGGTGAAGGAGGGGTTGTGAAGGGAAGATGTGAAGGAGGAAGAAGGAGAGGGATGCCAGTTGTTTTTGTGGATTTGGCCGGGCTCGCAGTTGTTGGAGAAACTATCGTGGGGTGGTCCGAGCGGGCGAGCGCGTTGGGTTGGGTTGCGCGTGCCGGACGTGTCGAAGATGAGACAAACCAACTGGCCACACCAGGATGCCAGGCCACCAGGCCACCGGGGCACCTACAAACCAATTTGCCTCCTGCATTCTGGACCGCAGGATGGCGGCGGGAGGCACCGCCGGAGGATGCACTCCTGCATTCCCCCCAGCAACAATCCGATAGCATCGACTTTACATACCGTACTAGCTTGACAATCCCCTCTCCATTTTTCACATGCTGGAGCAAACAAACAGCAGAATTACTGGATCATATATGTCATCAGGTGGTGACTCTATAGTTAGGACAACTCATATGATCGATCACCTGGAACCATTCATCAAGCCGCGTATATTCACACGTCGGTCTGTTTGACAACATCCGCGTTAGGAAGGGTAATGGATTAATGTCAGCCTGAGGCAGAACAGAGCACTTCCGGCCTGAGGACGAGAGACGTGTTGGACACCTCAGGCCCTGACGATCTCCCTGCCTACTACCCCACCATCCGATCCCGCAAGTGCCCGTTCCCCTGCCCCGCTTCCTCCCAGCCGGCCGGAGAAGAGCCCATCAAAAAGTCACTTTCCACTCCACCTCGCTCCTGACACCGCACCCTCCCCTCCACAACCCTTCTTGAATTCTATATTACAAACCTCCACTCCCTTCCAAATCTCTTCCCTCCTTCGTCCTCCCCCCAAACCGCCCACCATGCCCATAACCGAAGGCGCCCCAGCCCACGGCGCAATCCCCCACCTCCTACCCCCCACCTACAAGCGCCACATCGCCGCCTGGCTCGAAGAGGACACGCCCTCGTTCGACTACGGCGGCTTCGTCGTCGGCGAGGACCCCGCTGAAGCGCGGCTGCTGGGCAAGTCCCCCGGCATCGTCGCCGGCGTGCCCTTCTTCGACGAGGTCTTCGCGCAGCTCGGCTGCACCGTGGAGTGGCACGTCAAAGAAGGGGATGAGATCCAGCCGATCACGCACTGCGCGACGGTGCGGGGCCCCGTGCGGAAGCTGCTGCTGGGCGAGCGGGTGGCGTTGAACACGCTGGCGCGGTGCTCCGGGATCGCAACCAAGTACGTACATCCCATCCCATCCCATCCCATATCCTCATCACCCACCCAACTCACTCTCCACCAGATCCGCCCACCTCCTCACCCTCCTCCGCACCGCCGGGTACCCCAACACGCTAGCCGGGACCCGCAAAACCACGCCGGGCTTCCGACTCGTCGAAAAATACGGCATGCTGATCGGCGGCTGCGACCCGCACCGGCACGACCTGTCCGCCATGACCATGCTGAAGGACAACCACATCTGGGCGTGCGGCGGCGAGATCGGGGCCGCCGTGCGCGCCGCCAAGGCCGCGGGGGGCTTCGCCGTGAAAGTCGAGGTCGAGTGCCAGAGCTTCGCGCAGGCGGACGCGGCGATCGCCGCCGGCGCGGATGTCGTCATGCTGGATAATTTCACGCCGGAGGGTGTGGTGGAGTGTGCGGGGCGGTTGAAGGAGAGGTGGGGACGGGGGAACAAGGCGCGTGCGTTGGTCGAGGTGAGTGGTGGGTTGACGGAGGAGAATGTGGCGCGCTATGCGTGTGAGGATGTGGATGTGATTTCCACGAGTAGTATTCATCAGGGGGTTCCTGTGGTGGATTTTTCGTTGAAGGTGGTGCCGAAGGGGCGGAAGGAGGAGGAAGACGAGAAGGGGGAGGGGGAGAGTGTGGAGGTGTAAGTAGGATGTGGAGTATGTGGGTGGGTATGTAGGCATGTAGGTTTTGACTAGTAGTTACTTATTCTTCTTTTCCATCCAGCATTTCCTCGTTTTCGCAAAGACCATATATCCACCATGTGTCTTATTTTCCAAATGATATCTGCTGCGCCCACTCTACCGTCTCGAACCTACGAATTTTTGGCAGTACTACATCTATCCGTCTTCTATCCAGGGATTTTTCAGTGTGCATAGCCCGCTAGGGGGTATGGGGGGTGGATGGGGATCGGTGGGATGAAACAATATTAAGGAGTGAGGATGATGGATGGGAGGGGATGCGTGAAAAGAGAGAGAGAGAGAGAGAGAGAGAGAGAGAGGTACTATCTGTACTTCGAAGGTTACCCTCCTGCTTTTGGTTTATTTATCTGCTTTCTGTGCTCCAATTCATGGCAGCAGCTCGTGCTCCTTACGCCTCCGAAGGGCTGATGGTTATTGTAAAATTACAGGACGCAGAGAAAAGAAAAGGAAAGAAAAAGGAGAAGGGACGGGAGGAGTGACCAGTTGGTCTTTATATCATCCTCCCTCGCCTTAAAAAGGAAGAGACACTCCTCTTTTATTTCCGCTGGGGGGAAGTTCCCTGTTGCGGAACACAGAAACGCTGCGTTTTCTGCTTCCTTGAGTCACTCTTCGAAAAGCAAAAGCCAGCTATGATGAAACCCTCGTAATCCATCCGATACGTGCATGGCCATCCGTGAGACGAGCTTCCTTTTCATTAAAGCCAGCCGCCGTCATGAAGAGAGCTGTTTAATAACCTTAGACAGCAATATCAGCCGCAACCGCCGCCGTCGTAACCGTAAGCAGTTCCGCAAGCGGATCCTCCGGGCGCAGAGGGGGATGGACATTATTATGCCAATCATCATTGACAGGGCCGGGAGGATCATAATCTATCCCCACCACACCAAAATCAATCAGCGTCACACTCCCATCAAAACCCGAAAGCAAAAAAAAAAAAGGGAAAGAAAAGGACAGCACTCACGACACTCAAACAAAGCGCGATGCGGCTTCTCATTCACGGCCGAGCAATCGCTCCACGCGCAGCCCACCCGCGCCGTCCCGTACCAGACCACCTGGGCGAAGTAATAGATCGCCAAGCCGGAGGGCAGGTGTTCGAGACGGTAGTCGTATTCGATGCTGCCGTTGCGGTACCAACCGTCGGCGATCAGGGCCGCCGTCGCGTTGGCGAAGTCGCTCGGCACCAGGGATTCGGCGGAGAGGAGTTTGCCGGGGCCGGACTGGTTGGGGGGTGGGGTGCGGTAGGTGGTTAGTTTGTTTCCTTTTTTCTTTTTTGCGTTTTTCTTTTGGGGTGATGTGGTGCGCACGGAGGAGTGGATGGAGGGTTTGTGACTTTACGCACCTTATCCCAATAGCAGCTCGCGACGGAGTCATTCGCCAAGGTGGCGAGTCCAAGGTCCCAGATGAGACCGGGCGTGCCGTGGATGGCGCGCAGCTCGTTGTGCGTGTTCAGCACGACGGTCTGGAAGACGGGGTCGGTGATGTCGGGCAGGACGGGCAGCTCGAGGGGGGTATCAGGAACGACGGAGTCGCGAGCGACGACGTTGGCTTGATGCTCCACCGTCGCTGGCAAGCCGACGGCGAGGCTGGTGATGCTGGCGATGGTTAGGAAGACGGTGGTGAGCTTCATGGTAACGAGCGTTTGGACGCTGAATGGAGAGTAAGTGAGTGTAGTTGCTGTCGAAGAAAAGAGTGAAGAGAGTGACAATCAGTAAGAGAGAGGAAGAGTGGAGGTTGCGTCGTCGAGTTTTAAAAGCGACGGTCGAACTTCAAAGTGCGTGTCGTCTCTCAGGGAAATTGGCGAGAGACGGCTCACGTGGTATTGTGCGGAAACCTGGTCGGGAAATGAAGCGTCCGATGTTGCTGCTCGCTACGACGTTGGACGAGGCTGAGATGATGTGTCGTGACCTACAGAGAGAAGTACGGATAGGACACATGTGACTTATACAGAGCCGACAATCAACATGGAATTAGTATCAGACCGGAATTTTGGTAAGAATAGAAAAATTTACGGTTGATCTCGAGCGCATGAGTGATAGTTGCAGTTCAGACTCCACCATGAAAGAGATACAGGTTATTATAGAAACATGGAACGAACTGGAAGCTCGAGTAAAAACCATTATAAGGATTTGACCCACATATCTCTCGGATGAGGCCTGATGGGGTAATGCTGTCAAAGTCATTCCAGAGTCACTGGTGTAGCTAGGAGAACGATGAACGTCGGAGGTGCATCACCATCCTAATGATCCACGTACCGTTCGAGTTTCACGAAGCACTCCATGGCCGCTCTCTGGATATCATCCATAAACCTCCACACTTAGAGATATTCTACCAATTCGGCATGGTGATAACAATCTTCGATGTGATGAACCGGACGAAGCAGAAGAAGACCTGAAGTACAAGGCTGCGTTTGCCAAGTCAACCGGCGCTGGCTGCTCGACCGAAGAGAGCAAGGTGGCAGGGCGACGGGGCGGTCTAACCGTGACACTATACCTCCATCGGCATTGGTCGTAGCCCCGCACTTGGCATCCATCCACAGCCCCGGACATGCATCCCTGTCCCGCCAACCCCATGGGGTAACACACCTTTATACTGGCAGAAGGAGGACCGATATCAGGCTGTGTGAGCAGCACCATCCATCGCCCACCACCCATCACCCTCCATGCTGAAAACCCCCCTCTCACTCCCCCGCGAAGACGTTGCACCTGACGCCCATGTAACCTGGCCGTCTAGGTAGCCAGTTGCCCATCGCCTACCCCTCCGCGTTTGACAAATGGCCCGTCGCCCCTTCCTCCCTCCTATATTAGTACCTGGGGTTGTTCCGCAAGCTTTCACTCCTGCCTTTTCCACGCCCTTCTTCAAACCTCACCGCACTCTCATCCCTAGCCTCGTACTCTCCATCTCTCCTCAAACCCACACACAAAAGAAAACCCATCAAAACAACCTAACCGCCCATCACAACACCATGCAAACCATCCAAACCCTCCTCCTCCGCCGCTCCTCCCAGTCCCTCCATCACACCCGCCCGGTCGGTCTCAGCCTCCCCCTCCCCGCCCGCGGCTTCATGGCCAACGCCGCCCTCACCACCGCCCTTCACAACAGCAAGTCTCCCCATCACCATCCCCCAAACCCACCTCCCACCCAACTAACCCCCCATAGTCCCCCTCACCCCCAAAACCCCACCCTCCTTCGCCTCCCTCTACGGCACCAAGCAACCCCTCCCGCTCGTCTCCGCCCTCGTCGCCCTCAACGTCGGCGTCCTGCTCGCTGGTCTCCTCGCCGTGGGCGCGCAGGGCGTGCCGGTGCGCGAGCAGATGCGCACGAGGGCGCGTAACCTCCTTCGTCGGGGGGCGGAGTCGGCGGGCCGCGCGGTCACGGTGCTGCGGGAGAGTGGGGGACGGTTTGGGGTTAGGGGGTTGAGGATTTGAAGGGGGTGTGGGGTGGGGATGGGGGATATGATGAAGCTTGATGATGGTGATGATGATGATGGTGTTGTTCGTGCTTCTTTTGCGGGAGTTTTGGTATTGCTGCTACTTGCTTTTGTTGCTTTGTTGATGTGCTTAACCTTCTGTCGTTTGTTAGCGTTGTATTGCTTCCTCTTTGTTTCGCCTTTCCTGTCTGGCAGCCGAGTCCTTTCGTTTCACGCTTTATATCACTTTACCTGTCCTCTCGATCAACACTATCGATCACCACGATCACCTATTCCACTTCTTCTACAGAGACTGTGTCCTCCCTGTTGATACAGTGAAGCTCCAAAACACCCATGACGTCCTGCGATCATTCGCATAACGACCCTTCGCTTTTAGCTGGTCGTCACCGCAAATATACATATAAACTCACAATAATTAATAAAGCCTTTCCATACCTGCTATTTTACTGTGTTTATGATTCTTAAGCTGCTGCGGTAGTATTGAAGCAACCATGCTTTCTCCCTTCCGTACACTGAGTGCACAGAAGGAGGGGTTCTTCATGGAGTACCACGGGCAACACACGGACACACGAACTTGTAAATGTCTGTTACACGTTTGTGCCGTCGGAATCGAATCGAGTCGGACTGGGTGACAAAATTGGAAAGACCCCGCGCTGTGTGACGTTGGTGCTGGAGGTCTTCTTTCAGTGACGGGTGCTTTTCTCTTATTGCCATTATCCTTTCTGTTCATTCTTTTCTTTCTCTTTCCAAAGGGGTTTATGGGGGCCTAGTAGGCTGCTTCGGCAGTTGGGAGATATGGAGCTCGGGGAGGTGCTGAGGACGGGGGTCGAGATTGCAGTGTTACGTTGGAGGGGAAGGGGGGGGGGGGGGGACGGAAAANNCACGGAAAAGAGATGGATAAAGAATCTCAATACTTATACTGTAAGATCCCGTCCGCATGGGAGCATCAGACCACATCCCACGTCTCCGTAGGCGTTCTATCGCTGCTAACAGGTTATACATTACAATAGCACCTATACTTAAGGAGGACGAGCGAGGGAGGGATGTATCGGTCATGTCCCTTCCCATGTCTCCTTCCCTCACCCCGCCTTCCTCTTCGATTTTTCCTTTTGTAAAATCGGGGCGCGTGACCCTGACCCCACTACCTAAGGTAGGTACCCCCATCACCGCTACAGGCTGGGGAAGGGAGAGGATTGTTAATATCACCGTCTCTTACTACTGCTTCTACTGCCCCGCGCACCTCGCACCAGAGTACAACCGGTCTTAAGCGCAATATAGCAGGGCACTTCAGCTGTGAGGGCGGGCTGTTGGGATTACGTCAGGTTCGTGAGCGGGAGGGGAGGGAATGATCTTGGTTGGAGGGGCAAACAGGGTGCGAGACTGGGGCTGTGTATAAGTACCTAGGTATATATGGAAGAGAAGAAGGAGGGGAGCACTTACTGAATGCGGGTGTGTGTAAGTATAATACTTACGTGGAGGTCCGTAAGGAAGCGGGGGAGGTACTTAGCTACTTGGATACTAGTACCTGGGTACGTGAGTACATCTTTGGGACGGGCGGGGGTAGTGAGAGGACTTGGAGATCCTCGACCTTTAAGAAGTCCGTCCGCGTTCTAGTCGTTACTGGTGATCAGATCGCCGCCGCCCGTAGCAGGTGGCTATGCAGGTATACAGTATGTTGGTTGAGTTCTACTGGTTGGCGGGATGCCGTACCCACTACCTAGGTAGGTAACTTACGGGGTTTCGCTAGTTTCTGGATAGTAGACTGTCATCTAAATGTTGCAGGAACACCTTGTTGACGATCTTTAGACAAACTGTTATGGCCTTGATTTGTCGTTAATACTCTTTCTCTTCTTGATCATTAGATGATAGAATGTCCAGAAACCGGCCACATCCTATAAGGTAGTACATTCCATATTCTGTAGTACAGGGCAGCGCCTAGGTAGGTAAATCGGGTTGTGTGTTACTTCGAGGTATTGTATATATATGTTGTATAAGCATGTCTCAGATATAAGGCGCATGTATTCGTGTAGTAGCGAGTCAAGGGGCTTGAAAGGGAGAAGATTTATATTAGGACTGAAGGTCTCCGGTTGTTTTTTCGGTGCTGTGATTAGTTATGCTTCTATTTGATGCCTGCTACTTTTGATCTGAATTAGTGATGCACAAGCATCATAATGTTCATTACTATATTCATACTCCGAACGAAATCGACACTACGTACGTTATGCTATTTCCCATACAGCATCCATGGCATTGCTTGAAGCAGGTAGCCGTGACCACGGTTACTAGGTTAATGAGCCGGCCTCGCTTTCGGGAACAGTCTAACATCCTGAAGGGCACATACGGCTGTATGGACGGTTCATGCCAACATATTCAGACGTTGGGACAGGGAACTATAAGCAAATCTATCCTTAGGTTCTCGACTCCAGACAGGTCTGGGTATCACTTGAAGTCGTGGTAAGACTAGATCTACGACGAGATCGGAAGCAAATAGACGTCATGTGGCCAAAGTGGCTCAATATGCTGGAGGATGACGATGTCGCTGAGCTGTTTTTCTAAGTCCCGCCATAGCTATGACACGTGTTTGATTGAGGTATGCGGCTATTAACGATGACCGTTTGTAGGCCTTGCGAGACTTTGATTTACTGTATTTAAAGACCATCAACTGAGACCCTTAGTGAAACTATTTTCGTGGAAAGAGCTACTAGTGTTTGTCAGGGCAAGACGATGGATTCATCCCTTGGTGACCCTGGTAAGCCAATCCCACTACAGTAGTAGCTGAATTCTGCATTGAATAATCCTTGACACGCGATAAGGTTCAGCCTTACAGCTGTACCGCCCTGAACAACACTGCGTGCCAAGGCGGTTAGCGGACAAGGGTCTACCGTAGGTGACGGCCAGCGACGAACCTACCAGTCCGACACAACAAGTCTAACTCAACCTCACTCAAGCCATTTTGCATTCTATCGAACATTATTTTGCGACTCAGAGCCTACTCTCGGTGATGGCATCGCCTATACAACCTGCTTCCGGTCTCACACATCCATCTCCCAAGCGCAAACGTGCACCGACCGACCCCGCCAGCTCTTCCGTAATTCAACCGCTCGCCCCGCAGCTGATGCGCACCGATCACCATATGCCATCGCAAACACGTACGCCGAGCCCGACCAGAGCACTACAAGAGGAAGAGACTGGCCGCGACAGTCCGAGCAGTCTTGTCGCACAGCAATTTGCGGCTCTCAGGCTCAAGGATCTGATCAAATCCCCGGCGCTGGACTTCAGCACTCCAACAGCAACTCACGGAAGTCTTTACGACCCAAGGAAGCGGGTGAAGCATGATTCCGTCATGGATCTAGACGAGGACGAATCCGCAACAACCAACAAAACGCCATCCCCTTCCGTCGGTATTCCGGTACAGACACAAGCGGGCCAGTCTATCCTCGAGATAGCGGAAACACCCCAACGCGATGCTCGACCGGTCGAGAACATCTCAGCGAGAGCGCCACCTCCACCCCAGCCAGTCTTGAAACCCTTGGATATGTCCGAGCCAGCGTTATTCCTACCACCCTGCACCAACACCCCAAGACCACGCAAGAACTCTTCACCCCCGCCTCCGGCACCCACGCAAGAAGTCGAGCCGCGGAGCAATCCGCTCACATGGCAAGACAACGAGATCACGGGCCACCTCGGCACTGATCCGGACGATGATGGCACCGGTATCAACGGCATCGGGTTCAGACCGACTCCTGCGATCGCGTATGCCCGAGCGCAGCGACGCAGACAGCAGCTGAGCGAATGGCGAGCGCGCGAAGCGCGGGAGGCGAGACAGAGACGGAGTGAGAGGAGAGCACTGGGCTTGAAAGGCCTCGGGGCACCGCTCGAGAGGGCCGGCGGGGGCAGGAGATCGGTGCGGTTTGCGTGAGGGCAAGGCCCGCGAGAGCTTGAATAAACCTGAAAGCAAGAGGTGGTCCGGACTAGATTGTTGAAAGAATGGTAAGGCGTTTAACGAAGGGATTTGAGCTCATGATACCCCGGGCGGGCTCGGTAATGGATATGGGTACTCGGGCTCTACAGGCGTCAATTTTTGTAATTCGACATGGGGTTCTTTTCAAACTATTAATTGCGTATCTATCACAGTTATTGATGTTACCATGAGTAACGCGCGCTCTTTTCCGCTGTAATATCTATTCATACAAAGACACCTCATTTTTACATCGTCGTCCCGTGACCATGCATCGTGAACATTTAGTACAATCAACCAGCACCTCAGCCCCCCAGGGGAAAGCCAAAGAAACTACCAAAACTTATACCAGCTCTTGCCCTCCGCCGCCTTCTTCGCCTCCTCCGCCTTCTCAGCCTCCTCCTTCGCCCGCCGGCGCGCCTGGCGCGCCTCCTCCATCTTCCGCTCCCGCTCCGCCTTCTTCTGATCCATGATCTCGACCGCGCGCTTCATCCCGTCCTTCTCGATCTGCCGCCGAATCAAGCAGTACTGATACGCGCCGAAGGAGAGGAAGCAGAAGCTGCCAACGGCCCAGTTGGACGCGCGCCAGATGCCCTCTGAACGTTCGCGTTCCCGTTAGCATGGGTCCCCGGCGTCGCCCAAAGGAACGAAAACAAAAAGGGAAGAGGGGAGGGATTCCACGTACTACCAAGCACCCCCATCATGCCGCCGACCCCGAACCCGGCGCCGATGCCGGTCAGCAGGCTGTCCCGCACGCAGGGCTTCTTGTGGAACTCCCGGTACTCCTCCAGCTTGATGGTCTTGGCCGCGTCCAGGAAGCCGTAGTCCTCCAGCCGCCCGCCGCCGGCGGTGTTGGTCGTGCCGCCCGGCAGCAGGTTGGCGTTCTCCGGGGGCCGGATGGGGGCGGTTGTGCTGGAGGGAGCGGTGGAAGCGGCGGCGGCGGAGGAGGAGGAGGCGGAGGGGGAGGAGGTGGGTGCTTCGGGACTCTGCCCGCCGAAGACTTCGTAGATTTTGCCTTGGTAGGGGCGCGCGTTGGAATCGCTGCCCTCGCCGACCGCGCCGGGCTTTCGGGTATCGTCTGCCATTTTGTTGCGCGCGGAGATTGGGGTGAGCTGCGAGTGCTGTATCACTGGGATCTGTGGCTTGGTGATGCGGATGGGATCGCGGGTTGTAGGGAGAAATGGTTTCGCCGAGGGGCCGGTGGTAGGGCTGAGGGCGGGTGTTCAACGACAGATCAGAATTAATATTATAACAGGTCTAGATACTATGTGGTGTGGAGGTATTATACAGGTATGCTTAATTACATTGATCGCCTTTACCGGGTTGATCGCATCTAGACCTTTGCACACATGTAGACATATCCCGTCGCTGCCGTTGCTACGACGTTGAGTTGCCGCGGCGCTGATTGGCGAGGGAAGGGATTCAATTTATTTTAGCGCGTCTTCGCCAACGCGTGGGTCGCGTCCCGAGCGCGGGAGGACCGAGAGTAAACGCCGCAGAGAACGTTCGATTCCTACACCAACACCTTCCGGGGAGGTCCTAACTTCTACCTGAATACCCCCCCATACATACATACGTCTCGTTCGGATCCGGTGTGCTTCAGTTTCTTGTTCTTCTTTCGTCAATGATACCCTAATTCGCACACGGAGGCGCACACGATACATCGAACTCCCCCTTCGCCAGGCCATTCGCGGCATTCTCTCGCCCGTCCGTCTTTGCACGCTCAAAACCCGTTCTCCTTCCACAAATCCGCACGAAACAATGGCTTCTCGGAAACCCGGCCAGGTATACCGCCGCCTCGGCAAAGGCGGACAGACCAGCTACGCCGGCCCGCGGAAACCGCAGACGACGATCGCCGCATCCGCGCTGCGCAGCACGGAAGCGACCTCGCAGAGCGAAAAGGCCGAGGGCGTCCGGCTGGCCAACACGATCGACGAGAAGATGGGCTTCCCGCGGTTCGAGTCGGGCCGGAGGCGGATCGGCTGGTTGGTGAACATGCACAGCACCACGATCGAGGACGAGAGCGTACCGGGGGGCCGCGCCGGCGTGGATTTCTATTTCATTGGCGCGCCGGAGGAGGGCGGGGAGACGTTTAAGGCTACGCTTGAGTTTGACCCGTACTTTTTGATTGCGGTGAAGAAGGGGAAGGAGCAGGAGGTGGAGGAGTGGTGTCGTAGGGCATTCGAGGGGTTGGTCAAGACGGTGAAGAGAGTGGAGAAGGAGGATCTGAAGATGCCGAATCACTTGCTCGGATACCGGAGGACGTTCCTGGTGCTCACATTCGCCAACGTGGGAGATCTGCTGGGCGTGAGGAAGGCCATTATGCCTATTGCGGAGAAAAATAAGAGCAAGATGAATGCTATGGATACGTATGCGGAGGTTGCGAGGTATGCTGTGTGGAATACTTGATAGGCGGAGTGTCCTGCTAATCTGTTTAGTGCCAATGCTGGTTTCGATATGTTTGACGACGACCAAGATTACGATAAACGAACTAATGGCTTTGTGGACGCAAGCGATTTCATTGTCGACATTCGAGAGTACGATGTTCCTTACCACGTCCGGGTGGCGATCGATAACGACATCCGAGTGGGAAAGTGGTACACGGTGGAAGCAAAGCACGGCGTTGTGTCTTTGACCTGCATAGAAGAGCGGCTCACCCGCGCGGATCCCGTCGTGATGGCTTTCGATATCGAGACGACGAAGCTGCCGCTGAAATTTCCGGACGCGGTGATAGACCAGGTCATGATGATTTCGTACATGATTGACGGTCAGGGTTTCCTCATCACGAATCGGGAGATTGTATCGGAGGACATTTCGGATTTCGAGTACACACCGAAGCCGGAATATGAAGGACCGTTCATCATCTTCAACGAGCCGGATGAGCGGGCTGTCCTGGAACGGTTCTTTGAGCACGTCAAGGAGGCGAAACCGACAGTCATGGTCACGTACAACGGTGACTTCTTCGACTGGCCTTTCATCGAGGCGCGTGCGAGCGTCCGCGGAATCGACATGTACCATGAGATTGGCTTCCGGAAGAACAGCGAGGACATCTACCAGTCTAACTACTGCGCACATATGGATGCCTTTGCCTGGGTGAATCGTGACAGTTATCTCCCGCAAGGAAGCAGAGGCTTGAAGGCGGTTACCGTCGCGAAATTAGGATACGACCCGGACGAATTGGACCCCGAGCTGATGACGCCGTACGCTTCTGAACGGCCACAGACACTTGCAGAATACTCCGTCTCCGATGCCGTCGCGACCTACTACCTGTACATGAAATATGTCCATCCTTTTATTTTCTCGCTTTGTACCATCATTCCGCTGGGTCCGGATGATGTGCTACGCAAGGGTACGGGTACTCTTTGCGAGATGTTGCTCATGGTCCAGGCGTATCAGAAGAACATCGTTCTGCCAAACAAGCATCAAGCGCCCAAAGAAGCTTTCTGGGAGGGCCATCTCTTGGAATCCGAAACCTACGTTGGTGGTCATGTCGAAAGTATCGAGGCCGGTGTCTTTCGTAGCGATATCCCTTGCAACTTTGCTCTCGATCCTACCGCTGTTGATGAGCTCCTCGGCGACCTCGACGCCGCACTGAAGTTCTCCATCGAGGTCGAAGAGAAGAAGTCTATGGATGATGTCACGAACTACGACGAGGTCAAGGCTCAGATCTCCGAAAAGTTGATGCAGCTCAAAACCACCCCCAACAGGAACGAGAAGCCCTCCATTTACCATCTGGACGTCGCGTCTATGTATCCGAACATCATGACAACGAATCGTCTGCAGCCGGATTCCATGATCACGGAGTCTGACTGCGCGGCTTGCGACTTCAACCGACCAGGGAAGACTTGCGACCGGAGAATGCCGTGGGCTTGGAGAGGAGAATTCCTTCCCGCGAAGCGCGACGAGTACAACATGATCCGGAACGCGTTGGAGAACGAGCGATTTCCAGGAAAGTGGTCCAACTCGCCAACCCGAGCTTTTCACGAGTTGTCCTACGAAGAGCAGGCGAACCTCGTGAAGAAGCGTCTTCAAGATTACAGCAAGAAGATCTACCACAAGATCCACGACGCTAAGACGATAGAGCGGGAAGCGATCATCTGTCAACGGGAGAACCCGTTCTATGTCAACACGGTCCGGGACTTCAGAGATCGTCGGTATGATTTCAAGGGCAAGCAGAAGGTGTGGAAAGGGAAGACGGAGGCACTGAAATCGTCTGGGGCGTCGGCTGCTGAGGTGGACGAAGCTAAGAAGATGATCGTGCTGTACGACTCCCTCCAGCTTGCTCACAAGGTCATCCTGAACAGTTTCTACGGGTATGTGATGCGGAAGGGTTCTCGTTGGTACTCCATGGAAATGGCTGGTGTCACCTGCTTGACCGGCGCGCGCATCATTCAGATGGCTCGGCAATTGGTGGAAAGAATTGGTCGTCCCTTGGAACTGGACACGGACGGTATCTGGTGTATCCTCCCCGCGACCTTCCCGGAGAACTTCGCGTTCAAGCTGAAGAACGGCAAGAAGGTGGCGATCTCATACCCCTGCGTGATGTTGAACCACCTCGTGCACGCGAAGTTCACAAATCACCAGTATCAGACCTTGGTCGATCCGGTGACACACCGGTACGAGACCCACAGCGACAATTCCATTTTCTTCGAAGTTGACGGTCCGTACAAGGCGATGATCTTGCCGACGTCCAAGGAGGAAGATAAGAACTTGAAGAAGCGTTATGCGGTCTTCAACCATGACGGCAGTCTTGCGGAGCTGAAGGGTTTCGAGGTCAAGAGAAGAGGTGAACTGAAGCTTATCAAGATCTTCCAGACGCAGATTTTCAAGTTCTTCTTAGAGGGCACGACGCTTAAAGAGTGTTATGACTCCGTGGCTAAGGTTGCGAACCAGTGGCTCGATGTCCTACACCAGCATGGAGCTACCCTCGCGGATGAAGAGCTGATCGATCTCATTTGCGAAAATAAGAGCATGACTAAAACTCTCGAGGAATATGGGGCGCAAAAGTCTACGGCCATTACCACTGCTAAGCGTTTGGCAGAGTTCCTGGGTGAGCAGATGGTCAAGGACAAGGGACTTAACTGCAAATACATTATCTCCTCGAGGCCGAGGAACGCTCCCGTAACGGATCGAGCAATTCCAGTCGCCATCTTCTCCTCCGAGGAGTCGGTGAAGCGCCACTTCCTACGCAAGTGGCTCAAGGACGACCCAGGTGACATGGATCCTCGGACTGTCATCGACTGGGACTACTACCTGGAGCGTCTGGGCTCCGTCATCCAGAAGCTTATCACCATCCCGGCGGCCTTGCAGAAGGTCCGCAACCCTGTTCCCAGAGTACCGCATCCCGACTGGCTCGACCGTAGGATCCGGATCAAGGATGATGTGTTCAAGCAGAAGAAGATGACGGACATGTTCAGCAAGAAGGCCTTGACTGATGCGGACACTAACGTTCTCAACAACCGCGTGACGGATCTTGAAGACTTCGGTGCGGACAAAGTTTCCCAGGCCAAGAAGGCGATGGTCACCAAGATGGCCCAGAAGCGCAAAGCACCGGAATCGGCGGCGGCGCCCGTCGATCCTTATGCTGCGTTGCCGGCGAAGATGCCTTCGATCACCGAAGACTACAAAGGATGGCTACGCTATCAGAAGCAGAAGTGGAAGATCCAGAAGCAAGCCCGCATTCGCCGACGTCAGTTGTTCGGTGAGAAGCGGACGGATGCTTCGGACGCCATCGGCAGCTTCTTCAGAAACCAGGCGGAGCTTCAGTACATCAGCACCTGGCAGCTTCTGCAGCTAAGAGCGACGGACACACCGGGAGAGGTCAAGGCATTTGTCCTCATTGACAGGAAGGTGCACACGCTCAAGATTATCGTGCCGAGGCAGATCTTCCTCAACCTTAGAAGCGAGGACTTGCCGGATGTCGACATCGAAGGATGCTCTGTGGAGAAAGTGGTCAATTACACTCTGCCGAATGGCCATCCTTCCGTCCACTTGTTCAAACTCTCTCTGCCCGAGCAGGTCTACGTCAACGAGTCGAAGAAACTGGGCATTCTGTTCAACCATCCAAGTGTGGAGGGCGCCTATGAGAAGCAACTGCCACTGAACATCCGCGCCGTCCTCGAGCTCGGCAACGTGTGCACTTTCGACGAAAGCCAAAAGGGTGTGCTCGGCAAGGGTCTGGAGCAGGGATTCGATCTCTCCGCTCTTCGCAAGGTGCCGCTGCAATCGCCCTACCTGAACCAATCCCCTCTTGGGTACTTCTTCCTCTACCATGTCAGCGCCGGCGAGCGACAGATCTTTGCGTTGTTCTCGACGTCGAAGGAGCAAGCGCACATCGTCATTCTGAACAAGTCTCGCGAGGCGCAGGGAATGCCGAATGTGGACAAGATCTACAAGGATGCATACTCGAAGCGCTTGGAGGAGGCGGGCGGCGAGCCCTGGCAAGAGTGCTTTGAGTACCAGTCGGATATACATTTCAAGACCGTGCAGGTGACGACGAAGCGGAAGGCCCATTTGGAGATTGGCGATTTGGTCAAGAAGATGCGGCAAGAGGAGGGCAGGCCGATGGTGCTGGTCATGCAATCACACAATCCGACTCTGCTTGCGCATGACGTGCCGATTTTGAAGGATTTTCCCATCCTTCATCTGAGACCAGATGAGACAGACAAGCAGCTCCCACCTCTGGGCTGGCAGTCCTTCGTCTCCAAGCGGCTTGTGGGACACTACCTGGATCTGGGTTCCTGGATCTCGCATCTGGTCGAACTGTGCCGATACGGCGACGTTCCTCTCTGCAACCTGGAAAGCAACGACCCTCGCTTCCTCATCGACATCTCTTATGCTCGACGTCTGCAGAAGGAGAGGGTTGTCTTGTGGTGGTCGGGAGGCGCAAAGCCCGATCACGCCGGCTATGAGAAGGATGACATCCTTGGACCCTTGGAAACCGTGGAGATGCCCAGCATCAATAATCCTGGCACCTACTCTTCCGTGTGCATCGACATCAACGTCCGAAATCTCGCCATCAACACTGTCCTGTCGTCTTCGGTAATCAACGAGGCGGAGGGAGCGGATTCAGTGAGCTTCAACCCTGCGGCGCCGGCGGAGGGCCAAAGTGACGGAACGAACGTGATCTACTCCGAGAGCGCCTTCGCCAACGCGGGCATCACCGTCCTACGCGAGATGGTGCGGGCGTGGTGGGCGGAAGCGGAGCAAGGCGGGTACATGGCCGACGTCATGGTGCAACACCTGGTGCGGTGGGTGGAGAGTCCCGGCTCCTTCCTGTACGACCGGTCCTTGCATTACTACGTCCAGATGATGTCGCGGAAGGCGCTGCAGCAGTTGATGACGGACTTCCGACGGGTGGGCTCGCACATCGTGTTCGCGAGCGCGAACCGGTTGCTGCTTCAGACGACCAAGGCTGAAGTCGGGAACGCGTATGCGTACAGCCAGTACATCCTTAAGACCGTGCAGGCGAAGCCTTTGTTTCAGTTCTTGGATCTGGAGATCCGTGAGTATTGGGATTACCTGGCTTGGTATGATGAGTTTAACTACGGCGGCAAGGGGTGTCAGGAGGTGGTGGAGGCGGAGAAGCAGACGCTGGACACCATCATGTGTTGGCAACTGGCGACGTTCTTGCCGAACCCTCTGCAGCCCATCTTCAACGATTGGGTGGTGGAGTTCATCGAGTTGATGCATGCTCGCAAGCGGCCTCAGGGCAGTGACGCCGAGCACCGCCTCACTCAGCTGCCCTTCCGGCCTCTCACCACTCAAGATCCGTCCGAGGTCACGGATGTTCTTACGAAATCCTTCACCAAACCTCTCTATAAGCAGATCGCCGGGCTGATCCGTCGGCAGCACACCGAACTCCTTCATCCGGATCTCGCCGCCGACTATGTGTTCCCCCAACTCCCAGGATCGCACCTCAACCTCACAAACCCCGTGCTGCAGCTTGTTAAGTCCATCATGCAGATCCTCAGCCTCGACAAGACCATCACGCTCGAAGTCCGGCTCCTGCGCAAGGAACTCCTCCACCTGTTCGACATCCGCGAGTTCAGCGCGGAAGCCAGCTTCGTCAACCCGTCCGCCTCCCTGCCCATCCGCGGCCTCGTCTGCGACGACTGCACCGCGTCCCGGGATCTCGACCTGTGCCGCGACAGCGAGCTGATGCCTCCGCCCAACGCCGTCGCCGCCGTCGCCGATGCGGCCGCACCCCCGCCGCTGCCGAAGTGGCGATGCAATAACTGCGGCGCGGCGTACGATAAGCTACGCATCGAGGAGAAGCTGGTGGCGGAGGTGCAGAAGGTGGTGGTGGAGTGGTGCACGCAGGATCTGAAGTGCGCGAAGTGCAAACGCCTCAGGACGAATGAGTTCATGGAGCACTGCGCGTGTGCTGGGGAGTGGGTGGGGACGAAGAGGAAGGAGGATATCCGGGCGCGGCTGAAGGTTTTGGGGAACGTGGCCAGGTTTTATCGGTTGGGGATGCTGGAGGAGGTTGTTAGGGAGGCGGTGGAGGGGATATGAATCTGTCATTGCTATTCTTCTTTCTGCGGAGGGTTCCTGGGGGTTCAGGGAGTTCTATGGATCTGATGTGATGTTTTTCATGGGCGGGCTGGGTGTATTGGGTAATTCATAGACGAGCATAGCGACTGATTTGCCACGGTTCATGTAGATATATCCAGCCATTTACAGACTTTCTGGTATGTGACAGACAGACGTGTTTCGAAATGATGGACGCCAGGATCACAGTGCCACCGTGCCAGCGAACTGGAGGAAGGCTGTTGGCACGCGTTCGCACGGAGCATCCTCCGGACCCTTCACCGATCTCCAGGGCAGGTCAACCTGTGGTTGCCTGAAAGGGTGAGGCTGCATGACATAATACCGGCCGCCGGGAGCGCTAGCCGGAAGCGGCCCACGCTATGACGCATGGTGGGCGACCAGCTTGGGAGCCTGAGCCCAACCCGCTCTTTCACCTTTCGCTCACCACACCCACTCCAAACCACATCCACTTCTCCACACTGCTACTACCAATCGGACCCCTTGCTATCATCACCGCTACTTACTCTTCTCTCTTCGCACCCTTCACCTTCCACTCTACCGTCCCTCTCGTACGCACTTCGCACGCGCGGGACAGAGCTCAATCACGCTTCAACGCTCCCCGAATAGCTTCCTCCCCTCCTCCAATTCACTGATACAATCACCTCCGCCATGGCTCAAGCACAGCACCCGACTCTCATCAACCTCCCTCCTCCCCCTTCAGACCCTGTGACCCCTTCGGATGTGCCGTAAGGACGCCCTTGCTATCCAACATTCTCCTCATACCAGTTGATGCTGATACCTTTGCGTACAGGGGCACGCCCAATTCCACCACGACCTCCATGTCGGAACTTTCCACCGTCGCCATCAAGGACGGCCACCGCGGACACCTGCCTCACCACGCACACCCCTTGGACGCCGAGCGCGCCGACCGCATCTCCCGCCTGGCCGGGCTGGAACGGGTCGCGACCGCCCGCAGCGGCGCGAGCACGGGGCCCTCCACCACGCCGACCCCGTCCTACTTCGACGCCAACAACCAGCCCCAGATCGTGCGCGAGCGCAGCACCGTCGGGAGCGCGTCGGCCACCGGAAGCGTCGGCGGCCGGACCACCTGGGCCTCCGGCAGCGACGTGTACGACCCGGACAAGATGAGCGAGGATCAGGACGCGGAGACGGCGAGCTCGGTGGGCGGCTTCTCCGACGAGGCCGCCTCGCTCGTGGGGTTCGGCGAGGGCGCCCGCACCCCCGCCCGCCAGCTGAGCAGCATCGGCTCGCCGATCGCCAGCAAGGTGACCCCCACGGCAACCGGCCCCAGCGCCAGCGCGGTGCCGCCGTACCTGCGTGAGCAGGCGCCGACGCCCACCGGGAGCCCGATGAGCGGCGTGTCGACCACGGCTGTCGGGGCGCCTTCGCCGACCCCATCGACCCAGGAGGCGCGCATGATCGACGGGATGACCTACGATCCCGACGTCGTCGATACCGTCAACCGCACGCCCCCGCTCACCGCGGGCGAGGAGGCCAGGCGAGGCATGACGGGCACTGAGTACCAGGCGAGTGTCATGCACGAGAGAGACGCGCAGGGTCCGCCGGGCAAGGTCATGGGCAGCCCAACTGAGGGTCCGGATGGCAAGAAGGGGCTGGGTCAGTTTTACTTTGAGGATAAGTAAGGGTCAGGATTGATTGCTCCTGCAAGCGGGCGCAACGATGCACTGTCGGAATGACACTACGGAATATGATCACGAGGCTACCACTACTGCTACCACTACCACTCCGATGCGATATATCTCACCTGTTTCCCTTTTTTCGATTTCCTCTCTCTCGTTTCCCTTTTCATTTCCTCTGTTTCTTCTTTCACCTGTCGACGTTCCTGGATCACAAAATCTCTGGCCGGGCCAGGGTACACGTCCGGGAATCGGGATCTCACCTTTTCATGACCGCCATAGCTGGGAGCAAAGGAAAGAACTCCTCCCCGGAAGAGCCTTCGTGATTTCCTTTCCTTCTTCTCCTTCCTTTTTCCTTTTTCTTTCTTTTTACTTTCTGTTTGCTTTCTGCCTCCGCGTTAGATATAGCAAGTAGTACGTAGGTACGGTACGCTCCGGTAGTCAGTCAGTCAGCCAAATCCGTTAAGTCCGTCAATTGAATGGCAAAAGAGAACGAGAAGCCTCTGTCTTTTGTTTGTTTCGTTATCGTGCCATATCTCGCCTCCAGTCCATTGAGAAAAAGGCGTCCGATGTGTTCTTTTAAAAACTGATTTCGTGTGGTTGATCATTACTTTCCCCTCCCTCCCTCCCTCTCTCTCATCAAGAGAGCATGTGCCTATCACAAAATAAATCCCTACGCCCATTACCATTACTACACTACCGCCCTGCCTTCCATAATCCATCGCCGCGACGAATCCCCGCGGAATGAGGAACGAGAAAGGACGCCACCCTACTCAATCGGTATTCTTCCCTAACCCCATCACGGTGTAAAAAAGAGAGCAAAATGTGGGGAATGAAGGCGTGATATCAGGAAACACAACAGGGGGGAAGACGCGTATCAAACAGCCCGGACATCTCGTCATCCAAACTCTCCGTCCTCCCCCTTTCCCATACCACATACCAGTGATGTTGCGCCTGCACTATTACTTACTTACGCCTTGGACGCCTTTCCGGGTACGCGCTTAAATAAAGGAAAAGAAAAATAAGGAAGGAAAATGCAGGAGGGACTATTCACCCTCACAGACGCTCATCACAGCGCCCCCACGAACCCTGCCACGAGCAAACCCACTACCGCCTCATTGCGTACAGCGTCTCGCGCCGCAGCGCCCGCGAAGTCCGTCGTCGTTGCTGCTGCTGTTACCCCTCCGCCGTCGTTGCCGCCGCCGCCGCCGTTGTTGCCGCTTTTGCTCTCGGTCGACAACTTCGACGCACCGGGCGCGGAAAGCGAGGCGGTGGTGGACAAGGTTGAGTCTGTTCGGGCGGAGGTGGGAGTGGCGCTACCACCACCGGGTAGGGAAGGCGAGGGTGTTTTAGATGCGGGTTGTGATGATGATGGTGCGGAGGCGGCTGGGGCGAGGGAGGGCGAGGTGGTCTGTCCGTTTGTGATTGCTGAGGGAGTGGGCGTGGATGCTACTGAGACGCTTGTGGCTTGTGCGGTGGAAATGGGGGCTGTTGAGGTTCCTGTGGATGAAGCTTCGGGTGTGTTAGTATTGAAGGCAGAGGTTCGTGTGGGGTTGGAAGAAGTAGCGAGTGAAGAAGAGGAGGAGTATGGTGACGCCGAAAAAGGGGCGATCGACGTCGCCATAAGAGAAGAGACCAAGGGTGAATTGGTAGCGGAAAGAGAAGTAAGGAGGGAAGGGAAAGAGGTCGCCGGCGTACTTTGAGAGGTGATTTCAGTCGCTGTCGAAGGTTCCATGGTGGTTGCAGTGGTAGAAGGGACGGTGGTGGACTCTCCTGTTGTGGAGGCTCGAACCGCTGAAGCCTGCGTGGCCGTGTGCACGTTGGTGACGCGATCCCGAGCCGCCACGGTAGTAGGCGACATGATGTCTGCTCGAGTTGCTTGATTGGCGTCGTGAGTCCCCTTAATGATAGGGTCGCAGGAAGAACCGATAGGCTCGCCGTTGAGCTGTTCGATCACGGTTGGCAAGCTATTGAGATAGTCAATGAGGCCCTGTGGAGGGAGGCCAGGCTCGGTCACGCTGGCCTCCGGGTAGATGAGCGGGGTGTAATCCGTTGGCATTGGTAATGCCAAATCCTCGGTTGTGGTAACACAGGCGCCGGCGCTTATTTCGACCTCAAAATGATCGAAGTTGAGGTAAGCGATATACACCGTTGGATAAGTCCTATCAAGATCAGCAAAGCGGTCTGAGCGAACTTATGAGTACTTACAGAGTAACACCGCTATATTCCCACGTTATAGCGCTCGAGCTCGCGACTGGCAAAGGATTGGTGATTGTGAAGCTACGCGTCTCGAGGAGGCCATTGTGATTCTTGGTGACATAGATATCTACAGTCTCGGTGGGAACGGTAACGGTGCTTGTAATCACCCGCCCCGGATAAGGAATACGAGTGGCGGTAGCATCCACAGTGCAGCCATCAGAACATGATGGGGACGTTGAGCTAGTCACTGGGGTATAGGTAGTAGCTGAGATCAGAGTTGACGTTATCGTGCTTGCAGGAATGACTGTAGTCGTCGTTGCTGTCAAGGTAGTGTCCTGTCCTACAACGGTGGTCGTGGTCGTCACCGTCAGTGGACCGACAGTCGAGGTTAATACACTCGCTGTAATGCTGTTATGAGAACCAGTTTGTGTAGGTTTTGGTGTTTCCAGAATTGTAGGTGTCAACAGGGGTATGGTGTTTATACTGGCTCCCACTGTCTGCGTCGAACCCGTTCTCTCTACAGGTGTTACAGATAACGGGGTCATACTTGTCAAACTAGTCTGAAGCGTCTGCGTTAACCCAGGGGTCACAGCAGTAGTCGTAGACACCACTGTCGAAGTGGCCGTGCTGGCGGGGACAGTAGTAGTAAGCGTAAACACGAAACTTTTGCCAGACTCCGTAAGAGTAACGGTACCGACCACGGTTTCCGGTGTCTGCGTTGTCGTAAAGATGCTCGAGAAGATGCCGACACTGGTTGTAAGGCTTGTCCGAGTTACAGGGCCCGTTTCTTCGACTTCCAAACTTGGTAATGTCACCATGGACGGTATAGTAGATGTTTCAGCTGCCCCAGGAACTACTACAGTGATTGTGAAAGTCAAAGCTGATCCAGATCCTGTGAGTGTTGTTGTATATGTGATAGTTTCTGGAGGTCTTGAAATGACGATGACATCTGTAGTGGTGCTTGTCTCTACGCTCGTTTGAGTAATAATAGTAGGCAATGGAGCTGTCACAGTCAGAGGAGATGATACAAGCACAGATGCAGAAACCGGCATTGAAACAATCGATGCGGGACTAGTCGTAGTTATCATGGGTAGCACGGTCGTTGGCACGAAAGAAGTCAATGTCGTTAGATATATTATACCGGATTCGGTGATTGTAGTCGTCACTAAGAATGGAACAGATGTAGTGACCGTGACGGATAGTGTAGTAGAACTAATTTGTGTTAAGGTGCTTTCGATGGTGGTAGGGCCGATGGAATTGATAGGTGTGTCAATTGTAGTGAGANNACAGATATTGTGTGGATGTTCGTGACAGTATCGGTCTTCAAAGAGGGAAAGTCAGTATATTCGACTCTCGACGGTCTTTTAGCGTAATATTAGCATACCTGCGTAAGAGCGTCCGTGGTAGTGGTTGTTTCCGTTATTGAGATATCAGTTGTAGTCGATAGTTCTGTCGTGGCGGAAACATCTGTCGTTATTGAGACGTCCGTCGTCGTTGAAACATCCGTTATCGAGACATCGGACGTCGTTGGGACCTCAACAGAAGTAAGAATACTAGTCGCCGTCTCGGAATTCGTTGTCGTAGTCGTCGTCGTAGTCGTCGCCACATCAGTCTTCAATTCCATCGAAAAAGAGTCAGCCAACGAAGCAAGTAATTTCCTCGAAAGAAAGGTACTCCTACCTCAGTCAACGTCTCCGTGACTGGGACTAGAACGGAGGTGGTGACGCGCACTGTTTCCGGGACGGTGACCGTCTTCATCTGACAGTGGTCAAGGGGGATGGTGGTAGTAGTTTCCTCAGCGGCAGTAGTGCTACCGCTCGAACTGAAAGATGTTGAATTTGAAGAATTTGCGGGGCTAGAGGTGGTCGGTTGTGGTGTGCTGGAAGTGCTCGATATTGTAGAGACTGGCGTGCTGGAGGTACTTGATATTGAGAACACTGGCGTGCTCGAGATAATTAAATTCGACGACTCCAATGTGCTTGACGTTGTCGTTGTCCCCGGCACACTTAACGTCGTCACTGGATACCCCGCCGGCACCGAAGAGGAAGAAAAGAAAGACGATAAGGATGATGATGGTGATGAGGAAGTAAAAGCCGAAGAACTAGAAGGTTCCGTAGTCACCGTCACCACGCTCGAACTGACCGTGCTAACGAGCGTCGTCGTCGATCGAGCCGGACAATAGGTCACCGTTGACCCGCACGAGGTGATGGTGATCCAGTGGGTCGAATATACCGTGGAGAGATAGCCTTGCCCCAAGGCGGCGGGCAGATACAGCGCCCACCCGCCGATCAATGCCGTCAACACCCTTGTGAGGCCCCGCATAATGAAGAAGAAAGCTGGGGAAGGGTTGTGGGAGGGACCCCGTGCTCAGGTCTGGACGGAGAGAAGAATCAGCGGAGGGCGTGCGGAGTAGATGGGAGACATAGGAATTGATACCGCAGGCAACTTACCGTGTAGGTATAACTATACTGGAAATCCAAGCTCTGATGATGGCTGCGAACTGTGGTTCGGCTGAAGGTTTTGACGGCGGGTAGCTGCGTATCCGCAGCCCCCCGGAAGTGATCCGCGATGGCACCGGCACGGGCTAAATAGCAGCAGCAGCGACACCGTGGTGTTTGGCAGGTGAAACGAAAGTATATGGATCCCACGCCCGAAGAAGGGCGAAATGGGGGAGGACAATGAGCACGCCAGCAAGCGACAGGAGCGAACAAATAGAAAAAGGAAAAAACAAACAGAGGCGTTCAGGTAGTGAGGGATCCAGGGGCACGGGTGCCGGCACGGCAGTTGAGAGGGGTAACCAGAAAGAAGATCGGAAAGGAGAAGGGAGACATATTTGAGGAAGGGGAAGTCAGAAAGCTCCAATAAGAGCGAAATCCTCCATCCTTCCGCTCCACCAAGAAAACACGGCGGGCGGATCAGGGCTAGAGGTCGCACTGGACGCCACGCCCTCGAAGAAGCCGCTCTCCCACGCATGCACACGAGGTTGCATGCATGCACGCCTGGTGTCGGCGGGGTCAAGATTGCCGGCGTGAGGAGAAAGAGAAGGGAGGAAGGCTGCAGGGAGATGCTGCGAAGACAAGGGGAGGGGATGGAGAACTTGGCTGGATCGGGGAGGGGAGAGACAGGGGTGGGGAGCACGGTTGGCCTAAGGCTGAGGAATAGTGCAAGGACAGCGAAGGATGCATCGGGAGAGGCTCGATGATGCTTGAACAAAAAAGTCGAGGGCGGTGATCGGATATCCCGGCCGAATGAAGGATATTGATAGAAGGTGTTGTACAACCATGTGAAGCGGTGACGGGGCTAGCTGTTCTCGCTCCCGAAGCTCTGGTATGTGCTTTCGTCTGCTCTACGGAGCAATGAGAGCGAAGGACGGTCGGTTGACGAATAGGCTAGAAAATGCAGGAGGACGTAGACGAGGAGAGGAGCGAGAAGATAGACAGGCACGACATGCCAGGTGCGGCAAGCCATGCGAGAAGAGGTCGCGATGGGTGTGGTCTCAGGTGTGCGTACATATCCTGGACCTGTCCCCTAACCACGAAGGACCTTGTTCGGAAGAAGTTACGAACGGTAGTTGGTGGAGGATGTGACGGAGCATTCGCTTGACGTTTAGTGGTGAGCATACATCAGTGATGTATGGCCGACAACCTGACTTGACCGGAGGCCTGAGAGAACGAATTTACACGGATAGCTTTGCCGGAACAGTTATTCTTTGTATTAAGACGGGCATCATGCGGCGCTAGTGACCAGTTGGACCAATCCACGGTAGGATAAGGTATGTCTAGATGTAGTCTGTATGTAACTGACTGTAAGCGGGAGCACTACCTTGAAGACCGCGGACAACAGCTGCCCGACGTTGAGAGCGACGACATACGGTACCTTGGGCGCGCGGTACTCGTTCAGATGAGGCTGAGTCGGCATCAAAGGATCAGTGATCTTTATCATTCCCTCCTCCGGTTCCTGGAAAGGCTGGCCGAGTCAACGCTGATGGTAGCATAAGGGAACGAATGAGTTGGACAGGCTTGACAGCGGAATGGCGGGGAAGGATGAGAGGTCGGGATGGGTAGAGCGGGGTCAAGGGATGAGGAACGACTCGGTGGGATATGCTGTATTGTATGTATAGTACCTGATGGTAGGTACCTTTAGGCTCCAGGCAAGCCTTGCGGAAGCCGGTTGCCTTAGCCGCCTTAGGCAAGTCGACCTTCCCTCGTAACCGCATGAGGGAATGCGGAGACAACTTTAGTCAGACTTCAGTACCTAGGTACGCTAGCCAATCACGGACGACGGACGAGCTCGTTCCCGTCTGCAACTCACCCCGGAGCGAACCACCCTCTTCCGCTCACAAGGACCCTGTTTCTAGCCCGGGTACGGTAATTTACAGCAAGGCAGGGCAATCACGGTTACATATGGAATCCAGGCCATGCAGGATCCCCGCCCTGCCATCATCCTGTGCTTCACTCCCCCTTCCTCCCTCAGGCCATTCCCATTTCCACCTGCTCTCCCTCCAGCGTCCACGATGAATCCCGGTTGGAAGGCAACTGAAGGGAACTGTCGGGTTCAGGAGCACCTTAGTTACCTCAGGTCTCACATGTCTCTCCGGTCAAAACTCGTCCCAGGCCGGCACCGCGCTGCAGGCCTGTCCCACTGGAGCCATGCAACGCGATCGATGCCTTGCTGCTCCTCCCATCATATCCCATTTGCCGTCCCTGCTGTTCCTCCTCGTTGTCTGTTCCCTCGTTCATTGTCCTAGCTCGTGGAAACTTCAGTTTGAAACGCTGAATCAGAACAACTTCCATCCTACGCATAATCTGGCCCGTTGTCCAATCGCGCAATGAGCTTCGAGTGAACATGCATGACCTTCGACCGCGAGCGGCCAGCTCCTCCACCTCCTCCTCTGCCGTATCGTCCGCAACACCCTACGTCTTCGCACCAAGCGGCTCCTTCGACGGCGCCGACGGTGCCTGGTCCACCTTCATCATCAATGTCGGCGCCGACGGTAACGGAACAAATGGCCAGGACTTCAAGGTGCAGATCGCCACCTCCGGATCTTTGACGGCCATCCCCTTCCAAGCAGACTGGTGCAACGAGCCAGACGCGGACGAATGTGCCGCTGACCGTGGCATCCTCCTCTATGACGCGCAGCAGGAGCTTGGCTTCCAAACTGACGTCTCCAACAGTTGGAAGGAGATTGGAGTATACTCGTACGAGCCCGAGCTCGACTACGTTCCCACTATCCGTCCCAACTCGACGTATGGCACTGACACGGTCGGCCTCGGCCGGGCGTCGAACGAGAGCCTGATGCTGGCAGGCCAGTTGGTCGTCAGTTTGACCACGGAGGACTTTCCTATGGGCATGTTTGGTCTCTCTGTATCGCCGGTGTCGCTTGGAAGTAACGCCCGGTTGACATGGCTGGAGACGTTCTTCGACGCTGAGCAGATACCGAGCCTCTCGTATGGATATACAGCTGGAGCGAAATATCGTAAGTCTCCGTACGAGACCGCGAGCGGCCCTCTCACCCCCATATACATCTCTTTCGATGCTGATCAAAATCAGGAAACAAAGAAGTAACGGGCAACCTCGTCTTCGGGGGCTATGACCGGTCACGATTCGATGCGGGCACCAGCGGCTCGTTCAGCATGTCCGGCAGCGGAAACCATTCCCTGGAGCTCGCCGTGCAGTCGATCACCATCACCCCAGATCCCGACGTCGAGATCAACGAGTACTCCCTCACATCGGACAGCGGCGGCTTCACCGCGCGCATCGACTCGACCTTCCCCTACCTGTGGCTCCCGGACGCCGTCTGCGCCGGTTTCGCGGACCATTTCCACCTCGCCTACGACAGCGATACCGACCTCTACCTCATCAATGCGAGCGCGCACGCGCAGAACCTCCGCACCAACGCCACCGTCACCTTCGCGCTCGGCGACGACCCCACTGGCGGCGACCCGACCACGTCGCTCCTCTTCCCCTATGAAGCCTTCTACCAGTCCGCGACCTTCCCCCTCACCAACACCACCAACAGCACGCCCTACTTCCCCATCAAACGCTCCCCGACCGGCATCTACATCCTCGGCCGCGCCTTCCTCCAAGAAACCTACCTCACCGTCGACTACAACCGCTCCAACTTCTCCCTCGCCCAAGCCACCTTCCCGACCCCTTCGCCCGCCCCACAAGTCATCGCCATCCACCCACCCTCCGCCTTCATCCCCGTCAACAGCACCTCCGACGACCCAGAGCACTCCTACAAGCTCTCCGCCCGCGACATCATCGGCATCGCCATCGGCGTCGCCGCCTTCATCTTCCTCCTCCTCAGCCTGCTCGCCCTGTTCCTCTACCGCCGGCACCGCCGCCGCCACGCCCACAACCAGTACCTCGCCGCCGCCGTCCGCACCAACCACGCCAAATCCGCCGCCGACATCGACACCCTCGCCGCCGCCAACGGCGCCATCCGGCCCCGCCGCATCAGCGAGCTCGACTCCGAGCCTTGCACCAACAACGGCGGCGGCGGTGGTCGCGCCTCGAGCTCTTACCTCTCCACCACCACCTCCAACCCCGCCTCCCCCGGCGCCGGCAGTGGTAGTCTTACTCTCGGCCCGCACCGCTACTCCGCCGGCAGCAACAGCACCTACAACGGCGTCAACGGCGGTGGAGGCGCGGGGGGCTTCTACACCCCCGTCGAAGTCGACGGCAGCGACAAGAGCCCGAGCCCGCGGAGCGCCATCATGTGCGTCATCCCGGAGATGGAGAGCCCGTCGCCGGCGGTGGCGATCGCACCGCCGCAGCCAGCTGAACTGGAGTCCCCGCCCCTTGTCGTCGGCGGAAGGCGGGAGCAGCAGCAGCGGGGGCGGAGGAGGAGTGGTGGTGGTGGCGGTGGTGCGGGCGCGGGTGCCATGGGGTTGGGCATGGGAACGAGAAGGGGGTTGGCGGATGTGCATGAGCTTCCTGGGGAGAGTGTGGGGGTGGTGGGAGGCGAAGGGGTGGAGGGGAATGGGCAGAGGGTGGAGAGGCAGAGTGCAGGGGCGGCGACGAGTGCGAGTGAGGAGAGTGAGGCGAGCGAGAAGACGGTGGTTGCGGATGAAGATGCCGGAGCGGGAGCGGTGCGGCGGCGGGGTGGGGATGATGGGGTGGGAGCGGGTGGTGGGAAGGAGGAGGGGGAGGAGGAAAAGGAGATGAATTAAGATGGACGTGAGAATGTCGGGTTTGTGTGGTTATCTTTTGCGCTTCTGTATGTCGACTTCTATGGTAGTAATAGTTTGTATTAGCAGTTGGGTAAACGGTTGTATGACTGATTGAATGAGGTATTAGACACTTGCTGTCAGTCTGCTTCTCTGCACGTCTGCCTGTATAACAGGGTGACTGCCTTACCGCCTCGATGCCTGGCCGCCTGCATGCCTGACCATTGTGATGGAGGAGCACTGGACGTCAAACAGTCTGACGTCATTCAGCCTCCCACCTCATGCAAGCCCTCATTCAACATTGAATGGCTTAGAGATAAATAATTTCATATATCATGTACTACTTGATAATCCTCAAGTTCGAATAAGCACGCACATACATTGCGTAGGAGGCATATGTATTTGTATATATTCCTCTAACATATCCGTTCATTCCATCATTGGTGTAAAAAAAAGGAGGTTCATAGCCCTCTCATCGCTTAACATCAAAAACAAGACTCATAACTTCGCCTTCACAGGTCTTCTTCCTCTTTCTCTAAGAAATCTACCTCAGTTCGACACCTTATCCGGCACGTTCTTCCCCGTCGCCTTCTCGAACAGGCCGCGGGCGGAGTCGGTCTGGCAACATATCCCGCGTTAGCTTGTGTACAAACGAAGAGAAAAAATAGGAATTCTCAGGAGGGAGAGGACTCACAATCTTTTCGTTGGTGCTCCGGTTCTTACTCGGGTCGCCCATGCCGACGGAGCCGCCGTACTTCTTCTCGACGGCGTCGAGGCCTGTTGTCATGGTCGTGGTTAGCCTTTGCACGGCGTAGATGGGATGATGGCGGAGAGAAAGGAGGTCAATGGGGAAAAAGGGGAGGATGGAGTCATGACGTACCCTTGTCGACGTAGTCCTCCTGACCGGTGGTCGAAGTGGTAGTCTGGGCGGTGTTATCGGTAGACATGTTTGACGGTGACGTTGTTGTTGTTGTTGTTGTTCGCTTGTTGTTGTTGTTGTTGTTGTTGTTGTTGTTGTTGTTGTTGGAGTTGGAGTTGGCTAATTTGGTGCTCAAGCTGGAGAGACGGCGTTTGGGAAGAGGTGGGTGTTCGTAGGTGTACATTCGGAGGAGGAGAAAAAAGGGAGCGGAGGAGCGGTTCTTTATATGTGAGAAGGTCGAGGGACCTGACAGGGATGGGCGATGATATTCGAGTCGAAATGGAGGAAAAGCAGGGTTTGATGCAAGTGGAGGAACGGATGTGGCTTGCTTTCGCTCTGGAGGCTTTTGGCTGGAAGAGGGAAGGATGGGAGGAACGGGTTGGCAGAGACAGGGAAGCCGGGGAGGATGATACTTGTATAAGAGTTGGGGTTAAGCTTGTTTGGGACAGGCTCGGGGTAACGGAGAGGGGAAAGGTGAAGACGTCAAGCGCGGCGGTGATATCAGATGGCTGTGGTGGTGAGCGGAGATCACGACAGTCTGGTTCCCTCTGCCGGATCTGGATCGGGAGAGGCTCTCAGGGCGCTCCTTCAAGGATGATGTCATGCGTTCCCGCTTATCGGACGAGATGGCGAGGCTTTGACGTAGCCTGAACGTCCCGGTCTATCCACGGAGGGAAGAACTCGGCGTGTATGTTTGCATCACGAAAGCACCTCCTGGTAATCCCATGCGTTCCAAGAGAAGTCACTCACATACGGCTTGTATATACTCATCAATGCCTGAGGAAGTTGTTGATACACAACCATCCGCCCATCTTTGGAGGGGTTGGCGCCAGGGGTAGCTGCTTAGCGGCGTTTGCCGGCAAGGCTGGAGTGGGGCCTCCCGTTGTCGCCATCGCTCGGCGCTTCCGCGGCAGCGATGCCAGGAGCCGCGGAGTCTTCAGTAATCTTCAATGCGCATCATCTCATTTCGATGCTGAGCAGTCATGAACCAAGTCGCCATGTCTGCAGAGATACATCACCTCAAGTCGAACTGCGCCTATGAAGGGCCACTGTTCGTTCGATGTCTGTTTACATCCGAATTCCGTCACAGAAAGAACGAGCTCCATCGATAGCGAAAGCGACCCATCGCTTTCTCCTCCGCTTCAACGCGGAAAGAAGACTGTTATCCGCAGATCCATGGAGCAGGAGAAAGAAGGACTTCGAACACATTAGCGTCTCACCTCACAATAGGCCGAGAATCCAGATCTCTACAGGTAGAGCAAGAGGAGAAGGGTGATGGAGCGTTGTCTAGCCCCTAGTAAACAGTAACCCCAGGGTATTAGACAGCGGAAACTCGAGCGACCACCGGCCAGTCTATCACTGCATTTGCGTATGCGGAGCGATAATTTGGGTCGGCAGCAATTCCGCTGCCTCTGTCGGGCTGGCGTCTGCATCGTGGTGAATGAGGTAGAGAGACAGAGACGCAGAGAGAGGGGTGGGGAACAGGAAAAGAAAGCAAAACACCAGCGTTCACGTTCCGCTCAATATTGACGCTGATTGTCCCAGCAGACGAGGTGAGGGAGCGTGAGTATGAAGACACTGTAGAGTCGAACGCAAGGAGAGACAATTTATCCCACCCTTAAGCACAGCTCGAGACTATGTGGTGGTGCTTAGCCGAGTCCCTCATCCTCCCCCGCTCCGATGCTGTGTCTGGACGCGATTATAGGTAGGGACCTGTAGCTAAGGTTGGATTAGGACGGGATGCGGAATTCGACAATCTAGGTGTATTTTCCGCGGCGGCCCCACGATGCCAGAAGTAGAGGTGGGGCAGCATCAGGCATCAGGCGTCGCATTCGGAGGCATGTAGAACATGCATAGCCAGAGATCGATCACCGTTCTTCTTATTTTCTGGAATGACCTTTCCCACTTATTGCTCAAGCTCCGAATGACTATACTGCGGACGACTGTCGTTAGCCGGTAGGCACAAGATAGGTGATCTTGATGATGATGCCGCGATGGCTGCGCCTTAATTGTTGAACAAGTGTCTTGTTCGCTGTGTATAAAGGCCACACCTCGCACATTTATACCGTGCAATAGGAATGGTGCTCAATGCCGGCTTATTAAGCCTGGTGGACAAGCAGCAGTGCGTACATATTTGCTCAGAGTAGGACGCCTTTCGCGATTCAAATCGGAGCGTCGTACATACTTCTATAGGCACCCTCAGTAGTCTTGGTACTTAGGATATTCCAGTGGTTGCAAATAATTCCTTTCAAAAAAATGATATTGGATAAGGACCACATTGAGCGGACGGGCATAAGCTAGGTAGGATATGTAGAAACGCACCGAGAGTGGAGAAGGTAGACAGAAATAATGTATATCAGAATAGGAAAAGGATATGAGATGCCAGCAACACCGGTCTAGGATGCGATCGTGAAATCATAGATAATGTGAGTCAGATGGAGGTGGGGAAAGACCTCAAACGGAACGAAAATGTGTGTGTGGGCCGTAGAGCCCGAACTGAAGAGTGCTGTTGTCTTCAGCAAGGTGATGACAAGAGAACGGTGACAGCCACCAGCATCAGCGAACAGTTCACCACTGGATACTGCGATGCCAGCACCTCAGGACCATTGATGACGATGGAAAGCTGCAATCGTCTCATATCAACACCCATGAATCCGCCTGCAGACTGTTCAAGCCGGGCAGATAGTCGTGTACAACTGCACAGAAGTTGTCGTGGGATTTCATCGGCCGCTCGCTTCCCGATATTTCGCCGCCGTCCCTCAACAACGTCAACCTCACCTTCCTCACCATGCTCCTGGGTTCCGGACCCAGGCGTCTCACAAAATCCAGCACTGGGACGTAGTTGACTCCGACGAAGTGGAAGAGGTTCTCCGAGTACAGCACGCTGAGAGCCTCGGTGTAGATGAGCTTGTTGGTGCGAAGGACGGCAAGGGCTGAGTTATCGGGTGTGCGGCGCTGAGTGTTGAGTCTCCGGGAGTAGTGTCTGGTACCAATAACGACAGTGGTGCTGTCGCAGTCGGAATAGAGACGGAAGCGTTTGAGAGGGTTTGACGGAAGGACGTAGCGAAGGATCTTTAGACGAATTTCGGAGGGAAGACGAAGAAGGGGAGATGGCCGACACGAGCTTTTTTCCTTATCCTGCGGGTGAATTCTGCAGTCCGGAGGCTCCACAGCTTCCAAATGCTCGACGGACTGATAATGCTGAGGCTTAGAAGACGGAGTCGACTTCTTCAGCGAGCGCTTGAACATGTTTCGCTGTTCTTCCTCGCCAGCCGTCTCAGGAGGCATGTATCAGGGTCTCAATAATCGAAATGAAATGATTGACTGAATTGTTGGGAAGAAGACGTGTCAAACGATCTGAAAGCACACCCGACAGAATGAGGGGTAATTTGTCATAACAAGCAAGCACTAGCAAAGATTGAGGATTTCAGCTTGGAACACAAATCAAGTGCGAAAAAAGTAATATATTCAGACTGCCCTTCTAAATGCAAGATAAATGCACATCAAAGGTGATGCAGAGGGTGCGAAGCATCTGGTGAACACAATGAGGAGACATCAACGACGGGCGGTCTTGGCACGGCGGGGGCCGGAGAAAATGTGCTGCCGAGTCGCTGGACGTGCCCGATGGAATAATTTGGCGGGACGGGTGCAAGGCGGAGGAGCTCCAGCAGTATCGACGAGCCCTACTATCCACCTTCTATCCTCCTTTCCGTTTCTGTTCGGCCCTGTCGTATTCCATAGGGAGCATTCCGCTAAGCCGCCGTCATGTCGTTCGGAGGCCAAACCCCGACAATTATCGTGCTAAAGGAGGGTGCGTGGAGAAGCCTCAATCAAGCTCAAGACATCCCCAAACTGACAAATACAAGGTACCGACCAGTCGCAGGGACGAGGACAGATAATATCCAACATCAACGCATGCGTCGCAGTTCAATCTACGATCAAGGGTACCCTCGGCCCTTACGGCGGTGATTTGCTGTTGGTGGATGAGAACGGGAAACAGACTATCACAAACGATGGCGCAACTGTTATGAAGGTATGGGACAGGAGGTTCCTCGCAAGTCGATGCTCATATTGACACAATACCCAGCTCTTGGATATTGTGCATCCCGCTGCCCGCATTCTCACAGACATTGCTCGGTCGCAAGATGCGGAAGTCGGAGACGGTACAACATCGGTCGTCGTACTGGCCGGTGAGATTTTGAAGGAAATCAAGGAACACGTTGAGGCGGGTGTGAGCAGCCAGATCATCATCAAAGCTCTACGACGAGCATCTTCTATGGCGGTCAACAAGATCAAAGAGATCGCCGTGAGCACATCGGAGGGTAACCAGACGGATACGCTGAAGAAACTGGCCGCAACTGCTATGAGCAGCAAGCTGATCAAGAGGAACTCCGATTTCTTCACAAAGAGTAGGTGGCAAAATTGGGTTCTTTCAAAAGGCGGGGCTGACATGCGTTACAGTGGTCGTCGATGCTGTGCTATCTCTTGACCAGGAGGATCTGAATGAGAAGCTTATCGGTATCAAGAAGATCACCGGCGGTGCCCTGCAGGACTCCTTGTTTGTCAACGGTGTCGCCTTCAAGAAGACATTCTCGTACGCCGGTTTCGAGCAACAACCCAAGGTCTTCGCGAACCCCAAGATTGTCTGCTTGAACGTCGAGTTGGAGCTAAAGGCCGAGAAGGACAATGCGGAAGTGAGGGTTGAGCAGGTGTCGGAATACCAGGCCATCGTAGATGCGGAGTGGCAGATCATCTTCAACAAGATGGAGGCTCTTTACAAGACCGGCGCCAAGGTGGTGCTCAGCAAGCTCCCCATCGGTGACTTGGCTACACAATACTTCGCTGACCGCGACATTTTCTGCGCTGGTCGTGTCTCTTCCGACGACATGGAGCGTGTGTGCCAGGCTACCGGCGCCAGCATCCAGTCTACCTGCTCCGACATTCGCCCCGAACATCTGGGTACCTGCGAGCACTTCGAAGAGAGGCAGATTGGCGGCGAACGCTTCAACTTCTTCGAGGGCTGCCCGGGTGCAAAGACCTGCACGCTTGTCCTTCGCGGCGGTGCGGAACAGTTCATTGCCGAGGTCGAGCGCTCTCTCCACGACGCCATCATGATCGTCAAGCGCGCGATCAAGAACAAGACCATCGTCGCCGGCGGTGGTGCGTGCGAGATGGAAGTGTCCGCCTACCTCCACGGCTTCGCCGACAAGAACATCCCTCACAAGCAGCAGACCATCATCAAGTCCTTCGCCAAGGCGCTCGAGGTCATCCCTCGTCAGCTGTGCGACAACGCCGGCTTCGACGCGACCGACATCCTCAACCGCCTGCGCGTCGAGCACCGCAAGGGCAACATCTGGGCCGGCGTCGACTTCGTGAACGAGGGCATCGCCAACAACCTGGAGACGTTTGTCTGGGAGCCGGCGCTTGTGAAGATCAACGCCCTCCAGGCGGCGACGGAGGCGGCGTGCTTGATCTTGAGCGTGGACGAGACGATAAGTATGTCTACACCCCCACTACCTTCCTCACTACCGTGATTCCCAATCCGATTGCTAACCTTCTCTTTTTCTCTCCAACAGAAAACCAGGAGTCCGCTCAGCCTCAGGCGCCCCAGCGGGGTCTGCCCCCGGGAGCCGCACAGCGCGCGTTGAGGGGCCGTGGAAGGGGTATGCCCAGGCGGTAAACGCCCGGTTATCTCGTAAGAGCCGGATGTGTGTGTGGAAATGGGGAAAGAGACAGACAGGGATTGATTGGCATATAGCGCAGAGCTTGTAAAGTGTGTGTATGGGTGTGTGTGTGTATATCCCGCTGCTATATTCGTCGGGAGGGGGTAGAACGAGAGAAAGGAAAGAAAGAAAAACAAAGGTCTACTACCATCACAACTACTCCCATGAGGGAGGGACTTCCAGCAAGAAATCCCCTGTCCGTCTGCCGCGGAGCCCAAGCCCTTGCGCACCATGTGAGAAACAGCAAACGTGGGATGTTCGAACGAAGAAAAAAAGGCGGTTTGTGGGATCTAGAAACCTTCCTGGGTGTCTTCTATTTGATACTCATGCACTGCGGGGCGAGGTGAAGCGATGTCGAATCTGAAAGGATGGGTGAGCACTCATCGGTCCCGACGAATGCAATCAGTCCATCCCATACCACCAATCCACCCTTCTACGAACAGAACAACTTGAACACAGGCAGAGCAGAGGTTCATGATGTGCAAAGGATAGATAATAGCTTTTTTGTCTCGAATCATATCAAAAAGATACTAAGATCTCTTTCCCACGTCAAAGCGACCTAAAAAGCGAATGAAACACCACAAAACGATAGCGAAAGACAAAGCAAGGCCTCGAGAGGGGAAAAGCTACTCCAACAGCTCCTTTCTCGCTGAAACCTTCTCACGTCAGACGCAAAAGGAATACGCCTGCAAGCACCAAAAGCAAAACAAAACACCAAAACAAAAAGAGGGGGAAAAAAAAAACCTGGGTATCATGTTCGAAAAAAAGAAGCAAAAACAAGCCGAAAAACGAAGCTAAAAGTCAGGGGGGTTCCTCCTACCCTGAAGCGAGAGAAAAGGATTAAAGAATATTAATGCGATCCATCGATGCTGATAACATTCGATCGAGAAGCGGCCGTTATAGCGAGGGAGGAAGAGTGTGAGAGAGGCTGCGTGATGTTGCTCTCGCCGTCAATCATATTATCGACGACGGCGATGGCCGTGAGGAAGTAAGGTAGGGAAGATTAAAAAATATCGAATAGAGATAAAAAAGAAAGGTCATGCCCGCCGAGAATGATGGCGGGAGAGGGAGTAGTAATGACGGGAGCCATAGTCGTTTGTTTGAGCAACAAACAACAACACCACGGTGACCCCGATCGTAAAAGCGCAGCAGCACAGTGCTGCTACATGGAGTAGTAGATAATGAGGATCAGAAAGAACCGATATGACGAAACGAATATCGCGCGTCAGATTGTAGCCGAGGCGGAAAAAAACGAGACGAACAAGCACGAACGCTTCAACGCAGCAAAAAAAGCCGAGAGAGATGTGTTGAAGTTTGGGTGGTGATGGAAACCGTCTTTCTTCGAGTTTCGAGCCGATTCGCCTGCCCCCTCCGATGGGGGGGATGGATGGTTGGATGGAGGGATGTGGTTTGTGGTTTCGGGGAGGTGGGGCGAAGCCCGGATGTGGTAATCTGTTTAGCTTTTCGGCGATTCATGTTCGATCTCCGTGCTCCCCCCCCCCCCCTCTCGCCATAACGACGTCATGAGGCCATGGATGCAACGACGCGCGAAAGCTGCCGACTCCCCGCCACCGGAACGGTGCCATCGATCTACTGCGCTGTTTTTTGACTTTCTGCTGTGGCGTCGATGAAAGGACTTGGAAAACTCGGCAGGGTGCCGGTTCCCCAGGAATTTTTCCCGGGACGAATGCTCTTGCCTCTGGCGGCACAAAGGTCATCCATCGGGGCAGATTGACAGAGGAGAGAGCTTGCGCATCCAATACAGTCGCGCATGCGCCAAGATGGAAAGTGTACAGCTTCGTCGCACGATGTCAGCAGTTCCAGCCTGCGTCTGGTAACAATGGACAAAGGTAAAATGTCCCGAAAGGCCGTATTAATAATGATGGAAGAAGACACCAGAGTGATGGCGCCGTCTTGGTTCGTTCAGCTGCCGAAATCGCGAACCAGACTGGACAGCAGCATGCAGAACCGGGCGTGCAGCTCGACGAAGAAGTTGTCGTCGCCAACGATTTCGGCCACGCTTTTGGCACGCATGACATCACGGCTAACGCGGGGGTAGCCGTCCGGATCGACCTTCTTAGCCGCGAGGAAGGAAGAAACGGGCGTGATGTTGCGTTTGACAGTGGGGTTTGCGGTCGAAGATAGTGCGGAAAGCGCGACACCAGAAGGAGTCGAGATGGATGCTCTCTGCTGTGGCTGCGATGTTGGAGCCGGGGGCATATCGCCTCCATTCGTAAGAGGTGGTGTTACAGGAATGGCGGTCGCTGGCCGCGAAGGCTGGGCAGGAATGCTAGCCAGCGCGCTCTCCCGCTCGAGTACCTTGTCGGCCATGGCGATGATACGGTTGGCGATCGACTCGAAGACTTCCGTAATCTTGACCATGGCCATGCTCACGCGCCAGCTGTCCCGTCCACCAAGCGCGATCAACGCGTACGTGCGGAGACGCCCACGTGCACGCGGATCCGGGAGCCTGAAGATGTATGCAATGGTGTAGCCTGCAACCGGGTCGCCAAAATAGAGGGGCCCAGAAGGCGATCCTCTCGGTAAGTTCTCGCAGGACAAAGTCCGGATACAGGAGCGGCGCAGAAGAGCATAAGCCGAGGGAGATGTCGGATGTCGCGTGCTAAGATACGTCAAAGTATGCGTGTGCGTGTTTTCAGAGGCGTAGAGCGGAGAGCTAGGGGAGGAGTCGGACAGGCTCTGGGGAGACCGTGACATGCTGGAGGCCTTTGAGTGCTCCGCATCCGAGGAGTCCGTGGTGCTGTCGTTATCGTCGTAACGTGTAGCAGCGCCCCTTGCCCGGATCGACTGTGATGTGCGCAGTACCGGACTGCCATTGCGTCCGCGGCCGTCCTTGGTCGGGCTGCCGGGTGCTCCGTCAGGCAAGCGTTTGCTGACTTTCTCGGGAACGAGGAACGTGCAGTTCTCGCAGAACTCTCCGTCCGTATCTAGGGCGGTGCTGAGGCGTCTGCCATGGCCGCCTTCGCTGGCGCAACTCGGGAAATACGGATTGTGCGAGCCGCTCGGCGTTCGCGGACTGGTAGGAGGGGTGACGAACGGCGAGGAGAGGGATGGCAAGCGTTCTGACAGCCTGGATGTGGGATCCAAATTGCCGTCATAGGAGGAGTAGGAGGATCGTGGAGGCTCGTCGGATGGAGGTGTCACACATGAGTGGCATGTGGAGCAGGGGCTCGAGGTGATTTGGGTGCAAAGGATGGAGGTCGGGCCGTGAACTTCGCAGAAATGTGCAAGAGAGATCTGAGAGAACGCAGATATGTTAGCAAGCTTGTTTCTTCGCTGCGGTTGCCTCCTGTCCCGCGGGTCTGGTAGGAGAGGCGGCCCATGTGCCTGTGTCCGTCAAACTAGACCAAAGCGCAACACAGGCGGGACGAGGCAAGGCCTCGGTCGCATGCCAGTAGTAGCTTACAATAAAATCCATATTTCCTCCGCTGTCTTATCGCGTTCACACCACCATCGTTATTCTCTCGCGGTCGGCTCGATTGCTGGGTAGGAAAAAGGGTGGGTCGAGGGGGCTCAGCTGACGAATATCAATGAAAAGGAGCCCCTGCTGCGCGGTGTTTGGGGGGTGATGTATCCGGATTGCTGGATGCGCGGGAACGGTTACAACCCGGTCAAAGGATCACTCCGACTGGCGGGAGGGATAGATTTACGAGCCGGCTGGTCTCAGCCCCCAAGGCGACGACGACCCGACGGGCACAAAGGCGGAAGCAGGTTGTGGGTGTGGAAGGGTTGCTGGCTGTGGATGCCTCGAGGACCTGATTGGCTGACTGGACACGGAGATCAACTGCCAGAGCTCCTGGTTGCCGTGGAGGGCCGGGGAGGTTTAACAGCGAGCAGACATTGGGAGACGACGATGGCCAGGGGATCGAGGTGATTTGCGGGGGTATGTACGGTCAGTGTGGATGCAGAGTGAGAGAGGTTTGGTTGGGGATCGAGGCTGGTAGGAGTTGCAGACGGCGGGAATATGTATCTTCAGCAGTAGAGTTTGGCGGAACTTAAGGGATCGGATTCCTGGGGGGGACCTCCAGCAACCAGCAGACCGGCCGACCAGCAACTCTCCTGGCCAACAGCAAGAGCCTCGTCTCTGCCCTTCCGTCGCCAGCCCCGTCACCGCCTCGCGTTCCCGCCGATTGATTATTTTAGGCGGGCCTTTGACCGTCCGTCGAACCGGCCGGGCGTGCGCTTGCACCTTGGGGCCCAGGGCAGAGGCCCAAGCCAGAGCCGGGGGGGGCAAGAGGGGGGGGCCACTTGGGGGGGTCCGAGGTCTGACGTTCTTGGCCCGCCCACCGAGCCCCCGAAGCTCACCCACGCCCGTGGCCCATCCGCCGCCGCCGCCGCCGTCCATCGCCCATCTTGTAGCCGGGCATGCCGTTGCGAAGAAGAAAAAAAGCGCTCTCCACTCACTCACCACCGTCCCTCTGGTCTCTCTCCCCACCCCACCATCACCATCCAAAGTTGTCTCCTGTCCGGGCTCGAACGAAGCTGGCAATCCTCCTCCGTAGAATAGGTACTGTACAACATGCGATCACTTCCAGAGCGCTTGTGGGTCGTGTATATCCGGTCGTACAACAGCAATGGTGCCTTGGTCGTGAACTTCAAGCGTCCAATGCGCCGCGTGGCATGTTCATCCCTCAGATGTGACACCGGCGGCTGCTTGTGCGCAAGCAACTGAATCGAACTCCCCTCGCCGTGCGTTTTGTGATCCGCCCAACCGCGCCCCGCGTGTCGATTTCAACCGCTTTGGGCAAACTCGAGAGTCGAGCAGATGCATCCCCCTTGTTGCTCGTCCGCTGACGTGCATAGCGTCTGCCAGCAGCTCCGCCTATGAGCCTGCAGAGACACGTCCTCCCCAGCAGCCGCAGCGCAGATTGAAATCTCGACGCGATCTCGACGGCCATTGGTCGAGCGTCGGCGGCTTCGGCTTGAACAAAGCAACGTTGAGCGTCGCTTTACGACTCTTACAAATGCATCCCCGCTGTTTCAACTACGGCGGCTTTGTCTCCCCGGCATGCCGCGAGGCTTCGTTTATTGTGTGTAGTCCCGGTCCTAATGCGTTTACAGAGAGTTCTGTGAACGTCTTCCGATTTGCCAAACCATTTCGCCAGATAGCACGCTTGACGTAGGCCTGTTGATCAAGACAGTCTTCTTCATCGACGATGCGAACTGCAGTTGCGAAAGCCAAGCTTCTCCGCATGTCAATCCCGCACGCGCGGCTGGTTCACCGAGCATCATCTTGCAGACAAAAGACAGGACCGGCGGGCGGTCCAGCACACACGCTCACTTTCCCCTCTGGGATGCGGCTTGATCTCTAACCCGTCTGCCGGGCAATTGCTGGGAAAGGCCCCGCCGGACGACGGCCGCCGTTGGCCGAGTGAGAAGGCCGGAGAGTGGATCAAGAGCAGCCCCGTGGGCCCCTTCTGCAGGGCTCAGCAGAGGAGATGCGCGATGCGGGACGGGAGCCACCTCAACCAGCTCTAAACCGAAGCGTCACGTAATAGTTTTGCAGAGAACTGGGGAGCTGTCCCAAGCTTAAAGAACTCCCCCTGAACGTCTGGTTTCGGACCGCCCGTGATCGTAAACTAACGTTCAGTCCGCTGTCGAGGACCGGTCGGCGAAGCGCTGAGGCCGTACTCCAAAGACAACGTACCATTTCCCTATACTGGTAGGAGTACCGTAGAAGAGCGACAGTGCTCCGACGAAAACCTTCCACGCTTCTTTCTAGAACCACCTTACTCCAACCTACTATACCTACTTACCCAAATCTGGTCGACGTTCGTGCGGAGGCTAACCCTTTCTAGCTCCTGGCCGCACCGCTTGTCACACGGCCGCTCTCTCCCCACAACAGTCTGGACGCCTCCACGCCACGGCGGATCCTCGTAAGCAGACGACCGCCGGCGGACTTTTTACGTGATGTCCAACAGCAACAGCCTCTCCAGGGTCGCATCTCACCGTGAACTCAACTCCGTACGATGATGTTGTTCGCGCGCTGCTCTTCAGCAGCCACCTGTCTTGTCTACTGACGCGCCTCCTGCCGAACGTCATGCGGGTATGGCTGGACTTGTCAATGGACAAGTACGTTCGTCGTCTCCCAGCAGCCTCATCTCCCAGACGCACATGCAATACGAACACCGATTCCACGTGAGGCCAGTCCATCTCCAGCCTCTCATCCCAGCAAATGACGTCGCTCGCATTGAAGAACAGTCCAACTGCACCGCCTCACATTCGTAACTGACTTCTCGGCATTGATGACCTGACTCGCTGCCTGTCCCGTGCGACATCTCCAAGAGCGGTGATGACCTGGCCTGGGTGCACCAAACGGCCTGCACCTGCCAGTCCTTATTTCACCAGCCACAGCCGCGTGGACGTGGGAGCTCGGGGAGAGGAGAGGGGAACCGAGTACTGCCTACAAACCACAGCACCGAAATACAAACCGATGGGACGGCATGACCCCTCTCATTTCCAGGAGGTGTCCAGGTCCAGGTGTGTAACAGGGTCCGCTGCCTATTTTGTATACGAATCCGCATTTCCTCTCCATGTGAAAAAACCCCCTTTCGTGCGTGCTTGTCACCCGAGAAGGCGGATATGATTCTGAAAGCTTGGGATCTCGTACATGCAAGGACAGCGCTGCTCTTGTTGAGAAGGGCCTGCCAGAGTCCGGCAGCCTGGCGCACCTCGATCGTGCGGGATGTCTCGCTCGACGACGATTGCCGACGGCGGTGCCTCGATGTTGACACTTTCCGCTAGGGCGGAAAGGAACATGGGCCCCGGGCCGGAGCCGGTATGATGCCTTGGTGCCTGACAAATCCTCACTCTCTATTTCCGCGGCCAGCCGGACGCTCAAAGTTGATGATTTGGGAGGAGTGGTCTTGAGACAGGACACAGAGTTTCATGCCAAGAGCCCTTTCACCGTCATATCTCATGTTTGCTGCGCTTAAGAAGCAGAGATTTGAGCGTGGAAGTGCCTTTCTTTGGCGCGGCGTGGCCTCCAATGGGATCACATCTGATCTCAGTTGTGTTGCTTCACTGCCTACTCCTAGGCTCCCATAAACTCTCCTGACTCTAGAGGAATCTTGCCTCGACAATAGCCATCAGGAGGATGGTGGTCGCGACGGGGAAGGAACCGAAGGTTCAGAAGCTTGCACAAGTCGCTAAAGTTGTCCCCTCGCCGATATTTCGGCGGAATCCTCCCTTCACATTCTCTATACCGAGTAATCGCACCAATCGCATTGCGCGGGTATCACCTGCGTTCCTTTCACATGCAGTCTCACCTTTTACCCCGAACGCATCCCTACTCCTTCGTCTCAAGGCTGCTTCACTTTTTGTCAAAGATTTGTTTCCTCTTGTGTCCGCCGACATGAGACCGTCGGCGCAAAAGAAAAAAGCAAAGATGGAGGATTCAAATATCGCGTGGAAGAAAATTAAGAGTCGAACCGTTCATGCAACCACACACCACCTGCAGCGAGGATCAACAGGTCTTCCAAATCCACGAGCCATCTTCTTCTGCGCTCACCTCACAATTGTGAAGCATCAAAACCACACAGCTCGAAAGACCCGACACCGCTCTTGAGTTCCCCACAGACCATTGGCAAGGAAGACCCCTGCTCCTCTTCGACATAAAGAAAAAACACCGCGGCAACTTCATCTCCCCAGGATATGAACCTTGAAGAGCCCCTTCCCCTTCGTTTCTCCCCTGCATATCCCCACAACCGTCACCCACTCAATGTACCCCAATTGTAATCTCGACGATGTTGCAGAAAAGAGGTCACGAGCGGGTGCGAGACTACCAAAGACCCTGAACCGAAAAAAACAAGAAAGAAGAAGAGGGGCACAATAAAGGCCTCACCCTTGAAGAAAAAAGAAAGAAAAATCAGAAAAATCAATGGTGTGCCAACCACCGCCCGACAGCCCTATTCCCCAATCGTTTCTGCTAGCTTCGCCCTTCCCTTCGGCATCTTCCTCCCCGCGCAGCCCGCGAAATCCATCGTCGCGACGCTGCTCTGCTCTTATCGATCCTGCAAGAGAGCGACTCTTCTTCCTCGCTTCTTTCTTTTTCCATTCCTTCACTCCCTCGGGCGGGTTACCGGGGGGCCAATCATCCCTCGCATGGATAACTTTGTTAATGGTAAAAGAGCTTCCATCTTGGCCCGACGACGGCGTCTAGGCATCTAAACTATCAACAGTATAGTGAGCTGAAGCCATACTTAACATGTATTGATGCCTCACGACGGATAAATAGAAGTTTGGTTGCTTCTCGAATACCGCCTTCATTCTGCCAGGCCAATTCTTGTCCCGCACCCCCCTGTTTGCCACTGATACCATGACATCCATGCGAGGGATCTTCTCTTGCCCATCGCTGATGGCGTCCGTCTCGATGGCCCGGGGGTACTACAGTTTCGGGCCGTCCTGCTGTTTTCCCTTGCTGCTGGACAGTGCCTACTCCTAGTCCGGGCACCCACCAACCACGTCCCCGCCGCACATACACATAAGACCGCAGCTACTACGGCCACGCAAGTGGCATCTTCCGGTCGGACGACGACTAGAGGGTAGGGTCGTCAAGCAGCCGTCCACCTCGAAGCAGCACAGCCCGCGTGTCCACGCTATGAGACGCCACGCCCGCCAAAGCCCTCCAAAACAGGACCTGACTTCTTCAGCTGACTGCGGGCGGCGGCGTGATGCCATCTCGGCCGCGCCGGCGAGCCGGCCGCCCCGAAGCTCGCGTCTTTTTGTTGGCGTGCCGCCGGAGAACGAGCCCGGTGTGTCGTGTCAGGGACACCTCACCGGCCGGCGAACGCGAGCGGGTTCGGACCTGCCGCAACTCGTAAACGATCCGGCCGTCGATCGCCATAGGAGGATAACAGGAACGAGGAAGGGTGGGGGGAAACAACACGCCATGTGCCCGTTTGTGGTCCACGCACACAGCCCGCCTGAATATTGTACGTCGTCGCGAGCGCCATGACCTATGTGGCATCCATCCGTCGAACGATCCACCACGTGGGTGAGGTTCGGTGGGGAGTTGGAGTGGGGTTTTGGTAGGAGTCTGCTGCCGTTTTCTGAGCCCGCGTCTCTCTCTCTGTCTCTCACCCTCTCCGAACGCCAACTCAGAGCGGTCGAGTAGTTCCGGCGGTGAACGAAGCCCTCTTCTCCCTTCCTTTCTCTGCCCATGCCGTTCAGAAGAAGAACACGACGAACCGAACGCTCTGGGCTCCCGACGTTAGGCGAGTTCCAACAAGAAGCTAGGAAGACTTCCCCTCTTCCTCCGCCAGGGGAAGATGACGAAGCTTCCGTCCCGTCCAGGCCAGGCCAGGCCCTCGCCCACCCATCTCATCTGCCGACTGCTACTGCACTGCACTTTTGCACAGCCTGGTTTTTCGTCATCGGCCAGCCAGCCCCCGTTCATTTCGCAGTCGTCTCCTCTTTCCCCCACCCACTCACCCCACCCTTACACCTACGGGCCCCCGTCCTTCCACCCGTCCATCCGTTCGTCCGTCCAAGGGTGGGTGGTTCTTCATGCACCCCGACCTGGCTGACCCCCACGCTAAAGTGCGGCAATGCATGCATATGCATGTGCAATCGTGCGGAGCCCCTTAACTTGACTTGACGTTTCTCGTTCACGTTCACGGTTCAGGGGCTCGTTGATTGGGGGACCTCCTTTGTGCCCCTTGTTTGTGTGTGTGTGTTTGTTTGTGTGTGTGTTTGTGTGTGTGTGTTTGTGTGTGTGTGTTTGTGTGTGTGTTTGTGTGTGTGTTTGTGTGTGTGTGCTTGTGTGTGTGTTTGTGTGTGTGTGCTTGTGTGTGTCTTGTTGATATCGGCCACGGCCTGGGTTTTGCGGCTGCGAAACGTGTGAGGTGATTCCTTGAATTCTGCTGCTGCTGCTGCTGGAACGCACTCCGTGCCGGTTGCACATGGGCACTTCTTCTTTGCCTACCCCTGAGTTAAGTGAAGTTGTGAACCGCGGGCCTCATTCTTTTCCCCCCTCCCCCTCCCTTTCTCTCCCACCCCACGCGTACCTAGTACCCTCGCAGTCTCCGCCTGGGGACTTGGGTTTTCGACGCGTCGTGTCGTGCTGCGTTATAGAGTTGGCCTTTGCGGGTGGCTAGCTGGATGGCTTCGCTGCTCTTTCATTGTATTGATATGTGATCGTGTTATTAAAACCCCCCTCTCCCGAGAGGTTCCTTTCTCTTGGTCAAGGATGAGAGTGTTATGATGACTGTCTGTCTGGTATGACCGACTGTATGGTGTCTGTATTAGATTGACCGGGGAGGAGAAGCGGGCTTCGCCCTCACTGGGGAGATATTGATTGGACTTACATTATTTTGCTTGCTGTGCTTGTTTGTCTCGTAGCTTCCTAGACGGATAGATAAATAGTCTTCCAACGCTGCATACCTACCTTAACCGGTAGTCGTCCTGTCTTCCTTCGACTCTACCTATCTTAAAGGATCAGTATTTATCACTTTCACCGTGTGTTCACCCGCTTCTGTTCATTCATACTTAAGCAAGTACTCAGCGCACGTCTTCGCCGTGCTATAGAACCGATCTTCTTTCATGTCCCCCATCCAGGTTGTCTTCCGCGTCGACATGTCATCACTCTCTCCCAAAGGACTTGGTCCGGGTTCACGAGGCATAGACTAGATGGCGGCATTCGTCATCTGCTGCTTCATATATCATCAATCATTTCTTGTGTCAATGTATCTATGTATATCCATGGTTTCCACTGTGTGTGTGCTTCGTCTGGATGAGCGATGGTAGCCCTTTTCGTTGTAGGAGGACGAGGATGACAGGGGAGAAGAAGAAGAGGACGAGGGGGACCAGGGAGAGGAGGAAGAGGAGGAGGAGGAGGAGGAGGAGGAGGAGGATGAGCTTGAGGTAAAGGAGGAGGATGAGCTTGAGGTAAAGGAGGAGGAAGGAAGACAAGAAAGAAGTCCTCGCCGCATTCCTCTCCTCTTTCCCTTTCTGGCGACGTTGGTTTCGTAGAGCCTTCGTCATGTCCAGGTCATGAGCAACCCCTCTCCTTCCTTCCTTCCTTCCTCGTCCCGTCGTCAACAAAGCACCCCTCGTTCCTGCTTCGATCCATTCACCGGTCTCTCTCCTGCGCCCACGCCTCGGCGTATGACCAGCTTGACCGGCTCTGTCACAAGAAAGGGATACATATATAGGGCTGAGTAGTAAAATTGGGTAGGTGGTGGGGTCCGAAATACCAGACTGGAAGGCGTGGTTGAGAGAGTTGTTCGCATCCTCGTTATACTGCTGCTGCTGGCTGTGGTGGCCGCTACCCGGCATGGGAAGACAATAGAAGGGAGGGGCTATATTGACTTCCTGACCGATTGCCTTATGGGGCTTCGCTGTTATTGGATATTCTGTCGTCTACCTAGATAACCGTTGAGAAAAGAAAGAGCGTTGACTATAGATCGAGGCTTATTAACAGACTACTATCTTAAGATCGTTAACGTGTTCCTGTAATATTTGAATGATAGTCTTTTCGAGAACCCACGAAGCCCCGTGAGGTGGCTGGCAGGTACGTAAGGCGTGAAGAGCGAGGGATGGGATAAGGTCCTTTTTTTCGAAAGGCTGGGAATTAGGAATTAGGGATTGAGAATTGGGGAAGCCCTTTATATAACTAAGCTTCAGCAGCAGCTATCAGCAGAGAGAGAAGAAGAAGAAGAAGAAGAAGAAGAAGAAGAAGAAGAAGAAGAAGAAGAAGAAGAAGAAGAAGAAGAAGAAGAAGAAGAAGAAGAAGAACTATAAGAGATTACTAAAGTCCAGAAAAAGAAGAAAGAAGAAAGAAGAGGGATGGCGAGACTGATCCTTAGATCCAGATGAAAAAGTAAAAGAATAGAATATCCGATTATACACCGTGCAGTATTAGCTATACACACGCGTAGTGTACATACGATACTATACAAAAAGGGGGAATTATAATTACAACGAGGGAACGCGAAGAGGAAACAAGCGAGGAGGAAAGAAGAAGAAGAAGAAGAGAGGAAGAAAAAGGGAATATAGAAAGACCTCAACCACCATCCGATGTGATGATGACGATCATGAAGAGAAGATAATAACAACCGCCGTCATCCCATCCGCTCTCCTTCGACTGCGCACGCGCGTCATGGAGCTGAACATCACATATACCACCTCCCGCTAATCCCTCATCCGAACGCATGTCAACCGGTATGCGGACTATCGTATCTCGCGGTTCCATCAACCGTGCCCATTACCCCATCCGTGAATAGAGCCCCCACGTATCGTACAAAGTCCATCATCTCTCGTCCATACCTCCCATCATACATGTTTTTTCATTGTTGTTTTTGGACCCCCTCCTTCCTCTTTCTGCTCGGATCCACACACTGACAGTCAGATGAGACTGACGTATCAGTCGTGCAGCAAGAAAAGGTTGGATATCAAACGCAAAAGACCCTTCTCTGTCATGGTGACGAGAAAGACACAACACGGCCAAAGCGCCCCTCACCGCCGGAGACGGGGAGCGGCGGCTCACGGACCGCCAAAAGCAAGGGGCACGCCCCCTGCATGCAGGAACGGAGCACGGCCAGGGCTACCCCTGCAGCAGCGGGTAAACCGGGGCGTGCATGAACGCATGCAAGTCATGCGTGCGTCTACCACGCCTTCTTGCCCTTGCCCTTGCCCTTCTTCTTCTTGTTGTTGTTCTTCTTCTTTTTCGCGGCCGTGGCCGACATCTTCGTCGGGGTGGTGGGCGTCCCCGGCTGCTCGTCGGTCCCGCTGCCGCTGGAGCCGTCCGCCTCGCCGTGATCCGCGTGCGCGGAGAGGTAGTTTGAAGATGCAGTAGCGTCACTATCGATGCCGGGCGAGGCATCGGTAGAGGAGGGGGTGACGCCAAGGGCGCTGGTTTCCATCACGGCAGGGGCAGCGACCGCCTCGTCTGCCGTCACTGCTTTACCGGGGGTGCCAAGGGGCTTGATCGGCTCCATCGTGAGTTCCGGCTGAGGCTGGAGCTCGGGTATCTGGGGAACCGAGGCGTCTAGCGCTGGAGCCGCAGTTGTCACGGCAGCCCCATCCAAGCCCTCCCGGCGTGCCTGTGTCTCGAACTCCTTCGCGGAGAAGCCATGCTCGCTGGCCTCCAGGGCGTTAAGAGGCTGTTGGATGGGCAGAGAAATCGAGGAGGATGGTTCCTGGGCAGCATCCATCAAGTGAGGTCGGCGAATGGCATCCACAGCCGCGGGAGGTTGAACTGCATCAACGGGCGCCTTCACTCCGGTCCCGTTGACGCCCTCGTGCTGAGTCGGGGCCGCAGGACCAGCAGAGATGTCGTCGGTACGACTCTCCTGGGCTACGGGCCTGGACGCTTCGGTGGTCGGTTGTTTTTCCCATTCGTTGACAACCACGCCGTTTTCCTTGATCCCACCTACAGGCTCAGCCGCCGTAGGCTCCTGCTGACCCAGTTTGAGTTGCTGCATCCGTTGCTCCAGCACTTGCGCCTTAATCTCTTCATCTTTGGCGAGAATTTCAGCCGGTAACTGGTCGCGAGGGATCTCAGTCTTCTTGCTAGCATCATGCGGATCAACAACAACATGCTTGGGGGTGAGAACTTGGGTATCGATAACCGGTTGAATGCTCGTATGGATGGAATGCTCATGGATGTCACGGTGAATTTGCTCATGTCTGACGTGGTGGACTTCCGGGTGGATGTGTTCGTGGGTAACGGCTAAAAGTATGAACGTCAGCTACCTCAAGCTTTACACAACAACTTTGCAGACGAAGAGAATCTACCTGGCGCAACCTTCTCCACAATGGAGGTATCGGTGGTGTTGTTGAGGTCAAAGCCTTCGGGAAGAGCATGCTTGACCTCGGCAGGGCCATCCACGGCAAGATGTGTGGTGTCTTCGGTTGGAGCATGCGCATCGCTCGGAAGGTGATCTGCGGGTTGGGAGGTCACTGGTAAAGAGGTGAGTTGGTCTGTGTATCTGGAAATGCACCAGGCATGGTTCGCAGGACGATGGAGGGACTGTCTGGGCCAGGGGTGTTCGCCAGTGATCTCTCGAACACAGCAACAGCGCTCCCCAACGATGGCGACCTGCTGTCTTTTCGACGTCTAGACCGAAGCGTGCCATAGATAGAATCGCCCTGCGAAAAGACGGTTCTCACGCCAGCCAAGCCGCCCTTACCGTTGCCAGCGCCCACTATCATGGCGCGGCGAGGTACGGGCGCTATGATGGCATTGTTTGAGCCGAGTCGATTCGAGGGAGATTCCTTGAACGCCTGCTTCCTCGACGGGCCTTGGCGCCGAAAAGGAGCAGCATCGACATCGTCGCCGTCCCGACTTTGACTGCTAGGAATATTGTACTTACCGGACTGAGGAGCTGGCTCGTGTTGCGCCGCAGCCTGGGGGGCGGAACCTTGACCGACGTGCTCAATGTTGCGGTCTGCGACATTCTCACTGTGAGGCTTGGTGCCCGATGACTCGCCAGCCTCGACGTTGTTCGATGTGCTGGCTCCCGGGTGAAGGCTGGGATCCGCAATGTCCTTATGAGGGCCACTCGATCCTGGGAGACCAGGAGCATTGGGGTCAATGATGGCGGAGTTCCTCTGGGGAGCGCGTTGCTGCTCCCGCAAGCCATCTTCCACCTCGCGGCTCAGGCGCTTCTGGTTGACGGAGGTGGGAGCAGGGTCGGATGCGGGCGAGGCTTCATTCTCGCGGGTAGGAGGCCTAGGTTCCTTGCCCTTAGAGGTAGCAGGAGGGGCAGCAGGCTCAGGCTGAGGTTGTTTGAGGGCGGCGGGAGTGGTGTTGGCGGTAGCAGTCGCAGGAGCCGGAGCGGCAGGAGCAGTAGCAGCAGTCGGCTTGGAGGCGGAAGCTTGCTCAGGAGCGGCCGACTCGCGTTTCTTGTGGTGGAAAAGCTTTTTGAGCTTGGACTTGAGGGACATTGAGGCGGGTAGGGGCTCCGGGGGACGGCAGCCAATCCACGCGAGCAGAAGGAAAGTTACGTAGGGTGTAGGAATACGGTGAAACGGCGAAAGAACGATTGCGGAGGCGAGGAATCGATAGGAGACGGAGGCGCGGGGAATTCGCGCGCGACTCTGTTGCTGTAGAGAGAGAGAAGCGGAGCGGAGAAGGGGGTGGAGGGGGGAAGAGGTGGGGAGGGAGAAAGGAAAGGGAACAGCAGCAACGTGTGAGAAGTTCAGAACAGGCAAGCCAGGCACAGGACAGGGGCGGACTAACTTTGCGACGATGATGCACCCACCGGACCCGTCCCTGACCTCGGCGTAGTTCTCATCATGGCCGGCATCTCAACACACCTCACCTCAACGCAGCAACCTGGGAACCGCAAGGCAATGGCATCACGGTTCATACCGTAGGCAGGAAGGGGACTGTCGCTGGTCGAACGTGGTAACCCAATGTAACCTATCCAATTGCTTCCACCTTCCCTCGAGCGGTCCGCTCAGCCTCGAGACAGGACGACAGGCCGCTCCAGTCATCCACCTGCATCATCCCGCATGAGGGCGATCGACCCGATCGCAACTTCAGTTTCTCCGCCTTCCGCCCAGGAACCAGGGAGACGGGAGGTCCAAGTAACCTGGAAGGATATAACAGCTCCTCGAATCAATCTACTGGGTAGGATATATAGTACATATATATCTACCTTCTTGACCACGACCACGACCTTCGAGGATCCGAATCCCCCATTGAGTTTCCTTCTTGCTACTTTGCACAGTCCACACTTCACGATGATGTAGCGGGGGTAAAAGGCCACCTCACGAACCACAATGGGGGGATCTGACCGCCTCTTCTGTGCTTGTGCTCGCGAGCACCAACAACACCAACAACCACGAACGAGAGGAGAAAAGGAAATTCCCAACAACGCTCGGTTCATCTTCCCCTCAATCCCCGTTCGCCCTATTTCCAAAGTCGGCCAGGCGACCTGACTTTCCTTCTTCCCTTCCCATCACCTCTGTTCTTCTCTCTTTCTGCCGTTCTAGGGATGTTCAGGGGAGAAGGGGGCTTCAGATTGGCATAACAACTCATCCTTCCATCCAATCGACCTGCATAAAGTAACGGGTGGGCCGTCACGGCCCCTCCAATTACACCTGCTACCTAGTACATACCTGATTGTGATTCGTCCAGGACAACGAATTCATGCTCTACAAAAACAACTTACGACGACCGCAAATACACCTGATTCGCGAGGACGGCATCGAGCGAAACGCGATATAAACCAATCAACCGTGCTAATACAGCCATTCTGCTTTTCTAGCCCATTAGGTAAGGCAATGCATGAAATGGCGCTAAACCCGCAGGCCGGGGCAACTGCGGCAATCACAACAGACGATGACGCCACAGCTGCCGGGGAAGGCTTTTGCTCCGCCGCCGATGGGTGGCTGTCCAAACCACCCTCCCCGAACGAAGCATCTGTGGCTCGCAGCTCTTCCATTACCATGATGTATGATGTCATCGCAGCAACAACCTCCATCGTGCCCATGCCCCATAACTTGCTGTCGTTGTTAACTGCAATGTATACAAGATGAGAAGTCTGACGGTTGTGAGATGCAGCACCGTAGATAGGTCAGGTAGTGGTTGAAACGCCATGTGCCACATGCCACATGCCACATGCTACAGTGTATTACCATCGCCGGTGGTTAGCTTACGCCATGCATGTGGCTTGACATCCTGGTTTACACGAATGAAAGACCGTCCCGAGGCTGCTTTTTCCCTGCAACAAGACGTGCATTATGCAACGCTAACCACCGGCTGCGCCAATACACTGTACATGCTACTCCTCAGTACATGCAAAATCAAGCTGGGTGCAGGGCGCCCGAAAGAGGCAGTCGAGGAATTTCACTGCCGGAAAAGGAAGGGGAGGATTCCATGAGGAGGATGGGTGTGCAAGGGCATGGACAAGGGAAGAAGCTGGTCGATCGGGGAGGAGGGGGGAGGTGGTCCGGACCACTGCATGGCAGAGAGAGCATGAATGCACTGAATGCAGCTGCAGCTGCAGCTGCATCTGCGGCACAGTTCGTCACATATCCGCCGCCGCACCCTCGCTTACTGCCACAGCTGCAGCGATCTTTTCCCCTCCTCCTCCCCCTTTCCCCGTCTGATACGTCTGGAGATCTGTCTGATTCGTGGCTTACATGTGACAGAATGAGAGCTGCGTGATGCTGGGACTACGACCTGTAGTCTGTACTTTACTTCTATCTGTACCAGACGGCTTTGATAGGTACTAGTATGTAGTACTTCGGTACCTACATTAGTCCTCTAAAGAGTACCGTGCTGGGATGGATGTATTTCATGGTACCCTAGAAGTGGTGAGTTAAGGTCATGGTAGTCCATGCCATACCTAGATGGACGTAGGTACATCTCTTCCATGCCAGCTCCTCCTTCTGACATATGTCATCCATTAAATTCACCCATTCTTGAGCGCACTTGTCAGACATGAAAAGTCCGGTGTTGTGCATCAGACGGTCGATGGGATGTTAGGATAAAGTGAGGATATGGTATCTTATTCAATTGCTCATCCAATCCCCCCATTCCATCTGCACGGCGTATTCGCTTCCTCGAGCTGGGGGGAGGGGTGCGCTGCGGCCAAGAGCAAGCAGCTTCCCTGCTGCCTTGCTGGGGTGTGGTAGGCGGAGGAGCGCGCGCGCCGGGCGGGATCGCTGGGATGATCGCCGCGAGAACAAACCCTGGCGGCGATCGGTTCGCTATATCAAGTGCCACCTCAACCTTCCCTTCCCCACATCACCCGTTCACTAAAAGGACCTACCCGGCACCCACCTACCTTAGGTACCTTGAAGGTGGTGCCTTGTAGTGCGAGGTACTACCGTAAAGTACCTCCCTCTCCCTCTCTCACTCTGACGACATCGTCATGCACTAAGCACCCACCACTCGCAGCCAGCTTGCTTTCGTCAGGTTCGTGCTTTGTTGTCCTCCCACCTGCCAGCTCCCAAGCTCCTGGCTCCTTCTGGCCTGGCCAGGTCTCAACCATCGCCGGCACTAGCCACAGTTCCCCAAGCCGGTCGCCCTTCCGTCCACTCACGTTCGATGGCGCCACACGCCTTTCATCATCGCCATCAGATCGTGATCCTCATCTTGACTGCCAAAACGAACGCCCCCTCCCCCGCCCCGCCGACCGAACCCCGTCCGTTCGCGGCCAGTGGGATCGCAGCGGAAAGCAACTGCGGTGATGACGTCTCCGTGGAAATGAACATATGCATTTGGAGGCAACAGAGCTCTCTTCCTCTTTGTTTGTTTTCTCGAGAAGTCATTGGGTTAACTTCGCTTCCTCCTCCGTACTACTCCATACGTTCATACGTACGGTAGGCACCATAGTCGCCAGCTCAGTATCTCTATAGACCTCAGTACGGTAATTGGTGCTTGTGTATGTGAGTACTTAGGCAGAATTGGCAAGCCGCACAGGGTCGAGCTCTCCAATGGTCGGACAGAAGGTCCCGGTCCCGAATGATCCTGCCCTGACGCAATCGTCCACCTCCTGCCCCAGCTCTCCCCACAGTCCAGCTTCCAAGGAAACGAACGGGACCGACGTGATTCGCTCCACCGCCTAACGTTAACTTACCGGGTAGTGAGGTACTTCCCCTTCCCACCGCACTGTACGGCACTGCACCACCCACAACTAAAACTACCTACTACCTACAGTACCTACTACCTGCTACTCAACATTACCCGGGTATGCCATCACCGAATCTGGAGTAGGAACGTCAAACGTTCAAGCGGGCGTCCGCATCGCATCATCCGCCTTCCTCCCACGGAAACCTTGTTACTCACGCCTGTGGCTCATCGACCGTTCCACGGGCTCCACGATCGCACCGCCCTCGGTCGATCCCCGCCTGCAGAACTCTCAGAACGGGTGGCTTAAACCGCACTGGGCCGTGGCTGGTTGCCCCATCCTGCCTGTCTATGATGCAGTCGCTCCTGGCTCATTCAGCCCTATTACGTCGTTGCTTGTTCCCAGACCTGACCAACTTTCCTACCTTTCTCCCCTTCCCCCCCGTCTATATATACTGCTCCCGTCGCGCTTCTTCTTGCTCATCATCAACTTAAACCACATCCCCACTGAGATACCCAATCACATCGTCCACCAACAATCACCACTTCCTACTCCTTTCTATTGCCTCACACCAAACCACCAACGAACAACAACACACACACAGATATCATCATGGACAAGGCGAAGGCAGCAGTTTCCGACTTCATCTCCAAGGCTGGTCACCACGACACCACCGTCCAGGAGAAGGTCAACCCCGCCGTCGTACACGAGCACGTTAAGCCCCGTCGTCACGAGGAGATCCAGCCCGCCGTCGACAAGGAGGTGCACCAGCACCACTTCCACACCTCGGTTCAGCCCGTCTACGACGAGAAGGTTGCTCCCGAGAAGCACACCCACAACCTTGGCGCCGTTGAGCACCGCACCGTCGACCATGGCGGAAAGCCTCATGACGTAGCCCTCCGTGAGGCTGAGGAGAAGATCCAGGCTCAGGCTGCCGGCTTCTCTGATACCCGCGACATTCACTCCGCCAAGGAGACTCGCACCGTGGCTCCCACCGTCGAGGGCGAGCACGTCCACCACCACGTCCACGAGACCATCCAGCCCGTCGTCGAGAAGGAGGTCATCCAGCCTGAGGTCGTGCACACCACCGTTCCTGTGCACGAGACTCACCACCACGCTCCTCAGCACCACGGCGCCTCTACCCTTCCTCCCGTCTCCCTTGACGAGTACAAGAGGCAGGGCGGTGCCCTCTCCGGCCGCGAGGAGCGTGTCGACGGTTTCGAGGGCGCGCCCAAGAGCGTCGGCAGCGCACTCGGCAGCAACGCCACCAACATCTCCAACGAGAACCACGACTTCCACCACCAGCACCACGGCCACAACCACGGTGCTTCCGCCACCAGCGGCGTTAGCAGCGGCTTGACCGGTTCCCGCACGACCGGTACGACCGGTACCACTGGCACCACTGGCACCACCGGCACTTCAGGCCTCCACGATTCCCACGGTACCACGGGCTCCACGACCTCTGGCAAGAAGCCCGGTCTGCTCGACCGCATCAACCCCACCAAGGATACGGATGGTGATGGCAAGAAGGGCATCATGGACTAAATCAGTTTTTGGAAGAGAAGGAAAGTTGATCATGAATGTCTTCGAAAGCGGATTTTGATCACGGTTCACGACAGTAACGGGTTTCCTTGTTTGTTTTCGATTCCGATCAGGGAATGGGCATGAGATGAGAGCGAGTTTGCTTTTTCAGGGATGGTTGGGTTATCACCATAATATATCTCTTTGGTTTTTCCTACCTTGATGGGGATTTTCCATTGAACCCGGGCGATGTTAGCTAGTTAGTCACCTTTTTTTATGAATGGAAAAAAAACGATTTCATAAAAACATTTTGTGCTGATGTAGTCTTCAAGATGATGCTTGCTGTGCACTAATGATTAGAGGGTTATGTTGAAGATGATTGATAATGCTCAGTCCGAGACGAAACGAATGGTGCGCGAATTCGTAGCATTTTAATGTCCTCAGACTCGTAGATATGCACAGAGGAAGAGGACGATGGTACCTACCTAGGTAGGAAGGTAAGGTCAGGTGTGGTAAGCACATGCACAACTGGTAGTGCCCAGAGGGATGGAAGAGGAAAGAAGTATGGGGGTAAATATCAAACAAGACTACCGGGGAGGAGAAGGAAGAAGGAAGAATAACTGCATAGACGTCAAGCAAGTTAGATGAAGAAAAAATATAAACATAAAACGATGTGAAATATTCTCGAGGAATATGTATGTGTAGTAGAAAAACATACGTGGGATATATATGAATAAGCTGACAAGAAAGACAGGCTGCTAAGGAGCAGTGCAGCGTGAAGATCCTCCAAGTGTCCCTGGAAAGGAAGAAGACAACGAAATAACCCATTGTTTCTTCATGAGCGCGTAGCCCAACCAAACCGCCCAACCCGCGCTCCGACCCATCTTCCCCCTCCAAAGCCCATACCACACTCCTTGGAACCCATGATAGTGACTCCGAACGCAGAAGGAATATGAACCTCTCCGACATCGTGACCCCATCGCACTTCCATCAGGTCACAACGCCCCACACAACACCTAACCATCCTGTCTCCCCGCCGCCCGCCAACAGCGTCGGCCAATTCTCCCAGCTACTACCCGCAACGAAAGCCGCGACGTCGTCACCACCGAAGCTGGTCTCCAAGCCGTCGAGCCAGGCGTCACGTGCTTGCGGGCTCCACGGCCGTTGATGGTGCGGTGGTCGTTCGTGGTACTGCGAACGGGGTTGCTGCGGTGTCGGGGGAGCGTACTGCCCCGGGTCCGGGGTCGTCGACGGCGCATATGGGTTCGCGGGGTAGTTTGGCGGATTGTATAGTTGTTGCTGATGCGCATACATGCTTGTTTGACAGACCTGATGCAAAGGTGGTAGGGTCGTGCCGCCGGAGGACTGACGCGGGGTGTTTCGATCAGAGGAAAGGTAAGGAGATCGGCCGCCCCTGTTGGGGTCCTGTTGGGCGTGATGGCTGGCTGCGGCGGCGGCGACTGTGTTGATTGCGTTCCAACGTTCGTGACGCAGCTGGTCGGAGACCGGCGTTTCATTGTCTGGGACGTCCATCGCATCTGATCTCATAGCGGTGCTACCAACTTCGCTCCTGCCGTCGTAGCTGTAAGCGGTGCTGTTCCGTTGAGGTGTTTCGGCATCTGGCATCTCAACGTCAGGACCGTCGTCTAGACCTCCAAACCTCTTGAAAACTTTTTCGATTATTTCAATATCTTCGGATCTTTCAGTGAGGCCATCTTCGCGAGTGTGGGTGTGTTTATATGGACCAGGCGATGCGCTCTCAGCATGGGAAGAGGCATAACTACGCGAACTGCGGCGGAAGTCCTTCTTGACGCGGCCGTAGTATGTCTGCACGCGGCGGACAGTTCGGAACCAGCCTTCCGCCATGGCAAGTCTGGACCGCATCTGTCCGACAATCTCAAGTGCCTTGCGCGTAGCGTCCGTACCAGAAGAATCGCCATCAACTGCCATCTCATCTTGTGAGTCAATGGCCCTCGAGGTCGATTTACTCCACATGTACCCATTAGAGTCCATCCATGGGAAATTGATACAGTAGACACCTAGAACGTGGAAAGTGAGTACTTGAGTAACTGCAAGTAAAGCTTTCGAACGTACCAACAATCGCAGCGATATATGCTGCGAATCCGACAACCGGGGTCTGAGCAAGCATATCCCATTCCTGACAGATTGTCAATAAGTTCACCAGATCGCGCGCGGCTTTGAAGCAATCTTGCGCGCTGCGGTCCCAGAATCCTGGTGGGGTCTGGTACTGATCCGGAGGAAAAAGAGGAGGATCGATGGGGCCCTCAGGCTTATGGCACTTGAGCGCGATGAACGGAAGGTATTCGCGAAGTAGCAAGATTCTGCAAAGCAGTAACAGCGTATGCATCAGGGAGTACGGTGTTGAAGTTCGTGATGTAACATGAGCCGAAGTGTTTCCCGCGGTCAGTTCCATAGCCCTGGGCAGTGAATCTCTAAAGCTAGTCAGGAGTCGATCAAGCTCAAAAAATGTGCTCCTCGAATCCCACGGCGGGTAATCCTCTGCTCTAAAGCGAGTTAGTTGATGAATCTTTATAGGAAATGTGCCTACACCGTACCTCCTGCCGCCACCGCATGACCACTTCACAATCCGACCATAGATATCCAGAGCCTTGATGTAGCAACTGAGGAGCCCTTCGTGAGGTCCAATTTCCCAGCGCACATGTTCACTCTCCACTGTTGTTTGCTCGCCAGGGTTGCGCACTGCACCGCCTTCGCCGTTACCGTGTAAGAACGAGGCCTTCCGCTTTCGCTGCAATTCCGCACGTCCTTCTCTTTCGTCCCTTCTTTCGCCTAACAACAGAGTCCTTACTTTTTCTCCGAAAAGGAAGGCTTGATCGCTACTTGGGAGTTGGACTCTCAGATCCTCCACGCTCAACATCTGCGGCCTGTACTTCCCGCTGCTCAGGTAACGGTCCAAGACGAAGCAACTCCAGAAGGTCCGGCGTTTGATTTCTTGCTCCACCGGATCATCGGCCTTGGCACCTTTCAACTTCTTCTCCCAAAGCGGCGCGTTTAAGCCCATATGTTTCGCCTCCGTACTGACAGGGACAGCGCGGGATAGGGGGAGGTCATCCAAATCACGTTCGAATTGAAGACCGAGTATCTGAGCCGACCGCACTGCAACACCCGACGATATCCACGCTTTCGTTCCCCGGCAGTTTCCCCAGTCATGCAAAGCGAGCATCAGAATAGCCTGAGTCCGCTCTAAAGTCGGGGTCCCTAGCTGGTCCCCGGAACTTCCGGCCAGTCGAGCTTTTGCGGCCGTGGCATAATATTGCGCGGCAACTGACGGGTTGCTCGGCCTTGTAGACGTAGGCGGCGAGTGGTACGCAACGAGTCCAGGATGGAATCGAGACGTGAGGGAAAGGAAGGCTAAGAGCAGTAGGGGTGAAGCGTTTGGTGTCGGTAGCTTGCCTTGACGTTCAGACTGGTCGATTTGAGGCGCGAACGACGGTTGGCTGAGGGGTTTCAAAAAGGTAGGAGGATGCAGAAATGGAAGATCGGTAGAGTAGTGCAACTGGAAGATATCAAACAGCTCCTTCCAGACCTGAGGGGTAAGTAAGGCGTTGTCCAGCGCATCGACTATCGCGCGAGGACTCTCCTTCACCGAAGTTCCGGAAGCAGGGTGGCCGTTGGCAGGAGTGGCAGGCTTCTTTGGGCGAGGCTGTCGCTTGGGTGCAGGTTCGCTGTTCGGTGCGCTGGCGGGGTTGGAGTTGCGACTTTCGCGTCTGGCGCTGCTTCCGATGCTCGGTGCAGAATAGACACATTCCTTGCCTGAAGCCTCGCAAGCGCGACATGTGGTGTTGACCCCGTTGTTGACGCACTTGACCTTGCTTCTACGGCATCGTGCACACGCGATCGAAGACCTCATCCGAGGTTGCTCCCAACGGCGGGCTGACTCCTGCGACCGCCCCTCGGGTTGGGCGGCCGCAAAAGGCCCTACCACGGAAGTCGGAGTGGAGTGATTCGAAGACGAATGGCTAGACTGCAAGGTGAGCGGAGGGCCGGCATACGAGGACTCGTGCTGGGCAACTGGAAGTGGTCGCTCGGCTGGAGCGAGGATGGACGCGAGGGAGGCTGAGGAAGTAATCTTGACGGTCTTGGGGGCACAGAAGCACCGAGCCTCCTGCGTCCACGAGCTTTACGGAAAACTGAGAAGGAGTAATCGATCGTCCACGGCGAGATCTGGCAGTTGTGCGAAGGCCAGACAGGAGAGGTCGGTCGTCGAGGGCCCGGAGGTTGGGGAGCCAATGAAATCGACGGCAGGTCGGAAGGGAGACGGGCGCAGGGCTGCTGGAGGCGAACGGGAGGTACAGCACGGCCGTTGATGACCTGCCTCAGGCTGTCGGTTGTGCCTGTGCCTGTGCCTGTACCTGTTGCAATTGCCGAGCCGATGCAGTCCCGTCGGGTTCGGGTTCGGTACGGGGGAGGGAGCTGAACCGGGCACTGGTCGAAGATGACTCGGGCAGGAGACGTGAGAGTGGAGCAGGAGGGAGTGAGGAAAGTCGGTGAGGTAGGGAGGAGGTCAAGTTGTGGTGAATCCCGAGGAGCGGCGTGAGCGAAGGGGAGACGGGACGGGGGGGAAGGACCTCACGGGGGAAAGGACGGATGAGGGTGAGGTGTGGGAGGAAGGTGGGATCAGTGATGAGGGAGGTCCTGAGGTACGAGTCTCGGTAGGTAAGGTAGAAGGGAGGAAAGGCCGGTACAAAGATGTTTGCAGTGGTCAGGTCGTACCTGAGGTGAGATAGCAAGGTATGTAGTCAGGCAGGTAGGTAGTAGGTGAGGTCAGGTAGGCGTGTGAAAAGCAGTCGCAGACAGCTGAGGGCAAGGTAGGTACACGCAGACATGAGGCAGGCCGGTCAGGTCAGGTAATGAAGGTCCGGAGGTACCTTTTTTAGTCACCCAGCTCCTCCCCCGGCGTTCCTTAGGTCGTCGTTACGCTGGGTGCTCACGGGAGAGGGATTCGGGTGCCATCCCGGCGGGACCGTTCATCTGCCATATCGGCTTCACCCGGGTCCAGCTCACAGTCGTCTTGCCCTGCCCGAAGGAACGCCCGCGCGGCGGTGGGCTGGGGACTGGGGACGGTGGACAGTGGACGGTGGACTGTGTGGGCTGCTGGGGCCTGCAGATCCGAAAACCGCCGCGTCGTCTTCCGACTCGAGAGTGAGGGAAGCAGGAGGATGGGAAGGAGGAGGTCAAGGTACTGTACGACTAAAAAAGGTCCCCGGGGCCCCTGTGACTTGCAAAACTCACACTGTTTACCTTACCGTGCCTGCCTCGAAGCTGAGCTGATGGCGCTTGGCGGGATTACCTACCGGTGCTAGTACTCTCAGTGCTGCTGCCCCCACCACCTCCCGCCCTCCACTGCCCGTGGCCCGATGATGGACATGGGGTCATCAACGCGAGCCTGCCATTCGCTCCCGCGGTCCGGTCACTTCACTCCGCTGGAGGTTGCCCTATGGTATGTAAGTAACTGCGCCTATCGAAAATACTCCCACACACAGATGAATGGATGGCAGCGCGTGGCGGCCCTGTCGGCGGAGGGCCATCTCCGAACCGGCCGGGCAGCCAGCGACCTGGAGGAGCTGGGCGGGCAGTGGACGCGCGGGAGATGCTCTGCCTCCTTCACTCACTCATGCGGCCGAGCGTGACGGAAGCCCGAGTGGGAGAGTTAATCCAGAGTAATCAGGACACCACCCCCTCCCTTCCCTTCCAGGCCGGCCCACGAAGAATAAGTCGAGGGCGGTGCGAGCGTGAGCCGACAAAGAGCCGACTTTTCAGCAGGTTCTGATGGTGTGTTCCAACCGCGATGGCGTCGGGCCAGAGAATATCACGGGCCGAGACAGCAGTGTGCCCGCCCGTCAGCCCAGATTCTCAGCCGAGCGAGCGGATGGGAGAGCGCGAATTGGTGGAGTAAAAACTGGAGTACCGTGTGGAGGTGGTCAGCCCCCCCACCCCTCTTCTCCTCTTCCTCCTCCCCCTTCTTTTTCCTCGTGCGTGCGAACCACCGCCGGAAGGCTGGTCGGGATCGTATGGGAGGGATCCATTTTGGAGGGGACCTGATCCATTTCCGTGACTCGTCGTCGCCCGTCCGCCCGTCCGCCCGTCATCAGCCGTCAGCCTGCAGCCTACCGCCAAGGCCGACCTTTCCCTCTTTCCATCCCCATCCCGTCCACCTACCTCCCAGTCCAGGGGGACGTTCGGCTGCTCTGCGGTGCGCCGCTTTCCTTGCCTGCCCGAATCTTTCTTCACCCGATGAGCCATCGGATCGGATTTCATCCTCATCACCTCCATCAGAAGACCGACAGGAAGACAAATAGATAGAACCAGCCCACGCTCTCGGCTCACTCGAACGATGCCTTCTAGCTCCCGTCTCTTGATAATATATCGGTTGCATCGTACCGATGATCTGTACGGGTACCACCGGTGGTATTCTTCACGATACAACCCAGTGCTCCTCCCTCGCTCTCCATATTCCATCTCCAGATTCGTCTCCACCGAACTTTCCCCCCGTTCCTCCTCCCATGTGTCTCCCTCTCCCCCATTTCCCCGTGCCTCACTCCCACCGTCCCCACACCGACCCGGTCATGTGCTAGCGAACGTGCGCCGTTACAAGAGAAAAAGAAAAAAGAAAAGAAAAAACGGAGTCCGAGGCAAGAGCTTCGGCTGTCGTTACGGTAGCTCGGCCGCTCGCCTCGCCAACAACGCTGCTCGGGACATAAGCCGCCGCCGCCGCCGCAGCTTCTTTCTTTGGTCCTCTCTTAAAACCCCTGTGATGTTTCCCCAGTGCTTCACGCTTCTTTTCAGACCGCTTCTATGCACACTCCAATCATGGTCAAACCCATCGGGAGAAAAGCTAACAAACACCCATCGTCGGCGTTGCATAAGGTAAGGTACCTAGGTACCTCATCGTTGCCAACCTCCACGGGGGTCCCAGCCGGTCCCCCACCCGACCTCCTCCACCCCGGGTCTTGCGACCGGGAACCTAGCGACGAATGTTCGCCGAGAAAGAGAGAGAGAAAGGCAGGGACGCACGCTCTTCGGGAGCCGCTGGAGCTCACAAGCACTCGATGGCAAGCAGACCTAGGAGTTGTACAACTAGGTAGACCGACATCCCTGCCGCTGCTTCGGCCTGCACGGCCTTGCGGAGCGCAGGTCCCTTTCGAAATGTTACCGTTTCGGTAGGGCATGCTTTTCACCTTACCTTGCCTTACCTTAAGTTCCCCTCCCGGTTCATGTCCGCGGAATCAATGCATTCGAGGGCGGACGGGTTAGGTTTATGTACTCGCAGGATACCTAATTACTGCCCACTTATTCACATGACATGCATGACTCCATCGATGCGGAATCAGGGCCTTTTGTCAAGTCATGTTTTCTTGTTTTGGCGATTACCGTTCGTGGGTTTGTCGGACGTCCGACATGCTGGTGTATAGGGAGTGTATAGTATTGTATGGATCGCTGGATAGTAGATAAATGTTTTGGTGACCTCTGTAGTAGCGGGAAAGGGGGGTTCTCGGAACCGTGGTGATGTAGTTATAGTGCCGTCTCGAATGTCTTACTATAATCCTTATTATACTAAGTAACCTCGGTATCGTAAGCGTTACTATAACGAATTTAAAGACGTATATACGTATATAGACGTTTATTAGACTAAGATTATAATTAACGTTATACTATAATACTATATAGTACGTACTATTAATATAACGCGCTTTATAATTTTTATATAGTAATTAAATATCGACGTTAGTAATTTTCTTACTATAATATATTAACTATATATTTCTGCGCCTAAATATAAAGCTATTTATATATTATAATACTATAGTATATTCTCTTACTAAGATAGTAAAGAGTTTATTTATACTCCTAAAAATTTATAGTAGTAAATTCTACTAATAATAGTACTATAGTATCGCTATAATAAGTATATAGTTACTTAAAATTACGTAGTTAGATATCGTTCTTATATAAGCCTTAGATTTTATATTAATTATATAAGTATATCTAGATACTACTAATATATATACTAGCTTCCTAGTACTATAGCGTACTACGTAGTAATTATAAAAACTAAACGTCCTAATTAACTAATATCGCCTTATTACTAGCTTTTAATTTTATAGTATTTAAGCGTAAGATATCTCTATCTCTAAGAACTAGAAGTATATAAATATATTTAAAGTAAATTACTAGTAACCTAATAATAATTTAGCTTCTAGATACGCGGAGAATATTATATAGGAGAAGGTAGTTATAAGTACTTATTTAAACTATTAGAGCGATAATAGTAAATAGGTATAGTACTTCTTAAACTACTTTATATATAAATATATACTTAACTTAGCTTATATTAGTATTATAAAATAATATATAGTCGCTAGCTCTAATAACTACCTAATACTTAGATTTACTACTAGGATAGATATATATATATTAGCTCTATAAAGGTAATATATTAGGTTATATATATATATATATATATATATTATTAAAAGTAAGCTTTTTCTACTATTATACTGTACTTTAGCCTATATAAGTAATCCTTATACTATAGTTTAAGAGGTATTCTTATTATAGTTTAAGCTAAAAGTTTATATCTATCTAGCTTAGCTATACTAGAAGGTATAAAGTCTCGTAGTAGTATTTTACTTATATTCTTACTAGTACTTATAGCTTAAAGTAGTTAGGATTAAATTATAAATTAATAGCTATCTTATTTATATCTAATTACTTAGTATATAGGAGTATTAAATTAAATAATATAAGATAATAAGTATAGAGAGTCTTAAACTATTTAGTTAAGATAGGCTCTAAGGATATAAATACGCTAAGAAGAATTAGTTAAGTAGTAAGGTAAAGATTCTTATATACGAGTAAATCTTTCTCTAGGCTAATATAGTTAGTATAGTATATTTTATTCTTATATTCTCTAGAGTAGGAATTATAAACGAAGTTAGTAATTAATATTAGTAAGCTTATATATTAATACGTATTTATACTTCACCTCGCTAATAAGTATATTATAGTTACTTATTAAGCTATACTTATTTAGTAGTTATATATAGTATAGGCTAATATAGATATTTAGTCTTACCTTATTACTATAGTATTAAGTAGCCTTTTTAGTATTATATTCTACTAATAACTTTAATTTAATAGATCTAAATAAACCCTAAGGTATTTAAGTAGCGGCGCCTAGAATAAGCGATAAAATAATTAATAATATTACGGAAAGTATAATAGCGGTAGATAGTTAATAAAACTAAAATATTTAGAGTAGTATAGCTAAATAAGAATAGCTCTTATAACTATTAGTAGAAGCTTTAGCTATATATTCTAAAAGCTCCTAATAAAGATATTAAGTAATAAAGATATAATATATAAAGTTTACACGCTCTTTAATAGTAAGAGTATTTATTATAGTAAAGTAGGGTTAATTAGTAAGTTTATATCCGGTAGGCTCTATCCTAAGGATATAAGGAAGTATAAGTTCCTTAGGATTATAGAGAGGTAGCTCCTAGGAAAAGGAGGAATATAAAGAAGAGGCTTAAGTTCTATCCTATAAATTAAGGAGGCTAGGGATAGAGTATAAGAAATCTTAAGAAATAAAAAATAAATAAATTTATAATAACTTTAACCCTAAGTAGGAAGCTACCTTCTTTATATTCTTTTATTATTTTATTCTTTTTAAGATCTTTCTCTATTTAACTATAATTTATACTATTCTTAGGGGTAGATATCTCCTAAATAATTCTCTTTTTAGGAGCGGATAGCCTCTTCTAGATAGTAAAATCTAAGAATATCTTTAACCTTATTTATTTTCTCCCTCTTAAGCTATTCGTCCTAAATAAGTAACGCGCTTTTCTCTTAATATTAAAGGTTTATTTCTCCTATCTGTTTAAGGCTCTCCCTACTATATCCTCTACTTTTTATTTATTTTTTTTATAACTTTAACTTCCTTCTTTATCTTCCGCTTACCGCCGCTACTTACTCTTTTTATTCTTTTTTATTTTCTTTATTATTTTTTATCGGCTACTTCTACTATACCCGCTTTTAGTAGAACTCTTTTCCTTACTCTTTATTTCTAGTAACTTTATTTACTCGGCCTTATAATAGCTTTACTAAATATTTAGCTTTTAGACTATTATAACTATCTTATTAACTTTAGTAAGTTTTTTTACTTCTTTTATTTTACTAGCTATTCTTAGTAGCTTTTTATTCTTTTAGAGTTTCTTCTAACCGCTCTTAGTCTAGCCTTAACTACTTTAATATACCTTTAGGTAAAGCGTTCTTATATTATATTATTATCTCCTATACCTAATATATATTTATTAAATCTTATCTCTTACTATATTACTACTACTTTATTATTACCTAATATTTTACTTAATAAACCCGCCTTTATTAAGATACGTCTCTACTATATTACCTTAGACCCGTACTTATTTAATACTTTATTAAAACCTCGTTTTAAGACCTATAGAATTAAGTAGTACTTTAATAAGGCCTTATATTATACTACCCCCTCTTTAAGTATATATAAATCTCTTTATCCTTATAATTTTAGATTTATAGTTTAAATAATTCTAATTCTTCCCCCTTAAGTTCTTCTTAAGGATTCGCTCGGCTTTATTCTTACTTTTATACTCTTAGACCTTCTTTAAGTTAATTTTTTATTATTTATTTTCTTTCCTCTTATCTTTAATTTATAAAATTAGAAGATTAGACTCTACTTACTTTTATCTCCCTTTATTTCTATCTTAGTTTAAGAGAACGGTACTATTATCTATAATAGTATTATTTAAACTTTATTAAGTAGCCTCCTTCTTCTAATTTCTATATATTTCCGCTTTTATCTTTACCTCTAGTTCTACCTACTATATCTTCTAGTATAGATATAGACTACCTTAATTATTAAGCTTAAGTTTATTATACTTTAGACGATCTAGAGATATTTAATAACTCTTATTAAACTCTATTTCTCGTCTCTAATCTTCTATTTAATATTTACTCTACTCTAGCCGCCGCTTATATTTAAGAATATTCTTCTATTACTATTAGTAACGTCTTTTCGCTAAACTTCCTACTTAATTATACTAATTACTAATTCGACGCTATTTAATCTTACTTTAATCTAAGTACTTATAGTATAATTAAAACCCTCGCTCGTAATTCCTAGTTCTTAACTCTCTTTTTTTAAGTTATTCTAACTTCTACTTCTATTCTACTTCCGTCTAAATCCGCTTCTTACTCCTATATTCTAAAAATTACTAACTCTAAGCCTTTTAAAGGCGATAGGGCTTAATTCCGGAACTTTATTACGTAACTTTAATTAAAGTTTACCTCCGACCCTACTTTCTTCTCTAATTAGGCTAAAACTCGCTATAATAGCTTATATCTCTAAAATTCTACTTATATTTAGTTCTAATCTTACGTTTCTACGGAAAATAGTTCTATTAATTTTAAAATCTAGATTAATTTCTACTCCGCCCTTTAAGCTACTTTTACCGATCTTAATATTTACGCTACTACTAAAAAAGTAATTTAAGCGCTTAAGTAAGATAGTTCTTACTCTACTTACTACTTCCGGTTTTTATTTCTTATTACCTAGCTTAACTAGTATAAGGATTCCGTCCGGATATACTACTTTAAATACAGTTTAAAAGATAATATTAAAGACCTTTTTATTAGATATAATTTATCTATTTCGCTTAAAAAATTCGCTAAACTTTATATTAGTATAGATAACTAGATTTATAAATACTTTTTAGAGAAAAAAAGTTATACTTCTATTCCTACTCGCTTTACTCTATCTTTTTTATACTCTTAATCTTTTATTCTTAAGCTTTCTATATTATAGCCTACTACTATACCTACGCTACCTCTTAGAGAATTTATAGAACTTAATTCTACTACTTAGAAATAATACTAATAACCTTTATATTTATTATAGCGCCCCTAGATACTAGATTAAGGACTATATAAAGTTAAAAATATAGAAGAAAAAGATTAATATAACTTCTATTTCTAGTTTTATAACTCCTATAGTTCCCGCCGTATCCGCTTTTATAGCCTTAGAGAAGCTTCTTACTTAGGTTCTCTACTTAATTTCGTTAAAAAACGCCTTAGGCTAATTAACCCGCGGCCTCTAACTAGCTTATTATAAGCCGCTTTACTCTTACTATCCTTATTTAATTAGTTCTCTCTCTTAGAAACTCTCCTAAGTTTACTTAGTTTATTTTAATTTCCTAAGTTACTTTACAGCCTTTAAAAAAGCGCGCTTTAAACTTAAGAAATAAACCCCCTTTAATTCTAAGCTACTAAATTAATAGTTTAATTAATACTTTTATTATAATTAATTCTAGTACTACCTCGCTCTTTATTAATTCTAAATTCCTTACTATAAATAACCTCTAACTACGTTTAAAAAAATATCCGAAAACCCTTATAGTTATAAATAGATATAAATCTACTATAGGGAGGATTAAGTATAAAATTAACTTAGAAATTTATATTAACTAGTATTTAGAAACTATAACTTTTTATATTACTCGTTTAGTAGAATATTTTATTATTTTAGAAACTTCTTAGCTAAAGTAGTATAATCTAGTTATAAACTAGTTAAAAAATTAGATTACCTTCGCCTCTCCGTTTTATTAAGCTAATTATCTTCCTATAAGGGAAGAAATTACCTTTAAACCCTTTATCCTTATTTATATATCCGTTACTCGTATCTCTACTATAGCTTTAAATAAGCTCTTAAAGAAATATAACGCTTAAATATACTTAATTCCGCTCTTTAACGTAAGGATATATATTAAAGCCCGAAAAAAGGCCGCCTCTATAACCTCTAAGGATAAATAGTAACGCCTTAAAGAAATTATTCCGCTGTAATTCTATAACCTTTTACCTCTTTTTACTAAAAGAGAAGCTTTATAAGAGATATAAGGACTTAATATAGTTTAATATAGTTACTAGTAGGAGGTTAGGCGGGTTATAGATATATAGTTTAGTAGGTATAATACTATAAGGTTATACGGGAATATAATATAGGAGGTGTAGTTTATAACTATAGTATCTCTATAGTTTTAGTAGATAAGGGAGGTACGGTTTCTAATAATAGTATAAGTAAATAAAAATTAATAATAAGAGTAGGTAGTATAATAAAGAGTAAGGATATTAATAAGATAGAGTAGTAGTAGTAATATATAAGGTTTAATTACTTTCGGGCGTAAATAAGAGCGCTTAAAGAACTTAAATAAAAAGGTTAAGTTAGGAGAGAAATATAATATATTATAATAGGGTAGTGAATAGTAGAGGGGGTAAGGTATATAAATAGTATATATAAAGGGGATAGTTTAATAAAAGATAAAAATAGTTAAGTTATTCTATATATAGCCTATAACCGTACTATAACTATTATTAGTATTATACTATAGTAAATTTTTACTATTATAACTTTCTACTCCTATATACTACTATTTCTAGTTATTATATTAGTATTTAATAGGGAGCTATAGATATACTACTATATATAAGAACTATTTTAACTATATAAAATATATTCGTCGGCATCCTATAACTAGTAGAAAACCTATAATACTACTATTACTACTTCTTACCGCTCTAAAATTATTATATAGTACTCTAGTCTTACTACTTCCCTATAGTACTTTCCCTAGTATAGTACTAAATATATTATATTTTTATATAACTATATTTAATTACTAGTACTATATCGCCACCGTAAATCTCTCTATTACGAGACCCTTACGGTTCTAAATACCCCCCTTTCCCGCCTATGTGGCCATGGAGGTAGCTCTGTACACATACCCTCATAGCACAGGACATGTGGCGCATCTTGGGCAAGAGGGGAGAGACTGTTCTCAAGGCAACTCCTCAGGGGTCGTCTTCCTTGTCAGCCTTGAGGAACATTTTGTGTCGTGCTTGCAGAATATTCGTAGTCCTCTGAAGGCTGTGCGTGCGCGGACAGCTTGAGGGGGCCTGCCTGATGCTGAACGTCGTGCCTTGGGCAACGATGCATCTCGTGGTCGCATTTTGTATCGTGGAAGTAAGTACAGAGTATGCAAGTTACCAGGGGGAAAGAAGAAAACTTGTGATAAATACTTAGGTCCTCGAAGTCTGCCTGACCTGCACACCGTGAACACCACTTTTCTGTTCCTGGACCCATGCCTTGTAACCGTGAGCGATGGATGACCATCTTCCTAGGCACCTTATGTATGGATGGAGACCCGTAAGTAGTTCACCGCGACGTCTGACAGCGTTGCTACAACATCTACGCATGGTTTCAATGAGTTGGACAAGTCTGCCTTGGAGAACGTACCGCTCCGCGGTTGCTCGCTAGGGAGCGTGTGAGTGTGAAGGAGAGGTAAGAGTTTGAACAGCTAGCAATAAGATCTTTTATAGACATGTGAAGAGAATAGATGGGCCGTCACCGGACTGCATCATCGAAACTCTGCGGTTGCCGCTGCTCCTACATTCAAGTCGAATACATAAGTCTCTACAGCTTCTGGCTGTCGAGGTAGTGCTGCAGCAGAAGGGGAGCAGTGAGACCCGACATCGTGTGTTACTGCTGATAATAGCCCATGCAGAGGTTTGCAGGCGGATGCGATGCTTGCTTAGCGAGCACCCTGCGCTTCTCCTCGGGGGCATGGGAGGAGGTTAAGGGTGTAGTAAGGGAGGTTCTTCTGTCCCTGATCCTGCTTTCCTCTCTCCAGCTTTTATCTCTCCTCGAGGCGCCGCTCGCTTGATCGAACGGTGTTCAGCCGTTGTCGTCGTCCTCGAATATTTACTGCTAAGAGTCCATTGTTGTCGGGACGAGGGAACGGGACTGTTTTGGGCAAAGCGGAAGATCCCCACCAACAGGCACACCCCCACCTCCAGTTTCTCGTGCCGTTCTCGAGAACACACCATCAACAGCTGGACCCGGTTTACCTTTCCCCCCCTACCACCGAGTCGACGTCCTCCTCGCCGTTGTCGATCCCACGCAGGATCTCTCACACTGCCTTCGTTGACTGCCATCCCGCAGCTTTGAAGGCGAGCCCTTTCAGCTATCGCGCGGAGCCCCGTGGCTCAGCTCTGTCGCTCTTCCCTTTATCGTAAGGGACCTGACATCACGACCACCCATCCCCTTCGAGCCGATCTCCCAAGGATCGCTCGCTCGATACTAATCAACTATCGTTATCGAGCGGAGGTCCTCTCTTCCACTCATTCACTCACTCATCCATCATCACCTCGCGAGAGTTCTCGTCGACTCCACCCGCGAGCACGGTCCCGAGCAACACGCCGTTGCAAACCCACCGCGCAGGTCGGGCGCGAGTGGCATAACAACACGCCAGGCCGCCGTCGTGCCCCCCTCCTCCCGCTGATTCCAACATAGACGCCACAGCAACTGTCCGAGTCGCCTGTCGTCGCAGGCCATACCTACAGCAAGGATGAACAAAGACGAAGAGGTGGTCACGGATGTCCACCGCAAGATCGAGAGGGAGAAGGCGCTGATCAACGCCGCCAACTCCATGCGCCAGTCGACGAGCAACCCGCAAGTCCTGTCGCGTCTGGAGACTCAGATCCGCGATGGCCGTCGCAACATCGAATACCTCGAAGGTCGCTTGAGGGACCTTCAGATGAGGCGGATGGGCGGTGACTTGGAAAACCTGCAGCTAGGGGCCTCAAGCGGAGCGAGCGGCCCCGGGACCCCCCAGTCGAGCCAGCGGCAGGATTCCAGGAATCCCATACCGCCTCCGCCAAAAGACGGCTATAATGACACGTACGCGGGTGGTGGCACGGATCAGGCGGGATATGGTGACCCTGGTCCTGGCGGATACAGCCAGCAGCTCAGCGGTGGCCAAGGACTTATGCCGCCTCGACCTCCGTATGCACCTGCTGCCCCGGGCCAAGGGCAAACGAAAAGGGCGAATTACAGCAAGCTTGGTAAGGCTGGCTGGCCGCGCCTTGACAAGCGACGTCGCTGACACTTTTTACAGATCTTATCAAATATGATACCCCGCATCTCGGACCTCGTATCCAGTTGATGCTTTCGCAGCTCGAGTTCAAACTTAGCGTCGAGAAGCAATACAAGGATGGAATCGAGAAGATGGTTCGGCTGTATCAGCTCGAGGGTGATCGGAAGAGCAAGGCAGATGCCGAAGCTCGTCGGATCGAGAGCAATCAGAAGATACAACTTTTGAAGCAAGCCCTCAAGCGGTACGAAGATCTCCACGTAGATATCGAAGGAGATGATGATCAAGGAGATGGTAAGATCTCCCGTGTCCCTTCTCACGAACGTTGCTGACAGGAAGACAAAGACGACAGTCTCAATGTTCCAAGCGCGCGCAAACCTTTAACGGGTCATCTCTCCCTCCGCATTCACTCTGTGGCGGACGTAGACCATGTGTCGACTGGCCGGTTCAGTCGCAACCCCGAAACGTTCGTCATCATCAAGGTGGAAGACTCGTTCAAGGGCCGCACCAAGGCCACTCGGAACGACAAATGGATAGATGAAGTCCATGAGTTTGACATTGACAAAGCGAACGAGATTGAGCTAACAGTATATGATAAAACTACTGGCGATCATCCCCTTCCGATTGGGATGCTGTGGATCCGCATCTCTGACATTGCGGATGAGATGCGTCGGAAGAGGATCGAGACGGAGTTTAACAACTCCGGCTGGGTCTCCGCCGAGAAGATGGGTGATGGACCCCGTCCCGACCTGCAATTCAGCCCTCCGCCGAACAGTCAGAATTTCTCCCCGAACACTCCCGCAGGCGCTTCGGCAGCCGGCCAAACCGGGCAAGGTGGCGCGGGAGGGCCCGTCCCGCAAACCGCCCCGATCTTCATCGATTCGTGGTTCTCTCTCGAGCCGGGTGGCCGCATCCATTTGACCATGAGCTTCGTTAAGCAGAACAAGGATCGCCGTCCGTTCGATGTCGGTCTCGGCCGCAAGGGTGCTATCAGGCAGCGTAAGGAGGAGGTGCACGAGCAGTACGGACACAAGTTCGTTCAGCAGCAGTTCTACAACATCATGCGCTGCGCCCTCTGCGGGGACTTCCTCAAGTACGCAGCCGGCATGCAGTGTGCGGATTGCAAGTATACTTGCCACAAGAAATGCTACAACAAAGTCGTCACCAAGTGCATCACACAATCGAACGCCGAGACGGATCCGGACGAGGCGAAGCTCAACCATCGCATCCCCCACAGATTCGAGACGTTCTCGAACGTTGGAGCCAACTGGTGCTGTCACTGTGGTTACATACTTCCCATCGGCAGGAGACAATGCCGAAAGTGTACCGAGTGTGGCCTCACTTGTCATGCTGCGTGTGTCCATTTCGTTCCTGACTTCTGTGGGATGTCCATGGAGGTCGCCAACCAAATCCTTGGAGAGATTCGCAACACGAAAAAGCGCCAGACGTCGTCGATATCGTCCATGAGTTCGAGAACATTGCGTCCGACGACCGGGAGACCCACGCCTCCGCCGACGCAACAAACTCCGTACGCTGCGCCGGGTGCGGATCAAGGCGCTCAGGATGCCAGGTACTCTTATGGCAAGGAATCCCAGTTCCCGCCGAGACAGCAGTCGTATGGTCCTCCTTCGGAGGCCTCATTGAATGCTGCAAGGACTTCCTTTACTGGTACTCCCACATCGCCTACCTCACAACGACCCCCGTCCACTCCTCGGACGCAGTCTTCACAGGCGATATCGGCAGCAGCGGCTGCCACTGCTGCCCTCAGTGGAAAGCAGTCCCCTGGTTACCAGCGTTCTTCATCTGACTTCGCTCAGCCGGGTACCCGCACTTCCGGTGGCTACACCCCTACCGCCGGCGCGCCGGCTCAGCTTCCAGCTCAGGGCGGATACAACCCGCAGGATTATGCAAACATCAGCGGCTATGGAAGCCCAGCATATCACCCACCGCCTTCGATGGCGCCGCCTGCTAAGCCCTCTTACCCTCTTCCCCAGGCGCCGCCTGCCCCGCAGTCCCCTGCAGAGGCGCAGCAAGCGCAGCAACCCCCATCATCTATGCAGATCGCCCCGAAGCAGACGCCGTCAGCTCAGAGCCAGGGGACCGGCCGGCGGATTGGTTTGGATCATTTCAACTTCCTTGCAGTCTTGGGTAAAGGGAACTTCGGAAAAGTCATGTTGGCTGAGACCAAGAGCACGAAGCAGCTATATGCTATCAAGGTGCTGAAGAAAGAGTTCATCATCGAGAATGACGAAGTCGAGAGTACGCGATCGGAGAAGCGGGTCTTCTTGATCGCGAACAAGGAGCGACACCCTTTCTTACTAAACTTGCATGCATGCTTCCAGACTGAGACCCGTGTCTATTTCGTCATGGAATACATCAGCGGTGGCGATCTGATGTTGCACATCCAACGTGGTCAATTCGGCACCAAGCGGGCGCAGTTCTACGCCGCCGAGGTCTGCTTGGCTCTGAAGTACTTCCACGAGAACGGCGTCATCTATCGTGATCTGAAACTCGACAACATCCTTCTGACGCTCGATGGTCACATCAAGATTGGTGATTACGGTCTTTGCAAGGAGGAGATGTGGTACGGTTCTACGACGAGCACTTTCTGTGGCACGCCGGAATTTATGGCTCCTGAGGTTTGTCCATCATCGTGACGGTATGAACGAATTGCAAGTCTGACCTTAGCTTCTAGATTTTGCTCGACAAGAAATACGGCCGCGCGGTTGACTGGTGGGCGTTTGGTGTCCTGATTTACCAGATGTTACTTCAGCAATCACCGTTCCGCGGCGAGGACGAGGACGAGATCTACGACGCCATCTTGGCCGACGAGCCCCTCTACCCGATCCACATGCCCCGGGACTCGGTCTCGATCCTCCAGAAGCTCCTGACACGCGAGCCGGAGCTCCGCCTCGGCAGCGGGCCCACGGACGCGCAGGAGATCATGAGCCACGCGTTCTTCCGCAACATCAACTGGGACGACGTGTACCACAAGCGCATCCCCGCGCCCTTCATCCCCAGCATCTCCAACCCGACCGACACGAGTAACTTCGATTCCGAGTTCACGAGCGTCACGCCGGTGCTTACTCCCGTGCAGTCTGGTAAGTTCCATCCCTGCTGCCTTTTCTTCTCTCTCCACTGTTTTTCCTGGGCATTTAGGGCCTTTCCTCTCTCCTTCCTTGATGATCAGATTTACTGACCCGCAACACAGTCCTTTCGCAAGCCATGCAGGAGGAATTCCGCGGCTTCTCCTACTGCGCCGATTTTGCTTGAACACGGAGAGAGCGAGAGCGAGAGTGAGAGCAAGGGTGGGAGAGCGAGCGTTTTGACTTGGGACACTATTGATTAATTGATTAAACTGATTGAACTGAATGGAATTGGATTCATTGACGATGACCCCGGGGGGGTCTTGGGGTTGGTGTGGGGGGGTTGGGATGGGGGTGGGGGAGTGTTTTTTTTTTTTTGACCAAAATAGCCAGCCAGCCAGCGAACAAACTACACACCGAAAGATACCAGTTTGCATGTTGTTTCCTTTCCTTCTTTTTCTATTATCCATACTCCCTTCTTCCCTGTATTGGTTCCTTATGATATTCTTCTGCTCTTCCCTTTCCCTCCGCACCTCTTCTATTCATTTTAATATATTTATTTTCTTTATATTTTTTTCTAAGTCCGTTTCCCCGTTATACCTTCTCTCTCCTCTCCAGTCTATGCGTACATGCATTAGTGCTCATCCAACAGAAAGAAGAGAACCACAGACTGTGTTTCATCATACTATAAACTAGAATAGAAAAAAAAAAAAAAAAAAAAAGTTACCACAAGATCCAGGCCAAAAAATATCCGTCCGTGTCCCGCTCTCCACCTCAACCCGCTACAATGCTCTGCTCCCCCCTTCTTGTCGTCATATTCGTTTTCCCTCCATCCCCTCACCGAACCATCACACCCCCAAGCCCGGCCCAACCTTCTTATGCCGCACCTCCCACTGCACGAGGCCCTCCCACCCACCGGGCGGCGCCTCAGCCGAGGGGATATACGTACCCAACGTCGGCAGCGCGATGACGTGATCCGCGGCCACGTCCTCCTCCTCCTCCTGCTCCTTCTTCATCTCCCCCGCCTCTCCCTCCCGCACCACCGCCAGCACAGGCAAAGCATACCTAATTTTGCGCGGCGCATGCACAGCCAGGGCCTGCTTGGCGAGCGGATAACGAGCCACGACGTCGTCCGTGGGCCGCAGGGGTCGGACGCGGAAGGCGTGGTCGGACGCGTTTTGGACGCGGATCCAGAACCGGTTGTCCCAGAGGCGGAAGCGGGAGTCGGTGCTGCGGGGCGGGATGGTGAGGGTGGGCGGTGGGGCGTGGCGGAGGTAGGGTTGGCGGGAGAGGGTGTAGATTTGGGGCTGGGAGGAGGCGGGCTCGATGAGGACGTGTGCGACGGTTAGGCTGCTGTGGGAGGGTACGGGGGTGGGTGAGGGGGAGAGGTGGGGGAACAGTGTTGTTATGGCGGTGTCGAGTTGGGCGAGTTCGATGCGCTCATCGGGTGAGACGGCGGAGAGGAGGCGGCGGAGGTACTTGGCGGCGACGGTGCGCGGGGAGCTGCATTCGTTGAGGCGGGCGGCGAGGTCGTGGGGAAAGGTGATGGTGAGGCTGGAGGATCGGGTGTCCAGGCGTGGTTGAGATGTTTCGATCAGCTTCGTGACAATGGCGTCCTGGTCTTGGTCACGTTTGGCGACTCTGGCCGAAAGGGCTTGCAATGGATCTCTTCTGAGCGCTGCTGGCAGTTCGTGGTGCTGGAAAATATGCCGGATGGCGTTACGTGGAGTTAATGTCCTGTCGGCGTTCGTCCGGTCTTCTGCCCAAGGCGTCTTCCTGGCCGAGCAAGTGGCGATCAGCCTGTCTTTCTTGAAACCCAGGAGCGGCCGGATCAGTTTGATCCCGCCCCTCTCAACAGGTGGGGGTAGCTCCAATCCGTTTTGGTTGCTCTGGCTCAGGGAATCCAGCCCACCACTTTCATGAACACCGTGGAGGCCATGGCACTCCGGTATGCCGGTCACAGCTCGAATCCCAGCCAGACCGCTCCCCCATCTCTTGCTGATGAGCCTCATCATGACGGTCTCAGCTTGATCATCGGCGTGATGGCCAGTGAGGATGCCGCCAAGACCATGATCTCTGCACGCCACGCCCAACGCCTGATAGCGAGCTTTCCGCGCAACCGTCTCGAAGTTCGACACGTTCAGGCCGCCAGGCAGATCCAGGGTGAGGATGAGCGACTCCATGCTGACTGCGGTGAGGATTTAGCGGGGACCGTGGACGTTAAAACGAACGGCCGGATGGATGAACCCACGATGCTGGCGTAATTGCTGCGAGATCCACAGGGCTTCCTCCGTGCTTTCCCGGCGGACGCGATGGTCAACGATGAGGGCGAGATAATCGGGGTGCTTTGTATCCTGCGCGGATAGTTCCCTGCAGAGCGTTGCCAGAGCCATGGAGTCGACTCCGCCGCTTACGGCGAGACCTGGTATATATCATTAGGCTGTCATCTGGGACGATTCATTTCAGATGGAGAGAATTGTTCGAGGCAAGATATACAACGAATAGCATAAGGATAGCAGAGACTTCAAAAAAGATGTTTGCATTTGGTGATCGAATTGGGATATATAATCGCATGAAGAAGGAAATATGTATGCACTCGGCACGGACAAAGGCGAAGAATGCGTATGACCTACCCAACCGCGGCCTCCGCTGCCATGGTAGAAGTGATGCTGGCGGAGACCAGATCGAATAGAGGCCGCGCTCGAATTCCTTAGTGGTGACAGGCAGTGCAGCAGCACCAGCAGCACCGACAGCAGCACCGGTTCCTCTCTTCCACATCAGGTCGCTCCCGCCATGGTGTTTGTCGTTCGGCGGTTCGTCCGGGCGGTGGTCGTTGTCGACGACGGAACACGCGCCGGAGGGCCGGGCCGGAGCAGCTCGGGGGTGAACTGGAGCTCTCTCTGCATCCTCGGATGTGGACCGTGCGGCCGATTCTGGAATTTTCCGGGACAGAAGACCCAATGGCGGGTTTCCCGTCTCCTCCGCAACTTCTCTGCCATCGTCTAAAAACTTCCCTGTCCCGGCCTTCCAATCCTCTTCAATTCCTCCGTCGATCAGTTCATCTCCTCCCTTCAGACCTTCTCGAGCTCCCATCACTCCTCCTCTCTCAGATCTCCCCCTCCAACAAAGTCACAATGGTTAGTAGTTCCACCAATTCCGCGTCGCGAGTAGCGACAGACGCCGCTTCCAAGCTACCATAGCTAACCACTCCCTCCACCAACCAACCCAACAGTCGACCGCGCTCAAGTCCATCAAGTCGCTCGCCCCCCTCCTCGACCGCGTGCTGGTGCAGCGGATCAAGGCCGAGGCCAAAACGGCCGGCGGCATCTTCCTCCCCGAGAGCTCCGTCGAGAAGCTGAACGAGGCCCGCGTCCTCGCCGTCGGCCCCGGCGGCGTCGACAAGGACGGCCGCCGCATCGAGATGAGCGTCAAGCCCGGCGACAAGGTCCTCATCCCGCAGGTACGTCCTCTCGCTATACATCCAACGCACGCGCGGCGCGGTGCAGGAAGAACAAAAACCCCATCTTCCAGCCGCAGCGACGGAGAAAAGGAACGTAATTGCTGACGCTTGTATCTTATACAGTACGGTGGTAGCCCCGTCAAGGTCGGCGATGAGGAGTACAGCCTCTACCGGGACCACGAGTAAGTCATCTTTCTCCCCTCAAAATAGCACGGTTGCAGGCGCTGACTCGCCTCCTCTCCAGGCTCCTTGCCAAGATCAACGAGTAAACGAGTATGAAGAAAGAAAGAGAAATAAAAGGAAAATGATATCCACAGCCATCTTTGTGCGTGTGTAGGCATCCCGATTTATTCTGCGGCGACGCCTCGACGTATTCCCCAAAAAACCACCATCTGTATTTCTATACATCCTTACTACTACCTGTGTAACAATAATACGAACAAGTCACGACCCGAAAGATCTCCTCATCATCTAAGCTTTGGTTGTTGATTGTGTGATGAGAAACCGGGGCGGAATGCTGTGATGTAGCGGTCGCCAGTGATGGAGCCGTTCCCCAATCCCACTCCAGGACCTTCCCGTTCTATAGTGAGAGGAGGATGAGTGATATATCGACCGTGATAATTCAAGCTTGACTGCTCTGCATGTTGCGCCCGAAAAGGTCTCCAAGTGGGGATTTCAATATACATATCAAGTCGAACTGCCCATTCCCGCCCATTCCAACCATCTATCTACTACCAGTACAGCTTCGAGACCCGTCCAAAACCCCCTTTCTATATGGTCAACAGATAGCCTTGAAAATGAAAATGGAGAAACCTCGGCAACGAAAGAAAAGAAAAACGCCAACGCTATGCGAAAAGGGAACGCTCCGGCAGGGACAGAGAGAGAGAATACAGAAGACAGGGGTGGACGCCCGCCTCGACGCGGAAAGAAGCCATACGTGTACAAGAGAGGAGAGAAGTGGGGGGATATTCGACGGGAAGAAGGGGCGAAAGCGGAAGGGAAGGGATACGAAGCGGATGAACCGACTGCGACGCCGGCTATAAGCTTTTATCGCGTCTCCGTGTGAGGCCCGCCGCCAGCGACACCCAGGTCATCCGCGTGGTGAACGACCCGCTCCGCCGTCGCATGTGCATGTGCATGTGCATGGGCGTGGGCGTGGCGGTCGTGCGGATCGAAGGATGTAGTAGCAGCAGCGGCCGACGTGTGAGCCTGGATGGCAGCTCGCCGCCTTGCCGCAGTGGCCACATGCTTCCTCCGCAGCGCCGCGTTCGCGATCCGCTCCTGGATCGCCTTGTCCGTGGGCGCCGCGGCCGCACCGCCGGGGCCGAGCTGCGGTATGGGCGACGAGGACCCGGACGGCGGCGGCATGGCCCGGCCCAGCTCCGGGCCCCAGCCCCGGAACCCGCCGCTCCGCTTGGCCTCGTGGTCCCCCCACATGCTGACCCGCTGCACCTTCCGCAGCCGCTTCATGCCCCAGATGCAGACCGCGACGCTGGCGACGAAGCAGACGCCGGACACGGCGCCGAAGCCGAGGTCCGATTCTTCGTAGAAGTTTTTCAGGTTCATGCCGTAGAGGGCCGCGAAGAACGTCCCGGCGCCGAGGCCGAGGGTGTAGATGGAGAACTTGAGTTCGAGAAGCATGAGAGAATTGCGGTTTGCATCGAGGATTGCTTTCACGCTGTGAGATGTCGTTAGTAGGGGCGTAGAAACACCGCTGGTGATGTGCAGCGGTCACTTACATCTCTTCCGTGTTGCGGATGCTGGACACCAGGTTCTCCGCAGCCTGGACGATTTCATCGGCCACCTTATGGTAAGACTCAAGCAACAGCTCGACTTCCGAGTGGTCGTTCTCATCTCGGACTTTACCTTCCACCTTCTCGGTCAGATACATCGCGGCGAGATCATCGTCGGCTTCCAGAAGCTCGGTGAGCGCATCGCGCACCAGTCGTGCCTTCTGCTCGAAGGTGCCCAGCTTCTTCGAGTAGATGAGCAAGTAGCGCAGCTTGTCTCGGTCGATATCCTCCTCGAGCTCGCGGAGGACGCGCACGACAGGCTCGCTGACGCCTTCGAATTCGCTTTCGAGGCCGAGGGTAACGCTGATGAGGACGGCTTCCAGGGCACGGAATTCGTAGGCGAGCGTGCCGTTCTCGCGCGACTCTTTCTGGCGCAGCCGGCCCTCCAGGTCGTACATGAACACGGATTGCGCGTATGAGTCGGTCGTGCCGTAGGCGTCAAACACCAAGACACGGTTGTGCTTGATCAGGACTCGCAGATGAAGGAGGTTCAGGAGGATCGCCGAGGGACGGACGAGGATGTGCGGCAGAAGGGAGGAATCGATCTTGCGGAGGTCGCGGGGTAGCAGTCCATACTGTTAGGCGCGTCAGTTATGCGATTCCTGCAGTCTTGCTACTCCCCAAACGTCACCGAAAAACGCACCTTCGCGATCAGTTCACTCTTCTTGAACTCTCCATTGACCAACACCACGTTTCCATGTTCATCAAATTCAGTGCATCTCAGCTTCAGCTGGTTGGTAGGTCGAGGCACCCGGCCCAACGTCCCGCTGTCGTCCAGAAAGCTTGCCAACGGCGGAAGATCGTGCGCGGAACCTTTCGCGGCTGAGTCCCGTTTACGGCTGAACAGTCCCCATAGACATGAATGTTGGGTCGTCGAGAAGAGCCGGCGGTTGCTGATGGCGGCAGGCTCCCGAGCGGTTGATGAAGCCAGGGGGCGCGGTGTTGTTTGCTGGGGAGTCGAGGTGCTCCTTCTCTTGCAGCGCGTCGAGAGCAATCGCCGCTGCGACGGCACCGTGGCCTCGAAGCTTGGAGCCAGCAGCTCGCAGCAGCTGCTCCGGAGAAATCGTAGAACCGCCGGCGAGGGAGCCCCGGAGCGCGCGAGATTATGGAGGGACACCAGCTTCATCACTCTGCATGAAGCGTTGTTCACTGGTACACCGGCTATCCATAGGTCGACCTGCCTTGAAGTCGTCAGTGATCGCGGAATTTTTCGATCCCGGCGCTCGGGGATCCCGGACTTTCAAGTTCCATTGCATGTCGGATGCGTATCAGCACGTGACTTTACGCCTTATATCTTAGGCAAAATATAGTAAGGCTGGGACCTCCTATGTAATCTGCCTCAATGGAGTAATTTATGCTTTGCAGGACACTTTTTCAGGAGCATAGGGAAGGACTATAGGTGCCATTTGCATATCGCAGTTAAGAATTGACAGAACACAGTTTTCCTCCTGTCTACCGAGCCACCACCGATCCCTAATGGCTATGAGCTTGGTCTTCATGGATTACGCGTTATGTATCCGCTTCTTACTCCCACTTCTTCAGGCTGAAGCAACCCGTGTTTGACCTGGAGACTATACGTCTGCTGTCCACGATGCTTGAGAAAGCCAGGCAGACAAGGTTAATTGATGATTCCGATAACAAGTCTCTATTCGACTTCGTTGACTCGTTTCGAAGTATCAACCCTGCAAAATCATGTTGGGTTGTTCTCGATTCAGCTTCTCAACAGCAAATTTTCCCATGTTCTCCTCTTCCTCTTCCCGCAGGGGACTTTGCAGTGAACCGTCGGCATGTCTCTCCAGATCAGTAGCAGAAAGCATTTTGCAAGCTATAAATCATAACGTAGGGCTTAGTAATCATGAAGCACAGCATCAAGCCTTCGCATCCTTCGAGATCGAGGTGCTGTAGTGTAGTGGTTATCACGTGTCGTTGTGGTCCTTCCTTGCCAACTCCGACTCAACGGCGGTTCGATTCCGCCCAGCGCCAGCGTGTATCATCTTTTTGCAGTTTTTTAGGTGGGTTGGTGGGACGGTGGGCGGTTGTGGGTGGTGAATACGGAAGCCCAAGGGAGGCCAATTGAGTTTTTTGGCGCTGCGCCGGGGCGGGGCGTCGGAGGCGGCGTGGGATGGAACGCCAAATCTTGTGCTCATGGATCACAGACGACCCGAACAGTTTGGTTTTTTTCTTCGCGAGCGGAAAGATCAAGCTATCCTTCCGGGTGGGTTGCTGCGGACGGAGCGGGAACTTGCAGCGGCTGCGCGGGTTTGCGAAAGGTGATACGTTTGCCTGATTTTGTCGCATATACATAATTGCGTTTCTTTTTTATTTCTTTTTTCTTCCCTTCCGCACTGCCTCGATGCTTCATGCAGGGGGCCCCTTCAAGGGTTCATTCATATTGTATGAAGGTCGCCGTTCTTCAATGCGAGAAACATAGACGGCTTCTAAATTTAGTAGAATGCTTCGCCTGCGAAGGGGCATGGCATGTGCTTCAGAGGGAGCAGTAGCCAGGAGCCAGAGATGAAGAGGGAGGACGCTGGAGATCAGGAATAACCGTTTCACATGTGCGGCCGGGCCCGGGAGACCACATTGTTGGCCCCGCCGAGTTGCAGCCGGGCCCGGCGAGGATCGCGATCATGTGTTTCGTAAAGCGACTCAACACTCCCACTCTCTTTCGTCTCTCTCTTCGCGATGAGACGCGAGAAGAGACGAGACGAGGCGATTTGATTCCTTGGAGTTCTCGCATCCTCCCGGGCCAATCACAACACCGTGCTCTACGCGGGAGGAGGGGTGTCGTCGTGAGCGGTGCCTGCTAGCATCCGTGCTGATAGCGACGGCTATCGAATCGATGTGAATTCGTGATATTACCGCATCCGGCCGGAGATAGCGCCTCGAGCTACATGTAACCTTGTACACAAGGTACCGATGACATGGGAGAGCAGCAGCAGCTCTGCGGAGTAGCGCAGCCGAGGGGCTGAAGGGAAATGCTGCCTGGACCGTTTTTTGTCAAGGGGGAGAGGAGTGGGGGTCGTGCGCGAGTAGTTTATTGAGTCTTGCAGTAGTGAGTGTGAGATATACTCTGATCATCGACCTAGTGTGCGCGGGGGGGGAAGAGGAGCAAAAGGCCTTTGCGAGACAGCGGTTAAACATCTTCCACGTTCAAAAGCCGAACCGCAATGGAGTCAGCGATGGGATGCATAATAGGGACAGGAGATGCGATCTTTGTAAAGTTGCTGTGCACGCATCGTACACGGCAGGGAGTTCACCCATCGATCAGTGATATGCGGAGCGGTGCCCGCGATGGAGATATGGAAGGGTGAATGGGCGCGTGATTGGCCCAAGCTGACCGACGCTCGGTTGCTGTGGACCGAGACCGACGCTAGCTGCGGACGGGCACAGAAGTCAGATGATTTTCTGCTCTTAGTCAGCCAGGTCGGCTACGCCGAAAGGATCAACTCTAACCTAAGCCGGTTGCACTAGGGCCCGAGTCAACCTAGCCGGATGTTACGCTTGCAGCTCGTGTAACGATCGGACAAGCCAGCCTCTCAGGTAAGCAAGTGTTTCGATTCGCAATTGCAATTGCACCATGTCCTCCTTCGCCGACGCGCGAGGGGAGCAGAGGTACGTGCGCGATGGTGATGGGGGAAAGGAAGAGAGTAAAAGAGTGAGGGGAACTTTCCGTCCATCCACTTGTTATTGGGAGAACGGCTGTGCATGCAGTACGTTATGTATGTATGCTGGACTGCGGCGCAAGAGAGCGAGCGATTGTGCTAGCGAGGACTGGAGGCAGCAAGGCGAACAGGGTCTCATCCTGGATGGATAACCACAAGCAGCGTACCGAATGTACGACTCCAAGGACAGCGCTGTATCCTTCTCTCCTTTCCCTTTCCCTTTCTTTTCCATGTCCCTTTTCTTTCTCCTCTACGGATACTCTCTCTCCCATCTCTCTCCATTCACCAGAGCTCCTCGCCGGAGGCTCACCCGTGCACCCATCCATCCCGAAGTGCAGTTCCCCATCCACATCCACCGGCGACGGCAAGGATCTGGTACAACGCGCCAGTTCGCTCAACTAGGCTAGGGTGGACGGCCCCGGCCTTTGTTGGCGTCTCAGGCCTGCGCCGGCGGGAGTGGGCGCTGAGTCGTGCCGAATTGCACGGGGCAGCAGGCTAGGGGCACGCCAGGGGGACGCTGGGGGCAGGGAGCGCTCTGCATGCCGGCCCTTTCCCCACTCGCCCAAAATGACCGAAATCTACTTCATCCGCTCCGTTCCACTTTCCCAATCTCTCCCTCGCTTTCCCTCTCTGAGACAGCTTTCCCTTCCTGATACAAAGTCCGCCCGCAGACTCGTTGCCCGGTCGGTACAAGCTGCGAACCCTCCCCAACGACCAGTCCCCCCGCCCAGCGTCCCGTCCTTCCCGTCGCTGCCCACCGACAGCCTCGAACCAGCGCCCGGAGCGAGGAAAGTCAAGGTGAACGTCGAGCGAGTTGCCAGTGACTTCCCTAGCCTGGCCGACGCCCTCTTTCCGCAACCGACCGCTCTCAGGAACACCCGCCAGATCACCCGGCGACACCCGTTGCCCGTCCTCTGCATCCTAAACAGGACACAGAGAAAGCAAAAGAGAGGAGCAAGGCTGCGCGCCTGGTGCTGCTGGTAACTTACTGCTACTGCTGCTCCATCGAATTCCTAGCAAATCTCACCCAAAAGGGCTCACAAGGTACGCCCGCCCTTTCTCCTCGCTCATCACTCAATCCTGCCTAAGCTGGTCGGTCGTACGCGAGGACGGGCGACCTGTTGGTGCGACCGTGGTTCGGGGTGCGCGCACTGCTCGACACTGTCCACCACCTCACTGTCACTGCGCGCGCGCGCTGAGCAGAGCAGAGTGCCAGTGCCAGTGCCAGTGCCAGTGCCAGTGCTTGGTGTCAGTGACTTGCAAAAGGTCTGGCTGGTGGTGGTCGGGTCCAACCCACCGACCAACCAAGCGACCAAAGCACGGCACCTGCACCTGCACCGGGCCCCCTCCAAACCCCCGGTCGCCCACCCGCCGTGCCCGCCGCGAGCGTCGTTCCTACCCTCTCCTTGCATTCCACGCCCGCCAGCACCAGCGCCAGCACCACCACCCACCACCACCACCACGCACCTTTTTCAGACCCCGATTTCCCGTTGCTCCTCCTGCTTGACCTTTTCCTGATCCATCCTGCATCAGCAGCTCCCGTACCTCTCTCTTGCTCTCGGATTGGCCTGCGGAGCCGCGCTTCAATCCGCGCTCAGCACCTACCGTGACGAAGTAGCCGCGACCGACTCGGCTCTTTCCAGGTTCCATCCACTCTTTGCTCAGCCTGTGCCTGTGCCTTTATCCGCCCGGCCGCGCACCCTTCCAAACAGGAAATCCCCACACACGCTCTTCGCTCCCGCAAAGAGTAAGGCCAAACAGTCTACCCAAACCGTCATAACCGCTCATCGCAACCACGGATCCCGCCATGGCCACCGAAATCACCGACCACGAGCAACAACATCCTTCACCTACCGCCCAGGACGATGCCGGCGTGAACAATGGCAACGGACAGCTCGCCGGAGCCGAAGCGAACCGCGGCACCAAACGGGCGCGTCCTGCCGCCGACGACGACGATGACGATGACGACAAGCCTGGGCGCGAGAGAAGAAAGATTGAGATCAAGTTTATCCAGGATAAGTCGCGTCGACATATTACATTCTCCAAGCGCAAAGCGGGTATCATGAAGAAGGTGAGCGCCCTCCGTCGCGTCGAAGGCTTCGCGGGCCGTTTGCGATTACACCGCGTCGCATCCTCATCGACATCCGTGCTCGTACCACTGACAACGGCTAACCGCGTTCAAAGGCCTACGAACTATCCGTCCTCACTGGCACTCAAGTCCTCCTACTTGTCGTCTCCGAAACCGGTCTTGTGTATACCTTCACCACTCCTAAGCTGCAACCTCTCGTCACGAAGCCTGAGGGTAAAAACCTCATCCAGGTAAGCCGGGCACTTGCTTCCATGTCGCTCATCGCAATGCGCATCGGGCCATACTAACAAGCCCATCAGGCCTGCCTCAACGCTCCCGAGCCTGCGACTGGCGATGCGAACGGCGTCGAAGGTGACAATCCGGTCGAGTCTCCGGAGGACAATGCACATGCATCACATGTACCGCCGCGCCAGCCGGGCATCCCCGGAGGTGGAATGCCGCCGGGATATATGACGCCGGAACAAGCTCTGCAGTACCAGAGCTATCTGCAACAGCAGCAGCAAGGCCAGTACGCTGGTATGCAACCACAGGGTCGGATGCCCACCCACCCTCAACATCAGTACCCGCCTGATCAAAAACTGAGTTGAACTCCTCGTCATACAGGTCTCGAGTAATCTCATAACTTTCGTCATGGAGTACTCGGCAGGATTACAGGTTAAACGTGGGGAGCGATATTATGGATACCCTATTCGATGGAGACGAAGACTTATAAAAAAAGTAATATTGAGCATCTCATGGCGGGCTCTCTTCCCCTTTGCTGTTACGTTTTGGAAAACCCCTCATGTATAATTTCACCTGTGCAAATATGTTTTCAGGGCTACACGATGGAGGACTTTCATCCCGGCACTGTGGGTTTTCCCCGACAGAGATGGAAAATGGGAGGGGGCAGGAGTGCGTGCTTTATGGTGCGAAGGAGTTCTTTCATCTTTGCTACGTGCTGCTACGTTTCTATTCTTCAAGTTCTTGCTGGGGTTGGTTCCGAGGTTGCTCTTGCTTCACGCTGCTGCTCTTTCAATCCGCGTCTTCGCCCCATCTTTCGTTCCCCTCTCGTTCCATCACCCGTCGTCACAGTTTGCCCTCGGGCCATAAACGACTGCATGATGACGGTTGATTGCGCGCGCCATTTCTTTGATATCTTTTTCCGTTTCTTTTTTTCCTAATTTGGATGCTTGAGGGTCGGATGAGGGATGGATGAAGAGATGAAAAGGGCATGGCATCGAATGGTATCGTACTACTACTTATTACCTACAACCTACTTTCAACACCGCTTACTGAGTACGATACGAATAATCATTACTATTACTTATATCTTAGATATTGCCCGCTATCTTAATTTGTAACAATTTGTTGAATATATTCAATTTTATACTATCTGTATCTCTACGTGCGTGTACGTACCCTGTTTCCCGTAAATTAGCTAACGAACGTCCATACGCCCGCGCTTTTTCAGGCTCACAGCCTTGCGTGTAGTAAACTCCCTCCAGCTGTTGTTCCAATGAGGGATTGGGAACCCTATTGGACAAAACATGTATATTGGACTCTGGCACCTAGATTCCCTGCGAAAAGAAAGATCGCCCGCAGCTGCCATCCATTCGTCGTCTGTAGACAACCCAGAGTGATGTTCATACTCAGGCACTCAGGCAGATCCCCACACCTCCTTCCTAACTTTCTCACTACAACCCCACCCCACCGGCTCAACGATGTAAGGCTCCTGCACTACATACATCGGACCTTCTAAAGCACTTCGACTTCAGATGAACATGCCCACTGCGCCACGGTTCACCATCTAGTGGCAACCGCTATACCACCTTCCTTAGAAGTTCTTCTCAAGCTCGCCGTTCCCACACAGTCAAGCATCTGGGTTTTGTCTACATGCCGGCCAGGGTACGTCATACTTGTCTGCAGCGAGGAAGTGATCTTCTCTCAATGAGGATTTGAAACGCCATATACCGCGCTCTGCTGTCACTCCTGCGGACGGATCTTGCTTGGTTCTGAGGTCGGATCGGAAAAGCAGAGTTCATCATCACTTCACCGCCGAGGTCGAGACAAGCACTCCTCTACTGGAATGCGATCCACTCCCCTCCTTCCACCCGCCGTCCAGAAGACTCGCCCTCCCGGGGCACCTTCCTGAGTGTTAGGATTCACCTGCGGTGCGGCCTCCCTGCATGATGTCAGACTGCCGTGTAACGCCTCGTGGGTTCCGTCCCGACAGCAGACGGACAGCCTAGACAGATTGCCAACCAGTCAGGCCCAGCATATGCCGCTTGAGACCCCAGACCGAATGTCGAGGCAGGGGTTCCGTTGCTTATCAGTGACTTCCGCGTGGGGCGTGGAGACTTCCGCGCGCAGGGCACACGATAGGTGGGCGCAACGGTACGTACCAACATCATCCGTGCGAGTTGCTTGCGTTCACGCCCTGCCCTCCACATGCCGAGCCTCGATCCTTGCCGGAGCATACTGCAGCTTCGAGCCCACCCTCTTTCTGATCTCAGTCACTGAACGGACTTGCTTGTCCAGCATCACCCTGCGAATCGCCGGGACCCCCGCTCTGCAACGATATGTATCTTCGGTACCTCCCCCACGGCACCTCCGACAGCAAGGAGTTCATCTCGCGGGGTCATATGCAGATTCTATTGGAGAGATGCCAGTTGCACAACCTTGGCCATGCCTGGCCACGGAATCGAGTTGGATCTGTTGGGACGATACGGTTTTCCCTGTGCATGCACCGGAGTATATGAGGCAGTCGACCAGCTTTGCGAACCGTATGCTATACTGCTGGCTCCATTTGCGTCCTTCATGCTCTCTGGCCATCAAAGAGACCTCCAACGACCGATATAAGGGTGGCGGTTCCGTCTTCGGGTTTGTCTACTGATCCAAGAGACCTCGCCAGACCATATATACGTGCAGGACGTTATCCATCCCCCCGCCACTTAGTCGAATAGCCTCTTCATCTGGCTACCATGGACACGGAAAAGGAACCTACGAAGGCTACCCTTCCACTGAAACAGGCCGAAGTCGACGAAGATGCCTTAAAGCTGGCGGAAATGGGCTACAGTCAGGACCTTCGACGCAACTTTTCCGTCTGGTCCGTCCTGGGCGTTGGATTCTCCCTAACCAACTCGTGGTTCGGTATTTCCGCTGCGCTCATCACCGGCATAAACTCTGGCGGACCGTTGCTGATCATCTATGGCATCATTCTCATCTTCCTCGTCAGTATATGCGTCGGCATCAGCTTGTCCGAGCTTGCGAGCGCCCTACCAAATGCAGGAGGTCAGTATTTTTGGGCTAACGAGCTGGCACCACGCCGTTATGCCAACTTTGCTAGCTACCTGACCGGCTGGTTCGCCTGGGCGGGCGCCATATTCACGTCCGCCAGCGTTGCGCTCGCCGTTGGCAGCGCACTGGTGGGATGCTGGCAGCTTACACATCCAGAACTGTAAGTGGAGCCCTCTCGATGCCTTCGGGGCCAGCTGGACCATTTTCACAGTTCTGACATGGATCTCTTCATTTCCGCCCGCAGCGTTGTTCACCGCTGGCATGTCTTTCTTGCCTACCAGGCCACCAACGCCTTCGGCCTCCTCTTCAACCTGCATGGACGCTTCCTCCCCACCATTTCCAAGCTCACGCTCTACATATCACTGCTCTCCCTGCTCACTTTGATCATCCTCATCCCTTCTCGAGCCCCGTCACCGCATCAGAGTGCAAAGTTCGTCTTCGCAACCTTCATCAATAACACTGGATGGAGCCAGTCGGGGCTAGCGTTCATCCTCGGTCTCGTCAACACGAACTGGGCATTCGCATGCCTCGACTGCGCAGTGCATCTGGCAGAGGAAGTCCACCGCCCGGAGAAGATGGTGCCTAAAGCCATCATGGGAACGGTGGGCATTGGCTTCGTGACCTCGTGGGCGTTTGGGATCGCGATGTTTTTCAGCATACAAGGGGACTTCAATGGGATCGCGGAGACGGCGACCGGGGTGCCTATCTTGGAGCTGTTTTACAGGGCGCTGAGGAGTAAGGGCGGTGCGATCGCAGCGGAGGGCTTGGTCATGGCGACGGGTGTGGGGTGCTTGGTCGCCAGTCACACCTGGCAGTGCCGCTTGCTGTGGAGCTTCGCAAGAGATGGTGGGGTGCCAGGCTGGCGGTGGTTAGGCAGAGTGGGCTGGAGGACTGGAGAGAAAGGAGGTACCGAAGCGGCAGTGCCCGTCAGGGCTCATCTGGTAAGTTGTATAGTCGTAGCGGTTGTGGGATGCTTATATTTGGCAAGTGCTACAGCTTTCAATAGGTGAGCTCCTCTTATCTTCTCGACCCTAATCTTCACCTGTGGGTTCTCTGAGCTGACGCAGATGTAGTATGGTCACGGCTTGTATTACCCTTCTGTATCTCTCCTACAGCATCCCGGTCACGTTTCTCCTGATCCGAGGTCGCGGCTACATCACCCACGGGCCGTTCTGGCTGGGAAAATTTGGTCTGTTCTGTAACATCGTGCTGCTTGCCTGGACGATCTTCACCATCATCATGTACTCCTTCCCATACCAGAAACCTGTTCAACCAGACAATATGAATTACGTCTCTGTGGTATATGCAGTGGTAGTTCTAATCGTTGCGATCGACTGGATCGTCAGGGGGAGAAGAAGCTACAGAGGTGTGGACGAGAGACACGAAGCGGTACGAGGAAGCTAATAAGTCAGCGGAGCGCAGCAATATTGAGGTCGTGGAGCTCACCGGTTTCAGAGCAGTGCTTGCCTTCGACGCCGAAACTCAATGGTGCCTGGTGAATGCTCATAACCGGACGGTAGTGGCAACCGGCCATGAAGCAGGAACGACCTCATCTTTAACTTTACCAAACCTAGATCCATATTCATGTACTGCGTCTCCCCGGACATACAGCCCCACCGTCACAGTTCGTCCAGTGCAGTCTGAATGACCGATATCTTTTCGTGAGGTCAATTTAACCGTCACATTCATTATCCTTTTCCGCCATCATGGGGGAACGGCATACCCCGTTCTTTCAGGACCTGTATTCCGGACGAGTTGCACGGGGGTATCTTGAACGTTTCCCGGATCTTCCCGGACATAGAACGTCGAGACGTCTAGCCGCCTACTTAAATCGGTATGTGCGTTGGCTGTGGCCGGATATTGAGCATGCTCTCCAAGGTTCTTTGGATCTCGACCAGCTAACAATCCAGTTACCGCCTCTGCTTCGACGGACCTTGGATCCGTTGGAGTCCTGAAGAAGTCGCACGGCTCGCGCGGCGCAACTTCTATCTCCGACCGCTGCCCCCGATTGACCCTGCTGCCTATTACGACCTCCTCAATGCTGCCCAAGCCTTCAACGACGCGTACGAAGCCGCCACTAAAAGACCGACGACGCCGAAAAACCAGAGGTTGGAAAGGGCGACAGGAGTGATGGAGGCGCTTTCGCAAGCGCTTTGGACAAATGAATCCGCCGTCGTGCGTTATTCGAACTGGCTCTTGCCGGAGAAGAATGCGGCGGTGGTGTCCACACTGCATGAGGCGCCGGACTCGCCCGATGCGAAATACGTTCGATTGTTCTTCCCCAAGAATCCGGATGAAGATCTTGACAAATTCTTTGCAGTACTAGAAGATCTGCTCACGTCCAATGCCGGATTCTGCCAACACGCAGCATTGCGGACCCGTGCTCTAGCACGAATGTACGTGGAGGACTATGACGGCGCCGTCACAGACCTGACTCGTGGGCTGCAGCTCTGCGACCGGCCCGAGCGAGATCCTTACTTGTACATCTTGCATAATCGGGATCTTGGGATTTCGTCCTTGCGAAAGCAGTTCCACTTCTATCGAGCCGAGGCCTACCTTCAGAAAGCGTGCCGCCACGTGGATGCCGCTTTAGACAGCGTGGCGCCATCCGTGGCTGCCGCGCTGCCGCTTTCTGAACAGCGGAAGGCTCGTCATAAACGCAAGAAAGCCCAACTAGCCGTACAGACTTATGCCGAAAAAGCGCTCGGCGATTACATGGCATTTCTCTCCGACATTAGATATGCGCCAGGGGTCACAGTCAGAGACGCTGAGGAGTTCATTCGCAACGTATCCGCCGCCATCAGGCAGGAGGAGTCTGCTGAGTCCTCAGAAGACGTCCAGTACCCGGACTTTCCTCAGTCCGTCTGCATTCCAGTCTCCTCTCTGTTCGGGTCCCCGAGCCCTTCGATCGTACCGTTTCCCAGGACCGCACAGGTCTGGAGTTGCTCCCCACGGCCATTCGCAGAAAGGATCTCTTTCATGTCCGAGGGAGTGTCCTATCACCCCTTCCTCCCGGACGTCCTGCACGCTGTCCTGCTCTGCCACCTGTTGCTCCGCACACCCGAGGCGGAATTCCGGCGGCACGGCAACGCCGTCGCTCGTTGCCTCAGCCTAACGAACCCGGTGCTCAGCTTTGCGGCCCCGGTCTGCCCCGCACGAGAAGAGTTGATCGCCATCCTAGTTGCACTCCACCAGCTCGATGAGAAGACGCAAGGGCAACCGGACGGCCAGGCCCGCGCCGACGAGGGTGCCACGATGCCCGAGGAGCCGCGAGCGTGGTTACCGAGGTTCTGGAACGGGGGGCAGTGGGCAAGCCTGTGCCTGCAACCCGGTCTCGGGCTCTTTATGAATTTCCGAGCGGCAATCCGCAAAGCGCCGGACAAGGAGGACGAAGATTGGCAGCAATTGCTCTGCTACGCGGACATCTTGGAGGCCGTCTCCAAGCACAAGTGGCTGGCGTCGCGACGGTCCTTCCGAGAGACGCTGCAGAAGGTCCGCGCCCGGCAAGCAAAGTCCGAAGACCTTTCGGAGGAAGGAGGTAGGCGTGAGAAGGTATGGAAGACTCCGCTGTGGCATCTGGGTCATGTTGCAATGCGGGAACAGACACGTCATGAGTGTGATGAAGGTGTGAAAAGGCTGGCCAAGCAGGGGAGCGAGAGGGCTGAGAGCATTATGACGTGGATTATGAAATATAGAGGTAAATTCCACGGGTTGGAAGCGGTGGCGGAGCCGGAGCCGGAGCCGGAGGATTCGAGCGTCTCTTCTTCGGCGGCTACTGCTACGCTAGTGCTCGGCCTGCGGGAGAATCCTCCTGAGACAGCTGAACGAGAAGTGTAAGGAGGGCAGAGCATTCTCATCACATCAATGCTTTTTATGCGGTTCACTCGGCATGATCAGCCTGGGAAGACAAGACTAGGCGAGGGTCTGCCATGCCACTGTGGACCGAGTTTTGTGTCATGCTGCGGTTGTGGATTGACGACCAATGAATATTTCATTGATTACTAGAAGGGGGTTGAGTATAAGGATTCTCCACACGCGAGGGATTTACATATGATGTAGACATCCCGATCAAAGCGTCCGAGGGGCGTGCGAGAACGGCTGGGACATGCCAATACACACTTCGATCTCACATCAAGATGCACGTAAATTTTCCTATTTCCGTGTGACCTGATCAGTGATAACGAACAAAGAATTTTGCAGATCAATCCGGGAGAAACGAAATGTAATCTTCCTGACACGTGGCTCAGACTTGCCTTTTGGCGGATCAACGACGCCCGCGTCTTCACGAATGAGCAGAACGCGCGAGCCGGGTCGTCGCTCGCTCCCGGTTACCGCTGCTGCTGCGGAGCGAAACCAGAGAGTGCGAGCGGGACCCCAGCCACGCCTCTGCCCAAGGGACCAAAGACACGGAGTCTCACAAGTATCTGTATGGAACCAGGGGTTTGTTAAGCCCCAAGCTCCTCCTCATTGCCCGCAGGGAAGATGAATTTGGAGAAAGAAAAGAAAAAGATGGAAAGTTGCAGCTCACCTCCCATAGTACTAGCTAATGACATGAGTCCCTTTGGTTCTGCCGACTTCCATCTTCGCGGTGCGAGCGCCAAATTGGATCTGGGCACATGGTCAGCAGGGCCGAGCGTGACGTGCGTTTTGGGCAATGCGAGAGACTTACGGCACGTTTCTTCTCCGACGCGACCCCTTTCATCCCCAGCTTCCACGCCACCAGCCTAAGGACCTTCTTCCCGGGCTCCACCGTCGGGCCGTCAGGCGCATCGACTTGCCCGAATCCGCATTTCTGCCAGACAGGAGCATCCAACGCCCATTTCAGGAGATCTTCGTCGAGGTAAGGGAATCTAACCTCCCTTGCCCAGTTCGAGATTACCCGGTCGTCGCGACCGAGGTTGCGCTTGCCGAGGCGGTTGATGTCCAGGTCCAGCTCGTCCAGCAGGCCCTTGAAGCCGTGCCTTTCGAAAGCGGTGGCGTGTCTTTGATAGCCACCAAAGAGCTCATCCGCTCCGAGGCCAGATAGAAGGACACGAGCAGGTGTGGCGTAATCCACCGGTGCGCCTTCGGTGGATGTGAGCTTGCCAATGCCGCGAGACGCGAAATAAAGTGCGAACGCTATCGACAGGTCCATTTCGGTATTGTGAGGGTGCATGAGTTCGATCACCTTGGTACGGTGCGCCAACGTCTCCGTGTATGGGACATTTACTTCTACGAACCTCCAGGTACGACCAGAGCAGACATCCTGTAATTCCTTGAACGATTTTCTTCCGGTGATTCGGTCGGGACACAGTTCATATGGTGAGCTCTTGCCGTCCTCATCGCTAGATTTGTGAACACGTGGGTTTTGGAAGGCGACATTAAGCAGGTCAATGCTCTCCGAAGGTGGTAGAATATCGTGGCATAAACGTGCTAATACCGCACAGTCGAGGCCTCCGGAGAAGAGTATTGCAATATTCGCGCTGGATGTGCCATCGGACTCTTTTCCATGCAGAGCGGCATTGCCAAGGTGCAAGATGCGTAGCTCAAGAGATGCACGTAAATGCCGCTCAAGCAGCGCTACCGAGGGAGGAAGGAGGCCGAGGGGTTCCTTAGCAGGCCCTGGAACCGCTTTGTTCAGGGGAGCCCAAGGTAATCGCTAGATCAAGATTAGACATGTAGGCAGATTAGAGCAATGTTCACGTACATACCAATGTCGATGCATCGTGGTCTGATGAAGAAGCATGCGAAGGAATGCGAACAACGCGGAAAGCGTTTCCATCCCCTTGGTGCAGCGGTGCTTGCGCCAACTCAACGACATAGATGCCGTCTGCCTCTACTTCTGACCAATCTTCCCCTGTAGCATTCGTACATACACTAGAAATCAGGAAATCGTTAGAGGTCACGGTGGACTTGAGGAGAGACCTCCTACCCAGGCAATCTCTCCCATAGTAGATACGCTGGTGCGGAGCATCATAGAAGACAAAGGCGTAGGGCCCGGAGAGCAAGGAGATAGCCTCGATCATGCCCTGATAGGGTGAGACTCCGATACGACTCTTCGAGCAAGCATCCACAAATACTTTGAAGACAGACTCGGTATCATTCCCGTATACCGGGCGTCCGCGTATCTTCCACACGTCTCCATTCCAACAAAGGACTGAGCCGGTGGAAGAATCCACAAGAGGTTGTGCCACGACAGTCTCTCCTCGGAGAGAAAGAACAGTGGAAAAGAAGCTGAGATAGAGCGGACCCGTAGCCGGCTCACCTGGTCGAACCACTACATCATATTGCCTGGCACTGTCCGGTCCACGGCTCTCCAGCAGCTGTCTCGTGCCGTCAGATGGTGCTCGAAAGCCGCTGCGGCTCAATGAGAAGTGGATGCCGCACATATACAGCACGGATGGGCAATCCTACCGAGCCCAGGCGGATCGCGCAGCCCCGAACCCAAGGCCCGCCTTCGGTGGTATGAGAGGCCACCGGTTCCACGTTACAGCCGTGATCACTGGATGGCCTTCCCGCGTGAAGATGGCGGAAGAGCACGCAGAAAGTCCGTATGCAGGCAACTTGGAAGACTGGGAGGACGGGAAAACTCGAAGGAAGACGCCAACGGAACTGGCCCGACGTCAAAGATAAGATTGGGCGGATCAAAGTGGCACCGGCAGCCCTACCGGGCATCTCCCATCCAATCCCTAGGAGTACCGCAGCTCGGTCGTCATCCACATGCCAGCTTCGCCCCCCAAAAGCTTGGGTGCCAACTTCCCCGGTCGACAAGGTCCCGCTGTTTCGCTCGAGCTCTGTCCGCATCACAACAGACCTCATGGGTCCTGCCTTTCTTTGCTATCCTCTCTGCGCATAAAATCACCGCACGCTGGCTAACGGCCTATGTCTTCGCCCACGCGTCCCGCCGATAACCCCGATGAAGCACCAAGACCTGGGACAGATGATGTGAGCGTGATCGCAGGAGGAGAACAACCATCCTCTGGCCTACCACCGACCACACAGATGCCGAGTACAGCTTCAGAAGGCTCCGAGAATACACAGAACTCGTCGGCGAGCGATGTAGAATACCAGCCGCCGGCTCACCACGAGCACGACAAGGTACAAGAGGGTGCCGATACGGGAAGTGCAGCGATAGCAGACCCAGGCCCGCAGCCAGGACCGACTTTAGATTTGAGCGCACCTCAAGTAAAATCCGAAGTGACAGCGTCCTTGGAACAAGAGCATGGCGTCCCAGTACAAGGTTCGGCGGAGCAACTTCTCAAACAGACGGCGGAGCTGTCACTGAATGGCGAGGCAGCGTCACAAGACGCTGTAGAGAAGGAGAGAGTGAAGTCGCCATCCCCACCACCCCCTCCTCCAAAGGACGAAAAGTACCTCAATGCTATCACGCCTACGCAGTCACAATTCCCCGCTCAGGATGTGGACGGTACGAAATCTGAGGATGAAAGAGACATGGAGTATGCGGAGAAATATGGTGTTGAGGAGACCAACGGTAACGCGGCGGTAGACGACTCACAATCCGAAATACAGAGCATCATGGAACAGTTTGACAGTGACATGGGCGGTCCGGGAATGGATGAGATCATGTCTCCCCGCCTGGAGATCGCACATCCGCACTTCGGTTCACACGACCAACATCCACCACGAAGATCCAGCCTGGAGCCTTTGTCACAAGAATCACCGGTGGAAGCAGGCCTCCCCGCTCAACCACCACCGCCGCGTACCTCGTCTCTCTCTGCTGCCAGTGGCAAGGCGCCTGCATCCGACGCTCCGGCTGCTTCGCCGAGCCCCGCGCAACTCATGTTTAAAGCTCCACCTCCACAGCCGGATCCAGAGCCTGATCTGCCGTTTGATTTCCATCGTTTCCTCGAGCAGTTACGACACCGAACCGCGGACCCTGTAGCGAAGTTCCTGCGGTCATTCTTGACCGAGTTCGGCAAGAAGCAGTGGATGGTGCATGAACAGGTCAAGATCATCAGTGACTTTCTCGAGTTCATCACCAAGAAAATGGCGCAGTGCGAGGTCTGGAGGACAGTGTCAGATACCGAGTTCGACAATGCGCGGGAAGGCATGGAAAAGCTAGTGATGAATCGCCTATATACGCAAACATTTTCTCCCGCCATACCACCTCCGCAACCACTCCCGGATGGTAAGGGACGGCGAAAGGGAGGCCAAGCGTTAGGCCCGGGACGGCGAGGGCAACACCAAGAGGACGTTGAACGAGACGAGGTCTTAGCGCAGAAAATACGGATATACAAGTGGGTAAGAGAGGAGCATCTCGACATCAAGCCATTGGGCGAGAGAGGGAATAAATTCATATTACTGGCGCAGCAAGGTAACCCATGCCCATCTTGCGTATTAAAGAACTGAACTTAACTTGCCCTTCCTCAGAGCTCCTGAAGATCAAGAGTTATCGCGCCCCGCGGGATAAGGTGATTTGCATCTTAAACTGCTGCAAAGTCATCTTCGGCTTCCTGCGCAGTGCGCAAGCCGACCAATCCGCCGACTCCTTCGTTCCGCTGCTCATCTACACCGTCCTCCAAGCGAACCCGGAACATCTGGTTTCCAACGTGCAATACATCCTGCGATTCCGGAATCAGGAAAAGCTCGCCGGCGAAGCGGGGTATTACATCTCGTCGCTCATGGGCGCGGTGCAGTTCATCGAGAACCTCGATCGCACCAGCCTCACCATTTCCGACGAAGAATACGAGAAGCACGTGGAGGCGGCCGTGTCGGAGATCGCGGAGCGGCACTCCGCCGAGGAACAGGAGCAGTCGCGGCTCCAAAAGCAACGGGAACGGCTGGAGCCCGGCCCGTCGGACCACCGCCGCCGCCAGCCGTCCCCGCACATGCCCGTCGTGTCGGAGAAGTCCAGCATCAGCCGGCCGGAAGTGACACCGCGCAACTCGCTGGACGCCGAGCGGGCGGCCCCGCGCCGCAGCGCCGGCGCCGGCTCCGGCTCCGACGACGGCGAGGAGAACGCCGCGGTGGCCGGGCTCCTCCGCACCATCCAACGCCCCCTGACCACCATCGGCCGCATGTTCTCCGACCCGGACACGGTCGCGGGCGGCGGCTACAACGGCCCGTCGTCGGGACCCGCCCTCACCCCGCGACCGGGCAGCGCGCCTCGCCCCTCGGCGGAACCGCGTCGGCAGAGCAGCGAGCGCGCGCGGCGGGTGCGGCAGATGAGCGAGGAGGACGCGGCGGCGCGGCAGGCGAGCGCGGAGGCGGAGGAGGCGCGTCGGATCCAGCGCCAGGAGCACGCCGTCGTCGTCGAGACGTTGGCCGGCATGTTCCCCCAGCTCGATCGCGACATCATCGATGATGTGGTGCGGATGAAGGAAGGAAGGTACGTTAGCGGCATGGGAGAAACCCCCCCTTCCCCCTTTCTTTATCATGATCCCTGATGTACGTTGTACACATGTATGTGTGTTTGGGGCTAACCATTCCCTTGGCAGGGTCGGTCTCGCTGTCGACGCGTGCCTCGCGCTGAGCAATCCGGAGTAAATCGCGTTGGATGGGGGGACGCAGGGCCGAGGAGGGTCCGTTATCCTTGTTGGACGAAGTAAAGCAAAGGAGGGGTAGGAGGGCATGCAAACTCGGCCGAGCTGCGGGATTCATGAGCACGAGCATAAGCACAAGCATGAGCACGAGAAATGGCGCCGTCGTTCGCCCACTTGCCTGATGATGGAAGGAGAGGAGAGAGAGAGGAGGGAGGAGGAGAGAGGGGGGTATCTCGTGCTATCCTTTCAAGCTATATATCATCAATATATGTCCTTTCAAGATCGGAGCGGGGTGAAGAAGCAAAAACAGGATTTTTTTTGATTTTTTTTTTTTTTTTTTTTTTTTTTTTTTTAAAAAAAAAAAACCCTCCTCGTCCAAACAAGGGGAAAAAAAGGAGAAAGAGGCCATGTTTGATTCCTGCCCCATCCCGCAAGAACTGATGAGAAGAGGTAATCAAATGCAGACCGATCGAAACACCGGTAGATCGACGGTCAGCCAACGCCGCGATTACGATCATGTCAAGAGCGACTGCATTATTCTGGTTCTGATCAAGAAAAACGCACGTTCATGCTACCACCGGGACGCGTCTCCCACGCGTAGCCCGTGTTGTAGTCACCCCGGGCCTGCGGCATCGGCGCACGGGTGTCATGCCTTCCTCCGCCCGCCTCAGGCGATCCGCCATCGAATGGCTGAGGAGGGGGAGGATAAGGGGAGCGGTTATATCCTGGTTGCTGTTGTCGGTATTGCACCGATTCCGGAGATCCGGTGCGGAGATCGTCTGGTGCCGTTGCAGACGGAGGGCTTCGATTCCAGGAGGCCGTCCCTGCGGCGGATGATGTCTGCGGGTACGGAACCGATGCCGGCATTCGGACCGGGTAGGGCCGGTCGGCGGTCGAGGGGAGCGTAGGATATGGTGGTGTTCGTTGTTGCTGCTGCTGTTGCTGCGGCGCACTCGTTCGCGTGGTGGATGGATATGTCTGTTGAGAGCCCATTGTTGAAGGTGGACCGGACGTGGGAAGGAGGCGATGATAGAGCTGGGTAAGTAAGGCGGTGGACTCATGTTGGAACCGATCACGCCAATTGATGTAACCGAATCGAACTCCGAAGCGGGAGAGGATGCTCATGAAGTCGTTGATGGCTTTGATGGCTCTGGACGTTGGGTCCGAATGTTCCTCCGGACCTGCTACAGGAGCGGGTAGTGGCGGCGGAGACACCTCGATGGGTGGAGATAAGGGATCCAATACTTCATCCAGGTCAGAAGGTTGAGTGTTCGCCGGCGGCGCAGGCGGAACGGGGTTCAATAGGACGTCCTGGTTGCGGATGAGCACGTCCACAAACTGGCGTCCTGTCATGTACGTTCGCATCGCGTCACAGAAAGTCAAGGGCGGTTTGGTGTCGGCGGAAGTCGAAGTGATATAAGCCAGCATGTTGGTAGCGTAGGCGATGCAGTGCTCAAAGATCATACGCTGAGCATAGTTGCTGATCCTCGGGCATCGAGGGCTGGGGGAGAGCACATAAACGTAGCTATAAAGCAATTCAAGCTCAAAGAACGCCCTAGTAGAGGGCAAAGTGGACTCCGGAATACTCTGAAACCATTCCGTCAAAGACTGGTAAGTCTTCCATAGGTACGGGTAAGGGTTCTCCCAAGCCTGGCGGCCCGACTGGAATAATCTTGTGTACCATTCTGACTGAAGCTCTCGTAGCTTGAAGAAAACCAGTGCTGCGTCGAAAGATTGGAGCCACAAGTACGTTTTAGGCGACTTTTTGAGCGGCTGAATTGACTGCCCGAACGGCAAAGCTACGTTTGCAGAATCATCCGAGAAGGAAAATGCCCGCGTTTGAACTATTGCAGTAGATCTGCCTTGCGGTCAGCGGAATGCAACGACGAGCTCAGGGGGAGGCTAAACCTGTCAAGAGAATAAACACAATAGTAGATTCTTCGCCGCAACTCAAGTTTGCTTTTGGATAGTCGAGCACTCTTTGACGGATCCTGATGCATGCCTAAGTCAACCATTGCTCGAGAAGCCGCCCCTATCAGGGTCCAGCTATCAAAATGGTGGGGATCCATTGATGCATATTCGACAAGCAGCACGAGCGCTTGGATGCTGGAGACGAAGCCCGGATGCAACACGTCCTCAGCCTTCTCAAGCGCTGCGTTTAAATGGCCTACCGCATCCAGATAACGAGCGTCTCCCCTTTCGTCTGAAAGGGCAAGCGATGAGATGGCCAGAACCATTCGCACTGTCCATATGTCGAAGGGAGATGCTTTGCTCGAGTCAGAGTGGTATACTGCATCTACGGAAGTATAGAGGCTAGCCTCTTCAAATATGGGTAAGAGAATAAATATGGTGTTTAAATAGTGCTGTATTAGTGGGGTTGCAGCGTAGCGTGGAGGCAGTGGCTTGGTCAGTCTGGCCGGGAGAGCTTCCTTGGAACTCGCGGCAAGTATTAATCGGGCGTATGACATCTGTGACGTAAAGCCGTGGAAGTCTCTTGCAGTAGCATTGACGGCACTGAAGGTTGGCAGATCAGCAACGTGAAGCGCAACAATATTGAGGCAACATACAGCAACCCAAAATCCGACACCAGATCATCGATTTCTGAGGCTTCTTTCCTTCTTTCCGCTCGTCTATTCTCTGGTGCCCTTCTGAGATCGGATGCAAGCGACGGTCGAGGGGCCATAGATATGTCCGCGTCGGTCATGATGGTGGAAGATAGCCGCCTTGATCTAGCCTCCGCCAGCTTTTTCTCGAGCCTCTCCACTCTCGTTTCCAGTGTCGTGACATAGCTTCGCTCCTTCCCACGTGCAAATTCATCGTTGGTGCTCAAGCATTCTGCTGCTCTGTTGGCCTTTTCACAGGCGGTACAAGCCGGCAGCTTGCCGTCACACTTGACTTTAGCAGACCGGCATCGCGAGCACGCAGCGACGGACCGGCTGACGCGTAGCAAAGGCGTCTCCAGCACCATCAGATCGCCTGCGAAGGGAAAAGAAAAGGGATCTGTTTCCATATCTTCAGGTCAATAACTGTAATTCCAATGACTGCAGAACATGGTCCCTCAAGGTTGGGACAAGCGATGGCACAGTAGAGGGATCGGCGACGAAAAGCAGAATGAGAATGGCAGTGAAAGTAAGCAAACCCCATGGCACGGGAACAAGCAAACACCTGAGGCTGCGGCTGCGGCTGAGAAGCAATGGTAAGAGACTTGAATCAGCCTGAAGCCGAGGCAGCGTGACATCATTGCCCTGCTCGCCGTCCAGACATAGGAGGAACGGTCACTCCAGCCAGGTTGAGATGGACGCCCGGGGACAGTGGTACTACGGCGACAAGGAAAAGGGGGACAGTTCACTCACCTTTCGACGTAGGCGGTCGCTCCTCGCGTCACCCACAGACGGGTGGGACGGTCAAAGGATGCTCACGGGCAGCGGAGCAACGCACACAAGCAGCGCAGGGCACGGGAGGAGAGAGACGGTCAGCCTCGAAACCCCCTTGTTCTTCGTCCCTTTGACCAGCTCGTATTGGCTTATGCGGGATGGGGTCCAGAGTTGGAGCAGAATGTCAGCAGAACCGCGCCGCTCAGCAAGCAGCTTTTGTCAGCGCAGCTGGGATTCGTTCGAAGACCGTCGCTCAGGGCATTAACAGGCAGGAGATGGGGAGGTGAGGATGCTGCTAGAGATCCAAGTGAGGCAACCGTCGACCGACGACGACGAAGGACAAACCACAAACAGGAGGAGAGAGAGATTGATGGCGAGCGACACAGCGGATGGGAATGGATGTGTAGTGTACTCGTGCAGTGCGGCGCCAAAGTCGCTGTGGCTCCCCCGCCGCCTGTGTAATCGGCCTGACAGAGGTCCTCGAGAGAGGTAAATTACTCTTTTGAGAGGAGGGCGGCAGGAGAGGCGGAAGGGAAGGCAGTTGTGGTTAGTCGGATTGCCCACCCGGTAGCGCAAACAGGCGGGTAGGGCAACGTTCGTAGTGTGAAGACAGTCGAAGCTTAGCGGTGAGCTCGGTCGTGGTGGACGCGGGGCGGGGCATGGCGTGGCATGGCATGGGTCGAATAGCGCGGGCAGGGATGGGCGATCTCGAGTCCATCAGGTTCCCATTCAACTCTCCAGGGTAGGTAAATATTTACATACCTATTCACAAACCTAGTGTCCCATTGAATATTGCCTTCAGGTACAAATCTGTATGGAGTACTAGGTGAGTACCACGTACACAGTACGTAATTACTACACGAGTACTAATATGTAAGACTTGGCTATCCGGCTACAGTGATTGCGATACATTCCTACATACTACTGCAGGTAATCTAACAAATCCGCACGGGCGAGGCAGGACGGCAGGCATGGGCCGGCGGGCTCGGTCTCCTGTCGGTCTCGCCAGCGGTCGATCGGCCCAGCCCAGCAGCCCAGCAGCCCAGCGACTTTCAACCCCGCGCGCGCCCGGACACGGCACTACTGCTGTCGCGAAAGCACGAGCGTACCCGTAGAACTTGGACTCCTAGGAGTATGCCCGTATGGTAGTCCGGTATCGTAGCCTGCCAGTGCTTGCCCATCTCTCTCCCGCCCAAACTTCTGCATCTCCATTCTTTTTTTCTCGCCGGCCTCGGGCTCTGTCCCTCGCACTGGAGACCCTGCTTTTGGATTCGGTGACTGCCAATCCCCTCAGGCCGTAATGTGCTCCCCGCCAGAGGAGAACCTAATGCCGTCCGGTGTGGCCCTGTCATTCCTCCTGTAATCCTCCGCGACTGCCTGGCAGCGATCCCCCTCTCCCCTGTCTCCTCTCCCCGGGCTCGTGGCCTCTATCAGCACGCCCTTCCAACCTCAGGTAGACCGTCGTGCCCTCTTCTGTTTGTCTCCCGCGGCACCCCTTCCCCGACCTGTGCGACGTGAACCTCTTGGGTACTTCAACAGAGCTTGGCCTGGCCAATCCGCCGTTGCTTTTTCTTGGGCATGGATCATCGTGCGAGGCGGACCACCGCGCATCACACTCCCGCTCATCGCCGTCCCTTCTTCACTTGACCATCGTCTGGAATCCCGCGGAGACCTTGACGATGGACCCGTTCTCCCTGCGAAGACCAGCGACCCAGGTCAGACGAGAGGGGAGCACTCGCGCGTCGGAGGATCTAGCGCCTCCCCGCATTGCCCACACTCTGGCCGCGTGCACTCGTTGCAGAACTGTAAGCTCCCTTACGGTTGATGTGCTTGATGGCGCATTCGTCCATGTTCCGGGTGTTCTTTCCCCAGAGACTAACGACGAGCTCGCAGAGGAAGACAAGATGCGATCCCGGTCTCCCCCGGTGCACACCCTGTGAACGCACGAATTCCCACTGCGAGTACTTCGACCACGTCAAAAACCTCCATGTCCCAAGAAATTATGTCGTCCACCTCCAGCATCGGGTCCGAGATCTGGAGAGAGAGTTGGCAGAGCTGGAGAAGGACGAGCAGGAACCGGACGCGGAGGATGTCATGCGTGGAGCCGCGGCCGTGCGGATTCAGGAGAGCGACGAGTCGAAATTCCTTGGGCCGTCAAGCGGGATCGCCATTACACGACTCGTAATGCAGCTAGCGAAGCAGTTTACGGACACCCAGAAGATATCAGACATTGTGCCTGAGGCAAGGCAACGTCTCATCAAGGAGACTTTCGCGCAAGAAGAAGGAAAGCCGACGTCGAAGACGTACCCATTGATCAGTGACGTTCCGGCAGAGAACCTGCCAACCCCGGAGTTGACCAATCTCCTCGTCCAGCTCTTTTATATGAAAGGTGCGTTGAATCCTTCGGACATCGAATGCCATCGTTCTGACCGACCTACAGTACATCCGATGTATCCCATCTTCCACGAACCCACCTTCTCACAGGATGTCAAGGACGTCTACGCTGGCTCAAGGGATCCGTATCAAAACTTCTGTCTTCGTATGGTAATCGCAATTAGTCTTCAAAGGATGGACACTCAGTATGCCGGGCTTGCGGACAGTTACTACTTAGCAGCATTGCAATTCCTCGAAGCGTCCGTGAAGCCTATGGATCTTCGAACTCTGCAATGCTTTGCCCTCATCGCCGGATATTCACTTCTCACTCCAACGAGGACTGCAGTGTATTACATCATAGGCATGGCTGTGAGACTTGTCCAAGCGCTGGGGCTGAACGAAGAAAAGACTATCATCTCCGCTGGGGGAGGCCAACGTGCCGATCCCTTGGAGGTTGACATGCGCCGGAGGATGTTCTGGATTGTATTGGTCATGGAATGCGGCTTGTCCCACAGTCTCGGTCGGCCATGCATGCTGGCCACGAAGCAAGAGCATATCGACGTCAAGTTTCATCAACTTGTAGATGATGTCTACATCGCACGGGAAGGTATCTTACCTACTGCGCCGACCTCCTTGAAGAAGTGGATAGCCGTACACTTCTTCAAGATGAGGATGTTGCAGCTTGAGATACGGAGAACACTGTATCAGAAGAAAAGGCCGATGCCGGTCGATGACTCTGACCCCTGGTTCAAGCAAATGGAGGCTAAAATGATCGAGTGGAGAGATAGCGGTCCGGAGACAGATGAAGGATCCGGACTGAACAAGATCTGGTATGGCCTCTTCCTCTGTTTGGGTTTTGAAAAAACCGCTACTAACAGTTCTTACAGGTTCATCGGCCGATACAATACCATGATCGTCTTCCTATTCCGGCCTTCTCCGCAGGTTCCGAGGCCTTCTCTTCGTGCCGCGACTCTCTGCTATGAAGCATGCGAGTTTAACATCCACATGCAACGTGAGCAGATCCAGACTCGCTCCGTGGAGATGACTTGGATATTCACGCAATCCATCTTCATGTGCATCAACACAATGCTGTGGACCTTGTCTTACTCGGAAGTTCGGCGTCAACATAGTCGCGACCAAGTGCAACGACATTTGTTGGTCGCTTTAGAAGCGATCAGGTTGGCATCTGAACGGTGGCCAGGGGTAGCTTCAGCCATAGAACTGTACCGGAACCTGATCGACGCTTGCATGAAGATATATGATAAGGACGGGGACATCAACATTGCGGCCGGCTCGCCTTCTGATATTGCCTCCATTTCTTCTTCTTCGAATCAGATGGACAATCTGAACAGGTCACGCACCACAAGTCCCACAACAATTTACTCGCCTTCTATGGTAACCCCGCCGGAGAGGCAAACCGGTCCTTTTGGCCACATCTCCCCTGATCGTCCTATATATTTCGACAGCCCCCAAAAGGCAACTCCTCAATCACAGACAGCATCCCCAAACCAGGTTTCGGCCCCTCGGTTTCCACCCGTATCTGCTTCTGCACCAAGCACAGGCACAAATACCGCTGGCGCAGGGTATCGGAGTGCAGATCCAGCCATAAATCTCGCCTCAAGTGCCCAGTTCAACCCACTCCCTGCAACCTTCGCCGAACTTCCATCTTGGAGGCCGTCATTCTCATTACCGCACCAGCAAGGCACATATGCCATGCCACCCGTCACGCAGGCACTCCAAAGCCCCGCCTTCAACGGTTTCCAGCCATGGTCCGGCGCCGACAACATCGAGACCATCCTCGCCGACCAGCCCCAATGGACATGCGATGTTCCGGAGATGAGGCTAAGCTACGAGCAGCAGCATGAGCTGATGCACGACCTGGAAACGAGCGGCACCAGCCAGATCCAAAACATGATCCAGCAGAGCATCTCCATCTTCGGCTCCCGGGGCAGCACATGAAGGATCGCGGATCGAATCCCATACAACCAAACTCCACGGCTGCGCTACAGGCACCACCGTTACGTTAGGGATTTCGCCGTAAGCCCTATTCAATTGCCAAGCCGTCAGCTCAATAAGGGGTTGGGGGGTCCAGATGCTTTAGCGCTTACCCAAGTCCTCGGCCGTGGGCAGGGGCTGCATGAAGGAAGTGATTGCTGACACCGACTCCAACCAATTGACTCCTCTAAGGACGACACCGTATCTGCGGCGTGACGTCGAAAGCAACGGCCCCAACGGCGCTTCTTCAGGTCCAGCGATTGCGAACTGCGGTCAGGGGCCTCCCTCCTATCTGAGGCCTGGCCACCACACCCTTCCGGATCTCGTAAATGAATCCCGTCGGCGGGATGTCACCTCGAGGGGAGGCTCGTTTTCCTGCTATCCGCTCCACCGCCGTTGCTCGCTCGAATAGGCATTGGCCAGATGTGCTTGATGGCGCTCCCGTGAACAAGGCCGCTCGAAGGAGGCCGCTTGAGCTTTATTCCTATAACACGCCCCGAGACCAGGGCCCTGGCTGTGCGCTTCGCGCGCGCGCCACCCGTCGTGTCACATTCACGAAGGCAGCGCTCGGTCTTGCGGGTCTTTCACCGTCAGTCCGCGCGTTAATCCTCCCGATGATTAATCGATTTTTCGCTTGGCTTTTCTTCGGTGGAAGAGGCATCCGCAACTTAGGTAGGATTTTGTAATATCCTACGAAGATCCGAGGTCTTCATTTGGACGATCTGGGCCCATTGTTCACCCCTCCAGGGGCAGGGGGATTTCTTCTTTCTTCCCTCGGTTGTTCTTCTTGTCCGACCTTCACTACATCATGTATACGGGCACTCTTGTTTTACTAATAGCGGATCGTTGTGTAAGCTTGTTCCACTTCATTCCCCCTTCCCCATGGTTATGGGAAGGGCATATACCCCCAAACCATCACTCCCCCCAACCACCAGCACTGCTCGGTATACTATAGCTTGGAATCTCACAATGGTTATTCCACGTCGAAGGCAATTCCATCTTCTACCTCCCTCCTACTCCCTTTCGATCTTCCTCATTCTCCGTTGAGTTTAGGTCACCCTGCATACTCGGTTCGCGGTGGAAGTAGCATTTGAGTACCTCCTCTAGCTCTCTTAATTCTCTTCCTCTGACTTGGTCGTAGGGGGCGTCCCTTTGAATATTTTGTTATATGGGAAGAAAATCTTTATATCCATGCATCTTTAATTATTTATCTATCTTCGACTTTATTCTGATTGGACGATTGGATGGGATCATGGTGCATGTATTTATTTTGACCCGATCTATGTTGTAGGAATAGCTCGTCTATACCTGAGAGAGAGCCCTGCTTAATAAGCAAGGTCGATGTCGGGACCTGCATCTACGCCACACGGATGGCTTCTTTTTCTCGCCACTGCACAGCCACCTTCCACCTCCCCGCAGATGGTTATAAGAAGAGCTCACGGAAGCCACCCTTTCCTCTAGCGCACTTCCAACACCTCACTGTCCTCACAGCCAACCTCATAACTTTCGAAAAACCTCCTCGTCTTAGCCAAAAAAAGTCAACCCAAAACTCCATCAATTCCTCCCGTCGAGACGTAATCCACGATGCCTCTCTCCGCGTACTCCACCGAGCAGCAACAGCAGCAGTCTGCGAACGCCACCTCCACCTCCACCGCCACATCCAGTCAAACCACGACGACGGTGCCGTACGCGCAGCAGCCGAAGACGGAAGCTGAGCGCGAGGCCGAACGGTTGTATGAGGAGCGCATGGAGGAGGAATATGCCAAGCGGGAGGGTGGCGCGTAGTGGCGCATATGAGATGGATGGATAGAGGGAGAGTGTGGAGCGCAGGTCGGGATAGGCAATAACGATGACGATGATGCGATACCCTTGGCTTTAAATTGGCTTTGTTGATGAGAGGAAACGAAGTGAAAGAGGACCTGCGCTCCTCGCTTTTCGCTAGAATTCAATGGATATATGTTTCTTCTCATTTTGATTTTTCTTTTTTTCTTCGCGCCGTCAGAAGACGTAGACACTGTTTGCCTTCCTGCTTTTTCTTAACCACCACAACTTCACCCCGCCAAAGCTTTCTGAACGAGCTCCGCCGCCCGTCCGTCGAAGGGGATCTCGAGCGCCATGCTGTGCCCCCGCTCCGACATCTTCCCCCACGTCTTGCGCAGGATAGCAATGACCTTATCATCCTCATCCCGGTGCGCGTCAAGGAACGCATCGAACCGGTCGTCGAGGAAGACGAGGCAGGCGACGTCCTCGAGCGCCTGAACCTCCTCATCCCGCCTCAGATCCTCCTTACGGATCAGAGCGGCGACGCGGTCCGCGTCCGGATCCGAGTAGCCGCTCTCGACACAGATCGCCCGCGCCTGCGCCGCCTGCCGCCGTTGGAGGGCGGTCCGCCAGGCGTGGTAACCGGGGCGGGTCATGGGGTACCTCGCGCGGGGGACCTCCCACCGGCGGAGGTGCTGGGCGCGGGCGGCGAGTCGCAGGGCCTCGGAGGCGTCGGGCGCGCGCCGGGCGAGGTAGGCGGTCATCTTGCGGGCGTAGTCCAGCTCGTCCGGGACGCCGGCCGCGGTCGTGGTCGGGTCGAGGGCGTGGGCGGCGTCGATGGCGGCCAGCGCTTGTTCAAACGGCGTGGACATTGTGTGGGCATGTTCATACAGGATCGTCAGGGCGCATCTTGTTCTTTATATTTTTTGCGCATGTCATCAATTTTTGTGTCGAATGACAGAGCGTTGGACTGTCATCATCCCATAATCGAATCATCTGTCTCGGCGGAGAGGCGGGCATGCCAAGCCGGGATCTTTCCTAGGAGCAGCAGTCCGGCAGCGAACGGGATTTCCCGCCAAGGGGCACCGCGCAGATCTCGAACTCCCCCGAACATCTCACGTCCTCCCCCCCAGCAGGACCTGTTAAACTACCACCACACTAACGCGAGAACCCCCCGAATACAACGCGAGCCCACGGCGTGATCACGATGGCCGCTTCGAGCTCCGGCCTGGCCTCGCCGCTGAACAATGTACCGCCGGACATCGCCCTTCACCGCGAGCGCCTGTTCACGCTCGAGGAGCCTGTCCACTTCACACCCGCCGTCTGGGACAAGTACTGGCCCTTCATCGACAACGTCTGGTGCGTCCACCAGCGCAACGACCGCGCGAACCCGAATGGCTTGACCAAGATCTACGGCGCCTGTCGCCTGCACCGCAAGACCAACTTCCCCCTCCCGCCGGTCCATGAGAACAGCCGGCCGCGGGTGCGGCGCGAAGGGGGCACCTGCCACGCCAAAATCCGCGTCACCATCCTGCCCGACGGGCGCAAGTTCATCGAGCGGATGGGCGAGCCGCACACGCACGACCTCGACCACATCGACTCCATCAAGCGGCCGAGCGGCGTGCGGAACCTGGTCCTGGACGACTTCTTCAAGTCGTGGGAGCAGCCGGGTGCCATCCTAGCCTTCCTGAGGGATGATGCGACCCGGCGCGACGATGGCCGGGACGTGTTGCGGGAAGCGGGCGGGCGGTACCTGACGAAGCAGGAGATCAACAATATCATGAACAGCGCGTTGAAGCGGCTGTACCCCGGCGCGGACGTGTCCGAAGTCAAGTATGCTTCTTGCCCACCTTTGACCCAATCTGTCGCGAACTGCGCCTCTAACCGTGTGATAGGAAGACGTTGGACAAGTACAAAAACATGACGACGTGCAAGTACAAAGGTTGCGTTGCGCCGGCCTTTCCTGATGTGAAGGCGTTGATGGAGCACCGGAAGACGGTGCACGGGTTCGCCTCGCACGATCACAGCGACAAGCAGTACGCCTGTCCGGAGAAGACGTGCTGGAGAAGGAAGAAGTCGAAGGGCTTCGCGACGCTCCTGGGCCTGGAAGAGCACATGCGATCCGCTCACGGGAAAGATCCCGCTTCCCTCGAGGAGTCGTCCGTAAACATCGACCCGGAGCTCCAGCTCGATCTGCCGGACCTGCAAAATTCCATCACGCAGGATCCCATGACGCCGGCGTCCAGCACGCCCGGCGCCGACTTCTCCGCGCTTTCGGGCGCGCTGAACTTTCAATCCACGCCTGCACAGCCGCAGCAGCCACAGCCGGTCGAACTGACGGAGCAGCAGAAGAGAAATTTGCACTATCGCATCTCGCGGCTGGAGATCGAACGGACCAAGCTTGACAACGAGATTGCACGGCTGAAGCGTCAGTTGCATGGAGAGCAACCTGGGGAGGCGTCCGCGCCCGCGTCCGGGGTCCCCGGTGGAGATCAAGAGGGAATGCAAGTGGTGGCTGGAGATCCTAATGGGGATCCATCTGAAGAGCAGCCTGGCAACCCGCTCGAAGAGACCCACCTCGACCTTGGGGAGCAGCAGATGACCGGTTGAGATGGTCACTCAGCCTCCACAACGGTCTCGACTTCTCGGTCAACATGAACTGGGGGATTTGCCTTGTTTTCAAGCATCATCGTTTCCAAGCATGATGGGATTACACGTGGATCCACCTGGGCAAGGAGCAACCGTCAGGCCGACTGTGGGTGTGGCTGGTTGGCTTTGGCTGGGTTGGGTCCCTTCGTCATATCCGTCCAAGTGTCGTAACGTCAGGGGGAAAAGGGGCCACACCGCGCTCCGAGGAGCGAGCGCATCACTACCCGAACGGGTATCGACTAGCGAGGGACGAGGAATGAGGTGGAGGACTTGGCACGTTCGACATCAGCCACTCTAATTATTTTGCTTATTTTTTTGGGATCGCTGAGCAAACGCGCGGGCGCGGAAGGCTTAGCGAGATGATACCATGGTTGCAAGGACGTATTGCGTTTTACTATAATATCGAATATTGAGCCACATATATTTTTCGCTTCTCCTTGAGGAATACAAGCACTGCAACACAGAGTCCTGCGGATCCAAATGACGATGAACGACCGGCCGCGAACGGTCGATAGGTGGGGAGGGGAGTGTGTACATAAGGCTGGGTCATCCAGGATCGGATCGATGATTGGCCCACGCGGATCGTGATCTGCTCGCCTATCCCGTTCACTAAAAAACAACGACCCCCCGGGAGCTTTGGGGGAGCAACAAGCAGTTGGACGATCTTGCTGATCTTGACTTCATCATTCTTCCCAGCTCTCACCTGCTTGTCTGCTTTCGCCTGCTCTCCTCCTATCATGTTCGTTTGAAAAGAGGTTCTATTGTACACACACCCCTCCCCCTCCCCTGTTTCCTACGGAGCAGTGGAGCATGAGCAGATGTCTATGCTTCTCTCACTTTTAGCTTGCATTGTCTCACTGTCCACTTGGAGCTCGGTTCGATTCCCTGGAATGCGGATGCTCCCATATCTTGGACGGGGCGGGAGGGTCGATCGTGCGTTTGCATCATCGCTCACGATGTGACCTCACGCAGCACCGAGGGTGTGTGCTGTCATCGCTCTCTCTTTCTGTCTCTCACACTCTCTCTTACGATGACATCTCTTTTAAACGCCTTAAGAATAAAGAGTTCTACATATATTTCTATCTCTTCCATTTCCTACTTTGTCTTTTTTCCAAATTTCCAAAAGAAAACGAAAATATTTTATTCCTCTTCGAACCCTCTGTTGTTGCATTGCCGGACAAGATACCCAAGCTGAGGCGACCGGATCGGGCCTTTCCAATTGATACTACATCCTTCCTTTGCCGCAGCCATTGCTGGACGTTTTCCTCCCTTCCTTCCCAGTTTCTCTTCCGCCCGGTTTCCTACCCCCCCTCCTGACCGAAGATGGACGACAAAGAGTTTAGTCCCGTCAAGCCGATCGCGCAGTCCTCACGCCCCACGGGGTTTTCACGATTCTTCAAGAGACCGGTGCGGAACGCGTCGGGCGGCCAGGCAGCCGAGTACCGGTTCTCATGGCGGTCCAAGGGATGCATTCTCCTGACCGTCAGCATCCTGCTCATCATTGCAATCGTCCTCGCCGCTGTCCTCGGAACGGTATTACCTCGAAAGTCCTCCTCCAGCAGCAGTAGCAGCAGTAGCAGCAGTAGCAGCAGCAGCAGCAGCAACAGCTCCGCTCCGTTCGAACACGCGCTCACCGACCTGTTCCCCGATCCCGCGCTCCTCCACTACAACGACACCTGGTACGCGTACGGCACGAACGACGCGGAGAAGATGCTCGAGTCCGTCTGCGGGTCGGCGGACGAGGTGTTCAACAAGTCGCTGGTGCAGCTGGCCACCTCGACCGACTACAAGACGTGGACGCTGCACGACGACGACACGGCCCCGACGCTGGAGCTGGGCAGCTGGGTCGCGCAAGGGTACTCGAACCCAGACAACCTCAATGCGACCGCGCTGAACGCGACGATCGCGGCGGGCAACTACAGCGCGGCAGGCACTCCGCGGGCGGACGTGTGGGCGCCGGAGATCCTGCAACGTCCCTCGGACGACAAGTTCGTGCTGTACTACAGCGCCATCACCGCGAACCAGACGCGGAGCCACTGCGTGGGCGCGGCGGTCGGGGATTCCCCCCGGGGCCCCTTCCGCGGCCTGGCCGAGCCGCTCGCCTGCCCGACCTGGCGCAATGGCGCCATCGACCCGGCCCCGCTCGTCGACGCCGACGGCAGCCTCTACGTCGCCTACAAGATCGACGGCAACAACCAGTCAAACTCGGTCTGCGGCAACTCGCACGCGCCTCTGAACCCGACGCCGATCATGCTGCAGCAGCTCGAGGCCGACGCCGTCACCCCGTCCGGCCCCGCCACCACCATCCTCGACCGCACCGACGACGATGGCCCCCTGGTGGAAGCCCCCTCCCTCCTCCGCTCCGACGCCGGCCGCTACTTCCTCTTCTTCAGCTCCGGCTGCACGTACCTCTCCAACTACACCGTCAAGTACGCCACCGCCGACGACATCACTGGCCCGTATACCCGCGCCGACGAACCTTTGCTCCAGACTGGCGACTGGAATCTCACCTCCCCCGGCAGTGCGTCTGTCAAGCGCGCGAGCACCACGGGCGATGACTGGCGCATCGCGTTCCATGCGAAGATCGGCGACTCGCGTCAGCTTTATACTGCTGGCGTGAATATCACGAACAGCACCGCCAAGCTGTACGCTCTCTGACATGACTGAGCCTTTTTGTTCCTTTTCTCTCGCACGTTTTCTTTCCCATTCGGTTGCATTGGGAGCCTCGCAAGCATTTTCACGGCGTTCTGTCAGTCGGGAGCATCTTTGGAAGCCTTTTCTGTTCTCCTTTTCTCTTGTCATGTGCTGTCCGGTTTAGCGTGTGTACGATGTACGATAGATGATGAGTGCATGTGTATTTGTATGTATGCGTGACGAGCAATGAGTTTATACCCTTGGGGTTCTCTTTTAAAGATTCTAATTCCCGTTACATACATATTCATCTTTCCTCTCTTTCCATCGCGAAACCTGTATCTCATCTCCTGGGGCACCGTTCGGCGAACGGCATGTCAAAGTCTGCCTCCCCTCGTCAGCCTCGCCCCGGAGGCCAGGGACCCTTGTTTAGTCTTGCCCCCCTCTTTCCATGCGTTCTCATTGGCTGTGTCTCCTCGGTGATCTTCAGAACAACCAAATGAACATGGCGGATCGGTGTGGCGCATCGATTTCGGTGTATCTGTGAATGTGCCCGTCGTGGCGATGGCTGCGAACGATCGGTCTGAACGACCTGGTAGCAGCATGACAGATAGCAGCTTCAGAGGCGGAGTAGGGTAGGGGAAATGCTCAAAAAAGCCCGGAGGGCATACATGCTTCTTCCTCTGCGCCAGCAACGTCGGTGAGGCGAGTTCGATCGGTTCCGCCGCGCCCGCACGTTCTCACTTCAACTTCCTGTTGGAGGCGGAGCGCAAGATCTACGCCAGGACATCGTCTACAGACATTCGTCTACAGGCATTGTCCCGGATCAGAGCCCATCATCGCTCCCCTCAGCATCCTCACCCGCCGCCAGCCGTCCGAAATCCAGCTTCATCAACAAGCGATCTACCCCGCCTTCCCTCCACGGTTCAAAAGCCTCGCGCTCGCTGGGATACACCGACGCCGACGCCAACGGCCCGCTGCCGCTCCTCTCGTTATCCAGCTCCCTCAGCCGGCCCACCAACGCCTTCATATCCGAGTCCACCTTCTTCCGCGCGCGGTCGAGCTGGAGGGCGACCTCGCGCTCCTCGTCGGCGTAGCTGGCCAGCGCGTCCACCACGCCCTCGTCCTCCTCCAGATCGAGGTTCGTCTGGATGGACTGGAGACGGTAGATGAAGGCGATGAGCTGGTCGACGTTGGCGAAGAAGCTGCGCAGCGCCCGGGTGAAGGACATGTCTGTGAGCAACAGGGCGTGGGCGATCGCGGAGAGGAAGCTGCGGTGGGCGGACGCGAGCGTTTCCGGGTCGTGGGACTCGGGCGCCTTCGTCGATCCTTGGGGTGAACTGGAAGCGTCGGCGGCGCCGCCGCCGCCAGGTGAGCCGGGTCGTCGGAAGCCGTCCTCCTTGTCGCCAGCACGGTCTCTGTTCCCCAACACCCACGAACGGAAATGCTTGCAGGATTCACTGACCACCTCCCCCTCGAAGTATGCACCGCTTTCCGACAGCAGGAAGACCGCTGCGCCGCATGTGGCCCAAACCTTGCGCATCTCCAGACCTCTGGCAAGCGTGCGCTCTCTTCTAGTATTCGCCAGCCGTCGACCGATGGAACTGTTACCAAGAGGGGGTGCGGGATGATCTCGTCGGAGCGTACTTTGTTTCCACAGGCCCGTTAATCGCCAATGCGCCCGGCGCACGGCGAGCAGGTAAGCGTTGATGGCTGAATACAATTCGAGCTCTGATGGAGAGATGAAGAGATCGATGGGCGACCGGAGATCCATTGCCAGTTTGATAGGGACAGACAACAGTAGATCGTTGAACACAACGGTAGAGATCTTAGGAAAGCCTTCCGACCTCTCCTTTGCCCGCCCAGGCGTCCCGGGACGATCCTCCGATGCTGGCGGGATCACTAGATGAACAATATCCCTTCCCAATTCAAGCGTACTGTCCCCGCCATCCTCATCGTCGTCCAGGTTGGCTAGCGACGACCAAGCCCTGTTCATGACCGTCGTCAATTCACCTTCTCTTATCAGCATGTTCCGCAGACCACCATCGCGCTGGGAACCTTGCAGGGGCTTCTTCAACCGAACTTGGCGCCACCTTTCTGCTTCCGATATCAGCGCGACTGCAAACTCGCCGCGGCCGAGCAAAAAGAAATCTTGGAGAACTTTCAAGGACTCCGCAATCTTCGGTAATGGCAGGAGATGGTGCAGCAGGTTCCGCGACAAGGAGAAGCGAATATTGGAGATAGCTTCCGCTAGCGTCGCGGAAGAGATGGGCATCTGGACCTTTGAGAGGTACTTCAGATGCGTTGGAAGCAGATCTAATTCCGAGGCTCGGGTGGACTGCAACCCTTGGCTTTCCGGCAATCGTTTTTGTGTGTATATATGGTTCAGCGACTTCCCAATGAATAGGATTGATGAGGCCGTCCGCTGAGACACAAACTTCGGCAGTAGTTTGCTCTCGATCCGAAACTCCGGGAATCCCTGTTCGCTGACCTCCTCGGCCTGTATGAAAAAGTCCGCGACGCTGAAGGCAGGCAGACGTCCGTAGAGGATCCAACTGGACAGTTGTCTAAGCCAAGTCGTCTCGGCCACCTTGCCCAATTCCACAGCCGCTTCCTCGATCTCCGGGAAGCCGGTTTGAGTTTCTAGACGCAGCTTATCGATGATCCCTGCGCCGGTCGAGATGCCCTTTGCATCAAACGTGGGCGCTGTGGTGTTGTGTTGCCCGTGAGGCCGCATGATAAACCGCGCCAGATCCCAGAGCCATTCCATCAGTCTGGTCCAGTCCTCGAATTCAGTGACCACGGTTGCCAGCGGTACGATGTTATACGCCCCAACATACTTCGCATCCTTTTTCAGTATACCCGCTTCGACCTCGAGGATTTTCTGCTGAAACCTGGCCAAGTGTATTGACGATATCGCTGTAGCGACCGCCCGGCAGATGGTGGAAGGATGAGTAGATGAGATCTGCGACGCATGCGCGCGTAGCAGTCGATGGAGCTGGGCCAGTCGCCGTAGGCCGGAAAGCAGCTCCGCCTCGGGATGGGACAATAGCGGGAATGATTTGGGGTTCAGATGTCCGTCGGCGTTCTCAGCGTCGAAGAGGGCGGAGGGATGGCCCGAGAGGGACAGGAGGATCTCGTGGAGCATCGTTCGGGTCGGCGCGCTTCGAGCTGCAGACACAACACATTAGCGGAGGCTCAAGACGAACGGGACGAGCACTTCGGGGATGTGCACGTCCGAGCAATCCTCACCCTTCTCGAGGTGGTTTCGCGCGCTTCTCGAGCAGTTCTTGGACGCATAAAATCAAAACGCTGAGGATCTCATATCTACACATTAGGTCGGCGCAGGCGCATCATCAAAATCGCCCCCGAGCGTGGATTGTGAGGTTGGCGATCAGTATTCCGGGGGATTCGCGTGCACAGCAATCGGAGTGAGAGTGGTGGGGACGCGTCGGGGACAGGTCGTTTTGACTGACCGCCTTGGCAGCGGCGCGCAAGGCTTGACTGAAACTGACGGCCTGCCGGTGAGGAACAGTCGGACAAGCGAACGGATCTATAAGTTATTATCAGGATTCTCAATGAATAGCGTTTCATTCAAGAGATAGCCATGTAGAGAATTATTCCTTTCTACACCATCTTATGCCACGCAACAGCTCCAAAGTTCAAGTTGTTACGTTACTGCAAGCTCGCTATCGTCTTTTAGCGAAGGTCTATCGGCTTCGCGATAACGGTGGAGCCGCGGGGCTCTACGACAGTACCTTAGTACATAATAGGTAGAATGCGCCATTGTACAGTCATCACGGTTGTGTACTATTTGGCAACCATAACAGCGAGGAGTAGTTGACGCTTTCAAGACCATAGTACAGTTGCTGGTTCTTCGCATTTGCACATTTCGACTCCGCTTAACTCTGGTGCAACATGAAACTCCCGCTGCGGATAGCTGTCCTTGAGTGTGATACACCGCTGGAAGGTACACGAACTCAATATGGCGGCTACGGTGGCGTTTTCAAGTCACTGTTAGAGGCAGCGGCAGACGCTCTGAAAGTCCCAGGGCTCAGTTCCACAGAAGGACTCGAGATCACGAAGTGGGACGTGGAGAAGGAAGAGATTTATCCGAACCTGGACGATATCGATGCGATTCTAATCACTGGATCTCGTGAGTCGTTTGCGCCTCGAACCGAGCATCCCCTCCTGGATGGTGACACTGATGGACATCAGGCCATAATGCCTTCGACAACACGCCTTGGATCGTCAAGCTCGTCGAATTCGTGAAGACGGTCCTTGCACAAAGCCGAGTCCGCGTTATCGGGGTATGTTTCGGTCACCAAATCGTCGGCCGTGCCCTCGGCGTGCGAGTGGATCGAGGCGAGAGCGGATGGGAAGTGTCAGTAACGCCTGTTGAACTGTCTGAAAAGGGAAAGGAATTGTTCAAGTTGGAGAAATTGGTATGTTTTCGACTCCGATGTCCTACCGCAATTCTTCTAACAAGGCCATGTAGAACATTTTCCAAATGCACAAGGACATTGTCTATGAACTACCTGAGGGTGTTGAACGGCTAGGTTCGACAGACAAGTGCCAGAACCAAGGGATGTACGCAAAGGGAAGGTTGATCACAGTGCAAGGCCACCCGGAGTTCACCCAGAAGATTGTGACTGAAATTGTCGAATCGCGACACAACCAAGGTATCTTTGACGACGGCATGTACAAAGATGCTCTGGAACGGGTTGGAAATTGTCATGACGGCGTCGCTGTGGCTCAAGCTTTCCTTCGTTTCTTGCTGGAGGACTAGGTAGAACAGAGCAGCAGTGGAGCGTTTGGTAATTTAGAGGAGACTAAGGTAGAATCATGCTTTCTTGTATCCGTACGAGGCAATATAGGGTTTCTACCAGCCAATCGCAGAAGGAGACACATGCTGCTAATGCATCACTTGCTACCATAGTCGTCGAGCGGCAGGTACATTCGAACTTCCGTTTCGTTTCCCAGCAAGAATTCTAGTTGAACGCGACGCTGCAGTCCGTGAGTGTGAGATTTCGACACAATCCGACAATGGTATGATGTCATCCGTCTACCGGAACGGCTATGGTGAGCACATCTCCAGGTTGCACGTTCGTGCATGCACGACCCCAACGAACTTGCGAGTCAAAGAAGGGAGAAGCATCGCGCGGACATACCGGTACTGTACAAGTTTGACTTATCATCATCTTAAGGTTGATACCTTACGGTAATGCTGAACTGGCTTGCTGTCAAGTCCGAAAATAGCACATCTTGGCTTCCCCCGTCTGGAACCAGCTGGGTGGGAAACTCTATGCGCCACCGGAGACGCCCCCCGTCGTAATCCCCAGCATCTCGCGCCTTATCTCCCAATCTCCCCCAAACCCCATCTCTCTCCGTGTTACCACTTCACATGCATAGAACCTTTTACCTCACTTCCCCCCGCTCTTAGCTACACCAACCCCCTTCCCTTCAAGTCGCTCGCTGCTTGTAAATCCTTGACACTCTCAAGAGATTTCTCGACCCTTTTATCCCGTCATGTTCCCTCGCTCCCTGCCGACCTAAAATCTTCGCTGTTTTTCTGTTGATCTTAAACTGTTAACCTATCAACACCAATGGGCAAGTGTATGTATAACTCTACGGTTCCCCTCAACATCGTGGCTAGTGCACTGACCCATGATTGTTACACAGGGCGATATGGAGTTATTCTCGATGCCGGCTCATCGGTAAATCCAACCCGCCTGACTATGCTGCGAGGCAGGCGCCGCTGACTTGCGAAGGGTACCCGTGTCCACATATATCGATGGCTGAACCCCGACAAAGCTCGCGCAAAGGCCGATGAGAAAGCTTTCAAAAGCCTTCCCGTCTTAAAAACGCACAAGAAATGGACGAAGAAGATCAAGCCAGGTATGCGCCATATACCGCCCTCCTGCTGATGACCACAATCTGATTTTGGCTCCTCTCCTAGGCGTATCGAGTTACGGCGAACACCCCGATAGAGTCGGACCAGATTACCTAGCCCCCCTTTTCGAGCATGCGCAAGAGATCGTCGACGACGAAGTAGAAAACACCCCTCTTTTCTTACTTGCGACAGCCGGGATGCGACTTTTGCCGGACGTCCAGCGGAAGGCCTTGCTCGGAGAAATCTGTGATTATGCGCAAAAGCATACGAAGTTCCAACTACCCGACTGCGGTCTACATATCCAGGTCATCCCCGGTGAGACCGAAGGCTTGTATGGATGGATAGCTGCGAATTACCTCCTGGGTGGCTTCGACCGAGCAGACGAACACTACCATGGCAAAGGGCATCATACTTACGGATTCCTGGATATGGGTGGCGCGTCCGCTCAAATCGCGTTCGCACCGAATGCGACGGAGGCCGAAAAACATGCTAATGACCTTACACTCGTGCGCATGAGAACGGTTGATGGCGATATCACGGAGTACAAAGTCTTTGTCACCACTTGGCTGGAGTTTGGTGTCAATGAGGCACGCCGACGGTATATAGAGCACCTCCAAAATGAGAACCTCCCCGGCGCAACTGAGCTGCTGGACCCCTGCCTTCCACGTGGCCTAAAGCTTACTTTGAAGGGCGACCCCGTGGAGTCAGGCTCGCCAGAAGCAAAGGGCAACCGGCCGCACCTCCTTGGCACTGGAGACTTTCCACAGTGTGTACGGAAAGGATATCCGCTTCTGGACAAGGACGCGCCTTGCCCCGATGCACCATGTTTACTCCACGGTGTGCATACTCCGGCGATAGATTTCTCGGTCAATCATTTCGTTGGTGTATCTGAATACTGGCACAGTACTCACGAGGTCTTTGAGATGGCCCAAAAGGACGAGGCGTCTTATAATTTCACCGCTTATCAAGAGAAGGCCAATGCTTTTTGTAACCAAGATTGGGATACTATAGTCCAGGGAATAAACAGCAAGAAATGGGGTTCTAAGGTTGACGAAGACAGCGCGCATGAGGTATGCTTCAAGGCCTCATGGCTTATCAATGTCCTCCACGATGGCATTGGTATTCCGCGTCAAGACGTGGATAAAGTCGGGCCGGGCATGAATAAGACTACAAACACCAAGGAGTTTGTGGACCCTTTTCAAGCGGTAAACAAGATCGATGGCGTAGAGGTCAGCTGGACGCTCGGTAAAATGCTTCTTTACGCTTCCAGCCAGATCCCCGCGGACAAGAACCCGTTACCTGTCGGTTTCGGAAGCAATGAGCCCGGCATCCCTTCCGACTTCCAGTATCCCGGGGGAAAGTACGAGCGACTGCCTGACGATTTGGTGGAAGACGATGATGACGACTGGCATGACAAATTGTTCTCCGACTCGCCGCGACGTCTCCCGGGCTTAATTATATTTTTAATCATCTTATGCATGATATCGCTCTTGTTGTGCGGACGCGAGAGGAGGAGGGCAATGCATAACAAGATAATCGGGTTGTTTAGAGGCGGACCGACTACCGGCAAGAGACGGAAGAAGTTTTTGGGCAAAATCTTCGGCCATACAAACCAGTCCGCCTACGAACGTGTGTTGGAGAGCGGTGAAGGTGTCGATGACTTTGAGCTGGCGGATGTGGACTCGGAGAATGACCACTCGGACAGCAGTGAAGAGAGAGTCGGTCGATCTTCTGGTTGGGCAACGCCCCAATTGAAAGGTGCTTTCGATCATAGCCCCGGATACTTCGACAGTAAACCCTTCCATCAAGGAGCCAGCGTCGGGTTGGGGCCGCCTTCGGTTCTGGTCAACCCAATGGGTAGAGCTGGTCTGATGGCGAGAACGGATAGCCGCGAAAGACTACACGGTGGTGCCATCCCCCGCAGTCGGACCGGTAGCCCTTCGCGACTGAAGAGTGCATTGATGACACCCCTGAAAGAATCCGTGGATTGATGCGTGGGTTAGGTTCGCATTGGAGTTGTGGCCTTTTCTTTTTTCTATGTTTGCTTGTTCTTGATTCCCCCTCGAGTATGGCTGGTTCGATGTCGTTGTGTTGTTGATATATCTCAGGTGGATTTGATGCTACATATATGGCTTTCCCAAATTATTTCCATTTGTATTTCAACGTTTGATAGAAGCTTTTTACATTGTAATTATTTAACCCGTCAATTATGAACCGCAGCGCCCTCAATTTATCACTAATGCAGGGTCGAGTACAGTCGCATGGCGGGGTGATGGTGGGGCATTGACGACTTGCCAAGGGTTCATTTGACCTCGCAAAAGTTGCTCTCCTCTCAGCACTTCATACAATGGCGTCAACAACCTACGACGGCGTCCTTCTGGACATTGAAGGCACCGTGTGCTCAATCAGCTTCGTGCATGATATCCTCTTCCCATATGCACTTTCTGCCCTGCCTGGATTCCTCGATAAGAACTGGGACGCCGACTTCTTCCGACCGTATCGTGATGCCTTCCCGGAACAAGCGCAGCAGTCGCCCGAGGCCCTGCTGTCCTATGTGCGCGAGATGATGGCCAAGGACTCTAAGGTCGCCTGCCTGAAGCAGCTTCAGGGCCTTCTCTGGCGATCCGGCTACGAGGCTGGCGAGATCAGCGCGCCCATCTACCCGGACGTTCCGCCGGCGATCAAGCGATGGGTTTCGCAAGGAAAGCGCGTGGTCATCTACTCCTCGGGCTCCGTAGCGGCGCAGAAGATGCTGTTCGCGCATACCGATGCGGAGGAGAAGGACCTCACGAAGTATCTGAGCGGATACTTCGACACGGTGAACGCGGGCTATAAGCAGGAGGCGGAGAGCTATAGGAAGATCGCGGAGCAGGAGAAAATGGAGCCCGCGCGGTGGCTGTTTCTGAGCGACAACGTCAAGGAGGTGGAGGCGGCGAAGAGTGCGGGCATGGATGCTGTTATCTTGGTCAGGCCGGGCAATGCTCCGTTGCCAGACGATGCAACGAGGACACACCGCGCAGTGAAGAGCTTTGATGAGCTCGGCTTCTAAGAGGCGGAGGACTTGGAGCGGCTTCGCGCGACGAAGCCAACATAAAAGTACCTTATAATAAGTCGATGAAAATCCCCCATCCATCCGTTCCCATCACGGCCGCCATACCGTACACAGCAGGAATCTCTGGCTACACTCCAGGCAACCTACCTAGGATCTTGATCCTTCCTAATTGTATGATTACGGTTCAGCAGTGCCTCTCTACTAGTACTATGTATTCGGGGAACTATTACATGACATCCTTCCCATGGATATAGCATCTGCACTAGGAGGTTTCCTTCTATCACGAATCAACTCACTATCAAGAAATTATGTCTCTTTATCCTTAGTGATAGTTTTCTGCTCAACAGCAGGTCTGGAATTTTGAAAAGAATGGTACATCATATGAGTTGAGCTCCAGAGTAAGCTGGCGGTAACATGCCATCTCGGATCAGGTTCAGGTAGCAATCTGGCAGTGCTTCGAATGCTGACTTTGCCCTAAGCGCAATCATATGACGTCGGCGTTTTTGCGGCAGATGACGACCTAGGAGCAGAGTGGCCGTGATGTCGGTATGGAAGATGCGGGCCGGATAACTTTCCTGTTTACACCTTACAGATGCGAAGTATGCAGTGACTCCCGATATGATTCACTCAGATATGTACTGTACTCAAAGTCAGTACAGTAGTAGTAGGATTCAGAGAGGTTTCCAAGCGTGAGGAACGCATTGGCTTAATAAGGCGGGGTTGTTGCTGCCAAGAGGGAAGGTGTACCTACTAGTGTGGCATCAGAGCTTCGAGTATAGAGTTCTATCGTATCATCAGTCAGCAACCTCAACTCCATCATCCGACTCCCGCCACCGCATATATTCTCTTTGTATCCACGCTTCGGGGGTTGCTGCATATCTCCTTATATACAAGCTTGGGGTCCTCTGCCCTTTTCTAATAGTGACAACCTCCCACCTCCCCTCCGCTAGAGCAGTCTTGTGGTAGGTAATTCTGCCACGATTTCGACATTTCTTCCAACATTACGGCGGAAGCAGGCAAGCTGGGGAAGAGGAAACATTCCCTAGAGGGCTCTCAAAGTCCAAACAAGAAATTCATGTCGGTGAGTGACCTGGCGCCAGCTGTGTTCAAACGCCCCCCGAGGTCACCTGGGCAACTGGTTCTTCTTCTTCTACTACTTATTCTGCTCCTGGTGGGCGCGAGAACATGCGCTCCTCTCTATGAGACATCTTTTATGACAGGATTCCCGCTGACACTTGGAAATTAGGACATCAACATGCAAGTCGACAGCCCTGCTGCCGCCGCCGAGCAGCTTCGTGCTGCGGAGGGCGAGATCGACGAGTCCTTGTACAGTAGACAGCTATACGTATTGGGGCACGAAGCCATGAAGCGCATGGGCTCCTCAAACATATTGGTAGTAGGCCTCAGAGGCCATGGTGTCGAGATCGCAAAGAACATCGCGCTTGCCGGTGTCAAGTCCTTGACTTTGTATGACCCTAGACCTGCGACCCTTTCAGACCTCTCTTCTCAGTTCTTCCTCCGCCCCGAAGACGTTGGAAAGCCTCGCGCTTCCGTAACAGTCCCCCGTGTTTCGGAGTTAAACCCTTATACCCCGGTCCGAGAACACTCCTCTGGCGACCTGACTTCCGACTTGAGCCAGTTGAAGCAGTACCAGGCTGTAGTCCTTACCGACACCCCTCTCCGCGACCAGATAAAGATTGCCGACTATTGCCACGAGAACAAGATCTACGTAGTCATCACGGACGTCTTTGGCCTGTTCGGAACATTATTTACGGACTTCGGGAAGAACTTCACCGTTGGTGACACCACGGGGGAGAATGTCACCAGTGGGATTGTCGCCGACATCAGCTCTGATGGTATAGTCACTGCGCTGGACGAGACACGGCATGGTCTTGAAGACGGTGATTTTGTCACGTTCAGCGAAGTCCAGGGAATGGAGGGGCTCAACGACTCCGCCCCGCGGAAGGTTTCCGTAAAAGGACCCTACACGTTCTCCATCGGCGATGTCTCCGGCTTGGGAGAGTACAAAAGGGGTGGACTCTTTACTCAGGTCAAGATGCCAAAGTTCATTGACTTTGAACCCCTTAGTGCTCAGCTCAAAAAGCCCGAACTCATGGTATCGGATTTCGCCAAGTTTGACCGCCCTCAGCAACTTCACATCGGTTTCCAGGCTCTCCATGCATTCGCGGAAAAACACAACGGCGAGTACCCTAGGCCCCACAACGACGCTGATGCCGTGGAGGTTCTCAAGATTGCGCAAGACCTTGCCGGCGCCGGCGAGGAGAAGGTCGAACTGGACGAGAAGCTCATCCGCGAACTCAGCTACCAAGCACGTGGTGACCTCTCTCCGATGGCCGCTTTCTTCGGCGGCCTGGCTGCGCAAGAAGTGCTCAAGTCTGTCTCAGGAAAATTCCACCCAATTGTTCAGTGGCTTTACTTCGACTCCCTCGAGTCCCTTCCGACGTCCGTCAAGCGCTCTGAGGAGCTGTGCAAACCCATCGGCTCGCGTTACGATGGGCAGATCGCCGTATTCGGAAAGGAGTATCAAGAGAAGATTGCAAATATTAAGGAGTTCTTAGTTGGCGCTGGCGCCATCGGCTGCGAGATGTTGAAGAATTGGGCCATGATGGGTGTAGCCACCGGTCCTGAAGGCAAGATTTGGGTCACAGATATGGACCAGATCGAGAAAAGCAACCTGAACCGCCAATTCCTTTTCAGGCCGAAAGATGTTGGAAAGCTGAAGAGTGACTGTGCCGCGGAAGCTGTCCAGGCCATGAACCCTGATCTACGCGGAAAGATTGTTACCATGAGGGAAAGGGTTGGTCCTGATACGGAGCATATCTTCAACGAAGACTTCTGGGAAAACTTGACTGCTGTCACGAACGCTCTGGACAATGTCGAGGCCCGTACGTATGTTGATCGCAAATGCGTCTTCTTCCGTAAACCACTTCTGGACAGCGGCACCCTCGGGACCAAGGGCAATACTCAAGTCGTGCTCCCTAATCTCACGGAGTCATACTCGAGCTCTCAGGACCCGCCAGAACAATCTTTCCCCATGTGCACGCTCAGGAGTTTCCCTAACCGGATTGAGCACACAATCGCTTGGGCGAAAGATCTGTTCCATACCTATTTTGTCCAGCCTGCGGAAACTGTCAACCTGTACCTTACCCAACCAGACTACCTAGGAAGCGCTCTCAAGCAGTCTGGCAACGAGAAGCAGACCCTTGAGGTACTGCGCGATTTCTTGGTGACCGAGAAACCCTTGACTTTCGATGACTGCATTGTCTGGGCCCGCCAGCAGTTTGAAAAGCAATACAACAACGCTATTCAGCAGCTGCTCTTCAATTTCCCCAAGGATTCGACTACCTCCACAGGCCAGCCTTTCTGGTCCGGTCCAAAGCGGGCTCCTGACCCATTGAAGTTTGATCCCAATAACCCAACCCATTTCACCTTTATTGAGGCAGCAGCCAACCTTCACGCATTCAACTACAACATCAACCCGAAGGGTGTGACCAAGGAGCATTATCTCAAGGTTTTGGAAGATATGATTATTCCTGACTTTAAGCCTGACCCCGGCGTCAGAATCCAAGCGAGTGACAATGACCCCGATCCGAATGCTCAAAAGTCGGCTTTGGACGACAATGCGGAGCTGGATCGTCTTGTCAAGCAACTGCCTTCTCCTAAGTCTCTTGCCGGGTTCAAGCTAGAACCTGTGGAGTTCGAGAAAGACGATGACACAAACCACCACATTGATTTCATCACTGCTGCAAGCAACCTTCGGGCCGAAAACTACAAGATCCCGCAAGCCGACCGCCACAAGACCAAGTTCATCGCTGGCAAAATCATTCCGGCCATCGCCACCACAACCGCTCTGGTGACCGGTCTGGTCAACCTTGAGCTCTATAAGGTGGTCGATGGAAAGACCGACATCGAGCAATACAAGAATGGCTTTGTCAACCTTGCCCTGCCGTTCTTCGGATTCAGTGAGCCTATTGCAAGCCCAAAAGGGAAGTATCAGGGAACCACCGGTGAAGTGACCATCGACAAGCTCTGGGATCGATTCGAGGTGGACAATGTCACCTTGCAGGAATTCATTGATGATTTCAAGGCTAAGGGCCTCGATATAACCATGGTTAGCTCGGGTGTGAGTTTGCTCTACGCTAGCTTCTACCCGCCCTCCAAGCTGAAGGATAGGCTGCCACTCAAGTAAGTTCTCTTGCGTACTGACGTACTTCGCATGCATGCTGATATTTTCTTGTCTCTAGGCTTAGTGAATTGGTGGAAACAATCAGCAAGAAACCCATCCCTGAACATCAAAAGAACATCATCTTCGAAGTCACTGCTGAGGATCAGACTGAGGAGGACGTAGAGATCCCTTACGTAATGGTGAGGCTGAGGAAATGAGGAATTGTGATCGCTGCTCGCCGTTCATCGCTATCATCCGATAGATCCTTGCGGACATCAGAACTGTTGTTAATAGATTTGGGGCTGTGGACCACTGTCGTGGCCAACTGAAGTACAAACAACGATAATAAATCTTGAGAACAAGCATTATTTTCTTCAATGGTTTATTGCCTTCATCTTCCAAAAGCACCGGCATGCGACGGGTGAGGCACTTAACAAGTTGCTTTTCTCGGATGACTGATTGGGTGTTTGAAGTTACTAATTGTGAGTTTCTCTGATATACTCCGCACTACGGGTTGTATTACATAATATGACCATCCAACCTTCCGCCAAGCCGGCCTCTCCACACCATCATTGCCATTGAACCCCGACTGCCCCAGACCATTGATATCAAACACACCCCCACCGGTTCCAGTCTTCCGCCTTCCTCACTTCTCCTGTGAAGCGGGATTCCAACTGCTACCCTGTTCGTCGCGCCTTTCGACCTGTACCGGCCCTTTCGAGTCTATTTGCTGCGTACTACGGAAAACAATGGCCCTCGCCACCGCACCTCGGCGCTGCGTCCAGCGTGTCGTTCGCAGCAACCCGGTGTACGCCCGTCGCCAGCCCTTGTCCACATCCATGCCGAAGCGCTCTGCTTCTCATGAAGATCACTACGACCCCCCGTCCGGCTGGCTGTTTGGCGTCAAGCCCGGCGAGACTTACAAGAGGGAAGGCTGGGAAAGGGTCTGGCATTGGGGATTCTTTGGCGGATTGGGTTTGGGAGCGGTTGCTTACGCTTTCAAGCCCGACACGAGGTACGTTCTGACGATGGGCTGGGGGTGGGGTATACAGGTTGGAAGGGTACAACGAACGCGCGGATGATGGGCGATGGGCGATGGGCGATGGGCGATGGTCATGCCCTTCGTTTGGTTTCGACTTGCATTGATGAACACGACTCTTCCACAAACCCGTGACTAACGACAAACAGTATACAGACATGGGCTCTCGAAGAGGCGCGTCGCCGGTTGGAAGCAGAGGGCATCCTCGAGGACCCTTCTAAGAAGTAAACCCGGCCTCCCACGAATCGACGAACGGGTCAGACAAGCCGATAATCAACCAAGCGGGCACCATTAGCCCGTGGAACCGGGCGTTTTTTGGGTGTCATGCTGTATATATGCCGCGGGACGGAAGGTTTCTATTTATTTTTTGCCTCATGATCTTTATAGAATCGAATTTCGCCATCAGTTCGATTATCAGCGGGTTTTCTATATTTCAATCCAGCACTAATGCCTTTTACCACGGCCTTGCGTTGTGCTCACGCGGACCCTCTAAACCCGCGCAGCGGTCTGGGTGCAGTAAGCCCTGACCACGTCTCATACAGTTCGCCGATAGCGGCTGGCCTTGTTGCAAACTCAACCTCAGCAACACCCCTGTGGTTGTCTCCCTTGTGCAACCTATTGGATGTTATCTCTGAGAGCCTTGTTTGCATATTGGTTTGCGTTGCTTCTTTCTATGGTGCTGGCCAGTCTGACTTACTCATACTCCACGCCCTCACAGAAACACGGACAACGGCCGCTGAGGTTCAAGAATCCTGCTCAACTATAAGTGCATCCTCGTTATCGTTGTGGCACTCTAAGCTTAACTTCCTATCACGAGTTCAAAGCGAATAGGAAACCTTATCAAATACGGGACCATGGCTTCCAGGGAAGATCGAGAGCGATTCGCTTTTCAAATGCATGGCATCTGCACACCTTGCTGGAGACGTCTTTTCTACGTCGAAGATTTCATCGACAGTCTGCAGGATGCGATAGATGGCCTTGGTCCTCTGCGAGAGTACGGCTATCATAACCCTCTCCTGGATTTGGAGGAGGTGAATTTCGGTCTCATGAACTGCAAGCACATCGACCCACTGGGGCCCTTCTGGGAAGTGTTCATACCCACACTTCCAGCGGGGGCACACGACGACGCCGTCCCGATCGTCAGGAACATGCTGGTCGATGCTCTGGAAGTGGCTCGTCGACGCAGAAGAGAGCTTAGGACGACCATCGAAAACGGCGTACGCTACAGAGACATCGAGACACAACAGGGTGGAGGACCTGCTCCTGTAGCTCATCAAGCGCCGCCGCAGGGAGCAGCAGCAGTGCGTTCCGAAGAGGATATACCTGATGAACCGCCACCACCGTATTCGGAGACTTAAGTTGCAGCGTGATGGGTTGCGGGTTGCATGTACAGGCTACGGCTGGCTCACTGTGATTTGTCGGTCGATGGAGGACTTTTATAGGAATCTCAAGGGGACTACGGACTCTTCTACACCAATTCCTTTTCCTTCCTGCCTTTCTGAAATGCCCGTTTTTGATGAGCCTCGGAACGTCGTAATGGCTCTTGCAATGCGCTTGCCTGAGGCAGGGAGGGGGGGTGGTCCCACCACGCTGCACCAACCACAACCGCTCCCCACAAGCATCCGGTGGGGATTTCTCCGCGAATCGGCACGGATCAGCCAACCCTATTTCGACCTCGACGAGCACCTTCTTCCGACATGCCGACAGCATCCGCCGGCGGAATGGCAGAGGATTGGACAACTCGACCCCTTTCAATGCGGTTGGGCTCCTTCACGAAGCCTGACGCTACTACTTTACAGCGTCTGTTCCCTGGGTAAACTCCCTTCCCTCTCATGGTGCAGCAAGGTATCGGTTTTTTCGTCCGTCATGACAAAAAGCACATACACCAACCCCATCCTCGCCGGCTTCCATCCGGATCCCTCCATCATTCGCGTGGGGGACTCGTACTTCCTTGCAACCTCCTCCTTCGAATACTTCCCCGGCATCCCCATCTACCACTCGACCGACCTCATCAAGTGGACGCACATCGGGCACGCCCTCACCCGTCGCAGCCAGCTCGACGTTCGCACCCCAGAGCCGGGCGGGGGTGTGTGGGCGCCGACGCTTCGCTACCACGATGGCTGGTTCTATGTGACTGCCTGCTGTTTCGACCGCTATCGGCCGCAGCTTGATGAGAGGGTGTGGCCGCGGGGCTTCTACGTCAAGACGAGGGATATCTGGGACAGCTCCTCTTGGTCCGATCCTGTGTGGTTCGATCAGGTTGGCTTCGATCAGGATGTAGGTACTATGCTCCTGATTTCGTCCATGTTGCTTCTCGGTTTTTCCGTCCCGATTCTCTTTGACGTCTTGCTTTGCTCGCTCTATATCACAACTTCTCGCTCCTCGTTTATCAGTCAGTCGTTCTTCAGCTTCTTCTCACGGAATTTCTTGCATAATCCCTTTTGATGTGGACTGGACCAGCCCTGTCAAAGATGCCTTGTATCCAGAGTCTGAGACGTTTGATAGCTATTCTGGGACCCTTTGAACAACGACCAATGTTATCTCTCAACCACACGGCGAATGCATCCTCGCACCCGCGTGGCGGCTGGTCAACCCCTTCTCAAAGACTTCGCCATTCACACTGTCCCTATAGACCTCGACACGGGCACATCACTTGCCGCTCCGCAGCTCCTGCGCTCTTCGCCCTCCGGTGTTGCAGAGGGTTCCCATCTTCTCTTCCATGCTCCGTATTACTATCTTCTCACCGCGGAAGGTGGCACCGAGTCCGGCCACTGCGAATATGTGTCTAGGAGCAAGGATGGTCCGTTGGGGCCCTGGGAGAGACAACCAACTCCTTTGTGGCGGACGGGAACGGGTGTTGATGACCAGGTGCAGAATACTGGGCATCTGGACATTGTGGAGGGGCCGGATGGGCACTGGTGGGGTGTATGCCTGGGCGTGAGGCCCAAATGGGGTAAACTCGCCGCGAGTGACCCTGCAACAGAGGGCTGGAGGAGGAGTGTGTTCGGGAGAGAGACATTCTTGGTGCCCATGATCTGGGTGGATGGCTGGCCTGTGGTCAACGGAGGCCGAGCTCTTAAATTGGAGGGCTGGGGTGAAGGCAGGCCTGGTTTGTACGTCAAGGCCGACGAGGTTTATTGGAAAGACGACTTCGAAGCTGGACGTAGGGACCTGGCGTTGGGCTGGTACCGCAAGAGTGAGTGTGATATCTTGCTTGGAAAAAAGATTGTGACTGAGGCTCTTCAGACACGCCTGTAACCAAAGACTGGTCTCTCACGGAGCGTCCGGGATACCTTCGCATCCATGGATTGCCGTATAACCTCTCCACGCCCGCATGTCCTTCTGCCCTGTTTCGAAAGCAAACGCACCAGCCGGTGGTATGGCGCACACGAGTCTCTTTCCATCCGACTGTGGAGAATGTGGAGGCCGGCACAGTGATTTACTGGAATTACACCTCGTATGCCAGTATAGGGATCTGTAAGGCCGAGGGATCTAGACATGCCTGTACGGTGCGCCTCAGGAATCCTGACGGCACCCTCGTAGAGCAGCAGTTGGCGTCTGTGAAAACGGATGTTGTGCTTTTGGTGCGTTGTGGCGAACAAGATTACCGGTTCGGGTATCTCGAGGTCAACAAGGGCACTGTGGCGTTGGAAGAGAAGGAGCTTGCGGAGGGCCACAGCATCATTTGGCTTGGCGAGGTTGACACTCAGGAACTCACGAAAGATCCACCGATCGGAGCGCCTTTCACCGGTATGATGCTGGGCTTGTATGCGTTTGGGGAATCGGAGCCGTGCTTGGAGCCGGCAGACTTTCATTACGCAGAATTCAAGGCACTGGAGGCGTAGACGATCCGGTTATGACGCTCCGTTACCTGCCACCAGATCTCTCGGTCACTGAAGGTTCTCCAGAAATTCCACTACTAGGTCGTCGCGCTGTCTATCTCCGGACTACACTTTCTTGCGCCGCCAGCGTCCGATGATTTGAAAGATTACAATGCTGCTGCTGGCTTCATATTGCTGCAGACTGTCTCCTATTCTTAAGTGTCATTCCTTCTTTCAGGCTGCTTCCTTCTCCTTCTTTTTCATCACCATCAGTCTCTTGCCGCGGTCGCGTTGTCCTTTCAGTCTTATTCGTACGGAATGTGAATTTCTTTTGGTTCAGTCTCTATGCAACGCCAGTCTGAAAATGGAATCGAATTCAAGGATTTTCTTCTCTCAACTACTTTTCATGATGATCGCGCTGCTTGTATTCGCGACCCCATGCGTCGATATCACTTCCGAAGGAAAAAACGAACAACGAGCCAGAGGAACTACCTATCAATAGGGTCAAGAAGGCTAAAAAGTCAGGGCCTTGGGCCCCTATAAACCAGCTGAACTGGTTTACCCACTACGGCGTCCCGTAGTGTGCACCTACTTAGAGGACTTATAATAATAGTAGTAGTAGTATTATAATCCTCCGCCTTCCCGGGTTTCCCACATAAATTCCCCTGCCTGGGTGGCGGGTACCGGATTCGAACGGGGGCGCCGGCGCCGGCTGGGGGGGTAGGGGTGTGAATTCGTGAGCGTGAACCGATCGACCAAGGAGCCGGGCCTGCTTGGTTAGTTAACAGAAGAACTGCAAGGCTGCTATATGAATCACAGCAGGCGGCTCCGGCCCGAGACCTCCTGGTCACCTGGCGAACCGAAGTCTGCGTTGCACGCTCTTCCGGACCCGCTACTTTATCGGTCAATTCACGCAACCGTCAATCTACGCTGAATTGCGAGAAACGAGCTCAGATCTCTCTGTCGCAGCTTCATACGGTTGAGGTTAGACCGCTATATATCTCATCGCAATGTCGTCTGGCAGCTCTGCTCTTCATATGTCCTCACGACATATTTTCAGTCAGTCTCTCGGCCAAACTACTCCCGGCTTCTTACCGCTAGGCGCGCTTTACCGTACACCTCTGTCTCATGCTCTTGAGACGCTGAATTCGCACATTTCCGACGCGATTCTTGCAACACAAAATTCACGCACCTAATACTCCAAACCTTCTTCGATAATTTCTCCGTTAGCATTCCCCCTATCAGCAGATGCGAATATGTCCGGATTTAGGAATGGGATACCGATTACTCCGAATGATGCACGAAACAGAATCGATCTGTATGTTGAAGATCAAACCCTCGCCGGAATGATCATCCTCGGAAGTCCAGTTCTCTGTGCCATGACGGAGCCAACTTGAAATGGCACCCATACTCTACATTCTCGCTTATCTGAGATGAGGGATGTGCTTGTTGCTCTACGGCTACGCCGAGTACGGCGCGCTGCTCGGAGAAAGCGCGGTATTCTAGACCTCGGGCCTTTCAACGTTGGTAAAATAAAGAAACAGAGATGCATTGTAGCTGTGGAGAAGAGTGTACTATTCGATTTAATTGTCTTGAGTGTCTATGAGGACAACGGGGTTTGGGCCTACTAGTACTCACACAAAGCACGATATTGCGGGATCCCACCAACGCGAATCGGTTCCAGTTTGTGGATAGGGGCTTAAGCGATGTTCCTTACCTCGTCATTATAACACATATCCAATCATCACCGAGGTATGATTTCGTCCCGAAATCATCGGGCATATAGGTCGCTCTGATTGCCGCCAGATGTTTGATCATGGCGTACATACTCTCTCAGCTAGCTATCGATGGGGTTTAGGTCAAGCTCGCCATGCCCCGGAACCGTTTCGAAGTACACTCCAAAGGACTTCTCCCATGATAAACGGAGCAGGTTCTCCCCATCACACGTCTCCGTAGAGCCGAAGATATGGAAGTTATCCACGTAGCTTGGTGGATGCAAAACGGCGGTCACTTTACACAAGAGACCGTGGACGGTATCGGCGGGCCCGTGGCAGACCATGTCATTATAGACCCGAGGAAGGCCGGCAACCTCATCGTCGAAAGTGTAGAAAAGACGCGCATTCTCTGTGAAGACCCAGCCCATCCGGAGATGCTTGCATGAGAGCCCGTGTTTGACTGTGTTGAACACCGCTTCTGGAGACCCTGCGGACAAGTAGAGCTGACATAGTTCCAGCACCGCCAATGTAGAGCGGCGGCTCTTGAGAAAGAGCTGCCAAGATTCGGCTCCCACGGCGACACGGTGTAGGATAAGCACCTCGAGCTGCGGCAGACTAGCATTCCTATTCAACCCGCGTAAGATTGGCTCGAGATTCGACTCTCTACTCCGACGTTTGATGTCCTTCTTCTTGTTGAGGATATTCAGCAACTTCAGGTTAGGGGTGCAATTTAGGAACCTCAAGAAAGTCGATTTTTCCTCCTCCGCCTCGCTCGACATGCCCTCGGGGTATTCGAGCCGAGTCCTGAAGACCAGGTGACGAAGGTGTCGGAAGGCGGCAACCAATGCGCTCGTATTGCACGGCGGCAGAAGGCCGAAGTCATTCTCCGTCAGTCTCCATCCGGTTCCAACCAGATGTAGCGAAATCTTTGCTTTCGAAAGGCGGTCATGACTGAGTGCCTCCAGCGCCTTTGGGATATTGAAGGTAGATGGAGGCCGATTGGGGACGCTGACCAGCGGGTCCCAGGCAGCATTGCCATGCTGAAATGAGAGGCCGAGGTACTTTGGTGGAAAATCTCTGTTGGACGCCGCGATGATGATGCTTGTGCAGTTGCCTAGCTCACGAAGCTTGGGCGCCATCGAAGCGATAAAGATGACTGCATTCAGCCGCTGGGCAGTTTGCTCCATGGTGAATTGCCTGAGGTCCGCCACCTTGACATGACGTGGTGGCTGTGTCCAGTAGGCATCAAGGACCTGATCTGGCAGCCATATCTCCAAGATGACTTTTTTGACGTAACTGCGCAAAACCTCGTTCGAAGATATACAGAATAGCTTGTACATTCCAGATGTGCAAAGCGGTATAGAGAGACACTCGAAGTATGCTCGGCCAAACGTACGCATGGAGTAATTGTTAAAAGTCTGACAAGTCTGACGCATACACATCAAGTCGTCTGGCAATAAGAATGTTGCGATGATCTCTCCCAGCTCGAGAGGTAACGATAGTGCTGGAGAAGCCATGTTTCGTGGCGACCAGGAGAAATCGACTTATATTGCTGCTCTGCGGTACGGACGATTAATGTATAAGCTCTTTATCCTCTTGGAAGATATCGTTAAGGCAACTCAAAGCCCCGGAAACAGTGCAAGCACCCAGGTCGCTAGAAGCCTTGTAGGAAAGCACTGAACCTCCCGAGAAATAAGGAAGTCAGTGCCTCAAGACATTGGCGACGGAAGGAATAAGATGAGGATGTAGTGAGTGAGGTAGTAGGTATTGCAGGTTAGCATGAACCGATGGCCGGGCTACAGCAACTACTACCTTAGGTAACCCTTAGCGAGTTGCCCGCATCCTGGTCAACGTCTTATTTTAGGTTCCGTCGGCTACGCCACCGTCATCTAATCTTCGCTTGCTCAACTTCATCCTCGACCACGGTAGGAGTAGAGCTGAGAATGTCTTCTCTGAATCAAGTACCACTTTCAACAGGCCTTGCGCCACCCGATGAGCTTGTTTCGGTCATCCCCGAATATGTCTGCTTAAGACCTGTCGATCCGAAACAGCCATGCAAAGTGCCTATCCGCTACGTCGACGGGAGCTTGCAGGGAGGCAATCCTCGTGGTGGAGACCTTGGCTCTAGCACTCGGCATTGCTACAGGTGAAGATCACCGGGAGGTCAACATCGGTTGAACCATGGCGACTGCCTGATTGACGACATTATGGACGGAGCGAATTGGCATTTAGAGCAGTTAGCTGAGCAAATCCTCGGGCGGAACGATCTCCATTGAGCACTTTTCGACAATCCTGAATTAACCCTGAGCATGGTCTGTATTACCCTTCCTTCGAGATCACCGCGACCCATCATTATACCCGCTTTCTGAGTCAGATCCCCCTTCTAAAACCCTTCCATGACTTTCTTTGATATCTCTGGAACGAAAACAAGTCTATCTAATAGGAAAAGTACCGTAGGAGAGATCGGCTTGAATGGCTTACTTGATCCTACGGCCTTGTGTGCAACCATTGTACCCCTGCTGCTGCCACATCTTGACACTCTTGACCACCATGTGGCCATTCTTCTCCCAGGTGGGATACCATTGATTACGCGCGTTCCAGAAGTCTTTCTTAGCAGTGGCACTGCCGTCCACCCAAGGTTTTCCCGAGCTGCCGTCTTCGAACCATCCGTTGGTGCCACCGACGGCGACATTGAGGATGAGATAGAAGTCCTGGTCAAAGGGCGTGGCAGAGTTGCCCGTCTGGCTCCAGGGGTCCTCAAGCCGTGTGCCATTGGAATCCGTGAGAGGGAAGTTTCCTCGTTTCCAGAAAGACTCGTCGAACTGGACGTACATGACCTGGAGCAGTCGTGAATCAATGTATGAGAAAATGTACTTCTCGGACCACTCCACACCAAACGTATGAAAGCCGGAGGAGTACGTCGTGTGGAGTGCCTTGCGCTTAACGTTGGAGCGCCACCAACCGTCGTTGGCGCTGTCCGGTCCCCAGTGCAGCGTGCTGCTGATGATGTTGTTTCCACCCTGAGGATAAGTGTGATTATTGCCGCGGCTTTCCATCAAATCGATCTCTCCGGACTGAGGCCAGGCTCCGTATTTGTTGTCTTTGGGAAGCATCCATATGGCAGGCCAAAGCCAGTCGCCCGCAGGGAGCTTTGCGGTGACCTCAACACGTCCATACTTGATGTTCGCACCAAGCTTCGTGTTGATACGAGCCGATTTCACCGGATTCACAATCGTCCCGTTAGTGGTATTGGTACTTGCGATGCAATTGGACCAGACTGAGGATGTGCAGGTCTTCTGAGCCGTAAGGTTGATGACTGTGTTCTTGTCTATCAGGCTTTCATCTTGGAGTGTCGGCTTGATGAAGAGCATGCCATCTTTTACGAAGGCATTCTCATCGTCATTTGTGGTCATTTCGAACTCTCCATTCCTTTCCGCCGCGTCAGTTTGGATGAAAGGATCAAAAAATTCGACAAGCTTACCCAAAACCACCAAGCTCTACCTCCTTCGTCCAGATGCTTGGCCTAAGACCTTGCGAGAAGTCTTCGATCAGGACCTCACAATAGTTGTGGTTGATGACGCTCCTCAGCCCATCCCATATCAAGACGGCGGAGACGGCAAGGCCTATGAATATCCCAATCAGAGGGATGATCGTCACCCACTTTTCCCTTGGATCCTTCTTCTCGAGCCAAGGCCGCTCGACTGTGCCCTTCTTTGTTCGACGGGAGCGAAAATAACTCGCTTGGGAGGGCCCCAAATTCAGCGCGCTGGATGAAGCAGTCCTGGATGCAGGCGTGGAGCCATAAGGTGTTGCGAAGGGATTGAATGAGTGTGCATTCTGAGCAGTATCGCTTTCCGGCGTGCCAGACCTGTCCGGGGTCGTCATGGTGGTGGTTGCTGCACTACTTTGCTGGATATTCGACATGCTTGTGCAGGCGAAGGGAAGACCACTGGCAATAGAACGTATAGGGGGAAGCAAAGATATCAGTTGCGCCACCAACAAGGACAAGACTCGAATCTAAAGCCGAAGGAAGGGAGGATGGGAGACCAAGGCCTCGGTGATTTCTATCTTATGGCCTCCTTCAAGGCCAAAGCTACCTGGTCCAGGTTATATCAAGCCATGGGCTCGGCTTTCAGATGGAAATCGTCCTGTGATATATGCCACAACCGGATATAGACAAGATCATGGGTGGTAACACGCACTGTGTTCAGCACAGTAACGGAGACGGAAGACTGAGATTGGATTGATGAGCACATTGAGCTGGCTGGAGCAATTACCGGGTGGTCGCGCAGGTAGCCACAGACATCTGTGCAGGATTGGCGTTCGCGTTTCACCTTATCGAGCGCGCACGGAGCGGGAACACAGCAGACAACGTGGCATAGCCGAGCTCTATCGGGACGTTGTACTCCGTGAATGATTCGCCCGGTTTGGCCTCCCTGCGAGGTCTCAACGAGGGGTACAGAGCAGAAGGCAGGTATCCGGATTGGCAGTCGGAAGTCAACCAAGATTCAAAAATATCTCCTGAAGAATGCAAGGAGAGCGCGCCTGGCGGGTTCAGCTTGTCAATATGACGCCTCGTCACCCCTGAATGGCACACGTCTACGGATAGCTGGGAAGATACCGGGATCAGATCTAGTCTTGCTTGGGCCTGCTCATGCAAAAGCACCGGGATGCGTTCGGTCGGTCCGAGGCGGACTTGCTGTAGCAAGGGCCAGGTTGCCATCGTCTTCGATGTCTTTGGAAGCCTAAAGTGAGGTTCCTATGCACAGTACTGATGCTGTACCGATCTGACTGGGAAGGCGCTCCTACAATGCCGGGTCAGCATATGTACTGCTACGTACAGAACATACAGTAGGTGGTATGCATATGGAAGGTAAGTGTTCACGCGAAACATTCCATATAGCGACGAATCAAATAACGCGAAACAGGCATGTACAAACAAGGTCCAACGTTCACTTACAGTATGTTAGTAGGTAGGCATATACTACCTACAGTACCAGGTAGGAGGGAAGGAGAAACCCCACGGAGGGCTCCGGGCCAACGCCAACGCCTCCCCAACGCCCCGGGACCCCACGGGCCACGGTCAACTTCCAACTTCCAACTTCCAGCCGCCAACCGGCAACCGCCCGCCCTCCCCCCTCCACCATCCGCCGCCATTATCGCCACTGGCTGTCAAAGCTGAGCTTGTTTTCAGCCCTTGTCCCCGAACGTTGGGCGTGGGCCTTCCCCGTCGCATGTCCTGAGGCTCATGCACGAGGCTTCTGCAGCCGTGCCGCACCTGTTATCGCTTCCCTGTACTTCTCTCTATCGCTTACTGGACGAAGGACCTGGCCGCTCTCCTTATCCAGAGCGACTACATACGGAGTACGCGGCTAGGAAACCAGGAAACCATTCCATCCGAGCAACTCTGCAAGCACTGTTCGCGCGCAGAACCCTTCGGAATATCGCAGTCTTACTTGCATTTCCCTCAGGTTATCGTTTATCTCTTGATCGTATTCCCGCTCACATCCTTCGCCCGTCACTGGACCGAGATTGCTACCCGTGCCGTCTATTCCATGACACCTGTCTGTGGCGTACAGATTCAAGCAGTGCAGCATGGTCTGCAAAGTCACAGAATGCGAGCGGCCGGATGCGCGCATCCAGCTGTCCGCCATCTCTGTCGGCCCTCGTTGCCACTCGTGCCATCCCCGGCTCGATCTTCGTCGTCGTTTCGATGAGCTGGAACCTGCGAGCGGTGACTCGCTTCTTGGGTGTGAGACCACAGCATTGTCTCGCGAGGCCTTCTTGCCGCATCTCCGATTTTGATTCTTGATCTTCGTGCATCGTCTCGTACGATTGGTTGCTATGCGCATCGCTCTTCGTACTCAAATCATCTCAATTGGTTATTGTTCCTCTCCTTCGCAGCCATCGGCATTTTCAGATTCTCCTCAGACGGTGCGTTCACTGGTATTCATATGCCATTTCAAAGAGTATACTTTGTGGACGTATGGGCAAACGATTAGAAACTTCAAATCATCTCATAGAGGTATAGTCAAAGTGCTTGAGCCTTTCCAGTAACTATATGTGTAGGCTGACCTATCGCAGATGCCTCTGAGATTCATCATTGGGGGAATATGCTTTTACCTCAGGCCCCCAACTCTACTCGGCTGCATGATACCAAGCTACGAGGAATAAACAAGTAATGGGAGTTCGCTATGACCTAATCATTCCACAGCCTTGTGCTACCCCCCGGAAGTCGGAGCCCATGCATCCTGAGGCCCCCTTGTCGGCAGGCAATAAGCCAGGGTAAGTTGTTGTGTACGAACTTCCGTCTGTGCAGGTTTCTGATATTCGATAAAGACCAATTCTCCTAGCCGCCGACGGATTATCACCGCCGTGGGGTTGTATCTCTGTCCGTACAAGTCCTTTGGCTGACCGAGATGATCGTGCAGCAAGGTCCTCCTGTCGATGCTCAGCCAAAAGTCTTTCAGTGGCTGAAAGTTACTTCAAGCTACACTGAGACAGGATGGTCACCAAATCAAGCATTGCAACACGTGTCGGAGATTTAACCTAGTTTGAAGGCTTTCCGGATTGGTTGAGCTGCCATGCTTAAGCAAGGCATCGAGGCTCATCAATCAGTGGTAGCTGGAAATAGCAAGTGGCGTATTTTCACTGAGCTGTTGAGGCCTTACGTGGGAGCCTATGGCAGGACATTGTCAGTATACCGGGTGCTGAATACTACATCCGCTCATGGAGATCGTCTTGATGCAGCTGGCTCGTACTGATAGCGAGCTAGAAACATTGTTGTCTATCGCGGGTTTGACACAGCCAGCCTCAATCAGACCGGCATGCAGGTCGTGGTCGGTCGAGTATTCCACTTCATCGATTCGGAAAATGGATCAAACCCCTAAACAACCCCGGCCTGCTGGCTCAGCGTGCATTAGGGGCAACAGCTGCTGGTCGGACTTGCTTGAACTGGACTTTAGCACGGCGAGAGGATCATGGCCTGCGTGGAACCATACAAGGCGTCCCAAGCCATGCTCTGGCCGGAAATAGGTACGGACCGGACCTGGCAATTCTCAAGCTTAGAGAACATGTGCTCCGGACCTTGTTGTCGGCATCGTTCTCGTGGTTATATGCTTCCAGACACCCGGAGCATATCGGTGTCGTTTTACTATCACGTTCTAGCGTCTAGCATATCTGGACCTCCTGTCGCTTCTTTTCGAAAAGGACCCGTCTCACGACTTGTCTCCGTTCGTTTGCAGTCGTTGGCCTTTTCATACACTCACTTTGACGTGACCCTAGCAGTCTCTGTCGCTCACGATATCTTCGGAAGAGCTTTGTGTATAACACTAATGCTACTCTAGACGTACACCGTCGTAACCGTGAGTGACACTTGAATCAACTGGCCTTGTTGCACTGTCTGACGTCTGCAAGCAGCGGGCCGTGTATTGCACCATCTTCCCAAAAAATTATAGAGGTCGTAAGACTTTCGTGTACCATTTCTGGTCGTTCATTTTTCTCCGTTCGACTCCAAGCCCGGTTCCGCTTCAGCCATGGGCCTCTTCAGCAAAGCTGTCCCTCCTCTAGCTGAGAAGGGACCAGTGGAAAAGCAACAAAATCACCGAGAAGAGCCTACCATGGACCAATTCTCCCCAGTCCCCCCATCTCTATTCCTTGATGCAGTCGATTCTCAAACACCAGCGACTCAATCAAAGTCACCATCCATCAATGGCTCCATACAGAGCAGTTTCATGGACGACATCAAGCATGAGGTGATGGTCAACTACCTCTTCCAGCAACAATGCAGCCGCCTGTGGGTCAGTGACGGTAGCGGTGAGGTTGAAGGTGTTCTCCTCAGGAAGAGTAGAGGAAACTATATGGCCTGCCCTCCGCAATTGGCCCATTCAACGTTTGCGCAATACATCAGTATGATGAATATCCAAGTGAGTTCACTGAAACAAACGTCTCTCTCCTCTCTAGTTGGCTAAGAGTACTTACTCAGGATTACAGGTCGCCATGACAGTAAACTCGAGGATCATCAAGACATACCTGCAGTGGTCACCGGAAGCTGTCGATGTGCCCCTAACAAACGGTCTCCGGGTCCAAATTCTACCCACAATCGATGACCTTCCAAGGGCACGGAAAAACCAGTTTGCTGCGTTCATCGCGTCGGAGGCAATGTTGGTTGTCTGGGACGACGAAGCCATGAACATTATCGCTCGTGCAAAATCAATTGAGTCGGAGCTTATGGAGCTGGTCTGGAAGTCCGGAGGAGCGGAGGAGGACGAAGATGCTCCTTCTAAGAAGGGACCTGGTGTTGTCGCTGCCGAAGTGGACGAAGAAAGCGGTGAAATCAAGCCGGAGGTCAGGCCCACCCACATGATGAACAGTGTTCTTGTGTGTATTACCTTGATCATCGTCGTCGTTATGCTCGGCGCTGGTTTTCGAGAGATCGCTATTGAGATAGGGGTAGATGAAGGGTACGCAAGACTTGCGTTTCTCTCGCTCGTCCCCATCCAGATATTCTTCACATTGGTGAGTCCGTGGCCCACGTCCTGATAAGCATCCGCTGACTATCGAGCAGTTCTTCGCCCAGGTCATTGTGGGCTGCCTAGCACAGTGTGTCGGTCCAGTGCGGCAAATGACCACAAACTCTCGTTATTATTCAGCTTTGCTCCCTCGCCGCATCGTCGGCAATGCCCTTCCACATGTTACTATACAGTGTCCGGTGTACAAGGAAGGGTTAGCTTCGGTCATTGCACCCACCGTGAAGTCCATCAAGCAAGCCATGTCAACATACGAGCTCCAAGGTGGATCTGCCAACATGTTCATCAACGACGATGGTCTTCAGCTCCTCAGCGAAGAGGAACGACAAGCAAGAATTGACTTCTACGCTGATCATGGTATCGGCTGGACGGCCCGGCCTAAGCATGGAGAACAAGGATTTGTGCGGAAGGGGAAATTCAAGAAGGCTTCTAACATGAATTTTGGCCTCATGCTGTCGAACAATGTGGAGGAGAAGCTAGCCCAGGTCTCCCGACCTCAAGGTTGGACGCAGGCCGATGAGGCAAGAGAATACGACCGGTGTTTGAAGGAGGTCTTACAAGAGAACCCGCGGGCGTGGGCTGACGGGAACATCCGTGTTGGAGATTATATCCTCCTCAGTAAGCCAAAGTTGGTCAATTCAACCTTCCTTCCGCTAATGCTCCCTTTCAGTTGATTCCGACACCCGTGTTCCGGCAGACTGCCTCCTGGATGCAGCAAGCGAGATGGAGCAATCCCCCGAGGTCGGGATCATGCAGTTCTCTTCTGGTGTGATGCAGGTCGTGCATACTTACTTCGAGAATGGGTACGTAACCGTCATCTGCCGCGTGCAACGGCCCGAGCTAACACGATCTCTAGTATCACGTTCTTCACCAACCTCATCTACACTGCCATCCGGTACACCGTCTCGAACGGGGACGTCGCACCTTTTGTCGGGCATAACGCGATCTTGCGGTGGTCTGCCATTCAACAGGTTTCCTTTTCCGACGAAGATGGTTACGAGAAATTCTGGTCGGAGTCACACGTGTCAGAGGACTTTGACATGTCGCTTCGCCTTCAGGTCAACGGGTACATCATCAGACTCGCCGCTTGGGCCGGTGATGGTTTCAAGGAAGGTGTCTCCCTGACTGTCTACGATGAGCTCGCCCGCTGGGAGAAGTACGCGTACGGCTGCAACGAGCTACTGTTCCACCCGATACGTTTTTGGCCTGTCCGTGGACCGTTTACCCGACTTTTCCGTCAGTTCCTTTTCAGCAATATCCGTTTCACCTCGAAGATCACGATCATATCATACATCGGAACGTACTATGCAATTGGAGCTGCCTGGATCATGACCACTGCCAATTATTTCGCTGTCGGCTGGTTCAACGGATACTTGGATAAGTACTACATCGACTCTTGGAAAGTCTGGTTCTCCATCGTCGTCGTCTTCAACGGCCTTGGAAACGTCGCGCTTGCCGTGATGCGCTACCGCATCGGCGATCGAAGCTTCTTCGGTGCCTTGATGGAGAACTTCAAATGGGTCCTCATGCTCGCGATCTTCCTCGGAGGCTTGTCTCTCCACGTGTCCCAGGCGATTCTGGCGCACATGTTCGAGGTGAACATGACCTGGGGAGCGACGTCCAAAGAAGCCGAGTTCTCCAACTTCTTCCTCGAAGTTCCTAAGGTGCTGAAGCGCTTCAAGTTTAGCATCGCGTTCGCGCTGCTGGGAATCGTCGCCATGATCGTTCTGTCGACGGCCGCGTTCGTGCCGTACGACTGGAAGATTACGGATTTCGTCGCGATCTTGCCCATGGCTACCGTCACCGTCAGCCATCTCCTCCTCCCTATTGCCTTGAACCCGGCCCTCATGACTTTCTCTTGGTAGCCTTTCTTCTTCATGTTGTTCTTCGCCGGTTAGATGGTCTGCGAGTCCATTAGGCACACTTATTGGATTTCGGGTAGATTTGCTTCTTTTAAATATACGCAGTCGATGGATCTCGACGATGTTGTCTGTTAATAGATTTAATTTTAATTGAAGAGACACACTTGGCAATTCCCTGGGATGCTGTAGGAGGGGAGGGAATGGAGGTGAGAAATTAAAGAGCCGATCTGATTAATACTATGGCATAAGAATGCCCATCGCACGCACAAGTCGACGGATCACAACATGAGTGAGGTCGTTTTGTCTCGATAGAAGCCATCATTTCAAGGTATTATCCCAGAGTCGGCCGTGGTTCACGCTTCATGAGCTGTAGGAATGCCTGGGTGATGGCGGGGGGGTCCACCCCCGGAAAAAGTCTGGGCCCGGGGCACCGAGATGGCGTCGTGTCCACGCCGGGCTGTCCCTTCAGCAGGGCAGCTCGGCACCTGCAGTCAACCGACCATCGTTTACCTTCACCTCCAACACCCGAAATCACAACGCCAACATGCTCGTGTCCCTCACAGTAGGGAAGGTCGACGCCGGCGTCGCAGTCTTGTTGACCGAAGACAGACGACTCGTACGCCCTCGCCAATTCTTCCCCTAACACCCCCAATGCCTGCTGGCGCGGCCCATCTAAGCTAACACTCGACGTCGCGGTCTCAGATCGAATTCCCTTCCATCCTTCTACCGCCGGATATCACGAGCGGCAGCATCGTAGATATCAACGTCAGCCGCAACCACAAGTCCGAAAACGACGCCGCGGCCGCCTTTCGCGAGCTCCAAACGACGATCTTCCACACCTTCGGCCAGCGTTCCCCCAGCCCCCCGGTCCTGCGCTGTCGCAACGCTACCCAGACATCCGTGGTGCTCGAATGGGACCCCGTCGACCTTGCGACCGCGTCGCTCCGTAGTCTCTCCCTCTACCGCAACGGTTCGAAGGCGGGCAGCATTCCTCGGCCGACGGAGGTCACTTCCACGAAGATCTCCGGGCTGGCGGTCGACACCGAATATGTGTTCCACCTGGTGCTCCGCACCTCCGCGGGGACGTATTCCAGCGAGAAACTCACCGTACGCACGCACAAGATGACCGAGCTGTCTGGGATCACCATCACGCTGGGCATCATGCCGCCCGCAATCCGGGAAAGCTTGGAGGCGACGGTCCAGCGGATCGGGGCGAAGATCGTGGACCAAGTTCGCATCGACACGACGCACTTCGTCTGCACCGAAGGCCGGGGGGCGGCATGGGAGAAGGCGATGGAGATGAACGTGCCGGTCGTGGTACCGGACTGGGTCAAGGGTTGCGAAAGGGAAGGGAGGATCGTGGGCGTAAGAGGTTATTATCTGAATGCGGACCCGAGGTTGAGGCAGGTCGGCCCCGGGATGGCTTCACAGCAACAACAGCAGCAAGGCCACGCCAATGGGGCTAGAGGAAGCGTGAGCTCTCAGGGCCCGGTGGTAAGCCCACGAACCGAGATCACCCCGCCAACGCCAGAACGGGAAAGAGAGACGAAGAGGCATGAGGAAGAGAAAGAAGATGAAACTCCGCCACCGCCGCCGCCTAAAGAGAGCTCGGACGGTTCGGAACGAACTCCCGTTGCCAAAGAGGATGCGAGCGAAGCCGAGGAACCAACAGAGGATAAGAGCGAGGAAGCGCCAGAGGAGGACAAGGAGTATGGAGGCAACGGGGAGGAGTCGAACGGTTCGGAGACGGAGCTCCCCATAATAGAGAAAGAGACGGAAGCTCGTACCCCGGATGATGATCCAAGCAAGATGGAGGATATTGACCTCTGACCCTGGGGGTAGGGAGTGGAGCTGAACGAAGCACAGCGCGATCGATGTCTAATACTCGGATTTCCGCACCTGCTCGTTGGCTGACGGATTATCACTGTGACTTTATCGCATGCGAACATATTTTAGATCGTGGCTTCTCTGGGAGCAGGAAACTCGGACAGTTTGACTCCATGATGGTGAAAGAAAGGTTTCCCGCAACACGGTGTTGTCTTTGTGGGCGTCTGTAATCCTCTTTTCTTTGTTTGTCCTCTTACGGTCGCGACCGAAGCTGAAGCGTGGTTTTCTGATGACTTTCTCACTTTCTCGTCAACATTATGGCAAGGAATTGCAAGAGCTCATGGTATTTGCGAGATCCTCATTCCTACAACATCACAATGGACAATTGCTTCTCCTTCACGTGTTATTACAATGTTCAACTCCGATGGAAGTGTTCAGGTATCTCATGATATTATTATTTTGTTGAACCTTCCGCTCTCTATCTACACTGCATCCCTGGTTGCTCACGCTTCACCAGGCTTCCGCTGCCCGCAGAAGAAGCCGAGGCCGTAGTCGTCGGTGGTGAAGGTGATCTTGGCGCCCTTGGGGAAGTAGAAGACGTCGCCGGGGACGGCGTGGACGGTGGTGCCGGCGTCGTCGGCGATGTCGAAGGAGCCCTCGACGATGATCTTCATCTCGTCGTACGTGTACGTGTAGACGAGCGGGGTGCCCTTCTCGAGCCGGTAGAAGCCCGCGGTGATGGGCTTGTCGGGGTTGTCGTCGGCGCTGGTGGTACCATGGTTAGCTTTCTGGAAGTGATCTTCCTCTTTGTTTCTTTCTGGATGTACCTTGTTACGATGTCGCCGAGGAAGGCGTTCTCGTTTGCGATCAGGGGAGGCTTGTAGGTGCTTTGTGCCTTGGGGAAGTGCTTGAGGGCGACGGGGGCCATTGTGCTGATGCTGCTACTTTTGCTGCTGAGAGAAGAAAGGCGAGAGGATAGATGGATGGGCTATTTATATCTGTAATAGGGTTGTTAATCCTGCTCCTCCTATGGGATGGGGACGGTTGGAGGCCCTTTCGAGTGCCTGGTGGGAGTGCATGGTGGTGACTTACTTTCGCGGAGCAGCACTTCTTGTAAGAGGGAATTGGCGTGAGATGTTACTCTATTCGCAAGCGGCATCATGCTCTATTATATACGCTGATGGTTCTGCTTATCGCGCCCGGCGCCTTTAGCAAGCCTCGGATGCATATCTCTCAACAAGGCTACAGTATTGCTCTGCTAAGGTACAGTAGCTGAGGTACTCACATCCTACCCCGCTATGCCCCTCACCGGGGAGAGCTCATCAGGGTCCCCCGAAGGCCGCGGTGACCCGGCGCGGTAACTTAGCGGCGGATTCCCCTGGGGCGGGGGGGGACTCTTTTACCAGATCCAGCAAAAAAAGGATGCCCTGGCACTGGGACAGTGAGGGGGACCCTGACTGATCGCCGGGTAGCCCGGGGAGGGGAAGGACGAGCTCGAGCTGATGACGGGACTCGAGCTTCCAGATTGTGAGCGGGGAAGGGCGGGTTTCCTTATCGTTTCATCCGCTCCTCGGCATCCGTTTATCTCAGTCTGTGGATTCACCTACAGTGAGTGCTGCTGTGTATACCGGACAGGACTATAGTACTTACAGTAGTGAAGGGGACTTGAATCCCGGCGAAAGACTGTGCAGATATGGGACTTGCTTGTCTTTACTCCAATCCACTGTATTCGAATAGATCTACTAGTAGACACTCTGGAGCACGTCAGTCAATGAGAAGGAAGGGTGATGAAGCCCTTGCCGAATCGAGTAAGCATTTCCCTCCCAGGCTGAGTCAGCCATCATCTCCCTCCCTATCCGCCGGACACTCCCATCTCGTTCTCCTCCATACTTATCTTCATCGTCGACTCCCGCCGTGACTGTCAGACATTTCGCTTGCAGTCAGGATGAGCCATACACCTGTTCCAGTTTGCCGTCTCAGATCGTTCGCTGGTGTAGGACCTGCGTTTCCCACTCACTTCTCTTAAGACATACCATTTTCAAGTCGTATACGATGTTCACATGTCCCTTCTCGCAATGTTATTTATCGAAAGAGCACGGCTTCTACTTTCACTGTCAAATGAACTTATGCATCTGTTGTGTTTTATCGTTCAGCAGTTCACGTTGCGAGTTCAAGGTGACGTTGCGACCAGTGTGACCAAACCGCGCCCGTTGTTGTAAGAGAGGACAAAATGGGCAGTGTCGAGTTACGTCTCTTGCCCTGTCACACGGCTCTGTGACGGCGCTAGCCCCAGCCCTACATATATTCTGGCCGGCCATGGGTCTTCGAAGACTTACTGATCACAACAAATTCCCATCGCCGTGGACGGTCGGATTCTCCTTCGATCTGCTCTCGGTTCCCTTCCATCTTATCGTCTACAACCCAGCTTCCTCCAAAACCACAGTATCCGCAAGCTATGGCGCAGGGTCAAGGGCCTTCCAGTGAGATGACTGAGTTTGCACGTCTACACCTCGACAAACGCGGTCTCCAGTTGTGTGCTGTCCCGACCAGCTACTACCCATCTACTCTAGAATTCCGACCCTCGGTGGTCGACGACTTAGAGGGGTTGCAGCTGGCGACAGCGAGTCTAGCGACCGCGAACCGCCGTCCTTTCCCACGGACCTCGGATGCCTCCACGGAAACCTCCCTAGAGTGTTTTCTTTACTCTTTTATGGCGGATCATGTCTGTCGTTTGCGAACCGATGCTGAGCTATCAGCTTCTAGGAGTCTCGACCGCACCCTACGCGATCAGGTTTGTGCGCAGGTCGACGTGTTTGAGGCTCTCCTGGCTTGGGATGTAGCCGTTTTTAACGGCGCTCTCCAAGACCGCGTCTATGTGGCTTGGGTCGTCGCTCAGGAAGACTTCACCGGCAGTGTGGAGCGCCTCTGCGACCCGCTTGACTCAAACACCCCGTTGGATCGAGTATGCATATTGCTAAACACAAATTGTTTTTCTGGAACCTTGCAGGAGTTTTGGGGCATGGTATTTCACCTACTTGTGCACGCCTTCGAAATCATCTCCTTCGATCTGAAAGGGGAACAATGTACCCTAGCACCTGATCGGTCTGCACATCAGGATCGTTTCTACCACCTGATGGCAGTATGCAAAATATCCCTGAGAGACGCAGTGCAACTCCTTGACGAAGACAAGCCCTCCGTGGACAAGCTCCTAGCGGAGTTCTGGGAGGCTTACGGGGATGGAGACTCTGAAGATGTCGTCAAATCTCCAGTTGACCGTTCCATACCCGATACGGAAGGCGCCAAAAAGACGAATGAAGAACCAACATCTGTACAACCGCAAACTCTTTTCGAGCCCATTGTCCCGCCTCAGCCTCTCGGACTTTTAAGAAGCCCAAATACTGATACCAAAGACTCACGGAACGCCCCTCAAAACGTTCCCACTCAGCCCTCAACAAAGCTGATAAATATCGATGATGATGAGGCTGGAGGAGCTGTGGGTGGTACAGTGCGCGAGTACAATCGGCTACCTGGTCAACTGACTGATCTCCTGACTCCAACTTCACCTGTGAAGACCGCACGGAACCCAGGCTTGCAGAGGCCTTTGAGTCCCATCAGAGGGCATTCGGAGTTCCACGGGAATATCGAGTATTTCTACCCGGACGACGAGGAGGAGGAATCGTTCGTGTCGGGATGGAAAAATCCAAGCACCTTGACCAGGTATGGCCATGCCACCGAAGCGCTCAGTCTACAGCAACAGCACAACGGCCAGCCTCGTCGAGAAGAGACTAAAGCTGTAGCAGGCTCTGATCGGGCTTTCCAATCGGCTGGTCATTCAGTCGACATGGTAGAACTCCACAACGAAGTCACCGCGAGTCGCGATTTTGCCTTAGGGGAAATCCAAGATGCTCAAACTCGCACGCATCTCGTCCCGGGGTTAGACGACAGTGATGCAGTTCCCGTGATCGGTCTTGCGCCCGATCAGAGTCATGGGCAGCCCGCTGGATTGAGGTGGCGTGTGATGGGGCTTCCTCCGAGCCCCTACGCTCACCACATCCCTCTGGCACAGGTTCCATTGAGTTCCGAGGAGAAAGAGATGTTGGTAGCTTGCGTCCAGGAGAGCACGGAGGCGGCCTACGATCTTATTGCGACTGTTTCGGATCGAGACACCGAGCTAATGTGCGAGCTGGAGAAGGTCTATCAGGCTGGACTAGAGGGGAACAATGGTATGAATGGGGAGCACGACTCGACATCTGCTTCTAAGGGACATGTCGTCCGTGCCCAGAGTCCGATCACACATCTAGAGCTCTCAAAAGGACGGAAGGATTGTTCTGGGTCACGGGTACAGCACGGTGCGGTTGCGACAACAGAAGAGGGTCCGCAGCCGAATGAGCCCGAAGGGATCGTTACCGAATTCCGGAAGCTGATGCGCGAGCTGGGCGGGGTGAATGCTGCTCTGCCTTGGCTGCTGTCTCTGCTCGTTATCCGCATGGTCCTCGAGGCTGTTGGTCTCCATACTTCTTAGACGTACTTTGAATGGAAGTCTTGGGAGTTTATGGATGAGAAGGAGATCTTCGCGTCCACAGAGGACACTCTTACCACGATCATCGGTCCGTATGTAGTAGGTATACAGAGTCACTATACAGAGTCGTCACCGTAGAAACTCTACTGCCATAGTTGCTAAGAAGTGTATAATAGCAGCAATCCATCTCTCCATACAGTTTACAATTCGCACAACGTGATACATTGTCCCTTTTCCCCAGAAACTACACGCTCATGATAGCCTTCCCAGTCGGCTTCACCACCTTATGGGATGATGAGCGAGAGAGAGGCAGTGGGGATCCGGCCATAGTTCGGCCACGCTATAGGGGTGGGGTGGGTGGGTGGAGTAATGGACGATAGAAATCAACAAACACAATCACCTATTCACTAGTATACAAACAACAATGCAACATGAACGCTTTGTGTCTAACCAATCCGATGGCACACATCTCCTCACAATTGGGGCGTGTAGTAAGTTTCACTCACACAGGAATTGAGTATTCCCTTGTCCGTCTGAGACTGACTCTCTTCTTCTTCATCAGGCTCAGTGGTAGAGCGCCCGCTTTGCATGCGGGAGGTCCAGGATTCGATCTCCTGCCCGTCCAGTCCTCTCTTTTTTTTTTGTCTCTCTCTCAACCTCTTGTAGAGGTTGATTTTTTTCTCGATCGACGGTTCTTCCCTCTTGTCTTGGTCGTGCGACAGTATGTTTGTGGGTTTTCTTGTCGTCCTTTCCATTGCATTTTTTGTCTCTTCGTTTTTTTTTCTCTCTTTCTTTTTGGTTAAGAGTTTTTTCTTTCTGTGCTGTCAGCTTCAATTGAGAGATCAAGTCAATAAGTAAGTGAGTGAGTGTTTCGAGAGTAGAGCCCAACTGCCATCTTCCTCTCACTTCTTACTTCAAGGAAATCAAAGAAAACTGGACGTTATAGATAGAAGGCAGGTTAATCGTTTCTCAGTGAGCACACGAGTTAGCTCTCTAGCTCAGGTTGACACTGCGATGTGAAACCTCTTCCAGGCTGTGTGTGTATGAACAAGTCGCTTTCATGCGCCGATATAATGTGAATTGGAGTCTGCTAGGCCAGGCCGTCATGGTTGCTGTTTACGTGAAGTGCCGACGAGGCCATATACGATCCTACTTCACAGTCGCATGGTTTCACGGTCTGGTCGCTCGCCACATGGGTGCGTATCTAATTTCACCGCGACACCGCCTTTTTGGATTCTTACATACATGGCTACCTAAGCATATAAAAGGCCATCGAAACATCATTTTCGGGGAAATCAACAGAACACATCATTCCTTTTGCGGATCTCTTTTTCTTGAAGTTAAAAGGGAAGTGCCTACTCACGTTTTAGTTCTTTGTTTACGCAAAGCGAGATGGCGGTGCTTTCCACGCTCCGGCCTGTGGTCGAACCCTTGTGGTTTGGCATCGGCGCCGCCACGACCATCGCCTGCGATGCGCTGTTCGTCACGAGCCTTCTCCTCGTCGCCGAGGCGGCGGGACAGAGACTGGGGTGGTATACGCCTGCGGAGCACGAGAACGAGACCGAGGACGCGCACGCGGCTGGCGATGGCGGCAGAGTCGGTAAGCAAACCTGGGAGAGGCGGGTGAAGGCTTGGTTGGAGGAGCAACAGCAGCAGCAGGAGGAAGCCCTGACGGGTGTCGCGGATGCAGATGGTTCGGAAGAGGATGCTGGCTCTGAACAGCAGCACTGCGAGGGTGAAGAAGAGCAGAAAGAACAGCAGGAGCAGCCGGAGGCGACGAAAGAGCACCACGAAGCAGAATCCGACCGGGAGCAAGTGCATCAGGAACAGCCCAAGCTGCAGCAGGAGACCGAGGAGCATTCCGAACGGAAGCAGGACCATCATGAGGAACCTGAACGGAAGGAAACGGCGGCTTCTACGGCGGGCGACCCTCTGTCCTACGCCGAGATGGTCCGGAAGCGGATCGCCCATCGGCGACAGCGGGAGGCGAGGCAGATGGAGCTGGCGGAGCTGGCAAGCGCGATGGCCGCCGCCTCCGGACCCGACAGCGGCCTCTTCACGAGTGCGAGTGCCGGTAAGGCTGCAGGTACACGCGCCGACCTTCCGCATTCGGCAGCCGAGGTGGCGCAGATCCGCGACACCTCATCGCGGGCTGCCCCTGCCGATGAGGGTAATTACAACGATGGACGGAAGTAAACAATCGTGCGTCATCCTGCCAGCATCGACGAGCCAACCCTTTCCTTGGGGTTTCGTCGGTATAAATAAGGTAGGACAGCTCACCACCATCCATTCTTCCCCCCTTCCGTCGCCTTGCTTTCCCTCTCGGACTCGACTGGACAATAGTATTACCCCGGCCTTTCGCCCAGCTGGAAACTCACATACTTGCCCAACCACCAGGCTCTAATCGACTATGCTTGAATAGGGCGACAGGACGAATGTCGACTCCTCTCCAGCTGTCCGTCGTTGTTCATCCGTCGTTCGTATCAGTCGCCGGTTCTGGTCTGTCTCGACTTCATTCGCTCCACGTTTAAGTCGGGTCATGCTTGCGTGGCAGGCTGGTGACTTTTGAGTATGCTCTCCAACTGAAGTAAGGCATCTCTTTTCTACCACACGTAGTGAGTAATCCATGAAAGTTCTTTGTTTTCCTCTTGTTGGATATTCTTTCTGTGCGTACTGTCTGAAGATGGAACGTCGCTTTGTCCCGATCAGGTGAAACCGGCATTCTTCCAGCGCATCAAGCTGGGCGATTTTTTCTTCTCATTCTCCTCTCCTTTTTCCCTTCCTTAACTTCACGTTGCTTCATTCCTTTCTGAAGAACACCGTGTATCTGTATACCTATATATCCTTCTCATTCCTCCCGACACCATCTTCATTTCCATTCCTTGAGCAACAAGTCGAACATGGATCACAACTATCTCGAAGCCGCGAGCCCATCGTGGACTGCACCCCTCCGCGCCATGTGCGTCCTGTGCGGCTCGGGGATTCTCATGCTCGCCTTACTTGAGGTCCTCATCAGCCTCGTCTTTTCCACATTCCACATGCGGGAACGGCAGTATGGCGGGCCGAGGCATCCCTTTCTGAACTTGAACCTAGGGTACGTCCGATTTTCGGATGCGCGCGCGATTCATCCGGATACTTACACTATGCGAAGGGGCACTCCTTTACCGCGGACCCCCCCGTCCTGACTGAAACGCCCTTACTTTCATACGGACATTCGAGACCTGCCCGGTCAGCCCAGGTTAGTACTGTTCCAGTCCATGTTGGCCTCCCCAGCATGATGTGACTCTCGATGGTCCTCGGACTTCTGAAATGACGGTTTTTAGGCTGGCGGATGCCGTCGTGCGTGTGCGCGCTAGCGCCGGCTGCTCTCACATGCCCGGGGGTCATTTTCTCTATCCTTCTCATCACGAAAGCAGTGCGGTACGGTTTACCTTATGTCGGACTCCCCCGCTGCCTGACTTCCACTCAGTCGTCAAGCAATTCCTTCCACCGGCCAACCTCCCTAACCTCGACGTAAGCTTCACTCACAAAGACCTGCAGAAAAGTATGGCGAGCCCTTCTACCTACGAGCTTCTTTTCGACAGTCCAGGCTTTCGTATTGCCCTACTAATCTTGACGTGGGCCATGAGCGTTGCTCTCATACTTACGACAGTCATCGTGATTGTAAGGTTCTTGGTGGAAACCTTCCATACCTGCGTGCGGTTAGTCCGCCCCATGAGGTGGTAAGAGGTGAGATTCCGTTCCCACGAACGCTTTTCTGTCACACCTGGTAAACCCATTCATAGGTTAGAACGCACATTATCTATCTCCTACCACCGGACCTGTGCTTTGCTCCTCTTCGCATGAGCAGTTTCGGAGCAGCATATGGTTAGTGACAGAGATAGGAAGTCGTCCACGGTTTCGCGTGAGACAAGAATCGGTGGATCATGGGTTCGAAGGAGTGCTGTCGGTGGTGTTGATATACGGACAAGGTGGTAAACCTTGTATTTTACCGGAGGTATTGATTGAATCCTGGGGAAGAGGAGATTAGTCACGACTCGAATCAGTTTAGACCCGGCTCTCGGAGCCAGCTCCATCCCGACGCGGGTCCACGGAGACACTGAGGTACCCGTGAATATATACCTGGTAGGGGCATAAAGTACACAGAAGCGAATCATTCTTCATTCCGCATTGAATTGGAGATCGTGTTTTAAGATATTCCTCAGTACTACAATTGAATGCATTAGGAGATTTCTTCTATCAACTCCTCAACGCGTCCTTTCTCTCACCATGGAGGGCCCCGAAACGCCTCGTCCGGGGCCAACGATTTTACGAGCAGCGAGTACATGAGTTATCTTCTGAAAGATCATGCCTACTAGTACACCATCTCACAAGCTATAGGCAAGAACGACCATCGTTACATTGCCCGGGCAGAGCTGGGGTTTTATCGCGGCCTCATCCTCGCGGCGGAATACTCGATCGACGCCAGCACCCTCGCTTTCTCCGCGTCCTCTGACGCGCAAGCATTCTTCTATCCAGCCCTCGCCCGTTGTATCGCCGATCATCCGGCGCTGTCAACAGTTGTCCATGACGCTGGCGGCGGCGCGCCTCAGATAGTCCGCCTGGACGAGGTGGACCTGCGGAAGCACCTCCGGCTGCTCGATCCGGCAACGACGACGACGGATCCGGTGGACGAGACAGCGACGATCAGGCGATCCCTCGTCTACGTGCACGACCTCCCCTGGACCGAGACGGACCGCGTGCCGGCGTGGCGACTGTACGTCCTTCCCCTGCCAGCCCGATCCGACGAAGCCGAAGCGGAACCCGGACCGGGACGCTCGCAGCGCTCGCGCACGCGCTTCCTCGCCATCTTCGACTACTCGCACGCGCTCGGCGACGGCACCACCGGACTCGCCTTCCACCGCAGCTTCCTCGCCGGCCTCCGCCAGCAGCAGCACCGACCCGCGCCTTCCGGTTCGGCGTCGGCGAACCCCGGCGTCATTGTCCCGTCCGCGACGACCCCGCTGGCCCCGCCGCTGGAAGCCGCCGGCGTCTTCCCGATCAGCTGGTCCTACCTGCTCGGCCCGCTGGTCCGGCTCTGGCTGCCGCGGGTCCTGCACCCCTGGCTGATCCCGCGCAACGCGCACATCAGCCCGGACGCGCCGGGCGCCTGGCGCGGCCAGCCGCTCCGCTACGACCCGGACGCCTTCCGCACGGGGCTGGAGTGCGTCCGGGTGGACGGGCCGACGGTGGCGGCGGTGCTGGCGCAGTGCCGCGCCCGCGGCGCCAAGCTGACCGGCTTGCTCGCCCACCTCGTCGCCCGGGCGCTGAGCCAGGCGCTGCTGCTTGCCGAGCAGGAGGACGGCAGTCGTCCCAACTGCACCTGCTTCCTCGGCCAAATCGTCGTCAACCTGCGGCCGCTCCTGACGCGGCCCGACGACGACGGCGGCGTCCCGCTCACCAACGACGACATGGGCAACTACGCCAGCGCGCTGTTCGAAACGTTCCCCTTCTCCTCCTCCACCTCTTCCCGCTCCCTGCCCGCCAACCGCTACGACGAACCCTTCTGGCACGCCGTCCGCCACACGACCGCCGCCCTGGCGGACCGGACCCGCTCCCTCGCCGACCAGCCCGTCGGCCTGCTCCGCTACCTCTCCGACGTGCCCGCCTGGCTCCGTGGCCAGCTGGGCCAGCCGCGCGAGGCCACGTTCGAGATCAGCAACGTCATGGCTTTCGATCCGGATGCTGGCGTGGGAGCGGGAACGGGAGCGGGAAGCGATGTGGGGCTGGAGGGGGATGATGGTGCGCCCCGTCTGCACGTCGCGTATTTCTCGCAGCCGGCGAATGCGCTGGGTGCGCTGCTGAATGTTAATGTGGTTAGCGTGAAGGGTGCGGATGGTGCTCGGGGCGGCGGGGGCCCGCTCGTCCTCACGCTGACCTGGCAGCGTGGCGTCTTGGGGTTGTCGGATGAGGACCGGTTCGTGGGACGGGTGGGCGAGGCGCTGGGGAGGGGGTTGAGGGAGGTTGCGGAACTTTGAAGGTGGGAACGAGAGAGTGCTCTAATGTCTAATGTTCGGTTATAGATATTGTTAAGGAAAGTTGTGATATACTAAATGGAAACGCTTTCTATTTTTCCACCGCGTTGCGCCATTACGATTTCGAACATGGTTGCTTGACTTTGCAGGGGAAGGGGGGTCCAGAAAAAGGAACGACAAGAAAGGAGCCAAGGAAAGAAGAAATCAAGGACATAGAGGGCCGTAGCCGGGTGGGACAGGAACGCAATCCCACCGCCATCCACACCTTGTTTCACAAGCCCACTCCCATCAGTCCAAATGGCCGGACGACCAAGAGCAACGGCAGCGACGGCAGCAGCAGTACGAGCCGTGACGAGTTTATCGAGAGCCTCCTCGCGGGGACGGCGGCGCCGGTGAACACGGGCGGTAGTGAAACGGATGGGGACGACTGTGGGCGCATTCAGACCGTCCTCCCGGCCCTAACCCTAACCCCCCTCTTCCTCCTCCCTCGGCCAAAAAAACCACCCCCTTCCCGTTATTCCCTTCCGTCGGGCGTTGATTACGTTGATGTGGGGTTCGCGGCCTGTGGAGGAAGGCGGGGCGGTGGGGGGAGGAAGAGGGCGCGCATGTTAGCTGGGTTGCGTTCTTGGTTTGCTCTTGTGGAACGCGGGAAGGGAGGGGAGAGAGGAGGGAGGAGATGGAGGGTTTTCTCCTTTCCTTTCCCCTTCTGCGGCTAGAGGAGGGGAAGTGTGGACTTACAGGCGGGACGGTCGTCGTGGAGGTCACAACGACAACGGATGCGCTGGACGCCGGGGCGGTCGAACCGATGACGGTCGTGGTCGAGGTGACGACGACGACGGATGGGCTGGTCGTCGTGGTCGGCGAGACGGTGACGACGGTGGTTGTGGTGCTGGCGGCGACGGTGGCCACAGCCGTCGGGGTTCCGGTCACCGTGACAACGGAGGTCGAGGTCGAGGCGAAGACAGTTTGGGTGACGACGGTGGTCGAGGTGGGCGCGGGGGGAGTAGCGGGAGTCGCGCCGCCTACGGTCGCGGTGGAAGTCGAGGTCGAAGTGTAAACGATTTGAGTAAACACGAAGGTCGAGGTGGGGGGGTCATTGAAGGCGCCCGCGGATGAGGATGAGGACGAGGACGAGGATGAGGATGAAGACAAGGAAGACGAAGAGGAAGTAGAGGTAGCAGGATATGCCGACGACGACGACGACGACGTTGTCGCCAAGTATGTGCTCGAGCTCGTGTAGTAGCTCTTGCTGTAAAAGCCGTTCGGATCCTCCCAGTTGTTGGTGTCTCGGATCACCCTAGCCTTGCGGCCTTTACCATTCGTCGAGCTGGTAGACACAGGCCCCTGTTCACACTTCTTGCCGGCCTCTGCGACCAAGGCGCCGTGGGATTCCCAGTTCTTCTGGTCATCGTGGGCACACCCCTGACAGGTCTTGTATGAGTCCTTGAAGTCGGCTGAGTCGCAGTACTTCTCGAGTTGAGCAAGGTCGGATGCATGGACTGGTAGAAGTGCACAGAAAGCAGTCAGCGGGGAACGGGGTATAGTTCATTCCTCACTCCGCGTGAGCTCAGTGAAAGGGGCTCCCGGGGAGAGCCAAAGTTACTCACGGCAGTGAACGCGGCAGTCGTGAGTGTAAGCAACGTCAGGAGGAAACTGCCCGCGGTAAGCGAAAGCACGCTCGTCGACCACGGCCATAGCGAGCACCGGGGGGAGTATCATCATGAGAGACTTGAAGTAATGCATCGTGAGTGTTGTGGTAGGACGGCCTGCTGTGATTCTTGTGGATCTTGTGGTTGTTGGCGTCGGTGTTGGTGGTTATGAGAGCAGACAGTTGACAGTGTGGCCGTTCCTTATATGCAGGTCAGGTATCCTCTCTTTTAAACACCCTTCGGTGCCCTCTCCGCTCTCTATCGCCGTATATATCGGCGCCGTCGGAAAAAACATTAGCCAAGGATAGGGAAGCCCGAAGGGCATGTTCGTGCGGGTGTTTCGACTGCTGCGGATGCTTTCAGGGGTAAGAATTGTGCCTTGCCTGGAGAACAGAATTGTACGCATTCTGACTCCGTCATTTTCAGGGGACACCTATACATATCCGGTCTCCAACAACCTTCCGTATTCACCTCTGATGGTCGACCTGGATCTAAGCGCGGTAACCCAGGTCCAAGAACGTCCATAGGGTGATAAAGTCTAGCTTGGTCCCTCGCGAGGGCATCCAGGCATTTCGCACAACTCCGCCGGACCAACAGTCGGATTGGACACAATACAGCACTGGGACAGAGAGAAGACACTCCCTTTGAAGGCGACATCGTGGCGCTGCAATGATGCCTATAAACCTTACGGCGCATGCGTGTTGCGGAGTCAAGGAAGAGCGACAGCGACAAGGCTGTGAGGCAGTAAGGCTGCCTCGGCAGACCCACCGGTAGGCTTGCGGTCTTCCCACTTACTGAATCACTCACCGTACAGGATGTGAAAAGAGAACACCCCTCTTCGTCTCGGAAGACATTGACGACCGGATATCCTCCTGAAAGAGCGGAGGACGAGGAGAAGCCCAAACAGAAAGCATACGAACAATCGAAAAAAAAAAAAATGCGGATTACTCCTGTACTATAACCATCCCTGTCTCATTTCCGGGTTTCCTCTCGCTTGGCGTTCCGTTTCTCCACCCATAAGGTGTAGGGCCTCCTTTCTAGCTCGCCGCAACACCAGCACGGGGAAAAAAATTGACCCCCACATGTGGCATGTGAAATCGAACTCATATCGTCACTGGACTTGCCCGGAATCGAACCGGGGACCTCTTCCATGCTAAGGAAGCATTATACCACTAAACCACAAGCCCATTGGTAGATATTGAAGCCGTTGAGGCAGCTGCCGTCGACCGTTGGAGAGTCCAGCAGACGAAAGGGTTTGTCAAGAGCAGCACGCCTCAAACGGCATCGGTCATTTCTCGTTGAGAGGGGGTTGCGAATCCGCTGACGAGCTCTGGCCGTCTGTGACTGCCGGCTGCATTGCGTGATGAAGGGGTGCGATTGATGGGAAGGAGCATGTCCCCCTGCTGATCGAAAACTGAGGCTTTCTGCGCAGTAGTAGGTACTAGGGAAGCCTGGTCTGCTCGGCCCATGGCCCGGGATATAAACCTCCCTATAGAGGAGGGTGGTCGAGTTCCTGCACACCAGGCAGATGGCCGGACGCCCCCGAACAAGGGGAGGGAAAAAATTCTCGATCTTCTTCCGTTCCACCAGTAGTTGCACAACACGAGAGAGGATCGCACGAGCGTTCCGTCGCGCGTTTGTATTCAATGGCCGGCCCCGTCGACGCCTTGGTACGACCGATAGCTCCCCCGTCTTTCGCAAGAGGATCTCGCATCGAATGTGATATATCAATATGTCTCCGCTTCCCCTTTTGACAATGATCCCTCTCCGTCCGCGTTGCTTGCCGGCCTTCTCTCTGCTTCCCATCCCGTCTTGCCCCTGACTTCGATGTGCACTGCGAGATGCCTCGCCGTCTAGCGAAGAGCCTTGAGCAACACGGGTGCTTCTGTTATACATCGCCCACGCTTTGTCACATTATATCGCTAGTGGCTCGTCTCCCATCGTCCAAGCATCTGCTCTCAACCGGCCTGTGTCTTTCCAGCGACCAGCCTCGAGTTACCCAGTCTCCACATGACGGCAAATCCGCCCAAGCACAAGAGGGGAAGGACGTTGCCAAACTCGAAGATCGAAGGGAAGGCGCTCTTTGCTCCCCCGGCTGCAGTACACCCGCCTTGACCTCTTCGAGTATCTTGACAGCTTTCCCCACACTGTCAGTGACCACCCAGCCTTACCGCAAAGCTGCACAGGCTCAACATTCTCGACCAGCCAAGTTCAAGAAACCGGAAAACGAACAGCTCATTTCTCTGCCCCACGGACGCGTGCATGTGGTTATGGCCGTGTTCTAATCCAGGAGAAGAAGAAGGAGCCAAGCAATATGGAGAGTTGAGAGGTGCTGTGCCGGTCTTGTCGATGCCGGGATAGAGCTCGATTCTCGGGTGCGACGAGAGACTGAGTTAGGTGGCGCATCTACGAGGGCAATGTCGGACTGAAGAGTGTCGAGAAAGTATAAAGAGACAGTACCTCCATCGCCGTTGACAGCTGGGACACGATCACTTCTTCCCTCAAGCTTCTGAACACTCCGCTCCTGACACCTACGTTCCGATTAGCCAGCGTCTTCCGCCGGTACTAAGCAGGCTTCCTCGTCCATCAGCGTCTTTCGATCTTCGTTATATTCCACGCGCCTTCTCAAAGTGAGTTTGTCCTGTGTCAGGCGCCTACCTCTCTGTGTTCTGACATGGCATGTAAGCCCTCAACGGCAGCCAGAGATAAATCGCGAGCCACGTTCGCCTTAAAGCATCCGACATTTCCACGAGTTCCGTCCAACGACGCTCAGCATGTGCCAATTCGAGTCCATCCATTACGCCTGTGGCCACGCCGGTCGACGGTTGATCAAGCACTGCCACTTCGCCCGCAACGACCCCAACCATCAGTGCTTTGGAGCGTGGAGCATCAAGCGCGAATGGCAGCAGCCAACTGAGAAGTGCCCGACGTGCACAATGGCCCACTTGCAAGCGGCGTATCAGGCTCAACTGCGCGGTATGGGACGGATGCATTAGAATGCTGATGCGAACCCGCCATTCTCTCTATTATTCCCTCTCTCAAAATGAAGCGTGTTCAGGCGGATGAATGTCTTGATAGGTATCACATGGGGAAGTCGGCGCGTTTGCGAGGGGTGGTTTAGATCGTTGTCGTTCATTTTTTTCTTCTGAAGCAAAGGCCCGATGGCAAGCTGAGAAGGCGAGGGACTACTGAACACGGTGGCCAGTTTCGCGCAGCATCTCTCCTTTTTCGGCTGTAGATTAGAGAAAGAATCATCATCCCATCCCATTGGCACAAATCGGATGCACTGCGGAGGTTGCGAAAGGATGTGACGGCCCAGCAGGTTTCTTGCGGTCTCTTCCACTGTTCCCTCTAGCCGTCCGCGTATCACCGCGCGTGCGGACCTTGACACGGTGCCATACTGCAGACGCACCCCGTAGCTCAGATTGGGATCCTTACTGGAGAAGGAAGACGTTCTTTCGACCGTTCCCTTCCAGAGATCATTGCCGATACATGTCGCGGTGTGTATTCCGTACAACCTCAGGTCGATCAACAACTGCACTGTTGTCGCCAGCCGTTAACACAGAACAACTGTTTCAATTCGGATCAACTCAACTTCCTCTCACTATGAAATTCTCTTCGCCATCGGACCTGATGGTCAGTCACACCATGTTCCAACCTATGGGAGGACTGCCATCTTCTCCAGCGGGGACGCAGATATGCTGTATCCACGGTCAGACGCTGGGCCACCTGAGGACGAAGTGACAGGTCGGTCGTACCGCCGTTATTTGTGTCTTGTGCCCAGGCTTCTCCACTCGTGCACCGTGTCTCGAGACTTGCTCATGGCACGCTCGTGAGGATGAGTTAAATCAAACATCATTGCCACACGATGCATGGCTGTTCATAGTGCATCGCTGAGGGATCAAGTCGCTGTCTTAACATGATCTGGTATTCATACATACCGGTAGCCCGAGGACGCGAGCGAGAGCGGAGTTAATAGGAAGTCCTGCCTGCCAGGCCCCTGGCCGTAGGAATCAAGTCGTGTAGTTAGCCAAATGCAGCTTCGACCTTTGCAAGGGAGGCTGGGCAGTCACCCTCTGACCTGGTGGACGGTACACAAAGCCTGCAAGTTGCACCACATGATGGTTGTCCGTCGGAGACCGCCGCGAAACCACTGCCGCAGAAGCTAGCAAAACCTGCCTGCCGATCTCTCCATACAGCTCTTGATCAGCCTGGGTACTCCTGTTGACCAATACTTTCAGACGATTAGATGAAGCGTGGAAAGAGGCTCACACAGCCAAGGGCGGAGAAAGGATGGCAAGAAGTCGATGGTGGGTACTAAGAGACATGAGTACTGAACCCACGACTCCCAGCTTTGCAAGACTATGTTTCTGAGCCCTGCGACGGTAATCGCGGCTCTTCCCTTCATGAGATTACACATCTTTCCCCAGAGCTGTACGCCAGCGAAGAAAAACCTGCGATTGACACAGCGTGATACGTGCGTGACCACCTTATAACATGTGGTCGATTAAAGCTAGCCAAGGAGGGGAGTCAAGTTCACGAAGCACCGAAGGCCAGCGGCAGCCGTTTCGCTGCGCGGTGGCACAAGTAATCCCTTCCACGCTGCCGGCAGGGAACTTCTGTCAGCCAAGTCGACCGTGGCTGTGTATCTTTGATTCACAGCTAGTCTGCTGCGAGGGTTTTCATGATAGGATGCTAAGGAGTCCATTTAGAGGAGTCGTTCGCGCTGTGAGAAACCATACTGCCCTATGAGATCCAATACAACAGTCCCCTGTCTTTGCCAGCTTCACGCTCGTCCGCATCGCGGATTTCAGTGCAGCGGTCCGAGAGCCGAGTCTACAGCGATGATTGAAAGGTACTTTTGCCACTCTTCCATGAAATCGCAGGATGCTTCGCACTTCGCCCAGTCCACCAGACTTCAGCTCGGACGTCTTGCGTTCTTCCTTCTTCTACAACCTACTTTTCTTTCCATGAAGTCAACCCAGATTGGTTGCACCTTCAACGATTCCGACGATATTGTATCGCTTGCTGAAGAACGTGAACCAATCGTTCAGGACTTTCTTGTCTTTGTCCGGCAGATCTTCCCACTCTGGTCGGCAATCTTCTGGCTTCAGGCTGCTTTGGGCAAGCGCTCTGGAGGCATCACGGCCAGTGAACACTGCCGATTCAGAGTAGATTAGCCATACGTATGACAGAAGTAGACAAAAAAAGAACCGAAGTGGCCGTAACCTACCCTTATAATTGCCCTTGGGACCGTAAGCTTCGTTGCCACTGACATCGAAGACGCGTCCCTGTCCATTCAGCAATAGGATGTGCCGAGTCAGCCCGCTGTACCCTGCATGGGGAGCCTTTTTTCCGGTGTGGTAGAATGCACGATGCACTTAGCAGCGGTAGCTGCATCATACATGGCATGCAGAGGCAGGCATCGGGGTGCAGGCAGCATTTGGAGGTTGTACCTTGATCGCAACATATGTCGGATATCCTTCATGTGTTCCTAATGATAGAGACAAGGCAGTTAACACATGATGCCTGGGACTCGCAGCATCCAGGGTATTCAGACTTACCGTCGCATTTGGCTAGATAGTCGGGACTAATGGGGTCGTCGCGGGGCGGATCGAGCTGAACAGGATTCTTTGGTGCGAAACGCTCCTTGGTCTCCGCCATGTTGGTCGATCTGATCTGGGCTGGACACCTCAGTTGGTACACGCAACGAGGATGTAGCTGACGGGACTTGAGGTTAGGATTGCGGAGCACTGACTATTCGCAGATGAACCCGATCCTCTCGGTCCCTGGATCGGTGGGGTAGACATTGCCCGAGAACCTACCCCGCTTCATCGAGATGTCATGCACGGGTACCAAGGGTGCTAAGAAAAGTAAGGCGTCTTGTTACCGTGGTGACCATCATTTCGCTTAGTAAGCAAATGGGTCTATGAGGTACTAGTAGGTACCTTACCTCAGTTAAACTCAGACGAACGATTATTACGCTAAACCGCATATATATACGCAGCGGCTAGCTAATTAGGGTGATTAATACTATATAAGGAACCCCGATACTAATTAGGATCTAAGAGACTTTAATATCCTTTTATATAGTAGCGCGGACACCTTACTATATAATAATATATATAAACTTCTATAAAATTCAGTGTTATAACTATAATATATTTTATTATTTTATATATATTAATTAATAGCCTAATTAATATATTATATTTTATTAAAATATTAGTCTTACTAGTAAGTTCTATTATTAATAATACGCTAGTTAAAACGTACGCTTTAGAGCTTCTATTTATACTTAATAATATACTATCTAATAATACCCGCTCTATATAACTACTTCTTAAAGATAATTTAAATAACGCGGACGATACTTCTAATAGTATAAATAATATAAATAAAGTAGATATTAAAGACGATAATACTAGGTAAAAGTATTTATTAGTAAATAAAAAGCTTAATATTATTATAAACTTACCTTATTAGTAGTCTATATTATTCCCTAATCTTATATAAGCCTAGATACTATATAATTCTATAAATATTATAATCTAGAAGAGGAAGCGCGTAAAGTATACTAATATAATAAGATATAAGAAGACGCTAGCTCTATTAAATATTATATATATAAATAAGAAATATCGGGCTGCGCTCTTTAGTAACTAGGAGTATAAAATAATAATATTAATAATATAGTAGATATAATAAGGGATAATCTAGTTAAGCTTTAGAAGAAAGAGCTAATATTTACTTAATTTAATTTAACGTAGGCTTTAAGGGACGATATATTTAATAAATTTATAAATAGTATCTAGTATATTATATACTACTCGAATAATAGAGTATATATATATATATTATTATATATCTTAAGTAGACGACGGACGTCTTATCTTAATTATAAGTATACTTAGTTTTACTAAATTATATAACTTTTTAAACTACTTTACGTAGGTACTTAGTCTATACTTCTCCGCCTTTAATATTAAATAGCTCGTCCTCTCCTTACTTAATAGCCTTAGTATTATAAAGAGTTATATAATAATTTAGTAATAGAATATACGCCTCGCTAGAGCTATAAAGGTAGATTATTAATAAGTTATATATATACTACTAGCTAATACTATATAAGAGCTTAGTTTATAGTATAAATTTATAGCTATTCTATATCTATTATAATAACTTTAACTATTACTAGACTACGCGTTATTAAGTAATAGAGGAGACTAGTACCTTCTATTTATATATAATTAAGAAAGTCTTTTACGCGCGAGATATCCTACTTACTAGTCTTATAAAGTTAATAATTAACCGCGAGTACTATATATAACTAATTAATATTTTCCTCGCGCTTAGTAGTCCTATTAGTTTAACTAGTAAATCCGTCTTAAAGTACTTTATTATTAAAGTAATTAAGGCTATATTCCTAATAAAGATAGATATAATCTTTAATAAAGCTAAGTAGTATTATTTATTAATACTAATACTTAACTACTTAGAACTAGTATCTATATATTATATATTACTTAGGCCTATACTAGAGAGTAAGGCTATTATTACTAGTAATTATTATATTATCGTAGATATCTTCTATAATTAACTAAAGGTACTTACTAACTAACTTTATAATAGGCTCTTCCTCCTCTTTAGTAATTAGAAAACCGTATAGCTTATATACTTATATTAGGTAAGTATATTAAGGCTATAGATATAGTAGACCGGCTTAACTAATTACTTCTTATCCTTAGTCTTTAGTATACGCGCTAGGCGTATCTTAATATAATTATAATAGCTTATTTTACTACTATAAATATACCTAGTAACTTTTCTACGCTTTATATATATATAAACTACTTTAGTTAGCGTAATATTCTACTTAAAAAAGTACTTTTCTACTTTATAGAGGAACTTATTATTTATAGCTTCTATATATATATTATAGTAATCTTTATTAATATACTACTACGCGGCTAATGTAATCTTTACTAAAAAGGTAGCTTATTATATATAGTTAGTTTACTTAGTACTACGTACTTCCTTACTCTTATTAATACTATTTAAGAATAGTATATATTATAGATAGCCTAGATACCTTATATATATAAACTACTACTAAGCCTAATAGTAGACCTTATTAGTATAGTATTACTTATATACTACCTAATAGTAAGTTATTTAACTATATTTAATTTATCGCTCTAGTAGATAGTTACTTTATTTTATACTTTACTATTAAAAATAGTAATCTAAGGCTATTATATTATATTATTATACGTAGTTATATCTACTTTACGGGTTTAAGCTCGACGAACTACGTATAAGAAATAATTAGCCTCTAGAAATTAGTTATATTACTATATACTAATTCTATACTCTAGCGTACGATACTTATAAATAGTCTTATTAATAACTATAGTAGTATAGCTACTTTTTATAAGGTTAATTAGATAAATAAACTACTTAATCTTAAATTAAAGGAACTTATATAGTCGCGTAGTAGTAGTATTTATAATATTAACTTCCTTTTTATATATAGTATCTACTTATATAAATATATATATAAATAATATATATTATAGGCTTAAGCGGACGTTTAGTAAGCGTATAAGTATAAAGTATACTATAAAATTAATATTATATAATATTCTTTTCCTAGCTAATACTATACTTACGCGCTCTATACTAGTTAGCTATAAGAAAACTACTATATAATATATATTATATATTATATAAACTAGCGCTAATAGGCTTCCTTTAGTAGTAGCGAGTATTAATAATTACGATAATATATATAATATAAGTAGTAGTATAGAAGATATTAGACTACTTTTATTAATTCTTATTATATATTTATAGCTTTCCGTATATTATAGCCTGTATATCTTTCTTATATAGTCCTTATTTTAATACTATTAACTTTCCTATTATAGTCCTCGTATTTTACTATTATTAATTTTCCTATTTCCTATTATAGTATTTATTATATACTTCTCTTATATAGTCTTATTTATATTTATAGGCTTATAGATAGCGCCTTATATATCCTTAATAACGTCTTATATCTACGTATCCGTAATAACGCCTTATATCTTACTAGTATTCTTATAAATAGTCTTTTTACTAGTATTATTATTAATATCCTCCTTACTAGCATCTTATTTAGCAGCACCCTGTTTAGTAGTACTATATTTAATATTATTCTACTTAGTTATCTTATATATTACCTTACTAGTAAGATACGTACTTATAATTACTACGTACCTAGTTAGAGCTTATAGATTTTCTATAGTAGCTACGTAAAGTTAGCTTATAGCCTACTTAAGTTAATTAAATACAGTTAGGAGTCTTACTATAGCCTTATAATAAGCTTCCGGTAAGAATTATATAATATAATCGCTAAATTTATATTAGGCCTCTTAAAGTAAATTTATTATCCTCTTACTTATATACTTAAAGCTTATACTAGTATCTATAACTAACTTAATATCTACTACTATAGTTATAGTCTAACCGTATATAACTTCTATATATTTAATAATCTTATAAATAGTAGTACGTAACTCGCTATTAAGTATAGCTAAATTAGCGTAGATTAATATATTCCTCTTCTTAATTACCTCGACTTAATATATTAGCTCTATTATATATATATAAATAGTATTTATATCTCCGCTATATCTAGTAATATCTGCAGCTACTTCTACGTAATATACCTACTCTATAGCCTAAGTAAGTTATTTAATAAACTTCCTATTAGCTAGTATATTTAGGGGCTTTTTAAATAACCTTAGGAGTATATTATTAACGCGTACAGCCTCCGTATTTATATCTTATATAAGCGTAATATTAAGTAGGGCCGTATTATAAGTATTAATAATATATAAAACTAAGTTTACTTTTATATAAACTTACTTAGCTATCGAGCGTACCTAGTTAATATTAATATTTACTTAAGTAAGCTGCTTTTTAATCTATCCCTAATATATCTCCTAATTATCTAGCTTTATAAGGATTATTTCGGAAAGCTTCCTAACTTTTATAATAATATTAATATAGTCTTTATCTAGATATAACGTACTACTTAATATCTTAGGGCTAGGATTAGTTTATTTAGGTATAGGTATAGGTATAGGCGTAAATATATTTATAAATACTTCTTATATATTTATAAATACTCCCTACTTATACTTAATACGCTACTTTTTTTTCTTTTAAGTAAGTATATTAGGTACTAATCTCTTCTTAATAGCGGGTATAGGGGCTAATAATAATATAAGTATAATAGCTATCCTTATCCTTTTACTCTTTATAAGTATAATTAATATAATTAATACTAATAATATAGTTACTACGAGCTTCTCAGCCTTTATTAACGCTATAGACGCAGATATAAACGCCTATATATTAGCGACTTTATTAATTTTCTAGTAGTTTATATAACTATTACGCGCGGAGACTTAATATCTTAAATAGGTTTTCTTTAACTAAACGCCGGCCTAATAGAGATTACTATAGTATATATAATAGGGATATTCTTTATTATAATATAACTAGTAGGAGATAGGGTAATTTATTCTATATATACCCTTAATATACTAGTAGTACGTTAGGCGCGTTTTCTATTATTTAAAAAGACTATCTTATTTCTTACTTACCTCGCGGAGATAGTTATAGGCGTAGTTAATAGGCGGCTTTAATATAAGAATACTTAATAGCTTATAGGAATCTATTTTAAGCGGCTCTAACTTCTTAATAATATTATTACTACTCTTCTTATTATTCTTAACTAACTTATATACTACTTATATAATAGTAGTATCCTTAGCTAGTATAGCCTTACTACGCTTTTTAGAGGGTATATTATAACTAGTTAGTATATACTATTAATAAATTAACTAATATCGACGTATATATTATTACTAATAAATAGTATATATAAGATATCTACTATACTATTAATACTAAACTACTTTAGTTATATTAATATTAAATTTACTATAATTAATACTTAATTAGGACTGCGGCTTTACCGGCTAGACTATATACTAAATATATATAAATATTAAACCTAAACTAATAGAAGTAATATAGTAAGTAACTAGGAAGATATTTATATATATATTAACGTTATATAGTAATAAAAGGCGTTATAGGAGGTAGGATAGTAAAGGAGAGTTAATTAACTAGTAATAGCGGAGATATATAATATAATATAGGATAGTATAGTATAAAGTAATAAGAGTATAAAAATACTAGATATTTAATATCTTATATAGCTATTTACCGCTATACTACTTCTACTAACTATATTATTTCTACTAATATTACTTCCTTAACCGCCGCTACTTTATACTATTAGCTAGTATATTAGTAGTACCTAATTAGGAGGGGTTATATTACTAAATATAATAGTATTTAATATAATATTTACTAGCGGTATATAATTATAAGGAGCTATACTACTAAGTATAATTAGTAGAGCTATTTAGTAGGCTACCGCTAGTATAGGTATATTAACCTATATAAATAATATAAGAGGACGCTTTTAAAACTATAGTAGTATAAGAAATAATAGCTAGATAGTCTAGGACGATAATAGTATATATTTATTTAAACTATATAGTATTAGGCCGATCCTTATATAGTCTTCTTAAATATAGCTTTTTTACTATATTAATAAGATAAAGTTATTTAGGTTATTACCTAATACTAATACGTCCTAGCTTAATATATAGCTATATAATAAGTCTCTATTAATAATTTTACTAGATTACTAATATATTTCGTATATTAAGTTATCCGTTACTACTAGCTCGCTATATATAATAAATAGTAAATTATAGAGAGCCTAACTAACTTACTAATAAAACTAGGCCTATATAAATATAAATATACACGCGAGAGACCTAGCTAAATTATTATTATTACGTATATAAGAGGCGCTGTATTTAGTAAGTTTATTATATATATAATAGTTATAATTTAAATAATACCGATCTACCGGAATAAGCTATATTATATTAATATTAGCTTTTACTTCGTAGAAGACGTCTAGCTAAGGCTTATATAAATACTTAGATATATTTATAAATTTATATATTATATCTAGTAACTATTTATATTACTTAATATATAATTAAGCTTATTTACTACTATCTATAGGCCTCTATATATAGAGCCTAAGGCTGATTAATATACTATCTATATTTATTTCTTAGATAAGGGGAAGTATACTGCCTAGTATATTCTCTATACTATTATTAGACGATGCGACCGACGATATATTAAATATATTATTAATTATAATAAGGTTTATTATTAAATATATAAAACTCCCTGTAAGTTTATCCTCTATAATTACTTCTTAGTTAAGCTAACTTAGGTATAATACCTTAAAGGAGTAGATATAACTACCTCGCGTATATTATAGTATTAAATATACTACGCTAACTATATATCTAGCTCTTAAATATAAGGTATACCTCCCTTATTATACTATTTAAATAAGCTACTCTCTTCTACCGCTACTAGGTTATTATAGCGCTAGGCGAATATATAATACTAAACTATACTACTTAAGAGATATCTAGGATATTAGCTCTATTAGCTAAGATATTAAAATAAATAAAGATATAAATAGAATAGCTTAACTTAAACTCTATATAAATATATAACTTATTATTTTTAGCGTATATTAAATAAAGCTCCTATATAGCGATAGTAGCCTATTAGGTTATATATTTATATAGTATAAGCTATTACTATAATACTAATATATACTCTTTTCCTTTATACTTATTATTAATAAAGATAATTATCTTATTAATTAAAAGTAGCGTAGGTATATATCGCGGCTATACGTCTAGATTATAGTTAATAGACGTAGTTTCGAGGATAAATAATACTACTTCGAACTAATAAGGCCCTCTATAATATATATAATTATAGATAATTACTAAGTTTAGTTAATTAATTATTATCCGTATTAACTATATATCCTAATTAAATCTAGTAAGAGTATATATATTCTAGCGCGTAACTTTATTAAGCGTTACTATATAAGCGAACTATAAAATAGAGCCTAGGATATTATATAGCTTATATAGTTAAATATATTTATATTAGAAGGAAGTACCCTAGATATATATAAAGTATACTTCGTCTATAATAATATAACTAATATATACGCGGAAGATAGGATTACGAAGAATTATATAAAACTTTATACTTATAATTTACTTAGAGGATACTAAGATATATATATACCGGCCCTATAGAATATCCGTAGAGATGCTATTAAATATAGTCTACTTAGTAATAAGTATAGACTTTATATTAGGGAGGCGCTTAGTACTTATTATCTAGTCCTTATCTATTATATTTAATAGAAGAATTACTAGTATAATACTACTACGTACTAAGAGTAATATACTTTATAGTATTATACTTTTCTTAAAGCCGGTATATATAACTAGAAATAAGTCTTTATATTAGAAAACTAACTATTATAATATATCTAGCTACTCCGGTCGAGGTTTATATATATTTAACTTTATAAGTATCTTATAAATAGCCTCTTTTATATTATATTATTACTATTAGACGTGTTAAGAACCGCCTATTAAGTAACCTATAGCTTATATTATTATATATTATAAAAAGTCGCCTTATAGCTCTTATTACGTAACTATAATATATTTAGTATATCTTTAGTAACCCTTCTACTATATCTTCGTCGCTTTAAATAATATTAACCTTATTATAAGTATATTTAGTAGTATAAAAGGCGGTTACTAATCGGGCTATATAAATATTAATAATATATAATATACGTAATTTTATAGTATAGAGCTATTAAGCGAGGGTAGATAAGACGACCTATATATATATATTTATTAGTATTTATATAGTAGTTATATATATAAGGCGTATAAAAGGCTAGAATTAAGCTATAGAATCCGTACTATTATATAAACTTAAAATTACCTTTAAAGAATAGCCCCCTTATAAGTAATAGCGTAGGCGGGGATCTATTTAAATTATTAGATAGAGTATACTTATATCTTAAAGGTATTAACTTTTAATAATATATAGTATAATACTAGTAATATAGTAATATAATTAAGGTATATAAATCGACTTTTTAGAAGGAGTATATTATATAATAAGGCGCTAAAAGATCTTAGATTAACTTACGATATCCGTATTAATACGCGGAGCGGTTTAAGATTTATCTAATAAGTTAGTCTGAGCTCGCTGAGGTAAGTAAGTACCTTAGGTAGGTAATATTCCGGCAGACAGCTACCTATTTGCTCTATCTATAGCTTTTCTAATAGCAAAGTATCTAACAATGCTCCATCCTTTGTATATACAATGATTACAGAAACTAACATTTCAGCTTTAGAAGCCTTCCTGTCTGATTTTCCGCTTCTTTGTTGACCTTGACAGGCCGCCGACCTTCTGCCTTGCCCCAAACGGTCCCCGTTCCACCTGACTTGCTATTGGCATGCCTCCAGAGCCAGCTTGACTCTGCGAAGACATGAACCCTGACCCACCGACTTGGCTGCTCAAAAGACCGGGGCCAGAGCCCAGCCGATGTAGTCCGGTAAGTGTTCTGACCACAGGACCAGGTGAGCTTCTTGGATGCTCCAGGGTCTGCAGTAGTGCAGGGACGCTCTGCGATGCTGCCATGGCCGCGGCCGCCGTTTCACGTCGCTGGCGTTTTAACAGCTTATCAACCTTTCGCTGCATCCGTCTTCGCTCCTTGTCTGTCAAGCCTTCGCCTTCCGTATCAGAGGCTGCCTGGAGTGCTCGGCGGGTAGTGTCCCAGTCATAGTCCTCGGGATCAGCACCGAGTTCCCAATGCGCGAGGATATGCGTGAGACTACGAGTCATCGGTTGAGGTGTATTCGTGATTGAAAGGTGCTGACGAAGGCGAGATATAACACCGCTCAGCCCTGAGGTATTAGAGAAGTATGAAACGCTGGATATGACCGAAGGAGTTGCTGAAGCAGGCGGCGTGGCTAAAGGAGTGGGCAGCGGCGTTCCATGAGCGGATTGAGAAGCGCTTCGCAACTTGCCGCCAAGAAACTCTATCGTGTTGGAAGCCGAGGGACCAAAGGAGGAAATAGTAAGATTCTCTCCTCCGACACCGACTGGCAGCCCAATTGCACGCGCAGGATCTCTTTCGTCACCATCAGCATCCACCGGAGGCACTTGATATCGTATGCGAAGGCTCGAGAAACATGCCTCGGTGGCTATTCTTCGAGCGACCTTCTCTTTCGTTAAACGTAGCCGACCGGGTATTCCATCTCCCAGGGGCGAGATGAAGCATTCGACGAGCATTTCCCAGGTAGAAGTGACAGAAAACTTTCCACTATTTCCTATCTTGAGAAAGGTAGGCGAGGCTATAGGCGCAATTTCAAGTCCAGGCTCTTCGGCAACGGCAGGTGGAGCGGAAAACCGAGCGAGCTCTTGGAAAATAACCTCAGCGTATTCAGGGTCCGGTACGTTAAAACTTGGAGCCGAAAGGCTGAGTCTGTACATTATTAGCTAAGGACATCCACAGTCAGATGGGCAACACTTACAGACTATGGAAAGGCTTTTCCAGCATGCTCAAGCCTTCTACCATCGCGGACTTTATCTCTCCCAAAACATCCGCAAGGTCCAACTGCTCACCGCACATCTCCAAAAGCTGATTATAGACCAATTCATTGGGGACTGTCCAGACCTCCAATGACTTCTCGTCCGTCGGATCGGTAGTGCGAAGTAGTTGTTCCCTTCGGTGGCTTGCTAACTTCTGCCGTCGTTGATTGACAATATTAGACAATACTGTGGCTTTCCCACCCTTCTCCCCATAATCGTCAACGACAAACCGGAAGTCCAAGGGACGTCTCAGCGTGGGCCCTTTCAACCGTTTGTTCCAGACCAGGGGCTCAACCGGCTTTGCACTAGCATCCTCAGTTTGTGAGTGCAGCACATACTCAACCATACTTCTGTCCGCAAGCATAACGGTAACTGAATAAAACTGTACTTGTCGAGACATGTATTCGTAGCCTGGCCCAGAGCCATTCAATGTGTCGCCTTGTTGATACTGGATAGGCTGTAATGAAAGACTTTGGATATTATTCTGCGTGTAAGGCGCGGAGCCTTCCAACGGCAGGGGCAGCCTGAAGTCGTTCGGGTCTGCCGCGGACACGGAAACCCGTGATGATTCAGGATGCTGGGAGAATCTGAATGTCGTTATGACAGTATTGAGCCGTGAATACAGTAGTACAATCACATCTATAGATCGGAATCAGTCGTAAGCTCTGACTTCGAATGTGAATCAATAGATGGGGAGAAACTTACCATCTTCTTCAGCAACCACACTTAACTGGAGACTGATATCTTCAGCATCCCGAAAGTGCCTCCAAGCTAGTTCTACCTTCGCCCTGGAGGTTGTCTCGGCATCAAGATTGTCCTCTCTTCCCACAATGACTGTATAATAGTACAAGGAGGACGATGTCAGAACAAAAAACCGTTCGGTATGTATCGGGTCCCTCGTAATATCAAGAATCCAATGCGAATTACGGGAGAGGCCCGGCTGTGGACAGTAGAAGACGGTGGGGACTCCGCGGATGTCCAGCAGAGCCAAATGACGCCTCTGACAAACCGCAAGAGTGGTCACATTGCCGACCCAAAGTATACGAGCCCAGCCATCTTCCGGGATGACATCTGCACTCGATATGCCATCTAGACTTGAGGATTGTCCCAAGGGCTTGAGTTCCCCTTCCTTATACAAGTCAGCACCGTATGTTGTTCTTTTCCTGCGTTGGCCCGTAATGTCCCAAACGCTCCAGGCGCCCTGTTCATCTATTATAGCCAGCTGGTTTTGGTACCAAGGGTTGAAAGCTATATGTGCATGAGGCGCTCTTCCGGTTCTTTCCATTGGAATCGTCAAGATCAAGTTGGCGTCAAGGCGCGAAGAGTCCGGGCTTGGGAATGCTTTCGGAGACGCGGCAGTCGGCATACGCCGATACAAGGGTTTGAAGAGAAGTGTTTCCGTCGGCAGCCGAGCGGCAAGTATGCTACCCCGACCTTCAGCGTTACCAAACACTAGTTGCCGAAGTGGCGACCCATTTCTAAAGCAGTGGCTTGCTTCTCCTGCGACTGTAGGTACTCTGAGCCAAAGGCTTCGGTCATTTTCCCAGCCGCGCTGCTCTTCAAAGACCTCTGAAAGCCTCAGGACCTCTCCTGAACGACCACTAGCCATTGCAATCACCGGTCTCCCTTTGCCGCCTTCGTTGTCCATATCTGCCGCTCTCCCCCATGCAAACCGTTCGCCGTGGGTGGGATCATAGATGGACGATGTCCTAATCGCGGCATGGGAGACGCTAACGAGCTGGGGTAGCAAGTGAAGGCCGGGAACGACTTCTGAGCTAGTTCTGGCGATGCGCTGGATTTGTCGTTCGATCTGGTCGCTGCGCACAGTATCGCATGTGATTTCCGTGTCCCCATTATTAGCCCGTCCACTTTCCGAAAGAGCTGTCCTCTTCGGAGCTCCAATTATCCTCAACACACGATGCCGGTTCGGGATGCGGTTGAAGAGCCATTGTTGAGTCTGAGGCTCGTAGATCGCCTGCCCAAAATGACCGTAGTTAAGGTCCTGGCCCGGCAAATCAGTCATTCGGCCGCGGTACAAGCATAAACCAATGGATAGTATGAGACTGCCGGGGCATGTCTAGTCGTGCTATCCGATAACAATCCGCATTTCGTTCCGCACGGCCGCCGTCCACAGGTGAATATTCTCTTTTCGCTGTGCGCACGCTCACTCCGGACAACAGAAAACGATAGCAAACGGGGATCCTGCGGGCTTTGATTTCTTCAGATCTGTCGGAAAGCTTTTCGAGGACCAGTGGGCTGTGATACAGCGAGGATGATGTGTGAACCACCTGAGGTTGCAGCTGCAGAATGGAAGATTGCTACTCCGTAAGAGGTGCGGAAGGGCAGCAGAATCAGAGCTTGGCACCCTTCTACAGCGCACGCTAGTCTAAGAAAGGGCAGATCAAAACAAACCTTCGCGGCAACACTCCCGAACAATTCACTACCCTTCCGCTTCTTCAACAACAGGCAGGAAACATTCACAACACTCATTATCTATCACGAAAGATTACAAGAACCATGGCCACTACTTTTGAATCGTCCCTCGGTCCCAGCGCGTTGCGCCCAGCGCTTTCAACCGATGCGCCCACCATGGCTGATAGCCTGCCGTCGGTCAACTTCGGATTCGATGATTTGCGGTCTCGGATGGCCGCCTTTACGGCACGCTTTGACGAGTTCATTGAGAAAGGGCGCAAGAGGGTGCTGGAAGAGCGCAATCAGTTCCGCGTGAATCTTGCCGAACTTCAAGGTAATCATTATTGATCGCGACGCAGAAGCTCTCCGCTAACTGGGCTGCGCAGAGGACCAGCGTATGCGACGGCGCGACATCGAGATTCTGCACCTGAAAAACAATGCGCATGCGCAAACGGTGCAGAAAGAATCCCAGGAAACGGCAGAGATGCACGCCACCATCGCATCTTTGACGACACAGCGGGACGAGCGTCTAGCCACCCGAGACCTTCTCAAATCGCAGATTGCCGAAATACAGAAGTCGATTGCCGCTCGCCGAGAAGCCCAAGCCAAGCATCGACGTTACCTCGAAGGTCAAGCTCGATTCAACGAGCCGGAGCTCGAATTCTGGGAGACTTACTTGGGATTAAGGATCGAGGGCGCCGGTAAAGAGGATAGGCTCAAGTTTGTTTACGGCGGTATTTGTGAGAGAGACTGGGAACGCGAATGTTGGTTCGAGCTTGACACGAGCGAGAGGGAATACAGGGTAATGGAAATCAAGCCGAAAATTGAAAGAGACGAGGTTGATAGGGTTCTGGATCGTCTCAACGAGAACCGAGACCTGGCAATGTTTTTGAAAGGAATGCGGGATCTCTTCGTGGAAGCGTGTAGGTGATTTTCGGTTGTTTTCTGGCGTCGGGTTGGTTTGGCCACTTTTTGATTCCCTTCACTCGAGTTTTCAAAGCTTATATTATATACCTATCGTTTTGTCCTCATCTTGTAGTACTCCGGTGCGTACTCAAGCAGCCATTCCTTTTCGATTTTAGTAATGTCCCGGATATAAGTCTTGTTCCCCGTATCCATGACTTCGTGGAAGACGACCCAGTTCGCCTTTCGATTCTGCAAAGAGAGTCAGTCAAGTCACTGCAGTGGCCATGAAATACTTACAAACATCAGTGAACTCGGATGTGCATACAAGGTGGTGCCTCCGTCAACTGTCTTAAAGCTTCCGTCTGGTTGCATTACGGCCGCATGCGCAAAATAACCAGCAGTCAAGCATCGCCGTATCTTCTCAGCCGTGTCTATACCACCTGCTCTAGTAATGTCTGGCGCACTCAAGCTTTCGTTGACATCGATACCAAAGCGTTCCAGATACTTGCGCAGCTGATTCCTTACAGACACAGCTCGGCTCAAGCTCTTGAAGTTAAGATAATTATCGCGGCACCATTTAGGATCCTTTTTGCCCTTGGTCACGAAAGCATGGTAAACATTAAGGAGCGTTAGATGATCGCCCTCTTCGGTGGCAAACTTGCGTCTTGCACTCTGCTGAGCATTTTTCTCGCCTTCGTGATGGAACCACACTGAACCCTGAAGGGAGGTCATTGCTGTTATACTCAGAATTTCGCTCAAGACACCGAACGTAGGTGCCGTCAGCAATACCTTTGCCATCATGGGCTCCACGGCGAGCTCGGCCATACGCAGACCAAGTGGACGGGTTAGCTTTGCATAGTCGTCTAAAGCACCAAGGCTATAGAGAAGTTCCAGGCCTCGTACAACCAGTTCATATGGAGGAGGGGTGAAGAACTCCCATTTGGCGATGTTGTCAATACCCAAGGCCTTCAGCTGAAGAATGACGGGGGCAAGGTTGGAACGCTGGATCTCCGGAACAGTGGAATCGGGCAGCCTCTGATACGCATCCTCGGTGTACAAGCGATAGCATTTGCCTGGCTTGGTTCTGCCAGCCCTTCCGGCCCGCTGGGTTGCGGAGGCCTTTGAAACTGGCACTGCCGTCAGTGTCTCAATACCAGTGTTTGGATTGTAGGCGCGAAGCTTTACAAAGCCGCAGTCGATGACAAATGAGACCCCGTCAATGGTCACTGAGGCTTCGGCGATATTGGTGGACAGGATGACCTTGCGAGTATTCTGCGCCGCAGGCTCAAAGACATACATCTGTTGCTCCGTAGACAAACCAGCGTACATCGGAAGAGGTTGAAGGGTTGCCTTGTTGGGATTCCAGGACATCGTCTCATCCGCGATTTTTTGCATTGCTCTCTCGATTTCCTCTCTCCCTGTTAAGAAAACCAGGATATCTCCTTCGGCTTCCTTTTCGTGGATGTCGAGCGCAGTCTGGACTGCCTTGTCAATGTAGTCTTCACAAGGCTGCTTGAGGTAATGGATGTCCACGGGATACATTCTGCCCTCCAGGCTCACAATGCGACTAACATTGCCGCCCATACTTTCTTGGTCCCCACCCTCGACAAAAGCGTCATCAGCGAAGAAGCGAAGAAAAGCTTCAGCATCCAATGTGGCACTGCTGATGATGATTCGAAGCTCCGGGCGCTTTTTCCGGATTTTTTTGAGTAGGCCTAGCAAGATGTCGGTACTGAGAGATCTCTCGTGCGCTTCATCCACCATGATTATGGAGTATTTGGAGAGAAGCGGATCTACAAGGAACTCCCGTAATAGTAATCCGTCAGTGAGGAACTTGATGCGAGTCGCTTCGGACGTCGCATCTTCAAATCGTATCGAATACCCAACCTCTTGACCAACCTTACAGTTCATCTCTTCAGCTACTCTGATGGCAACTGTAGTGGCGGCCACCCGACGAGGCTGCAGATGTCCGTTAGCAGTCCTGGAGATTTTCGCTGCGGACGCGGGTATCGACTAACCCACCTGAGTGATAGCAATCTGTTTTCTTTGAGCGCACCATCCTGCCTGGTCAAGATATTGTGGCAGCTGGGTTGTCTTGCCGCTACCTGTCTGGCCAACAACGATGGTCACTGGATATGTCTCGATCGTGTAAAGCAAAGCTTCTTTGTGCAATGCGATAGGTAGTAGAGCCGGATTCTTGTAAAGGGCCGGGATGAAGGCACCCCCGACATCAGCCTCCCCTTCCGCCATGATCTAGCGCGAGACGCGGGTGTGACTTGACAGATGGCCTGGGTATGCGCAGATACGATCTATTCCGACATCTCGCAGAAAACGCGTGATGAAGAGAGATGTATCGAGCTTCCTCAAATTCAGGTGTTTCTCGTGGTGGTTCGTTACTATGTAACGTTTAAAGGCAGTAGTATGTTATCTTGAAGTAAATTACCGCCGTTTTCCGCGTATCGTACCGTATCAGTCCGGTATCCAATACAAAACGGGTGATACGGTTCGGTGTTTCGTCATCCGCCCTGGACTCCACATGAACCCCCATGCCACCTACCTGACAGGCACGCAGTCAGGAGCTCCCACCAACCCACGCGTGCAGCGAGATTCTGCCTACTTCTGTACGAGTCACTCGACGCTTCCCTGTGCGATTACCACGTATTCTGTACCTGCAACTACCGCACTCAACCATACCTAGTACTTATCATACGTCCACTATGTCGGACAAGCTAACGACGGACAAGCCTGTACGTACCCCGCTGCGGCGGCGTAGCTCCGTTGGAACTTGACATCATGCTCATCAGCCGGCCAAGGTCGCAAATCCGTCAGGAGCAGAATCGCCCACCACAGCGCGAGAACTGGATTTCGACGACGAACAAGATACCATGGCATCCACATCTCCTACAAAGAGAGCGAGCTTCCAAGAGGAGGAAGTGGCTCCTGCGAAGCCACCACGACCCATGAGTCCTCATGCACAAGCAGAAGCCACTCTTATTGAGGCCTTCCCCGACATCGATGCTAAGGTGGTCAAGGCTGTTCTAGTTGCCAGTGGAGGCAAAGTTGAACCAGCATTCAATGCGTTATTGAGTATGCGGATATCATCGCCCTGGAACTGGCAGCGTTGAGCTAACTGCGTCTCGAGGCATGTCCGATCCCACCTTCAAGGCTGAGGAGGTACCTCCGCCACCACCCCCACGGCCATCTGCAACTCAGCACCAGCTCGAGGAGGATGAGCGGTATGCGCGACAACTCGCGGAGCATTATCAGAGCGCTGGAGGGTATGGTTCGCGCGGACGGGGCGAACCTCCACTTCCGCGCCAACGTCAGGCTGGCAGCCTCAAGCCGAACGAATTGTACGACGATCGCGAACATAGCTTCTTCGATGGTAAGTCTAACCCAGCGTACCTAGATGTGATTAGAACTCCGACCTAATGGCTGGAACAGATGATCTCCCGCAAATCAAAGAGAACCTGCGCAAAGGCTTTCTCGAAACACAGTCGACCGTAAACAAATGGATCACGGAACTGAAAAAGAAGATCGACGGTGAAGACGAGGATGGCCCGAGCAACAGCTCACAAGGTCGTCAGAATTTTGGGCCCTCGCAATCGGAGCAACTATATGGGATCCGAAAAAGCGCAGACAACCGACGAAGTGGCGACCGAGACCGGTATGATGCAGACAACCGTGTTCTTGATGATGATTTCGCTCGCCTTGAGATGAGGGATGAGGAGCAGCGTAAGTTTCAATTCGTCCCTCGCTTCCATCCGTGTCATCATAATCGACTAACGCAACCCAGCGCCTCCAAAGCCGCCGCGCACTGCCCGGCCCCTAGCAAATCCAGATCTCTTCAAACCGACTGCTGTTGCCCCTCAAAGCGGCCCTGTCGATGAAGTCGAAGCTTTATATCGTCAACCGACTCCCACGAACCGGCAACCTTCGCCCAGCAACGCAGCTCCAGGGGCAAAGGCCAAGAAATGGCAGCCACTGACATCGGTTGCACCTAACCCGGTCGATGATCATGATCCATTTAGCTTGGGTGACAGCGATGAGGAAGATGTCTCCGCAAAGAAGGATATCAAGGCCGAGGATACGGAGAGACTAAAGAAAGCAGCCGAAAAGAAGAAAGAACAAGGCAAGGTTGCTGAGACCAAGGAGGGGGAGGGAGCAACGCTCAAACCAGCGGAAAGGAGCGGAAGTGTTGGACAAAGAGATAAGGCTGCAGAAGAGCTGCTCACAAAGTCGTAGGCTGTGAGGATTCCCCTTAGTACTTCTCCCATGTATACTCTCCAATGATTTAATAACAGACTTGCCAATGGCTTGAGCATGTATAAGCTGCTTTAATATTGACTCGTAGGCAAATCCGATGCCGCCTACTGGCGTCGACATGCAATGGGACTGTCATTCTGGCCGCTCCTGGATTACCTCAGAATCTTTTCGGGTTCGTTTGGCGGACGGTCTAGCCTAGGAGCATCACAGTTTTCTTCTAAATGCCTGCTGCATGGGTATGAAGTCACGACATTGAACATTTAAGAGCCGTTTTCGGAAGGTCTGCACGGTGTACTACCGGTCTTGGCTCTCGATATCCATCTGGAAGGCGCTGTACTATTACATACTAGTACCTTGATTGCTTCTCTGGCCCTCGCTGCAGGGACCTCAGGAACTCTTCTTAGGGATCTTCCGGTTATACCACGATCGGATCACGACCTCAGCGATTCTCTTTCATTCTTGGTCATATACTATTAACATTAGTCGACACCTTAACAGAACTACGAGACACATCCGACCACGGATAGGGCATAGCGGCAATATAGTTTAGACATGTTTCAGCTGCTACAGGTCCCGCTCGACATCATTTTAAGCGTGCTGGATTTCCTAGAAATGGACAAGCTCAGCAATCGCAATCTCTTACTCTCGTGTCGAGCCTTCCGGGGGATCATCTCGGAGAGGCTCATGTTACGGCACGTAGAGCTCCGCTCCGTCAGCAGCCTTCCGACCCAGCTGCGCGACTTCAACGCCGCCTTGTCCGCCTCCGCGTCCGCGGGCGCGGCTGTACAGACACTGAAGCTATGCAACTGCAACTGCACAATCGACGTTTATGGCCGCCAGCACTATTTCCTCCAAGCCCTCCACGCCATGCCTAACCTTCGTGAACTCTTCATCAACGTGGTCGCGGGCGGGTTCAAAGCGCGGAGCGCATCGCGGATCATGCCGCAGCTGCCGCGCTTAGAGCGCGTAGAGCTCACCGACGAGGACAAGGGTGCGCATACTGAGCTACGTCGGCCACCTGCCTTTTCAAGAGAAGATATGATCTTCTTCATGAGTTTGCCGTTTGTGACGAGCTTCTCCGCCGTTCAGATCAGAACAGGGATTCTCCGTACCCCGACGGGGACATTGCAAGAGGAGCTGTGGACATTGGAGAGACTGCGATTAACCGGCTATGGGAGTTTCAACTTCACCATTTCCATACTGATCTCCTTTTTTGCCGCATGCAAGCGCCTGAGGGAGTTCGAGTGTGACTTCCCATGCGAGAGTGCGGACCAGGGAGCCTTCGCGGGCAAGACGTTTCTAAGGGCGTTTGTCCGGACGCTGAAACTGGTGAAAAGCTCCCTCGTACGATTGCGCATTCATGGGGAGGACATGGACTTTCTCGAGCCACTATCGGCGGATGGGAGCCGTCTGGACGTCAGCGACTTCCCATCGTTGAAGGAGCTGAGAGCGCCGTCGTTTTGCTTCTTCCCTCCCGGCTGCACCTGCGAGGGCCGAGAAGACATGTATGCGTGTTTGCCCCGCTCGTTAGAAATATGCGAGGTTCGTGCACCGACGTCTCGATCCGATTCGAGATGGGACTGACTTCTCTTCCAGATCGCATTTGGCAGGATGACCAGCATCTGGCACCAAGTCATCGACTACGGGGCTCCCATGGACGGGGCATGCATCGCCAGGGTCTTCCAGCAGGACGAGACGGCTTTGTACGGCCCTCATTCCAACTGGCTGTGGGACATTTCCACAAACAAGGCGAGGCTCTACCCGTCCCTGCGGGAGTTCCGTGTCGTCGAGAGTGGAGAGCCCTGTCTTACGTGGCCAACTCCGCGCGCACTCTCTTCGTACTATGACAGTGTCGGTATAAAGCTTTTCGTGCAATTACGCCGGCATCCTCCGACTTTTGTGACTTGCTAACGCTTTGCGCTTCACAGCGCGGTTATTGAAAGAGAGATGAAAAAGGCAATATATGCCTGCGCGCGTGATAAGAGCTCCACGGTGACGTGTGTGTGAGAAGCGTGACCCACTCCATCCTGCATGCAAGATGGCCCGCTACCGTCCGGCACCAGCGATCAAGCCACAGTGGTATGTGCTACGAGATCTCTTGGAAGGGGGCGTATTGGACCGGTGACAAATCGCTGGGCGGAGCACCAGAGCACCATATTGAACGCTGTACCATACTGGCGGTTGTGGTCAACGGTCGAATTCTGGGCAGAAGAAGGTGGTCACAGGCTTCCTGAAGAGGAAGTGATGCTCCGCAAGAAGGGCGGAAAATAAGGTTTTTGGGGACGGGGAGGGTGGGGGCGGAATCCGCTGGTCTTGGCAGCGGAAGCAGCCTCGACGATCTCCCGATAGTGTCTGTGCGCTACCTGCTGAACCAATCAACGTCCGTCGATAGAATGACCCGCACTAAGCTATCCGTATCTTGGCATGCCTGCGCTCGAGCCCCCCAATAAATTGAAGAATGGACCCTGAAAGAAGATGCGTTATGGAGAAGAACTGTGCTTCGCGCATGGGCGGTATCGAGGAGCGAAGGCAGGGAGAGAGGAGAGGAAGAGATGCTCGCATCACATCATTGGATATCTGGTCTCGTCAAAGAGAAAAAAAGGTGAAGGGAGGAATGCTGCCAAGGCGCGACACAGTTTTCTCCAGGGTAAACTGCGGTTTTCTGTGAAGCTTTGGCCCTTCAGCCGACTTGCAAGCACCAGAGAGAGGGAAGGGGGGTCCTCTTGGCGGATGGATGTACAGATCGAGACCAGCCGGTAAGGACAATTCCAGGGTCGGAGGCTTACGTATCCCAGGGATGAGGGTTGGTGGAGACCTGTCTGCAGACAGGAAACGCTCACGGCTGTCTCTCATCGCCTGGGAACGAGATCGACTGGCGCACGATCTTCCCGTTAGCCCATGTCCTCAGCGGACGGTTTCGAGATTTCAAAAAAGGTGGAAGGCAAACAAGCGCAGAGCTAGTAGACTAGCGAATCTGGAGGACCCGCGGTCTAGGCGGACGGGCCTCACCGACTCCCCACGGAGAGACCGCCGGGCCGTGGGTGCGCTCGGTCAGCGGACCGAGTCATTCACCTGCGGGCTCTGGCTCGGTCGGGGGACGGCTGACGAGCCGGCGGCAGGGTTTGCGGCATCGTGCATTGGGTGCCGAGCTGCCCCACGGCCCCTGCAGGAACAGTGCAGGACTTCAGTGATGGACTCGGTACCGGGACCTCCTCCAGAGATTCCACCTTAGTCGGGTATATCGTACCCCTACAGTCCGATCCGGCCACTTTTGTGCGATCCACGCAAGGCCACCACGGTCAAGCAGTTCGATCGATTCCTGGCAGAATTGGGAATCTCTTCCGACCTACTTCTGCTGGATGGAGACGCGTGCGCGCTCCTAGAGGCGATAGTTACAAGATGCGTGGGGACGCACGGTGGAAAAAAGCCACCACAGTACGCCTTGCATTGGCGTGGGCGTTGATACAGTTGAAGGATGATGGAAGAGGCTCGAGCGAGGCTGCGCATTCCTCCCCAACTCAGCAAAAAGGCAAGCCCCAAACACTTGAAGTCCCCAGTGGCGAAGGAAATAGAGTTGCTTCTACCCTTCGCACCGGCCGGGGCTTGGCGCCCTCTACGTAAGCTCGACCACGCCTGTACCTACCGTAGATTTTTCCGCAAGAGGGAAGCTAGCGGCTGTCAGATCTGAAGATCTAGAAGTCGGAGAGATTCCGTATAAAAAGAACGGCGGTGCCCTGCATGGAAAACGCTATCCCAACAGCCCTCGGAACCAAGCGATCGCCAGCCTTGTCCTCCTCAAGAGACCAGGAACCCCTCGAACCCTACCTAGCTTCTCGCTTCCGTCCCTGACGGCCCCAAACTCCGACATGTATCACTCGCAATCCCACTTTAACTTCTCCACCATCATCACCACCCTCTTCTGCTTCCTCTCCTCTTTTCGCGCTTCCGCCCGTCCTCTCGCTGCCGAGAACAGGAGCCAAAGCGATAGCCCGTTCGGTACCCTGGAGATCGACGAGAACGCGGAGAATGTGGGCGTCGGCCGCCGCAGCAGCAGCGTCGACGTGACCACCGCCTACCTCTGGGACGTCACTCAGATCGAGACCACCTCGACCACCGTGGTCAACTTCGCCGTGAACAACAAGGTCAGCCGCATCTACCTTGCCGTCGACCCCACGGTCAGCAACAGCATCTACCAGCGCTTCCTTACGGATTGTCATGCCAAGTCCATCGCCGTCGATGCCCTGATGGGAGACCCGCTCTGGGGCCTGACGGCCTACCGGGGCGACCTCAACACATACCTCACTTGGCTCAGCACCTTCCAAAGCGCCGCGGGCAAGACGACCGCCAAGAAGTTCGATGGTCTCCACATTGACATCGAGCCCTACACCCTCGACCAATGGAGCACCAACCAGACCGACGTCGTCCGCCAGTGGCAGTCCAACACGATGCTCGCCGTGAACAAGGCCAAGGCGCTGGGCATCCCCATCACGGCCTCGCTCCCCTTCTGGCTGAACACCGTGGCGACCGACGACAAGAACGTGACGCTGGACGCCTGGATGTTCCAGAACATCAACACGGCCGCCATCATGGCCTACCGCAACACGGCCGCCGCCATGCTCGACGTGGCCTCCACCGCCATGGCCGCCGCCGCCAGCGCCGGCAAGACGGCCTTCATCGCCGCCGAGACGAACGAGAGCTCGGAGGGGAGCTACATCAGCTTCTACGGCCTCGGCAAGGCCTACTTCAACAAGCAGATCGCCACCGTCCGGTCGACGGGCAAGACCACCGCGGGCTACGCCGGCATCGCCATCCATGACTACACCGGCTTCACCGCCCTGACTTAGAAGGAGTGATGGTTCATGCAGAAGGGTGGCGGAAGCGACGTGGGCTATGCATACTAATAGAGTTGGAGCGACAGATGGATGAAGATAGAGAAGAGAAGACAGAGTCGAGCTGGACTCGCGAGGGAGAGACAGGACAGAAAGAGACGGAAAGAGAGAAATCACAAACTGTACCGGTTCGCAGAGAAAAAAGTACTACATGATACCCGTTTTCTCTTTTTTCCTTCTCTTTTCTTGTTCTTCTGCATGGAAGGGAGTAAGTGGGTGGTATGTACTTCAGCTTCTTGATACAATATACAGACATACACACCTGATGCATCTTATTAACGCTTTTACTGCCTGTTCCATCTCGATTGTTTTCCCTCTTTCCTTATTTTCTTAGCCCTGGTTCAGGACCGAGTTGCCCTGGGGAGGTGGTGATCAAAGCTTTCATGAAGGAGGCCTTCAGGCTTTTCAGGCCGACGGGCATCCAGGTGTCCAGGTGGCAGGGCTTTAAGGCTTTAAGGCTTTAAGACGTTCAGGTGTCGAGGCAATCAGGCCTTCTTCACTATCACCGGCCACCGGAGAAAAAACCAGAAAAAGAAGGCGCGCACGATTGACGCATGCAGGTGCCAAAACCGATGGAATGAAGTGGAGAGACTGCGGCTGAAGAACTCGTCCCCGTCCCTTCTCTGCAGGTCGGTTGCTTCAGCTTCGGTATCTCTGGGTGTTCTTGCTTTCAATTTTCCTTCTCCTGGTCTTTTTCTGGGCCGGGGGGCACCGATTTTGTATGCCGAATACATTGCGTTTCGGAAAGGTTGGTGCTGCGGTTTCAGAATGTCGCTTACTACGGAAGACTGCTGTATTCTATCGCGTGCTCCAGACTGAACATGGGTTCTTCGGTTGTCCTTGCTTCAAGTTGTTGTTGTCTTGTTGTTGTCTTCGGATGAACCGGTTACCTTACGGAGTACTAATGTCAGGGACCGGAACGTTTCATCGCTAACGAGGACCGATCATGGATTTTGATGGGGCTCGCCGCAATGCACGATGGATGGAGGATGATTGATAAGATCCTACAGGATCATATAGTACATACATCCTGAGTAGTACTGTACTATGTAGTAGTTCTATACAATACATACTTGTCAAGTCCGCGACCTGCAGATCCATCTCAGCAGCAGAATCCTCAGGACTTCATCATGGAGATAAGTACTACTCACCTGACCGGACAGGGGCAGTGATTCAGTAGGCGGGACAGACGCAGGGATTCCCAATCCATCACGGCGTCATGTAGAAACTGATGTGAAGACGGGAGGTGGAAATCAGAAGCGAGGATTTCCCTACCCCTCCATACCGTGCCCCCTCCCTCGCGTAGTTGCGCCGAAGGACTTCCGCGGCCATTCTTCAGCTCTCTCTCTCTCTCTCCGGTTCCACCACGCTCCTTGAGGTTTGAATGACTGGGAATCAGTGTATTTCCATGAACTTGCCACCGATTGCCGATGTCGACCATCGGTCCAACAGTCCCTCGAGGCTCATATCGCCGTTTTGAAGGGCGCAGAGAGATCGCACAACACAGCTCCAGAGATACATAATATCCGATTCTTCGAATGTATCATCAGTATTCTTTGGGTTACATGGCTTTCTCGACCATATGGCTAGTGTCCGCATTCGGCCCTTGTTTTCTGTTTCATTTCGGACGGATAGAAGAGGAACAAGGAACAGTGCTCTCCTCCTTGCGAAAGCCGCTTGCTACCTTAGCAACTCTTTATCTCGTTTGCTGCCTCCTTCGATCCGATCTGAGTGATAACCCACCAAGACGTTTACAGGATGGATGATAGCAACGGTAACAGTGAGTCTCTCCCGTCTGCAACTGCAAGCTATCGGTAGCGGCAGCGGTTACCGGGGGTGTGGGATGGCAGCGGCATCGAGAATGTCAGGGTCCAGGGGGCCAATGGCGGGACGGGATGCCAGCCTTGATGCCTGATTGGGCAATTCATCCATGCGACTGTCACGGCTTCCCTGTCCAACGGTTGAACTACCGCCCGTCACAGCGCTTTGCTCCGGCCTGTCCACTTCTCTCCGACCTCAGCTTCCAGCCGGGTCACACCCGTCACCGAGAACGTCGCCGAATGATGCGCCGGGATGCCCTGGCCCCGCCATCACTCATGGAGACGGATGCCCCTCGACCCTTCCATCTCGGATCCCCATTCGCCTCCTCCTCACGCTAGCCGGCGTGACTTGCATTGGACTGTGAGGGGGATGGGCTGGACCGGGAATGCGTCGTGAGGTACATATTGCCTCCCAGGACCCGTGCGTTCACCCGGCGATGTAGGCACAGAGGTGTCTCACTTTTCCTTCCGGTCTTGCTGCAAACTCGAGGCTGTCCTCGAAACATATCCTACCGCAAAGCAGCAGAACATATATCGTCGTCCGCCTCCCGCCGTCATGCCGGGAGGAATTCACCCGCCGCTCGATGTCATCGCCTCCTGGCCGGCGGCGAACTACGTCAACCCTCAGACGCGGGGTTGGGGGCTCGTCGTGCTCGCCTGCGTCCTGGCCGCCGTCACGCTGCTTGCCGTGTCCGCGAGGCTGTGGGCGCGGTTCGTGCTGCAGCACAATTCGGGGCTGGACGACTACTTCATCATCGTGGCTATGGTAAGTAACTCGGGTCAAAGAGGAGAAACACGGCGCTCCCACGTCTGGAAGGAGAAGCAGAAGGAGAAGAGGAAGAGGAAGAAAAAGACGGTTCTCTCCTGCAATTGAAACTCCATCTGACGTCTGTCCACCCATAGATTCCCGTCATCGGCTTTGCCGTGCTCACCTGCCTCGCCTCCCGCCGGTTCGGGTTCGACCGGCACATCTGGGACCTGCATCCGGGCCAGGCCGTGCAGTCGCGGAAGGCCATCTTCGCCATGGAGCTGACCTACATCCCGGCCACGTCCCTGACGAAGATCAGCATCCTCCTCTTCTACCGCCGGCTGGCCGCGAACTCGCTCTCCCGCCCGTTCCTGTACATCGTCTACGCCTCGATCGTCTCCGTGGCCGTCTACATGGTCACCTTCGTCGTCGCCATCTTCTTCACCTGCCGACCCATGGCCGCCATGTGGATGCAGGTCGACCTGACCTGGGCGGCCACGCACGAAGGGCAATATCAATGCCTGGATGAGGAGGCCGCCCTGATGGCGGCCGCCATCATCAGCATCGTCCAAGACTTCCTGGCGTGCGCCCTGCCGACGATGCTCTTCTGGAAGCTGCAGATTCCCTTGCGGCAAAAGGTCCTCCTAAGCTCGATCTTCGCGGTTGGATTCTTGTAAGTCGAGTCGCGACGTCTCTCCTCTACGAATTGCAGCGTGCATGGCTAATCAGGGTCCGCCCGTCGATCTCAGTCTCTGCCTGACCGGCATCTTCCGCCTCCTGGCCATCGACAACCTCTTCACCAAGACGTACGACACCACCTGGGCGGCCGAGTCGGTCTGGGCGTGGACGGCAGTGGAGACGCATCTCGGGGTGGTCTGCGCCAGCGCGCCCGCCCTCAAACCCTTCTTCCGCCGCTACCTCTCCGGCTCGACGGCGTCCGCGTCCGGGTCCGGGTCCGGCCTGAAGCGGAGCGGGTACGCCGCCGGCTACCGCCGCGGCCGGGACGAGGAAGGCCTTCGCGCCGGCGCGCAGGGGAGCAGCTGCTGCAGCCGTGCCCAGGAGGAGCCGGGGTGGAAGGAGGTTGAGTTGGGACGCATCGCGGTTGTGCGGGAGGTCGAGCTGCGGGAGGAGCGGGAGGCGGGGAGGCACATCGGTGTTGCGCGGGGCAGCGGGGAGCTGGAGTCGGAGGGCTGGAGGGCGGGGCCTTCTGGCGGCGAGGTGGAGGCGGAGGCGGAGGCACGGCCGGTGGGGAGTAATAGCAGCCTGGAAGAGCTGCGACCTCGTGATGGGGGCGGCAGTGGTGGTGTTGGTGTTGGTCTTGGACGGTGGATTTAATACCGTTCTCTCTCTCTCTCTTAGTTTCACATCTTAGCCCGAGCTCAGGGTTGTTTCCTTCTGTTTACACTATTTTTTTGGTTCTCGACCACAAGAATTCCCATGTACCACTAACGACATTTCAACTGCGACAACAATTATCTGGCCCTTCCGGCTGGGAAGAGTAAGGTACGATCATGTATAACACAACACACATTTTGACCCCTGGCGTCTCGGCGTGGTGGAGAACGGGGGCACACGGGGGTTGTTGGGCGTACAATGATGAAACGCATACCGCCTTCTCGTGTGTGTGATGCTACATTCAATCGAGGTAAGTATAAAAGATCTAGGCTCATCGAAGAAAATGAAAATCGCCGAAATACTATTTTTCCTACGGGTGGGGGCGCACTTTTCCAGTTAAACTCTATCCTTATCGTTCCTTTCTTCCTTTCTTTCTTTCCGTCTCTCTTCCTTCGGTGGATTTTTTTTTGTTTGGTTCTATTTTCAACGCGCCGATATCGGGTCCCTTTTATAAAAGCGATCACTTACCTACTACTCACTAGGAGATACCTAGGTGACCCCCACGAGTCCCCTAGTATTTGGTGAGGTGACGTCTATTATCTTCAGATATCTTCCGTTGTTATTTTCTTCCAGCCTCCATCCACCCATCTCTCTCTTCCTCCCCAACCACCAACCCAATGCTCCCCGTCGCCATCATCGGCGGCGGCCCCGTCGGCCTCGCCTCCTCGATCCTGCTCTCGCAGCACGGGATCGCGCACGTCGTCTACGAGCGGCACGGCGGCACGTCCATCCACCCGAAAGCCTGCGGCCTCAACCAGCGCACCGCCGAGCTGTTCCGGCAGCTGGGGGTGGAAGCGGAGGTGCTGGCGGCCAGCGCGCCGCCTGCCCGGGCCGGAAGGACGGCGTGGTATACGGCGTTGGGACCGGGCGGGCGGGAGATTTGTGGGAGGGATGCGTGGGGTGGTGGTGGTGGTGGTGGTGGTGGGGCGGAAGTGTATGAGAGGCATAGTCCGTGTGCGTATGTGATTTGTCCGCAGATTCGGTTGGAGCCGATTTTGCAGCGGAGGGCGTTGGGGTTGTGTCCCGGCGTGGTGCGGTATCGGAGGGAGGTGGTCGGGGTGGAGGAGAAGGAGGATCGGGTGGTGTTGAGGGTGCGTAGTCGGAAGGGGGAGAAGGAGGAGGAGGATGGGGAGGAGGAACAGGAGGAGGTTGTGGAGGCGAAGTATGTGCTGGTTGCGGACGGCGGCAGGGGCATCACGGAACAGCTGGGCATCCGGTGGGAAGGCGAGAGGGACATCGTGGACATGATCACGGCGCACCTCCGCGCGCCCCTCCGCCGCCATCACCCGGACCCGCGCAACTTCATCACCTGGTTCGTCAACCCGGAGCTGGGCGGGAGCATCGGGTCCGGTTACCTGTATCACGTCGGGTCGTATGACCAGCGGAAGGAGTCGGAGGCGGAGGCGGAGGCGGAGGCGGAGGCGGAGTCAGAGAAGGAGGAGGAATGGGTATTCGCCTGCGCCATGGGCCCCCACGAGCCCAAGCGACTCGACGAGGACGCCATGCTCGCCCGCTTCCGCCAGAGCGTCACCATCCCGGACTTGCCCGTCGACATCCTCTCGCTAAGCCACTGGTCCGTCAACGCCATCACGGCCGCGCAATACCGCAGCCGCGACGGGCGAGGCCGCGCCTTCCTCGTCGGCGACGCCGCCCACCGCATCCCCCCCTGGGGCGCCCTCGGCCTCAACACCGGCCTGCAAGACGTGCAGAACCTGATCTGGAAGCTGGCGCTCGCCCTCCGCACCGACGACGGCGACGGTGGAGAGCAGCGCTACTCCCGCCTACTGTCAACCTACGACCGCGAACGCCGCCCCATCGGCCGCTGGGTCTGCACCTCCAGCCTGCGGAACCTGCGGCAACACGGCCTCGCCATGGATGCCGCCCTGGGTCTCGACCCCCGCGCACCCGTCGCGGCCAACCGCCGCGCCATGGCCGCGTACTTCGACCCCGCGCACCCGGATCACGTCGCCAAGCGGAACGCCGTCCGCGCCGCGCAGCGGGTTATGGATACTGAGTTCCACGCCCCGGGGGCGGAGTGCGGGTGGTTTTATCCGTCCGTCGGCGCAGCTGACGGCGGTGAGGATGCCCCCTACGATATCCCGGACGTGACGACCTACCACCCGACCTCCCGCCCCGGCCACCATCTCCCGCACGCCTGGCTGCGTCGGCGTTCCGGTTCCGATCCGGGCATCTCCACCCGCGACCTCCCGCCGTCGGATCGGTTGTTGCTCCTTGCGGGCCCGGCGGGAGCTGGTTGGACGGCTGCCGGGGCCGGCGCGCTTGTGCACGTTGTCGTGCTTGGGGTTGGCGATGGGATGTGCGAGGGCGGGTGCGATCCGGAGGAGGTGTGGGCGACGGTGGTTGCGGGGGAGGAGGAGGAGCTGGCGAGGGACGGCGCGGTGCTGGTTAGGCCTGATGGCATTGTTGCCTGGCGCGCACGGTCGTATGATCCTGCGCTGGTGAAGGAGGAGTTCCCGGCGGTGGTGAGGCGGGTGTTGTGTTTGGATGATGCGTAGGGGTCGGTTGGATCTCGTGGCGGGGAGGGAGGGTGGGGAAGAAGAGATACCACGATCACAACGATGAGGACGATTAAGATGGATGATGCGCGGGAACACAAGAGATATATATACGGACTAACTTGTTCTATCACTCGCGTTTCTCATATACAGCTTTATTGTCTCATCATCGTAACCAATCTCACCGACACAACGAGAACGGATCAACCCCCCATTCACCCCGACCACCAACCGCCCTGGCCTCTCAAAGACCTCTCATATGTACAGATACAGATACATCCACAGCTCACCGCCAGGTATTGCTGATCGTTGCGGTGCTCGCGCACGTCGGGACGGTGTAGCTGCGGTTCGGGTCCGATTCCCAGGTGACGGTGCCGTCGCTCGTGACGCGGACGAACTTGTACTCGAACGACGTGCCGGCAGGCAGGCTGACCGTCACGCTCCAGAGCGGGTTGCTGGACGTGTACGCGGACGCGCTCAGGGCCAGCCCGGAGGTTGCGCTCCAGCTGCTGAGCTGGGAGATGGAGCCCGTCAGGCGGATGGTGTCGCCGTAGTTGGTGGTGACGAGCTCATTGAAGGTGACGGCGACGGTGGCGGCGCAGGAGGCGGTCGAGGTGGACGTCTTGGTGGTCGTGGACAGGGTCGTCGCCGTGGCCGTGCCGGTCGCCGTGGAGACGACGAGCGCCTCGGGCCCGCCGCTGGACAGCTGCACGCAGATCTGGCCGTTGCTGTCGGCGGTGTACGAGTTGCCGGTGACCGTGCTGGTCCAGGTGGTGCCGCTGGCCTGCTGGGTGCTGAAGCAGATGGTGCTGCTGTCGGAGCTGCCGCGGTTGGACGTGACGACGATGAGCTTGCCGCTCGCACGGGACCAGGCGTACGCGTTGTCGGTTGTGTACAGGTGAACGTGATCGTTACCGGCGAGGCCACCGGCCGCGGTGCGCGCGGCGGAGAGGGCGGCGATGGTGGTGTAGATGTCCCCCGTGGTGCTGTATCCGCTACGCCAGAGATCCTCGCGGTTCGCCGGGTCCGACGAACCCGAGTAGCCTTGCTCGGTGCCGTAGTAGACGATGGGGATGCCTCTGGCCAGGATCACGTAGGCCAGAGCGTTCTTGAGGAGGGCGTGGTCGCTGGTGTAGCTCAGGAAACGTGGATTGTCGTGGTTGTCGATGAAGTTGCCCAGCAGCGTCGGGTCGGAGAAGGTCGAGCCGACGGAATCGTGGTTGCTGACGAGGTCGGTGAAGGACGCACCCTGCGCGAAGACGCGGATGAGCGGATAGTAGATGGGGTAGTTGAGCAGGCCCGGCATCACCGATTGATAGCCGGCCACGTAGGAGGTGTCGCCGGAGAAGACTTCCCCGATGGCGTAGGTGCCCGCCGCCGACACGAAGCCGGGCCAGTAATCCTTCTCCACGTGCTTGACGGTGTCCACGCGGAGACCGTCGAAGCTGTAGTTGCTGACCAGGCCGTGGACCCAGGTTTGGAAGAGGGACCGGATGGTGCTATCGGTGGTGTCCAGGTCAGGAAGGCCGGAGATCCAGCACGTCTCGATGCTGGACTGGCTGCTGTAGTCAATGTCGCACTGGGTGTGATAGGAGCTCTCCTCGTTCAGGGGAGGCGGGGAGAGGTTGGCGATGCCGCAGGAGCCCATGTGATTGGCGACAACGTCCACCATCACGTACATGCCCTGAATGAGAGTCAGCGGAGGGTTTCGGCTTTGGCTGGTTCGCGTTCAGACACCTTTGCATGGGCGGCCGCAACGAAGTTCTTCAGATCATCCGCACTGCCGTAGTTCGTGTTGACGTTGTAGAGCGCCTTGGCCCAGTAGCCGTGGTAGCCACCGTCGCAGTCTGCGATAAGATTGAGTGATTGCTTCGGAGGCGGGATGGAAAAGGTCGATCGTGCTTACTCTCGACGACGGGGGTGATCCAGATGGAATCGAAGCCCATCCCTTGGATGTAGTCCAGCTTGCTCGACAAGCCGCTCCACGTGCCGCCGCAGTAGTTGCTCAGGTCACTACATGCGGTCGTGGTGGACGGATTGGCGACGCGGTCGGTCAACGCGAAGTAGATGTTGCGGGACCTCCAGTCAGAGTTGCTGGCCGCGAGCAGCTGCAGCGGGTACAGCAGCAGCAAGGCTGAGAGGGCGAGGAAGGATCGCATCCTGACAACGTCTTGAAGTCCACCGAAGAGGCGGTGGATCAGAGGGGGAGGAGAATGGCAAGGGCCAAGAGAGGATGAGGGAGGTGAAGATGGTCCTCAAGGGCGCGGGGACGATCATCTTATAAAAGTCGAAACGGCAGGAACAGGGTGCGCTTGCGAGAGCGGATGCGGCCAGGCAGGAACCTGAGGAGCTAAGATGGACGAGGACGATGGGTGGGTCCGTCCCGTCGCGCTGGTGGAGCCGGATCCAGGCTGGGACGGTGGGTGGGTGGCATAAACATTCCACCTGCCGCATGGAAGAATACTAGTGAGGACGGACTCGACAGATGTTCAGTTAGTAGGACGGACGTGATCTTGATACCTACAGTATTACCCTTGCGTACCGTGCTAAGTTAGTCCACTTGCCAAGCCTCGATGGAACGGAGGGTCAGAAACCAGTTTGGACGGTGAGGATGGAGTAAGTAAGGTAACTCACTAGCCGTTAGGTGAGGTTGTTAGGGGTTGTCCCACACGTCCGCTTCGAGGGGGAGAGAGATGGCCTTGGACCCTCCGGATGGCAGCCACGACGTTCCCATCCAGCGACGCCCGACCGGAGGCGATGCGGAGCGTGAATTGGCGCGGTGGGGAAGGGTGGAAGGGAACAGCCGAGGGCGGGACGGCGGCGATGGCGGGAAATGGGCGGGACTTGAAAGATGGATGGATATCCATCATCTTCTGGCGGTTTGTGCGCGTGAGCCTTCCCCCCTGGCTCTTCCTTCAGGACCACATGCCAAACCCTTCCTCGGGAAGACCAGGGGGGAACATCTGCCCGTAAGGCTGCATCCCGTCGGCATTTTTATGCTTCCCCGCTCTCTCTTTCCCCACCGTGGCCGCGGGTCCCATCGTGCAGTGTGCAGTGTGCAGTGCCCAGTGCCGCGCAGGACAGGCCAGGCCAGGGCAGGAGAGGATCATGATCGGACGGTCTCGACGCAACAGGCTACGGCTACCTCCTCATCACCCGGCACTCACCGCCCCACGGGGAAAGAGGAGGAGGAGGAGCTGGAGAAGAACCTAAGTAAGCCGACCGTGGCTTCGGTGCTGAGTCGGAGGCGCGTGGTGAGGTGGTTCGCCTTCGCACCGCCGTTCGCTCCCTCAGGGCACCTCACAGGCCATAATTACGGAGCGTGCCCTGCTTGTCTCACCATTGAGGTTCTCGGCAGCCGGCCCGTCCCTCTCTCATCGTTAGCCGTCATCCCATCCCATCCATCCCATCCCATCCATTCATTCCATTCTTTCGCTCTCCCGCCGGCCAAGGCTTTCACCACCGAACGCCAAGCCGGGGCGTTGCGACCAAAGAAGCGACAGCTTCCGTGCGGAACCCGCCGTTTCTTCTTCACCCTCTCATTCACTCCTTCCTCTTTGGAGATCTGTCACATGGCCGTGGTCACTGCGCAGTTCATTTGCGGGGGAGGGGTGGTGCCGACATCTGCGTCTTTTTTCGCCTCCGTCTCTGCGTCCCTGGTGATGGAAGGGGAGAAGAGCAAGTAGAAGAGGAAAAGATGGCCGCGTGCGTTCCAGGCCTGGACGAATGGACGGGTTGCTTACTGAATTTATGCGGCTGATATATAGTACTTACAAATGATATGTACAAAGTTCAACAGAATTTATCTCAGTGCTGCCAGGGAAGGTACGTACATAGATGCGGAGAAGAGGAGGGAAGTGAATAGCGGGCTGGTAGGAAGGAGTGTGGAGGATGACCGGTGGGTTGGAGAGCGGGGAGCGGGAGAGGATTCGGAGTACCTACAGTAGGCTGAGGTACCAGGTAAGGTACGAAGTCTTAGGGTCGGTATTGCATGCCTACTATATCCCGGGATGTAGGTACCTTGCAGTATGTACGGTAGTAGTATACTGCGAGGAGGGATGAAGTCACTCCGCGTCTTCTCTCTTCCTCTCTCTATCCTGTCCTATCTTTCTCATGATCCAGTCGTCTTCGGCGAAAAAAGCGCATTGTACCATCTCGCCTGTATGTCCTCTATACATCCGGACTGATTGCGAAGCAACAGAGAAAGGACCTCGGAGAAAGTATGTATGGAGGAGGGTAGAAGCCAACGGGACCAGGGCAGAGTGGAAAGATCCGAACGATTCGTTAAGGTTGTTCATCCTACCCGGCCCCAGTCCAGTCCAATCCAGTCCAGTCCAGCCCAATCCCCTTCCTCCGTGGCTGAGACCGAAGAGAGATTGCCATATCGCAGGTATTACCTTAGGCGCCTAATGGCACGGCTTATAGGTCTTGACGTATGGTTATCTACCTACATACATATGCAGTATACACGGATACTGTATACGATGGATTCACCTACTGGAACAAATTGATCATTCTGTACTGGTCAGCTTAGCGCTGGTCTCAGTTGTGCTGTTTCTGCTGCTGCCGCCGCCACCGGCCACCAAAGCGAGGGGCACATGTCTATCGAGCAGCATCTGCATGTTTCATGAAGAAGCTGAAAAAGAGCGCCCTGAGCTTGCTGCAACCATCTCCTCGCCCTCGCGGACGTCACCTTCCAATCGAAGACCACAGCGTTTCTTGAATACCTTGACCGTTTTTCGTTGGAAGGCAGATTTGTGCGAGTCAGATTTTTCCTTCGTTTGAAACTGGAGTGGGATGGGAAGGGGTGTTTAGAGGGGGATGGATGGAGGCGGAGGGAAGGGCGGAAGAGCTCCGCGTTTGAGGTTCAAGCCACCATCCTCCCTCCCATCTCATTCACCTCACCCGAATCCTTATCACCCCTCCTAGGTACTAAGGCAGCGTTTACTGGTGTCGATTTCTTGGCTGATTTGTACGGTGGGGGGGTCTTCCGGCAGTAGGACCGCTAGGGGGTCCCTCGGCGGGCCCATACTGAGCAGTAGAACCCCTAGGTATTTACTAGCTTGATTTTTACTGCAGAATTTATTAGTAATTATCGATTTCCTATATAGTTAAAGGTCTTCCTAGTATTCTCTTACTCGTACTTCCACCTACCACCGGTACGCCGCCTATAGATATGCCCGATACTACTAATATTAATACTACTAATATTAACTAGCTAGTTAAGTAGCTAGTATCTAAGGAGCTAGTACTTACGCTAGTATTTAATATACCGCCGCTGCCGCCGCCGCTGCTGCCGCTGCTTATATTAATATTAACACCGTTAAAAATACTAGAAAGGAGGGTATAAATACTAGTAACTAAAGTAGTATAGTTAGAGTAGATAACTATCGCTATACTAAACACCTTAATTAAGGCTAAGAAAAAGGTATTAGATACTAATAGTAGCTTTAAAGCTACTAGATAATAAATAGTAATAGAGGCTATTAAGAAGATAATATATTAAGCTATTAGCGAGCGAACTATAAGGAATAAGCTTAATATCTTTAAACTTATATAGAAAGAGTAGATAGTATATACGGAGATATTTAATTAGACGATAAATTTAGAGATAGGTATAATAGAAGTACTAGAGGATATAATAAATAAGTACTTTTATAAGTATTAAAACTATATTATCTTTCGCAACGCTAGATATCCTTATTATAATTAACTTAAGTAGCTTATTAGTAGTAAGTTAGTAATAGGCTCTATAGTAATATTTATTAATAAAGCTATTAGTAGTAATAATAGTAATACTACTATATTTATTAAGTTAATACTAGGCCCTTTATAGATACTAGTTTATAGTATTAAGTACTTACTATTTATATTTATATTATCTCCGTTACTAACGCTAATACTAGGCGCTAAGAATTAATAATATAGAGCTTTAAGAAATATAGTTATTATAAGTAAGAAAGAGCGATTTAAAAGGGCTAAGTAATACTATATAAATAAGAAAGATAAGTAAATAATAAAGTATTTTAAAGAGTTAAATATATCGCTATCTAGAATATTATAGTAGATCTCTTTAATAGAAGAAGCTATTTATACTATTAAACGCGACTTCTTTAGCGGCTTAAACGACGATAAGAAGGAAGCTATCTATATTATATTCTTATTAAATAATAGTAATAATAAGGCCTGTATATTCCTAGTAAGTAGTAATAAACGATAAGTTCTTAGTAGATTAATTATACGCGGAAGACGGCTCTTAGTATAGAAATTAGAAGTTAAAAAGTTTCGCTTAAAACTATCTATTAAGTAATTTTATTTATATACTTAAAAACTACTTAAATACTATATAAAATTACCTATTTAAAGGTTTTCTTATAAGCTCTACTAATATTATTTCTAATACCTTATTTAACTAAGCTAGCCTCGTGTAAGTTCGCTATATAGATACTTTATATCTACTTTATAATACTATTATATTAAGTTATTAACTACTACGTTATTTATTTATTAATAGCTTCGTTATTAACTTCCTCCTCTTTTACTACCTTATTTATATTATAATTTAACTAGGTAGCTATAGTTCCTACCTCCTTACAGACGTTAATATAACCGCCTTAATTAAGGAAGTTATAGATAGCTATTAACGCTACTATAAGATATACTTATATTAATATTAAATAGTTTACTAGTAGGCGTTAGAAGAGCCTAAATCTAGCTTTAAAAATACTAAATACTCGCTTAATAGCGTTCCTTAAGCTTAAATAACGTAAGATAAAAAGCTCTTCTTTATTTTAAAGCCTCTTCTCTTTAGCTCTCCTCTACTCTTTTAAATAGTATTATACTTACTAATATAGTATAAGGACCTCTTTATAACGATTTAAATAACTAGTATTTATAAGATAATACTAGTTCTTTAGTATTAAGAAGCCTTTCTCTAATATATTTCTAAATACGCGGCCGTCGTAAGTAGAGCCCTCCTAACTAAGTAGGATAAAGATAAAGATAAAGTTAAAATTAATAGTTATAAAGATATTTTATAAAAGGAAGCCTATATAATACCGCTATAATTTCTAGTCTTTTAATTATATATATATATATAAATAAGTACTGTTAAGAGTGCTAATATAGTCGGTAATATATAGCTAGAATTATTTATCTTATTTAATAGTATTTAGTATCTTCTTAGGCGGAAGCTATATAATCTCCTTATATAGTAATAGGAAGTTATTAAGAACTTAGTAGAAGGCTAAATAAATTATTCTTAATAAGTACTATATATACTTAGTAGCGTTACAGTAAGATACTTCTTAAGAAGTAATATATAAGAAGACTAATAACTACTTAGCGGTAGATATCCCTAGCTTACTACCTCCTATATTATTTATATAGTTTCTTAGTTTAATATTAATTATTAACTAGTAAAGTAGACCCTCGAAAGCGTCGACTAGTAGATATATTATATTAAAGATATAATTATAATACTTTACTTATAGGCCTTTTACTTATTATAAGCTTCGCCCTTTATTAGTATACTATAAATAATAATTAGAAGGGACGTACTTTTACTACCGCAGCTTTAATATAATTAAATATATAAGAATATAGTAGATATAGAGGCGTATAGCTATAAGAAGCTACTCTTTATAGCGATTTTATTATATATAAGCTTATAATATAGCTTCTATAGTATTAAGGCCTTCTAGTAGTACTTATTAATAATACTAATACTAGAAAGTAATATAATATATAGAAGTACCTTCTTAGTAATAAATTATTTAAAAAAAGTAGCTTAATACTAACTATTATAAGAAATTACTATATAGTACGACTTTTACTTAATATAGTAACTCTAGTAGTTATAGTAGTACGTGCCATATCTAACATATAAATCGCTTACTTTTTATATAAGAAATCGCTTATTTCTATAGTTATAGTAAATACTATCGATTTATTACCGTTATTTACATTACTCTGATAAATTCGCCCTAAGAAATCGACACCAGTAAACGCTGCCTAAGACACTTCACTTCCCCCGTCGCTCATTCCCACCATCCTTACTCCTTTCCCCCCTTCTCCCGGGTTTCAACCCAGTGATGCGTGCAGGTCTAAAATTAAGTCTATTTCGCTCTGCCTTGCTTAAACCGATGTCTTTTGCATTGCAGGACGCTCTCACTCAGTGCTCACCATTTGGCTATCGCTACTACGCGCCAGTCCTGGATAGGATGTGAGCAGGGGAAGGCTCATGATTTCCCCGGTTTCTGGTGAGATGCTCCTGGAGATTATAATGTCGTACATCGTTACTTTGGGGTATGGTTATGAATCGCTGTATGGACGGGGGATTCAAGACAGCTCACCTCTAGCGTCTTACTTCCTGTACTGTTCATATAGAGCGTCTGGGTAGACGGGTAAGAGTATGATAGGTACCGAACAGGACTGCACAGTGTGAACTGTCAGTACAATAGGTGAGTACCTTAGGTATTGAGGCACCATCTGTACCCCTCCCCTTCCTTCCCGTTCGAGATCAGCCACCTCGTTTCGTTTCTTCCCAGGGCCCCCTGGAGGGCTTGCAGTGCCTCCCGCTCCTCCACGATAAGATCATTGTCCGTCGTCCATCTTCCGTCGTCTACCGTCTCTCGTCGACAGCACTCTTGCTTCCCTCCTTTCTTCTTTCTTTCTCCTCTCCCTTTGTTCTCTCTTCTCTTCGTTTCACTGCCAACCCTTTCAACCTTCTTCTCTTCCTGTCGACGTACAAGGTACAAGCTACCGGGTACACATTCACTCTTTTTGACAAATCTTGCCTCGTTGGGAAGTCTGTGACTCCAGCCCTTCTTTTGATCACTCACTCGTCACCTCACCTTCCTATCACCCATCACGCTCTCTCGCTTGCTCTGGAGCAGCCGCAACTACACCAACAACATGCCATTCGGTCTTCCCTCCCTTCTCGCGCTTGTCGGTCTGCTCGCTACTGGCACGGCGTTCGACTGCAACGGCCCCTACTTCAGCTTCTACAACCGTGTCGGCGATGCCGTCAGCTATCAGCAAATCGATCCTGTCCTGTTCCCTGGCACCATCGGCTCCCACATGCACTCCTTTGACGGCGGCAACAGCCTCTCGGCGTCCATGAACTACGCCGACACTCAGGCTGCTACCTGCACTACGACCCGGATCAAGACCGACAAAAGCTACTACTGGCGTCCGACGCTCTACTGGAACGGCAACAACACCGGCTTCTACCGGGTGCCTGACCAGTACCTCAAGATCTATTACAAGTTCGGCGATTCTGGCAACGTCAAGGCTAACGTCAGCGTCTTTCCGGAAAACTTCCGCATGGTGGCCGGAAACACCATGCTTCGCGACGATGACGGCGTCGTTGGGACTTCCGAAGGCCCCGGCCTGGGATGGTCCTGCAAGGGCGCTAACTACCAATCGAACGATGCCATCGGCTTCCCCAAGGGCTTCACCTCTTGCCCCTACGGCTTCGCCGCCCAGCTGACGTTTCCCAGCTGCTGGAACGGCAAGGATCTCGACGTTAACAATCCGTCCGCGCACATGGCCTACCCCACCGCGGGCGGTCTCGGCCTCGCCGCCTGCCCGAAAGGCTTCCAAGTCGCTCGCTTCCCCACCATCTTCATCGAGTTCTGGTACGACGTCACGGGCTTCGACAACCAATACTCCGCCGACTCCATCCCATGGGTGCTCTCGAACGGCGACCCCACCGGCTACTCCTTCCACGCCGACTTCCTCATGGGCTGGGCCGAGGGCGTGCTCGAGAAGGCGACGGCGGACGAAGGCTACTGCAACTGCGGCTGCGGCTGCGGCCAGGACCAGATGGAGCAGTGCTTCGGGGCGGAGAACGTTAACAACGACCAGGACGAGGACTTCAAGGTGTGCACCAACACGCCCGAGTACCCGGGCGGAGCCGCATCCCCCATCGACGCGCTTCCTGGTTGCAACCCCATCCAGTCGGGTCCGGCGAATGCCACTGCGGTCGCGAGCTGCGCGGTGGGTGGCGGAACCGTGACTTCCACTGCGACGACTGCCGCGACCAGCACCGCCAGTGTCACGACCAGTACCGCCAGTGCAACGACCGCTGCCTCTGCTAACAGTGGAGAGGCGGACGAAGAGGTCGTGTTCGTCACCGTGACCGTAGAATCTCCGGTCGAAACTAGTGATGCGAAGACGAAGCATCGCAGAAGGCACCATGGTGGCCTGGCGCGCAGGAGAAGGCATGCGGCGGCTTATCAGGGAGAAAGCCTCTGAAATGGAGAAAGTATAAGATCGGTAGATGCCATGTTGTTGCCTCTGCTGAGCTCTTGAGCGGATAGGCAACGAGCCTGATCTTACCGGTTACGGAGAGACTGTGTGCCTCCCTTCTGCCGTTCGTGGAACGCTTTTCTTTCCATCTGTTTTCGCCAATTTTTTCTTATCCTTTCCTTCAATTTATCTTCTCACAAACATTTCAGGTAGATACTCTTCTTCTCTACTTCCAACAGACATATCCCCTTTCTCCGTTGCCTACTTTGAGCGTGCTTGTCGAGCGAAATGGTGCTCAGCGTACGGAGTTATCCAGATGCGATATGCGGTTCATCTCTTACTTTTTGTCTTTTCTGACTTCATCTTCATACTGTGCGGAATATACATATACACGTATTCCAGCAGCACTCCCAGCGCAGAATTAAAGCACTCTCCACCATCCGTGACCGGTGACATATATAGAGATAAAGCGAGAGTACAAAAACAGATTGACGAGGCGAGTTCTTAAGAAGAAAAGGTATCATGATCATACCGCGGGATTTTGGTGTAAAAGAAATACATACAGCGGTAACGCGACATCACCTCAAGCCGACACATCCCCCCCCTCCCCCTTTTCCCAATTCCGCCTCCCGCTCCCTCGACAACAATAGTCCCATCTTTTAAGCCGTCTCCTTCTTCCGCGTACGACGCGCCATCCGTTTCCTCGCAATGATCTGCTGCCGCTTCGCCTGCTTCTCATCCTTGACCGCCGCGCCCGACTTCGCCGAGGAAGAAGCGGGAGCCGTCTCCTCCTCCCGCTCCTCCCGCTTGCGCTTCCCACCCGGACCACCACCAGCGCCCCGCTCCGCCTCACCCCGCTTCCCTCCCCGCCGACGCTCGGCCTTGCTCGGCTTCGGCGCCGGCTTGAACCCTTCCCGGGCGTGCTCGCGCATCTTGGCCTCCTTCTCCAGCCGCCGGTGCACCACCTGGGCGTTCTCGATCGCGAACTCGACCAGGAGGCGCTTCTTGCGGTCCTGGACGTCGTCGGCGCTCGGGACGGCACCCGGGCGCGCGGAGGAGGAGGAGGCGGCGGCCAGGGTGCGGTAGTCGATCGCGTGACCGTTGAGCCAGCGGAGGCCCATGAGGGCGTGGCGGTGGGTGTAGTACTCGACGAAGCCGTAGCCGCGGCTGCGGCCGGCGCCGGACCGCTCGTCGACCTTGGTGCCCGTCTTCGTCTCGAAGACGATCTTGGCCTGCTTGACGACGCCCTTGCCGCGGGCGCGCCGCTGCCGCTCCGCCTCCCGCTCCGTCTCCCCGCCCCGGGCCCGCTCCTCGGCCGACAAGGGCTGCCGCTTGCCTTCCTTGACGTCCTTGGCGAAGCCGACGACGGCCTGCCGCGCGAGCGCCTTCAAGTCCTTGGACGTCACGCTCCGCGGGATGTTCCGGACCGAGAGCCGGGTCAGGCTGAGGTGGAGGGACGGGTTCGACTGGATGAGCTGCTTGCGCTGCTTCACGCTCGCCTCGCGCAGCGTGATCTCGGCCGGGGAGAGCAGCTGGTAGAGCGGCGAGTTGGAGGCGATGGTGCCCTCGGAGAGGAGGTACAGCCGGCGCTTGTCTGTGTCGCGCGCGAACCGGTTCGCCGCCCCTTCCTCCGTCAGCCGGGCCGCCTCGTTCCGGTCGACGGCGCGGGTCACCTGCAGCACCCGGCCGTCCATCGTGTACCGGCCTTCGGGGTCGTCATCGACATTCTGCAGGATCGAGTGGACGGCGTGGACACCGCCGGCGTCCTTTTTCGCCTTGTGCGCCGGTTGGCTGTTCGCCGGGCGGGGGGCGCCTTTCAAGCAGGCATCCGCGTCCTCCTTCGAGTAGAAGCACACGAAGCCGGTGCCGCGGGGCCGCTCCGTGGCGTGGTCCATAACAATCCTCGCGTAGCGGACGCCGCCGAAAGCCTGGAAGTGATCGTGCAGCTGCTCGTCGTCGCAAGTGAACGGTAGGTTTCTGATGAAAAGGGTGCTCTCGTTATTGTTTTGTCGGTGTTTCGGCTCCTCCTCCTCGGCCTCCTCATCATTCTCCCAATCCTCCTCATCTTCCTCTTCCTCCTCGTCTTCGTCTTCATCATCGTCTGTAGCGTCGTCATCGTCGTCCTCGGAACCTCCAGACTGTGCAGCCTCCTCCTCTTCAGCACCTTCCTTATCCTCTCCAGCTTCTTCCTCTTGCGGCGCGTTCTTCTGCAGGTTTTCCCAAGTGTCCTTGTCCACCGCCCAATCGACTGCCAGTTGACGGCCATCCAACTCCTTGCCATTGACACCCTCGATGGCCTTCTCGGAGTTCTTACGACCTCTGATCGTGACAAAGCCGAACCCTGCCAGAAGCCCCGGCTTCTTCGTCGGAAGCTTCACGTCCTTGACTTTGCCATAGCTCCTGAACAGGTCGGCCAGCTGCTCTGGCTTCTTGATCGTCCAAGGCAGGTTGCGCACGATTAGCCTCGGGGGCGGCTGGCGAGCGGCAAGCTTCTCCTGCTCCCTCTTCACCTTTTCCTCCGCGGCCGCTCCCGGATCAGACTCCCTGTGCCTGGGCTGGGCGATATCGACCCGGATCTTCCGGCCCTTCAACTCCGAGTCGTTGAACTCTTCCAGAGCGCGCTGAGCATCTTCGATATCGGCGAAGGTAACGAAGCCGTAACCCTTGCATTGTTTCGTGGCGGGGTCGATGACGGCCGTGGCGTGCTTGATCGGGTACGATTGCGAGAAATGCTCGGTGAGGTCCTCAGTCGTCACGGTGGGAGCGAGCGAGCGGACGAAGAGTTGGCGGCGATGCTTCTGATCCTTGTGAGCCTCGGCGGGAGGGTCCTCGGCCAAAGCCTGCTTGACTTCGGCCGACACGACGTCCGCGATGGCATTCTCCGCCCCTTCCAGGGAAAGGCGCTGTCTCTTGTGTCGATGGCTCATCCTGAGAAGTGCAGAAGGTATTTGTGAGGGAAGAAGAATCGAGGTTTGCTCGATCGGTTTCCTGGGGCTGGCGGGGACGGAAAGCTTCCCTTTTCGAAAAAATCAGTCGGCCGGATTAACGCCCCTCCGCCAAGGGTCCGGGCACTGCGCGACGCATGCCCCGGGCCGGCCTCAGGGTCGACAATCGCTCGCTAACTCTTTCTTCCCGGTCATTGGAGCCTGTTATTTCAGACATGGAGTAATGATACCTCCTAGTATTTCCCCACACACTCGCAAAAGACTGGGAGAATCTCACCGAAGGCCGTCGAGCATCAAATGAAAAGGGCTGAACACAGATTACTGTTCTATCTCACTTCGCGCACGCATTCCGACCCGGCAGCCAGCTGTATGACGTCCGTTTGGTGAAGCTCACGCTTACGCTGCCTCACACCACTGCTATATGACTCGTCCGCACCGAAAGGTGCTTCACTTGGTATCTTCGTGCCCTTTGCCAATTCGTGTCCCACCTCGGCAATTTGTTACCTGTAACTGGGAACTAGAGGCACCAGGCTCTCTAGCAAACAGTAAGTATTGCTAATTCTTGCTGGCTTGCGAAGAGGATGCCCTCATCTCATTCCGTCTCACGTGAGATTGGACTTCTCATTTCTTCAAAGGAGCTTCTTATAGCTGCACCAGAACCAGAGCTTTCCTCTCTGCAATATGAGTCCTGCCTTTACACGGTATATTTATATACGTGGTTCTAAGTCTCTACCTTATAGGATCCTTCCTCCATAAACCGCTCAGAATGTCATCATCCCGGCTTCCTGATTTCTCTAAACTCCGGCCAAAGCACCGCCGGATACTGGGTGCTCTTTTGGGCGTTCATGCCGGAGATTCATTAGGCGCAACTCTCGAATTCACGACATACAATCAAGCCCGCTCCCTGTTCCCAAATGGCCTTCGCAACATCGTCGGTGGTGGCATACTAGACTGGCCGCCTGGCCATGCTACCGACGACACTGACTTGACGCGAGCCGTACTTCTTGCTTACCTCGACGAGGTCGAAGGCCACCTACCAAAGACGGCAACGAGCGATTCTGCAAGTGCCATCACGATTGCGGCCGCGGAGCACATGCTCGATTGGATGGATGGCAAATGGCCGGATCGGACTCCAGGTGCTTTGCCTCGCGACATCGGCGGCGCGACTCACCTTGGGCTGAACAGGTATCGGGAAACCCGAGATCCGCTGAAGGCCGGTGCAGGAGAAGGTCAGGCAGGGAATGGCAGTTTGATGCGTTGTATTCCCACGGCTCTCTTCACGACCAGCCAATCTGAGCGCTACCATCTGAGCATCGAGATTTCTGCAATCACGCATGATGATCTCCGATGTTCCCTAAGCTGCGCGCTTTACAACGATATCGTTGCAGCGCTGGTGGCAGGGAAAGGCGTGGAAGAGGCTCTTCACGAAGCAGAAGACAACTTGAAGAGGTTATCAGCTCCAGCTGATGCGTTTGAAATTGAGCAAGCGGTGCAAAAAGGGCGCGGTATCGACCTTAGACGGGTTGCCCGCGAAGACCCGCATCCTCTTGTCGGAAAATGTAGGGGCTATGTCCTCGACTCCCTGGCGTTAGCGATCGCTGCCGTACTAGATCCGCGTCCAATGGTGGATGTCTTGGCCGATATTGTATCCATCGGTGCAGACTCAGATACGAATGCCGCTATTGCAGGTGGACTTCTAGGCGCTCGAGATGGCGTGGAGGGGATACCCAAGGACTGGCTCGCGAAATTGCAGTTTGCCGAGGAGTTCGTGAGAGTAGTGGAGAAGCTTGTTGAGAGGAGGCCAGAGCTCGTGCAAGGATGAGATTTCTGAATTGCGCCTACACAACGACATCTCTTCCGACCCAGGACTGAGCGCCTCGGCATCGGAGGAGAGCGGCTCTTATGAGTACGACCATCCCGCCGCGGCTCTAAAGGCGGGATCGCGGTGAGTTGGAAAACGGAACAAGTACCGGTACCCGATCACGTTTTCTGATGATAAGTGGATCGCATTATGAGATAAACGAAGAGGATTTTCGATACCCGAAGCCGTGGGGTGAAGATCGGATGTCAGTTGAAGAACGGCAATTTGAGTTGGCGGGAAAGAAAGGCGATAGACTTCGATCGGTTGCCTGGCTAAAATGCGGTCCGTCGTTGGGGTCTCCTTTCAATTGTCCGCTCTAGCCTTGTCCGGTATGTCCTGACGTTGATGACCCGCTCTCGAGACGCTGCTGCGTACCGGATTTCCCCCATCACCGAACAGCATTTCGTGAGCTGCCATGCTCCCCCTATCGCCTACACCGTTCTCGAGCAGGGCCAATGGCCATGTTCGCTGCAGTTTCCGCATGCAGGGTGGCTTGCGTTCCCGCTCTACCCACGAATAATTCGCCTTTCACCATTTGCCCCACTCTGGACAAGTACAGGCATCATCTTCACGCAGAAAGGAGCGTATAATAAACATGCCGTTACCTCCCTTCTCTGCGGCCAATTCCACTGGCTTCTCCTTTCCTCGTCTTTCTTTATCCGGCGACAGGTTGCTGCGCCCTTTCCAGGCTCTTGAACGGGTCATTCTTTTAGGAAGGCCTTCGCCCGGTTCCTGGATCTACACGCCCCTCACCATGTCGGCAGGGCTCAAAACAGAGGACACCCCGGTGGGCATTTCGCCCTCGGACTCCTTATCGACAGACGACGTGCGCCGCGTTTACTCGGCGGAGGTGGACGCACAGCTCAAAGATCCTGACCTTTCACTCTACGAGAAGAAATGCATCCTGATCAACCGCGAGATCGATGCCATGGGCATGGGAAGATATCAATGGTATATTTGGGGGCTATGCGGCCTGGGTTATCTCATTGACCTGCTGTGGGCACAAGCATTTGGACTTGTCTTGGGTCCTATGCAGCAAGAGCTGGGATTTGGCAATGATCAAACGGGCAACCTATCTACCTCCTTTTCGGCCGGTCTCACAGCTGGGGCCTTCGTATGGGGCGTACTAGTCGATATCGTAGGCCGACGATGGGCTTTCAACCTCACCGTTTTCATATCCTCTGTGTTTGGCCTCTGCTTGGCTATCCCGGATTCGTACACCAGCATTCTGGTCTTGACAGCCTTCGTCGGCTTCGGAGTTGGAGGAAACATACCCATCGATACGACCATCACTCTGGAGTTCACGCCGCAGTCGAAGCGGTTTCTCCTCCCACTGCTCTCAATCTTCCAACCTATCGGCGTTGTGGTCTGCTCTGCAGTGGCTTACGGATATATTCCTTTCCACAGCTGCGAGCCAAATTTCTCTACAGACGATGCTCTTCCAGCTTGCTCCAAGGTCGGACCAGGGGAGGCTTGTTGCAGAAAGAGCGACAACATGGGATGGCGCTACCTCCTGTACACCCTCGGCGCCATCACCCTGTTCATCTTCTTGCTCCGTTTCGTCGTCTTCACGTTTCAGGAATCCCCTAAGTTTCTCATTCACCGGGGTCGGGATGCAGAGGCCGTCAAAGCACTTCATCATGTTGCGAAGGTCAACGGGAGGACGTGCGGTCTGACTTTGGACATGCTTCAGACCCTTGACGAGGAGCACGAAACGGCAGCATCCCTCCATGAGCGGACAGAAGGAGAGATCGCCACTCGCGCAGCACCTAGCACGATGGACCGCGCAGGCATCCTGAACCCCAAGGCCAGCATGTCTGAAAAGTTCGCGCTGGAGGTCGAGCGATACAAGATGTTATTCAATGGCTGGCAGATGACACGTCTGACGATACTCACCTGGTTGACATACATCATGGATTTCTGGGGTTTTACTGTGGCCGGTCAGTATCTCAACATGGCGCCTTCGAAAAGGTCAATCAGTTACTGACATGATAACTTTCTAGGTTTCTATCTTCCTCAAATCCTCGCGCTCAAGAACGCCTCCGTCCATCTGTCCCTCAAGCATACATACATGTCCTACCTATACATCTACGCGCCCGGCGTCGTGGCGGTAGCATTGGGCGCGGCTGCCTACAACGTCCCTCGGCTGGGGCGGAAGTGGTGCATGTCCATGTCCGCGGGTCTGATGGGGGCCTCCATCTTCCTCTTCGCCACCGTCAACACGGCCGCGTCGAACTCGGGCCTGAGCGCGATGGAGTACTTCTTCCAGAGCATGTTCAACGCCGTCCTGTACGGCTGGACGCCCGAGGCGTTCCCGGCGCCCGTCCGGGGCACGGCCAGCGGCGTGGCGAGCTTCTGGGGCCGGCTGGCCGGCATCGTGGCCCCGCTCATCGCTCAGCATCTTTGGGCTGGCACGGGCGATGATGGTTCGGGCGGTCAGAATATCAATGCGGTGTTGTACCTGGCTGGGGGAGTGACGTTGGGATGCGTGATCAGCACGGCGTTGTTGCCGGGGCGTTTGGTGGGCAGAGAGAGCTATTGATGGAGCTGGACACGGGAGAAGGTTAGATGGTTGGGAGAAGTAATATTGTCACTCGTGAAGAGAGTACTTGAAAAATCTCAAAATCGTCATATTTCGGCAGGTACAGCACACGCTTTCACTCTGCGGTTGCAGGCACTGAAGTCCAGTGATGAACGACGGCGCTCACAGGAAGCCACCCAGAAGTCTCCAGTACGGTTCTGATACCTCCTACATGTCCGACCGAGGCTGTGATCGTCTCATACCCACTGTATCCTGCAGCATCCGAAACCAGGCAACTCCGGAACCTTTCGTAGCGTACCGCTGCACTACGGCGTCACCAACCACTCACGTCCCGCAACCGATATCCGCGAACCATCACGGCGCCTGAGTGAAACATAGAAACATGGCCATGCCTTACGATTCCCCCTCTTCCTCTTTCCTAGTATCATGGAAGGGTCGAGGTTTTGCAATAGTGGCTATGGTGAGGAAGTATTCGTGTTGGAGGGCGACGAGGCAAGCTATACATACAATACAGATGGAGTATCGGGAGGCCATTGCAGCAGATGCATAGGGCACAATTGTAGTTCAGTACATATCAGGACCTAGTTGATGAGCGATTCGTTTGCATCAAACAACTTTGACCTACACGCACACCCTACTCTTGCATATTTATATATATATGTATACTATATATCTATATCGTTTATAGCTTCATTTCGCCTTGCCGAAACTTGGACCCTTCCCCGTCACTTTCGTTCCGCTTATCGTTATCGGCTGCGGGTCCCCCTGACCCGACCGTTGCTGCACGCCAACATCCCTGACCTCCTGGGGGAATTGTCCGCCTCTTTTCCCCCCCAGTGCCCCCTCCATCCTTGCCCTGTGCCGTCCCTCTTCTTCCCCCAATTCGCTGGCTCGCTCCTCTTCCCTTCTGTTCTCCACCACTTCTTCTTCCTCTTCTTCTTCCCCTTCCATTCTTATCCCAGCGTTCGCATCCGTCCTGTCCTTCTTCGTCCTAGGCGCCGTTGTCGTCCCTCCGACCGTCCCCGTGGAGCCCGCGCAGTCGCGCATGAGCTATGCGCCTTGAGCCCGCAGGGGAACCTTGCCGGCGAAGCATCATCCCACCTGAGCCTGTCCAGACGCTCCACGCTCGTGCGCCCTGGGGTTGATGGTGAGCCTACCGCAGCGCAGCAGTCCTCACTCGTACGCGCAGCTTCTCCCGGTCGCCGGTCGCGTACAACCAGCATGGACCGTGGCCTCTCTGCTACCAGCCGGCCCACCGCGGCAGCATCGCCGGATCGACGTCGCTCCCTACCCACCACCGCAACGGCCTCTCGCTCGCACAAGCGCTCCCCAAACCTTGCGCGACCCCAAGCAGCCTCACCGGAGGTCATCTCGTCCCTGATCGACTCGCTCTCCGCCATCTCCATCCCCGCGCATACCTACTTTGAAAACTTCCCGGCCGTCGAGGGCACCCAGTCCACGCCTGTCAGCCCGAGCATCACTCAAGCTCCGTTCGGCGGGGGTTCGGAATACACAGGCGACTATGGCGCGTACCGGCTGACCCTGCTCAAGGAGCAGCAGATGCTCTACGCCGATGAAGCGGCTGAACCTCCCGTGGTGCGCACGTCGAAGCCGCCGTCCGGACTCTCGCCGGTCACCGCCCCGAAGAAGCCGAAGAAGGAGAAGGAGACGTCTTCGCTGAAGACCTACCTACGGTCCACGAGCTGCTCCTCCCTCCATTCCGCCTACTCTCGCCGATCGCTTCGAAGCAAGGACGACGCCAGCAGCCTGGGAAACATCAGTATAGAGGCGGGCGTTCCGCGCAATTCCACCGTCAGTCGCGCGTCGACGGAGAGCAAGCAGAGTGGGAGGGCGGGCAAGGGACTGATGTACATGAGCTCGCGCGAGAGGCTGAGGAGCCACGAGAGCAAGCGTAGACGAGGCTCGCTCCCGTCCGGTGCCGTGGAGGGCCTGGGTTGCGGGCTGCTCTCGTTGACGAAGGACGGCGGAGGGCAGCCACCGAGCCCGAGAATCCATTATTTTGCGGATGCCCCCATTGACGAGGAGCCGGGGGTCGCTGGCCCTTCACGCTCTGTGGAGGTGCCGCGCCATGCGAAAGGGATTAGCCCTTCGGGCGGTGGTGCGCATCATAGCAGTGACAATCGAAGGGCGACCGTCGGGGGTCTCAGCCACATCCCCGAGCGCGGCTCTTCGTTGAGACGGCCGGAAGGTACTACACGGAGCAAGGGGCGATCACGCAGGTCTGGTAAAGCTAAGCAGAGCACGTTGATTGGGGAGTCGGGGGCGGCGCAGGAGGTGCGGCCGCACTCGACCGGGAGGATTGCTGAGGAGCCTGAGGAGCATGAGAGGGTGGCGGCGCGGATCAGGCAGCTGAAGGACCGGATCGGGGCCAAGGACAAGCTGGGCCTTAGCGGACCCGAGCGGACGGACACAGGGGCAACGGGCGCAGGCGCGGGCGCGGGCAGCATGGGGGCGGACATGGGCATTGGCATGGGCAAACGCGGCGTTTCAGCATCGGAACCCTTCCCCCTCTCCACCTCCACCTCGACCACCTCCAGCGCGTCCGACCGCCGCCAGAGAGAATCCGCCGCCAAAGCCCACAAGATCCTGGGTATCTCGTCCTCCCCCATGCCCTCGCCGCGCCGGCACCGATCCCTCAGCGACCCGATCACCGACGATGGCGAGGCCGGCGCGCTCGACGATATCCCCATCGACTACCAGCTCGCCATCCGAAGCCTCGAGCAAGGCAAAGGCAGCCTCGACTCCACCCGGAAATCTCATTCGACCGGCGCACGCCCGTCGCGGTCCAACTCGGCCAGCCTGGAAGGGAGGACTGTCAAGTCACGGTCGACGGAACACGGTGCGACGCGAACGGGCCAAGCACACTCCGACCGTGGACAGTCCGCGACCACCAGTCCGACAATTGGCCATCAGAGCCTTGAGCTGCCTCATGGGACTCATGAAAGGCAACCTGGGTCGTCTCAGCCGAGCCGGCGCGTCACTCTATATGTCCCTCCATCGTCGGCCACTGCTACCGCAGCGACGGAACGGCGACAGCAGAAAAAGAAGCGATGGTCGCATCCGGACCTGCCTCTGAAGGCTGACTCTAAGCACCAACCCAAGTCCGACCATCGCACGAGCCTGACCTCCGAGCCCAAGCACAGCGGCGAACGTGATGCCGTCAAGCCTCCCGCCGAGCCCGTCTTGGAGGAACGTCCGACCAGTGTCGACTCGGTTGACGACGAGGTAGAAGCCTTCCTCAACGCGCGCCGGCTCTCCCAGAAGGTGCAGCATCCGCAGACGGGCCGTGTCATCTCGTTCTCGGAGGTGGGCGATCCCAACGGGTTCGCAGTGTTCTGCTGCGTCGGCATGGGCTTGACGCGCTACGTGATGGCGTTCTACGACGAGCTTGCCTTGACTCTGAAGTTGCGGTTGATCACTCCGGATCGCCCTGGTATCGGCCAAAGCCAAGCGGACCCCACTGGAACGCCATTGAGCTGGCCAGGTACGTCTGCCGTGATCCATACCTGACGAGAAGAACATCGCTAACGAACATGCAGATGACGTCTACACCATCTGTCAGGCCCTCCGCATCACCAAGTTCTCGTTGCTCGCTCACTCCGCCGGCGCCATCTACGCGCTCGCCACCGCTCTCCGGATGGCCCCACACATCCGCGGGCGCGTCCATCTCCTCGCCCCGTGGATCCCTCCGTCCCAGATGGCGCCTCTGGGGATACACCAGGACGCCCCTCCTGGCGGCCAGCTTCCTAGATCGCAAAGGCTTCTCCGCGCGCTCCCTCCGTCGTGGCTCAAAGTAGCCAACTCCGCTTTCCTCTCCGCCTCCTCTGCCTCCATGACCCGCAGCGTGCCCAAGACACCGCAGAAGAGTGCAAAACGAAAGGGCACGGTCAAGGACTCGCCCCATGCAAGCCCTGGCGCGGCGGTTCTTGGAGGCGCCGCCTCGAACGCCAACGGGCATCTCCGACCGACCGTGCCGAACGCCCGCCACAGCATGCTGGTAATGGACCAGGTGCTGCCGAACGGCAGCGCGCTCTCCCTCGCCGCGACCAACCCCGCGGACCCCAACCACGACGCGGCGCTCGCGGCGAAAGCGGCGCTCAGCCTGGCGGAGCAGGAGCGGCGCCGGGCCTTCGACGAGCGGCTGACGTTCGCGATCTGGGACCGGGCGACGGCGCACGCGAACCCGGCGACGGACCTGGTCGTCTGCCTGGAGACGCGGCAGCGGATCGGGTTCCGGTACGAGGACGTCGGCCGCGGCGTCGTCATCCACCACGGCAGCAAGGACAGCCGGGTCCCCGTGGAGAACGTGCGCTGGCTGGGCCGGGTGATGCGGCGGTGCGAGGTCCGCATCCTGGAGGGCGAGCAGCATGGCTTGATGGCGAGCGCCGTCGTGATGGGCAATGTGCTCACCGAGATGGCGAAGGAGTGGGAGGATTGGACGGCTGTTACTGGTGGAGGGGTCAAGTAGTGGGTAGGTAGGTGGTAGTGGTAGTGGGCAGGCATGTCGAGTCGTGTCTGGTCGGAGGAAGGGAGGCATGAGCGTTCCCCATTGCCATCCCAGCGTGCATCCTTTTCTTGAGCAGTTGTCCTCGTATCATTCACTTTCTGCATGTGCTGCAGGACCTGAGCACCTTGCATTTCCCGTTCATACCCCTTTCCATTTTTCTGCTGCTCCTTTGTTGCAACCTGTTACCTTGTACCATAGGTACACACTCACCTCCCACTTCCAATCTCCTTTCCTCCGTCTTTCCGGCATCACCTATGTAGGTACTATGTACCTACATATATCTTATTGACTGTGTACCACCACCCGATTACCTCTAGCATCTCTCTTTTTTTTTCCTTGATACCCCAGCCCCCTTCTTCATTCACCTTTCCTTTCTCCCTTTTCTTCTCTCTCCAGTCCCCTCTTTCTTTCTATTCTCCTTTTTTTCATTTCTCTCTCATTTGCCTCCTTCCATCCCCACTACAGTACTCACTCTGGTGAAGAGGATAGCCCATCCTCTCCATTTTTCTTCTCGTAAAAGGGCGAGTTGATAATTTTAGTTGTCACATGGTCGAAGAAAGAAAGGAAAAGTGTTTCTTCACGTTTGATTTTCTTTGGTTCTTTGGTTCGTGTGGGGGGAAGGATGGATGGGGAGGTTTCTGCTTAGATTGGCGGGGAGGGGAGTTGGAGATTTGTGCTATGCTGTGGAGAGGGACTATAATAGCTGAGTCTGTTTAATGGTATTATGCATATGTTTGTCTAATATACTGTATATGAATGTGTCTGTCTGTGGCTCGCGTTGTTTCTCTTTTTCTTCCCCCTGATTTTGCATACGGAGTACTTTGACTTATTGTCTTCCAGTCTTGTTTTTTTTTTTTTTTTTTTGAACTCTGTGACCTGCTAGCTTGTAGCTATAGCTATAACTTTCATTTATTTCTTCCTTTTTTGGTCCTTCCACTTGCTCTGCATGTCAGGCGGAGGGTTGGGCTCTGCGTCTCTCCCCATCCTTTTATTTGGGTGATGTGCCCCGGCATATCGGGCGCAGGAGAGAAGCAGATTGAGGTACTCCACTCCGTAGACTCGCGCAAGATGTTGCTGGGCGTGGGGTATCGGTCGGGTTCTGTCCAAGTTCGTTCCTCTTGAATGAATTGATTCTTCAATCTATATATTATTCTTATTCCTTGCTCATAAACTTGCTATTGTCATGCGGCGAGTTATATCATCACTACTGTCTTGGAAGCTTGAGGGAGGAAGACGAGATAAGACAGTGAAGGCGGTGATGGGATCGATCGCCCGATCAACGAGTGCGTGCGGGTGGGCGGGCGACCCGCTCGCTTGATCACTACCTTGGCAGCTCCTTCATCCAAGCCTCGTGACGGACGGTTACTACCAGGTACTGGGAGAGAAAGAGGGAGGAAAGGACTGGATGAAACCGAGGGAGCATCATCATGTACCTCATAGTTCGGAGATCCTACGACGACGCTGTACTGTATATAGTAAAATGTGCGATGGGTGCTATAGTATATCTGGGGGTCATCATCGTCCGCTTCCCAGCCTTCCGTGTGTGCTCGGGTATCCGTACTCCTCAGGCACTGACTGCACTGACTGCACAGTGATATGCAGGTGGCTGGCAAAAGCAGCACGACCACCGACCACCACCGACCACCACGACACTCGGTGGCTGGCAGAGCTGGGAAGCCAGACGGATAAACGCACCGCCCTGCGTTTCTTTCCCTTTTCCCACCTTCCAGTCCCATCCATCCCGCTCTCTCGTTCGGTTCCTTTGTTGCTGTTGTTGCTGCTGTTGCTCCCTCGCAGACGCATACACAGCATACGCACACCATCGTTATTGATCTCTGCTTGTCCTTCGCTGACTTCACACCCATCCCTCTCGTTGTCACGATCAAAGTGCATGTGGAGATAAGCGGTCGCTTCGAGAAAGTCGGGGAACAACTCACCACCACTTCCACTTTTACCTGCCCGTGCCGGACTTGACGACCGACCGACGGCGTCCTCCCACCGTTGGCCGTCAACCTCAACCTTAACCTTCCCATCCCCCCATCCTCTCCACTCACGACGGCGACAACGCCCGCCAAACGACGAATACTCTCCCTCTCCACCGTCGCAGGAGCTCGAGTGCCGGGCCGCCGTTGCCCAGGATGCGCTTCTTCCACCCTTCATCCGCCGTCGCCGGGACCGTCGCCCTCCTAGCACTCTCTAGCCGCCTCGCTACCGGTTCGCCTGTGGAAACCGTCGAGGCTGAGGCGCCCGCCAGCACCAACAACAGCAACGTCGATGACGACGACGACGACTTCGACTATTCCGACTTCCACAACTCGACTCTCGTCGAGCGCAGTTGCGCGTACGGCTGTGGCTACTACAATCAGGTTTGCTGCTCGGGGCCCAACCTCTGCTACACCGACAGCAACGGTCAGGCCCAATGTAGCAGCACGGCCGCGACGGCCACCACCACCCAGGAGTCTGGCGAGTGGACCTACTACACCAGCACCTGGGTCGAAACCGACTACCACACCTACACCACCATCTGGAGCAGCTGGCTCGGCAGCGGAAGCGGCGGCGGCGGCGTCGTCACCGCCAGCGCCACGCCGACCACGACGGAGAGCGAGTGCGACAGCACCAAGGGCTACTCCTGGTGCGGCCAGACGTGCTGCAGCGCGGGCTACTATTGCGCGCTTTCCAACCAATGCGCCCTCATCGGCGGAAGCTCCGTGACGGGAGCAGCAGCCTCCACGGGTACGAACACCGCCGCCGCCCCCTTACGTCCCACGTCTTCCACGCTGATCACCGTGACAGGCACGGTTTCCCCGACGACCACCCAGCCGTTCGAGACAGCGGTGCCGACGGGCGCCAGCGCGACGACCTCGTCGCAGCTCGCGAACAGCGGCGGCGGCGGTCTGAGCGGCGGCGCCATCGCCGGCATCGTCATCGGCGTCATCGCCGGGCTGTTCCTGCTCATCCTCCTGTGCCTCTACTGCTGCGCCCGCGGCATCTTCCACGCCATCATGGCCGTCTTCGGGCTCGGGAAGGACCAGCGCCGCACCCACGAGGAGTCCACCTACGTGGAGGCCCATCACCACGGTGGATACGGCGCGGCTGCGGGTGCGGGTGCCAGCGGCCGTCGCTGGTACGGAAGCGAACGCCCGAGCCGGCCTCCGGCGAAGAAGAGCAGCGGGCTGGGCGGCTGGGCCGGGGTGGGCGCCCTTCTCGGTGGCCTGGCGTTGATCCTGGGCATGAAGCGGAGGAAGGAGCGCCGGGACGAGAAGACGGAGAGTAGCTATTCGTACTACACGTACAGCGACTACACCAGCACGAGTGAGTGAAAACCCCCTTGTCGGCCTGTAATGATCTTTTACTGACTTTTACGTCGCTAGGTTCTGCCAGCTCCGACGACCACCGGACGAGGTACACGGAGACGAGGCATTCGAGGAGCGCCAGCCGTCGCTGATATGGAAGGGGATATCCATCCGGCCCTTGGCTGTTGGGAAAACCACTTCGATATGTCGACCCATTGACATTATGCCGGACAGGCTCGCTCCTGCACCTCCTCTCGTGCGCTTAGGCGCCTGTACAGCTTTCCTCTTTCTCTTCTCCTATCCTTTCCCAAAACACTGCATTCGGCTTGCGGCGTTATCTTAAGAGGTGATGGTTTTCTTTTCTTCCTTTCTTTCCTTGATGGGCTTGACCTGTTCACGTCCCCACACTCCCCCTCTATATCCCCTTTCGTTCCTCTTTCTCTCTTCTTGAGAAAGAAAGAATGAAAGCGGGTATGAAGGGGAGAGGGAGAGAAACTGGAGGCCTTTATCTCCCGGACTTCCGGTTTACGGCGGGACGATGTGAAGTCAACCTCATCATGTTTTTACGCACACACTTATACTCTCTCACACCCACGAACACACACGGTATACGGGATATGATAAAAAAAAAAACGAAACGTAATGATCTGAGGAGAACGAGGGCAGTACATACATGCTCACTCACATGGATCCGTGGATTGATGGGGTATGAGGGCGGGTCTTGTCACGGGCGGTTCCCTTTTCTTTCCTTTATGCTAATTCCTTCTCTCATCTCTCATGGAAACGGAGGTCGGCCGGAGACAGGTGGATGGTTAGCATGGTTATGGTATGAAATGGTGGGCGGGGGGTTGTTTGTGTTCGAGGTTTCGTATGCTTTTTTTTTCTTTTTCTTTTTCTTTTCCTTTTTGTCCTTTGTCCTTTCCTCTTTCTGCGGCTTTCGATGCTGTATGTTTCTGCGATGAACGGATGAACGAATGGATGAAGAAAGGGAGGGAGGGAATGAACGAATAAATGATGAGTGGACTGACGGGTGAAAGCGAGAGGGGAAGAGTAAATGGGATATGAATTAATGAGTAAAGTTATTTTGAAAGAACTTTTGATTTTTTTATTTACTCATTTTTGCTTCATCTTCTTTTTCTTTTCTCCTCGTCCGTATCCGTGATCCTTATGAATATTATACTTAAGATGACCTACTTACCTCCTGCATTTGTGTCCTCTTCACCTACGGCCTTGACCTTATGTACCAGTACTTGATCCTGCCTTGCATGTACCTGTACCTGTACCTGTACTCGTCGCTACCTATAATAGACGTACGTCGTACACAGACCAACCAGTCGCGCTGCGAGGAGATAGGGTCTGTAGTCTCGGTAGATGAGAGGTAGGTTGTTAACTATAAGTAACTTATGCCTAAAATCCCTCCCGTATGCCGCTTCCCCCCTCTCTCTCTCTCCCCACATGTCGGATAGGTGATGCTGGAGAAAGTGGGGCATCCTTTCCCCGCACTTCGGGATGAGGTGCTCCGCTATTTGTACTTTAACTCCGATCAAAGCCCCAGGCCCTGACTGACTGACGCACTCAGCTGTAATTAAGGTCACTTCGGTAAGGTGAGCCTTCCATTTCCCCCTAGGGATGGAACACCTTGCCTATCCGGGGGTAAGTTTGTACCTTAGCCCGAGGTATGCAGTTGTGGTGGGTGGTGGGTTGGTGGGTGGCTTTGACGTGACCCCATGACCCCATGACCCCAGTCGGTGCCCCTTCCTTCCGCTCTTTCTTGGGGTGAGATCCCCCCACGGTCACGCTACTTCGACTTGATGTACCCGGCCTTACCAATACTCTAGTAGGCTGGCCAACGACGCGCATACTTTCTTACGGTATTTACCTCTACTCTATCAGGATTCGGATATCAAACCTACCTGATACAGGTAACTAATGAGGAGGAGTTAAGACACTAGGCATAAATATAGAAGGGAATTAATATTCGTATATACCCTTATTACTGCGCGTACAGCCCCTAGTTACTCGGCGTATAGCCCCCTTCTAATTAGCTAGAAGCGGGCGGTGTACGCTAGTAGTATATTAATTTCCTTAATATTATATATTAAGTCTATTAGCTCAGGGGTAAATAAAGGATAATACTACTATAATACCTTTATAATAGCCTTCTAATACTCTATATAGTATACTGAAAGAAGTTATAAATAGTATTAATACTTTTACTACTACTAAAGGCTACGTTATTATCGTACATCGATTAATAAAAGATAAATAAATACTAAGAACTATATAGTATATAGATTTAATATATAATAAAGAGTTTACTAAGTTTCCTATTAATATTAAGTATAATACTAACTCTTATAAAATAAACTACTAGTTTACCGCTTTCCTTAAGCGTACTTATAATTTAGAATAGTAATATACTACTACTTTTATAGAGTATAACTATCCTCCTTTATTATTACTCCTTATTTATCTAGTATACTATAAGTATATAAGTAAGGAAGTAGATCTTATATAATTATTAATAAATACTAATACTAGTATATACTAGACTTAATTAAGTATCCTTAATACTAGCGGCCGGCACCTTAAGAACTGTAATATATATAATAAGAGGGAGAGATATTACTAGGAGAAGCTTAGTAGGAGGATTTCTATCTAGACCCTCCTTAATTTATTAAAGAGCTTTAAGCTACTAAGGGAGGGATAGAATAAGTAGTATATCTTTAATTACTATATAAATTTATAGATAAGTTAATTACCTCTTTATTACTTATTCTTTATTTATTAAGCTCCTCCGCAATTACCCTAATATCTTAATACTAGACTTAATATATAAGATAAACTATTATTAAATACTTCTTCTTTACGCTTATAGCTATATTTATATACTTAATATTTTTAATATTACTTATAACTTTATAGTAGTAGAGAAGGAGGCTAATTATAATATTATAATATAATAAATTACTTTATTATATATAAAAGTAGGCTGCTAGCCGCTTATTAATATTACTAATAAAGAGCTAGTATTAAAAAATACCTATAAGAAGTACTTTCTAGACGTACCTTAGCTACTCTATCTATAGTATATATACTAGAATATCCTTACGTGCGTTAAGATAATATAAGATATTTAAATTACTATCTTTAATAATAAGATTAACGGCTTTAAGAAGTAATAAAATAACTTTATAAAGAAGTAAAGTCTAATTATAAAGAGCCTTAACTTTAATAACTTCTAATAATACTAGTATAAGCTAAAGATAGTATATCTTAATTAGATACTCCTTATTAATTATCTTAAGAAGGAGTAGTATCCTTTTAATATAACTTTATATATACTTTTATATCTATGAAGCTTAACTTTAATACTTAGTAAGTTAAAGATATAATACTAATAAACTACTATATTTATTTAACGACGGCTTAGATATAATTTATCTAACTTTTAAAGTAGCTTAAGATAGCTTATATAAATATTTTTATAGCCTTAAGTTATCTATATCTAGTATTATTAAATTATAGTATTATCGCGAAGTTATAATATTAACTTTTATAAGCTTCGTAGCTGCGGAAATTAGTAGTCTTAGTAGTATATAAGCTAACTTATTAATAAAGTAATATTTACTAGTAAGAGTATATATAGCGTCCTTAAGTAGTATCTAAGTATATTAACAGGCGATTTATTTACTATTTAAAAGATAATAAATTAAGTAATCTATAATTTATATATAAATATAGAAGTAAAGACGGTAATTATATTTAATTAGCCCTACTATAGTATTAAGAGAGAGCTTATATTTACTTATATACTTTTAATAGTTACTATAAAGGCTCTTTCTATAGTATTAAAGTAGATTAAACTTATTAATAAAGAGGAGGGAGCTATCGGGCCCTATTAAGGTATTATATATAATATAATAAGTATTCCCTATAGCTATAAAATACGTCGTTATTATTAATTTACTAATAAGAGAGCTCTTTTATATAAAGAAGACTTCTACTACTATTAGTAGTAATTTAGGCCTAGCTATATACCTTATATACTACTACTTAATACTACCGCGCTAGTTATACTAAGTTAATAATAATAACTTTATTTAAGTAATATTAGAGAGCCTATATATATTTATATTAGAAAGAAGCCTACTATTACTAAAGAAAGACGCCTTAATACCTTTATTAGATATAAGCTATTATACTTTAAGTTATTAAGAAGTAGAGGGGGTAGGCGCAGCTAGAGAGGAGCTTCTTATACTTTTATTACTACTAATAATTACGATAATATACTTAGAAGTACTTCTAATATTATATAAACTATTATTATAGAGGAAGTTATTTTAGGCGTATAAAAAGTAGTAGTTAATACTATAAAAATAATAAAAGAGCTTATTTAAAATAGCTAGGCTAGCTGTAGAAGAGTTCGCGAAAGAGAGTTTATATAAATAATTAATAGTAGTTAATTTAGTACCTTCTTACTTATTTAAAGTTTAAGTAGATTATTAGATAGTATTATTATCTATATTATATTACTTTTAGTATTAAACGCCGTAGTATTTATAAATTAGCCCTACGAACTAGTAGAGTTAAGGAAATTAGTATACTACTAGTATATACCGCCTGCTTCTAGCTAAATAGAAGGGGGCTATACGCTGAGTAACTAGGGGCTATACGCCGAGTAACTAGGGGCTATACGCCGAGTAACTAGGGGCTATACGCCGAGTAACTAGGGGCTATACGCGTAGTAATCAGGGGCTGTACGCGCAGTAATAAGGGTATATACGAATATTAATTCCTATATAGAATCTCGAACTTCGGCTTGTTTACCTAAGGGTACCGCTTGAGACTGGAAGCGGGATGGCGGCAACCCATTCCCATCCATCGGGGTAACCGAAGCGTACTAACAAGGGACCCGACGGTACCTACTAACCGACCTTGCGGTCCCTCGTCATCCCGAGGCCATCCGTGTATCATAACGCCATCCATCTGGAAGCTTACCACTCAACTCATCCCAGCGTCAGGAGACTCTCTCTCTCTCTCACACACTCACACACTACTCTCTCCCGTCTCCCGTCTCTCTCCTCACCCATTCCCTGCCCGAGTTGCCGACCCAGGCAACTTCATCGGCCATTCCCATTTCCCTCAAACCACTGATCGTCCTCCTCCCCCCTCCTCCTCCTCAATCCTAGCCGTGACCGTCGTTGATCAAGTGACCACCCCTCTCCCTTTATAAACCGCTTCCTCGCCTGCCCTCCCACTCTTCCTTCCCCTCCACCATCCCACCGTCCACTCAGACGTTGTGACAAGCGTGACCATACCTAGACAGGCCAACCACCTTTGCCCACCTTACTTTACCCCTCACTCCAGAACCTCCAACGACCCCGTTCGTCCCCTCGACCTCGAGCTTCCAACCACCACCGTTCATTCATCAGCCTTCCGCAAACAAAGCCATCATCGACTTCTGCTGCTCCCACCGTCTCACCACCAAGTGAAATCCATCCATCCCAAACCATGTCGGCAGCCGAGACAGAACAGCACCACCCACTCTCCAAGGTTGACTCCGCCGTCGACCATGGACTGTCAACGAGTCCGCCCAAGAAGGGCCATGGACACCGAAGAGCTAGCAGTTCCGCTGCGGACGTCTACCACATAGAAGACCTCGGTACGTGCCCTTGGGAACAAAGACAGCCATCCCCAGCCTCGCTGGAGCCCGCCCGTCGTCGAGCGGAACTTACCCGAGCCTTGCCGGCTCAATGGGTCTCCAAACCATCCTCTCGTAGCATTGGCTTTTTGTGGTGGTCGATGCATCGTTTCGGCAGATGCTAACCCGTCTTACAGAGAAGGAGGGCAAGCACATTGAGATTGCCATCGAAACGCAAAAGCTGAATTGGTAAGTGATCATCCCTCTTCTTCTCTTGAGCTTGCATTCCCGCGCTCAACACGATCACTGACGCCGAATTGCAGGAAGCTGAACACCTCGCCTTCCACCCTGGACGACAAGGACGTCCTGAAAAAGCCCTTGACCACGCCGATGATTAAGAAGATCAACCTGCACTTCCCGCTGGGCCTGGAGGTCACCGCACGGAACATGAAGGGCGTGACAATAAAAGACGCGCTGGACGCCATCTACAAGCAGTTTAAGAAGAAGGTGAGGCTGCCCCTGACATTCTTCCCTTTTTCCCTCAGCATGCTAACGGCAATGGCATACAGGCGGATGACGAGCTGGAAAATCCCATCCTCGCCGGCTTCGAGTGGGATCCCGAGGAGTGCTATACCCGCTTCATCGTGCACCAGAAGAAGGAGGGTGCCGTCCACCATGTCTCCAAAAAGAACAAGAAGAAGCACCAGCAGGACGAGTAGTGAAGAACTACAGCGTCCTCCTCCCAAGTCTGGTTCGGCGTAACCAGCGTCGACGGATACATCACGTCGACAGGAGGTTTTATACGATTTGTTCGGTTCTTGCTGCGTAACTTAACGGGCCCGGTTCGCGCTGGATTTTTCTCTTCCACGCGCCGATAACCCGGGGCCGGGAAATGACATTGGCTGTCTGGCGTTTGCTGGTGCTGGTGCCATGTATTTTTAATGGCTTTACCGGAGTTTTCCTTCATTCCCCTGTTGCGGGACGGACGGACAGAACGGTGAGAACAACGGCATGATGTTCTTTCCACGGGCGGTTGTGTATTAGGCCGTGTGTGTTCGCGTTGCGGCGCGCGCGCGTTCTCAAAGCCGCAACGAGAGGGACACGTCGACGATGGATGTTGTTTTTGCTGCTGACGTCCGGATGTTTGTGTGCCGGGGAAGAAGAAACTCTATTCGATCCTTTTGCTACAGAAGAGATGTCAGAATTTTACACAGATAGGAACAACAAGATTCCGGCTGGAATATGAGCGGCGAGGCGATCCGCTGTGTATAAGTATCTATAAGTGTCTTGCTGTGAGGTTCGAGGTGACGTTGCCGTAGGAGTGTGCAGGTTGTGGAGCTGGCTGTCGACACGAGGCGCCTTCCGAGGGTGGCTTCGTGGTGGGGCAGAACCCCACTCACTCCCGCTGCGCGTCACGGACGGCGACGGCTGGCGGCAATCTACCTCCACATTCACATATCCGGACCTGCTACAAGTACATCTGCAAGAGTGGGGGGAAATGGAGGGAAGTCCAGACGATAAGGGTACCCCTTCTTATAGCATGGTAAGTGCCTTACTATATGTAGCAATGTAACGAAGCTCTGGTGATAACTGACCAACCAACCAATTGCAGTGGCATGGAGCACGGAGCGGGGTACCTAGTAGTTACTGTTGTGCACATCTGTACGAGCATGTACTAATTCGCCACGAATAGATAAGTCGGTGGTTGAGAGGCAGGCGTTGAGTAAGGTAGGAATTGTACGTACGTGACTACAACTTATTCTCTTCCCTACAGTAGTAGGCATCCATCTCTCCAACCGATCCATTTCACCTCTCGATATCACCGATCAACTCCTTCCTGTGACAATGTCCTCCTCCTTCACCACCGCTCCCCTTCCCTCCGGACCCTACTACCCGCACCCGACGCCCGCCGCGTCCTACTGGCACGAGCGCTCCCTCTCCCCCGCGGCGGCTGTCGGGAGCGATGCGGACGCGCCGCCGGAGGCCGACTACGTGATCGTGGGCTCCGGCGTGTCGGGTGCAATGCTGGCCTGGAACCTGCTGGCGGGGCTGCGAGCAAAAGGGCAGGACGGCGCGGTGGTCGTGTTGGAGGCGAGGGAGGCGGTGGGCGGGGCGACGGGGAGGAATGGTGGGTTTATCTTTTCTTCTTCGCCTCGTCAATCCTCAGACAAGTTCCTTTCTCCAATTGCTGACGAACTCGTTCGAGACGAACAGGAGGCCACACGAAAGCCGGTTCCTATCGGAGTTACCTGGCCAACAAACAGGCCGTCGGGAAAGAGGAGGCGTTGCGGATCGCCCTGCTCGAAGCCGCCAACATCCGCTGCACCCACGCCTTCGCCGCCCGCCACGGGATCGATTATGATGGCGCCGCCTGCCGGACGCTCGATTGCATCTACGACCCGGCCACTTGGGAGGACGCGAAGCGCGGGGTGGCTGAGCTTATCCGGGACCTGGAGGAACTTGGGCCGCTGACGACCAAGGAAGACGACCTCAAGGGCGTCACCGAGGCCGACCGCCGCTTGGCCATGGACTACACCATCCTCTCCCCCGATGTGGCTTGCCAGGAATACGGCGTCGCCCGGCAAAGCGTCAACCCTGTCCTCGACCGCGACGGGCTCATCAAGGCCACCGATGATGCCGACGATCACCACGCAACCCACGTCGACACCCTCCGCGGCGCTATTGCGTACCCCGCCGGCCGCCTATCCGCCTACCGCTTCACCACCGCCGTCCTCGCCCTCCTCCGCGCCACCTACCCGGACCGCTTCGCCCTGCACACCCACCACACCGTGACATCTATCACTCCCGCCGCCAGCGGCACGTCCGCCCACCGCCTCCACACATCCCGCGGGACCAGCATCCTCGCCCGCCGCGCCACCATCCTCGCCACCAACGCCTACACCCCGGCCCTCCTCCCAGCCCTCCGCAATCGCATCGTCCCCCTCCGCGGGCAGATCAGCGCCCTACGACCCGCCGGTCCCCGCCACCGCGTGCCCCCGAACGTCACTTTCTCCTTCATGTACGGCACCGGCACCGGCACCGACGCCAACGCCGCAGCAACCCCGCCCTCCTCTTCCACAGGCTTCGGCGGACCACGCCTCAGCCGTGCCGGGCGCGGGTACGAGTACATGATCCCGCGACCCCGGCGGCCGACAGATGAGAGCGACGACAACATGCACGTCATCATCGGCGGCGGCTTGGGGCGGCAGCCGGGCGGGCTGACGGGGGTGCCGGGCGGCGCGGGCCCGGCCCCTGAGTGGAACACCGTCGACGACGGCGCGGTGAACGAGCGGATCGGGCGGTATCTGCGGGAGGCTGCGCCGGCGTACTTTGGTCCGGCGACGTGGGGGGATGGGGAGGAGATGCGGCAGCCGGTCGTCAAGGAATGGACGGGTATCATGGGCGTCACGGCGGATGGGCTGCCGTTCGTAGGGGCGGTGGAGGAGGAAGGAGGTAAAGGTGGATTGTGGGTGCAGGCGGGCTTCAACGGGAGCGGTACGTTCATTATTCCCAAGAGAAGGGCGGGGGGCAGGACAACGACGGTTGTCCCACCTCTTTTGCCCCCTTTCCGCCCGCCCCCTTATTAGTGGGTTGTAAATGTTTGTAGACGTGTGACACTGTGCTGACGTTGCAAACATACGAGCAGGGATGGTGCTGTGCCTCAAATGCGCCGAGGCCCTCGCGCACCGGGTGCTGGGTGGCAGCGACGACGACCTTGCCTGGTTCCCGCGGAGCTTTCTGCTCACGAAGGAGCGGCTGGACGCGGGGGTCGAGGGCAAGACGGATTTCTAGGCGTGTTGGAGTGAGTGAGAGGAGGGAAAAAGGGGGAAGAGAGCACGAAAGGCAGACCCGGCACGATGCAGGGTAGCTCCTCTTCTGTTTTGGGTGATTTATCATGCCGGGTACGCATGGTCGCCAGTGATAGTAACAACTGGCGGAGCATCTCCCTTTTTTTCCTCTCGTGACCCAAAGTAGTCCTCTGCTCATGCGTCGTGACACAACTGGTTGATTGAACGTTAGGTGCGTCGGGGGACAGATCCCTTGTCAAACAAATCGCAAGCGATAGCCTGCGGAGTAAGTGTTGTGAATACATGTCCTGCGAGTATACACTCGAAAGGTGGAAAGGGAAAAATGTTGTTTTGCCGTTCCCGGAACACCAAATCTTGTTGTAATTGCCCATCGGGTGTGTGCGTGCCTCGCCGTACGCATAGAAATTTGTGGATGTAGCATTGATGGACTTTTTTGCACATTTGGCTGTGTATGACTCCAAGCTATACCCACACCTGATTCCCTGATGCAATAGGCGCTCATAACCCGTAACGAAGAAAACCGACAATACCCAACCCGACGCTTACTCCTCGATGACGTTGCCGCGCTCGGAAACGTACAGACCGTCCAAGAACTACATCGCAGTCAGCACAAAATTACCAAGACCAATGGCGATGACGGCAGGGGGACGCTTCTCTACTCACCTTACGGATATCCTTGTTCCTCACTCTGCAGATCTGCTGGATGTCGGCAGCAGACTGGGAGACGTTCTCCAGGGAGTTACCGGTGAGCTGGAGCTCATCCTTGACGTTCTTGGAGGCCTCGACATCGACACCGGGCTGCATGGTCACACGGCGAACGAGCTTCTCGCCGACGAAGTTACTGCCCAAGAAATCAGCCCAAATCCCCCTCCAATTTCTCATGCCACCATAGCATTTCCCAGAATCCCACGTACCGGATCTCAACCTCGTACAGGCCAGTCTCGCTGTTCTTCTCGACGTTGACGTTGATGGGAAAATGGGCGTAGACGTAGCGCATCTTGTACTTGAAGCCCTTGGTGACACCAATGATCATGTTGTTGATAATGGTGCGGACGGTGCGGAGGGTAGCGACATTCTTGCGGTTGCCGTGGTGGAGCTCGATGTTGATGACCTCCTTCTTGGGGCGGCTGAAGGAGACGGCGAGGTGACCGAGGTTCTTGGTGAGCTTGCCTGCAGTCAATTGTGAGCAGGCCTGTCCCGGTGCGAATCCACGGTGGTGTCCTCCATACCTCGCGGGCCCTCGACGGTCACAATCCTCGTCTTGATGGTGACCTTGACTGCGAAACTGTTAGCCGGAACCGCTCGCGCACGGCTGGTGCAGTTTCTGTGTAGTACGTACCACCCTCGGGGATGGTGAGGGACTCCTGGGAGTGAATGTACTTCATCTTGTCGGGTGGTCGGGTTGATCGAGGTTGTCGTCGGTGTGTCGCTGGGAGTCGCCTTGAGATTGTGGTGTTGAGAGTCGGCTGGAGAATTTCGAGTGTGGGTGCCAAGGCTCCGATTACCGATTTTGCACCAAGCTAAGCCGGTTCCGGCTTCTAGATGCCCTAACCTTCAGGCGTCAACGATTTACGCCCTTCCCCACCCTCCAATTTCCTTTCCTCACCTGCCGTTGTCCGTAACAGCCCTTTCACTTCACCACTCTTGTTGTACGACACAATCCCTTCGCATTTTATCACCTTCACCATATGTTGCCAGTGCTGCTGTCGCGCGATCGTATTCTCTATTGCAAGGACTAAAATCCCTGGAAAAGACGATCGATTTCCCGATGCAGTCAATCGCATCCAATCAACGCCTGGAACGCCTTATGACCACCGACCGAACCCGTTCCTGGTATCATCTTCGAAGACCAAACGAGTCTGAACTACCTAATGCCCAAAGATGTAGGGGAACCTAGACGTGAGGCACGCGCCAGTCGCACTCTGGGCACTTGCGATCCGCCATGCCATGCGATAACCCATGCAATACCATGCCCGCTTCCTCATTTCCATCTGATTCATGCTTCGTCATTAGATACTCGGGCTTCTGTGATCCGTTTGCCTCCCAGCTCCGTGACTGCCTTTATGAGGTTGTTCCTATCGTGGAGAGCCTCGATGTCATCACCACCGCCAATACTCTTCCCATTGATGAGCACGTTTGGCACCGTCCGTCTCCCGGTGTTGTCCCCGAGTAATTTCTGGAGTGCTGAGCCGAGAGGATGCTGGTCCAGCTCGACCACGTACGGAGCAGGGCTGATCTTGTATACGTCCAGCAGAATATGCTTAGCCTTCTTCGAGTACGGGCAGTAGGACTTGGAGAAGATGATTACTGTGAAGTCATTAGCCACGCGATCCGCGACAACAGCCCCGTCGTACGGCGCAACACTTACTGGGGCTCTTCTTGAGGATGGCGTTGAGCTCCACCTCTACTTCATGTTCCTCTGGCGTTTCCGGCTTCCTATCCTTTTCCCTCTCACGCTGTTGATCTGGCCGACCTCCCGTATACGCCACGCCGAGAGGTTTATCCTCGTCCCCAGATGACTGCTTGATCATAACGCGCCCGGCAACACTCTTTTCGCCTGTGTTCTCCCCATGAACGCCTTGTTCAAACTTCTGCGCTTTCTCGTCGGCGAGGTTTTTGGCGGCCTTCTCAGCGGCTCTTAAACGCTCTTGCATGCTGCTCTTATCCTCCGGGGTCAGCTTCGTCGGAGCTTCGCTGTCGGCTGCGGCTCTCGCCTCTGCCGCAACGTCGTCGGCTTTCTGGCGCAAAGCGGCCTCTGTTTGCGTATAAAATGAAGAGTCGCGAGTCTGTCGGGCAGCGGAAGTGTAGTACATTGCGACCATAACAATGAGGAGTACCGCGAGAAAGAAGAACTTGACCCGCCGTTGTGAAGGCATCGTAATGGTGAACTTGAGCGCGGGATCGGCTGGATAGCAAGAAGAAAGGAAGGAGCGAAGGGATATGTGAGCGGTATTCTCGGTATTCGCAATGTTCGCGGCGTTAGCAGCCTCAAACGCCCCGATAGAAGCTGTCACGGTGAAGTTGTGGATAGTTATGTCGCGGATCGCCAATGCACCGTTGTAAGGGGGGATCCGGAGATCAACGTCGGGGCTGCAGAGCGATAAACTGCGCAGACTAGAAGGACGCTGCTTGTGCAGCTGGACTCGACCTTAGGGAAATGAGAAGAGGAGGCGCAGGAGGGAATTGGTAAGAGGATGTAGGCTAAAAGTGAATTAACGTAGCATCAATGAGCTACGGACACGGAGCACACAGGCGGGCTGCGGAGAAGGGGCTCCCGGCTGCCCGAGGCCGGCGGATTGCTAACAAAAATCCGGGGTCGTCTATCTGCCTGGGCTCCACTTCCTGCATCGCATCTGCAAGATGATCGTTTGCTCATTCCTTGACTCCGGCTTAAGGTCTTTCTGTCAGACTCCAAAGTCCTAAGATACACAGCTACTATATGCTTGACGATTATCTTCGGGACTTGCCTATTCTATCTTTTCACCATCACGGACTCCAACTAACGTGAAGTCTTCCCGGTTATTTACGCGCAACGATAATATTTCTCGGAACCACGTCCTCGAGGACCTTCTGGGGTACAAGGATCGTCTTTGGGCTGTCCAAGCTCGTTTTCCCTCCTCGCATATGATCTTAACAACATGAAGATGCAACTCATCCAGAATCATCACCTAATTGAAAGGGTGCGTCTTTCTTCTTGGTCAAGCCAAACCATTCAGACGAGGTCATTGCCTGGCGACGTCACAGTTCAAGGCGTTCGCCCTTCTACTCTAATGATCGTATTCGGACCGGCTGGGCACGCTTGAACTCTGTCATCCTCCCCACGAGGAGCTGTCTACATATCTTGTTGACTCGATAACGTACGTCGACCTCGAAATCAGGTACCAATCCCTACGCTAAAGGATTCTGGCAGTTTGAGATACCTTCAGGCATCTACATAAGCTACAGAAAGGGGACTTCAACAACCCTTTTGAAGTTCCAAGGATACCCTATTCACGCCTGTAAGCAACATGAGCATACATAAGATTATATTCAAGCAATGGTCTCCCACTTTGATTCTACCTTATCATCACAATTCACTCAAGAAGACCCGACCCCGCGATTGCATCCGCAACGGCCGGCTTGCCCGTTCTCTAGCATCCGACACTCCATGATGGACGCAGGCGCCACCAAGAGTCTACGACCCTGAAAAGTCGTGCGCGATTAATCTACAACCAGGACCAGCACTCGGTTGCCAGGAATGCCCTGCTGTCGAACTCGACCTGGCCTTGCACAGCCCCAGACAGCCCAACCCTCCCATGTGGGAACTCGTTGAGGAGGGTGGTGGAGAGCTTCGTTCACCCGCCGCTTCCTCAAACATTGGACACTGGCAACTAAAAGATTAGTAGTCGAACTGTTCTAGCGCTTGTCCTCATGGCGGGGGTAAGTCTCAGCACTTATCGTTCGTGGTGAGGAGCCATCGACTGCGGTAGATTTCAAGTGTTATGCGCGATTTTCGCACCCGCTGTTGACGACGAGATGATCAGATCGACCGGACGTGAACAGCTTGAGCAGCTGTGCGAGTCCTGCCTCCGAGCCGTCCTGCTATACCCACGTCCGGGCTTCAGCTTTCTAGGGGCTGCTCTGGAATGCTCCGCGTAGATCCACGCAGCTATGGGGAAGATTTATACTACACAGCCTTGCACGGTTCCTAAATCTTACAAGCCCGCCGGTTTGCATTGCCTCAGTCAGACTATGGTTTACGCACTTGGGGCGCTTTTGAGCTTCTCCAGACTTCTCCTCTCCGATAAGCAAGGCTATCCAACTGCAACACTGGCCTTTAGCATGTGCTGGCTGCTCGCAAACTTTGCCGCCCCCTCAGCATGCTCTCATAAAGTCTCCATGCCTCCCCCCCTAGGTCACAATGATAAGTTTCTTGTTTGGCATAAACTTCACTCTGTCTTCTCATTTTTGAGTCTCTTTGTTGCCAATTAGTTCATTCAAACTTCGTGCATCACTTTGAACACGCTTACCAATGGCTAACGAAGCTCTCGTCCCTTCTGGCATCCATCTCAACCATATCGCCGGACAAACGTCACCTGGTAGAGCTGTGACAGGAGATGAAGACGTCAGCAGTCACGATGTGCCTGCAGCGACTGATAGGAAAGCAGCAGACAGTGAATGCGTCCTCGTAGACGAGCCGGATAGCATTCATCCAGGAGACTTCAAGTGCAAGCAGGTGGCTCAAACCCATCAACTCAAAGGAGTTGCGTACTCTTCATGCTGACTTAGGTTCGCGACTGCCTAGAAATTTGGAGGGCGCGTCCTGCTTTGGTATGTGAGCTTTTTGTCTCTCAACCTTTGTAGTACATACCTGATCACTAATGCGGCTGAAGGTTGGCATACCAATCCACAGGCGTGATATACGGTGACATTGGCACATCTCCTCTCTACGTATACTCTTCGACCTTTGCGAAGGAGCCCTCCTACGACGATCTTCTCGGCGCACTCTCGCTTATTATTTGGTCCATCACCCTGATCGTGACAATTAAGTATGTTCTTATCGTCCTCTGTGCAGACGACGAAGGTGAAGGGGGGACTTTCGCCATCTACAGCTTGTTGAGCCGTTATGTAAGCGCCTAGTTTCCCGTGGAGTGAACTCGATTTCTAACATACGGGGAAGTGTTGCATAGCCAAGCGCGATCCTAAGGAGGACAAGATCGTGAAGATGGAGAGATACTTGGACACCAATATGAGACCTGCCAATCGTGGCGTGCGGAACTTCCTTGAGCAAAACATGACCGCTCACTTCCTCCTCAAGGCTTTGGCTGTCTTTGGTGTCGCCCTGATCCTTGCCGATTCCATCTTGACGCCAGCCCAGAGTGTTCTGGGGGCTATACAAGGTGAGACAGCAACCCAAGACTTGATTACCTCCAGAGACTGAACATGGATCTATCAGGGCTCAAAGTGATCAAGGCGGACATGGAAACGGGCACCATAGTTGGCATCTCATGCGCCATCATCGTCTCGCTTTTCTCACTCCAACCTCTTGGTATATTCAAGATCGGGAGCGTGTTTGCTCCTATCGTTGTTACTTGGCTCTTGTTCAATGCCAGTTTCGGCATCTATGTCAGCTTCCCCATAAGTGCTTTGTTGGAATGGCACCGCTAATCGTGATGCAGAACTTGGTCAAGCACGATCATTCGGTGCTAAAAGCCTTCTCGCCCTATTTCGCTGGAAGCTACTTTGTGCGAAACAAGAAGGATGGATGGCTTTCCCTTGGTGGCATACTGTTATGCTTCACAGGTGGGTTATGCAACATCTGTGCGATTTATGTTCCCTGTTATTGATCTAGATATCCATTAGGTGTTGAAGCTCTCTTCGCCGATCTGGGTGCTTTCTCAAGGAGGTAACAGATTTTGGATCTAAGCTCTGCCTCGTGGGCTCGTTCTGACCAAGTGCAGAGCGATTCAGATATCTTGGCTCGGATTTACCTATCCTTGCCTGCTACTCACGTACGTCGGCCAAGCGGCGTACATATCGCGCGAGCCGTCCGCTTATGCAAATCCTTTCTTCAATACCGTGCCTCCGAGAATGTTCTACCCTTCACTAATCATCAGCATCCTGGCTGCCATCGTAGCTTCTCAAGCGATGATTACCAGCACATTCCAGCTTCTGTCGCAAGTCATGCATATGAGCTACTTTCCACAGCTCAAGACGGTGCATACCTCTGATCGTTTCCATGGACAAGTTTACATCCCGTTCGCCAATTGGCTCATCATGGTGGGCACGTTGATAGTGACAGCGGTATACAACAATGTAAGCAAACGGGATTATTATAAGAACCATGGCATCTCCGGATTTGCCGCCGCTCCATTGACGTACATCGAATAACACAGGGCATAGACTACCCGCCTGGGACATGCCTACGGCGTGTGCGTTATCCTTGTCACGTTCATAACGACCTGTCTCGTTACCCTCGTCGCTATCATAGTATGGCGTCTCCCACTCCTCCTAGTGCTGGCTGTCTGGCTGCCATTCATCACTTTGGACGGTCTTTACCTTTCCTCCGCCGTGACGAAACTACCAGACGGGGCCTGGTTTACCTTGCTATTAGCGGTCATACTAAGCACTGTGTTCATCCTCTGGCGATATGGCAAGGAACGCCAATGGAAAGCGGAAAGCACTGATTTGATCAAGGAACTGACGGGATTGGTGACTGTCTCGAAAACCTCAACTGGTGGCATTGAGACTTTTCTAAATGGCAGGGAAGGAGAGAGTATCACCAAGATGAAAGGCAAGCGCGATCTCTTAGCGAAAACACTTCCAGATTTCTGACCTGGCTGTTCTACATATCCCTCTAGGCCTCGGCATCTTCTTCGACAAAGGCGGCGATGCAGTGCCCGCCCTGTACGAGGAGTTCCTCCGCAAGTTCGAAGCGCATCCCTCCGTCCGCGTCTTTCTGCACTTCCGGGCGCTGTCCAAGCCCCGGGTCCCAGCGGAAGAGAAATACAGCGTCCGGCGCACCGTCTTACCGGACACGTACCGACTCGTCATCCGCCACGGGTACAACGACCGCGTCATTACAGCCGATCTTGGCGAGGTCGTGTACGCCGAGGTGCGTAAGGCACTGTTTCGGGTTTCGCACGCGGATCGATCGTTCCTGTCGGATCCTCTCGCGGATCCGGATCGCATGCCGGCCGCCTCGTCCGCTAGATGCCGGACGGCAACTCCCAATGCGAGGGCGGGGCCGGGAGAGGGAGGAGAGGAAGAAGCGATGCGGCCTAGCGGGACAGCATCTCACCCTCACGTCTCCAACGAGTCGCCCATGACGGGCGCGTCCGCACCGAGCCCAAACAGTAACTGGCCTTCAGCTCCCTCGACCTCTCTATCTCAAGCCGTCGCCGCACTAGATCGCAGCTATGCTCAAGGAACAGTGTACATTGCGGGACACCCACAGTTGCGGGTCCATCAAGCACCACCGAGCGTATTGAGGGATGGCGGCAGCAGCAGCCGCAAGCGCTACGCACGTCCCCTAGACCGCTGGAGGAGGGCCACTGCCGACCTCGTCAGACCCGGGAAGGTCCTCGAGGCGGCCGCGTTGGGCATCTTTGTGTGGCTGAGGGAGAATACCAGGGCGAGGATCGCGCAGTGGGATGTGCCGGCGGAGAAGTTGGTGGAGGTAGGCTTTGTGCGGGATATTTGAGATGTGAAGAGGAGGCGGAGAGTGAAAGTGGAAGCTTCTGCCGAAGGATGGTGGGGATCTGGTGAGCATGAAGGATGTGCTTTGGGGAATGGCAATTCGCAATGACCAATGAATGGAATTCTCGGGAAGAGTATGACAAACAGATGGGATATAAATATATATGTAGGCGTGCTGTAACAGGACAAGAACTCGCGCTGAAGCTCTTGTTTAGATGCTCTTCGAAGCAAACTGCACCTTGAGCCTCTCGTACTTCTTCACGTCGCCCACGCTGGGCCGGATGAACTCGATGGCGTGCTCGAAGTCCCGCATCTCGACCACGTCCGAGCCGCGCTTGAGGGCGGCCTGGCCTGCCTTCCGCAGGAGCGACGCCAGGTCCGCACCGCTGTAGTCGTTACACAGCCGCGCCACCGAGGCCAGCGCGGGGTCGATCGGCGTCTTCGCGATGAGGGCCCGGAGGATCTCCACGCGCTCCTCGGCGCTGGGCAGGGAGACGAAGAGGAGGGTCTCGAGGCGGCCGGGACGTAGCATGGCTTCGTCGATGATGTCGGGACGATTGGTGGCGGCGATGACGTAGATGCCTTCGCGGGCGCTGAGGCCGTCGAGCTCGGTGAGGAGGGTGTTGACGACGCGCGCGGACGCCTCGGACAGTGCTTCGTTGCGGCGGGGGACGAGAGCGTCCAGCTCGTCGAAGAAGATGACGCAGGGGATGGAGGAGCGAGCCCGGGTGAAGACTTGACGAACGGCACGTTCGGATTCGCCGACGTACTGGGAAGACGGGTTAGCTTCAGTCTGGAATACACCCTCATACCGAAACACATACCTTGTTGAGCAACTCGGGCCCCTTGACGCTGATGAAGTTTGCTTTCGACTCGGCAGCCACTGCTTTGGCAAGCAATGTCTTGCCGCATCCCGGAGGCCCCCAAAGCAGAACTCCAGTCGGTGCTGAGATACCAACTTTCTTGTACCTTTGCGGGTTCTTGATGGGTTCCACAATGGCCGTCTGGAGCTCGTCCCTGACAGTTTGCAAAGCACCAACATCGCCCCATGTTGTGTCCGGAACGGTGGCAAAGCCCTCGCGCTTGGATGACGGCTGGATCCAGGGCAGGACGGTCATGAAAGCCTGCATGGTGATTGCTGTGTCTTCGAAGCCCACTGGTCTCTCCATATCCTTGTTCCGCACTCTGTTGATCAGTCTGTTGATGGACTTGTCCATGTCAGAAGTCGGCATCCCCTTGTTCTCATCTCCTCCATCGACCTCCATCTCCCCCTCGTGCTCATTCCTCTCCAATTCCGCCGCCTGTCTCTCGAGCGCCTCCCTGTACTGATCCATCGACCAAGTCCCGGCCTTGCCCACCAAGTCACGCAGATCCGCCCCGACAAAGCCCGCCGTGTGTTTTGCCAAGTACGTAAAATCCACATCCGGCGCAATCCGCGTCTCTCTTGTCAGAGCGCGGAGGATCATTTCCCTCATATGCTCGTTCGGCACGCCCATGTTGATTTCGGTATCGAACCTCCCTCCGCGTCTCAGCGCAGGATCGATACTGTCAGGCCGGTTAGTGGCTGCCAGCACGATGACCGGCTTGCCGTTGTTCGACTCCATGGCCAATCCATCCATGGAAACGAGAAGTTGCGCAACAATTCTCTTCTCCATCTGGCTCTGTGCATTGTCACGTTTCGGCGCGATTACGTCGATCTCGTCGATGAAGATGAGACAGGGGGCAGATTGCTTGGCCTGCTCGAAAATCTCGCGGACCTGCTTCTCTGATTCTCCCGATGTTCCAGACACGATGGAGGGACCTAGGATCTCGATGAAGGGAACACCGAGTTTGGCGGCGAATGCCCTTGATATGAGGGTTTTACCGCAACCCGGTGGACCATGTAACAGAATGCCTCGTGGTATCGGAATCTTGCGCTTCGAATATTCTTCCGGGCACAGCAGCGGCATGACCAGATGATCCTTAAGTTCCCGCTTGATATTGTCAACGCCGCCTACGTCCTCCAGTCGGAGATGCGACGGCGGGCTGGTATCGATCTTGGCCGGCTTCCCCTCGCTGCTTTTCTGCTTCTTCCTCGCAGACTCCCCGTTTGCGCTCCGCTCCCTCCTCTTTCCCTTCTCACCATTTCCTGTCGGGGTGGCCGTGCCCGACGCGGAACCCCGAATGTTACCCCAAGCCCCGACAATCTTATCGTTCATCGCGCCGGAAGCATCGGGGACTTTCGAATCGTCCTCCAGGCCCGCAAAGTCGCCTTCTACGGATCCCACGTCTTCAGCTTCGTCGGCCTCCTCCTGGATGACGCTCAAGACCCTTTCTATGCTGTCCTCCAGGAGCTTTTTAGGTTTCCTCTTGAGACTCGAGTTGGAGCTCTTGATCCACTCAAAGACGGTCCACACCTTGATAGGAATGTCATCGTCCGCGTGATCGTCGATCAGTTTGCACACAACTTGATAGACTTCCTTGTCCAAGCCCTGGCGAAGGGTTGTCCTGCCTGCAGGCGGAGCCATGCTGCCGAAGCGGACAACGTGAGGTCGTGCAATGGGAGAACGTTGCCCAGGTAGTGCTCCGCATGCACGGCGAGCTCGGAGGTGTCCCTCAAAATTTCGTAGATCAGGCCGGGTGAACTACGGCAATCGATAAGGGCCAGGGGGAGCACGTTGACAAAGAAAGAGACCCCGCAAAAGAAGCAATCAATCAATATAACATGATAAGTTGCCTTAGAATTCTTTGAAAAAGACCTTATATATACTGAATTCGATCTAAAGAATAATATTCAGAAGTTATAATTATTTATAGGCTCTTGTTATTGGATTAATAAGGTCTAAGAACTAGTGATATCGCTGGTATGAGTCCTTTATTTTGTCAACCGCGTGGGGAGCTCGGGGCGGCATGTGTGCCTTGGCAATGACGGAGGTGCGGCTGGAGGAGTGCCTGAGGTGCACAGTTGTACCATCAACATCCATTGGGAGATAACGAGCACGGCGACCCGACATACCAATCAACTGCATGCCCACGAAGATGAGCTGGACGAGTTCACCATGGGCAACACAGGCAGCTCACATAAGATATCGGCCCAGGACAGGTACGCAACCGCTCCTCAACCTCTGCTCCTCGCATGAGGATTAATACCCCATCCGGCTGACCCAATCGGCTTCCAGAGCGATCCTGGACATGAAGAACCAGCGCGACAAGCTGCATCAGTACCAGAAACGCATCACCGTCATCACCGACCGCGAAACCGAGATCGCAAAGGAGTGTCTGCGGAGGGGCGACAAGAAACGCGCCCTCCTCGCCCTCCGACGGAAGAAGTACCAGGAATCACTGCTCGCCAAGACCGATGCGCAGCTCGCGCAGCTGGAGATCCTCACTCACGACATCGAGTTCGCACTCGTGCAGAAGGACGTCCTGTTCGGGCTGCAGCAAGGGACCGCGGTCCTGAAGGAGATCCACAAGGAGATGGGAGGGATTGAGAAGGTAGAGAAGCTGCTGGACGAGACGGCGGAGGCGCAGGCCTATACAAGGGTTCGTGTACAACATCACGCATACTTGCGGTCATGGGAGCAGGAATTTGTTACTGACGCTATTCGCACCTCTTACAGGAAGTGAGCGAGCTACTGGCTGGCCGCATGTCGAACCAGGATGAGGACGAGGTCGAGGATGAGCTTGCAGCTCTGGAGGCCGAAGTCACCGGCGTCAGATTACCAGATGCACCCACCAAGCTTCTCGAAGGAGAAGAGAGCGCAGAAGCAGAGAGGGCGAAAGATCGAGCCCGACGAAGAGCGCGGGAACGAGAAGCGGAAGCGGCAACAGCAGGATCGGGGCTGTCGCAGGCTCCGGAACCGTTGCTCGCGTGATGTCATCTGGTCTTCGTTTTTTGGCGGGATGCTGCATTTTTGGTTTCTTTTTTTCTTTGCTGTTTCCAGCGACGGCGCTGTGCGGGTCATTGCATTGTCCCCTGCTCCTAAGGGATCACTTCCGTACGACCTATAGAGCTTGTCCGACGGGATAAGATAGGTAGGCATCTACATGCTGCGAGCGTCAAGCTGTCCCTGTGGCCCGAAGGACTCCATCATCTAGACCTGTATATAGCTACATACATTACTGAGCTTGCTGTGCTATGTACAGTGGTCACTGCCTGCCTTGATTGCGTGCGATCGGCGCGACATGTGAGCCTGTCGGCCGCCCAACGGATACGGCCAGTGTCGGACGCGGTGTACCTCAAATCCAGCCTGCGTACTTATCCCTCCCGGTGGGCTATTTCCAGGTTGGGATGGTATTCATGAGGTAGTACCTAGCTACTTAGGTAAGGTATGCAGAGACTGGGCATACGTAGTGCGTATGTACAGATTCGGTACCTTATGCCTACTACAGGACCAACTGAGTGCTAAGGTACTGTACGTGACCTGGGGACCCCACGTGCCCCGCACACGAGAAAGAGCATCGTACAGCGAGAGTTCCAGTACTGTAGGTTAGACCTCCCATCCAGCCCGGCATGCCTGTTTCAGGTCCGATGTTCTGGAAACAGATGGATTCTTCTTCTACATAACCCCAGCTGCATATCCACGTACTTCGACCACCTTGAACCCCCAAAATCAACCTCCGCATTGACCAAAATCTCTTCCTTTCAACACCGCCAGCGAGGGGCGTGCAGTACCGAAGACATCCTAGCTCACCGAAGAAGAAAGTAAGCCAGCAAGTCAGAAGGCAAAGGACAGAAAGCGAGATCATGTCGCACTGCCACCACGAGCACGAAGAGCATGGTGGCGGCGGCCACGACCACCACCACCATGATCACGACGGACACGACCACTCCGACGACATCACGCCCGCGCTGCAGTCCCTCCTGTACGAGGCCATCGACTTCGGCCAGATCGTCACGCTGAACGAGTCGGAGCCGCGGGCGGGCGCGAAGGTCTGCCAGAAGACGTGGGCGCAACGGCTCGATCCGGAGCCGGAGCTGGTGAGCGACGCGGACGAACAGCTGCTGATGACCATTCCGTAAGTGATATTTTTCTCGTTTCATTCTATTTATTTTTAGACTTTTTGATTGTTCCCATTGTCCTGTGACTCGTACTTCTATCTCAGCCTCTTTTCTTTCTCTCACTTCTCTCTCTCCCTCCCTTTCTCTCACTACTCCCTCTCCCTCCCTTTCTCTCCTTGTATACCACTCCCATCCCTGTCCGGGAAGAGCGAAGAATCGACCAAGAAGAAAGGAAAGGAGAGAATAAATTGCTGAAAATCCCACTAATCCATCCGCTCAAGATTCACCGGCCAAGTCCGGCTGCACTCCATCCTCCTCCGCACAGCGGACCACCCCTCCGCCCCGCGAACGCTCAAGCTCTTCGCCAACCGGGAGGACCTCGACTTCAGCACGGCGGCCGAGCTGGCGCCGACGCAGACGCTCGCGCTGGCCCGCACGTCCGCCGTGCAGGAGCACCCCGTCAAGCGGGCCCTCTTCAGCACCACCCGCGCCCTCACCCTCTTCTTCGAGGACAACTTCGGCGACGGCGACGCGGACGAGGGCGCCGACGTCACCCGCCTCTCCTACCTTGCCTTCAAGGGCGACTTCCACCGCCTCAGTAAGGAGCCCGTCTCCTTCCTGTATGAAGCCGCTGCGAATCCGCGCGATCACAAGGCCATCGTCGGCACGGACACGGGTCTTGGAAGCCACATCGGGCCGGGTGGGGGTGGGATCTAAGGGGATGGAGGAGGATGGAGGGGTGGAAAGAAAGGAACTAAGAGAAAGAGAGAGAGAGATAGGGAGGACGCAAAGAGTGAAAGCATTGACGAGAAAGAGAGACAGAGAAGCTCAGAGGCGAGGATGACCGGTGAATTGGACCAGTTGTCGGATTCTCGAGTATCGACAGATCTTCTTCCCTGTGAAGAACGCACGTTTAGGACGCGGATGGGAGGAGTCCGGGGTCGTAAGCCATTATTGCCTACTACTACATCATCCTCATCAACATTCTCGATATTAAAATAATATATATATATCTACAGAGGTATAGTACCACATCGACCAAATCCCGAATCCACTTCGCCCTTCAATCAAAGGTCCTAGGATCCCTGGAAAGGAGGAAAGGGGGAACAAATATCTGCGTGCCATATTACTTTTCATGTTCATGTAGTGGTATCTAAAACATCATTTATATCCGGCCCCCCATGCCGCAGCGTCAACACAAGCAGGAACGGACGCTGACGAGAGGTCCTCCGGAGAGGGCGCTCGTGCTCTCCTTCAGCGAGCGTGCAAGCTGCTCATGCCATCCCTCCAACAGTCTATCCATCCATGCATTAGGCGGGATGACAAAGTCGTCCCAACTTTCGTATCCGGTTCCACCTCGGTTGGGAAGGCGTCGTTGGGCGTCTTTGTACAATGCTCCCTTCTTTTCACGCCTCGCGAATAACACGGGGAAGTCGGTCCGCTTCCTTGATGCCCGTAGGACCACCGCGTGTCCCATTCCGGATACACCTTCGAACCGATCGCCGCGTTCGCCCGCGCTTCTTACTCCCCTAAGGGTGGCCCGACCAGGCCTTCCGTGACCTCTCTACCCAAGCTCCCGAGCGGCATTGCGCGAACCCCAACATGCAACACCCTCCCTGACCCAAGAAATCCCAGTACCTTTTCGCAGCAAATCCCCACCATCATATATGCCCACAAAACTTCCCGCCTTTTTTGTCGCACACAAGGCCTATCCCCGTTTGCCTTTTTCCCATCGAGCTCATACATGCTTCGTCGACCCAATAACGTGACCTTTCACCTCGGTCCAGTTGATGGAGGCGTCGAGGTCCTCGTCGACGAGGCCGCAGAGGACGACGGTGTCGCCGCGGACGAGGTAGACGCCGTGGTCCTGCTGGGAGGAGGGCAGCGGGTCGTCCCGCGGCCGGATGATCCGCTCGACCGTGTGCTGGAGGACGAGGTTGGTGAGCTGGTCGCAGGAGACGAGCTCGCCGACGAGGGTCCGTCCGTCGACCGTGATGATGCAGACGCGCTCTGGGTGGGCGCGCGGTGGTTAGTAAGGGTGTCGGATAAGGGAGCGATGGGGTTTGGGGGACACACTGTTGATGTAGGATTGGAGAGACATGGTCGGCGAGGGGACGGTGGAGGAGGAGGAAGCGGTGGTGGGGCGTGGTTGGTAGGCGGAAGTTGCTGCTACAGCTTGCGGAACGGCGGGAGAGCAGGCGAGATGTGATGCGGGCGGCGGAGAAGCTCTCGCCGGTAGGTGGGGAAGGAGGTGCCGGTACGGTGGACACGGAGCTGCGGAAGGGGGCGGTAGAGAGCGTGAGGCGCGAGGCACGAGGCGCGAAGGCGTGAGAGGGCGAAGGTGAGTGAGGTAGGCGGGCAGGTACCTGTGGTATTGACGTGAAGTCTGGCGGAGGAAGAGAGCTGGAAGTACGCGAGTGGTCTGTGCGTTGATTCCGGTTCGCTTACGCCTGTCGGACGACGGCCTGGGAGCCTGGGGGTGTCTGCCTCAAGAGGAAGGCTGCGATGGCAGTGAGGCTGAAGGACGTAGTCTACTGTATTGAGACGATGTTACAATTACTACAGTATACAACGGTACGAAATGTAATGATCGGATCGATCCTGATATGCATAAGCCGAAGTACCTACATACTCCGTATCCTCAGGATCTCATCTGATGGCTGATGTTCAGCGCCGGCAAGGCTGTGTGGCTGAGACGGTCGGTCTCTGTGCCGGTCGGCTATGGAAGCTCCCAAGCGAAGTGGCTTCTGCAGCATTCGACGACGTCGACGCGCTCCTCTCTCTTCCGAGCTCTCCCCCTCCATGGCCGTTGACTGACTAACCGGAACGATTGCTGGCTGCCAACCCCTCACCGAATCTTCACGCATCTTCCTCTTCTTCCCCTTCCCCCCTCTGCCCCCTCCGGCCCCCCGATGACGTGGTTATGCCTCTCCGGCTGCGTGCGTCCCTTTTTGGTGGACCGAGGAGGGGACTTCCCATCCGTTCGGGACCGATAACAACGACATGTACAAGACATACTTGTACATTGGCCACTGCTCGCTGGTTGTTGTCAAATATCAGCTGAACCACTCTTCTCGCACTCCATTGCCTTGTTGACTTTGCACCTCCATCTCTTCGTCGACACTTCTTTCGCTCTTCAAACTACCCGGTGACAAGCATCATACGTTCGGCATGGCTAAGAACGGCGTTGCAGAGCACAAGTGGTGGAAGGAGGCCGTTGTCTATCAGGTGCGCTCGCCTTTCCACCTGCTCCCCTGTCCTGCACTCCCCAAGCGGTCCTGGATGGAATGACTGACCGTTCGACAGATTTACCCCGCCTCCTTCTGTGATACTAACGGCGATGGCTGGGGAGATGTCCCCGGCATCACATCCAAGCTCGATTATTTGAAAGATCTTGGAGGTAAGACCTCTATCGTCAATTACGTTTCCTCGACTTTCTAAGCTCATACTGACGTACATCTGCACGACAGTGGATGTGATATGGCTCTCACCAAGTACGTAATCCTCCAGCCTTTACCGCCACGGCTATCATCAGGCTGACTTCCCTTAGTCTACAAGAGCCCTCAGGCCGACATGGGCTATGACATCGCCGACTACAAGACCATCGACCCCCGTTATGGCACCCTTGAGGATGTCGACAAGCTTATTGCCGAGCTCAAGAAGCGGGACATGAAGCTCATGATGGACCTCGTCGTCAACCACACCTCCGACCAGCACGAGTGGTTCATCCAGTCTCGCTCTTCCAAGGACAACCCTTACCGCGATTTCTACATCTGGAGGCCCCCTCGGTTCGACGAGCACGGCAACCGCCAGCCCCCCAACAACTGGGCCCAGATCCTCGGCGAGGCGAATTCGGCTTGGACGTACGACGAGAAGACGGGCGAATACTACCTCTCCCTCTTCACCCCCGAGCAACCCGATCTCAACTGGGAGAACCCCAAGGTCCGGGAGGCCGTGCACGACATTCTCGATTTTTGGCTCAGCCGAGGCGCCTCCGGCTTCCGCATGGATGTGATCAACCTGATCTCCAAGGACCAGAGTTTCCCGGACGCGGAGGTGACGGTCAAGACGAACAAGTACCAGCGCGGCGACAAGTTCTTCGCCAACGGACCAAGGCTTTACGAGTATCTCCGGGAGATGCGTGAGAAGGTTCTGGATCGGTATGACACCATTACCGTTGGTGAGATGCCCTTCGTTCGCGACGACAACAAGATTATCGAGGTCGTCGGGGCGGAGCAGAAGGCGCTGAACATGATTTTTGCCTTTGACCTGGTCGATATCGACGATGTTCCGGGTGACTTCCGCCTCACCCTGCACCACTGGGACGCCCGGGATCTGAAGCGCATTATTAACCGGCTCCAACGCCTTATGATCGACCGAAACGGGTGGAACTCGCTCTTCTGCGAGAACCACGACCAGCCCCGCTCTGTCTCCCGCTACACGGACGACAGTGACCAGTGGCGAGAGCTCGGCGCGAAGCTCCTCGCCATCATGCAGACCACCCTCAGCGGGACGCTGTACATCTACCAGGGCGAGGAGCTCGGCATGCGCAACATCCCGCCAAGCTGGGGCCCGGAGGAGTACAAGGACGTGGAAGCGGTCAACTTTTGGAAGAAGGCGAATGCCATGTACGCCGGCGACCCGGCCAAGCTGGCCGAGGCCCGCCGGCTCCTGCAGGCTAAGGCGCGCGACAACGGCCGCACGCCCATGCAGTGGGAGCCCACCCCGCCCAACGCCGGCTTCTGCCCGCCCGACGTCACGCCCTGGATGCGCGTGAACGACGACTACCCGATCGTCAACGCGGCCACGGAGATGGGCCCGGCCGTGTCCGGCAGCGGGACGAGCACCTGCAGCGTGCGCGCCTTCTGGCGCCGCATGGTCGCCACCCGCAAGGCCCACCGGGACGTGCTCGTCTACGGCGACTTCGAGCTGTACGACCCGGACCACGAGAAAGTGGTCGCCTTCCGCCGCTTCAACCCCCGCGAGCAGTGGCTCACCGTCTTCAACCTCTCCGGCGAGCCCGTCAGCTGGGACCTGCCGGCCGGCCTGGCGGTGCGGGAGTGGATCGTGGGGAACTACGCGGTGGAGGGGGCGCCTGCCGGGAAGGCCCAGAAGGGCACTTTGGAGCTCCGCCCGTGGGAGGCGCTGGTTGGCATCCTTGAGTGAGTCTTTGGTCGAAGGGATCACCGGGGAGAGAATGGAAGGAGAGGCGGCTTGGGGGAGATAGAGACTAGGACTAGAGTGGATTAGAGGTCGAAGTAGATAGAAAGATATGAAAATATCGTTTCAGATAATAGCATAGAACGGAATGAAGCTTGTCTACTCTTCAAGGAACTTTAGCGTGTCTCAATATCATTCACTCGCAGGTATAAGTAGAAGGCAGGGGGATCATTCATTCTCTACATAATTGAAGGCGTCTGACGGTCGAAGAGCTATCGAAACTGTTCCTCCAAGCCTGAGAAGACGGGCAGACGGATCTTCAAGTCCAAACAGTTAACCTGCCTGCTCTTCCGGGTAGTCAACTTGGTTGAGGATGTACGTTCACAAAAGATCCCTGCGCGAGAAAAAGAAGATCGGGTCTTTCGAGAATTCGCACCACATGCTTTCACCACGTCGTGATCCATTCGGCAGCCAAAATATCTTTCTCTATCTTCTCGGCTCCCCTCGCCCAAGAGTAGAGGGTGTGAACGAGTATAGGTCTTGGACCGTCGCCGATCTGACATGGGGACAAGAAAAAGCCAGGTTTACGCGGGCGTGTAAGCGTTCTCAAACTTGTCGCGGATGGTGCGGCCGCTGACGCGCTTGCCCGTCTTGTCGAAGAACCGGCTGGCCACGCGGAGCCAGCGCTGCCGGTCGTCTTGCAGGATGATCCGGGCGATCAGGTGGAGCTGGAGAAGGAGGTGGACAGGATTAGCAGTTGCACGGATGTTTAGGACGCGCGTGATGGGGCGCTTGATTAGGAGGTGAGGGGGATGGGGGCTGGCTGGTGTGGCTTACATCTTCTTTGGTGAAATTGTCATCGGCCGTCATCTCGTCCAGGTCGACGATCACGACGTCCGGGCCATAGAGACCTTGGTCTTCAGTCCTTGTGTTACTACGGTTCCGGCTGGATGACGCGCCACGGTATGGGCCGGGGCCGGGGCCAGGATCGATGAAGGATCCCGCCTCCCACTCGGCCTGGAGGGCAGCATCTTCTTCATCCTTTGTGTGATCCTTCTTGGAGGGGCGGCCTTCGGCTTTCTGGTCAGTCTTCGCGGGCGCCTGGGACTTCGCGTCCCGGCTCGGGGATTTCGCGTCCCGGCTCACGGCCGGCTTCTTGTTCTTCGAAAGCTCCCTGAAGCGGTGCTGCAGCACCTTCTTCGCCTTTCCTAGCACAGCCTGGATGTCATTCCAGCTTTTGCCGTCATCTTTCAGCTTCATAAGCTGTTCATCTTCTTCGGCCGTGAAGGCGTCCGGGTCTGGCATTGGATCTGCTTTGGCCGCAGCGTTCGAGCCTTCCTTCGGACGAGCTCTCTTGCTGGTGTTGGAGGCATTAGCCTGAGACTTGCTGTCATCAAACAAACCACTGAAGCCAGCCATGCCGAGTTCCTCGACTTCTCCTTCGGCCACTGTAGCTGGTTTGAATCCTTGTTGGAGATCACCTGCCTCCGTTGCTGGCTTGAACTGGTTATGCGACGTGCCTTTCTTACTATATAGTTCGTTCCAGATGTGCTGCGAAGCAATCCAGTTCTGGACAGTGTGTGGTGGTTCGAGTTCAGAAGTCATGGGCCAGATATACTCCTGCGCCGGCTGAAATCCAGAGACGCTCTTGTTGTGTTTTGATCGTGCGGCAGTTTTGGATCCAGTATTTGTGGCAACTTTGGCTTTGTGCTTCGAGGTAACCTTGGAAGCTTGTGAACCAGGAGTCTCTTGCGCACCCTTTGACGCGGGCTCAGAGGCAGCTTTGCTAGCAACAGGCTGCTAGGACAGGTGTTAGCAATGCAGCTGACACCCATGCGACAGTCGCTCGCGAAACTCACTGTATCAGCGACACGTACGGGCTCGGCTTGGACAGCTGCAGCCTCTGCAAGTCGCCTTCTTCTTGCGTTCTCTTCCCGGGCCCACCGCGGCAGGTCGTTGAACGCCAGCAAAGCAAACGAGTCCCCAAACGAAAGCCTGTTCTTTTGCTCACGCTCCGCAGCTTTCTTCTCTCTCTTCTCTTTCCTATGTCGTGCTCGCTGCGAGGATGGTCAGTGTTACAAGCCTCGCACTGTGCGAGTTGGGAAACGGGTACCTGTGCAGGAGATGGCGTGGCTCCTGCTAACCAAAGGCCGGTTGGAATACCACCAGGCATCACGCGGATACGAAAGGGTGGGACTAGTGTCGCCGAGAAGGAATATGCACAATGCGCTGCGGACGCATGCACGGAGTCTTGCCGGCTCACGGATGCGCTGCCATGTGGTTGCCAAAGGAGAGTATCGATAGCAATTAGAAGGTCTGCAGACAGACCCTTCAAAACCTAGTCCACGGAGAATCCGCCGCCAGCCCTGGATGTCAACTTACCCAGCAAACAGGACGGTTCGATGAGGCGCTGGCAAGATGTGATTTGAATCTGGCATGGACTCATCACGGGGCCGTCCTGGGCCGTCAACATGACGTGCGCATGTCAAAGTGCCTCGAGGGGTTGACGAAAAATCCACCGGATGGGCATTGACAGCAATGGAAAGAACCGCTCTACCTTGCGCATATAGCACCTAATACTGTACCTAATACTGTACCTACTATTACACCACGCTGGCCCCTTTGGTATCTTAGAGGAAACCCTCCAAGGACATAAATCGAACTATTTGGAAGAGATGGAGCACGACCATTATCACAAGCTGGCACAAGACCGATTACTGATGGTGCGGAGAAATACACATATATCGAGCGCACAACAAAGAAAGATGAGTGATGATGGAAACGATGGAAACGATGCTAGGGAACGGAACATATATAGAGCCTGAAGAAAAGAAGACAGCGATAAGAGAGATGCATAGCATGGCGGGAGAAGCTGCAGATGCTTTGAACAATTGACTATAAGGTTTTCAAGGAGTACCGGTACTTAGGCGTTCACGCACTGTGGTTGTTGACAGACAAGGGGATCCAAGTTCCTCAGGCATTATCATATGCGGAGGGTGCGGAGTAAGGCACCGTGGCACGTGCGTAAGGTACCCGAGCCGGGCGGGCACCCGCCGACAGCTCAACTCGGTCCGACCATAATGCCGATGGACCAAGTGAGGTGGCTTCCCGTCCGCAACTCCTAAACAGTCGAGCTTGTTGCCAGGGAATCGACAAGCACCTGCAACACGTATTCTGAAGATGTTTTTCTCCCCAGTTGCCGCTCTGGCAGCCTTCAGTGGTCTGCTGGGGCTTGCCTCCGCACACAACATTCAGATGAAGGCGCACACGCGGGAGTGCTTCCACGAGAACCTCCACGCAGACGACAGGATGACCGTTACGTTCCAGGTCGGCGATCGGGAATTCGGAGGGAGTGGGAACTTGGAGATTGACTTCTGGGTACGTCTTGGAATTGGATAGACTGTCTCTGAGGGAGATCGGTCGTCCCTGTTCGCAAGTTCGATCACTGACCTTCTGATTCTCAGATCACCAATCCCGCGAATGCGTACCAAGTTTACGAGCGCGGCGTGTCTTCCGGCGATCATTCCTTCGTGGCTAGTATGGACGGGCGCTACGAGTACTGCTTCAGCAACGAGCACTGGTCTGCGAACACGAAAGAGGTGTCATTCAACGTTCATGGCATTGTCTACGTCCCGGAATCCGAAGCTCCCCAGGACCCATTGGAGAAAGAAGGTACGGGATAGATGAGGGAACCCCCTCAAAAGATCTGAAGGCTAACAGGTGTTAGTGCGTCAACTGTCCGAACTCGTCACGCAGGTTAAGGACGAGCAGGGCTACATCATTGTCCGAGAAAGGACCCACAGGAACACCGCGGAGAGCACCAATGCGAGGGTGAAGTGGTGGAGTATCTTCCAGCTCATGGTCTTGGCCGCTGAAGGCGTTTTCCAGGTCTGGTGGCTGAAGCGCTTCTTTGAGGTATATCCATGATCCATTCTTCGGGGTCTTTGACCTACATTCCGTACTAACGTCGTACAGGTTAAGAGAGTCGTATAAGCCCAAATACCGATGTTGCATTGTTGTACTAGATTCAGTGACGAGAGATATGATATTTGCAGGCATTTTCGCATGACACAGCAGACCCTCAGCTACGCGACGTGAATAACGATTGCATTGTATCCTTACCGTAGCCCATTGAATTTGTCACAGCCCAGCACGGCACGAACGCTAATCCTATGGTTATTCTTTTGGTGAAGCAATTCGCTCAATTTTCTCTTCTTTCATCCATCCTCCACGTCAAGCCAAACTCATAGGGCCATGCCCGTCTCTTTGCTATGCCTTGACCGTGTCGGGCCAAACAGATCTTTGTCAACAGAGCCCTCACCTTCCGCAGCGCCTTTTGGTCTGGTAGGTCTTTCCAATCTGGCCGACGGTCGCCCACAGTCTGTCCATTCGTTCGAGGCCTAGTTCGGTCCTCTACCACAGCCGCCGTCTGCTCTTTCCTCCTTCCAGAAAAGAACCTCAAGGCATGCGGCCGTCCTTCTCCAACTCCTGCCGCGCCGCCTCCTCCCGCTGCCGCTGCCGGATCTCACTCCACTCGGGCTTGTCGATGCAGTCGGCGCAAGGGTACTGGCCGCGGAAGACGACCTGCTCGCGCACCCGCTCGCAAGCCCGCTTGCTGCGCACGGCCGGGTCGCAGGCGACACCGCTGACCACCTTGGTGCAGCCGCACACGTACCGCTGCACGGTTTCGAAGCACATCGTGAGAGTGATGGTGATGTTGAAGGCTGTTAGGAAGTCGGGAGTCGAGTCAGTATGTCTTCGATGGATCTCTTTCTTTCTCTTTTTCCTCTCCCTTTGGTCTCTCTGAAGTAGACGGGCTCCCACCTGCTTTTATCAATCGTCTCTCGGTTACGAAGTGATGTTGTGGCTCTCGTTTTCCTACGGTTGCTTTGATGTGGAGGACTGTAGTGAGGAGGGAAAGGGGAGAGAGGCTGTGGTCCTTTTATATACTGGCTGGCGAGATGCTCTTGGGCGGAGTGACAATGTGGCGACATGGACGCTGCAGCTGGAAAGATAGCTAGCTCATGACTGTTCGCTCGTGTTTGCACCGGTCACGCATGACATGCCATTGTTACCTTCGCGTTCGTCTGCAGACCGACGGTTCTGTTTGGGCTTGTGAAAACGGCTGCATGGTTGCGGCCTGACTTGTACGAAGCAACCGCATTGTAGGCGACTGTAAGAAGCGGCTGTCACGGTTTCGATGGCCAGGGTTAATCTGGAATGAACAGCTCGATCTATGGTACATACGCTCGCTTCTACGGTTGCGATACAAGGTGTATGTTCTGACAAGATGCTATCCTACATTCAATCCGTCTCCATCTTCCCAGACTCTTCCTCTTGCACCGTCCTTTTGACGCCTTCCAGGAAGGCCTCGACTGCCTCCCCACCGCCGAGAGGCACGGCTCCCCCGCGCACGAAGCCGCCGTTCTCCACCTTGATCTTCAATGCCTCGCTGACGGTGGGCAGACCGCCGTCCCGCAGCGCCACCGTGAGCGATCCCAAGCTTTGGTGCAGTTGCGGGGACCGCAGGACGCGCTTGAGGATGTCTCTCTTTTGGTCCTGGCTCAAGGCCTGGATAGCAGCTTGCACCGTCTCCGAGTTGGGGTCCACGTCCGTGAGATCGTCAACTTCTTGGGCCAGCAGAAGGATGGTTGGAGGGAGGTGAGAAACAAGATTGTCCACGAGTCGATTATCTGCAGACTCTATGACGGGAATCGTAATGGATGTGGAGAGGAGGTCGGAGAGAGTTGTGAACGGCTTAGACTGATGCCGTTGGCTGCTTGTGCCCCCCGATTGTAAGGAGTTGAGGAAATCCTGGACAAGAGCGGAAGCATCTTGGTTCCCGGCGGAGGCACTATGATGAATCAGTTAGCCCAGTTTCGAATAACGGCGCTCAGAGAAGCAGAAAGCGTGGTCTGGGATGCAAAGCAAAGCCAAGAGATTCCATTCATTTTATCCCTTTTAGGCGAATGCATTACAGGTACAAGTAAAGCTCCTAACGCCGTTGTCGTGTGAAGCCCAGGCGTTATCGCACCAGCGCCCGCTTCTCAATGATCGTGAACAATGCTACCAAAGAGGCAAAGAGAGACCTACGCTCGGGCACCGTCAGCTCCTCCTTCACGGGCTTCCTCGCCCTCTTCCCTAATGTCGCCTCCAGTAGCGTCCGGACCTGCACCACCACTGCCTCGCGGGGGGTTATGTGTATCGTCCGGGCCCTCAACATCCTCCATCGTTTCATCATCATCGTCACCGTGCGGTGACTGGTTGATGCTGTTGAGCTCGTGCTGAATATCCACGTCTTCGCCGGCAAGCAGCATGTCTACTATTTCACCCAACTTCAGGTCTCTCTTACTGAACCAGTTCGGCTTCCCATTGGGATGCTGGCTCTTGGACTGCAGCCAGAAAAGGTGCCGTTGGGAGCTCGAGGAGAATCGGAGTGTGAAGATACGTCCGTTGGTCGGAGACTCGACACTGCCGTCCTCGCCCATCTGGCCTTGTCCGAGGTAAGGGTGGAACTGCCCATCGCCTGGGATCATAATCAGATCAAGCTCAGGCTCTGATGCGGGCGCGGAACGTGGCCGCCAGCAGAAATGAAGCAGGTCTGGAGATGTGTGAGCTGCCTACTGCAAGCTATGCGCAGTTTGTGATTTCGGGGTCGGGCTCATACCATCGCTATAGTAAAGGTAGATGTAGCCAGGTGTGGGTATAGGCTTAACCTTCGGAGGGTTGACGCTTGACTGTGATGGAGTATGGAGTGTAAGTAATATCGTCGTCTAAAGAGATAGATGGAGTGAGGATTCACATACATCCCAGTCGCACTTGCCGGCCTTGAAGGTGAGCACAGGATCTATCGACATGTTTGACGGGTGGCGGGTGGTGTGGTAGGAGCTGTTAGGTTGCAGCAGTGTGGAAGCTGGCTGATCGATAGCTCTGGAGGGATGTTGTCACCTTCGTGCCTTAACGAGTTTCAGGCAGGAAAGGCACGGCAAGGGTCTGTGTGCTGTATGCTGGCCTCAGGCTCCACAGTGAAGAGCGCGGTTTCCCCCTTCTGTCCCGCCGGACAAGCCGGTGTGGGCTTGGCATCCCGCACTCCCATTCGCCTTAGCGAACCGACACGCACTTCGGCGAAACTTGTCTTCCGACACACCTTCCAAAATTCCTACCAAGAGAAGGCGCTGCTTGCTATCCAACCCGCACGACCAACGACCGACCACCCCCCTACCGACACCGACCGATTTCGATTGAAACGCTATTCGAAATGTCGGCGCAACAGGAACAGCCAGCCGCCGTGACGAAGAAGTTCAGCAAGGGTGAGAGGAGCGTTCCTCACCCTTCGCAGAAGGCGTCCAAGTACTACCCGGCCGAGGATGACAGCCAGCCTAAGCAGGTACGACGGCTCCTGGGGGGGGAAAGAGAAGAGCACGACACTGTTCTGTAAAGAGATGCACTCGCGCGATTGCATTGACTTGCGTTCTGCAGCCAGGCAAGAGCGCCGGTGGAATCTACTACAAGGGACGCAGGTGCAATATCCAAGAAGATACTGACAAACATGGTTCTCCAGGTCCGCAAGACCATCCGTCCTGCTAAGGTCCGCGCCTCCCTCCAGCCCGGTACCGTCCTCATCCTTCTTGCTGGCCGTTTCCGTGGCAAGCGTGTCGTCCTCCTCAAGCACCTTCCCCAGGGTGTTCTCCTCGTCACCGGTCCCTTCAAGGTCAACGGCGTTCCCCTCAGGAGGGTCAACGCTCGCTACGTTATTGCCACCAGCACCAAGGTCGACCTGAGCGGCATTGACGAGAGCGTTGTTGAGAAGGCTGGCTCCGAGGGTTACTTCGCGGTTGACAAGAAGGCCAAGAAGGCTTCCGAGGAGGCTTTCTTCAAGCAGGGCGAGAAGCCCCAGGTAAGACTGTAAAGCTGTCTTACGCGCGATACATGTCCTGACATACGGTTTAGAAGAAGCAGGTCGAGAGCAGCCGTGCCGCTGACCAGAAGGCCGTCGACAAGGCTCTTTTGGCCAATATCAAGAAGGAGCCTTTCCTCCTCAGCTACCTCGGCTCGACATTCAGCCTGCGCAAGGGTGACCGACCGCACGAGATGGTTTTCTGAATGTCGAACGAGTGGATGTGAAAACGGCTTGTGTTTGGGCGCCAGGGGTGGACAACAGACCGGCTATGCTGCGGCCGTAATAGCAGAAACACTTTTTATGGCATGTTCACGGATGGGATTGGTCTGCCTTTTATCGAGGTTCTGTAACAAGCAGCGAATTCAACAACCGTCCAACGATGAAGTCTGCGGGCAAAATTACATATACTGTTCTGCATGGCAATACTTCGTTATCGACTCATCTACGACGTCCAATAACTACAGCACACAGATTACAACTTATAATCGCAGCTATTCGGAAACCTCAGACCTTTACCACGCCGTGTACGCTTACTCCGTCCAACTCGCCGATAACAAGAACGAATCAAGACCGCCGGCACCACCAAATGACGAACCTTACAGACACCGCCCGCAGCAGCTTCGACCGATGTCGCCGTCGAATATATCACGATCTTGACTTCCCCGAACCCTGTTCCTTGCCTTTACTCATCCTCTCACTTTTCTTCTTCATCCAGTCACTCGCTCCCTCTACAGCCGCGTTCTTCTTTTCCTCTACGTCATGCTTCTCCATCTCCTCCTTTAGATCATCCATCACATCTGCTCCAATCGTGGTTCCGTGAAGCCAATCTAAGACACCCCAAGGCCCGAAGTTTCCTTTTCCGCCGCTGATGAGATGGCCGTCCTGTCGACGTGCCATGCCCGTCATGATGATCGTTGAGGGAAGCACGGAGTAGCCCGAGTATGTCAAGGTCTCTTCCAGCGAGCTCAATGCGAGACCCAGGAGGTAGGTCAGTATGTGAAAGCGGAATACGACGGCGGGAAGGTACAGAGGGACGAAGCGGAGTAAAAGCCAGCAGACAGGGTGGTCATAATTCGCCACGAAAGAATAAGGGGCGCGGATGCTGTGTTGCCAGCTCATGTGCCAGCGCGTCAGCCTGGCATTCCGCTCCGGGCTGTGCAGGACATAGCGGTGGATGTAGTATATGAGGGTCTGTTTTGTGGTTTGGGGTAAGCGTCAGATTTCCTTCCGTCTCTCCTTTCATGATTCGAATACACTCACGTTACGAATGACGAAGGCCTTGACCACATCCGTGAAGAGCGCCCAGGGCATCGGCAGCCTCGTCGTGACCTTCAGGGCGCTCCGGATCTGCAGCACCTGCGTGAACAGCACCTCGACCGCAGCCTGCACAGCCAGGCCAAGCAGGAGGTTGCACAGCGAACAACCCACGACGCGGGCGACGGACGTCCGGCCTCCCTTCCGAGCGGCGGCAGCGGGCAGAGCCAGGTTGCCGTGCGCCTTGACCTCCTTGGCGAGGCTGGGGACGGCGGCGTCGAAGGCGAGGAAGAGGAGGCCGGGGAGGACGGCGCAGAGGAGGCGGACGAAGAGCGCGCCGTACAGCTCGACGGCGAGCTCGGAGTGGGAGAGCACGAGGGTGGACCAGGTCATGTAGAAGAAGAGGAGGTTGAGGGAGGTCCCGTAGGAGGAGAGGGCGGGGAGGGCGAGGAAGGAGAGGATGGGGAGGGAGAGCAGCGCGTCGATCATGGTTGCGTTCTCTGAGCGTGTTCTCCTGTGTATCGTATGAAGATGTGGATATGCGTGTATGTGTTGATAGTCAACCCGCAGATGTTGCCGATGTTAACGATAGAAGCGCGTATTTCCTCTCAACTTTGGCTGCACATCCGCCTGCTAACGAGCAATTCCGTGGTATGCTGGAGGTAGCTGTAGCTGGAAGAATATATATTCCAGTATCAATCGGTGCAAAGACACGTCAAGGACAATCAAACGATCGTAAGGTAGTTGATTATACAAAAGTCGTGTATTTTCTGCTTGCTCGCAGAAAGGTTGCAACCTTAAGAACCAGGAACGCATCCATGTTTATGGTCTGAATCCGGCGTCAACGTTGGAAGGTGACGTCACTCACCCAGTCGCAAGTCCTCACGGCCAACACCACCCGGCGCGCGCGCCACTAAACATAAGAAGAACCTTGAACGGGAAGCGTGATAGGTGAGTAGGGAAGTGGAAGGAGAAAGGTGAGGATGCCACTGGGGCGATTTTGAGGAAAACCTACGTCTACGGCAAAAGTAGGTAGGGGGGGGCCGATATGAGTTCCTTTTCTATAACAACATTGCCTTGTTGCGGCCCGTATCTTCACGCTGTATATTCATATATCTATATCTAGTACTATTTGCTTTCTTCCAGAGCAGCACAGCGCGTCGCGGTCTAACTTTCCTCATCCTCTGTCTCTTCCTTCTTCTTCTACTTCTTCTCCTTCACCACCTCCCACCCCCATCAAACGAAAGGGCCAAGCTGGCTAGGGACCACATCTCCAAGACCAGGGAGAGGGAGACCGACGCCCCGCGCCGCACAGTGAAAAGCAGAAACCCTGGGAAGGGAAGAAGAAAGTAATCGAAGGAAGAACCCTGGCTTTAACCAGGAAAGACTGAATGAACGAATAATAAGAGAGACGAAAAAGGCTTGTATCAAGAAAGGACAGACAATCCCGGCGAGAAGAGAGGTAGAGAAGAGAGGGGGAAAGGAATGGGAAATGTGGAAAAAAAGAGGTAAATGCATCGCGGGAATATATAGTCATTAACAGTCGACATCCATGGAAATACCTGTCATGAAGTCTTCCTCGCCGTGTTCAGCCGTGCATGCATTGTCACATCGATCGCTGTAGACATATCGTGGGACGTGCTGTAGGAGTATGTGCGTTGCACTCATATTTATCATCCAACGGCCAGACAGGAAATGCTGTATCGAAATCGCACATCGGTCTGTTTAAATACAGATGAGCATTAAAAGGCGGACACGGGTGAGCACAGCGTGGAAGAAAGATCAAGGTATATATTCCGAGCAGCTAACTGGTATATGCTCCAGCGTATGCTGCATGCAATGTTTGCCGGTGTTCGGGCCAATATCATGCAATCATCCTCATATCCATCCCCTCGTCTCTCCTCGGAAGCCAATGGTTCTGACGGAGGACGAGGGGAAAGGAAAGTCCCTCCCTCGAGTTTCCGCTATTCATGGTATTCCTTCAAAAAAATTCTTCAAATCTCTTCGCAGTTCTTTTACTCCGCCTTAGCCTCGCCCTCGCCGAGGTGGGCCTTGATGGCCGCCTCGAGAGCCTTGGGGTTGGCGCCGACGACCTCGCCGACCTTCTCGCCGTTCTTGAAGAGGAGGAAGGTGGGCATGGCACGGATGCGGAGCTCCTGGGCGACCTCGGGAACCTCGTCGACGTCGAGCTTGTAGAAGCGGGCGGAGGGGTAGACGTCGGAGAACCTGTGCGGAGGGAGGGTTAGCATGACTGCTTCGTTTCTTTTCTTTTCCCGTTTCCCGTCTAATTCCGGGCGGAAAAGAGAGGAGAAAGCTTACTTGACGACTTGAGGAGCGATGACCTTGCAAGGACCGCACCAGGTGGCGAAGCAGTCAAGGACGATGAGGGTGTCCTTGGCCTCGAGGGCCTTGTCGAAGTCGGCCTTGCTGTAGAGCGAGAAAGCACACGTCAGCCAAGCCATTTTTTACATCGGTGGTGCGGCGTCATCAATGGGCGCGGAAAACGGGCCGGCGAGCCCCATTGAGAACAGCGCAAGAAGAGCGGGTGACGACTTACCTCTGAAGGTTGTGAACGCCCTGCTTAGACATGGTGCTGGAGAAGAATCGAGATGTGAAGAGTGGACGGTAGAGTGTTGTGGGTGTGGCTGAGCGGGTTGCAGTGGTAAGTAAGGATCTGGAGAAGGTCTTGTATGCGAACATGAAGGGAAGCGAGGCGATGAAGGCGGGACGGGTAAGAGATATATATAAAACAAACGAGAGAAGGGGGGGTTTGTGGAAAGGTGGATTTGTGATGGGAAGGGCCGGGACGGGGCGGTGGATGACGGGAAAGATTGATTGCTTAGGTGATGTGCCCGGTCGGCAACTCATCGGCAGAGATTGCGACATTGGGCGTGGAGAGGGGTGAAGGAGGGGCAAGGAGAGCGAGCTTGACAGCGGATGGATGAGGAGTCGTGACTCACCTGAAGCGTCAAAGATGAAGAGTACGATGAAGGTGAAACGGGTGCGAGTGTGAGAGAAAACGGAGAGTGAGAAGTGGTGAGTGGAAGGTGAGGTAGTGGTCGGTAGGATGTCGAGGAGGAGTACTGAATAGTGAGCTACGTGATGGCGGGGTGCAAAGGGGACAAGGTAATAAATAAGAAAAAATAATGATGACAGCTGCTCCAAGGCGCTTAGATTACTAAGTCAACAACTCCACCGGTCGAGGCGCAATGGAAGGGGCGCAAGGCAGCTTTCACGGCTAATTAATGGGCGAGGGGCCTGGAACCTCTGCTAATTACATTACGTTTTCATGTACCAGTAGATACTGTACTGTATTATACACACACTGCCCCTCCATCCGACAACGGGAGGGGGACGAGAGTCGAAGATGACGTGCCCGCCTTTCCACCTTACCCCCCCTTCCCACCTCTCCCATCCCACCTTTCTCTCCCTTGCCAGCAAACCGCCCCCTAACTAACTACTCCTCACCATTTGGAATTTCTCTCCCTTTCCATCTCACATCTCCTTTTCTTTTCTTTCTTTTTTTAGGTCTTTCTGCACAAATACAGTACATAAGAATCATCACGCGGGCGGCCAGGCCTCTTCCACCTGATCACGTAAGCCCCAGCCTCCAGCCCCCACCCCTCGCCAAAGAAAGAGAAAAAATGGGAAAATAATTGTGGACGTCACCGGGCACCGGCACCGGATCGTGGGCTCCATCTCCGCCCTCAGTGTGTGCGCTGCGCGCGTGCGCTTTCGGCAATTACAATGATAAATTCAAAGGAATAAACAAGAAGGGAATACACTGGCAGTCACCAAGGTCTTGACGCACTGGCCTGAAAGGTACAATATAATCCAAAATAATACACAATGCCATTCTGCCGAAATATTTGAATTTTTGCTTTACATGCCCAAAGTTCTTTTTTTTTTCTCTTCCCACGATCAAATCACCCCAGGGGGGCAAGAGAGAGAGAAAGAGAGTGACAAGAGAGTGACCCCCCCCCCCCCCTGCCCCCCCTCCAATCCGTTAGATATCATGCCAATGAGCTGTCGTTTGATTTGTGAACGAGAAGAAGAAAGAAAAAAAGCACCTCCCTCCACCCTCCATGTCAAGTGCTCAAGCAATTGAGCTTCGCTATAATATCAAAAAAGGGGTTGTGAGAAGAAGAAGAAGAAGAAGAGGAAGAGAAAAAAGGGGTTTCAAGAACGGAAGGTAAAAAGAAGAAAAGAACCGCCCGTCGTGAGAAGGAGGTATCCAATAGAAAAAGGGTATCAGGTTTTGAGGCAAACGCAAGGAAACCAGAGTCAAAAGGAGTGACAGGTTACAAAGGGGAAATCCCCGGGGGGGAAAGTGGTAAACGAGGAAAGCAAAGGACGATACGGTTGACAAAACGAAATGCGTCCAATGCGCCGACCTTCTGGCGGCACTCTGACAGCCCATCCCACCCCAGCGTGTGCGGTAGGAGACTGGCGGACCCGCTTAGAGCTGGAATGACGAGCTCGCTCTCTTCGACGAGTCGACCGACTGCCGTTTCGCAGGAATGTCCAACAGCTTGGCACTGCCGGCGCTGAGGGCGCGGACATGTCCTTTCTTGCCCAAGTCGACGCTTCGAGCTCTCTCGATCTGTACCGGTCCGACCGGCGAGACGGGTGAGTCTTGCTCCGAACCCTCTCCCCGCCGGTCCGGCAGTGAGGTGCGAGAGGCCGTTTGAAGCTCGCCCGCTTGATAGTAGTTGAGAAGCCCTTCTCGAGACTTGACCCGGGTCTCCCGGTGGACGACGGTAGGCTTGCGTCCGACACCGCCATGCACGACCTCATCGCTTTGAGGCAGCGGCTCCCCAGGACTGTCCCCTTCTTCATCCCCCATCTCCATCTCCGGCTCCTCGGGATAACCGATGGCCGTGCTGCTGGGCTTCCGGCCAAACAGTGTCCCTGACTGTGCGGATTGACGCCTCAAATCCGGCTGCGGCGTCAACCGTCGGAAGTACTCGTCGTCAGGGATCCCGAGTTCCTCGCTGGACGTATTGAAATCCTCGTTGGTTCGAAATTGGGAGATGGAGCCGCCACTGCTGCGAAGGTGAGCTTGGTTCGATCGTCTCTTCATTGGCTTTCCTGACAGCCACGACCCCTCCGAATCGACCGAAGCAAGTGACTGAGACATCAGCTCAGATGTCCTGGGACCCTGGCTGACCGGCGAGTCGGTGCGAGCTCCCGATAGAGATTCCCTGAAAGCACTGCCGAGAACGGGCGTATCTGCATCCGTATGCAAATTTCTGGGTCTATTGCCTCCTGCAGCAAGTGCCAATGACGAGGTGACCTCGGGAGACTGCATCCGAGACTCGGGCGGCGAGATGGGAAGTTCTGGGAGATCTTCCCTGAACTTCGACTGCGTGCGCACTGGGGCCCCGGATGAACGGCGTGCCTGTGTAGCTTGTAGATGCGCCGGCGGCGGCTGCCTGGACATCGACTCCCGCGACGTGTTGGAAAATGAGATCTCCGAGGGAGTAGACCGTCCACGGTCCATTGAGTCTCTCTTGCCAAAGCCACCGCGTCGGAAGAAGGAAGCAAACGCGCCGATGCGCCTGCTGCTGCTGGTTTCAGAGCTCGGTCGTCTGGGGTGCACCGGCTGTGGTATGTCGATAGGTGGGGTGGGTTGCGGGGGATTTGATTCGGACGCAAGAGCCGGTACTTGCGAAACATTCGAAAGCTCACGCCGATGTTGATTCGTAGCCAGAGAGGGAGGAATACTGGCTTGCGACAAGCGTACAGCCTGTGCAGTCTCGAGAATGGGCTCTTCAAGGGGATTCTCAAGTGCTGGTGACAGTGGCGTCGGGAAGCCCTGATAACTGCTGCCATCTGCCGATACACCACGTCGCGGGGTCTGCGGTTGTGGGATAGGTTCATTCGCAGCATATCGCAAGTAGGTCCCAGTGTTGCCCTGCTCTTGCGGTTCGGCACCGTGGTCGTGACTCACGCTTTCCGTAGCGATTCCGAGTCCAGATAGCGCAGGTTCCTTTCCTTTACCAATGTCTTCCCTTGCAGCGGCCTCTTGGTCCCTTCGTTCTTTGGCGCGCTGCTTTTCTAATCTTCTCTCAAGTTTTTGGCGCACTCGTTCTTCTTCCGCTTGCCGTTTTCTATCGCGGCGCCTTTGGTCCCTCTCCAAAATCATCCTCAACGCTCCAGCGTCCAGATCATCCGCCAAATCATCGATGGTCCCTCCCTTCAGATCCTCCTTGCTAGTTTGAGGACGCTTATCCCTCCTCGATTCGCACCGCGAGGGGCCATTGTAGTTTTGGAACGTCGAGCTCGTCGAATAACGTATAGTAGGTCTTGGCGTGAAGATGTCGAGAGCGCGCACACGGAAAGCCCGCGTCTCGGAGGCGACGGACATGGACGAGTGGATGGATGCATCGATGGGTAAGGAGGTGTTTGACGTAGGACGGTCGAAATGCCTGCTCATCCCCCCTCTTATCTTCTTGCTATCCCTTCTGAACATACCTCCAGTGTAAGTAGCAGGACGCTTCATAGGTATAGGGGCGCTCATAGCCCGAATCTCCTCCTCTCGAACGTGGTCCTTCTTCCTCCTCTTACTCGATTTGCGTCGTGGGATGGTAGAGTCCGCACCTCTTCGTTTACTCTGCAAACTCTGCGGCCGTTGTAGTTTCCCCCGTTCTCGGGCCGACGGTATGCTAACGTTCGACTCGGCATGTAGTCGAAAATCATACGGGATGGAGTCCCCGCGGTCCATGACGGGATGCAAATGCGGGCTAGTGGCGAAAGCCATCGTGGTGGGCAAGGCTGTGAGGCTTTCGTTGCTATGCTCGTGGTTCGACAGGTCTTCGCCCCGTTCAAGCCGTGCGAGAGCCTGCCGTCGTCCGTACGCCATCCGGTCTGGCGAGGCCTTCTTCTTCCGTCGACTTCGTTTTCGCACAACGTTGTTCGACTGCGAAGAACCCGTGCCCGTCCTTCTCAGAGGGTGTCCAGGATAGGCCTGCACAGCCTTCTCGCCCTGTCGGACGGGCTTGGGACCGTCATTTAATTTTGCGGTACGTTTCCGCCCGAACGGCCACAAGGGCATGGTGACAGTCGGGAAACGATGTTGGTCCGTGAGCGCGAAGCGCAAACCTTCTTAGTTCCTGCACTGGCGGGTCGCAATGTAAACCACGACGACCATGTATAAAGTTCTCGGGTGCTGTCCGGCTTATCTGACGGCGGCAGGGCTGACGAGAACCATCTTCTGCGGGAGACAAGACAGGCGAGTTTGGGAGGAGCGACGTGTGACGCAGTGAATGGGCGGATGGACGATCGGGATACCGAGAGGCGAGGGCGGCAGATGGGCGGGAGAGCAGGAAGGTGGAGTAGTGCGAGCACACGGTCGAGCTGGTAATGTTGTAACCGATAATGAAGCTCCGGCGTGAAATGAGCTGTCGCAAGTGGCGTCGTCAGGTAGTGAGCTGCTCCGAAGGAAGGGTTCAGACGAGCGCTGTGCGAGCGACATACGGCTTTGGCAGTACAAAGCAGCGTAAGGTGCGAGGTTTGCGCGGAGGCGGACAGCGGCGGCGCGAGGGTAGGGGGAAAAGTAGGTTAAGGTTAGGGAGCAATGGAAGGGTTGAAAAATGGCGAGGATCAGAAGCCCAGCGGACAAGGGAGGGCGAAGTGGGTTAGTGAGTGAGTGAGTGAGTGAGCGAGTGGATGAGTGCGCAGCGCGGCCAATGTGGGTGTGTGTGAGAGTGAGCGACGGGGTGGGGGGCAAAAGGACCAAAGGCACAAGGGAAATGGAGCAGGGTGCACCGGATCAAAAAAATCGCTGAGGCGTGCTAGGCATGCTAGAGGTGGGCTGCTGTTAACTACCACATAACGACCTGTACATAATAACTCGTAACTACCTCCTACTGGGCTGCGGATGCAAGGTCGGGCATGGCCAGGCAAGGTCCACACTGGGGTCAGCCAGGCGGAAGAAGTAAGGAGCAGCAGGAACTGCTTCCCGCTAACGCCAACTGGGCTAGCTCATCCAAGGAGGGACGCCGTACAGGTACCGGTCATTTATTTATCGGCGTACCACAAGGGAACCCACTGGTAAGGTACTGGTACTCCTAGATCCTAGGTAGTAGGTAGTGATTGAGGTCCATCCTGTGTATCCATACCTACCTCAACTCTACTCGCCCTGTGCCGTCCAAGTGAAAGACGAGTTGACCCCGGAACGGCGACGATAATAACGAGAGACGACGGGTCACACCCAGCCTTATATGTCAGTACAGTACTATGTGTGTGTGTCGGCATGTGCTGATAGGCAGGTACAGTACCAGAGCACATGGACATACAGGATGGTTGATAGTACCATTGGTACAGTGCTATGTACGTACCTACCTCGACCGCATTGCTACAGTCGTGATTGACAAGAGGGTCTCCGACTCCACAGGAGAAAAGGCCACTCTCACACTCTCACAATCCTCCCTCCCTCCCTCCCTCCATCCATCCATCCCTTTCCTCTCTGACCCATCCGCTCCCTGCTCCCTTCAACCCCCCCCCCAATCCGCAGGACGGAGCTTGGGTGGCGTCGTCCGTCACTCGACCCATCCACCTTCTCCATCCAGGGTCAAAGCACCAGAGCTGTTCAAGGGTACCGCTGCCCCAGCGTGGCCCAGCGACCAGCTCCCTGCGCCGCCAAATCCTGCCCTCTCAGCTTCCGGCCTGGGATAGGTCTGGCGCACTACCGCACAAGAGTGCCGTACCTGTCGCCGTCTCCCCCAGCTTTTTGGAGGTTGATCAAAGTCTGCCACCTCGGCGAATGCCATCCATCATCATGCACACACACACAGACACACAGACACCTCTTTCCCCCCTTGTCCTCCCATGCCCGGCTCGTCTCCGCAGCTGGAGCGTGCCGCTTCTGCAAGCCGCACATGGTCAGGAAACTGGTCAGATGGTCGACGGCAGATCCAACTCCCACAACGGGAATATACGAAGATCGCATCCCCGTTGGACAGTAGCGTGGTGGGCGGGCCGGATGGGCAAACCAACTGGATGCGACCGGCACTTCCGATCATGACCGACATTGGTAATCCCTCCTGAGCGAGATCCGCCCCCTCAGCACCGTTCACGAAGAGCGCCTTTCTCCTGTCAATAGTTTTTCAACGAACCCTGTGTGCTTGCGCGTGCGCGTGCATCAAACTTTGACAGGCTGAAGTGGGGATGAGTATATATTGTATGTATTGTATATGCACATGCTCAAGCTCCATGGACATCTGCTTGTGCAGACTGATAGATGAGTTAGGAGCAGATGTGCGCACTGTCGCGGGCGAACCATCGCGAGGGATCCAGCGGTATCTCCCTCTCCCTCTGCGCCCGCGAGTCTGGGCCATCATGATGCTTGTGCCAATCACTTTCGCATTTGCGTCGATCTCGCCGAGAATGAGTCCGCGACTGCTCGTGCCCAAACACACACCACGTCCGTTGATACGGAGTGGCCTGCCTTCTTTGTTCTCCTTTGTCTGTCCTTGAATTGCTGTTGTAGAGAATCCGCAATGGTCTCCTCTCATTGGAGCCCCCTCCCACATGCCTCCCCTGCAACGCCATTTGGTATGCTGCCAATCCCGACGCTTCGCAGCGACTGCGGCAGTTGGATGAGCGAGATCATTTGTGGGAATTCGCATCTCAAGAGCCTCCTCCGCCCCCGGTTCAGCGTGGGCTGTGCCGACTGTGCGCTATTATCTCACGCAAGCAAGCAGATGGACGCCACTCTCGTCAGCTTGCCGAATCACGAAGTCAGCTTTGTCGGTTGGTTTTCCAGGTACGAGATAGAGCAGGTACGAGATAGAGCAGGTACGCGCGGATCCATTATCCAACGGAAAGCCATGAAGTTGCCCTGAAGGTCGCATCAAAACCAGCCATAAGCCGTGGTAAACCTCACGATGTCTTCCGCAGGAGCTTGTGCAGCATGCGGTATCCTGGGCTCCGTTACTTCACAGTAAGATACCTGGAACTGGGGTGCCTAATGGCTCAGCACTCTTCCAGCCTTGAGGAGAGCCACCCAGCAAGCTACAAGATTCAAACCCACGCGTGTGAGCGAAGCCTATCTGTCCCCGCAGGCGCGTTTCCGTCCTCTTCAACCAAGATAAGGGCGGGAGCGTCTTATCGGAACGAACGGGAGACTGTACCTGCGTGGAACCGGCTTTTGACTTTCGAGAAGATTGGAGCCGGGCGTTTCTATTTTGGAAAGCCGCGTCGGGCGGGCGATGATCATTGAGGGGTTGTCGAAACGGGAGGAACACATCCCGCAGGCACGCAGGTACCGGACGCTGTACGGCGACCGAACTACTACGACGGACACTCGTGAAACGGGAACAATATTGGTTCTCTTTGGGAAAGTGCGACTCCGACTGGAAAGATGTTCTTGTCGTGCATTCCTCAGCCTTTTTCGGATGTGATCAAATGTCGATACATCGTACTACACTCCAGAGCACGCGAGCCTGTAAGGAGTGAGGTCCATCCAATGGTGCTACTTGTATCCGTACGCCTTCGCGATAACCTCAGGTCAGACGGGGCTAAAAATTGCCCTGGAGGGAGCGGCCCGCCCGTGTTGAACGGGAAGGAAGAACCTTAAAGCGCAAACCTTCACGGGTGTGAACCACGTGATAACGAAGAGCTGTCGGAGTGAATTGGTGCCTGAATGCCTAAAATATAGCGGCAAAGCGAAGTAAAGATAAGATTAGATTGATCGATTGATCAATCCCCGGCCAACACTTTCCCTGCCGTGCTTTGTTTACACCGGCATCAACACCACGAGCGCCGCAAATCGATCCTTCCGCAAAGTAGCAGTCGCACTTCACCAACACCTCACTCGTACTGCAGCCTCTCCGAAAAAATGGACTACAACCCGCGCATGAGCATGGCGCGCGGAAACGTGAACCATAACCAACACCAGCGCCGTCAACAAGAGGATCCCGATGCTTTCATGACCTTGGTAAGTCCCCGGCCTTCCTCGACACGGGAGCGATCCCTTTCTTATATCCCTCCCAGCCAGATAAGGAGATTGCCAGCTGCATCAGCGATATCGGGGTCAACTTCACCGTCCAGGACCTGCAGAAACCGAACCCGCAACAGATCCAGAAAATCTTCGAATGGCTCGCCGAAGTCCTCTTAAACACCACCCGCGAGACCGTGGCCCCGGCCATGCGCGCCGCTGCGGAGGACATGTGCGGTCCGGATGCGGACAGGATCTTCACGGCGGACACCCGCGACCTGATGGGGTTGTTCCTGGTCTTGCGCAAGCTTCTGCACGAGGTACACTTTCCCTAGGCGCTTTGCACTCGTCACAGCTGGGCTGATATATCTGCAGTGCGGCATTCATGACTTCACCTTTCAAGACATCTACAAGCCGACACGTGAGCGTCTGGTGAAGATCTTCTCATATGTCATCAACTTCATCAGGTTCCGCGAATCCCAGACGGCTGTCATCGACGAGCACTTCAACAAGGCCGAGCGGACGAAGATGCGTATTGAGCAGCTGTACCATGAGAACGAAATGAAGAGCGCCCACCTGGCCGATCTGGAGCGCAACCGCAAAGCTACTGAAGCTGCGATGAAAGAAAAGGAGCGACGCAACAATGAGTTAAAGCAACGTTTATTGGATCTGAAGAAAGGTCAGGAACGGGTGGCCGAGAAGCTCGAGCGCTCCAAAGAAGAAGTCGCACGTTTGAAGGCGTTGCTGGAAGACAAAGGCACCCAGGCCCTCACCGTCAAGCAAGAAGCCGCCAAGTTGCGCCCGTACACCCAGCAATCACCCGCCGCTCTGGAAGCCGCTCTGCGCGAACTGAACGCCAGCCTCACAGCCGACAAGGCCCAGATCGATGCGCTCGACCGCCGCGCGCGAGCCCTCCAGACCTCCACCGATACGTTCCAAGTCGTCACTTCCGACATCCAAGCCTGCACGCGCCTGCTCACGGACGTGCAAGCAGACCTGCACAAGGAAGAGGAGGAGCTGGCGAAGGCGGCACGCCACAGGGATGCGCTCTCGGAGCGGAGTAACAACGTCCGCGACGTGGAGAGGCAAGAGCGGCTGCTGCAGAAACAGTTGGCGAACGTGAACGGGCGGACGGAAAAGCTGCGGCGCAACGCGGATGAAAAGGCCGAGTCGGCGCGGCAGCGGATGGAAGAGCTCAAGGTCGTCCACAAGAAACTGGCCGAGGAACGAGCGGAGAAGGGTCGCGATATGGAGCGGAGGAGAGTCCGGATTGAGCAGACGGAGAAGAAGGTAGGGCGCCCGTTGCAATCGCAGGTGCTGTGGAATCTAACTCTTGCTAACTTTGACTATAGATGGCCGATCTTAAGGAGGCGATTGAGGCTGAGGTCCAAGCTGCACATGACGAGTACTTGAAGATGGAGGCTCACATCAAGCTTTACATCACGGAGATGGAGCAGAGCATTTGAGCTAGCTGGACTGTCATATACCCAAATTTTTTTCGTTGAGTTGGCGGGGATGTTTGGGGGTTCTTTGGGTTGTCGCAGACGGTTGGTTCCTCTTTTGATTTGGCTTTTTCATATACCACTTTGCTTTTTGAAGGGTTTCCGGGAAAGGGCGTTGGTTCATTCGTTTTCATGTCTGTTCGATGTCTGAAAAGGGGATGAATTTTATGATTTCTCATGACGAATTGTCCTTTGCACATCACGAACTTGCTGTTTGATTGACGAGCCCTCATCAGGATTACCATGCGCTTTCGGCCTTTCTTCTCTACCCATTGATTCCGGCGCCGTCCTGCAACCGCACAAACCGACACCATCTGCCCGCGAGTCTCCGCAGCGACACCGTCCGGCCCACCCATCCCCGCTCGCCCGCGCCAAACGTCTTCGTCGTCACGTTCAGGATGCCGACCTGCTCGCTCCACGGATCCAGCGGGGCCACCGGTGCTGCCGCCGCACGCTCGTCGTCCTCCACATCCATCAGCATCCTCTCCGCTTCCTCCTCTTCCTCGTTCGCGCCTTCCAGCCCACGCTGCGTCGCAGACCTCATGCCCCGCGCCGACCCCGCGCACTCCGCAACCACCAGCTTCCGCCCCGTCGCGCTCGCCGCCGACACCGCAGCCGCGAACGTCCGCGACAGACCCTGACCGGAGAAGGCGCTGGTGTCGCGGTGCGCGGCGAGCGGGTTCAGCAGCGCGATGATGGGGACGCGGCGCCGGTACTCCGCCGATTCGGCCGCTGATGGTGGTGGTGGTGGTGGTCCAGGGCTGGCGCTGGTGGCGTGGCGCAGGGAGGAGAGATAGGCGTGCAGGTGGTGTGGGCTGGGGCAGAAGGCTAGGCGGACGGAGCGGGAGAGGGAGATGAGGCGGAGGGTTGGGGTGATGAGGTCGATGCGGTCTCCGCGAACGGTGGCGGGCTCGTCGTCGCTGCCGTCACCGTCTTCTCCTCCTCCTCCTCCTTCTTGCGCCGGGCGTTGGTCGTTTGCTGGCGTTGTTCCCGCTTCCTCCTCGGCGGCCGAGCGGAGTTGCTGGAAGAAGTGTGCGCGCGTGGAGCAGACGATGAGGGTGGTTGGCGCTGCGTGGTGCTTGAGGATGAAGTGCATGAATTCGAGGAGGGAGATCTGTTCCAGGACAATTGGACGGAGGGCGGACCAGGGTGGTGGTTGTGAATTCGTCGCCATTGATGTTGTGTTATATTGGTCTTTATTATTTCATATATTTCCCCGAGAGTGGTCCCAGCTCTTTCTGCGATTAACCTTCCGCGGGATTGAAGAGATCATTCTGTAAGCGTCATGTACTCAAGAGGTTGTTTTGTCGGATTTCCAGTTCAATGCGAGGTGTCTGTGTTTTCGAAGTGCAGTGGTTGTTGATGGTGCCTTATGTTGGTAGCCTGAACCGATCAGATACGCTTTGACTTCACAACGTCAGCAGCCTGCGGTCGACATGATTGCCAAGAATCTCCAGGTCCAGCTCCAGTCAACCCACTCACTCACTCTCCACAAGCAAGCCCGAAGGGAGGGCTGCCACGGCGTCCAATGGAGTCCATCTCGAGAATCTCGAGCATCTTAGAGACGGGTAAGTCCTCCGAGTACCGTCCGCCGTCGCACTTCTTTGCACGCAAGCCAGACACTGACCGGCGACATCACCGCATTCCACAGCCCGAGATCTGACCCTCGAGGCCGCACGAGACGCAAGCTACGCTCGCAAGAGCACCGCCAGACCACTTCCAGCCGCGCAGCTGCGGAAGCTCCTCGACAGCCGCCATGAGCGCGAAGTACTCGAGGGGTTGCGGAGGGTCATTGCTGTAAACATCCCCCCACACTCACCATCTTGGTGAAGCTGGATCGCAACATCGTTCCCCGCTAACCATCCGCGCACGCTGCCCGTCCTATGGCTATATAGATGACCTACCGCAACCAGAAGTCCCTGCCCTACTTCAGCTCCGTCATCAAGAACATCGCCTCCCCCTCCCTCGAAGTCAAAAAGCTCGTCTACATCTACCTCATTCACCATGCCGAAGCCGAACCGGACACCGCTCTGCTCTCCATCAACACGATCCAGAAGTCGCTCTCGGACTCCAACCCCCAGGTCCGCGCGCTGGCCCTGCGCGTCATGTCCAGCATCCGCGTCCCCGTCATCAGCCAGATCGTGTCGCTGGGAATCAAGAAGGGTGCCGGAGACATGAGTCCGCACGTGAGACGAGCGGCCGCGCTCGCGATCCCGAAATGCTATCGGCTGGACCCGAACACGCTGCCCCAGCTGCAAGACCATCTCAAGGTCCTGCTAGGGGACAAGACATATCAAGTCGCCGGCGCAGCGGTAATGGCCTTCTTGGAAGTGTGCGAAGACAGGATAGATCTCATTCACCCACATTATCATAGCTTGGTCCGCAAACTGGTGGACATGGACGAATGGGGGCAACTGGCAACATTGCGGCTCATGATGGTGTATGCTCGGAAGTGCTTTCCCCGACGAACGAGGAGGGTCAAGAAGAATGCTGCCGCGAGCAACAAGACGACGACAAAGGGATTCTATGATGAGGACAGCGAACCGTCGGAACCAGAAGACGACTCGGGTACAGAGTTTGAGGACGTTGTTGTATTAGATCCAGATCTGGAGCTACTACTAAAAGCATGCGCGCCCCTCCTGCAATCGCGCAACTCCGCCGTCACCGTGGCCGTTGCCCGCTGTTACCTCTACCTCGGCACTCCCACTTACCTGGAAATGGCCATCGGACCCCTGATCTCCCTGCTACATGCCGCACAAGACATCCAGTACATCGCCCTCCACAACATCGTCCAGATCTGCCTGGCGCATCCGTCACCCTTCGTGCCATACTACACCCACTTCCTGGTCCGCAGCACCGACTCACCTCACGTCTGGCGACTCAAGCTCGAACTCCTCACCCTGATCTTCCCCCACAGCAGCCCACAACTACAATCACTCATCCTCGCCGAGCTCTCCCATTTCGCCCGCTCCGGCTCCGGCCAGGACCCCATTCTCATGCGCGAAGCCGTCCGCGCCATTGGGCGGTGCGCCCAGGCCACATTGGGCGTAAAGTCCTCCGACATCAGCAACCGCTGTATGCGCCTCCTCCTCAGCCACGTCGGCAGCTCGGACCCGGAGCTCGTCGCCGAATCCCTTGAAGTGGTCCGTCACCTCATCCAGGCTAACCCATCCGCGCACGCCGCCACCGTTGTCAAACTGGCGAAGCACCTGGACGTCGCCACCTCGGGCCAGGCGCGCGCCAGCATCATCTGGCTCGTCGGTGAGTTCGCCGGCGTGGACCCGGAGAACAACGTGGCGGCCGACGTGCTTCGGATCCTGGCTAAGGGGTTCGCGGACGAAGAGGAGGCCGCGAAGCTCCAGATCCTCCTGCTCGCCGCAAAAGTCTACGTCCACCATCTCAACCTCACACACGCCAAGAAGAAGCAAGCAGAGGCGGAAGGGCGGCAATCGCCGCAACCGCAACAGCCTACCTCTACGGTCTTGGTGCCGGATGACGAGGGCGACGACGACGGCGGATTCCAGGATCAAGCACTCAAGGAGCAAGCGGCAGAGATCAAGGAGCAGGAAGCTCACCCCATTGCCAAGCTATGGCAATATATCTTATTGCTGACTAGGTACGATGTTTCGTACGATCTGCGAGATCGCGCGCGCATGTACAAAGCGCTGTTGGCCGTGCCTACCTCGACAGAACTCGCGTCGCTTTTGCTCCTCGCGCCCAAGCCTGTGCCGCATATACCAAGCCCATCTGAAAGTCGCCGGAACTACACTCTAGGGTCTGCCACCCTCATCATCGGCGAAGAATCGGGCATTGGCGGCTTGAAGGGCTACGAAAACCTACCTGATTGGGTTGAAGAAGGTCACGAGCCCGATCCGGCGCTGCGACAGCAGAGTACCGAAAGCAAGGCGGAGTATGACGCGAGGAGGGAAGTACCGGCAAGTGAAAAGCTGGACAGTGCTTTGAGCTCAGATGCGGGGATCGGCGTTAGTAGGAAGCAGAATGGGATCAAGGAGAAGACGTTGGATGACTGGTTGGCCGAAGACGAGGAAGAAGAGACGGAGGAGGAAACAGAGGAGGAAGATGATGAGGATGAAGACGAGGAAGACGAGGAAAGCGAGGAAGAGGAGACAGAGGATGATGCTACGGATGATAGTGAGGACGAGAAGGATGAGAGTGACCGAATGCTGAAATGACCAGAACACCGCGTCAAGGATATACGACTAGAATTTCGAAATGTGAATAGCTTGATATACGTCACCTGATTGGCATCGTCTGCTTCCGTGTAACGAGAAGCAGTCATGTGTTGGACTCATGCATCAATCTGAGAGATTTTCAGTCCTCGGAGAGCCAGTTCTGAGAAATTTGAAGACCGTCGAGCCAAAACGAAACTGACACAGAGACACGATGGGAAAGGAATGTGGAAATCTGGACGGTCAAAGACAGGGAAGTGGGACGCAAGGATAGACTTAAGGGACAAAAGATGTCATGGAGCAAGCCAGAAGTGGACAGCACAAGGATTGCCCCGGTGATCTTCGACGTAACGAATATTAGATATCTTAGACCATTTGGAAGACTGTGAAAAAAGAGATGAAAAGATAAGTTGAGAGGACGTTCGCAAATGACTTTTGAACTGGAGAACCAGGGAAACTTCAGCTAGACTAGAAGCTCTCGCACTAGGAAGACTTGGCAAACAAGAAACACTGACGTGGCTCTGTTTATCGTCCTCGCCATACTCGAAGTTCTCTCAGGACGCCAGATTTTGTGAAGACCGAAATAGAAATGTGAAAGACTGATCCGGCTAAACCAGGTACATATAGGGATAGGGAAATTTACGCATGATCAGCGCATGGTGCTGAATAAATGTCATACCAAATAATGTAAATCTTGGCTGAAATGATATCAGTAGAGGTGGCGCTGTGACACCTACCAGCGTCGACTAGGAGTCTTCTGTTAGCAGCATCAATATACGTGAGCAAGTATGCGCATACCTATAAGCCGCGGCGACTTGAGGCTGTCTTCTTTTGAGACGATGGCTCACATCATCGTATTGCCGCTCCCTCCCGTCATCTTGCTCGCTTGAGTCCCAACTCCTTTTGCGGGAGTTTGAGCTGTCATTACGATTGAGAGTAGAACTGGGTCGTTCGGCTTCCTCGTCGGGTTTACCGTTCGTTTCCATATTGAAGTCTGAGCCTGCTTGTGTCTTTTGACTAGCTTCTGACCGTGCAGGACTCTCACGTGAACCGTCATAACGTCCATTCGCAGCAGGTTCATCAGCATTCCACGGGTCATAAGACGGGGAACGCGCAGGCTCTGGTGGAGGAGGTGGGTGCGAGAACGAAGTCGCCGAGCCGTGGGACTTGCGAGGCGGCGCACCATGGCTATCTCGCTCACGGTAGCTGCTATGCGAGCTGACGCGCTTGGGTTCAGGGCGCTCGCTGGCTCTAGTGGATGGGATTAGAATAAATCTGCGATGTCGCACCGTGAGTGGCACATTGTATACTTACCGAGGTTGGAGTTCCGGGCTTCTGCTCCTATCCCTTCCGGTGCCAAAATCTGGAGGAAGAATTGCCGTAGGCCCTTCCCCGGGCTTCACTGGTTTTGGCGACCCTGTTACACCGAGTTTGGCAAGGATATCTTCTTGTTCCTCGCTGCGCACAGCTATCGTAGCCTGACCTGAGGTCAAGGCTTGTTCCAGATTATCCATCACGTTCCAACCGGAATCCATGTCCGGGCTTTCGATATCCTCGGGCGGAATTTCGTCCTCTATAGGTATATCCGGACGATCGCGGTTGGCCAAGACGTCCTCCATTGAGATAAGGTCGTGAGTCGTATCGAATTCGTAGAAGATAGGATCAAACCTGATTTTCTCCCACTCATCTGTTTGTCGAACATCTAGGAACGCCTCATGAGAGTTTTCCAGGGTAAAATACTTGGACACCGACTCTCCATTGCCGAGTTTAGGAGGAGGCTTCTTTCGAGCTTGCGCCTCAGCCTCTGCAAAGGAAGCTGGTAAAGCACGCGTTACCTGGTTAGCCGGATGCCAGATGATAATCCCGATACTTAGGTTGGGGTCAACTGCATCATTGCCTTTGGGCCACAACGCCCCCTCGAAATCGAAATCCCAGTCGTCCCACGCCAGATACAGTTCTTCGCCTCGTTGTGCCCCACTGAGGCTGGCTTTCTCTGATCTGGGAGTGGACTGATCAGGGGCAGGGTTTTCACCTGGTACATCTGGCGGAGGGGGAGGAGGAGCTGGCGGCGGATACCCTCCGTAAGGGTATGGTGGGTGGCCCGGCGTTGGCCACGCTGCATTGGGGTCTGGAGGAGCTTGCCCCTGAGACGGATATACCTGTGGAGGTGGATAACCAGGCTGAGGCGGGTACCCTTGTGGATGTGGCCAACCCTGTGGAGGAGGATATGCAGCTGCCGGCGGATATGCTGGAGTCTGGGGATAGCCCTGTGGCGGTGGGTAATTAGGCGGAGGCGGATACCCAGCCGGCGGAGGATAATACTGAGGCGGATAAGGTTGACTTGGAGGATAGCTTGGAGGCGCTTGATAACCCTGTGGAGGTGGGTATGCCGGGGGCTGACCATGTGAAGGGCTGGCATTTTGCGGATGACCACGGTAACCTGATTGCGGATGATGCCGGCTGTTCATATGGCTGCCTTTGCGCTTCGAAGGAAACCTTGAAGAGCTTGGAGAAGTGGTTAAAAAGACATGAAAGAGATTTGCATAACCTCTCCGCAATCCCTAGGCGAGTGGAGCAGGAGAGAAGAAAAGGGACGATGAATGGCGGTGAAATAACTCACTGATTAGGCGCGTGTCCTTGAGCATGGGCATGAGGTTGAGAGTACGGAGGAGCAGCGTACGGCTGTGCATACGGCGGTTGCTGTCCGTATGGAGAAGGCGGATATGGTTGTTGCCCGTACGCAGGTGGAGGGGGCGGCTGGTATGCAGCAACTGGCACGCCTGAAGGGGGTCCGCTCCATGCCATCACGGAAGAGTTGAGCAGGAGGCCGAGACGGGTGAGAGGCCCAGTGTCACGGCGACGAGAGAGGGCAGCGGACTGATAAGATAGACAGAATGGATGCCGGACAGAGTGCTTTGGAGGACCGAAGGTGCAAGGGAGTGGTTTGGCGGTCTAGCTCCGAGATCTGCAGTCCACCGGGCGGCCACCTGGATTACAGAGCGCGTGGGCGACGACTTCCCTGAACAGTCTTGATGACAAAGGATGAAACAGGTTCGTGAAGGGGAAAAATGAGAAGAACTCTAGATAGAAAAGGAAGAGGCGGTATAGATGGTTCGGTCGAGAAATTGGCAGTCTCACGACAGGGAGACGCGACGTAGATGGCAGCGAAGATGTGAGCGCCGCGTGAGTGCAGGGAAATGAAGCTAGGAAGGTCGGAACGGGTGCCCAGGCTTTAAGGTATTTATTGTGTTCACGTTAGTGGAACGGTTCCCGGGTGTGCCTTTGGAGCAGCGACTCCAACGTCCTCGAGCAGAGGCACGGAAAGGCGGGAGGAGAGAATGTAGAGGAGGGAGAGGAGGAGAAGGAGGAGGAAGAAGAAGAAGAGAAGAAGGAGGAGGGGAGAGAACAGAGAGGAGGACAAGAGAGAAGAATGTGAGGGGAATGGTAGGTGGTTAGAGTAAATTACGGCAGCAGCTTTGGGGAGCCTCCCGGTCAACTCTCGAAGTCCAAAAATCCCCGCCAAGCCTGCCCGTCCTGCGCAGACCTTGTCACGATCTGGGCGTATTGTTCAGCATCGCCGTGTCCGGGTACGCCTCCCGCCGACTAGACCTCCCACCTTTTCATACCTTACGACGCTCCTCTCTTCCTCCAGATATCGTGCCGCTTGCCTTTCGCCGTGTGAAATGTGTCGACGATGATTGTACGGTACCCACGCTCGTTGACGACAACCAGCTTGTCTTTCGCCTCCCATTTCCCATAGTCCCCGCTGCGAATGCGGAGGACCCTCGGAGCTTCACAGCATCTACTGGCACTCTCTGCTTCACAGACATGCCAGGCTTACCAGGTATGCGCTTGCCACGGCCACCCAACATCACCGTGCTCCCAGTCGCCGGCGTCCGCTGATACGTATCCGTCATGTTGCCAGCAACCGTCGACCTCGATGAGTGCATCGAGCGACTTTACAAGAAGGAGCTGCTTGCCGACTCCGTCATCGAGGCAATATGCGCCAAGACGAAAGAGCTTCTCATGAAAGAGAGTAACGTTGTGCACATCGCCGCCCCGGTCACCGTCGTTGGCGACATCCATGGCCAGTTTTTCGACATGATCGAGATCTTCCGGATCGGAGGTTTCTGTCCAGATACAAATTACCTATTCCTAGGTATGTTCCACTCCGCGCCACCTCCGCTCTCGTACCGAACAAGAGAGACAGTGTTGCTAACGACGACCTGCGCATTTAGGGGACTACGTTGATCGCGGCCTTTTCAGCGTCGAGACCATTTCTCTCCTCGTTTGCCTCAAGCTCCGATACCCCCACCGTGTACATTTGATCCGCGGGAACCACGAATCTCGTGGCGTAACCCAGTCGTACGGCTTCTACACGGAATGCTCCCGGAAGTATGGGAACGCGAACGTTTGGCATTATTTCACCGACATGTTTGACTTCCTCACACTGTCCGTCGTTATCAACGACCAGATCTTCTGCGTCCACGGCGGGCTTTCTCCATCCATACATTCGATTGATCAGATCAAGATCATTGACCGTTTCAGAGAGATACCACATGAAGGTCCCATGGCAGATCTGGTCTGGTCGGATCCAGATGCCGAACGGGACGAGTTCTCACTGTCGCCTCGTGGGGCCGGTTACACTTTTGGAGCTCAGGTGGTGAAAAAGTTTCTGGAAGTCAACGGCATGTCACACATCCTGCGCGCGCACCAGCTGTGCCAGGAAGGTTACCAAGTGCTCTATGATGACAGACTCAGCACGGTGTGGAGCGCCCCAAATTACTGTTACAGATGCGGGAACATGGCGAGCGTTTTGGAAGTGAGCGACACGGGAGAAAGGTTCTTCAACGTTTTCGATGCAGCTCCGGAAAATGAAGTCCACCGTGCCGAGCAGCAGGCACAGCAAGGGAAAGAGGTACAGACGCAATACTTCTTATAGCCTTCTATGGCTATATCATGGTGCTCGAAAGACTGCGCGAGGAATTCTGGGTAAAGGGTGAGAAAACATTGGCGTTCTGAGACATGCACGTCTTTGCAGGAGAGTAAATGATACCACTGAATAGAGAAGTGTTCTCTGTGATTGATTGAACGCTTTTGATGCCATGTTTCAGTCGACTGATTTTTTAGACGACACATCTAGCTTGTGGTGCATAATCCATCATGAAAGCATAATCTCGCAGATGAAGGGTAACCGGAGGGAATGATACGATCTCGTTACGAAGAAAGAGTGATGGTCGGGTGTGCAACTTAGGTGCCGTGAATCAGTCCCAGTCCTTCTTAATGTCGAAAGACCACTCGAATTTCAGATGTGTCTGGTTGTCGTCATCAATGAACTTGGAAACCGCGTTGTAGTGTCCACGAGCAAGCATGCCCGAAGGGGCTGTCTCAGGTTCGACTGGAGGCTACGTTAGTCAAGGCCGGCGGCACCATGACCATGAATATACATACACTTCTTCTCGTAGATTGGCTTATCGGTAGTGTTGGGACCGTAAGAACCCTATCACGCTGTCAGTCGGCGAGCTATGTCAGACAGATTTGTGAGTGGCAACTGACGATCATTTCCTGCATCTTATTGCTCACGCCCATCCGTTTGACTACCTGCACATACTTCAATCCGGACAGGATCTGGTGTTGCACCTTGAAGGTGGCTTTCATACGGAAAGTGGCGCCCTCCTTGATGGTGAACGGCTTATTCTTGAGAGAGTCAACCGCACCGGGCTCTTTGAGGTCGATGATGATGTCGGGCCGCCCTTCCACCTGGTTCTCCGTGTCAGAGAGCTAAAGTCGTAGTCTGTAGGAAGACTAACCTCGAGGCCAAGAGACAGAATGATCACTTTCCGTGGGTCGTTTGGATCAGAGATGGTGGTGCCAGAGCCAATTCCCAGAGACTCCTTCCATTTTCTCAGGCTTTCATCGTTTGCATCTGGCAGCAGGTCAGCGTCTACGATCGCGAGGCCGAAAGTGTTGAGAGTACGGAGCGAGGGTGCGGAGAAGTGGCGTCACAGGTGCAGAGAGGTCACCCCTGAAACCAACACGCGCCAAAAGCAACTCGTCCAAAGAGATACGGTGCAATTCGGTGCAATCCATGCTATCAAGTATGCCAATGGGATATCGCAGTGCTTGATCCGACTCAGAGTCAATGGACATGGTGTGTCGTACCTAGCTGCTGGTATTCGTCGATGGTCTTCTTCTCGCCGACCTTGAAACCGGCGGTCTGCTCAGGCTGAAGTTCGTCTTCGTGGACGTCGGCCATGGCTAAGAATATGCGTTGGGCGGTTCGAGAGACGGAGGGCGGGGAGGGTAGTCGCTTGAGGCCTCAAGGAATCCGGCGCTTGTAGGTAGGCAGGTGAGATAGGAAGGGGAGAGGGAGTCAGTGGAATGTAAATGCCCAAGGCACAGTTATGAGGCTGCTGCGTTCAATCAAGGTGGGGCGAGCCGCAAACCCTCACCGCTCCCTAACTCAGGGTTCAATGGAGGGGTAATGACTAAGCCGCTTTTAGTGACGGGATCGTTGGCAGCTCGTCGGCACGGACGGGAGTTTGTGGGACAGCGCTGTTCAATGAACCGATGCACCGACCATGCCTGTCTGATACCAGACGACGTAGGGAGAGTACGTCTCAGGTGAGGGAGTCCTGAGAGTATGTAGCTCAAATCACTGCACATACAATACAGATCGAAGGACAGCGGATGATACGCGTGTTCGATCGACCGCGTATAGTACAGTAGGAGTAGTACGTCAGTCAGGAAGAAAGCGACAATTGTAAAAGTGCTGTACATTCCTTGAACAGTACAGTAGCTCTGCCTGCCGGGCCTGCCAGGCGTATCTGACTACATACCTCCCTAGTCGCCGTCATTATAGAAGCAGCAGAAGAACTTCGAGAACGGTGCGCTGATGTGCTCGGTACAGTATCCGTAGGCAAGTTACTGGTCCTCGGCACCCCCATGCCTGAGGATAGCGTACCTGAGATACCAGCCACATTGTCCACCTTGAGCTTTCCCCGGAACGACAGCTAGAACGCCAAGCGCGTAACTTATTTACCAGCCACGCGCATTTATTTCTTACCATTACGGCATTTTGTGCCCTTCCACGAGGGTGTCAGATATTAATCAATTCAGGCAGAAAGGCATTAAAACCAATACCACGCAGCTAAACGACACCCATCTATTAAACTTCCTATATATTATCATTTTCTTATTTTTATGAGCTCTATACCACCTCTAATCGACAATTCGGCGTCCTAAGGCGTGATTTGGCTTGGTGTTTGGGGATTAATCGGTAGAAAAGGGAGAGGTTGGTGTGGTTGCCTTGATGCCTTGATATCTGACACCCTCGTGCTTCCCCCCCCAAGTCAGCGGTGTCGTCACTCACAGGAACAGTCCGGCCGTCCCGTTGGCGGCTTAAACTGAGGTCACTATCCGTCGCAGTGTCAAAGCTCGGGCTCTTCCCTTCACTTTCCCTGCATCTCATCACCCATCTCTTTTCCCCTTCGCCCTCCGCAGCGCCCGTACCATCTACATACATACCTTTCCCGCCCGGACTGGCGCGCATTGCTGTACCGGTACAGAACGGACAAACTATCACCAGCCATTACACTTATCGAAATCGTTCAATCGCGTCCTTCTGCCCGTCGCGGCGACGTCACTCGCGAACACACCGCGCTTCCTCACATCCTCACACCGCGCGCCTTTTCGCAGACCTCTCCGAGCGCGTTCTGTCCATCAGGTCGCATCGCATTGTGACAGTTATGGTCGCCAAACGGTCTCTTCCCGAGAGGCGCAATCCTCTCATCACCGAGCATGCTCCTCCACGTAGGTTCACCCTTGTCGCAGTGTGGTGATGCTGGATGCCCTGCTAAATTGCCATCATCAGTGGAGGTCTTGGTGGAACGCCGACGATTGGGACATACCAACCTTGCTATACGGCCCGGACAGGTTGGTGTCTCGAACGCCACAAGTCCCGAGAACTTGGGAGTCTTCGATTATGCGCATTTGAGAGCGCCGCTTCCGAAAGACCTCAGGGGTTCCGGCGTCTTCTTTCCGTCAGGGGGAAGCCCGCCCTATCCGGAGTCGTACTTTTTGATGGTAAGATTTCCATGGTCCTGGTCGCGTCCTTTGTCCTAACATGCGATAGCGCCGGAGTGACAACGGATACATTAGCGCGACGGGGATGTTCAAAGCAGCATTTCCTTGGGCTTCTATCGAGGAGGATGAAGCAGAACGCAGGTATCACCAGAGTCTTCCCTCTGCTGGGTCTAGAGAAGTGGCAGGCAATGTATGGATCTCTCCTGAAGATGGTAGGTTGTGCGACCCTTTGAAGCCCTGAAGCGCGCGTAGTCCGCTAATGTTCAACCCCAGCGCTTGATCTCGCCGATGAATACGACATGCGCGTGTGGATCGTCGCGCTTCTCGACCCAACGCCGATAGAGAAGGGACCCAAGGACAAGGTCAAGCACGAAATCCAGGCCCCGCCGAAATTCATCGTCCCGCCGGAGAGAGCCATTGTACCACCGTCTCCTGCATCCATACGTTTGCGCAGCAGAGAGCTTCGATCTGCTTCGCCGAGCAAGAATGCCGCTGGCAGGAGAATTGCTACTCCGCGAAAGCGCTCTACTAGAAAATCTGCCAAGGCCAATTCGGTTCCGCTTGTGGAGAATGGGGCCGCCAACGAACATAGAGAGGGCGAGCATGTTCTGTCGCGTGGTTCAAATGCCGCCGTTGTCAACGGGGAAGATGCTGAAGCCACGTCCGCGGATGCGCCATCTACTACTGGCGGCGGCAAGGTCAGAATTGAAGTGGACGAGACAGTCGAGAAGTCTGATGATGTGGAGGTAACAACTACCGCGGTCAAGGTGGAAGTTCCTCCCAACCACCCCGAGCTTCCCCTGCCTGAAAGCACCGAGGACATGATCGCGAAGGCCAAGCAAATGGTCGAAGAAGCAAATAAGATAGATGGACGGGCGGACGGTGTGCAATCGTTGAAGCGCAAGGCAGATGTCGTGGAGGAGGATGAAGCGGAGGAGGGCACTGAAGGGCAGCCGTCCAAGAAGGTCAAGATCCAGGAAGATGAACTGAAGAAGGCGAAAGTAACAAACCGCGCTCTCATCAGTCTTGGTGCTACTATTGCGCTTGGGTAAGTACTTACTGTTCTTCTTTCCGTTGCTCTCAGCTAACGCCAGTAGCACTATCCTACCTTACTTCTTCTAATCACTCGGTGCCCTAGATATCTGCCGATAGCTTCACTTTTGCTCCACTCAATGCGTGACCATTTGGTAACGTTTGTATGGACGCGATAATCTGTTTCCAACTCAGATACCACCTGTACCTGCTTCTATTTTCACTTCCTTCATAACAACGCAATTACGTATCTACTGGCGCTTGAGAGTTTGCACGATGGCCGAGTTTGAAGCTGTAAGACTAAGGAGATCGAAAGCATCGAAATCTCGGGATCGTTCTTTTGAATAGCTGCGCTCACCATTACTAATGCATGAGATTCTTAAATTTGAAGAAATCTAAGTATCCTCTCGTTTTTCGTGCTTCATTCGATTTTCACGCTGTGATTAAACAGCTCATATGATGCTAACATCCCAGGTATTTCTTCTCCACCCATCTGTCTTCCATGTCATCGACTACTCTGGCCACTACCACTTTGATATCCGGGTAAACGCTCAGTAGCCTGTTCACGCCGTTCTTACCGGCCATGTACGCAACAAACACGATGTTCTTCTCCTCTACACCATGGTCCACGAGGACACGTACTGCCATCAGTGCTGCGCCACCGCTCGACATCTGCGGATCGAGCAGCAGGACGCGGGCGTGGGAGGCCAGCTTGTCTGAAAGCTTACAGTAATGGAGTTCCGGTTCACCAGTGGTATAGTTCGTCTGGATGAGGATCCGACCAGTGACGGCATCGGGGATGACACGGCGCAAGGCGGTTTCAAGGCAAGCGCCGCCTCGGAGGATGACGACGGCACTGACTTCGCCCACCGGCTTCAAGCCAACATATCCTGTGCCATGTGGTGTCCAAACCTGCTGTGGCGTAAAGTCCATGCATTCGATCGCTCTGTATTTGGTTCAGTGGCTCAGAGCTTGGAAGGATCCGGGCTGATTAGGCGACGTACCTCTCGATGAGCAAAGATGCCAGTCTGTCAAAGTAGAAGACGTACTCTTCCCGCGGCAGGTCCGGGCTGATGAGGAGGGTGTTGATGCCCCTGATCTGGTTCGTTTGCGGCAACACGATCAGGTTCTCAGACGGCGCCGCCTCCTCTGCTACTTTCCCTAGGCGTTGCAGTTGGACTTGGTGCACCTTCGACTTCGTCGTAAGGATCTTCCGGATGCGGTCAGACACCATACCGATAGCGACTTTGTTCTCGATTCCGCGCGGGATGATGATATCTTCGAAGGAGCGGACGTCAGCTCCGGAGAGTCTTCGTTTGAAGACAAGCTACCACCTACCGGCTTTCTCCCTTTGTGGAGCAACATATTTGTGAAAGTTCGGCTTGACGAATGAAAACCACTGCTTGATGCAACCCTCTATGTCCCGACCCCTTGACTGGACGTCTCGGAGCAGCCTTCGTGAAAGACAGAGGTCCGCATCTGCCTCGGCAAAAATCTACCAGTCATCGATAAGTTGGGTTGGATCACGGATTTGTACGGACAATGTCGCCCACCTTAAGGTCCAATAAATCCAAGATACGAGGGTCATGCAAAGCGAAAATGCCTTCTAAGATCAAAACATGGGGCGAGTAAATCGTGTGCGTCTTCTCAAGTCTACTGTGCTTTTCGAAGGAGTATATGGGGATCTCGGCCTTCTTGCTGTCCGGCCGCTTCAGAATCAATACTTCCGACCCGACTCTGCTACAATCGCTCTTACCCAGCTTTCAGGTCCTGCAGTTTTTCTAGCAGGAGATCAAAATCTATGGCGTCTGGGGCATCAAAGTCGTACTCGTTGCGGAAGGCGGCTTTGGACTGCTCCGGAGTCAAGACCTTGTAGAAGGAATCCTGTCATTAGACGGATGGTTAGCCGGATAGGGAGAGAAAGGGACGTATGATTGACACGAGGTCTCTTTCATTCATAATTCACCATTGACATAATAATAACCCATGGCAGGTTCAAAGAGGCCACAATGGCCAAGGCTAGGGACGTCTTCCCGGAGCCAGAGCTACCTGCCACTCCGATAATACTGGTGTTTGCCCATGGCGGAGAGTAGTGGGCTCTCTGGGCAACGGACGCCATTGGATCTGCAAACGGGGAAGGATAAATATATGATTGTTCAGATGAGCGATATAGACGAGATGTTCGAGGTTCAACCGCTCCTGACAGCCTTCCAATGGCTGTATCCAAGTGGCACTGTTTCTTTCCGTTCACAAAAACATTTTCCTGTGTATGTAATGATAACTTAGTCAAGGCCTGCAACGCCGATAAGGGAGGGAATCGAGACGCAGAGAGCAAGCCCCATCAACGCGGGCACGTGACTTAGCCCGCCAAGGACCCGCCCATGCCATCTCGTTAAGCAACAGGGATCCACATGCGCGTTGAAAAGCTCCAACCTCGACTCTTCTCGCAAAACTTCTCTCGTTCTCCTCCCTCCCAGCTTCTCTCGCCCTTCTCTGTCCTCACGCTGTCAGGTCAGAGTGCGGTTCTGAAGCTGATGGGGGTGCGATAGACGTCAAGTCCTTCGCAATGGTACTCCCGCTGGCATCATCATGGCCGCAGCTTGACAGCCGCTGATCATGGCCTTAGAGCTCATCAACAGTTTCCGTCTCGGCGGCCACGCCGACGCGGCATCCTTTTGAACGCCGCCTTGAGCTGTTCAGACCGTCCAAGACGTAAGTTCATTCTTCCTGCTCGTCCCTCGCCTCCAGCTCTTCTCCGAGCTTGCCCATTCACCGTCTCCGTGGCGGCTTACATGATGTGTTAATATCAAGTTGGGAATCTCTCCGATCATCAATGAGGAGAAAAAATTAACTTGTGTTCTGATCTTTCACTTGGTTATCACCAAGATTGAAGTTGACCGACACTTCACCCAGAGTTGAAGATGAACTGTTGGCTAATCACGAGTGTCACGATAGTGATATCAACTTCGTCATCATGGACTATCTGGTCAACGAAGGCTACCCTTCCGCCGCGAAGAAGTTCGCGATGGAAGCCAATATTCAACCTCCGGCAGAGGAGGAGTCCATCCAGCCCCGCGTAGAGATTCGCAATGCGATCCACGCGGGTGACATCGAGACTGCAATCACCAAAATCAATGACTTCACTCCTCAGGTACGTTCTCCCCTTCCTCCGTCAACAAGTTCATTTCGCAATGATTATTCGAGTTTCATGCACCACTCATATACCTTCGGGTGTTGATGATAGCAACTCACACACTTCAGTCCTCAGTATGAGCGACATACATCTACACATTGTTACAGCCTGTCTTCTGTCGAGCACCTGGCTAATACCATGATAATCGTACAGCTTCTAGACCAAGATCCCGCACTTCACTTCTCCCTTCTTCGCTTGCAGCTCATCGAGCTGATACGTAAATGTACTGCTCCGGGGAAGGACGCGGATATCACACCGGCCTTAGAGTTTGCATCCAGTCATCTTGCTCCGCGGGCGCCTACGAACCCAGAGTTTCTGGAGGATCTTGAACGCACCATGGCTCTCTTGATCTTTCAGCCTGATACACTGAAGCCTCCTCTTAAAGCCTTGCTCGACCCTAGCCTCCGGCAGGTCGTTGCTAGTCGGGTCAATGAAGCGATCCTCGGCAGTCTAGGGGCCCGCCGTGAGGCTAGGATCAGAGGCCTCGTCCGTCTTCGTGCTTGGGCTGAGCAGGTGGCATGGGGTGCGAAAGTTGAACTTCCGTCCAAGCTGAACATTGGTCTGGATAGTGAGCAGACTGCTGATGGCGAGGACACAGTGATGCATGAGAATGGCGAAGGGGATGCTATGAAGATGTAGCTGCTTCTTCAAAGCGCGGAGTTCGGGCCTTGGGACTTTTTCATAAATGACTTCTGGGGCGGGTGCCCGGGAGTTTCGAACCGGTATTACATCAATCAATCTGAAGCCTATCATTCAATGGAACATGTAATTCACCGTCATGCTCCTGGGTCTTGACCTTTGACTTCTGTTGCTTGAATTCCAATATGACGCGCCTCCGCTGTAGAATAATCACTATGTTATGTGTATCGTTGAGAGGGATGGCGGGTCTGAAAGAGCTTTGATATCAAACATGGAGGATTTACGGACGCGGCCAGAATACCTACAACGCTCGGGCCCTGCCGGCGGCAAGCGAGGGCGTGTAAGGGGTACTGTATGGTATCGAATCCGTGAATTATACGCTTTCCCATACAAATTTCGCAGTAATCGGCAGGCCCTGGCGGACACGTGTCCCACAGCTGTCCTATAGGCGCTGGCTAGGCCCCCGGCAGCTGGTCACTTTCCTAATAGTATTAATCGTTAAAATAGTAGTTTTATAGTGTTAAGTTTAAGAGTTATTATATAAGAGTTATTATATAAGAGTTATTATATAAGAGTTATTAGATTACTAATAGCTAGTAGCTAGCTATCGTCGCTATTACTATTAGATATAAACTTCTCTTCCTCTTAATTAGGTATCTTATTACTATTATATTTAATAGCTTTACCGTTATTAATAAGGCTCTTAAATACTATATTAAACTCTTCCTACTTTACTAATAACTCCTATAATTCTTCCTATATCTTACTAGGCTTAAGATACTTTAAGCTTAGTAGTAACTTATTAATACTAAGCTATTTAAGGAAGGCTCTAGTAGTAAGGTATAAGAATAAGCTATTAGCCTACGTAAAGTTTATTAACTAAGTATTTTAATAGTTATTTATAAAGATAGGCTTTATTTATTTAGTTTCCTCTAGTAGATTAAACTATCTAGACTATATTATATCTTATATTTTATAAGCTTATAGTATTTATTACTTTATTACTATCTTTAACTTATTAATAGGAGTATTCTTAACGAGGATATTATTATAAGCCTAATAAACTTCTATTCCTAGCTTCTTAAATATAAAGGTATAATACTCCTAATTAGTATTAGTAAGGATACTAAATATTAGCTCGTATTACTATAAATAATTATAAGATATTAAATATATACGGAAGAACTTATAGTTATAAATATTCTTATTTATAAATAGCTTTAATAGCTTTATATTATTAATTACTATACGTACTTTATATAGTTACTTAGTAGTAAGCTATTAAATTAATAGAGGGAGCTTTTAAAGGCCTAGATACGTAATAGCTTTAAATAAATACTTACTTCTAGAGTTAGTAGCTTATTTCTTTACTTTAATATCTTATTAATTTACTATCTTATTAATTAAATAGTATATTCCTATTAGTAAGAAGTTTACTTAGTCTTTTTTTACTACTTATAAGTATTTCTTAAGAGTATTATACTAGGACTTAATAGCGTTAGTAGTTATAATTTAAAGAAGTAATAGTAAGTACTAATATAGATATACTACCTAAAGCTTCCTAGTTAGGAACTACTTATTATAAATATACTTTACTAGATCTAGCTCTTTTTTACTACTAGATTTTCCTAATAAACTTAAAGATAATTTTATAGCCTTACTAGGCCTTAATATTACTACTAGTACTATTAATATAGGTAGCTCTATTAGTATTAAGTTATTTATAAGCTACTTCTTACTCTTATTACTTACCTACTCTTCTACTAATAATAACTAAATATATTATTTCTAGGCCTTAATACTAAACTCTTACTTCTATAGTTTTATAAGGAGTTTATAGTAGTAATTCTTACGCCTTATTAGCTTAATAGCTAGCTAGATAACTTTATTTAATTATTTCTTATAGGCTTATTTAGTCCTATAATAGTAGATAGTAGATTTAATTAAGTAATAAATCTTAGAGTTAGTAACCTTACGTTATAGCATCCTAACTAAGTATATTTAATAGAGTAGATAATTTACTTCCTACTTACCTACCTTAATACTATAAAAAGTAGTCTTAATAATATATTATTTAGTAGCTAAGTTATTTATAAGGATATACTATAGTTACTAGCTAGGTTAATTCCTTCTCTTATAGTATTATTTCTTAACTACTATAAGAGCTGCCGCTAGTATTAGTACCTCCTTACTATTAGTAAGTAAGTAAGTATAAGAAATATAATAATTAATACTATTCCTTACTATTAAAGTATATAGATATTACTTTAGGCAGTTTATCTTATATATTAAATTAATTATTATAAGTTAACTATACTATATTAGGGCGTCTAGCCGGTACTCCTTTATAAATACTAGACTATAAGCCTACCTAATAATAGTAAGCTCCTTAGTAAACTTCTTAGTAGACTTCTTAGTAGACTTCCTAATAGACTTCCTAGTTACTTAAATAGCTTTAACCTTTTAACTAGCCTCTTTAAGCTAGTAAAGAGCTTTATCTATCTATAGTTACTAGTAATTACTACTAAATCTAGTATATAAGTTAGGATTCTTCTAATACTAGATCCCCTACTAGCTATTAATATACTACCTTATTAAGTATTTACTACTAGTATTAATAAGCTACTACTAACTATCCTCTATAAGGCCTATTAATTATAAGGCTATAAGGATAGTAGTAGGCTTATACCTATATATAATCTAGTATTTAATATACTTATATAAGCCGTTATTAATCTTAAGATTATTTATATAATTAAGCGAATATAAATACCGCTCTAATACTTATTATATAATAATACTACTAGTAATATATTCTATCTTTATTATATAATTATACTAATTATCCTCTTAAATTAAGCGATAGGCCCGGGCGTTAAAAGCGGTAGTAATAAGTATATAATTATTTACTTTAAGATAGTACTTATACTAGATAACTTTAATACTATTAATTCCTTATTATTACTTTCTTTAGTACTTCTAGATATTTAATATATAAGAGAAGTATATATTAAACTAATTAGTAGTAAGTAAGATAAGTATTAATAATATATAGAGGCGTTCGCGCTAGATAGCGAGCTTAGGAAAGCTGTTAAGAATCTAAATACTACCGGCAACGATATAGGTAAACCTATTAACGCGCGGGCGAGGTATAGTATTATAAATTAGATAATTAATAGATAATAATTAATACTAGGCGAAGCTTAACACTATAGTTAAGTAGTATATTAGTAATATTAGCTTACTTAGGGGAAGGGAGGGGATAGCTGTAGGACACGTGTCCGCCAGGGCCTGCCGATTACTGCGAAATTTATATAGGAAAGTGTATAATTCACGGATTCGATACTATATAGTACCCCTTACGCGCCCTCGCTTGCCGCCGGCAGGGCCCGAGCGTTGTAGGTATTCTGGTCGCATCCAGGATTTACGTGGCTATTTACCATACCCGTGCCTTCTAGCCAATACAACTTCGATACTATCCTCGAAGCTTGCTTGAATTGCACCATAATGTTATTTATCAGAATCCAACCGCCCTCCTTAGATAACGAAGGCCTACGGAGTTCTCATGGAATGGCAAGGGGAAAGAGTATTGGGGGAAAGCAAGGGAAGAAATAAAGGAAAACAAGATAAATGTTAAAATCAAGACTAATATGATAAATAAGAATTCAAGAATTCAAGAATTCAAGGAATCAAGGAATCAAGAGGGATTACAAGAGATTAAAAAACAAAGGAAGAAAGGATGGAACCTTTATATTAACATTACGCTATTCTGCATCCCAGTCTTTTACGACACGAAGTTCATGGCCTTCTCTGTCCCGACGAACGATCCGACCTTGCATATCCAGCTGAAGTCAGCACGCAACCGTCATCCTATGTGACTGGGCAAGGCGTGGTAGATGTCCGTCGCTCACTTGCGAGTCGAGGAAAGTTAGTTACATCCATCCATAGATGGGTTCGATATGGATGTCGAGCCTGCTGCGCCTGCCTGCCCCGGGGTCACACTTCGGAACCGGCAGCACAGATGTAAGGACGCTGATGCACACGGAGGAGGGGCCATTTAGATGCTCCTGGAGATGTTCTCTGTTGATAGTGGAGGGCCATGTCGGCAGTAGACTGTTATTTCGCGGCTGAGCAGGTATGTTATAGGATTGTCCAGTTTCCAAAGCTGACGTAGAAAAGTCGGGATTCCCTTGATATCACCATGTCTCTGACTCGAAGATGACTTGGTAAATGGCCTCGAAGATTGTCTTGATCGCGGCGTCTGTTGCCCGCTCCCATGTCCGTGATGTAGGGGCTGTCTTCTTCCGCGTCTCTCCTTCTTCCATGTCTCGGCTCTCGCGCGACACGAGGAGGGGGAAGCGATCCAGGAACATACACCAAGCCATTGAGTGAATGGTTGAACAGGCAAGTGGTACTTGTGTAAGAAAGAGGGGACGGTGGAAGGAGTATTAGAACCGAGCAAAGGCAGTAGAGATGAGGAAGAAGATTCGGTAAACTGGAAGGGAAATCGCCGTCTTCTGGACGGGTATGCCCCTGTTGTTGTGACAATCGTTGTTGATGCTACAGCGAGACGCCGAGACGGACATGAAGGGGTGTGGACGTTCAGTCAGGTCGGACTCGTTGATGTATTCCTCGATATGCAACCCAGGGTTGGTGACTGGCAAGCTCGGAGGGACCAGATCATGACTTGCAGATGGTCCATGAGAATTCGGCCATCACTACTCCGTGCTGCAGATGGTGTTAATGGAATGATGCTCGAAGGACAGTATGAACTCGCTCTGACTCCAGGAAGAGTAACTCAGGTTTGCTTCGTCCGCTGTATTCTAATGTTAGTTGTGAGCGTCGCCTCTTAGCTTGGGCGGGAATATTACAGGTACAGTCTGTTTGAAGCAACGGTACTGATGCCACTACGCATATTCCTGCTCAGTTAGCACATGCCGTGTTCCTCCCCAGAGAATATAAACGGGAGGATGTTGTTAATCACAATGTTGGTATGTAATAGCGTTCGCGAGTTGAACGTCTCATAGCAACTCGATCGAAGTACAATAGGACATGGTACGCACAGTGGAACGAGTCAAGCGGTGCTAAAACCGACTTCCGAACGAATGAATTCGAATAAGGGGTATCATAATATTAAGGAAAAAGACTCGTTCTCCGTAACTCCGGCCAGCGATCGTTCACATACTGGCCCACTCAATGGAAAATGCTCGTACTCCATGACCAGCCTTGAGGCCCTCTTTCTCCGTACTGTCGACAGCAGGATCTTTCCCTCCAATCAGATAAGCCTTCTTGACGGCAGTGCCCAAACGACCACCTCCTACGATATCCAGCAAATCAAACTCTTCGTTCCAATCCAGACCAGTGGCGAGGAAGTGGCTATGGAAGCGCAGGGGATCTCCAGGATACACGGTGTAATTGCAGCCGAAACGCAAACCAGGGGTCATGAAATAACCATTGGAATGAAGGTAGGCAAACAGAGGATACCTGTTGCCCGGTACAAGCGGTAATTCAGGCTCCGCAAAATCCGGCGACGCCACCAAAGGAGGATATGATGTGGCAGGAGTCACAAAATACTTCTCAACCTTTGGCTCTGCAATCGAGGAAAGGGATGTTGTGGGCGGGGCGAACAGGCTTGTATCGCCATCTGCTTCCGTCTCTGTGAACTCTGTTCTGGGCTTCTGGGTATCACCCTCAGAAGCTTCTTGCTCCTTCGCCCTTTTCTCCGCAATTTCCTTCATGTGCTTCTCTTTCTTGGCCATCTGCTTTTGAAGTGCAGTTCGAGCAGCTTCATAGCCTTGGGTGTCCATCACTTGCATGAAGGCAGCCTTCTCCTCGGCAGTCATCCCAAGGATTCCAGCTTGATGAGCTTTAACGTCATCAATCACATATGCGACGCCTTTCTCAACCAGCAAACGAGCCTCCTCGGGCATCAGCTCAAGTGGAAGTCCAAGGAAGACATTCTGTTGTGAAAGGTGAGGGATTGTCCCGATAAGAACACCGCATATTTGATATTTGCGGCGTATATATGCAACAGTATCTACATCGTACAGCAAGTAGTGGTTGGCCACCTTGAAAATTGGGAACGGTTCAGAGACCGAAACGTTAGCCATGACGAGATCCGCCTGTGGCTACAGCTTGTATTTATTTTGTATAGCCTGTGGATGCCTTCGTTAGCGGCGATGTTATAGCGCAAGCGCGGGAAGCGAAGTGTTTTGTTGCGAACACATATCATAATAGACATTCTTTTGTCGTCATACCCGTCCTTTGAACGGATCGGGGGATTGACAGATTGAATAAAGAAATTGGTATAATCATGTAGGTGATCGAAGGGGAGGGTAGGGGTTGCTTACTGTTTGACACACAACGACCGTGCCGGTTGAGATAACAGGCCATTGAAGACTTGATCCAGGGCCAGGGAAAAGATGCTGCAAATGTGCCAGGTTTACAGCATAGTCACGATTGTGGTATTTGAGAGTTGAGCGGGAGCAGGAGGTGATTTTTTCCTGGAGAACTGCGGAACCGGAGATTCTTATGTTCCTGGTGCCGATCGGGAATTGGCGAGATCCCCACCCAGGTCAACTCCCCGCCTGCTTTTTACAACCCCGCAGCGCAACCGCCATGGCCTTCCGCAAACGCAATGTCGGGATCGCGAGGCCAGGGGCCCAAGTTAATGCGCCATCTTCGAGTCCAGCAGCCCCTTCTGCCATTTCTGCCCCGGTCCCCGGCATCCGCCCGTCGCCCGTAGACGGCCGTCCCACTACTTCTACTGGTACACCGAGCTTTGACGGGATTCTGGCGGGGCATGCTGGACTGGCGCTGGGCAGTTCTATACTGATCGAAGAAAGTGGTACAACGGACTTCGGTTCCACCTTGCTGCGTTTCTATGCCGCCGAAGGCGTTGTGCAAGGCCACGTAGTGCACATAATAGGCGCTGGTCCGCAATGGGGACGTGATCTACCAGCTCTAGTTGGCGTGGCCGGCGATGGATCCCAGGATGAGGGATCAAGGCCAGAGAAAAAGGAGAGGATGAAGATTGCGTGGCGATACGAGCGACTAGGGGAATTCGGAGCCAGTGTCGCAGGAAGCAGAGGTGTGTGGTAATAGCAACATCTGGGTTGTATCAATTGCAGACGTAGTGCAACATATTCTTGTGTGCTTTGATTATATTCAAAAGCTAATGGTCAATGAAATCACCCCAGGCGCTCCAGAACGCCCTTCAGCAGACAGCGTGGAAGACCAAGGGGAAACGCCAAATCGAACAGAGTCGGCGGCCTTTTGCCATGTGTTTGATCTTACAAAACGACTGGAAATTCCACATGCCGCATCGATCAATTACATCCCTATTGCGACCCAGGGCCTCGACAGCTCTCCTTTCTCCTCGATAATACCCAGCATCCAAAGGAAGATAGCTTCCGGTGGTCAAAACACCATCCACCGAATCGTCATGCCCACAATACTATCACCGGCACTCTACCCGCCCCACGCCACACGTCCGGACCACATCCTCCAGTTTTTCCATTCTCTTCGCGGCCTTCTTCGGCTCTATCCACAACAGTTGACCGCTCTGGTTACCCTTCCGCTAGAGCTTCACCCGCGCTCATCTGGCCTGGTACGGTGGATGGAACTCTTGAGCGATGGCGTCTTAGAGCTCAGCCCTTTCCCACATATGATGGATGCCGAGTCTGCCCTTGCGACGTCTGGTGCGGCCACAGCACAAGAAGAACAACCTCAAGGAATGTTGCGAATACACAGATTACCAGTCTTCCACGAAAAGGGAGGGGGCGGCGGTGGGTTGAGTGGGCTAGGAGTTGACCTTGCTTTCACCGTCAGTCGAAGGAAGTTCATGATCAAGCCATTCAGCTTGCCGCCAGTAGAGGGTGACACGGAGGCCCAGCATGGGCATCACGACAAGCCTACAGGAAGCCAGACGAAGGTTGACATGTCCTTTTAGCGAAAAGGCAAAAATGGACGACTTGGCCTAGATCCAGAGGCTGTGGCCTGTACTAGGAGAATGTTCCAAAGGTTGATACAATTGAGAGAAAGTACAAGCGACGCTTCCAAGAACACTTCCATGATCTGCATAAGTGCTGTATGTAAGGACCTGGAAACAAATGATGTAGCGGTTCGCCGCCAAGGCAGGATGCTACTGTTATCGCTGATTATCTGCACGTGATACCGGCGGAAATCCGAATTCGCCGACCGCATCCCGATGCAGAGCATCAAAAACGTACCCGAAGTCTTTCAAGAACTGGGCGAGTCGCAGTCAACCTACCGAACCCACTCAATCATCCCGCAATACCATACGTAATAATCTGCCCCGGTCAGCCCTTATACCATCGACTCGTCATTTTTCGATCTGCTCGCGGGCGCAGATAAACATGGCCGACTCTCATCTCTTCGAAGAAACCTTCAGCATCACCAGCGTCAACAGCCAGAAGTATGACCGCGTGTCGCGCGTCTCCGGCACGTCCCCCGACGGGCACACCTCCATGACTCTGGACATCAACCACGAACTCTACCCCATGGCCACCGGCGAGAGCATACAGATGGTGCTGGCGAACACGCTGAATCTGGACGGAACGAAGGACGAGAAGGGCTGGAGGGAGCAATCGCGGGCGGAAAGCACATTGGCGGATATGTACGACTATGTCTGCTACGGCAAGGTGTATCGGTTCGAGGAGGGCACGAACGATATGATGTAGGTTCCCCTGCGCCTCAGACGTGCTACAACCCAGCGTATGTTCCGACAGCTAATGCGCCTGCGCTCACAGCAAGGTCTACGTTTCCTTTGGCGGCTTGCTGCTGTACATCGAGGGCCCCTACAAGAAGCTCACACCTCTGCGCATCGACCACGTTTACTTGTTGATCAAGAAATGAAGGGCGCAAGTTTATTGATTAAAAGAGTATCTTGCATTTCAGGCGTACTTGGAGAGGATCATTATGAATATCAAGGGAGAGGGAAAAATGTCGGACGGGCACCATAGCAGAACGCCGTTTGGATCGGATTTCACCGTTATTAGCACCCTGAGATGGATGGGTCGCCTGCATAGCTGACCATAGCGGAAGGGTAACAGACACGGTCCTTGAGCCTGACTTCACGAGAAGAGCGCATGTGTGTGATGTCGATTGATACGCACATGGAGGAAGCAAAGGGTTATGCAGCTGGAAGTGATAGGAGGTATATTCAGAAACTTCTTCTGTGAGCCGAAAAGGCCATGCCATGGTCGTCTTGGTGGTCTTTGATGACCCTCTGCTCCATCCACTGTCAGGATCACGTACGTGAAAAATACGGCCGCTCATGTTATGCGTGATCGGAGTTTGCCATCTCCGCTGTACCCGTTACCTTCTGTCACGTCTTCCTGTGCTCTATTGATTCCTTCGTTGCGTAGTGTCGTAATTCGTAACCCCGCTCATGCGTCGACCACGCGGGCATGATAGTAATGCCTTGCGGGCGCCGAAGAAGAACGGCATCCATGGCACATATCTAGTACCGGTATCTAGTGGAGTAATCCTTCGGACTCACCACCAGACCCCTTCCTTTCTTCGCGCCCCGGTAGATCGTCTCTAAAATGTCGATCAACTCCTGCTTGTCCTCGAGCACCCAGTTCAGCTTATTGTTGTTGCCCGTTCCGAAGTCGCACATCATGTGCTTGTTCCGGTAGAAGAACATGATCGTCATCGGGTCGTACAGCTCGTACATCTGCTTGAAGTCCGGGACCTCGTCCAGGTCGCACACGTAGATGACGGCAAAGGACTTGACGCGGTCGGCGATCTTGTAGAGGATCTCATCCTGGCGCATGCAGTCTGGGTCGTGGTCACGGCCGAAGCGGATCACGACGAGGCGCTCTTCTTCAGACATGATGGCTTGGTCCACATGCCAGCCGGTGCGCAGGTGAGGAAGCACGACGGAACCCATGGTGAATGTGGTTGTATTTCGGCTTGAAGTGCTTGCGGATAGAATTCGTGTCAGATAAAAAGCGGTTGATTCGACTGCCAGCTAGGTTGAACAGTGAGGAACTGGAGTTCTATCGCCAACGTAGCGTAGCGTTGTCCCTTTACGCTTGAGTCGAGGTTTGGTCGTTGTTGTTTGATTCTCGTAGAAGATTCCCGTCATTTGAAGAAAGACGTTAGCTTCAAGTCTCAAGCCATCCTCCGTTATCTTATCATCAGTGGCGGCACGTCGGCCCGAAATTACTAGCAAAAAAGCTGGCAGCCTTCGCGGCACACCTGTTTAACAGCCAAAAATCATCCGCCCAAATCCCTCAGAAAGCTTTAAAAAAAACACGCTGGCGCTGGGCGGAATCGAACCGCCGTTGAGTCGGAGTTGGTGAAGAATAGCCACAACGACACGTGATAACCACTACACTACAGCACCTTTCGTGCTGTTCATGGGTGGTTTTGTCTCATTCTACTTAATATATGGCAACAGCAATTGCGCAACATGCCAGGCATCAGGTTTCTATCCTTCGTGATTATGTAGATATCCGATTACATCCATGTTACCTTGATATATTGAAATTGTTCTCTTAGGTGAGGCTCTCCATTGAGGGTAACAGGGCCCCTGCAAGGTCAGAATGAAACAGAATTCGGCTTGTAAGACGAAATGGAAATGTTTACATAATACCGACATCTATGGGCTAGGACGATGGATATCAACTCGGGCAAGCCGAAGGGATTGATTGAGATATATTTAGTTTAGCACGAGGGGGAAAGAACATACGCACGTTGGTGTCAAAAGTCATTCTCAGGCACCCAGGCATCAACCAGGCAAAACAGAGCCATCGATTGAACTGATCGATCACCACCACTTAATGAGCTCTTGTATTGATTATCTATACTGCTGAGGTATATTTGTGATGCGCGTACGTATCTCATCTCTAGTGATCTTATTGTGTTGAATTGTCACATTCAGATGAGCATCAGATTGATACCTTAGTGCCTGAGAAAGACTTTTGAACCCGACGTGTACGGAGTATTTATGACTTGTTTGATTGTCGTATGATGAATTTCAGCTTTCAGGAGCGTTGAAGGAAACGCAGCCTTTGGTCTCGACCTTCCAAGCTTTTCCGGAGGGAGATCTTATCTTATCGTTGGACTTGATATCATCAACTCCCCGCTTCCGATTCGCCCCTCGACTCCCGTCAGCCCTACAACCATTACCAAGCAACCTCACTACGAACTTATTTCTGCTCGCTCTGACTTTACTTGACAAGGCTTTACGACACAACAAATATCGACAATAGCTTTTCGTCCGAGAAAGTTCATATTATTCAGTTTGTTGTCGGTTATGGCGCCTTCTCTCGAGGAGCCTACGCAGCAGGTCGACCTCGCCGCCCCTCTGAAGGCGGCGCCTAAGTTGGTTGCGCCGGAGCCAGGTATGTTCCACTGGCACCTGATTGCCGGACTACAAGCTGACTCCAATTCCCGTAGAGCACTGCCCTGGTCCCGAATCTCAACAAGCCGGTAAGGCAGACTCATGCGCCGGGTGCCCGAACCAAGCCATCTGCGCAAGCGCCCCGAAAGGCCCCGACCCCGACATACCAGTCATTACCGAGCGCCTCTCTTCCGTCAAACACAAGGTTCTCGTCCTTTCTGGGAAGGGCGGCGTGGGCAAGTCGACTTTCAGCAGCATGCTATCGTGGGGATTCGCGGCGAACTCGGATTCTCAGGTCGGGCTCATGGACACGGATATCTGCGGACCGAGCATTCCGAAAATGATGGGGGTTGAGGAAGAGACGATCCACATTAGCGCAGCCGGCTGGAGCCCGGTATACGTTGCTGATAACTTGGGGGTCATGAGTGTGCAGTTCATGCTGCCGAACCGGGACGATGCGGTCATCTGGCGGGGGCCGAAGAAGAACGGTCTGATCAAGACATTCCTGAAGGACGTAGAATGGGGCGACTTGGACTTCCTAATCGTGGATACGCCGCCAGGGACCAGCGATGAGCATCTCAGCGTTAACAGCTTCCTGAAGGAGGCCGGTGTGGATGGAGCGGTGATCATCACGACACCTCAAGAAGTGAGCTTGCTGGACGTTCGAAAAGAGATCGACTTCTGCAGAAAGGCCGGGATCAGGATTCTCGGTCTGGTGGAGAACATGTCAGGCTTTGTTTGCCCGGGTTGCAAGCACGAAAGTCAGATTTTCAGGGCTACCACCGGCGGCGCGAGGAAGCTCGCAGAAACGGAGAACATTCCTTTCCTCGGCGCTGTACCACTGGACCCGAGGATCGGAATGGCGTGTGATTACGGGGAAAGCTTTCTGGACAACTTCCCGGACAGCCCAGCCTGTGACGCTTTGAAGGGGGTGGTGAGGGCCGTAGCTGAGCAGATGGGGCTGGAGGGCGATGAGGTTTTGCCGGAGTAGGGTTGGACAACGTGTAGAAGCGTTGGTACGTTCATGATATCCTGGATTTCAGATGCATTTTCGCAAAGGGAGCATGTACAGGCGTTTACAGGAGATCACTTTGATACCAGAAAGATTTAGCGGCATCTATATATCACATATTCTCGAAGACTTCCTTCTCCCAGGCTTGGTTCGGCGAAGTTCTGATGAAACGAATTCATTAGCTCTTGCATTTGCCGGTCACCTTTTCGCATCACAGCCAACATCACACTCACTCCTGTTTCTTCAAATGCCGTTGCAGCAGTTCCTCAGTCCTAGAACCTGCACCACTCCTCACCCTAAAGCAACGGCATGAGTGTCGACTACGAAAGAATCGACCTTTGTCCGTCTACACCGTCGCGCGAGAGGGAGATAACAGGGCGAATGGAAAGGGGTTGGCAAGCCGGGAGGAAGATGGGACAGGACGATAATCATTAGATAATGAAGAGATCCTTCGGGCCCAGGGAAATTATACCAAGCTCAGGAGGAGAAGGAAGGGAAGATGGAGAGAGGCCTCCAATTCCATGGAGATGCTTGCTTACGACACCCTGATATATACGTTCTCATGATCTGACCTACATTTTTCATGCAACGAAAGAAGATGTCTGCTAAGGGACATGTTCATGCTGTTAATCGCGTGTAACAGTTGGTGGGTGCATATGCGAGTGTATAAAATGTCCAGGAACCTAAGTAGGGGTAGACCCGCTTGTGCCCCGCCCTTGGAGATGAGGGAGATTAGCCCGGTCACTGGCCAGCATGGGGCGTTGCGAGCGGCGGCACAGGTGGGGGAGGTCAGGGACATCAGCCCCTTCGGTTCGAGCTTTCAGCCCTGTGTGGCTCCTGTGGCTCCCGTGGCCCCACAATCAAGTCGTTAGGTGCGACTGGCAGTCCCTTGGCGACAAGGCTTCAGCTGCATTCGGCTCGCGCTCGAGCAATGGAGTCCCTCAGGCATCGTAATCAGCTGCTGTGCAACTGGCGAGCTGATCTTCTCAGCCACGATAACCACAACATCACATCCTCTTCCAACCATCTCTTCTTCCTCCTCCGGCCATTGCCTCCCCTCTGCTTTTTCTCGCCACTCCTTCCTTCGCGCGCCTCTCCCCCTTCCCTCTCCCTTTCTTCCCTTCCTTTACGGCCAAGGCTCCTCGTCGCTCACCGCGGCCAGCATCCTGGTCGACTTCTGCGCGGTTCCCCTCGCGACGCTTCCAGGTTTCACGGATCACACTCTTTGATAGCATTGGCCGCATAGTTCAATCCCGGACTCGACAGCTCAACCAATCCCCCGAGAATGGAAACCGAAAGATCTCTTGACAAGCTGGAGCATCAGCAAAATATGCCCGATGGCGGCGGCGTCGCCAATAGCCACGCGGCGCCGAAGCACAGCACCGTCCCTGGCGCAGCTCTTGCTACTCTCGGCGAGCAGTTCACGAGCAATGAGAAGCGGAGCCATGCGGTGGACCCGTCCTCGACAGAGAAACCCGTGGTCGAGAATGAGAGCGAAGGAGTGCCAGGCATTGGCACTGGGCCGCAGGTGATAAGCACGGCAGACGGTCTAGAAGTGATTTGCGGACCGCTGCTGAACTATAAGCACATGGAGAACGCCGCGACGGGATCGCCCACTTGGCATGGATCCGTTCTCATTGTGTGCAAGCCCGGACAGCAGCAACCCGAGCTGAGGCTGCGTTGTTTAGGTCCAGTGGGAAACGCGCAGGTCGCAAATGGTACAGGCGAACAGCGTAGCTTTCGTGCCATCAAGCTCTACGAGGATCCGCGCAAAGCTTTCTGGCGCTTCGATATCGACCTGCCTTTTCAAGACTTTGAGGCTGCGTGGGAATATGCGATCCCCCATCTCAGGATAGTAGTTGGTGACCGCCGGAGTGACCCTGCCGTCAAAACGTTCGTGGTTCCTTCCAAGGCACAGTCTATGCGTATTCTATTCCACTCTTGCAACGGCTTCAGCGTTGGTACGGACGTCGATGCCTGGTCTGGTCCTGCTCTCTGGAACGATGTGCTTCGCATGCATGTGCAGAAGCCTTTTCATGTCATGATAGGAGGAGGTGATCAAATTTACAATGACGGAGTCCGGGTTGACGGCCCATTGCGCGAATGGACAAACATTGCCAATCCGCACAAGCGACGCGAATATCCGTTCAATGAAGAGATGAGAGCGAAGTGCGACGAATACTACTTCAACAATTACATTCGGTGGTACGGCACCGAGCCATTCGCGACCGCTAACGGACAGATCCCCATGATCAACATCTGGGACGACCACGACATCATTGATGGTTTCGGCAGTTATACGGACCACTTCATGAGATGCGCAGTCTTCCGGGGCATTGGTGGAGTGGCGCACAAGTGAGTCTGATCCCCTTTGGTGGTGGGCAACACACTAACCAATGATGCTTCAGGTACTACATGCTCTTCCAGCATCATGTTGTTCCGCCTAAAAGCACCTTTACAACGGATGCCCCGAAGACCATGCATGCTGACCCGGAGACTGGGACTCCTGCGGACCCGGTACAGCTGAAGGACACGTTCGTGGCTACAGGTGTTCCCGAAGACCCGTCGTACATCATCGGACCAAAGCCTGGCCCTTACGTCGAGGAGCGTAGTCGTTCAGTCTATTGTCAACTAGGCGCGCGCATTGCTTTCCTGGGGATCGATGCGCGTACCGAACGCACCCGCCATCAGATCAACTATCCGGAAACCTATGACCTTCTGTTCAGCCGCGTGCAATCGGAAATTCAAGCCAACAAAGAGATCAGGCATTTGATCTTGCTTTTGGGCGTGCCTATCGCCTACCCACGCCTCCAATGGCTCGAGAATATCTTTCATTCTCCGATCATTGGACCGGTCCGTTTCCTCAACAAACGATTCGGCGTTGCGGGAGGGTTCTTCAATCAGTTCGATGGGAACGTCGACCTTCTAGATGACTTGGATGATCATTACACTGCCCACCAGCATAAGCATGAGCGCAGGGAATTGGTACAGCGTCTTCAGAAGCTCGCGAAGGAGCTTTCTATCCGTGTTACTATCCTTGGTGGCGACGTTCATCTTGCAGCTGTGGGGCGCTTCTACAGCAACCCCAAACTCGGCATTCCCTCCGAGCGAGATCATCGCTACATGCCAAACGTCATCAGCTCTGCCATCACCAACAAGCCTCCTCCGATGGCGGTTGCGAATCTGCTTGCCCGGCGCAACAAGATTCATCACCTCGACCATGAGACGGACGAGACGTTGCTGGAGATCTTTGACCGTGACCCGGGTACCGCAGCAGCCACCACCAACGGCACTCAGATCAAGAAAAAGACCGCAGACAAGAACCACTGCACGATGCCATCGCGCAACTACGCCATCCTCTGCGAATCACAGCACCAGGACGTCTTCACGGCAGCCAGTAACGGGGCCGCGCCCGGCACGGCAGACAGCCAGACCTCCAACCCGATCGCCCCGAAGGCGAATCCTCGCCGGCCCATCCACGCCGGAGAGGAAAGCGCGGGGACAGGCCATCCTGCCGCGCCGGGCTTGACGCCGACTGGGCTCTGCGGCAAGTACGGTCTGGATGTGACGCTCCGGGTAGAGATCAGCCCGAAGGATCCGGAGGGCCACACGGACGGCTATGGGTTCTCGGTGCCGGCGCTGCATATGGGACCGTATGAAGGATGACCAGGGAGACATCTTCCTCTTCGTCCTAATGTTGTTTTCTTCCCCCGGTGTTTAGGGCTACCTCTCCAGTCAGTCTATATGCCGCGACTGTACACCCTTGACGGGTGTGTCTTAAAGGGGCCACCTCTGCACCAGCCGTTCCGCGTCGTGTTTACGGACGAGCGATGTACTGTCTTTTGTTCATCCGTTTCTTTTCCTCTCTTCTTCTTGCTCAACACCATCTGTCTTTTGAAATTTTCTTTCTCCCCCTTTTTCTTCCCGTCCTTCTTTTCTCGGAGACTTTTTTTTGATTTACTTCTTTTTCTTTTGTTTCTTTTTCGCTAGTTAGTAAGGAATACCCCCCCCGATACACACAGACTGTATGTTCAGCCAAATCGTGCAAGTTCAGATTACCAAGATTAGAAAGTGCTTGTGACTTGAGTTACCACTATTGCTGCTGCTGCTGTTGCGTGGATGAGTTTGCCGGATACGCCCCTTACCCTTAGCTAGAGGCGTATGTGTGTGTGTATATTGGTGTGCGCGGGACCGAAAGCACGATGAGCACGACGGACGGGATATATAAAGCGAAGGGTGACGAAGAGATGGAAGCAACAAAAACAAGGGGGAGAGACGAAAATTCTTACTTCTTTTTGCTTTTTGGAGAGTTCAATTTACTTGATACAGTATGTAACCCAAACTCGCCGGCATCGCTACTATCAACGATCCGCAGCAGCCGCTGACGCAGCGAGCCTTGCAGCTGCTCGTGGCGCGTTTAGGCCTCGTCGTTTCCACTCCCATGATCAGTGACCAGTGCCGTCCATCGTTGTCTTCCGGCATTCGCAGGGAGGCCCGCAGGGTAGCCGCGGTCTGTCTCCCTTCCAGGCTCCATGGCCCCCATCTAATCAAGGGTATCGATGGAAGATCTGACGTTGTGATTCGAGTTCGGGATTCTCCAACCTTCGGATCGCAAACTCCTGCATTTTCCTCACTCCTCCGATGCTGCCTGCCTGCTCCAGACGCGAGTGCTCAGGTAGCTCAACACAAGATTTCTTCTGCCAGTGTCCGATCGGCAGTCCTTTTTGCAAGATTAACCTCACTTTCCCACGACACTCTCCAGCGCATCCAAAACCTCCTCGCCGACGCCACCCTTCTTAAGCACCTCTTTGACGATACTCGCGATCAATCCCCTTCCCACACCACCTCGTGGGGGCGTCCACACTCCCTTCTTTGCCAATGCTTCCCGCGCCGCCACCGCTTCCTGCGCCGAGTTCGGCGCGGTTCCGCCCGTGGCAGGGTTCAGCGCGTTCGGGATACCCGGCGGCGTCAGCCGAGACGGCGGGTCGATGGTCCTTAGCGACAGGAGCTTCAGCTGTCCTTCCTTCCCCTCGATGGCGATGGAGACGGCCAACACGCCTTCGGCAACGGCGAGCTCGTCGGCGGCAGGATCGAAGAGGGTGGTTTTGCCTACGATGGCGACGAGGAGGGTGACCGGCGGTCGGGAGATGGAAGACGGGTAGAGCGGGGTTGCGGCGGCCCAGTCGTCGCTGAAGAGGGGGTCTTCGTCGGATTGCGAGATCAGCTTCGGCAGGCGGGTGGAGAGGAGGGCGAGATGGGTGGTGAGAGAGAGAAGAGGGAGAGGATAGGAGAGCGGTTGGGAGAGTAGAAGGACCTGTGGCTTGTTAGTTGAGATTTCGAGAGTTTGAATCAGCCCGCTTCGAGGCGTTAGCTACGCACATCGATGTAGAGCTTCCAATGGAAGCGCATGTTGATAAACAGCCTGTCTTTGAGCTCTCCGTTCGCCAGCAGCGCTTCCGCCAGCATGCTCGACAGGAAGACCGGCAGCGCGTCGTCGTCACGGAATCCGGGGATCTCAATGCTCATCTCCACCCAGGAATTCTCGCCCATGCCCTTCCGTCGGCTCGCATCGCGCGCCTCCGCATCATCCTCGTCGTCCATCTCGACGTCCGCCTCGGCGCCGGTGCCTAGGTGGGGACCATGTTCGCCGGCGCTCGGTCGCCAGGCGGATTTCTCAACCTCGGCCTTGACGCCGACGATCGCTTCGGTGCCGTCCGCGAAGCAAATCCGTGCGCTGCCGTTTGCGCCGGGGAGGATGTCTGATTCGGCGACGAGGGGTCGGAACTGCGTCGACGTGCGTCCGTCGGGGCGGATCGGTGGGCTGAGAGAGAGAGAGTCGTAGAGGTAGGAGAGCTCGGCGGGGGAGAGGAGCACCTGGGCGGTCGGCGGCGGCGGCATCGTCGACGGTTGTGAGGGAGTGGGGGAGTGGGGGGAGTGGTGATGATGATGTGGTGGTGGAGGAAGAGGATGCGGTGGATGCGGTGGACTGCGGTTGATGCGGGTGTGATATTTTTCGGCGATGATGTCTGGCCGGCCGGGGATCTCGAACTGGCCCGCGCGGACCGCGTGCAGCCTCTCACCGTGCTTTCCCAGGGCACGAATGCGGCCGGCTGCTGGCCGGACGTCGATGACTACTGGATACTAACTACTAGGTGTAGCTGTTGGTTTGCAGTTGCCATTCGTCCTATCTTTCATCTCTCCTCTTCTCTCTCTCGTTTCTCTTCATATCTATCCGAACTTCTTCATCTGCGCGACCCATTGGGTTCCCCTGGCTCGATGCCCTGGTAAAGCCGGAGCTGCTCCTACGCCCTACGCCATCCGCCCTCCGCCCTCCGCCATCCACCGTCACCACACCCTTGCTCGTGCAACCCTCCCATGGCCCCGGTCATCGACAAGCTCGACTACCAGCCACCTCCGCCGGGCGCCCGTCGTCCGCTGCTCCGCTCCAACGACTCTCCTACCTCCTCCAACCGGCACAGCCAGGACACAAGCTACGCCGGCAGCTTCTTCGACCAGGTCGCTGAGGGCATCCAGCGTAAGGAACGGGCCAAGATGACGCGGGAGCTTGTCCGATACTCCGGGTTCGCCTGTGCGATTCTCAACTGCCTCTGTGCCGGTTCCATCACTGCATACTCGCTTTACGGTCATCTCTTCCAGAGTCGGTTACGGTATTCGCAGTACCAGGTCAACATTGTCAGCGTCACCGCCGAGTTGGCCATGTACCTGCCGGTGCCGGCTTTCGGGTACCTCTGTGATCGCTACGGACCGGGGATACCTAGCTTGCTGAGCGGGTTCATGTTCGGCGTGGGCTATATACTGGCAGCATTCACATATCACAATGGCTGGCCGTTTGCGGTCATGGTGTTGGCTTTCATCGGCATTGGCATGGGGACCAGCTGCATGTACCTCTCCGCCGTGACGACATGTGCAAAGAACTTCGGACGAGGGAACCACAAGGGACTCGCTCTGGCAATGCCGATTGCCGCATTCGGGTTAAGCGGCATGTGGCAGAGCCAGGTTGGTAGCCGGCTGCTCTACGAACGTAATCCGGACGGGACCAGGGGAGATGTAGACGTCTTCCGCTTCTTCCTCTTCCTCGGTATCACCCTGCTCTGTGTCGGATGCGTCGGTTCAGTCGCCCTCCGCATCGTCGACGAGGAGGAGATGATCGATGAAGCCGTCGATGAGCTGGAGCGTAGCGGTCTCCTCGCAGAAGCTGACTTCTTCCACCGGGCCGCCCAGCAACACGGTTACGGAACCATGTCACACAGCGATCTTTCGGATTCTACTTACGCCTTCCTCCAGCGCGAGGCCGAGGACCTCAAGAACCGCCACCTCGAAGAACAGCGCAAGAAGAACTGGCTTCTTAACGCGGAGACTCGCCACTTTCTTTCGGATCCTACCATGTGGTGGCTGGCCGCGGGCTTCTTCCTCGTTACCGGGCCCGGCGAAGCCTTTATCAACAACCTAGGCACCATCATCCCCACCCTCGCTCCCCCGAACTCTGACAGCCCTACTACCTCTCCTGCCACGCACGTCTCCATCGTTGCCATCACGTCTACCCTCGCTCGCCTAATTACTGGCACCCTCACCGACGTTCTCGCCCCGCAGGCCCAACCTGGCCAGCACCGCCGCGATCCCACCTCCCTCTCCAACAGCCTCGCCTCCCTCCCGGACGAAGCGCCCCTTGAATCCTCGCACCAACAGCGCCGCCTCACCATCTCCCGCATCCCGTTCCTCCTGACTTTCTCCCTCCTGCTTTCCCTCGGACAGGCCTTGCTCGCCTCTGGCGCCATTCAGAACCATGCAGACCGCTTTTGGATCGTCAGCTCGTTCATTGGCGCCGGCTACGGGGCGGTTTTCAGCCTGGTTCCCATCGTGGTGTCTGTCGTTTGGGGCGTCGAGAATTTCGGCACCAACTGGGGCATCGTGGCGATGGTGCCTGCGGTCGGCGCGGCGGTGTGGGGCGTGGTGTACGCCGGGGTGTACTCCAGAGGCGCGCAAGACGGAGGCGTGGCGGAGGAACTGTGTTATGGGAAAAGCTGCTACGCCAGCACGTTCTGGGCGATGGCAGCGAGCGTCTGGATGGCCTGCGGGTTATGGATATGGGCGTGGCGGGGCAAGGGCGGGTGGATTAGCCGTGGAGTCGCGGTGTAGGATTACGGAGCAGTTGGTATATGAAGAGGTTGATGACCATCGGCGGACATCCTCTGGACAGAGCGTCCAAGCATATGTCCAGCTGGCGATGAGGTGAGGCGGCATTGGCAAGCATCTGAGCATGAACGCTATCCTTTTTGTTTCTCTCTTTCTTATCTTTTCTCTGTCTATATTTCTCCTCTTACATGCTGCGACGTTTTCGCATCTTCTTCCCACTCTAGATTGCATCTACCACGCCTTTAGTGTCTCTCACTATCGTGGACCATCCCTTTCACTTTCTTAGACACCGCGACGGGCGTTTTTATTATTTCTTTTAGAATTCCTTGCCTCGGACTTTTTCTTCTTCTTCATTTTTGTCTGTTTCCTTTCGAGTGTTGCGACGTTCTGCGACAAGGCTGCATAACCCGCCGTTGCTGAGGAGACCCATCGCACTCTCACGACATCTATTCTCAGAGGTACAACCGCGACTATCCGGTTCTAATCTAATTTTACTCCTCGAAGAGATCTTGAAACGCATGAGCGATTGGCAGGCTTGTGGCACCTCTTCCGGAGGCATTGACGCAAGAAGCGACCGCTTCGGCGGCGTGGTATCGAGAATTGATTTCCACTGCTTTGGAGTCGACTAATTCGCTAGGGTTCCTCGATTTGAATAATTCTTCTACTGAGACAGCAAGACAATGCTGTCGTCGCGTGAGGCGCAATCTGGCGGGCGTTCCATCAATCCACGCTGGACGAGGAGTTGTTTCTGATCTCTCGGGTACGATGCTGTCAAACGTCATCCAGTTCCCCTCGAGCCGAAGAACGTGGATTTTTACATCTTGGATCAGTATAACACTAGGTTCCAGATCTATTCACTCATGCCTCCAAAGTAGAGGAAATTTACGCCATCGCTTGTCATTTTTTTAAAGGACTACTTATAAATCGCATTGCGATCACGATGTGAAACGCATGGTGAAGTCACGCAGCACCACCCGCGCCGTGTGATTCGTGCACGCCGTACGGAGTCGGCTACCGAACAGCGTCCGGCACGCCGTAGCAAGGCAATGTCTGAACGCCACGGGACGTCAAGGGCTGTCGACCATGGTGAGATGCTCGATAGATTGTCGAGATGCCAAAGGGAAAAGGGGATCGGCAATTTGAAGAGCGAGGTGCGTGACGCCGTCGCGGACGTCTCACAGATCCCTTATGATCATTTGGATCCGAACGTCTTAAGGTCCCGTATCAGCTCTCGCGCCTCATGTTTCACCTCTTGTTTTCTCATTTGTCAAGCCTCTCACTTTCATCATGGCGCCTTCGTTGCCTAATCCTTCCTCATCAGACAGCCTTTCGTTCTCTGACCTGCCTCTCGCTGATTCGCGTTGCAGCAATGTCTCGTGCCGCGCGTTCGCTGAAGGCCTGAACGCTACTGAGGGATCAACGTCGTTGCTCAGCCAGTTGGAATACGGCAAATGGACGATATATTACTACGGTTCCTGGATCGTCATTTTCGTCGCCATCCACTGCGTCGTTTTGGTCAATGACTTCCTCGTCCGATCTCACTGGAGAAGAAGGAAAGCTGCATCGCCGGGCTGGCAGCACAAGGCCGTGGCTCTCTGCCGATGGATCATCTACCGCCGGGTGCCAGGACGCACGGCGAAAGCCCTTGGGCTCCCTCCCCTTGGTGTGACCATGCTGCTGGCCGTGTCGACGATCTACATCGCCGTGCTCCCCTTCCCCGAAGCACCGTATCTGCGGCCCCTGTTCCGGTTCGGCTCGCCCCCGCTCTCGGTACGATGCGCCATGATCATCTTGGCGCTGACGCCGTTGACGGTGGCTCTCGCGGGCAAGGTCAACGTGATCACCCTGCTGACGGGAATCTGCTACTCGAAACTCAATGTGTTCCATCGTTATGTTGCTTATGTGCTCTTCGCGCTGTCAACAGTGCATACTGTAAGCCCCCTTAACGTCTTGACGTGACGTCTTGACGTGACGTCTTGACGTGTATGAGAGTGCAGATGCTGATTGCTAGTTTGAAGATACCTCATCTCTATGCACCAGTTATGGACGGTGGCTGGAAGAATCTGAACCAGCTCTATGCTGACCAGGAGCGTGAGGTAAGGATCCAGTGATCGACAGCGTTGGCTGTGATACCCGTGTCTTCACCGCTAATGCGCCTCGTATAGCTTTCCGGTACAGTGTTGTATGCTATAGTCTTCGGCCTCACATTTCTTTCCATTCCCTACATCAGGTACGTCTTGCCACTGGCCGGAGTGACGAGTACCATCCAACTGACTGTTACAGGAAGCGTGTGTACGAAGCATTCGTATATACACATGTCTTGCTAGCCGTCGGATATCTGGCTGTTCTTTACTGGCACATCCGAGGCGAGTATATGTCGGTCAGTGCACCGTTCCTACCCCCAATATTGGCCAAGCTGACGATAAAGGTCTCTGCAGCCCAACTATCTTTACGCCACTGTCGTTATATTTGGAATCGCTGCCTTGATCCGTGCGACGGTGCGCACTAGATCATTCCGTCCATCTCGTAAACTGAAAGGATTCCCGACGCGGCTAACACCACTCCCGGGGAACATGACCCGGGTCACGCTGAATGTTCCAGCGGAGTTGACCTGGGGACCTGGTCAGCATTACTATCTGCGGGTGCCGCAGATCAGCTGGCTGGGTAACCATCCATTTACAGTGGCGAATCTACCGCAGCCTCCCGAGTGCCGCAGTGAAAGAGAAACAGAAATGGTCTTCCTGATCCGGGCGCAGAAAGGCTTTACCCAGAGCCTATCTAGGCATATCGATCGTTCTAGCTTGTTGCCAATAGACAGTCCAGGCAGCTCCTGTAGCCTACAGAGGAGGACAAGGCTAGCTCTGGCTCCAGCGAACTTACCTTCTGCGGCCTCGCAAACATATGCCCGCTCTTCTTGTTCACTCGACCCGTTTTATCACGATGTTGAAAGGGACCTTGAGAAGCCGACATACCACACCCCTTCAGTGCTCCGAAATGAGCCTTCTATTACCACCATGCTCGAGGGACCGTATGGGTCCCGCGTCCGCCCGCTCCATCTCCTCTACGACACCGTCATCCTGGTTGCCGGAGGGAGTGGCGTGACGGCGATGATGCCTTGGATGTTGGGGTTGCATCGAAAAATGAGAGAAGCAGGCGATGCGTGCACTCTTCGAAGAGTGAAGCTCGTCTGGATGATCAGAGACGTCAGTTGGGTGCGGTGGGTCGAGAAAGAGCTGGATGAGGTCTTGCAGGGGGATGGGTCCAGCAAACGCCTGGGCGTGGACATCTTTCTCACGGGGACATCGCGTCCTCCGGTGCTGCTCGATCGCACCGATTCTGAAGAGGGCAACGAATACTCTTCGAGCACCAAGAATGTCACCCTCCCCGTTCGGCCTGCATCCGCCTTAACGACTACATCATCCCCATCTACAGACTCGGCGACGCGCACAAGCGCCTACCCCTCGTCGTCAACACCCTCCATCTCACATTCTCACCCCTACATCCGGCTCGAGTACGGCCGACCACCGATCCGCCGCATCATCCCCCGGATCATTGACGAGACTGACGGCGGCGGCAGCGGCAGCGGAGCGAGCCGGGTAGCCATCCTGTGCTGCGGCCCGCACGATCTCCAAGTCGAGCTCGCCAACACGGCTGCGAGGCTGCAGCGACGGGTGTGGGAGGGCAGCTTGGTCGAGCTGGTCCTGCACTCGGAAGTGTTTGGCTGGTGAAGACCATCGTCTGGACAAACGAGGCTGGGCTTTTTTCTTCTTTTTCTTCCAGTATGGATTCGCATGGGCACACGAGCAGGAGGGAGGGAGGGAGCATGTTTTTTCTTTTCGTGGCGCGCTTGACGGTTCTTTCTTCTCTGTACATACTGACATATGGCATACGTCGGCGCTTGGTTAATTATCTAGTTCGTTGTTTCTAATTGCACGCTGGTTGGTAGATAGCATCCCCCCTGCTTCTTTTTTCTTTTCTTGTTCTCCCGAGATGATGCGTTCCCGTCCTAATGGTCCACATGCATGCTGTCCCGCAGCCCAGATCCTGGCGGAATACGTGAGCCCACAGCGCTCCCCCGCTCTTTCCGTTTCACATGCTTGCGTAAACCACAGTTCTTCTTCGATTCCTTCCCTCTCCAGATTTCAAATCCCCCTTTTCTCCTTCCACTAGGAAGCAAGGGGGGCAACGAGCCAAGCTTTCGATAAAGTGAGTTTGTTGTTGCCTTTTTCCCGTTCATGTCTGGACGGACGAGGAGGGAGGGAGGGAGGGACGTTGGTATTACATCACATCACATCCCCAACGCACATGGCGGCTGTGACGACATCGGATCGGGGTCTCGGATTGCCGAGGGCCGGTCTTTGCAGAGAGTGTTGATTTTTCGGTGTTTTGCTGTCTTTCTTTCTTTTTTGTGTGATTTTTTGTTCCTTCGTTTTCATCCACGTCTGCTACCCATGGGAAGAGCTGAGGGATTTCCTTGAGCTTGAGCCTCCTTGGAGTGAATTCTTTTCCTATATTGATCTTTACGATGATCATGACCATAAGGATCGTGATAGTGTTCGAATCTTCCCAAGTGCCTGTCCCACCAGATGATGATTTATATACTGCACCTATGTAGTTGCTGTGATGCCTGAGTGCCTGAGCACAAAGATGTCTGGATACCTTGCGTGCCTGAGCGTCGGAGCATCATCCCGCCGAATCTCCGGGGCAACTCCTGCCGATAAGATCAACACTGGAAGGGTTCCGTCATTTCAAACCTGAGGCCATCCATCACTGTATACCTCCCTCCCTTGCAAGGCATTTACAGTACAGACTCGGTACCCTTACCTTCTACCTCATTGTTCCTTCTAGCGTCACGCATCGTCCCCTCCCGTCTATCCTCTATTAAGGCTACTACCGTACCTCCACGGCCGACATGTCCATCGCGGTCCAAACCGCGCAAGCAGCGGTGCTGAGCGCGACGTCCAACATCCTCGCGCAAGCGATCCAAGCCTACCGAGCCGACGTACGTGAATGAACAAATCACCCAATATTTGCTGCCAAAGCTCATCCACCTGTTAAACAGACCCCCCTCGCCCTCGACCCCGCCCCGATCGTCAAGTTCGTCCTGTACGCGCTACTCAATTGCCCACCCAACGTGCTCTGGCAGGGTTTCCTCGAGGAGACGTGGCCGGGGCAGAAGCAGCCGAGACTCGACACGGCGAAAATACCGAACGGGAAGGAGAAAGATAAAGAGAAGGAGGAGAAACGACCGCTCCCCGGCGGCGGCTTGGACGTGCGGAATGTTCTGATCAAGATCGTGTTGGACCAGACGGTTGGCGCGTGGGTGAACACGGTGATGTTCATTGCGTTCATGCGGGGGATGGACGGGTATGGCGCGGCAGAGATTGTGGAGGCGATAAGGACGGTATGGGAATGAACGCTCCCCTGGACCTTAAAACAACATTTAGGCCAGCTGCTGACGAGAAACGTTTCGACGATGTGCAGGAGTCGTGGCCGTTGATGCTGGCCGGTGCCAAGGTGTGGCCGCTGTTTAGCGCCGTCGCGTTCCTGTGCATTCCGGCGGAGAAACGGGTGGTGAGCGGGGCGGCTGTGGGCGTGCTGTGGGGGATCTACCTGAGCCTGCTGGAGGCTGGCGATGCGGGTCGTCGGCGGACGTGACGGCGTGGCGGAGTGGGTTTGGAGTACGGGTTGTCTCGTATGTTAAGGATGTGAGGGTCACAGGAGGAGGATATAGACCGATGATGTGGTGTGGATGCGCTGAGAGGAATGCCTTGCAATGCTTGAAGAAGGCTGGCGATCTACTTTTTACCTGCCAGAATGGAGCGGCAATCGGATACGGTGCTGGGTTACAACACTGGTATCGATACCTGAGGCCAGGGGAGACTGCAGAAGAGACGTCTATCTGTCTGGCGGAAGCTCTTCGGCGAAGAGGTCAACCGATCCGGATGACCTGATATGACGAGGCAGCTACAGACGCACATGGGGTTTGGTTACGATGGTCCATTATCAGAGCATCTGGATCGGCAGATGGACATGGCTCTCAAGTAACGAAGCAGAGAGCAACTCGGACCGATCCGTCTTGGTGGGATAAATTTGTGGGTGCTGTGGGGGGGAATTCTCTCAGGCACAACCAACGCTGGAGTAGAGGAAGCCGGATGCTAGAGTCACAACATGGACTATTCTTCTAAAAGGTTATCTGCCATAAGTATCTAGGGTTGTCTTGAGGTTGTTTGGAAGACAGGTGCGTATAGAGAACGGAATACATCAACAAAAAGCCATAATACCATTGGGAAAAAAAAGAAAAGATTCAAAGAATACTCCACTCCAAATAGAACTAGGTTTCCATAAATGCAAATCATATCTTACAGGAATAAAAGAAGGTATAGCAGAGCAACGCAATTCACACAAGCCTTATCTGCCTTACCCATGTCAAAGCAATGCAATTGTGAACGGCCATGTCCGGTGGGCGGTGAGGCCCTCGGATGCCCCTCACAACCACCCCACCCCACCCTCCCGGTCCGGTCCCTGCCAATCAGGGCGTCGCCGTAGGAGAAAAAAAGATGGTCCAGGCACGGGCGGGGCAAGCGGGGAGAGCAGAGCAAGAGAGGGACGGGTGCTTATCGACCTTTCTATCTCCCGTCCAAACGTTCACGCCCGCCCGCCCCCCGGGGGGATGCTAGTTCGGAGGTTTTCATGCATTGAGAGGGCGACTGGGATATTTAAGGATGGACGGCAAATAAAAGCGGATCTTTGCCGGTTTGCCGTCTTCTTCCCCCTCTCTTTTCTCTCTTGTCTTTTCTTCTACTCTTTACTCCCAATTGTCCGCCGGACTATTTTACCTCGTCTCAGTTTCCTCTCCCGCTCCCTCTTTCGCGGTGATGCGGTGACCACTCGCGAATCCAGTGCTTCTTCTTTTTCTCGAATCCCAGCGACCCGCCGACTCGTCCCTCCTCGAACTTCCAGCGGAAAGGAAAAGAGATGGCATCCGATAGCCCGAAGGAAGCGGACCGGAAGGAGGTCAAGACGCCCGCCGAGGTGCAGGACGTCGACGTGAGCGCTGCCGGCTCGCTCAGCGCGGACGAGGTCGCCAAGGAGGCCGACGACGACGTCCTCGCCCCGGACCAGTTCGACGACCGGCTGGAGACGACGAGGCCGGAGGTGTGGGCCTACTACGCCTATTACATCGGCAACAATGGCTTGACTCTCTTCAGTGCGTGCCATTTTTATATTTCTCGAGATCATCACTACACCCCTGCCTAAGATAAGCTTCTGCCGCTTCTTCAATATTTTCCTACGTTGCTCGGCGCAGACCAGACAGAGCTGTACTGTAGGCCGCCAGGTCTATCCTGAGCGCGCATGGAAGAGAGCGAGCAATCTACCTCTTCATCTGATCAATATGCCAGAAGCACCAGCTAACGGTGCCATTGTATCTCGGTCACAGACTTCGCCCCCACCGCCTTCCAGAATCTCATGACGCAAGCCGCCGGCGACGGCGAGACGCTCTTCTTCGCCGGCCGCTCCCGGACCATCAACTCGATCGTCCTGCTGTGCAACGGCATCTCCTTCGCCCTGCAGGTCGTCATCTTCCTCGGCCTGGGCGCCTTCGCCGACTTCGGCACCTGGCGCCCCAACATCCTCATCGTCCTCAGCCTGCTCGCCTGGGGCATCGGCTTCGGCTGGCTCGGCGCGCACACCGCCGACCAGTGGCACGTCGGCTTGGGCCTGTACATCGTCGGCCTGATCGCCTACCAGACAACCCTGACCTTCTGGACGGCCGCCTTCCCCGGCTTGGCCAGGAACTCTGCCGAAATGCGGGTCATGGCCGAGGCGTTGGTGAAGGGGGAGGCCACGAGGGAGGAATACGACGTCAAGGACATGATGGTCCGGAGTCGATTCGCGAACTGGGCGTTCTACGTGCAGAGTGTTGGGGAGATTTTCATCCTTGCGATCATCGTTGGTATGCAGCTCTCACTATATTCAAAGCACCCCATCCGACCGAGTTGTACTAACGCATCACAATGCAGGTATCATGTTCGCCCTCCGCGTCAACGATAGCACGGAAAACAACAACTGGGGCCTCAGCGTGCTCATCGCATTCGCCACGGGGGTCTGGATCCTTGTCGCTCTGCCCTGGTTCTTCCTCGAGAAGCGTCGGCCCGGCCAGGCCACCCACGGCTCCAACGTCTTCCTGGCAGGCCTGCGCCAGCTCTACATCGCCGGCACGCAGATCTGGCAGCTCAAGCAGTCGCTGCTGTACCTCGTCGGCTACTTCCTATTGGGCGACTCGCTCAACACCACGGTGACCGTCATCGCGACGTTGCAGAACGAGCTGGTGGCGTACAACTCGCTCGAGCTCACCTACCTCCTCATCGTCGGCATCGCCGCGCAGGCGGTGGGCATCTACGGCTTCTGGTGGGTGCAGAAGCGGTGGAAGCTGGACACGAAGGCCATGTTCAACGCCGTCGCCGTCGGCATCATCCTGCTCGACGGCTGGGGCATGATCGGCATCTGGACGCAGCGGTTCGGCTTCCACCACGTCTGGGAGGTCTGGCTCTACCAGGCCCTGTACGGCCTCTTCATCTGCCCCTGGTACTCGTACTCGCAGATCATGATCTCCGAGGTCACCCCCCGCGGCAAGGAGTTCCTCTTCTTCGCCCTCTTCAGCATCGTCGGCAAGACGAGCAGCTTCATCGGCCCCTTCGTCAGCTCCGCCATCATCGACGCCTCCGGCGGGAACAACTCCACCCCCTTTTACTTCCTCTTCGGCCTCAGCGCCCTCAGCTTCGCCGGCCTCCTCTTCTGGGTTGATTTGCCTGCCAGCCGACGCGAGCAGGATGCCTTTCTCCAGCGAGAGAAGCTCCGATTGGCCGAGGCCGTCCGGAAATCTGCTGACGAAGCGGCTTAGCAGATGAGCGGGCTTTCTTGTCTTTTTTTCTTCTATTCTCTCTGTTTTGGAAAGCAATGTCATGACCGAAACGTATGGGCTCTCGTCACCCCCCAAAAAGCGGCTGAGGCCGGGAGGATCGCATATGGGAATGCGCCGGCGTAGCGCGAGGGTTCTCATTATCATCTTTTGTTTCTTTTCCTCCAAACGGCCAGCTGGGTAGAACATAGATTTCTTTTCTTCGAGCGCTCTGTCAGATCTTCCCTAAATAGAATACTCTTCGCCCCTTCTGCAGCCTGCTCCATGAAAGGATGCACGTCGTCGGCTCACTGCATGAACGTAGAGATCATCCAAGGGAAAAAACGTGAGATATCCGTCAGGCACCATGCATTCCCTGTCGTCACGTCTTCACGGCCGCCGCACCCAGCTCCAGATCGCGTAGCTCGCGGTCCTCCCGGTCCCTCCCACGCCAGTGGATATGGCCACTGTGACCGTGGCTATGGCCGTCATGACGATCGGCAGGGGGGAAGTAGAAAACGTCGTCCCTCGGCGGCGGCGGCAAGGCCACGACCGGAGCCGGCAGCGCGATGGGGGAGACGGGCGAGAAGCGGGCGGCGGAGGAGGAGTCGAAGGAGCGGGGGTCGCGGGGGCGGTCGAAGCTGTAGAGGGGGGTCGCCCTCCCGTGGGCCGTGGTTGGGGAGAGCATGGTGAGGGCGGGGACGTCGAGTTTCTCGTCGTCGTCGTCAGTGTTGTTAGTAGCGTCGGTGGCACTGTCGTCGTCGGTAAGGCGGTCGCGCCATCGCCATCGGCCGATGGAGACGCGGGAGCTGCGGCGGTGGCGGCGGTCTTCGGTTCGGCGGTGGCGGCGCCGTCGTTGGTCGTCCTCGGCTGCGTTCGATGCGCCGTTGCCGCCGCCGCTACTACTGTTGTTGTTGTTCTTGTTGCTGCCGTCGGTCCATCGCAAGACGAAGCGGGCGGCGGCGCGGCTGAGCTTGGTGAGACAGGCGTAGAGCTCGTCGATGGAGAAGGCGAGGGCGACGAGGGGGATGGAGATGGCGAGGCCGATGCCGAAGAGGTACTGGGCCACGCGGCCGACGCGGAGCTCGCCCAGGTCGGCCATGGGGATGGCGAAGAAGGCGGCGATGAAGCTCATGGGCAGGAAGACGATGGTGACGATGGTGAAGGCCATGATGGTCTGGCCCTGGCGCGCCGTCAGCACCGCCTGCGCCCGCGCGAACCGCGCCTCGAACGCGTTGGCGTGCTTCTGCTTCAGGTCGAGCAGGTGCGTGAGCGAGAGATAGATCCCCTCGGCCTGCTTGTCCATCCGCAGCACGTCCCTCCGGTGCGTCTCCGCCGTCCGGATCTGGTCCTCGGCCCGGTTGCGCAGCCCGATCGCCCGGCCCGCCCGGCCCGCCCGATCCGTCCGATCCGCCCGTCCCGCCCGCCGCCCACCGCCGCCCGCCTCCTCGTACACGATCGTCGCCAGCTGCTCGAGCACGTGCAGCTGGTGCTCCAGCACCATCGTGATGATGTTCAGCTCGTCCCGGATGTCCTTGATCTCGGCCAGCAGCCGCGTCTCGGTGCCAATGTCGAGCAGGGCGTCGACGAAGACGACGTTGTCGCCCAAGCCGTCGTCCTGCACCGCCGGGCCCGACCGGCCGAACGCGCCGCGGGTCCGGCGCCGGTGCGTCTTCAGCCAGTTCGCCGTGTGCGCCGAGGCGCGGTTGAAGCGGGCGAAGAGCTCCGACTCGCGGTTCGTGACGAAGCCGATGGAGCTCTCGAACATGTCCAGGAACTGGTACTCGTCCGAGCCGACGCGGTTGCGGTCGAAGACGCTGATGCATCGGCTCGTGATGAGCAGGACGAGGTCCTCGACGCTGTGCACCCGGGCGTGGTTCTTGGCGTCCATGTCCTCGATGATGGTGTTGAGCACGTTGAGCGGATCGTTCGGTTCCTCCTCGTACCGTTGGGGGAACGAGGTTACGACGAGGTCTATCGTTTCGTCAGCAAAAACATCCCTCCAAGCTTAGACGCCATCAGCTCCCACTCACCTCCAATAACATAAATCCAGAGCTGGTCGACCATAAACACCTTCGGCTCCACCTGTCTTCTCCTGCAGTACCTCCACACAACCTGATCCCGATCCCGTCCCTCGGTGTCGATCCCGTGATAGAAGAACTGATCGAGCGTCCGTCGGATATGCAAGCTCTGGTCGCCGTGCAGGTAGCCACGGATCATGACTTCATCCGCGCTCAGGTTGGTGGAATAGAGATGATTGTGCGGCAACTCTCCTGGCCGTGCCGACCGGACAGCATCCGCCGTGCGGATCGCCTTGGCCATCTTCACCCGCTTCTCATCCGTTTCGTAATGCAGGTAAGGCATGAACAGGACCATATTACTGGATTTCGCTTCCCCAGCGCTTTCAGCCGCATTACCATCACCAGGTCTCCCCTGATGCATATTGTTTCGGCCTCGTTGCCCTCGACCAGCCTTGGGGTCTCCACCCTTACTAGCCGAGGCATGTTCTGCTTTCGCGCCGCCCTTATGCTTCCCATGACCCTTCTCATCCTTGCTCTTCTTCCGTCCGCTCCCGCTCCCACCCGCTTTCGTGCTCGTTTCGGTCGTGCCCTCGTCCCCATCCTGACCAGCAGCAGGAGGCACTATATGATTGTTGGCCCGCAGCGGAACCGTCGCCGCCCCATTCCCACCCTCCTTCCGCGCCTCCAGCCGATCCTCATCGTCGCGGCTGGCGCGCGTGACCGACGTCCGCATGTATTTCGAATGCACGGTCGGACCCCGGTGCTCTTTAGCGAAGCTGTCTTCGAGCACCTTAAACCCTTCCAAGCCGCGCTCGCCGGCTTCCACGAGGTACTTGCCCAGCAGCGCCTCCATCCACGCCGTGTTGTTGGCGGGGATGTGGATCCAGCGGAAGTCCGGCTTCGTTTTGGCGTGGGAGGGCAGTAAAGGGATATACGGACGATCCGCCTCCTCCTCCGGAGCCCCTTCCTCGCCGTCGCCGTCGTCGCCGCCGCCGCCGCCAGTGCGCTGGGGTCCCCGGTGGCCAGCCGGCGTTTTCTCGATCCGATAGAGCAATTCCCACACCGTGTGCTTGAACACCAACGCCCGTTTGCCATTTCGATTCCGGCTCTGGTGGCCGAAGTCGACGACCGTGGCCATCGTCCGCGCGGTGGCGGACAGCTGCGCCGCCGTCAACCGATCGCCCTGTCGGGCCGGGTTCAGCAGCCGGACGATGCCCCAATGGCCCCGCAAGGCCGCGCGCAGCATCGGCGACATGCCCGCGGCGTCCTTGGCCCACAGCTTCGCCCCCTCGCGCGCGATGATGGCCTTGACGATCGCGGCGTGGCCGAAGTGCGCGCCGATGTGCAGGGCAGTCATGCCGGAGTGCAGGGCGGCGTTGACGTCGACGCGCGGGTGGGCCAGCAGCACCTCCATGGCCGGCAGGTGGCCCTTCTCGGCCGCGTTGATGTGCGCCAGCCAGCCGCCGTCCGAGCGGGCCATGGGGTCCGCCCCGCGGCTGAGCAAGAAGGAAATAACATTGGTGTGGCCGTTCTGGGCGGCGAGATGGAGAGCGGTCCGCCCGCGGTCGGTACGCGCTCTGATGTCCGCGGGAGGCGAGGCGTCCAGGAACGCCTGCACCAACGGCGCGTTGCCGTTCGCCGACGCCCAAAGCAGCGGCGTGCGGTGGGCCGCGGAGGTGGAGGAGGAGCGGTGCGTGTCGGCCCAGTGGTTGGCGGCGTCGGTGGCTTGGAGGGAAGCGCCGTGGGCGAGGAGGAGCTGGATGATCTCCGGGTCGATGTCGCGCCGCTCCTGGGCGAGGCAGATGAGCACGGTGCGGTTCTCGCGGTCGCGGGTGGCGAGGCTGGCCTGGTGGGCCAGGAGCAGGCGCAGGATGTCGAGCCGGCCGGCGAGCGAGGCGATGAAGACGCCGGTGCGGCCGAGCTTGTCGCGCGCGTTCGGGTCCGCGCCGCGGGACAGCAGCAGCCGGACGACGTCGGCGTGCTTGCCCTCCACGGCGCGGACCAGGGCGGAGACCTCGACGCGGCCGGCGTTGGCGTTGGCGATGGTCCGTTCATTGTTGGCCGTGCTGGTCGTGGCCCGGCCCAGCGACTCGTTGCTGCCACCCGTGCCGGTGCGGAGGCGGGCGCCGGTGCTCGCCAGCGGCACGTTCACCTCGGCGCCGCGATCCAGGAGCAGGCGGCACAGCTGCACGTCGCCTTTGGCCGCGACGCGCTGGAGGGCGTGGCGGAGGGCGTACCGGTCGCTGGAGACGCCGTTGCGGCTCTCGGAGAGCAGCTCGGTGATGCGAGCGCCATTGGCCGTTGTCGCGGCGGCAAGGAGAGCGCGGCGGAAAGGAGGGTCGGGGACGCCTTCGCTGTGGATGGAAGAAGCCATGAGAGAAGAGAGAAGAGGAGAGGGAGGAGAGAGGATGAGATGAGTTGAAGAGAAGAGAAAGCCAGAGCAGCAACGAGCAACGAACAATTCACGCCGCAACCATGACCTCCTCAAGCCATGACCACTGCTGTGCGACGGTCGGAAGATGATAGTAGCACCGCGGTGATAAATATCTGTTTCAGTGTATCGCAAGGAGGTTACAGTACATAAGCAACGACGCCTTCAGCTGCTTGTCAGCATTATCCGTCGTACGAACCGGGATCTGGGGCGGTTCGAGCTGAAAAGTGCGGGGGCGAGATGACCGACGGTCATGTAAGTCCGTAACGTAACATTCGTCTGAGTACTGGTGGTATGTAGTGTCTTTTGTACGGTATCGGGATGGCAGGCGGAGGTAGTAGGGAGGTTGTTTGCTGACCGCAGTGTATAAGGTAGTATGTACGTGTTGGGCACCGACCCGGCATGCAGAGAGCTCTTGTACACAAGAGTATTTTAACAGCATTTTCGAAAACCTCGCACGGTCACTCGCCTGATCAACGAGATCCCTGCTGCTTTTCTGCATTTTGGCCCCCACCCACAGCCGCGGGGCTCAGGCCTACTGTTCCTCGAGCATCACCGCTTGACATGATGAGCCATCCTCCCATGTGAGTTGGTGAGGTAAGCATCTGTATGCCTGTATGTCTCCGTACCGGGTTGGTGACTTTCGTTGCGTGTATTTTCTAGCCTGCATGGACGTTCTCGCCCACGATTGTGAAGCTAGCTACCTGAATAGAGAAAGGAACCGTGGTGATTTTCCAGCAGCCTTGTCGTTCTATCCTCACTCCACACACTCCAATTCTCTCTTCCATCCGTAGCTCATTGCCTCTCTGAACAGATCGCTTTCAAGAGGTGAAGAAGCAGTCGTCTCCTTTCTTGTCTCCCAGAGCCTCATGCTCCACGAGTTGATACGTCTATCGATATTCATGTGGGAGGAAGAAAACAAGCAGCCGAAATTAGGCATGAAGCAAATCTTGTCGTGTCCATCACTTTGCCTCGCCCGTAGGCTTGAGCCTAGTATTGCTTCTGTGACCCAAATTCCACTCCAGGCGGTAACGTCCTCTGCCCGCAGTCCTCGCCCTGCTATCAGTGCCACTATGCCAGCCTAGCCGCCAAAAGCCCGGTACAGCTTCTGTGACGTTGGGGCCGATAGTCGTGGCGGAAAGCGGAAAGAGGCTGCTTCATAAACTTCCGGAAAGCCGTGTGAAATGCGGCAGTTGAAGCACCGTGCATAGGTAAGCTGTGAACAGGTCGTAAACGCTAGCTCGACAGCGCCTCCGGTGTTACCAGGCATCTAAGCCCTCAGTAAGCCGTATCCCATTGATGAGTGATGCCATAGGCTCGATCAAGTCACGGACAGGGACCCCGCGTCCTCTTCTGCCAGTCCGTCCACAGGTCTGTTCGCAGAATAGCCGGCTCCAACGACCGTCCCCGGACGGCCGGTCGTCACAGCGGCCGGAGTGCCAAACTCGTCAACTCCTGGCACTAACGATCCAGCCGCAGCGCTCCAGCCCCCGACCAGGTCAGGAACGCCAGGCAACCCCACTCCGGCGCCCACGTCCGCGTTCGGCGATCCATCCAGGGTGAACCCGCCACTGCCGCCCCCAGCCATGCCGCTAAGGAGCGTGCTTCCCGCCCGCTCCGGTTGCCACGGCTCGAGTCCCTCAGCCCACCGCCGAAGGGCCTCATCGATGTCGAGCACCGAGTACTGGAGATCATAAAACTGTGGCGGCAACGACGTGAGCGCCGTCGGGACACGATGTTCCGAGACCGCCGTGCGGAGAATCTTCTCCAGTCGCCACGCGAGCCGCCAGCGAGGCCCGCACACGCGAAGCGCGCGCAAGAGCGTGTCGGTGTTGGGGGGCGGAGTTGGGCGAGCGAGATGTTTGGCATGCACGACGTAAAAACGGGCGGCGGTGTAGATGGAGTAAACGAGATTGGGAGAAGCGTTGATGAGATCCGAGTCGTCCACCTGCTGGACGATGGACGTCATGTCATCACATGCTTCGATGCATCGGCGGATAGCGTGGAACCATGGCTCGTGGATGTCCTCGAGCCCGGCGGGCGGGAAGGCAAGGCGTTGGTAGAGGGATATGGTTGCCCTATTTGTGATAGTCAGCAACGTACGAAAGGGCTGATGTAAGCAGTAGACGGCTGCCCTTACGCATTGATGGCACAATGAGACATCACCACATTTGGATCGTACGGCGGCCGCTCCTCGGGGTCCAGACGAAACACTGCGGCCGTGAAGTCGGCTCGCCATTGAATCAGTCGCTCATCGACATCTTGGCAATCTGTCTGCCACCTGATGCTATCCGTAGGCGACCTTCTGTCGAAAGACTTTTGTAAAAAGCGGTGCACGTGCCAAAGCTCGTTGGTGATCAGAAGGATGTAGAGAGAAAAGGCGGAGGAGAACTCGAACTCGCCGAAGGACCAGATGTTGATGATGGCTTCAGGAAATGCCCACACCGAGTCTGAGCACGGCAAGCAAGCGGCGGGCTCTGGCTGGGAAAGGTTCAGGTTCCAGGCAACACCCATAGTGGTGATAGAATCCAAGACCTCAGTCATCCAGTAAGCCCGAATCCGCTCTTCACGGTCGACGAGAGTGAATGGGAGGGGAAGCATCCTCGGAGGGACAGTCGAGACCTTGTTGTAGTTGTCTCCCTGGTTCGCTACCAAGTCTCGTAACCCAAGTTGCATGCTCATGCTGGAGAAGGTCAGAAGACAGGATGAGAAGAATGGGAGAATGAAGGAGATGACAAAGAGGAACATGGAAAAAATAAGGGGTTGTCTTCGATTGGGAACGAACGGTACCCCATTCACTAAGGCCGTACGATTGCACTCACCGTTTACACAGAGCCACCATGTTCCAGCACTCCGTGAAGTTGCCCGCGCCATAGTCAGACACGGTCAGGATGAGGGCTGCCTGCAGAGACTGCAACGACAGTTGGCTCAAGGCATCCATCCTGATCTGTTTCTTCAGATTCATTGACCATCGTTCCCGCTGCTCGGCCGAGAGGGCATCGGTGACGGGCCAGTGGGGGATGGTGATAGCGGCGATGGCCTTGTAGGTGATGAACTGAGGCGTGCTTTTGAGGTTGAGGGAGGTCTGCAGAACCTCCAGGAAGGAAGGCTGGTGCAGGATCGGGAACCAGGCATGGTAGCATTCGAACCAGCGGTTGGTGAGCTCCGTGAGGACGAGAGGATCCAAGGGATCGAAGGCATCCGGGGAGCAGGACAGGGCGTGGTCCGAGGTTGGAGCGTTGGCGTAGGCGTGGGGGTGGCGGTGGCGGGGTGGTGCGGGAGCGGGCACGGGAACGGGAACGGTAACGGGAGATGCCGAGAGTGAGACCTGCGCCTCCTCGGACGGGGCGGACGAGCTACCGGTATCCAACCGGGACGGGCCTGTACAGGTCATTCGGTCGTAAGATGGCCGAGTCTTGACGGCAAGTGGGGTTCAGGGGATGGGAACATCGGCAACACGGACCTGTTGTCTGGGACGACTTGAACTCGCGGAATTCCTGCTCGAGTGCGGCTAAGGAGAGAGAGGTTGTGAGCGGATGCAATTCCGGATGATGGGGCCCCACGCTCTATCCCAGAGACTGAACTGACCTAGCCGCCTCTCCAACTCGGAGACGTAGCCAGCACGCAGGCCGGGCTTCTTCTTGACTCGAACTGCGTCCCTCATCCGCTGGTCAGTCATGCGCAGGCCAGACGACGGCGTCGAGGGACTTACCGTACTCGCAGTCGATCCCGTTTCTCCGGCAGTAGCCGCATTGAGGTGTCTTGCGGTCACAGCGCACCTTGCGCTGCCGACAGAGCAGGCAACTAAAGGGGAGAGCCCGAGAGGGCGGGTTGAGTTAGCGGCCAAGATTCGACGAAAGATGTGCATAGCTAGCAGCTATGTGCGTGCCTCCGTCCCGAAGTTGGACGTGGAGATCTCCGCCCTCCCGACTTACACGGTCTTGCTGAGGCCGGTTGGATCAGACATGGCGCCGGCGGACGAGGCAAGCCAAGAAGAAGGGAAAGGAGGTGGTGGTGGTGATGGTTACCGACCGGGAGAGGCGGATGGAGGTGAGATGGCCCGAAGTATCAGGACCACCAAGACGGAGGAGATTACTAAGTCATTGGCTGGCAGCATCCCATCATGCCACTGCACTGCGACGGAGGGATGGAGAAAGAAGGTTGATGGGCTGACTGTTGTGAGGCGAGAGGATTGGCGGGGGAAAGCTGCATAAGCGAATCCTTCAGGTTCCAGGTGAAAATGATCATCGGACTCTGCGGACCCTTTCGAAGTGTGCGTCCTCCAGGTTGCGCGGAATACCTAAAAAGGTAAGCCATGCCTCATTCTTCAGAAGCCGCTCACTATACTTATTGCTTACTAATATGTATACCTAGATGATATCAAGTTCCTCTTTGCTGTAAACATTCGAATTACTATACAGCATGTTATCTCAATTTGCAGTACTTACAGAGATGTACATTACAGCCTGTATTTGAGCGACAGTACATACGGTACACAAGCTCGACGTTATTGATCGGCTCAACCCCAGCTTTTGCGGATAAAGCGGGGCGGGACATTAGGTCCCCCGCTCTTCTTCTTCATTCGGGCCATGTCAGTCCGACTTCAGCCTTTCCGAGCCAACGTCAAGTCGTCGTGGATACTAAACAACGAGCAGCAATTGCAAGCGGTCACATTACTTAGCCTTTCTGCAAAGAAATACCAGCAGCACAGCCCTGGGAGTCATGCTCATAAGGTACAGTACAGAACATAGGAATCATTCTTTTGAATCCGTAGCATGATCTAATCAAGTAGATCTTACCACGTACGCACTTCCCATCCGAACCGGGTAGGTATCTGATTACCAGATGCAGTAATCCTACCGCTGATGCACTTCACCTGTCCACGGCATGTACCGAATTGGCAAGGCTGCGATAGGCAGGCCGCCAACCGACTACACTCGTTAAGTTATAAAGAAGCGTCTACGTCAGCGCTCGCAACACCACAAAAACGTACACCGACACAGCCCGCCTACCTACCTACTTAACCCCAATGAAATCCTTCCGGACAGAAGGAAATATGCAGACCAAGAAGCACGATCGAAATTAAAGTAGGAGGGACATGATTCAGCCCCCGATAGCTACTTTGATTTGAAAATCCAGGAGGGGAAAACTGGAATAACCGAGCGTAAACCTACGAACCCTACCTCCGCTTTCATCCCCATCCCCATCCCCCACCCCACCCCCGACTTCCCCGCCTTTTTACACCCCACACTCCGCAATGCACTCCGCACGTGCAGCCCCCTTCCCTACCTAGGCACTCTCCCCCGCAATACATAAATATCCCATATCTGCTACTACCTCAAGGCTCACTTCAGCCGCTTTCGCGCCAGCTCGCATATTTCTGAAACTATCATTGTCTCCCTCTCTTGCCTCGTTTCTCTCTCCCTCTCGTCTTCGTAAACATACGTCCTGATCGCTACCGGACTCGGACAATTCGAGACCACTGCGTTCTACTTCTTCCTTGCATTGCACATTCCAGGACGGTTTTCTAGTACATCCTCGGTGACACACATCCACACATATATACACACACTCTCCCTTTCTCTAACCCCTTCACATCCCCCCATGTCAGCCAACATGCTCACCCAATCACCCCACGACATCCGCCTGCCCACCTTCCGCAAGCTCGTGCCCAAAGTGCACGAGAAGCCCGAGACGCCCAGTAGCATCGCCCAGACCTGGCTGGAGCGGTTCGCGGACGTGCTGGCCAGCGGGGACGCCGGCCGGCTGACCGCCGTCCTGCACGAGGACAGCTGGTGGCGGGACATGCTCACCGTGACCTGGGACCTACGCACCGTCCGGGGCTTGCCGCGGATCATCGAATTCCTCGCCCCTCGCCTGGCCGACGTCGGCTTCGCGAACCTTCGCCTCCAGCAGTCCGGTCGGTTCGTCCCGAGCGAGGCCCAGCCGATCGACGGCTTGGATTGGATCGAGTCCATGTTCACGTTTGACACCAAGCTCGGCCGCGGCAAGGGCATGCTCCGGCTCGTCCAGGACAACACGGGCGCCTGGAAGGCCCACATGCTCTACACCGCCTTCCTCGAGCTGGACGGCGCCGAGGCGGTCGGGAAGAACCGCCCGCTGGGCGGGAAGAACTCGCTCGAGGGTGGGATGAACAAGGGGAACTGGTTCGAGCGGCGGCAGAGGCAGAAGGAGTTCCTGGATTCCGAGCCGACCGTCCTTTTGATCGGCGCAGGTACGTTGCCCTTCCGTTCATTGCATGTCCGCTGCTTCCATGCGACTGTCGGATCTCCCGTCCGTTTGACTGACCCTCGCAGGTCAATCCGGGCTCAACCTGGCCGCGAGGCTGCAGACCATGGGCATTCCCTCGCTGGTGGTCGACCGCAACGAGCGCGTGGGTGACAACTGGCGCTCCCGGTACCGGACGCTGGTCACGCACGATCCCGTGCACACCTGCCACATGGCGTACCTGCCCTTCCCTCCCAACTGGCCCTTCTTCACGCCCAAGGACAAGCTGGGCGACTGGTTCGAGGCGTACGCCTCCATCATGGAGCTCAACGTCTGGTGCTCCTCGACCGTCACCTCCGCCTCCTACTCGGACGCCGAGGGCAGATGGACCGTCACCGTCCAGCGCGCACCCGGCACCGCCGGGCCCGGCGGCGAGACGCGCACCTTCCACCCCCGCCACGTCGTCCTGTGCACCGGACACTCGGGCGAGCCCAAGATCCCCACCTTCCCCGGGCAGGAGAGCTTCAAGGGCACCGTCTACCACGGCTCGCGGCACAAGGACGCCACCTCGCTGGGCCAGGACCTCACGGGGAAGAAGGTGCTCGTCGTCGGCACGGGCAACTCGGGCCACGACATCGCGCAGAACTACCACGACGCGGGCGCGGCGGTGACGATGCTGCAGCGGAGCGGCACCTGCGTCGTCTCGGCCGAGGTCGCCTTCCGGATCATGCACCGGGGCCTGTACGACGAGTCGGGCGTGCCGACCGAGGACGCCGACGTCGTCAGCCAGTCCCTCCCCCACGCCGTCCAGTTCGTCCTCAACCAGGGCCTCACCCGGACCATCGCCGAGCAGGCGGAGGAGAAGCGGATGCTCGAGGGCCTCCGCCGGGCCGGCTTCGCCCTCGACTTCGGCCACGACGGCAGCGGCATGTACCGCAAGTACGTCACCCGCGGCGGCGGCTACTACATCGACGTCGGCTGCAGCAAGCTCATCGGCGAGGGCAAGATCAAGGTCGTCCGGTCGGAGAGTGGAATCGAGGGCTTCACCGAGGACGGCGTGAAGCTGAAGGACAACGGCGCCGTCGTCCCGGCCGACATCGTCGTCCTCGCCACCGGCTACGACAACATGAAGACGAGCGCCGAGAAGATCCTAGGCCCGGAGGTCGGCCGGAGGGTCGGCGATGTGTGGGATCTTGATGAGGAGGGCGAGCTCCGAGGGGTAAGTGATAAGTAAAACACGACAGGACATCCAGCACAAATGACTGATGCAATCTTCCGCTCCAGATCTGGCGGCCGTCCGGCATGCCCGGCATGTGGTTCATGGGCGGGAACCTGATGTTCACGCGGATTTACTCGCGCGCCCTGGCCCTGCAGATCAAGGCCATCGAGTCGGGCCTGTATAAGCAGAACGAGAAAGGCGAGCCCGTCCGCACGTGAGTTCCGAGCCCAGCGAGGCGAGGCGGTTAGGAAGAGGCGTTGCAATAGTCGGAGGAGATTTCCATCGCATAGGGGATATCTCCGGAGGGAATGCGCGCCAGGTAACAGATAGATACGATCACCAATCCAATTGTGCGTTGAGGGAAAGGGATGAAGGGGGTATATAGACTGAATCATTGTACTGCGCTCGCAGGGATGTCCAAGTTGCAGCACCGAGGAGATAGGGGCATCCAATCAAGCTCTTCTTCCAAGTCCCATCTCAGCATTGCTCGCCGCTGGCATCCCCTTGATCGTCCCCATCCCGCCATCTTCGTCCTTTCCACCATTTGAGTTTTAGCCACTCCCCTAACGGCGGCGGCTGGTTGTCGCCCGAACCCAGCATGATGCGCTGTCTTTGCTTCGAAGATGGCTGAGCGTGTCGCGGGGGCGAGGAATCCGTCTCCTCGGCTTCCGAACCACCCGCACCCCCCTCTCCACGACGGGGTATCATCCTTCCCTTCCCTTTCCGTCTATCCTGTGAGCTGAACACCGACGCTGCCGCTCCGTATCCACCCCACCAAGTCGCCTGAGTTTGCGATGGGGGCGCTGCGAGGGTCCGACGCCGCGTCGGAGCCGGGAAGTCAGTGCCGCATGTGCTCCTCCGCCAACTCTTTCGTGAGCTCATCGGGCTACGAGTGGAATCGCTGAGGCCAACGTCCCGGTCGTTGAGCTCATCCCACAATTCATCTGCCTCTTGTGCGACCGTCATTCGCCGTGTGGGCAAGAGCCGTGATGAGGCAAGATCGCTCTTTGGAGCCGTCTCGCTGCGCGAGAGGAGAGGCGTTACCTCATCCGCACCAGCTTCGAAGGTCCGTCCCCGTTTCGTTCTTCTCGCCTTTCGTCCCGGAAATGCGTGCTCCGGAGCGAGTTCGCTCTCCAAAGTCTCTGCAAGGAGAGGCTCTGCAGTGCCATCATGTTCCTCACTCAGAATCCCTCCTGCCCGTGTTCGACCCTCATCGTGGCCTGAGTCCGCATTGCCCTTCATGATCCCCAGTCCCGGTCCCAGGGCGGTTTGAGGCGGCGGAACCCGGTGACGTGCATCGCGCCCCTCGTTGCTCCCTGGAACTGCTATGGCCGTCGCAGTCGCCGTATCAATGGTGTTCGGGCTCTCGTCAAGGCGCCATGACAAAGCGAGGACGCCCGAAAGGAGGATGACCGTTCCAAGTGCAATCAAGAGGGCGTCGAGGAGAGGTAATCGAGAGGACTGGTCGAAATAGATGAGGCCGTCCAGGATTGCAATGATGTTGTATACGCAAAAGACGAACGGGTATAGAACGGAGGTCGAGCAGAGCTTCAGACCGCGGTGGAGGTAATATAGTTGGCTCAGGGCGAGTGAAACAAGCCCCAATAGAATCATCCAAGACTGCCAACGATTGAACTCGTTATGACGGTCGACTATCGTGCGCACGATGAGTTCGACAGCGGACTTCGCGACTAAGAGGCTGTGCGCGGAAAGAATACCAGAAACACATCCAAAGAGCATACCACGCGCAAGCCGAACACGAGCGGTTGCGCGCCGACATACCCGCTTGACGAGCCAAGCCAGTAAGATAACGACGAGGGCTACGAAGAAAGTGCTGAAGAGCCAAAACAGGAATTGATGTCTTCCGAGGAGTGATAGTAGTTGATCCAAATTATGGGAGGGTTCTGTTACCGAGCCGAATGTACCGATGAGGACGGCCCCGACTGCAACAAGGTTCGTTCCGGCCAGCGAGTAGCGAGTGAAAGGTTCTCCAAGAATTATTGACGCACATATCGAGTTGAAAACGAGGCCCGACTGAGTTTGGTCAGCCTTCGCCCTCGGGAAAATGGCGTACAAACTTACCGCTTGCAGTGTTGAGAGCACCGGCAGTGGCAGGGTTGTGATTTGGATCGTGCTCCCTACCAGGTTCGCGACGATGAACATGAGCATACCAAGCTACACAAGTGTTAACCAGAGGGCGACCATTGCCGAAAGGTGACGCTGTGTGGATTACCTGCCATCGTCGTCTTCGGTAGGCTGGCCTGCGCTTATGACATTCCTCTTTCTTCTCTTCCAATATGTGGGACTTCCGTTGCAGTGTTAAGCCGATGCTCTGGACGCTTGTTGAGACAAGGCCGACCAGGACCCCCAGCTGGTATACGCATTCTAGTTAGCACACCTCCTTTTCCGAAGGATGTCCTTCCCTGCGCGCCAGGTGCAGTGAAGCTAAACTCACAGCAACGCTTGCGCCAGCAGAGAGCTCGACCATGATGAAAAGGAGAGCAGAGGAAAGGTCGCTCCTGCTCTAAGATTTGGGCGCTACCGACGGGGTCCTCGCATGGTGCAGTGATACGTAGAATCAGACGCTTCGAGTGTTATCGCATCCAGCACAATCTAGGCTCTTAGATCTGGTGAACCCCGGACGGCAAGTGTAGTCTCAGGAAGCGGAGGCGAATCGAAGGTGGAAAGTGACAGCGGAGAGTCGGTGGAGCAGGTATAGAGTGAGAAGCAGCGACAGAGAGTCTTAGGGTATCGGTGGAGAAAGGACGTCGTTTAGGGTCAAGTCAACTGTCGTTGATGGCCAGAGAGTCTTTCGAGCTGTTGCTGAGGTGTGGTTGAGGTCGGAGCGCGCGACGAGGTCACGCAGGTAGGCACTGTAACCTTAGATTCCGGGCATCCAACCTCCGAGCGGCGGCGCCTCGGACGCCCAACCGTCATCAGCTCTGGAGCTCTGGGCAACGTCAACGTCAACCTCAAACCAAACACGGACTCCTCCTCTGTCGCACGCCCAGTTCAATATCGCAATAACTGCCAACAGACAATCGCTTGAACAAATTCAACGTAGCTCACTCGGTGAAGATGTCGCAAGTCCACGCGATGTCCGACGACCAGGTAATCCCCCCTCAGCTCCGCATCGACCCATCACTCGCATGATCACTACCGTGTGACACCATACTTGCAGTGCATTCCTTAGGGCCAACTGCTAATGAATCTCTGTATGGCAGGTGTCGGCGGAGCTGAAGAAGATGACGGCGTTCATCAAGCAAGAAGCCCTGGAGAAAGCTTCCGAGATTCGTCTGAAGGCCGATGAGGAGTTCGCGATTGAGAAGTCTAAGCTCGTCCGCAGCGAGACCGCTGCTATCGACACCGCCTACGAGAAGAAATTCAAGCAAGCCAGCATGTCCCAACAGATCACGAAGTCCACATTGTCCAACAAGATAAGATTGCGGGTGCTGGGAGCTAGGCAGGAACTGTTGGATGCTCTGTTTGAGGAGGCGAGGCAAAAGCTGGGCGATGCTACCAAGGATCAGACGCGGTACCAGGAAATCCTCAAGAACCTGATTCTGGAGGGTCTATATGCTCTCAATGAGCCAAAGGTACTGGTGAGGGCAAGGAAGGCGGATTACGACGTTGTAAGGAAGTCCATTGAGGATGCGGAGCGAGAATACAAGGAGAAGACCGAGAAGGAGTGCAAACCAGAACTTGATGAGTCCGAACCGCTGCCGGAAGGATTGTAAGTTGCTCCAACGATTTGCTGACTTTCTACAAGAAATCACAGCTGACAAGCCCTGTTAGGTCCGGTGGAGTAACCATTGTTGGTGGAAATGGCAAGATCGAGATTAACAACACTTTTGACGAGCGCCTCCGACTTCTCGAGACGGAAGCGCTTCCCTCCATTCGCACTACTCTCTTCGGCGAGAATAAGAACCGAAAGTTCCACGATTAGATGGACACGCCCCGGCAGTATTCGGATCCGACCAACAACAGATCTTAAACGGATAGGTATAACAGCAGCGCGAGAGGAACGCTTCGAGTATAGCTGCCGATTGGAGGTGCTGCGTCGCTTGACCTCGTCTTCACGGCAGGGTATGGTGTAGACTACGATGAAATGTTGTTCTATATAAGCTTTCGATTCCCCTTAACATTTGACTTCAACAAGGTTACTGCGACTTGACACGTACCCCAGCACCTCGCAATGGATGAAGAGCTTCGCCGTCCGGCGACGTTAAGCTATCACACAGATGACGTGCGATAATGCGCCATGTACAGCGTTCAACGGGCACATCAGAAGACATATCGTCTATACTTTCCCTTTTGAGTGGCCGTATATGCAGTCTGCTTTCTCGTTCGAGACTACACGGTTTCTAAGCAGGTCAAAACAACAAGCGCAGTAGCAGCGAATTTCAGAAGAACCGACGGAGGTCGCGTCACTAGCGGCTCGAGTCGGTAATAGTTCGTATCAGTCCATGCAGCAGGCTGATTCATTTGATATGCTCGCTTAAAGTGACGGCTCTCTTCGTTCTCGACAACAGCTTTACCAGCGGAGGCTCCCCCACCCGATATATACCGAGTTTCAAGTGCCGTTACTTGTTTATACTGCAAGCCAGTCGAATATGCCCTGCACTGGAATGTAATGAGACTTAAGATACGATACGAACGAAGGGTTATATTAGTAGTTGTATCGAAACCCGGTAAGGTAATGAACCGTCGTATTCAAGTTCCTAATGGCTACATATATAAGGTACCATAGGAACGGCACCTCCACTCTTCAACACTGGGGTGCAGATGAACGGCAGATACCCCAGATAAGCCTCCTTGTGCTGCGATGTTCTTCTTGAACAACGTCGAGTCCCGGATGTATGGATTGGGCAGGGTCAAGATCAACCTGCAGCATGTACAGTACATCAGTACCTACCTACTATGCTACTTACTAAATGTCACGGTACTGTCCATGATACCGTACTAGTATGTAAGTACAGCACTGTCCGTACATAATAGATTACTGAATACATGAGCTTCTTCCCCACTTGCATGGGCCATTCCGATCCAATCACTTATCTCGGGGCGAGGGGTGCAGCCTACAGCTAACCAGCAGATAGTGCGCGGGCAGGTCACACCCGTGTTATCAATTCGCTCCGTTCGCGCCAATGCCCCGTCCCAGTTTCCGTTCCAATGATTGCAGGCAGGATTATATCGTCGCCTCTCTTCCCCTCCCCTCAACCGCTGCGCTCCCCTGCCTGCTTCGAAGAAGAGACGTCTTTCTCGGATCCGCACTGCGTCTTCACGTCTTTGCACTCCCGCCAGACATATGGCCGAGATCGAAGCCGTCACCATCCAGCCGTCGCCGCCTCGTCTCCTTCGCTCGCCGCCGGCCCAGCCAACGTCAGCTTCGGTGTCGGAGCCGTGGGAGCCCACTCCTGCACCCCCGAAGTCAAAGCGTCGCCCATCACCGCCGTCCAAACCCGCCGCTGCTCACGCCGTACAGCCTGCCGGACTCACCAAACGCAAGCAGTCCAAAAGTCGAAACGGTACGTGTGCTCGCTCTCATTGTTCAGCCTCCGTCTAGTCGGCGATCCGGTCGCAGTCACAGCTTCGAGCTCATGGGGTCGTCCACTCTTGCCTTATCATCTGCCCGATAAGGCCGCACCCTCGCTCGGGCCTCTTACCGTCCAGTGCCCTGTCGGCGCGGGGTGCAGCGATGCTGACCGGGTCCACCCGTCCACTCCCCTTCCCTTCCCCACAATCCTCCAAAACTACTAGCCTCCGCTGAGAACAACATGCAGGATGCATCACCTGCAAAGCGAAGCGTCTCAAGTGCGACGAGACGAAGCCCACGTGTCAGCAATGCGCAAGGCGGAGCGTAACGTGCGGCGGCTACAAGAAGGATTTCAAGTGGAGGCCGTTTGAGGAAGCCAGTTTCGTTGGGAACAAGCCAGCTGCATTCACGACCTGCTCGTCCCTCCGCAAGAAGAAAGGTATGCTTGCCCATGCCGCATCAACGAGTTTGCTTCCCTTCCGTCGATGCTGACCACACATCCAAGCATCTCCGGCTAACCCACCAGCTGCCGATGATACTCATCCAGATCTTTCCGAGCGCTTTCAGGGCGCGGCTGGCAAAGATGGCCACCACTCTTCCTCACGTCCCGCATCTCAGTCTGCTGACGTCCCACGGTTGCAAGATTTCCTCGAGGATCCCTCGTATCTCTCAGACTTTGCCTATCTCTACTCCAATCAAGAGTCGGACCCTCTTTCTGCAACCGTTATCCCAGTCCCGCCCGTTGACCTCTTCGACTGGGACTCGCTTGATCTCACTGACACTCTCTGTAAACCGGTGGAGCTTCCCAACGCATTACACTCGATGAACTCGGCGTCATCGAGCGTTGTATCTGAGACATCCCCCGAACCCTGCAATCCTTTGTTATCTGGCACCGCCGACTTAAACTTCACACCCGATGAATCTTGCCAGTCCAGCACCCAGGAACCCGAACCTTTCGGTTCGCCTCTCGGCCTGGATCATCAGTTTCTCCACCAGCTGATGGACGAGGACACCGACGAACTGCAAAGGCATCCGACAGATATCAGCGCAGAACCTGAGACCCGACTGATGCGCCTTCCTTCGCCAGCGTCCTCGGTTTATACGTCCTCATCCGAGAGACTCACGGCCGCTGCGAATGGAGTATTTGAAGTCTCGATTCCCAAGGAGCTCAGTTTTCCCCACGGAAGTCCTGAAATGCTCACTTTGCTTTTTGATCGACAAACGTGTGGGATCCTCTCAGTTAAAGACGGGCCCACTGAGAACCCTTGGAGAACTCTGGTCTGGCCACTCGCTAGGGAGTCACCGGCTCTTTATCACGCAATTTCGTCAATGACATGTTTTCACCTGTGCAAGAACGCCCCGGAACTCCGTATTCATGGAATTGAACACATGCGTTCAAGCATCTCCACTCTGGTTTCGGGCCTTCGGGATATGCACCTGGATAGTGCAATCGCAACGACGCTCGTTTTAGCCTTCGCTGAATCTTGGGACCAAGATACCACGACAGGCATCAATCATATCAAGGGCGCAAGGACGCTCGTTAGCGGTGCGCTTCAGCGGTATGCCGCGGAAGTCAATTCCCAACTCAGCAGCGGACTTCCTATGCTTGCCTCCCCCCAGTTGTCTATCGTAAGTAGAAGCAAGGATGAGGTCGCCCGTCTCCGGTTCCTCTGCAATACTTGGATCTATATGGACGTGATCGCACGCTTGACCTCCATGGATGACGATGAGAGCACCGATTTTGCTCAAGTCTCTTACCTGATGTCTTCACTGAATATTGACAACAACGCTGTACTGGATCCCGCCGGGCCAGAAAGTGTGCATCCAGAGGCAATCGCGAACACCAATGTGGATCCTCTAATGGGTTGCGCCAAATCACTCTTTCCCACCATCGGCCTCGTCGCAAACTTAGTTCGTCGCGTACGACGCATGTCGTCCATCTCCCCAACTATCATTACGGAAGCTCTGCGTCTGAAACATCAGTTGGAGAGCTGGGAGCCCCCGGAGCTGTTCGAAGCCCCTGAAGATCCATCCTTGAGTCCGGTGCACAGCATCCAAACCTCGGAAGCATATCGTTGGGCTACCTTGCTCTACCTTCATCAGGCCGTGCCCGAGATCCCGTCACTCAGCACGGATGAGCTGGCCAAGAAGACGCTCAACTTCATCGCAACCGTGCCATTGACCTCTCGTGCTGTTATCGTGCAGATCTTCCCTCTCTGTGCGGCCGGATGCGAGGCCAGCACCGCTGAGGACAGGCAGTGGGTGCTGGAACGGTGGGACTCGATGGGACGGCGCATGGTTATTGGTGTCATTGACAGATGTAAAGAGGTGGTGATGGAAGTTTGGCGAAGGCGGGATGCGTATGAGGAGAGTAGGAGAACCATAAGAGCGCTCAAAATTCCAGAGCTTGGTCTGAGGGAAAGTCAAGGTCACGACAAACCCCGCTATCTGGAGGCTTCGAGTTGGGGCCTTGGTGGTTTAGGCACGGATCCGGTTGTGTCGAGCTTCGACGGCGGTACGCTGATGGGCGGAGCTACCAACGCGAACATGGGCAAAAGGAGATTGGTGAACAACGCTGCCAAAGCCGGCAACCATCTCAGGTCGTCTCAATGCAACCGCCATGAACAGATTCAACGGGGGATGCGATCACCACCGTCAGGGATCGAGTCGGTAGAGCGCCTAGACTTGCACTATACCGTCAACGGACGGTTGCATTGGCTGGGAGTGATGAAGGACTGGAATTGGGAAAGTAAGTACCAGCCAGTTTCGTGTCCTCAATGTGTGGTCTATCGCTAACAACGGCTTGTTGAAAGTTCTGCTTGGCTAGACTACCCTGAATCTGCGTTCATGGAAGCCACCAGCTGCTGGCTCTTCCATTGATTTTGATCATACTAAGACACGGTCCGTTTCTTGGTCCGGTCTCCGCTGCGAGTTGCGATGCCCATTAACTGGGTTGACAATCATCTAGCAACCTTTAACGACTCACGCCGTCGATTCTAACCAGCCTCTCACTTCCCTATCATCGGCATCTTGAGCATGCCTTTATCTCGGACTTTCTTTCTTAATCCTTCCGTCGCTCATTCTCTTTGACCTTCTCCCCCTTAGTCTGTTTTCTTGTTTCATGGTCACTACTTTCAGTCCGTCTATTTCTGTATTTGATCCAGACGTTTGGAGCAAACCCAGGAAAAGCAAAAAAGGTCTCTTTTTCGGGGTTTCCAGGCGTCTTCCCAGAATGGATGGCGATTACAAGGCGTTTATTTGCTTTCGGATATACCCCGCCATACTCGAGATGATGGTGATGTGAGAGATAGTGTATGATCAGTATCAAACTTGTCCGTGCTGCAGCCGCCTGGCGTATGCAGCGATTTGCCAACGCGCCTTGCCCGACGCAACACAGTTGTCCAGTGCACCACACGAGGATCTTACACGTTTTGTCGGATGTCATTAAGCGAGCGGCTACGTACAAAAACAATATATGGTACAGGTGGAGGATTTGGGCAGGTTCAAGTGAAATGGACAAGGTGAAAGGCAGATACATAAAGGCTACCATCTGAAGAAGCCGGTGACACTGTAACGCGCAATCTTCCAACCTGCCGTAACCTTGTCCACCAGCCAACCCGGCTCCGATGGCGGACAGGGCAACTTCACGGGCTCCGGGTGTTGCACCTGTTCCAGCGCGCCGGGATCCAGCTCCAGCAACGCCTGCTCGAGCCCGCCGGGGCGGATCCGCCACTCTTTAATCTCGAGACGGTCACCGCCGTCGTCATCCGCGGGATAGATCCACATCAACCCGGACCCGCCATGACGCGGATTGTTGTTGCGCGTGCCGGCGACGCCCTCGCGGGACTCCAGCGCCTCGACCTGGCGGAAGTGTCGCAGAGCCCGCTGCTCCGTCAGGGACGTCCAGGCCAACGGCGGCTGCTGCTCCCACTCCTGCGCGTTGGTGTGGCGGAGCCGGACGCGAGCGGCCGGGTGGATCCATTCGTTCGAGACGTGCGTGCGCAGGCGGTCGTCCTCCAGCCACTGCGGGCTCCGGAAGGGCACGATGTCGTTCCGGGTCGGCTCGTACTGGCCGGGCGCGCGCGTCAGCGAGCCGCCGAGGGCCATCTGCTCGAAGCTGTCCTCGAACGGTCCCAGGGCCCAGCCGGGCAGCTCGGGTCGGCGCAGCTTCTCCCGGTGCGCCTCCCGGAACCGGGCGAGGAAGGCGTCGTCGAACTGCAGGTAGTCGCTGCACAGGTCGACCATCCAGGCGAAGGCGATGTCCGCGAGCTGGCCGAGGTCGCCTCGTGGTACGGCCTCGAGGTCGTCCGTATTGCCCCCGCCGATGTTGATGTGGCAGCCCGGGAACCAGCACTGGACCAGGTCTGTCGACCATCCCTTGGGCATGTGCCATAGGGTGGGTGAGAAGGGGCGCCGGTGCTCGTCGATGGCCAGGGCGTGGAAGGCATGCTTAACACCTATATGCAGCGACTTAGCAACGGTCCGAGGGCTCAACTACGACTCTGAGGGGAGTGGGGTTCCAGATCTTACATTGTGATATGGTCGGGTCATGGAAGGCGTGCTCTTTGTTCAGCCAGTCCCGCAGCTTCTTCCCGGGCAGAGCGGTGTCCGGGATCCCCAGGCTGCCCACCGTGTCCCAGCAGCCCACGATCTCGATCCGAGCGAGGTCGTGGTCGGTATTGCCGTTCGTGCCGTAGCCGTGCACTTCGAACTCGGCCTGGATGCGTTCCAGGTGGTCCTTCAAGCTGGTTCCGGCGGCGATGGCGGTGGCGGCGGCCGGGTCGCCCTCGGCGGCCCGCTTCCGCTCCCGCTCATCCGTCTTGTAGTGCCGGTACAGCTCGGGGAAGTGCTCGATGCTGGTCTTCTTCAGGACGCCCATGTAGGAGACGAGCCCGGCGAGGGAGCGGACGGTGTAGGCGCCCCGGGAGAAGCCGAAGAGGAAGATCTCGTCCCCGGCCTCGAAGTTGAGCGAGAGGAAGTTGTACGCTTCCACGACGTTCTCGGCCAGGCCTGCGCCCATGCCGCCTACGAGGTTTGCCGCCCTCTGTGTCAGTCCACTGACTGGATTATCGCGCTTGGAGGACGAAGGGGATAAGGAAGTTGAGAGAGGGGAAAGAAAAAAAAGAAGCTATGTACCGGCAAACTTGGCCGACAAATCCGTGAGCACGTCGGTGCCGATGCCGGACTGGTAGTAAACGACCTGCTGGATGGTCTCGCCGTCGACCACAGCCTCCTTGGCCAACGCCCGGCACATGTTGGTCACGTTGGAGACGACATTGCCGTGCGCGCTCGCTTTCCAATTCATGATCCGGTCCTTGATCCCCTTTCCATTTCCGCCGCCGTCGTCGGCCGGCTTGTCCGAGGCCTGCCAGGTGCCGTCGCAGCAGATGATCAGTCGCTTCTTCGCGGGCATGCTGGGGTCTTGCCGTACGAGTCTTGGATGGCTGGATGGACCGGTGGCAGTCTATAATGAATAAATACTATAAGAATAAGATAAGGTGATGAAAGCGGATGACGAGAGATGCGGGAGGACAGGAAGAGGAGGGATACGGTCATATATATATTTATGCGCCGTGCCTGTAATCCACGGAAGCCACGATCGACCGCAGTCAGCCAGCCATGCGATTCATCGCTATGTACATAATAAGTAATCCACGGCCGACGCAAAACACGCAATCTCCCGCTGGTTCAGGACAAGATCTCATGTAAGATCGGTGAGTAAGTAAAGGTGAGAAAAGGAAAGGGGAAAAGAAAAAGGGCTGAGCGCGGCTGAGAAGGCTGGCCCCCAAGCGGACGTTGATCAGCGAAGGAGCCACCGTGCCTGGGGCTGCCTGAGGACGTGAGAACGGGATCGTTTGATTGGACCACCGGCGGAACCGAGATTCAGGCTCGTTCAGCCTTGCGCAGGGATGGCGGGGGTGCGCCATCGGCCGGGCCGCGAGAACCTCTCGCGAACCCTCTTCCTCATCCAGTCTGACCTCAGCTCCTCCTTTTTCTTCTTCTGCCTTTTGACATTGAACATGCTGCCGGCGCGATCGGCGGCCGCCCGCAAGCTGACTACATTTCTTGCTTTAAGCTCCAACAGGTTTAATCTATCGATGACTGATCTGAGCTCATTGTCCTATAGTAGATCGTCTCCTGAACGGTATGGCTCTTGCCGTTCACGGTCGACAGGGCATCGGACTGGCTGCGCAGCACCTTCAATCGGACATCCGGTCGTCGCCCGTCGTGGCGCCCGCGAGAGTCAAGACCGGACCGGTGTCCTCCTCGTTCAGGGGGTCGCGCTGCTCATTCATCCAGCCGTGCAGATTCGGTTCCTCAGCCTCGCCGCTTGCAGATTCCCCAGCCGAACCGCCCCGTGGCGACGCTTGCAGGATCTCCCACCCCCACTCCGCTACCCCGTCCACGTTGCTCATCTCCTTCATCCATCGGATCATGACCTCCTCGGACGCGTTCAGGGCGTTCCAACCCCCCGGGACGCTTTCTCCCACCTGCCTCAATACCGCGTTGCCTCTTGCGGCCCGCATGACCAGCAGCATGCTGATGAACGACTGCGTCCACACGTACATGTTCGGGATCAGCCGCTTCTTATGCCGGGTCGGGCTCATGGCCACAGGCCAGAACAAGGTGCTATCCAGGCACAAGCGTGCAAACTCGAGATCCTGCGCGGAGATGGGTTCGGCGACGGAATGGTAGGTATATGTGCTTTGGCTGGACTTCGAAACATCGAGCGGTTCGCTGAATTGGGAAGGATGATGCAGGATCTTATAGACGAAAACCCGGTAAATCAAAAAGCGGCAGTAGTAGAATCGAGACCGTAGTTGGGCGTTGATGATGTCCGCGTTGTACGAGTGGATCACCTTAGCCTCAGAGCTGTCGGTGGTATACTGGCCCTTGTTGACTGCTCGGTCAGACGTGACGTCGAGCTGTTGCGCATCCAGGGTTGCTGCTCCAGCTCCACTCTCCCCATCGAACCAAAGGTAAGACGTTCGGCCCTCGTCGGTCCATCCTAGCGTTTCGGGAAGCATCAACCGCCATTCTTCGAGTTGGCGGGCCAGCTCTTTCACGATAAAGATCGAGGGGCCAACATACGGCCACGATACCTCCCAGTCCGATTCTACAGTGAGACGGTTTGTTAGCCACCGAAAAGTCCTAAAAAGCGCATCAACGACATCGCGTAAGTAAAGAGCGTACCGGTGTATAAGAGCTCGTTGATACGGTCAATGAGACGTCGAATGGCGATCATGGCAAGGAAATTATATTGGAATTCGTTGTGCTGGTCAGACCCGGCAAGGGACCCATCGTTCTCGGGGAAGACGGGCAGGGGGATTTCATCTTGCTTTCCAGCCAGCCCCGTTTCAGGCAGGTCCAGGTCGACACGATACCACCTTCAATGAAGGGTTAGAAAAGTTTCCGCGAGCAGGACGAAGGACTACAAAGTGAATGAGAAGCGGGAGAACATGAGACTTACCCTTCGATGATGTTACATGTCCAGTACACTCTTTTGACCATGTCGCCTTCGATTGAGTCCCAAGGAGGATGGCGACTGTTGACGTAGGTCAGCTTGACCGACCCATTCTCGAACGTGCAGGGAAGGCTGACCGTAGTACTATGTGCATTGCCTGGGACGCCATCACCGTCAACCTCCAACAATCCTAGCCACAGTAAGTTCACCCATTCCATAATAATGTCTGGATAATACCTACAATATGTCGCGACGAAGCTTCATGGTATATTCTAAAACGAGGGAAAGGGAAAATAATTGGTAAATGCTTTCTCTCTCACCACCGACCTCGACGGAGTCCGAGGTTCAAGAACGACTTACGCGGTCAACAACAGGATCTGAGCATTTTCCAACGTGCACGAGCCCATCACGTAGCCCACTCGTCTCCTGGCCTCGTTGAAGATGTCCAAAGCCGGCGGGACTTTGGCCGAGCCCCCATGGATGCCACTGGGTTCTCCATCGACGACGGCGATGGACCTGCCGAACGTGCCTTCGATCGCCAATTTCCCGAGCGCGAACACGAGGAGTGCGATGATGGAGACCAGGCAGGAATCGCCGAAGCCCTCTTCCGCGACCTTTGGGATGAATTGAGTAATGAATATATTGTAGTCGAGTAAAGGGTAGAGCATGTTGAATGTGTTGAAGTACTGTGCCGCATACGCTACCATGGCCTCACGCTTCAATTCGTAGAATCCTACCCGGGGATGGTCATCTCTGGATCGAGGAGACGACATCGGATAGAAGCGAAGCTTACAGTCATCGGGAAGAGGCTCCGGATGCTTTTGCTGTTCCTTTTGTATCAGCCAGGCCGTCCCATCATCCCGAATATGCCGCAAGCCCTCCGCAGCGCGCTTGCCTCCAGAAAGAAATCTATTGTAGATTGCAGGCCAAAACAGGGTCCGATGCGTGCCTGGAAGCTTCTTGATATCTTGCGTGTCCGACTGAGAGGCGCTGCTCTCCTGAGCAGGGGCAACCGTCGAAGGCCCCGAAGGTATGTGGTGCTGCTGTTGATGCTGCTGCTGCATCGACTCGTAGCTTCGTGACTTCCGAGGAGGCTCCCACTCTTGGGTTCTGACGGCGCGAGAATTTGGTGAAGATACGGTCAAAGCGAGCTCGTCCAGCTTCCGGTCCATTCGTTCGAGCAGTCGAAGGATGTGGGTCGCCGTCTGATCTTTTCTATGGGATGGAGCGCTACGGGTTAGTGTCCGTCGGAGTAGACATGAGCGTAGGGAACAGAGAGGCTGTAGAGTGCTTGCAAGGAAGGTGCGAGGAGCACGAGGAACCGGTGTCCCTCTGCCGGGACACTGACTTCATCGGAGGAGCCTCCCGATATCGACATTCCAGGTTGAGGCGGGTGCACAAGCTGCATTTAGGGCGTTTCTCGTCGCATTTGCTCTTGCGAACCCGACATGTCTCGCATGCTTGAGCAGCCAGAGCCCGGCGGGCCCTCCGCGATTCGATATGGGGAGGGCTCGTCTCTCCGGGATCGATGTCCATGTTGCACGCCCGATGGGTGCTGGACGCCGTGGCCGCAAGGGAAAGATACGTAGATGGTGCTACGGTTGGGGACGGGGAAGGCGTGCGACAGAGGCCGATATAGTAAATGGAGAGAGCAGCAGAGTGAGTACAGAGCACACGCCGAGGAGAGTGAGTAGAGCGAGGCTTCGGTGGCTCATGCTATGGCGAGCGAAGTGATTTCGGAGTCGCTCGTTCGCGAGAGGATCAGGGACATGATAGAAAAGGTAAGGTGAGGACCGAGGGCGCGCCTGTTAACGAACATCGCCGGGGGGCGTAAAGTGTGAGTGGCCCACCTTCACGCTGAACTCGTTGTCGGTCTGGCGGCCGTCAATGAGAGGTCCGGAAGGGCGCGCCGGGGGATGGCGTTGTCCCGCGCATGCCTCCCGGCTAGCCTCTCCCTGGTAAGAGCCGTAGATACCTCCGGTATGTCCTGGCCTATCGGCGTGTGACATAGCTGCGGCGGAGTGACTTCCACCACCGTGCTGAGCCAGTGACGGACGGCGTCGTGTAGCGTGTCGTTGACAACCTCGTCACGGAAAACCGCCGAGACATGGTCCTCTCTAACAAATGGAAGTCAATAGGTACACCTTGGATCAATCTGTACCGTGGTCATGATGACGTCCGGTCTTGCCTGAGGCAAGATAGCACCACCTCAACACTCTGTAGCACGATCGGCAGTACGCAACCGTTAACTATCAACGTCTTTCGTCATTACTAACCGTGCAGTAAGAGATAACAATAGCTGATCCTAGATAAATAGTGCACCTCCAAAAATCCACGACAGCGCAAGGAAGCAGCAGCAGCAGCAGCACATCCCTCGCATACTAACCCGTCAAGCCCCGGCATATATCCCGATTAGACCGTCGAATATAACCCGCCCATCAGTCACATGTAAAGTCCCCTCACAGCTTCGCTGCCGCGGTCGGCGCTCCGGTCTACATTGAAAACAGAACGTTAGCCGTCACTGCCCGCACAGCCCAAACAAACCGAACGAATAGCGCATGGGACACAGAATCAGTTGCTTGATGGAAAGCAATCAATTTCTCTCGCACAGACTACGTGTCAAGAGCCTCCCCGAAGACAATCGCAGCGCCGCGTCCGAGAAAAAGAGGGAGAGAGGGAAAGAGACAGCCACCACGTCCTTCACAACTTGGCAGCGAGAGCAGGGGGACCCACGTTGATGATTTCGTTGTACAGCAGTCTACGCTATTCGTCAGCATTGAGATCTATCATCGATCGCTACAAAGGAGACTTACGATGTCAAGAACTCCGCATAGTCCTCACCCGTGACTTGGCCTTCAAAGTACTTCGCGGCGAGCCCATATTTGTTGCCCTGGGGTGCTTTCGAGGCTAGTTCATCAGCCTGTTCGCGGAGCAGCTTGAGTGCATAGTCCTTGGTGACCTTCTTGCCCTCCGCGGTCTGGACGCCATGTCTGCACCATTGCCACAGCTGACTCCGGCTCACCTCGGCGGTCGCCGCGTCCTCCATGAGGTAGTTGATCGGAACGCAGCCCACGCCGCGGAGCCAGCCTTCCATATAGCCCAGTCCGATGTTGAGGTTCTTGCGGATACCCTCTTCGGTGATCTTTCCGGGGACGTTCATGTTGAGCAGATCATTGCGCGTGATGCTCACATCCTCGCGGCGGACGAAAAGCTGGTTGGGTGTTGGCATATGGGTGTTGAACACCTCGGATGCAATGGACGCAAGAGCGGGATGCGCAACCCAGGTTCCGTCATGCCCGGCCCGCACTTCACGGAGCTTGTCGGCGCGGACGGACGCCATTGCAGCCTCGTTTGCTTGCGGATCTGTCTTGATGGGGATTTGAGCAGCCATACCACCCTGGATTATGGTCAGTATCACGAACTCGTAAGACAAGGGTCAGATAACGAACCATGGCGTGAACGCCACGTCTGTGGCAGGTCTTGATGAGAAGTTTCACGTAGGCATCCATGAACGGCACCGTCATGGTGACGGCAGAGCGATCAGGGAGCACGAAATTGGCATTCTGCCGGAAGCGCTTGATGACGCTGAAAATGTAGTCCCATCTTCCGCAGTTGAGACCGGAGCTGTGGTCGCGTAGTTCGTAGATGATCTGGGAATTGGAGTGTTAGCACCGCCAAATGCAACGTTCGGAATGATCGTACCTCATCCATCTCAAACGCCGCCATGATCGTCTCAATGAGCACTGTTCCACGAATGGTGCCCCTGGGCATACCAATGTAGTCCTGTGCGAGGTTGAAGACATCGTTCCATAAGCGAGCCTCGAGGTGTGACTCCATCTTCGGCAAGTAGAAGTAAGGGCCGGTGCCTCTCTTGACGAGTTCCTGTGCGTTGTTGAAGAAGTAAAGACCGAAATCGAACAGACTGCCCGAGATGGGTTCGCCATCCACGGTGAAATGCTTCTCTTCCAAATGCCAACCTCGGGCACGGCAGATCAGTGTGGGGAGGGTCCGATCGGTGCGGAGTTTGTATTCCTTTTCACCCTGTTTGAAGTCGATTTGTCGACGGATGGCGTCGTAGAGATTGAGCTGTCCGTTGATCATGTTGTCCCATGTCGGCGCATTCGAATCTGCCCAAGCCGTTAGCCAACAACCCCCAGGATTCAGGGGTGAGTCACGCCGTGCTCACCCTCGAAGTCCGCCATGTATGTCCACACATCCGAGTTCAAGGCGTTTACAACCATCTTCCGATCGGTCGGACCGGTAATCTCAACGCGACGGTCGATCAGGCCAGGGGCCGGCGGGGCGCCTTTCCAGGCATCGTTCTCGCGGATGTGCTTGGTCTCAGGGAGGAAGTCCGGCAGGTTGCCCTTGTCCAGCTCGGCCTGTCTGATCATCCGCCGCTGGAGGAGCGACTTTCGTCTCTCGTTGAAGGTTCGGTGGAGGAGAGCGAGGAAGACGGCGGCATCCTTGCTCAGGATCTTGCGGGTGTTCTCGTTCAGCTGACCGAGGATGTTGACATCCTTGAGGATCTCGTTCGGGTTCGCGGCCATGGCGACTGATAGGCGGCTTTTCTTAAGCGGCGGGCAGTGGTAATGGCAGCAGGGATGGAAGGGAAGCTGTCTTGCGCGCGGAAGACAGTGACGGACACGATTTAAGGCGCGAGGAGGGGAGGAACAGCCGGGGACGAGGTTTAATAACTGCGGGCACGTCACGGATGGAACGAGGTTGCCGAGGGACAACCTAACTTGCCGGAGGAGGACTGGCTCGAGCACGAGGATGCCCCGCGGTCGGGAAGCTAGGAGGGGCCATGCGCCGTGGGGAAGGTCGTCGTTAGCCTCTCCGTTGGGTCCAGTCTGGCTCGGACGGAGGGGAAGTGGCCCAGCGGAGGGGGCGCCTCGCTTACGTTCCCATGTGAAAATGGGGGTGGGGAAGGGACCAACGGGAATCAGGAATCATTCACTGTCTGTATTTACTCCTACCTCATTTCTCAATGGCAACCTTTTCCAGATGCGAAACCTAATGGAGCAGCATCATAACGAAGGATTGGAGATACACCGATACCGTCCTACGAAATAATGCCTTGTAACGGCGCAGTGGCCTGGCATATACACCCTGTCAGCATCATGAACCCTTTGTATATACTCGGATAGAGAGAGTATCGGATGGAAGGATCCGCCAACAGCCTCGAAGGTCCACACTATATACAAAGCCATTCACCCATCCGCCAGCAACGCCTTTTCATCCCAGTCCAAGCTATAGCGACAGCGATCTCCTCTATTCTTCTCCCTCCTCCGCCACGTCGTGGATGGGATCGACAGGCAGAGTGTGTGAGAGCGACGAGAGCCGAGAGAGGTGCCAGTGTGCAGCACGAAGGGCAGAGAGCGCTGTCCGATCGGAATGGACCGGGATCGAGCTGGAGTCACACTGGCCTCCCTCTCCCTCAATCCAAGGGCGGCTGCACCAGCCGCTCGTCGGGCGAACGCTTCTGCTTTCGCAGGCAAGGCACCCGAATGTCGAGCGCGGAGGCCAGTCGAGTCTCCCGCCCGCCGCTTGCCGAGGCTAATCGATGATAAGAGGTTACTCCGAGAGATGGCGGCTGAGTAAGCTACAGACCTTCTACTACCTCTGTAGTACAGGATGTATGAAGCAACACAATGTCATGTACGGAGCACCATTCTGTATAGTCAGAGCTCACTTGCGAGAGGCAAAGGTACGATGACCATAATATTGGTATCGCTGAAAATATAACGACCTCGACTGATATCTACACAACGTCTCATGGGCCAAGGCTGGATTGCATACTGTACGTCATCGTCACCACCGAGACCAACTGTGCCGACAACACATCACTTGCACCCATCACACATCATTTCTTTCCATACGGTAAGAAGCATTGGAAGAGGTCCGGCGTAGATCTTAACAAGGAAGCATTCCGCCGCTATAGTCCGGACATTTCTTTATAATCACAAATCCTATACCTCTATCGTCATTTCTCCATCGAGCTTTCTGAGTCATGTGTGTTTCTCGAAGACGCTGCGTGGAAGTTCTGTCCGTAATGTACTCCGGATCCTAGCTCTGAGAGTTGTTGTATACCTACCTATGCAGGTCCATTTAGCGGAAAGCTTCTGAAGACTCGAAAAGACATTGAACAAACAGCAGTCATACATGCACTCAACATTATTTTACTCTCAGACTCTCGGTCCAACACCTCACCCGGAAGGAGAAACACTTCGGCTCGACAAAATGTGGATTCTTTGAAAGCAAACAGCAACATGAGGCATTGTACATCACTTCTTAGAAATTACCGCTCTGCAAAACTGACATTCGATCATACCTAACCGCTATCGTTGCTCATTCATCCAACCGCTTCTCAATGCTTCCGGATCCTCGGTGGTCGGTAAGGCAGGTGCCTTTTCTCAGGTCACCGTGTTCATTCCAAAATCAAGCAGTCACATCGTTGCAAAGCAGATCTTGGCCCAATACGGGCAGCAGACAGCATTTCGCTTGTTGTCCCTCCTTCAATGTCACACACATCCGTTAGTCCAAACCGCTCTCACTAGTTCTATTGGGCGTCGGGGGAACCTACCGCTGCGCAAATCTCGATAAAGTCCTCGTTTGAAGTGGGCGTGGAGGGTGCTGTGGCATCAAACAGTCAGAACACTTTGGTCTTGAAGCGGTGAAGTTCCTTCCGGCGGGCCACTCACGGTTCGCGCAATCCAAATCGACCAGGTTGAGCACGTCGGTCGCGCAGCACTGGGCGTTGCTGTAGGTGCCCGAGCAGACCGTGGTCTGGCGCCGGTCGAGGCCGGACATGTCGCTGCTGCCAATGGGGTTCGCGACGACGACGGCGACGACGGTCAAGAGGCTGGTTGCGATCGTGGCGAGGACCTTCATCTTGCTACCGAGTAAAGAGGAATGGATCAAAAATGGAGATGAAGTGGAGAAGATTCGAGCGAGCGAGGAGTCGATCAATGGGTATCGCAAACGATGAGAAGCCGGGAAGATGGATGAGGGTTGACCATTCCAGACTGCTCGTCGATGTCCGCGCGCCTTTATACTTTTTTTTTCTCTATCTGTTCCTACCGATCGTTCAATCAAGGCCAGCGACAACCTTTGATCCGGGCTTGCTTCTCTCCGTCATCGCCAAGGGCCCTATCGATGCCAATATCCCTGGGAACTATAGGGGGGATCGCCGGTGCCTCCCCATCTTGGAGGTTGATGTGGATTTCGCCCCCTATCATCGATTGCGGTTTTCTCGGACCCCGGATGCGGATGCACAATCGTGGCAGCTAAAGATAGGAGAGGCTTCATCTTTCCTTGTTTTTTTCTGTTTCTTCAAAGCTGCATTACGAGTGCCAATCTGCCCCCTTAACGATGATAGGGATATCCCCCTGCCGGCCGGGTTCCGGGAATGGGAACTCACGATCCTAGCCGGGGGGGGTCCAAGCCTTACCAGCTGGGACTGTGAGCAGGCAGGGGAAAGAAGGGAAGCTGGAGAAACGGTGTCGTCAATCCATGCCGGAAAGGGGAGAAAAGAAAAGAGCACCAGTGATGGGGGGTGCTTGCTCCGATTGGAAGAGCAGATCTAATGGGAATCTGCTCGCATTGATGATTGGATGAAATGACGGAAAGATAAAAGAAGTCAAGGCTCAGGTACCGCCGTCATGTTTCAGGAACCTGTCATGCGAGAGGGAGAGGGCTAGCAGCCGTTGCTCCTTGGACCTGCATACGTCGTTGTACAGCTAGCTTCTGTCCAGGCATCGTCCCAGTTTTCCAGTCAGGTCAACGCCCGGCAGACGGGTCATCCAGGGAAAATATTAACAGAGAATAAGGACTGGTGGCGAAACGGTCAAGGTGCATGGATCCGAAGGGTTTCAGGGAGGACACGAGAGAGCCTATGAGGAGGAGAGGAGCAAGAATCTTTTAAGAAAAAACGTCCGAAGGTTACCGGGATGGGAAGCCGGTTTTTTTCTTCGATTGCCGTTCTTGCGGGATATGTGAAGGCGTTAAATGGCTCTCAAGCACCAAGGGGACTTGAGCCCAGAATGGAATTGTCGATCGATCCTCTCCGCCCTTCTGCATTGACAGCTGTTCGCCCGTTGAAACAGGCTATCAGTTAGTTAGGAGTCGTAGGAGTAGCCGGGGTGGGTTGCCGTCGACGAGGGGTGTCGTTCGATCCCTACCGAGGGTACGTCATTTGGGGGGTATAATATATCGTTCATATAGGTAGGTACATCGGCACAGTAAACAGATAGCAGCTATGTATAAACATCTGGATGGAACGGGATGATCGACTGCTTGAAAAACTTGGAAAATAGCAGCGGTAGCGAGCAGAAATAGAAGCAGCCGGCGAGCATCTCTCCCTTTCTCTCTGCTCCCGGCTTCCTCACTTACTGTATGGACCGCCCCTTGGGGATCGTTCGCCTCATCGTCGTCATCATCGAGCAGGCGGCAGGCTGGACTTCCTGACTGGATCGCTCGAACACTGTGGTATGTAAATTGGTGAAGATGTATGTACTTTGGGTCTTTCATTGCAAGTCCGCTCGGCACTTGCACGTTACACCCGGGACAGGGTTGCCGTTCACTTCGCCAGGCACAGGCGCAGGCACGGACACCATGTCATGTGTGATCGCATTCCAGATGGATTGAAAAGTGAAGAACTTAGAATAACTGAAGTTGATGAGAGCGAACGACATAAGGGATATCAGAAAATACCTTGTTGTTGATCGGTAGTTGTGGTAACTGCCGCCTCACCATCCAACGATCGGCGCTGCTATTTGATATGCGGGGAAGCAGCCGAGGATGAAGGAACACTCCAACCGAGGTACGACGGTACATAAATTCTACCTATATACATCACTTGTAGGTATCATCTCAATACTGATTTATATCACTGGACTTCTGTAAGTTTCCCATTGCGTGGAGCAATATTTGTACGCGAGAAGCTTGGAGTGCATTCTCATAATAAATTCTCGTATGAGATAGGGAAATCCGGGGAGATTCTCACAGATAGTACCTGTTAAAACGATATCAAGATTAACTGGATTGCTCGATAAAGAGGCTCTCCTTCTCCCGACGAGTGCAATATAAATGACTGAGACACTAGCCATCAGGAAACAATTAATAAAAACACGTAGGGAAAAAGGCTACATGTACGCTATTGTGTCTCAACATTAAGTAGACGATTGGCTCCTCAGCCTCCCTTGCGTTGCCCACAAAAGCGGGGGAGTATTAGGATACTACTACTCGGTACCTGCCTACCGACAGAGATATATCCGGCCCGGGATCGTGTGGAGATGTTTGCTAAATAAATCACTGATCTCTTACCCGACAACCGGTTGATCGACTTCTCTCGACCCCCGCGTTCACTTGGTATTCTTGTTCATCACTCGGCGAGGGGATTGACCATCCATCCATCCATCCCATCATCCAAACCACAGGACACATCAAAACATGCCGGCCCTTGGTAAGAAAAGAAATCTGTGGCTACGCCATCCCTCACATTTGATCATCTGAAGCTAATCCTCCCGCAGCAGCCGCCGCTGCCATCAGTGGGACCGCTGCCGCGGCCGCCTACTTGGACGCCAAGTTCCACCTCTCCAAGGACGTCCAGACCATCTATCGGAATTGGCAGGTTACCAAGGATATCATTCATGCCGGTGAGTGGTAAGAGCTAGTCGAGACGTTCATTTTTTCACCATCTTTTCGTCTCATGTCTCCCTTTTTCCCGCCCCTGTTCAGTTCAGCGGCGTGATATGGTCGATCAAACCAAACAAGAAAAGGAAAAAAGAAACAATAATAATCATCGTCATGTCCATCCACCATCCGCTTCTTCCACAGCCAAAAACGACCGATTCAGCCTCTTCGACGAGTTCGCCATACAAGTCGAGCGCCAGCCCCCAGACGCGCCCTGCCTCTGGTCGCGCGCAGGCTGCTACACCTGGCGAGACACGCTGGCACATGCGTGCCGGTACGGGCACTTCCTGCTGGGCACCTGCGGCGTGCGGCCAGGCGAGCTGGTCGCCGTCTACCAACCGAACGGGCCCGAGTTCGTGTTCAGCCTGCTGGGCTGCTGGGCCGTCGGCTGCGCGCCCGCGCTCGTCAACTACCACCTCCTCGGCGACGGGCTGGTGCACTGCTTGCGGCTGGCTGGGGCGAAGGCCCTGCTTGTGGATGCGGACGAGGAGTGTCGGCAGCGTGTGGAGGAAAGCCGGGCGCGCATCGAGGATGAGCTGGGTATCCGTATTGTGGTGCTGGATGAGGGCGTGAGGGAGCAGTTGGACGCGTTGCCGGCGGAGAAGCCGGACCGGCGATATAGGCAGGGCATGAAGGGGACGTTCCCGATGTGCCTGCTGTATACAAGGTAGGGGGTAGGGGAATGATCAATCGCCGACGGACGCTCCCTTCCACCCTCCAGCCACGATTTGCTAACGCCATCCGTCGGCATCCGACCCTCTCAGCGGCTCCACCGGCCTCCCCAAAGCCTGTCCGTTCCCGGTCCATCGGGCGTTCGGGCTCAGGCGGAATCGGCCCGCGGCCCTCGGCATCCGCCCCGGCCCGCACGGCGACCGGTGGTACAACTGCATGCCGCTCTACCACGGCACCGGCTGCACGGTCGCGGTGACCTGCCTCCTCACCGGCATCACCCTCTGCATCGGCCGGCGGTTCAGCGCGTCGGGTTTCTGGGACGACGTCCGGGCCGCCGACGCCACCGCCATCGTCTACGTCGGGGAGACGGCCCGGTACCTGCTGGCGGCTCCGCCGAGCCCGAGGGACCGCCAGCACCGCGTCCGCACCATGTTCGGCAACGGGCTGCGGCCGGATGTCTGGACGCGCTTTCAGGACCGCTTCGGCGTCACACAGGTCTGCGAGTTCTTCAACTCGACGGAGGGTGTCTTTGCCCTCATGAACATCTGTCGAGGTAGGTGAACCATGCTCGCCGTATCTTAAGAGGGAGAGAGAGAAAGAGACAGACCATAATGAGCAACACCAACCTAACCTAACCACACCAAGGGCCGTTCCTCACATCCGCCGTCGGCCACCACGGGGCCTTACTCCGCCTCCGCTTCCGCAACACCTACGTGCCCGTCGCCATCGACCCCGAGACCGAGGAGATCTTCCGGGACCCCACCGACGGGTTCGCACGGCGGCAACCGTACTACGACGGGGGCGAGATCCTCGTCGCGCTCCCGGACGCAGCCGCCTTCGTCGGCTACTGGCGCGACCCGGCCGCGACGGGGCGCAAGCTCGTCCGGAACGTCTTCCGACCCGGGGACTGCTACTACCGCACCGGCGACGCCCTCCGCCGCGACCGCGACGGCCGCTGGTTCTTCCTCGACCGGCTCGGCGACTCCTTCCGCTGGAAGGGCGAGAACGTCAGCACGGCCGAGGTCGCCGCCTGCCTCGGCCGCCACCGGGCCGTCGCCGAGGCCATCGTGTACGGCGTCCGCGTGCCCGGCCACGACGGCCGCGCCGGCTGCGCCGCCCTTCACCTCGTCGCCGACCAGGCCCCGACCGCGGCGTTCTTCGAGGACCTCCTGCGGCACTGCCGCGCCCAACTCCCCCGCTACGCCGTCCCCGTCTTCCTCCGTCTCCTTCCCGCCGTCAACCCGCTGCATAACCACAAGCCGAACAAGGCGCCCCTCAAGCGCGACGGCATCGACCCCGCCTGCTGCCAGCCCGACCGCCTCCTCTGGTGGCCCGCCGCCCTTGGCCGCCGTGCGGGCGACGACGACGAGAAGACGGGCTACGTCGACTTCACGCACGCCGACTGGGAGGCCTTGCGCGTCGGCACTGAGGCCGCGACCGCGGGTGCAACGGCGGAGCTGCTGGCGAAGTTGTAGGGAGGCAGGGAGGGAGGGAGCGGGGGAACTGGTGGAGTGTGGAGGGGACAACCTTAGAATATCGCAGTGACCGAGGCTTGAGAGACGACATTACAAGGGCAATGTATATGATATTACTACAATAGTATAGTATGTGCAAGCCAGGTTTCTTCTGCGAAGAAAGAGGAATAGTAGTAGAAGTGATAGCAGAATGAAGAGGAAGCATGAACGTGAATTTCACATCCCCCCTTCCTTCCGCTCTGGCGACAAAGGTACTTACATCACCGTGCACTCGGCCTCGTGCTGTTTCTGATTGCTCCGGCTCAACCGCTCCCGGGACTTCTGCGCCTTCACCCCACCTTTACGGAGCTCCTCCAGCCGCTCCTGCGCCTTGGGGAACTTGTACGCTGCATCGGAAGGAACCAGTCAGCCCAGCGACCGGCGCGCCACGGGAGGAACGCGCGCGCCGCGCCGTCATACTCGTACGCGAAGGGGTTGAACAGGGACTTACCAGCCGCGCGGCCGTACCACCGCTTCGCCTCCTCCAGCGAGCGCGGGCACCCGATCCCGATCTCGCAGAAATACCCCATCGCGAACATGGCCTTGGGCAGCGGCGGGTCGGCGCAGGCCGCCTTCCGCGCCCACAGGTAGGCCTCCGTGTCGCTCTGCTCCAGGATCCCCTGCGCCCCCGTCAGGTACCATCCGCTCAGCGCCAGTTCGGCCTGGTGCTCCTCCTGCGCCGCCGCGCGCGAGTACCACGCGATCGAGTTGCGGGCGTCGATCGGGCAGCCCATGAGTCCGTATTCGAACGACTGACCCAGCCGGAACTGGGAGAACTTGTATCCCAACTCCGCCGCCTGTTTGAACAGGGAGAAGGCGTAAGCTTCATCCCGGATGATACGTTCCGCGTTGGGCGGGTCAAGATAGAGCAAGGCGAGTTCGTGTAGAGCATGCGGGTTCTCTTCGTCCGCACGTTCGGCGGCACGCTTGAGCCAGTTGATGGCCTCGCCAAGGTTGGGAGCCTGACCGAGCAGTCCCTTCAGGAGAATCATCCCCATCTTGTACATGGCGGCCGCGTCACCCAAGGCGGCGGCGCGCTTGTACCACTGCACCGCCTTGACCGGATCTTTCCGAGTCCCGCCACCATCTTCCGCGCCCATCTCACAACAGACCGCCGTTCTGTACGCGCTGGGGCCGTGTCCGAGTTTGGCGGCTGACTGGTACAGGTTGAAAGCTTCCTTGGTATCAACCTCAAGCCCAAGCAGGCCTTGCCCATAGCAGTCTGCCAGATAGAATTGAGCTTCCGGATAGTTTGCGCTGACAAGTTTCTTAACGATTTTGTGTGCCTCGAAGATGTAATTTTCGCGGTTCTTGGCACGAGTTTTCTGATCCGCACGACCGCCTTCATCAACAAGGACAGTTGATGCTTCAACGAGACGCTTGGCGAGGCGCAAAGCTGTCTCGTGGTCGCGAGAGTTAGCCTTCACCTTGGCGCGCAGTCGATCCAGCTCCTCCCGAGTGACAGGTGTCTCTGAACGACGACGTTGAGAAAGAGTACGAGTACTCGATGGCGGCGACTGTATCGAACCACTTGCAGGTGATGCGTCGGAAGTGTATTGACGGACTGGAGGTGGCTTGCTTGGTTGAGAAGGACCCTCCATTAAGCCTGGCCTAACAGGAACCGCGTGGCGCGGCAGAGCCCGAGTTTGGGGGGCCATTGGGCCTCCATCACCGTTTAGACGCGTCCCCGGAGGCGGGTAGCCTTGGGGCTGGCGTGCGGGATTTGGGTATTGATAGCCCGTGGGAAAATTGTCCGGGCCTGAACTTGGGCTCTGGTTGGGTATTCGATCTGGATGCTGAGAGCGATAGCTTTGAGGGGGCGCATTTGGGTGATGTGCACGGTTGTAATTGGGACCGTAGCCTGGTTCAGGCGGATACTGTCGGTTATCAGCCCATTGTGTTTGATCGAAACCATTGTTTCCAGCCATGGTTCCAGATACTGCTCCGTAACCACCAGCACCTTGCTGAACAGGAGTACCACCATGTCGGGAAAAGTCTGGCTGAGATGTCCCCCCGGAGCCTGGAGCAGGGCGATGATCAAGATGCTGCTGAACGGAGCCTTCCAGCTCCGGCATGTCCAGAAGCAAATGCTGCTCTAGAATATCACCACGACGATGCTGGCTTACGGCCGCTGGCTGGGCGTCAAAATTAGGCATTTCGGCCTCAATTTCAGCTTCCCTAGAGCTCACACCGTAGGCACTTGAAGGATCCGAAGGATGCGTGGCCTCATCAAGGTACTCGTCGTAGAGGTCTTCCAAGCTGTTATTATGATTCCAGGATGCATCTATCCGAGTACCGGTTTCTGCGCCATTCGCGGTAGATGGCCTGGATGCACGTATGAAGTTGGAAGAATCCGAGCCATAATAGCCAACCGCTTGGCCAGGTTCATCCCACCTAACACCTTGCTCAACAGCACCAGGCGCCTGATGGGGCATGGTCATTGCCCGCTGAACGTGGCCAAAGGCCGGGCCCTCCGGTCTAGGACGGCGGTCTACCTGCTGGGGATGTGCGGATTTCGACCGCATTGGTTCTCGAGGCTGTCCAGGGCTATACGTATCTTGGGGCGCGCCCCGATTATAACCCTGAGGGCCACGGCCCGGGTGGCTTTGCTCAAATGGGGTATTCTGGTTACCTGCAGAGGCTGGGGGCCGAGGACGGGCATTTGATCGCGACCCGTCTTGAATACTCATTCCAGCCATCGCTTTTTCGATGGGCTGCTCGTGCGGTGGCCTGCCCCTGCCAGGAGAGAATACAGGAAAAGGATTATCCTGCGCCGAAGCAGTCTGAGACTCAGGATGCGGCATTCGTTCCGTCACTGGAGCTGAATCAGTTCGGTACTTCCTCTGATTGGTGTTCAGACGCAGTTACCGTGTCTTCGTGGTGGTGGCGGACCTCGACCACGGAAACCACCGCGCTGAGCCGGATGGGGCCTACGGCTCCCTGCAGCATTATCTGTATAGCCACCCTGGCGATTGAACTCTGACTGAGGAGGGGCCATGGCGGATGGGCCGTTGGTACGCTGATCGTGGGGGCGTCGTCCCGCTGAACCAACCCCATAGTGCCCATTACCCTGCCCACCTTGTCCCATACCATGCTGCTGGTGTCTGGGATACATCTCACCCATGCGATCCTCTCCATTTCCATACCCACGTTGCGGTGCGCGAGCGTTATTAGAAGGGCCTGCGCCCATATATGCGCCACCGCGGGAAGGGCCGTTACCTGCATGTTGTCTGCGATTTTCTCCGTGTGGATGATAGTCGTGAGCATTGGGGTCGCCGTATCCGTCATGATAATTCCGTGCCCCAGTCATTCCCCCGTACTCCTTTCCAGTGAAGTCGTTGTAGTCTGCTTGCCGCATAGCAGGATTGCGAGGATCCGAGTAATAGTCCCCGGAATCCACAGGATACTGCTCGTAGTTCGCCATCTGAATATTATATAGGCGGCAAATGATGCGCCAGAAATTGTGTGTACCAGGCCGGTCTTAGCTGTCCAGTTTAGGGTAAGGTCATCCAGACAGCAACGAATTTAACGTATAGAGCAGACTCCTGAGAACTGCGCGTTCGAACCAGTCGCGCCAGGCTGAATATAGGTGAAGCGCACGGTGATATTATGCACACAAGCGAGCTATACAATCGACGAAGGAAGAATGGGACACAGCTGGTCCTGAGGGACTGATTGACAGGAATCCGACGCGGGTTAAGGAACGTTTTAAAAGTGAAAAGGTCGTGTGCGACGAGCGAAGTCGTAAAGTCGGATGCGGTAGTCTCGCCGGGAGATGAACACGTCAGGCCTCTGCCACAGTATTCCGTAGGCTACCCAACGTTTGGAGGAGTTGGCCCGGATCTTCGACACTCGCCAGTGACGCTTGCAAACCCACTTCGTGGAGGTATGGAGAATGCGATTTAGCGATGCTACGGGCGACGGAAGGTGACAAGGTTAACGAGTGGCAGGCATGCGCACAGCGCGGGTGGAAGGAAACGGCCGGCCTTGAAAGTATTGTTGCAGGGCGTAGAGAAAGAAGAATCCTAAGGAACTAGTAGAGAACGGAAGGGAGAGGTTGCCGCCGCGAGAGAACGTGAAGGGGACGACTTTGAAGAAGCGTGTTTCAGCAGTGGTGCGCCAGTATTGTACTCATTACCGTACGCGTGCCGGTATTGGTACGGCACTAGTAGAAGGGTCGTAACGAATTAATCCGGAGCATTAGAGAGTGTTCCTTGTGCCTGTACTCGTTGCCTTGGTGCCTGATGGACCCTGAAAGTTTCCAGCCATCCATAACTCACGGGAAATAATCAAGGCGAAGTAGAACTGCTGCATCTGACCCTCACGTCTGGCCATGCCAATATCGCAGTTCGCGCAATTCAGTCTTGAACAAAGAGGTTTTGCCTGCTCATTCCCCTTCTTCTATCAGTACCCGAATTAGGCTTCTCAAATTTGCGTTCTTCCCTATACGCCTTTCGCATATCACCGAACATTTTGACTTCGACTCTTGCCACAATGAGCAATAGAGCAGTTCTCTGGTTCAAGATGCTCGGAGCGTACGTTTCCGCTTCTCGGTTTGTCAATACTTTCTGGTACTGATCTGACTTCGACGCAGGGGCGCTGCCATGTGCATTGGAGGTCCTGCTCTGGTTTACTATATCAGCCCTACCGAGGAAGAGTTGTTCCAGGTAAGAGAATGTTAACCAATCCGAAACCTCGAACTGGGTGAGCCGCGTCTAAAGATGTGTTGTGCAGAAATACAACCCGGAACTCCAGAAGAGGTCACTGGAAAGCAGACTTGAGAGGCAGCAAGATTTCGATGACTTTGTGAACCGACTAAAGAAATATTCAAAATCTGACAAGCCAAGTAAGTTACCTTACGGGGTCCGACGTCCTTTGTGCCAGAGAGTGATCTCCTAACGCTTCGTTATTACGGATAGTCTGGGCTGTAATCGCTGAAGAGGAAGAAAAGGCAAGGGAGCAAAAACGCTTAGATAAGCTTACAGAGCAACAGAAGCTTGCGGAACAGATTGAGCAGCGCCGAAAAGAGATTCTAGAGAGCTCTAATAAATAGGTAGTAGGACTTGATGTTTCTGAGTTTCTGTACTATAAATATGTGTATTAGTATCAATAGCCGTTTTTTTACTGGAGGCATTGATAGTGCTGATAAAGACTGATCGATGACGTCCTTGTTTCTGTTGAAGGATGTTCATAGATCCAAATAATCTGCGTAAGCAATCAGGAAAAAAGATTGAATTTTCTGTTGATATCATTGAGCGATCATCAACACTGCAGGGAAGGCAAATATATAGTCCATATCTTACTTACATGATTGGCCATTTCCATTGCCATTTCCCTTGAGGTACTCAAAGGTATTGAACGGCTTTGAAGCTCTTGGCATTACCACTTCCATCTCGTTTGGTACATCAAACTCGACCTGATTGAATGCCTAAATTAGTAGTTCAGATGCACACTTACTGCCTTGCCAGATGTCCAACCATGAGGAAAATCCCGTGAAACTGTCACTGCCTTTGGTATCGCACCCACTCTTATATACAGGACGGAGCTGACTATCTGGATTAGCCATACCTCCAAGACATCTTTCGCGAGCTGCGCGAGGAAGATGAACTCGTCGTGCTTGCTCGCGGCCTAGGCCTGCTCCGCCTCGTCACGAATCTCCTTCACTCCTACGATGCTGCAGGGAACAATCTGGTAGTTGTGGTGGGCGCCGAAGAGAAGGAGAATGGCTGGATTGGCGAGTCATTGGCTGAGCATGCTGCCATCAGCATGTCCGCCAAATGTAGAGGCCTGACCGTGGTCAACACAGATGGGATGACCGTGGGCGCGAGAGAGAAGTTGTACGCAAGAGGAGGCATTTACAGCATTACCTCGCGCATCTTGATCGTCGATTTCCTCTCTGGTCTCTTGGATCCTGCATCCGTCACGGGCCTGGTCGTTCTCCACGCTGATCGCGTGGTCGCAACTTCACTAGAAGCTTTCATTCTCCGCATCTACAGGCAAAAGAATAAGACTGGTTTCCTGAAGGCATTTTCCGATAACCCCGAGCCCTTCTCGGTAGGATTCAACCCGCTTGCGACCATGATGAGGAATCTATTTTTGACCAAGCCGGCTTTATATCCGAGGTTCCATATAACTGTGGCTAAGTCTCTTGAAGGTCGTCGAAAAGCAGAGGTCATAGAGCTGGAAGTGCCTATGACCGAAGCGATGCGGACAATACAAAATGCGGTACTTGAATGCGTTGAGAGCAGCATCGGCGAGCTCAAGAAGAGCAATAGTGGATTGGACGTAGAGGAGTGGACGTTGGACAGCGCTCTCCACAAGAATTTTGATATGATGATACGTCGGCAATTAGACCCGGTATGGCACAGGACAAGCTTCAGGACAAGGCAAATAGTACGGGATCTGTCGCTTCTGAGAAACATACTTCACGCCCTTCTGACGTACGATGCGGTAAATTTCAACAAGTACTTGGACACCGTCCTGGCCGCGTCTTCGCCGCCTCCCGGATCTACCAGGCAAAACCAATCTCCTTGGCTTTTCTTAGACGCTGCCCATACTCTGTTTGAGACTGCCAAGCGTCGAGTATACACCGGCAAAATTACAAATGCGGATCTTAGGACTAATTCCAATGCTGTACCGGACTCCCTTACACCCGTTCTCGAAGAACTGCCAAAATGGGCTTTGCTTGCTGAAGTCCTCGAGGAAGTCGAACGTGACGTCTACTTCAACCCTCAAACGGACGACTCTAGCGGTGCTATACTCATCATGTGTGGTGATCAGAACACCTGCGGACAGATCCGCGAGTACTTACAGACAATGCACGTGAGGCCAAACAAGACGTCACAGGAAGACGAGGATGATGCGTCGGAAGGTCCTTCTGCCGACTTCATGATGCGTCGGAAGCTTCGGACTTATCTGAACTGGAAAAGAGACTTCGCCCGTGTTAGCGCAGCCCTGTTCTCCGAAAACCAGAAACAAATAAATGGAAGTACAGAACATCGTGGGCAACAGGGGGCCAAAGGCCGTCCGCCTCCCAACAAACGGCGCAGGATTCGCGGCGGAGCAGCGAGTGCATCTGGACCTTCTCGGTCAGCAAGCGGAGGCCTCCACAACCCCGTCGGCGATCGTGACACGCACATCGCAAGTCTGCTTGCCGAACTACAACCCACGGAAGTCGAGGCTATGCAGAAGGCCGAGATTGGGGCAGACTTACTAGAGGACGTTGAGGATCACTTTGAACTCTATGAGATGAAGGACATCGTAGTCGTGCATCCATACGAAGGTGACATGGACGAGCACGTGTTGGAGGAAATCAAGCCACGGTACATCATCATGTACGAGCCGGATGCGGCTTTCATCCGACGGGTGGAAGTCTACCGTAGCTCACACACGGATCGCAACGTCCGCGTGTACTTCATGTATTACGGCGGATCGGTCGAGGAACAACGATATCTGAGCGTCGTCCGTCGGGAAAAGGATGCGTTCACCAGACTGATCCGCGAACGAGGTAACATGGCCATCACCATCAACGACGCCAAGCTCGATCCGCAAGAATCCTTCTTGCGGACGCTCAATACGCGCATCGCTGGTGGAGGTCGCCTAACAGCTACGGCCCAGCCACCTCGAGTCGTCGTCGACGTCCGCGAGTTTCGTTCGTCCTTGCCTTCGCTCCTTCACGGCCGCAATATGGTCATAATCCCGTGCATGCTGACGGTTGGCGACTACGTCCTCACCCCTGAGATCTGCGTCGAGCGGAAATCGGTTCGAGATCTCATCTCATCCTTCGCCAACGGGCGCCTGTACAGCCAGGTCGAGTCCATGTTCTTGTACTACAAGAGCCCCATGCTCCTCATCGAGTTCGACGCGACCAAATCCTTCACGCTGGAGCCCTTCAGCGACGTGTCCAACACCGGGGGGCACGGCGGCGGGCTGTCCGGCATCTCCGGCGGCCAGGCCCCGGACCTGCAGACCAAGCTCGTCCTCCTCACGCTCGCCTTCCCCGACCTCCGCATCATCTGGTCCTCCTCGCCCTACCAGACCGCCGAGATCTTCGAGGACCTCAAGAAGATGCAGGACGAGCCCGACCCGGCCAAGGCGGTCCAGCTCGGCCTGCAGGAGGGCGAGTCCGCCGACGACGGCGTCTGGAGCCAGGTGCCGCAGGACATGCTCCGGGCCGTGCCGGGCGTGGACGGCGCGAACCTCGTCCAGCTGACGCTTGAGTTCGAGAACGTGTTGGCGATCGCGAACGCGGAGGAGGAGGATTTGGCCCGGGTGGTGGGGCGAGAATCGGCAAGGTCCATCCGAAGGTTTTTCGATCGGAACGTGTTCACCGACTGAGGATGTGAATTGGTAGAGGCTCCGAAGGAGGTTCCGTGTAGCAGCATGTTGGCCTTGCCGGTTCCCCTTCGGTTTCAGGATATAGGACGGTGCACTGTATTAGCAGATTGGTCTTTTGGGAAAAGGCATCTTCCTTATTTACGTCGCGACATGAATATAGCAAGCTATAGCCCGCCTTGAGGATATATCCGTTGCCATTCCGTATTTCGTCAACTAAACGGAGCCCAAACAGCAGCGTAAATTGCGATCGCACCGGGAACGCGTAGCCTATGATGCAACGGCACGTAGAAGCAAGCTGATTGTATGAAATATAGCATTGTCGTGACTGAGGTTCTAATCCTTTTCCTTCATAATGCAAACTCTGTGCAATACCGGCCGTCCCTTTTTAAATAAAAGCAAACCAGCCCGGATCCAAAGGAAAGCATCAATCAGAAAATGTCAGCAACCGGCATGCCATAGCAATGACCACTCCACACGCCTGGTAGGCCGTGCCGTGCCTGACTCTTGGCGTTACCCATGGTTCCCGTGACAAACAGGATAGGCCATAGGAAACTCTCTTCGGCAATCGTCTCGACCGTGGCAGGCACGTGTGTCCTCGGGAGCGCATTCCCTAGATGCGACTGATAGAGAAGCGCCCGGCGTTGAGGTTCATAAGAGAGGGATCAGATCTCGTCAACATCAATCTCCTTGCCGTGATCGCTCTCATCCTCGTCGCGGTCCTCGTCGAATTCGAAGCCGATGCCCTCGTCGCCTTGGTCCTCGTACGTGGAAGTCTCGTTGATCTTGGCGTTCTCCGGAAGCTCGCCCTGGTCGAAATCATCAGTTTAACTGCGACGAAGGACGCATGGGCGCACTGGTGGAGCATGGGATGTCGACAACGTCGAGAAATAAGTAGGATACTTACGTATGCTTTCAGGGAACGAGCTTCGTCCGCGGAGTACTAAAGGTGAGTGTGAGCAGACCAGCGTGCGATATTGAATAAAGGTAGCGAACCTTAAGGATGACGTCGCCCTTCTCGTCCTGGTAATCACGAAGGGAGAGCAAGATGATATCGCCGTTGTTGATCCAGACCTTCTTGCGGAGTTTGCCTGCACATGTTCAGTATGCGTTGCTTGGCCTCGGGCCTAGCTGCGCAAAGGGCGTCGCACCTCGGATATGAGCCAGCCGGCGGGCGCCATCGAAACACTGAGCCTCCAGACGTCCGTTACCCAGCATCTTGATCACCTGCGCGTACTCCTGTCCCTCCTCCTTGAAGGTGAGTTCTCTCTTCTCGTTGTCATTCTCGTTCTTGCCCCTCCTTCGGTTCTTTCCTCCCTTTCCCTTGTTCTATTGGGCATCCTCGGTCAGCACAGTCCGTCTTTGTGACTTTCAAATGGTATAGGCGTCTGAAGACATGATATGTCTTGCGGCGAGTTGGGGCAGGCTAAGAAGCACGTACCTTCGGCATGCTGACGGGTTTCGAGCGTCAGCGGGTGCGGTTGGGTATGCGTCGGTGGTGAGGTGAACGTGGTGGGGGAGGCGAGAGGTTTAAAAAAGGTCTGCCGCCGATGATGTGGTACCCCAGCAGGTTGTTGGCACATCGTTGTTCCGTGCGCTTACATAAGGGACCCCAGAAGCCGTTGATACCATAGATTACCTGTAAAGCTGATCTAAAATGCTTACCCGCTTGTTATCAACCGTTCTTTACTCACCCGTCATTCAAACTGACCTTGACGCTCTTTTAGCTCATGCCGGGTAGGCCTGTACAAACATCAAGCAGTCCAGTATCCGCCTTACCTACTACGTCGCGCGACCTGGCAGGATTGACATGATGCCTGCGCGGCCTTGAAGCCAGCTTGTGCTCTCCACCTCCCTCCAGAATAACGAAACTCCACCAAACCTGCACGCAATCACGGTCACTCGCCCAGGCCTGGCGCCAGCATTGGGATATAGCTGTTATTACTCCATCCGCTGTCTCTTCTATTCGTCTATAAGATGAGCTCGGCCACGACCGTGCGCAAGATCATGCTCCGCTGTGATCGGAGCTTGTTCGAAGTCTTCTACAACCCCAAGCACATACCTGGCTGGTCGGCGCAGAACATCCTGGCGGACAACTGCCACCCGCTATATATCCCCACGGCCCGCAAGTACGCGGAAAGAGACCGTGATAGTCTCTGGTGGTATATTCTCTGCAGCGTGGGCGTCTCTTCGAAGCGAGTGGTCAGATCCTGGTGCATGCGGCGGGCAAGAACGGCTTTCACGGAAGCATTAGCCCTCAGGGGATACGACAAGGATGGGAAGCCGCTCAAAGTGCGCGAGGGCGGCGAGCTGAAGACGTTGAAGGGCACGTTGACCTTTTCCCTTAAGAAGATAATGGTGGAAAGCAAGTATCCGGACGTGGTCGATAAATGTCTCACGGTTGTTGATGCCCTCCGGGCCGAGATGAACAGGAGTCAGGAGCAACCAATGCATACACTGGAGCGAGGTAGAGGGGCACAAGAGGATGTAAGAAATAGACCGAATAGGTAATTCATGGTTGAGCTGTGAATGGAGACGCAGGCCCGTTGTCCTGCTGCTACCAGTACTGCGATTACCTCGATTCTCACTCTCTCGTATCAAGTTACCGTCGTCATCCGTGTCTTGCGAATTGCAGTGCCATAGAAATGACGATTCAGGGGGTTTGTATTTAATGTGCCTTGAGATCGCTGCCCGAGGGAACAATTAAAACTGGGGCAGCCCTCCGGTCTTGGCTCGCTGCCTTACGGTAGGGGTATGATCCATGTACCTGACATAGCCACCTACCGTACGCCTTGCTGCCCACTACCAACTACTACACTACTGTCGGCTGCTCCATACAACCCACCCCATTCCACCCCGACTTCATTCTTGCCATTAATTGCATACCAGCTTCCACTTCCACTCGCGCCCCATCGTGCGAGATCAGCACGGCTTTCCCGGTTCTCCCACCGGCGTGGACGACCTATCTCCAACGCCGGCTCGACCCCCGACGTCACGGAAGCCGGTACTGTCCGCGTCCATCTGGCAACAGCACGGCGGAGGCAACACTCGTGCTGCGTGAAGTAGGACGGGCCCCCAGACAAACCCCAGCTGTCAGACGCCCAGGATGCCTTCAATCCTCTCCGATGCCGACAAACAGACCGTCAAGCGGACGGTCTCCAAGCCGTCAAACAAGATTCATGCCGTTGCCGTTGCCCGGCTCTACATCGCCTATCCGGACCGGCATAGATGGACATATACCGGCTTGCAGGGAGCCGCCGTCCTGGCTGATGATCTAGTTGGCAACACGCTCTGGATCAAGCTGGTTGACGTCTCGGTGCGTGAATCCGCTAGGCCTGGTCGCTTCTCCTGTACTGTACAAGTGACGCTGACTCTCTATCTAGCCTTCCACCCGCGGGGTGCTGTGGGACCAGGAGATATACGAGGGCTTCTCTTACAACCAGGACCGCACCTTCTTCCATACCTTCGAGCTTGAAGATTGCCTCGCTGGCCTGTCATTCGCCGACGAAAAGGAGGCCAAAACGTTCAAGAAGAAGATGGAAGACCGGGAGAAGAACGCTCACAAGAGCACGAGGGCCAAACCGTTCGGCGCAACATCCGGAAACACGTACGGCAATACCGCCAACGGCAACGGCAAGCACCACCATGGCCTACTCGGAGGACTGTTCGGTCATCGTCATTCGTCGGCACCACAAACGCAACAGCCGCAGTCGATCTTACCCCCTCGTGACATCGCTGTGGCCTCGCCGACTCAGGCAAGCCATCCAACGCCCAGTGCACGCGCTTCGACGATAGATACAGCGGACCCCACGTGGCAGCCCCTGCTGAAGGAGCTCAAGGATATGGGCATCACCGAGGATCAGATTGAAGAGAATGCGGAGTTTATCAAGATGTACATCGAGCAGCGAAAGGCGGAGGGAGCCAAGGACGAGCGGAAATCGCGAGCTCCACCTCCACCCCCGCCTGCCGCAGCACCAAGGGCGCCTCCAGCTGCGATCAGTCCACAGAATACCGGCAGCACCTCCTCGTCCAAGAGAGGTCCTGCACCGCCTCCGCCTGCTCCCCGCAGAGGTGCGACTGCTCTTCGACCATCTTCTCCGAGCCCAGCACCTTCGCCGCCGCGGCAACCCTCGCCTCCGCCAGGGCCGAAGTTCCGCGCTCCTCCGCCAATTGCCGACGCCGGCAAATTTGCCCAGTCTAACATGTCCGCACCGCCAACGAGGGCTCGAGCCACATCCACATCCGCACCAAATCCTGGACCGCCGCCGCCCCCACGACCGCCTAAGACGCCGATAGAGGATTCCTCAGAACATCAAGCTCGATTCGGTGTCCCACCCCCGTTCCAGGGTACGAGAGTGCCGTCCGGACCTCCTCCACCCCCAGCTAGAGGTCCTGCTCCACCTCCGCCCCCGCGCGAACCTGCCGCTGGCCAAGCCGCACCAGCCCCTCCACCATTGCCCCCTAAGGCTCCAGCTGCGCCTTCCTTCGCTGCACCGGCCCCGCCGCCCCCACCGCCTCCGCCACCCCCGGCCGTACCATCTAATAACGCACCGCCTCCGCCGCCGCTCCCGACGGCTCCACGCTCTCAGGCACCGCCGCCACCGCCGCTTCCATCTCACGGCGCTCCTCCACCGCCTCCTTTGCCTCCCACATCTGGAGCACCTCCTCCACCTCCTCCACCGCCACCACCGCCCGCAGCTGGCGGTCCTCCTCCGCCACCGCCTCCCCCGCCGCCGGGTGGGTCCGCTCCGGCGCTCCCGAAGGCGCCTGGACGGGACGGCCTCCTTGCGGACATCCGAAGCGGGGCCAAATTGCGCAAGGTCAGCGATACTGAGAAGCGCGACCGCAGCGGCGCAATGGTGCCCGGTGCCGCACCGTCCGGTGGAGGAACGAGTCCACCTCCGACAGGTGGCGGCGCCGACGGCGGCCTTGCCGGCGCCTTGGCCAGCGCGCTGGCGGCCCGTAAGAGCAAAGTGAGCCACAGTGGTAAGTTTGATTATTGTTTCCAGTGTGAGTTATTGATACCCTGATTGCTGACGACTCGCGCAGATGATGAGGATGACAAGGACGACTGGTGAGCGCTTTTTGCCGCCGAGCAATCCCCAATTTTTTTTTCTTTCCAACCCTTTCATGTGCTCTGGGCGGGGAAGGATGGCTTTTGGTTACGGACGGGCGTGAGGCAAGAAGAAACCACCCGAGCTTCTTGTTCCGCGTGACTTTTCGGTGGGTTCTTTTTCGCTCAGGCCATGGCATCGGCTTGAGTGGGTATTTCCTAGGGCTTCTCAAGGGAGGAAGGGGAGGTACCTGTGTTCGGTAAGGATTCTAGGTTTTGGGATGAGGGTGTGCGTGGTGGCATCGAGTGGGAGGTTCTTTGCCTCTGGACGAAGTCGTGGGACCGTAAGGGCTCCTCCTTGCTTTACGTCGAGATTGGTTTAGGGTCGTCATCATCAACATCATCATCATCACTTTAGATATCTAATTCAAAAGCCACTTTTACCTCCTCGTCGTTGTTCCATTTCCGACTTGTGTCGCGTGAATGGGAAAGGGGAAAGAAACGTAAAGTGTAGAAAAAAGAGAGTAAAAGAAAATAGTCGACGTGTACCCAGACAAAAAAGCTGGAGCTGGCCCTCAGAGGCGAGCAAGCATATATATTTAGAATCCTTTCCCTTTTTCTCCATGTTTCGCCCCTAACCCCAGCAATCACTCCGTATACGCTCTCCAAAATCTCTTTGCCGAGTAAAAAAAGACAAGCGAGAACTCCCCATCTTCCCACCTGGACCCCCATCCCTAGATTGGGAAAAAGCTGTATCGTAAAAAGACATATCTATGCGATGTATAAAGAATAGAAAAGAAATAAAGGAGAGGAGAAAGGATGTTTAAGTAGAACCCCTCAGCAACGGTCGTCTCTCACCAGTCGTGTCTTCTTCATCGTCATCGTCGCTATCGTTATCATCATCATCATCCGTCGCCCCGGCCTCCTCCTCATCGAAGCCCTCAGCCTCCAAGCCTTGGCCGCGGATGCCCAAGCTGAGGAGGAAGCCGAGGAAGCTGATGCCGCCGAAGATGCCGAAGGCCAGGGCCTCGCCCTTGGGCCGGAGGTGGGTGGAGGCGCTGAAGAGGGAGCCGGAGACGAGGGGTCCGGCGGCGCGGCCGGCGGCCGACAGCGTCTGCGCGAGGCCGTTCAGCGTGCCCAGGACGGAGTGGTTCGGGGCTGAGTTGGTGATCTGTGATGGGTGCGGGGCGAGGTTAGCGATGTGGTACAGAGATATACCATAATTGCAACTGCAATGCTGCAAAAGAAAAGAGGGAAGAGAAAAAGGGGGTTTCTTACCAACAAGAGTGCGCTGGTTAGCCCGCCAACGGCGGCAACTGTCTTCACCAGGAGCACGAAGCCGAGTTCGATCCAGAGGGAGATCTCTCCGCGACCGATGCCGAAGGGTCCTTTCCCCTCCTTGTACCCAACGAAGGGCATCATGAAGAAGGCAACGACGAAGGCGGCAAGAGAAATGCGGTACGTGATCTTGTTGCCGATCTTATCCCGCAGCTTGCCATAGATTCCCACCTGGAAGATGATAGTGATCACACCGGCGAAGCCGAGCGAGAGGCCGATCTCTTTGGGGTTCAGGTCGCGACCGGTGGGCGGCTGCGCGTGGGCGAAGATGGGGTAGAGGGAGTTGTAAGAGATGTTGGCGAGCTGGAAGATGAGGAAGGTGACGAGGAGCAGGATGGTGTCCCGGTTGAATACTTCTTTTCGGGAAAGGTTCTCGCTCGAGATGTGCGGAAGCACCGCCGGGAAGGAGGTTTGCGAACCGGTCTCGGAGTCTTGGTCCGAGGCCTGCGACCTGCCCTCCATGTCGTCTTCGGTCTCCGGGTAGTGGTGATGTTGATTAAAGACGTTTGCTTCCCTGGCAATCCTGCGGATGTAGGTTGACCTGGCTGCGCTCATGAGCTGCCAAATCCAGGTGAAGAGATTCTCGATACGTTTGCCTAGAGGCGGAAGATCCTTTGCTTCCTCCAAGGACTCTTCCAGCATGAACATGGTAAGGACGAGATCTACCACGAGCACGAAGGCAGAAAACAGATTCGGTCCAAGGTAAGGATAAGGGTTCCGTTTACCCTTGCGGAAGGGGATGTCCTCAAAGACCAACAAACCGCCAATGACGGGACCGGTGATGCCCCCGATGCCGTACACCACGGGTAGGTAAGTGAAGGCCCGCGACTGATTGCTCCTGTCGGTGATCTCGCCCAAACACGTCGAGACGACGCCCTGGTTCCCATTCACCAGCCCCATAAACATCTGGACGAGCATGGCCTGCCAGAGGGTCCTACAGAAGCCAAACGCAATGAAGCAAGCGGCAGTCAGGAGCGTGCCCGTCAAAATAACCGGTTTCCTGCCAATCTTGTCGGACAGCCACCCCCAGAAGAAATTGGTGGCAAACTGCGCCAGAGCAAAGGAGGAGGCGATCAGACCGACGTAGAGGCCGACTTGGGAGGACTCGACCTCTGGGAAGGTGGAGGCCATTTCAGGCAGGTAGGGACTGATGGAATTGAGCGCCGTTTGCTCCGCCAGGGCGATCACCGCCAGGATCGCTAGCTGCTTCTTGGGCAGCGGAGACTCGTGGGAATGATGTTTGTCTTCTGATCCATCCCTGCTGGAAACGCTTCGCGCGCGTGCTCCAGAGGGCGGGTCGTGCTGCGGAGGCTGCGGCGGACCGCGTCCCGACGATGCTTTCGCGTCGGACAATGTTTGATATGTGAGGCCGGAAGATCTGCTGCGCGCATTTGCGGATGGCCTCTTGGGGCCCTTCATCGCAGCGCAGAGGAGGTGGCGGAGGCGAAGGAGTGGATGATTGGAGAAGTGAAGATGGATGTTGGTAAGGGTGGTGGTTGGAGGGTTAGGTCAGGTACATATAGATGGTCCACCAGTAAATTTACTCGGTCAGGTATGTACAGATACAGTACTACTATGAGGATTTAGTCCAGTACCACGCAGGTCATCCAGCCCAGGCGAGCACCAACGGCGGCGGTAATTTACTCTGCGGACATCATCGTCCGGGAAGGTTGAGGTTGGAAGGCGCCGAAGCGCGTCATTGCAATTGGCTCCCCTCTGTATGGCTGCCGGCACATCTTCGGACCCGGCTTCGGCCGACGGCCCGGCTCCGGGGGTTTGGGTGATGTTCTGGCCCACGTTGGACTTAGTCAGCCGTTTGCTTTTGCGATTAGATCCCAATACACCCACCGCGGCTGATTACGTCAGACGCCATTAAGGTGCTCGTTTGGATGAGTACTGATTGAATTTAACAACATCGGTAGGTATTCTATATGTACAGGAGTACTGTAGGTACATACTTGCAGTATGATACATACATCTCATACCAGTCCGTATGCCGACGACAAGTATTTACTCCATGCAAGTATGCCCGCCATACATGATTGTCTGCCTGACCGAAGCACCTTACCACCACCACCACCACCACCACATCACGTCGTCACGTGGGCATTATCAGACGTCGATTCGATTCCACATCCTGCGTCTCTTTACGATCATCTCTTCCACTTTGCTGTTGGGATTGTGAATGCATGCATGCGTGTACACCGTTACACAAACTCCCGGCGTGGTGACATGTCGCTACTGTACAGTCTGTTTCCACGGCCGATGGTTAGCGTCTTGCTTGCTTTTGCTGACGGGTGGCTTTTAATCCCTGTTCAGGCCAATCAAAAGCTACCCTTGAGGCTGTTATTTCTCTCTATCAAGACGTGCATGAGAGTACGCTAACCATCGGCTGCGCCAGATGTCTGTATGTCGGTTTGAAGAAGCCGCCCTGCAGCAAACACATACCTAGCGTAGCCTGATCACAAACGCATCTCTGGCAGCAAGCTCCACCGGCGTTGACCCAGCTGATGAACGGCGATTCAAATTCAACGTCTTCCCCATACCGCTTCCGAGTGGCAGTCCTACCCGTATAACAAGCGTCCGCTCCGCTACGAAGCCAACAGCTTTCGTGATGGAGCACCGCGAGTCCAGCGCAGAACATACCAAGAGAGCCAGTATAGCACGTTCTGCCATGTTCCTTACGAATTTGCTGACGGACTGATAGCACGGCGTTCTCTTGCATTAGCAGCACGCAAGCGCGCCCCTCCCCAGCCCACCAAGTCCACAGGCAGATGGAAGCGAAGGGCTGTGACCACGACGATGACTGATGAACCGGTATCCCCGACATCTGCACCATCCTATCCAGACCCAGAAATAGCTGCTTTTGTTTCGCGCCTTGAGGAAGCCTCACACCTGGATCCCCTCAGTCTCAACGCTCCTCTCTCGGAGACTCTGCGTGGTGGGTTCGTGGAGCCCTTTGTACTGCGTCCGGCACCCGAGGATGCCAACGGGCCGAAAACCACGATCTCCCGTCTGGTACAGCACTTGGCCGGCCAGAAGAACCTGCGGCTCTCTGTGTACGACTACACCATCCCGGACGAGGGCAAACGAACCTACCGTGTTCCGGCGACAGAGCTGCTCAATCAATTTCCCTCGGACACTACGAACGCTCCACTGCCGGCCGACGTACCTCTCAACTTCCTGGACATCCCGAACAAGTCCGACATCGTCTTCACGCCTCCGGAGATCCTCCAGAGCGGCCTTCTCGGCGGAGAGGAGGCGATAGCGGCAATCTCCTGCGCTCAGCAACCTAGCAAAGCTCCCAGCCCATCGACGAAGGAATTCTTCCGAGAATGGTTCGTCCTGTCGAAGCAAATGGCCATCTCCACCATCCACGTCGACAAAGCCGGATCCTGCACGTGGATCAAGATTCTCGAAGGGGAGAAGGACTGGTACCTGCTCCGGCGTCCGTGTGCGCGCGACCTGCGCCATCTGTACCAGGTTAGCAACCACGCCGTGGACGGGTACTCGAGCGAATGGATCAAGGTCCGTCTGCTGCCAGGCGACATCATGATCATGCCACCCGGCACACCGCACGCCGTCGTCACACGGACGCCTTGCCTCGCGGTCGGCGGCAACTTCTACCTCGCCTCCACCTTCGCCGCCTCGCTGGAGGCCCTCCGAGTTCTCGAGGACTTCCCCGCCATATCCAACGAGGACATGGAGCCGACCGACTACGCCCACCTCGCCGCCCTCTTCCACACCGCCCATGCCACTCTGCCCCCGGCCTTCCTCCCGGCTGTCCTCGCCAATTGCGCTCTCTTCTGGATTCCCGATCGCGACAAGGAGTTCCTCTCCCCGTTCCAGCGGGGCGTCTACCGCGCCCGCAGCAAGCATGACCTCGTCCAGGAGGCGGCCGCTCGCGGCTTGTTAGGGGATGTGGAGGGCGACAACGGCAGCGTGGCCAAGGTCGATCTCATCGTCCTGCTTAGTGGCGATGATTATCGACGGAAGCATGGAGAGGATGGGGCAAAGGCTATGGCGGCGCCCCTCAGGCGGCTGTATCCGCCTACCGCCCCGTCCGAACGGTTTCTCGGCGCGTTGCAGGAGTTCGTTCGAGAGGCGTGGAGGAGGAGGGGGGTTGCTCAGTAAATCTTAGGTGAGGTGGGCAAGGAATTGTCCGCGAGGAGGGAAATATGAGCTCGGTTAGACATCAAAAGCTATACCCCTTCGGCGCGGCTCCCAAATCCTTTCCCGTTGAATCCGTGCCATAAAGCAGTGTCGGTGTCGCATCTCTTGCGCAAATTTAATAAAAGGCCAATATCAAAGGTAAAGGTAAAAGTTTGTTCTTCTCTTACCTTCTGTTTCTCCTTCTGTTCTATCGTGTCACAAACAGCAAAATGATGGGCGATCGTAAGGAGACAACAAGGCGGAAGATAGAAACAGATATTTATATGAATGTTCTAGATACAATACACGAAGAAAGTCAAAGAGCTGAACTGGTCCAGGGTTGATTGCGTTTGACTGATGACAGCTAGCTAACAAGAAGTAAAAAAGAAGAAGTCCAAAAAATCAGCCTCTAGATTTTCCATCCTACACACACAAGCGACGGTCGAGAAAACTACTCCTTCACGCGATCCGTTTACTCCTCATCGGCCTGGAAGTACTCGGAGAGCCAGTCGAGCCAGGCGACGAGGTCGGCGGCGGACTTGCCATCGGGGAAGGCAGTCGAGGCGGTCGAGGCAGCCGCGGTCGTGGTGGCGGGGGTGCTCACGACGGCGCTCGCGGCCGGGACCGAGGAGGAGCGGACGACGGTCTGGAGGGTGGAGGGAGAGGCGACCGGGGTGGAGGAGCCGGCGGCGGCGAGGGTGACCGGGGTCGCGGCGGCGGAGGAGGAGGCGACGGCAGCGGCAGAGGAGGAGCCGGAGGAGGTGGAGCCGGAGGAGGAAGAGGAGGAGCCGCCGACGGTGAAGTCGACGCAGGACTCGTACGTCTGGTCGATCGACTCGGCGTACCAGTACCACTGCAGGACGCAGGCGCCGGCGGTCTCGCACTGGGAGCCGAGGTCGGAGGGGATGGTGACGCTGAAGCTGGTGTCGTTGGCGGACACGCCTGTCTCGGTGGAGGCGTAGACGTCCCAGCTGATGAGGGGCCCGGAGATGACGGTGTTGGTGGCGGTGTCGACGACGGAGACGTTGGCGACGCCGGTGTGGGGGGCGCGGATGTCGACGGTGAAAGGGACGACCTGGCCGGCGGTGTAGGACTGCACGTTGTCCGTGTTGTCGGCGTACTTGTACCCCTTGCACAGCCAGATGTCGCACGCGTCCGCGTCGTAGTCCGACTGCGAGGCCGCCACCTGCAGCTCGCCCTGGATGTTGCCGTAGTTGTCCGACTCCTGGTTGATCTCGACCTGCTGGCCGCACGCGGCCGCCATGGCCGAGCCGGGCATCCGCGCCTGGGGCGAGGTCACGAAGCCGTGGGCGGAGACGGAGCTGACGAGGCCGGCGAGGGCGACGACACCGGTGGTGGTGGTGAACTGCTTCATGATGATGGTTGCTGGTGGAGATGGAGCGACGGAGTAAAAGGCGTGTTTGTTCGGCTTCGAAAGAGAGGACGATGAGGGCCAGCCAAAGATTCTGCTGAGGGCAATGGATAAAGAGAATGGAAGTTGGTCACAGACCGAACGAATGACAAAAGCTGCTGAGGAAGCAAGAGAGAGAGAGAGAGACGGATGAAGCTGGAAGAGCTGATGAAGGAGAAGGAGAAAGCAAGAACAGGGAACAGGCTCCTCATATACTCTCCTTTCCTTGACCGGTGCGCACCACCCGCATCCACATCCACATCCGCACGATATTGCCATCACACCGTTCTTACTACCTCCCGCTATGACCGCACCTTACCTGCAACCGAGCCTCATTTTCTTCGCTCCCGATTGGATTTGCTTCAAGGGGCGTTTTGCGGAGAATGCGTCTTTCCCTGCCCCCTTTTCCCCTTATACATCATACATCGTGGTGCGCGTGTGAGATGTTGGCGTGTGGGTGCATGGGTCCCGTCGAGATCAGGAGAAGGAGAAGGAGGTGGAGTTTGAGATGATACAACACCGAAACGGCCTCCGGGGGGTGAGTAGTATGTCGGTGTGTGCAGTCACGCCAACGAGATACGCGAGGGCGAGGCTCCTCCTCCAGTTCGTTTTTTTATTTCCATGGAGAAGTTATCATGTCGATATACCTACCTACCTACCTTGTACGTATTTACCGCCCTACAAACATCTTGTGCATACATGCGTGCAGCAGCAGCAGCAATGACAGTCACAGTAGCCGCCGCCATCACCGTCGCCGCGGCAAAAAAAAGGGGGAGAGGGCGAAACGCGGTGAAGAAGGATGAAGACGGAGAAGGAGAAGGAGGAAGCAGCAAATGCCCCGCCAATGTCTGAAGTTGATGATGGTGGTTAAGTATGCTCCACTTTTCCTCGCTCTCTCGTTCCCTTCCTCTCCCCTTTAAACCTCACTCACGTTCATCATGTTGGTTTTGTTGATTTGACACTTACATTCAATATACAATATCCAAATACTCAAATCCCTATCTACAGACCGTACACACACTCTATCCCATCTCTCCCTCTATCTCTTCTTCATTCTCTCTCTCCTTTCACATCCCATCCATCCAACCCGAAACTCCAACAAGGCTGTTGAAACCACCAAACCACCAATGCGGGGCCGAAAGGGGGAAAGCGGAGCGAATGGGCTGCATTTCTCCGATTGGCTTTTCTCGGGGGATCCATGGATGCAAGGTGCAGCCGGTGGTGCCCTGCAAGCGAAGATCGACGTCCTTAACTTATATAGATACAAGATATTGTTTGGATGTTTCATGCTCGCTCGCTCAGTTCGCTTAGACAAACGCCAAACGAAATGCCAAAAAAGAAGCATCATGGTTAAAGTAAATATGGTCCTCCGAGGAGCTACATAGATGACAGGCGATGGGCGCTTCGATCAGATATTGCGCGATGTGCCCGGAGCCTAGGACTATCCATAGTACGGCCCTACTCCTCAAAATACATCGTCACATATATAGAGAAAAATAAATAAGCAACAGAAGGGAGAGTCCGGGCTTCTGTTCCGATCAATGAGATCATTCGGTCCCCCTTTTCCCCTTTCAAGAGATGCGAATCCGTAAGTAGCGCCCGGATGATATACACGCCTGGCACACATACACACTCACTTAGATACTCATATACTGTATCGTAAGGTAAACGGATTGAAGATATCTATATTAATCTCATTGCGGTTTGCGAAGGTTCAAGAATGGAAGCAAATCTGCAGCCTGAACGACGAAAAATGTTGGCAGAAAACGAAAAAGAAGATAACCGACCAAGGTATGTACGTACCAACCCAACCCACCCACCCATCTCTGAATCGAGAGAGAGAGAGAGAAAAATCACAAAAACCGAACTCATCTGAATCACCATTGCGCCCATTCGCAAAATAAAGAGAAAACAGAGAAAAAACCCAGTTCGGTACACACGGCATGACAGGGTACCGTAGTAGTACCGTCGTGCCCGGCACCGGGAAGAAGGAGGAAGATCGAGCAAGAGGCAAGGCCGAATAAGCAATCGAGATCCTCGGGACCGATCATCAAGGTAGAAAAGGGGAAGAAACAGCAAGATCTAAAAGTGAACTCGTTCGAAACGAAACATGAAAAGAGATGAAACGTGAGTTGGGGTCCCCCCCACCACCACAAAACAACCCCGGTTAGTTTCCTCCCTGTTTCGGCCTGCCGTTCGGAAGCAAAATGAAAACAAAATCCCACTCCCTTAAGAAAAGATATGTCGGTATCTCGCTCAATCTCACACATACATCCTGGAAAATCGGGGAATCAAAATAATCGGAGGGAATCTCTTTGTGCGCAACCCAACGCCTTACAAACTCATCGTCAACCACTCCCATTCCTGGGGACCACTCGCCCCACCCGTCAGCCCTTGGCCCATCGCGCCCATGGGAAGGCTGTTGTTGACGCTTGTCGAGGTCATGTTCGTTGGCGGCGGCACCAGCGGCTGAGGCTCTTTTCGTGAGGGTAGCGACGCCAACGTCGTGCCGTTCGTATCTTCTGCATCCGCCATGTCGAACTCTTGCGGCTGCGCCTTGCTCTGCCGGCGCGGCCTTTTCGGCGCCACGTTGATGCTCCGGTTGGGCAAAGACGTGGAACTCTGCGCGACAGGAGGCTTCGGTGGTCCGGGTGCAATCGCTACAACGTTATTCTTCATGCCGGAGGGCGCCGCATTCGTGACGGTGCTGGCGCTGGCTGATCCGGTCGATTTTGGTGACTCCGATTCATTCCCGCTTGCCTTCGCAGAGGTCGGCGTCGTGACCGGAGTTTGAGCGATCGAATTCTTCCGTGACGTCTTCTTCGACGACCTAGTAGATGACCCCCCTGTAGGGACAGCATTGCCGCTGCCCCGATTGCGCTTTTTGATCACATCCGTCTTCAAGGACAAGGGTCGCACAACACCATGCAATTTCAGGAAGAGACCGCACGCATTGCAGAGAGGCTGGCCTTCCGGATTGCGCCTCCACAACGGCGTGGTTTGCGTGAAACAATTCGTACATGTTGTTGGCAGGCCGCTCTGTTCGCCCCCCTTGGCATTTCCTGGACTTGCCGGGCGTGACGGCGCCGCAGAGCTGAACCCTGACTCTGGAGGCGAGCTCGGAGAAGACTGGGGCCGGTTATGTAACGAGTGCGACTGGATTAAACCTGCAGCGTTTGGTGTGGAGCTAGTGCGGGGGATCTTCTGGCGACGAGGATCATTCCCACGATTCCTGATGTCGCTGACTGAGGCCGCCGAACCATGCCCCCGCCCAAGACTGCCCCCGCCAGAACTCCAGTCATGGGGCGACGGAACCAATTCGGTTGCTCCGATCGTGACCGTTTTGCGGGGAGGCCCTGCAGGGTAGCGTGCCGGTGTCGGATTGAACTGGTTGGACAGATTCGTTTCCCAATGGAAGCCGGCGCTGAAGTCCAGTCCGGAATCTTCCATGGGTGAATAGTCGTGCTTGGTTGGCATGGTGCGGTCGGGGAAAGCCCCGCCCTCGTCGTCCTCATTGTCGGAATCCCCACCAAACGAAAACAGACTTTCGTGACGGGACGGCGGCATAGCCGCAGAGCGGGTCGTGCAGGAAAAGTCGGTCTGGAGCACTTGGGAAGGGTCCACATGTCCGGCTTGTTGGAAAGGGGCGGAGAACGACAGGGATGTTCCGGATGACGTGCCTGGGCTGAAGACGGACTCGTTTGTGGTATTGAACATGTACTGTGGTTGAAGCGAGGTGGAGAGGTTGGACGGTCTTTGGGGTCCGTACCCCGCCATATGGTGAGCATGTCGACCGTCCATCCCGTGGTGGCGATCGAAATACATATGTTCCCCCTCCGGCACAGGCTGTGGGGTTGAGACCGCAGAGGGATAGGCCGACCCTGGCGGGGAATAAAAGTCCGTGGAGTTGAGTGAGGATGCTATTGAGTGAGGGTTGTACATGGAAGAGAACGGTCCCGGGTTCATCATGGGCGAGCCAACGGGGGAGAAGGTAAACTGCTGTTGAAATGGCCCAGCAGAATTTATGATCGTGTCGTTGTCTAGGTTGAAGGTGTCTAGGGCGAACGGTACCTGCGGCGCCGCTGGATGCTGCTGGTGGTTCTGGAAAGCAGAGGAGATGGAGGATGCGTGGGTGGTGTGATCAGTATGATCGAGACTATAGTGAGAGAGGGTGGCTTCCGCATCGGGATCGTTCGGAATCGTGATGCTGTTGACCGCCGGTACTTGAGGGGAACAATCCGCACGTCGTTTTGGTGGCTAGCTTTGATCAGTCGTCGAACTATTAGGTGGAGATAGCGCTGTGTGACCGGACTTACCCTTCGTTCATCGATGCTTGTTTTGCGCACATGTCGTTGAATGTAACCAAACTCGTTGTCCGTGGTCACGGCGGGGGGGATGGAAGGCGCTGAGGCGCGCGAGATGTGAAAGGCGTCCTCGTTCAAGTGATGTGACTGCCGTATGGGGATGGCGGGGGCAGTAGCGTTGGTTGATGCAGCGTTCCGCTCCTGGGAAGGAGAGGGTGAGAGTCCGGCCGGCGAACCTACCGAGGAAGGGAAGATGAAGTCGTCGATGTTCATCGGCTCCGCGTGTGAGTTCTGTGGGCTGGACTGCTGATCTATCGATTTCCGAAGCTGGGCGATGCCACTCGGTGCGCTGGGGGGACTGGTGCTGGGGCTCTGCGGGGAAGGTCTGGGAACGTTATTGAGTCAACATATGCGCACGGCGGAGATCTACTCTCATCGGGCGGGAATGGAAGACGAACCCTTTACGTTCGAGCTTCTGACGCCGCAGGTTCATGGACATCATTCGCCAGGTGAGGTTCTCCATGCGCTCCGCATTCGGCAGCTGCGACTTCGTCTTGCTGTACAACCGCCATATCTGGGTGGCCAGCGGGTCTTTCTTCTGCATCTCTTCGGGGTTGTCGAGATCGCCATTGCCGGAATCGTCATGCCATGTGGGGAGGAATGAGTCTTGAAGCATGCCTTTGCGAGGCGTGGTGTTGTCGGTGGGTGAGAAATCCAGCCTGCTGTCGATGGTGCTGGCGGAGGTCAATGACTGGATGGTGGAGGAGGAGCCGGAGTGGTTCTGAGAGTGGCCGGACGGGAAGTGGACGCGGCGTGGTGAGGAGGATGATGTAGTAGGGCCTGAATGCGGATCTGCGAGTCCTCCAATCGCGGCTGCGTCAGGCCTGTCGGAGAGGGCAGGAGCGGTTCCTCCCCCACGCCCCCCATACTGCGCTCCAGACATTGCCGACCGGTGATGTTGCGCGACGAGAACGGGGTGTGGCGGCGTGCGAAGGGGAGCGGATGGTAGCTCGAGGAGAAGCGAGAAGTATGGAGAGAGGGAGAGGGAGAGAGGGAGATGGAGAAAGCAAGAGAGGGAGTCGGCGGAGGAAGCGGCTTTCCCAGAGGCGGTTGAAGCAGCGACGGGATGCGCGGGCAATGGTTCTAGTAATGAACGGGTGCGGGTGCGGGTGCACAAAGCCAGCCAGAGCAGGGCCGAGGACTGGTCTCGTTACTGGTTGCCGGCCGAGGTGGGTACGTTACTGCCCTTTGCTGCCCGCTAAAAAGCAGCGGCGCGAGGGAAAAGAGAGCCACGGGCAACGGACGGGGGGGGAGGGGGGGAAGAGGCAATGGGGGCGATGGGGGACCTGAGGAGGGGGAACGCTTATTAAGGCTAACTTAGACTGGCTGTGTGCCGTGGACGGGGGAGTCGCTAAGGTCAGGTAGGTAAAGTGGTTAAAAGTAGGCAGTTGTATGGTAGGCCTCGATGTAGCTTGGCAAGCCCGTTCGGCAACGACATCAATCTGGCAACGCTCGTCCAGGTTCGAGGTCGGAGTGCCGGCGCTGCTGGGCTGGAGACGGGCCGGTTTACACCTACGACCAGGAGTGGTAAGGTAAAGACAGGTACGGAGGAGTACTGATGTCCGGAACCTCCCAATAGTGAGGATTTTTTTAAATATGGGGACCGGAAGGATTGGAGGAGGAGGAGGAGGAGAAGCAAAATGGCCGGTGCGGGATGAAAGCTGGGATGGACTGGGATGAATGATGATGGTCGGTGGCCAAAGGAACGGACAAAGATGCGCAGTGCAGGCGGAGTGCAGCCGAGTGCAGCGCAGCGCAGAGAGCAGAGCGCAGAGAGCAGAGCGCGCACTCTGGCAGTCGGTAGAGCAGAGCCACAGAGTGGCCCACTGACGACCTTGCTACGGTAATAACGCTCGTGCTTGTCGGTGGGGACAGGAGCAGCCGCGGGTTGGTTGCGTGGGTGTTGTGGGTTGTGGGTTGTGCGAGACGGTCCGAGGAGAGACAGACTACCACCGGACAACCTGACGACTTGTCGACTCGACGACCTCTCCTCTCCGGCAGCAGCAGTAGCAGCAGCAAGTCTTCCAAACGGGTAAGTCGTTGTTGGTTGTAGACAGGCAAGATTTGAACGATACTAGTACAAAACTTGATAGAGATCGATGGCGAGAGCGAACGTCGATGGCGAGACCACACAGATGGAGGGGAGGAAGCGAGCAGAAGAAGAGCCAGAAGAGGCTCTCAGGCTGTCCGGACAGGGTCGGTGGGAGCAGGAGGGGCACGATCTGGCGAGTCACAAACCCTGACAGGCAGCGGCGGATCGTTTTGTTGCAAGGTAAGAACCGAGTACACCGGTAGCAACAGTAGCAGCAACTCTTCCCATTCCCCCGTGTCTGACTACGACAACCGGCGCAGCAAAGCAGCAGCAGTAACTTCAAGTTTACCATCTACCTCACGACCGTGACTCCAAGCGGCGAGCACCGAACAGCAACAAGGCAGGGTCCGCGTGGAGAGTTCACAAGTTGCCATCCCAAGTCGGGCGCCCGGTGGGGAATGCCGGGGCTGGAGGAGGGTTTTTTGTGGGTTTTTTGCCCGCGCACGCCCTCTCCCTAGGTTAGGTACAACCAACAACATCCGTCACCACCACCTACCCTCACAACTACCGGTACGGTAGTTTCCTACATCCTACTACTGGAGTTCTATCCTCCTCGCCTAGGAACCCAGCGAAAGCCCAAGGTACATAGCTTATGTACACACGTTAACACTAGGTACCAAACGCGCTGGGACCGACCGAACCGCTGCTCGGGCGGACATCTTTTCCCTCCCATCCCACTCACAGCCGAAGCCTACGCCTCTTCCCCCCCCCCTTCCCCCCCGCCGACGCCGCCGTCGCCCGTCGCCGCACGCCCGCCGCCGGCAGCCTGGCAACAACAAGCCCAGGGGAGAGAGGCCCGCAACCAAACCCTCACCACCCACTCACACACCACACACAGACGTCCCCGTCGTATGTAGTTCATCCGCGCCACGCACACGACCACGACGACGAGGCCGACGCATGGAAGATGGGATGGAAGGACCACCGTGCGCCCTAACGCTACGGAGTAGTAGGTAGGGGCTGGAAGTTCCCGCCCGCCCGCCAAGAGCGAGACGTGCATAGTAATCCGTCGGTAGGGTATTGGTCCAAGCCTAGATGATCTCGGATTTAGGAGCTATTATTGCACTGGACGGACCTGCGGTACGACAACGCGCGGAAGGATGGATGACTCGATGGTCATCGGGCGGGAGAATAACTATACTACAACTACTATAACTACCATAACTTATAGGTATGTATGCATTGGTCTGTCAGAGTACATTCTACAGGTACTTCTAAACCTACTGGTATGTATGGATGTAGTCCCTGGAGCCGCATCCATCCCATCAGGATCGATAAGTTAGGCGAAGAAGCGACCTGATGTCATGGCAGATGGCAGATGGCAGATGCCAGCCAGCTGTGACCGATCAAGATGACAGCAACCATCATCACCACCACAACAACAGCGACAGAGAGAGAAAAAAGAAGGCCGCGGCAACCTGAAATAAAAGGACAAGGAAAACCTACCGAAAGCGTCGTCAATAAGCGACACTGGAACGCTCCATTCCCTCCTCCTCCTTCTCGGAGATTCAAAAAGACATGGATGACGGGCGAGCATGGCATGGCATGGCATGGCATTGCATCTGGCACGGGCAGGACAGGGCAGGACAGACACACACGCGCCCGCGCCCGCACCCGCGCCGCGGCCCCCCTTCCCTCCCCCATCCCCCCGGTCCCGGTCCCGGTTTTTTCTTTTGGTTCCAGTTGTTATGTGATCGGTTTTCCTAAGAGAAACCTGCCGTCATCACGTCGCGATAGGTATATACTCTCGGTACGAGATTGAAATGTTTTTGGATTTTTTGATGAAGAACTTGATATAAGGTATGTACCTTAAATACATATAATCTCTCTCTTCCGAAGGAGTAGCAGATCGGATATGCATGTACATCCGCCTGCCTCTTCCTACTTCTTTCTTCAAAAGACATCAGGCTGGCCACGTCCACGGCTGAGAATCCAGATGTTCTAGAGTTCTCTCCAAGCTGCCTGCCTGTCTGTCTGCCCTACCCTGCCCCTGCCCGGTCCTTGTCTCGCCGCCCCCACGCCTCACAGACAACCACCCACCGCGCCGGCCGGCCACCTCCGCCCTACCCTCCCTCTCTCCTCAGCCACATTTCCTACCGCACACACAGAGAGAGAGAAAGACACACAGACACAGACATGCGCCCTGCATAATACGATTCTGCGGAGTGGAGAAGAGAGGAGAAGAGGGGCAACCCTTTTAGCTTCCGATGTGGAGTGTGGATGTGGATGGGGAGGCACGGAGGGGAAGATGGGCCAAACCTACGGAGTACGACCGTATATCCCATGTACGAATGAGCAGCAACAGCTCGGTACCGGTAGGTCGTGTTGTCTGGCTAGACGACGGTCTTTTGTTTCTTCCTTCCTTTTTTTTGATCGCTTCTGCATCCATATGTCCAAGCCTGCAGTGGTTACAGTAGTGACAGCAGTTACAGTGGTACAGGATGGATGCAAAGCCTTTTTGTGTCCTTATTCAAGCGCGCGTCAGCCGCCGAATTCTTCAACATAATAGGAAAGAAAAGAGAGAGAAAGAAGGACATAAGCGAGCTCCGCAAGAGCATCAATAAACAGAAAGAGAAAGGGAGAAGAAAACAAGAGGACCAGTCAGCCAGCCAGCCAGCCAGCCAGCCAGCAAACACCTCGAAGCCCAGCCTTGAAGAAAGGGTCCCCACCTGCGCCGTACCTTTCACGGACACCCCGCCGTCCCTGTCCCGGTCCTTCCCGGCCTCTCTCTTCAGGCCTCCCCTACTTTTCCCGAAAACCCCCGGACCTAACAACTAGCCCCCCCGGAATGAGGGGCGGAAAAAAAGCCACCTTCACCACCAGGGCACATCGCGAAAAAACCCCGCCGAAAAGGAGGAAGATGGTAAGAGTTGCTACGCTACGCGCTGCTCCGCGCGGGCCCTCCGTCATGAGCTATTCTTTCCTTCGCCTGTGTCTGCGAGATCGAAACTGGTATTCCCTCTCCTACATATATATATATATATATATATATATATATATAACTGACGGTTTGGCGCGCCACAGTGGTGGCATACGTCGTCGGCGCAGGATGATCATGATGGTACTACTATAGTGTGGGGACAGGAAAGAACGAAACCCATCATACTCCTAACGGTATTTGTTCATAAGTACTATACATACTACTACCGTGTGCGAACGTGTCCGGAGACTGACCCCTGCGACTTTAATTCTTTTCGATTTGGATACGTCAACACTTGACAATGGTGCTCGCTCTTCCTAACGACCAGATCAATGATCGACGTAGAAATCCGAACCCAGCTTTTCACGGAGCACAAATCGTTGCGCAAACCCCGGTAGCCGGGTCTCAGCCGTGACATATCAGTCTCCCTCGTCGCATCCTATCTTAACTTGCACCCGCATTTCGTTCGTGCCCGTTCGGGCGGCACGCTTTCTCTGCGTGGATAATTTCCTGTCCTTTTACGAGAAAGTTTGACAACGGGATTACCAGTCGCTCAACGGTGTGTCCAGAAGAGACCCAATGCGCAGATGTCGAAGCTCGCCGCGTCCTCCGGGTTTGCGGCCAGGGCATGGATGATGTACGTGGTCTCAAGGAGCGTCGTGTATGGAGAGCGTTTCGTCCGTAAAGGCAAAACTCGTCCCTTCCATCTCTTCAAGTTCACTCGCCCCGTTCGCCGTTGTTTGTCGACGTGGCATTCGAATTGCCTCCACCGCTGACGGTCTCCTCGCCCAACACCCTGCTGGCAGCCATGAACCTAAGCATTGGGTTAGCCTACATGAACGAGTATAGTAGAAAGGGAAGGAAAAAGCTTTACATTCCACCAGCGTAGCCGCCTAGTCCTCGCATGCTCTGCGCCTGCACGGCTGTCATCCGCAGCAGGTTCTCCAGATCGGACATATTGGCGGTGAGCTGGGCGAGCTGGGATTGAAGGTGCGAAAGTTGACGGGACTTCTGCGGAGCTGCAGTGCTCAGGCGGGAGGAAGCTCCAGATTGCGGGCGCGTGGGTTGGCTCATTTTCGCGGGTGTTGGGCTTTTGCGCAACTGTTTGTCTACCTGAGGAAGATAAACAATGTCAAGCCTGGAGAAGAGGTGAGCGGAATGCCCGTGCACGTGCCCGGTGAATATATCTTCCGTGTCGGACGTCCCCGCCCCCGCCGTTCGGCGGGCCCGACCGGACCTTGGCCAACTTGGCGCCAGGCACAGCAGCAGTGAACCTATACCTATGAAGCTTTCCAAAATCTGAACGGCTGCAAATGCTCCGGCACCATGGTGGATCCACAAAGCGTCCGTCGATACCTCCTCACGGGAGCCATCGCTGCCATCACGGCAACAGGGGCATGGTACGGAGCAAGCTTGAAAATACAGAACGACTATAAGAAGGTACGGTACTATCGTTGAACCAGTCGGTATCCTTGCAGATGAACAACGTCTTGCCCGGCGTCAAGCTCCGACGGTCCCGAAACCACCTCTAAACGATGCAATGGTTTCGTGGATGCAGAATCATTGGACGATGCCGAGCGACAGACGCTCGGGTCTAGCAGCGCCAGGCTGACATCTGTACAGGAGCGGCGGATCCGACAGCAAAGGGGACCGGAAGCGAAGATTGCGGAATTGGAGGCTATGAGGGCGCAGCTCGTCACGAAAAGACTCGGGTTGGAGAGGAAAATCGTGGAAGTCAAGGCACGGCAGCATGATGATTAGGATGGGCGAGGTAAGCATGTTTACCTAGATACTCCTTGGGTAAGGTAAAAGACATAATTGCTAATGATGGATATGTTGTCCCTAGTTATATATCCAGTTGAGTTCTTCTTTTGCTCTAACTTATACAGTAGCATCTATATACAGGCCTGTATGAGAAAAGCACAACTTCTGAAGCTGAACAAATGATAATGTCTTTATATCAAACGTGAAGTGTTCAACCCTCAACATGACCCTGAATACCCACCCCTACCTAGCTTCCCCGAACGACCCCTGGTTCCCCATCTCCGCCGACGCCGTCCAGGACCCCGAACCCCACATAGCATGACAACCGGCCGCCTTCACCGTCGACGATAATCCCCATCCACGGACGCGCGAACCATCCTCTCGCTGCTCGCCATGTCCGATGCAGCGGGCTTTTAGCGACAACAACGGAAGATGGCCCTAGCTCCGGAGCTCTCCCATGACTTCTCCCGCGCACTCGATCCCCGACACCCAACTCGGCCTCACCGCCGGCGAGGTGCAGCTGCTGCGCCAGCAGCAGGCCATCGCGCTCTCCCAGGCCGGCGCCTCGTCGCAAGCAGCGAGCAACGCCTCGAGCCAGGGCCGGCTGCTGCTGGACCCGACCAGCCTGCAGGCGCTGAGCGGTCACTTTGACCGGCTGATGTACACCATCCAACGAAGATGGCAAGCAGTACGCACACTCGCCGGGCGGTTTTTTCTTTAATCCCCTCTGCGCCGCCATGAAAAGAAAAGGCATCCGCCGTCCGCATCGCTTGCTGACGTGTTTTTCTTTCTTGGGTGCGCTTCGCAGCTGAATGCGCAAACCGAACGCGCGACGCAGGTGCAATACGACCGCGCCGGCAATGCCATCGAGATGGCCGACGCCGAGATCGCCCGGCTCCACCAGCTGCTCCAGCAGATCGACGAGCTCCAGGTTGAGTTCGATAAGGTCCGGCGGATCGGCGAGATCGTCAAGTGTTTCCGGGCACGGGTCGAAGGCTTGGAGAAACGTTTGTGAGCGGCACGAACTGGAGCATCTGTGAAAGAGCAAAGAGAGAAAAGGGGGAAAGAGGATAGCCGGGGCGTTCCTGAGGGCACGCAATGGATTTCTATATGACCTCACATAGGTAGACATGGTGAGCCTCGCGGCGGGACCGTTTATTTCCTCTCTGAGATTTCAATTGCCTCACGGCTCTTATGGCATGGAGTTTGGTTATGTATTTTTCTTCTATTCTAGCTAGATGCGGTGCATACGTCACCTCTCAGTGCGCTACTAGTTGCGCACGACTACATGGTGGTAAATATATAGGGGAGCAAAGTGATTCTGTGTAATTAGTAAATCCTTAAATAATCCAGCAACGTGGCTTTCGTCAGAACCAGGACTGCAAAATACATGGTATGTGGCAAGCTAGATCCACCGGTATACCTCACCGCGTAGGATGATGTATATGATCAGGCATAACTGCGTCTTCTAATAGATGGCAAAGATGTCCGGCCGGGATTCGATGGTGGGGAGTCGCGGATGGTGTTCTTTTCCGCGAGCAAGTGGCCTCCTCTCCTGCAAAGGTTGATTGAGCATCTGCCTGGGCTCTTCAGTGAAGTGTGATGTAAATCTCCCTGCCGTGGCTTTCCTGAGTGGCTGACAAGAGCCCTTGGGTAGCCAATGCAAGCACATGAAATAGTCCATGCGCTCCGACGATCCTACTATTCTCCTCCGGGGGTAATAATTCACGGAATGATATCTCAAGGACAGCCGGCGACGGCTGTTCTGCAGAGGCAGCCCCCATCTTTTCCATCGAGACATTTTTCACGAAGTCTAGAAAGTTCTGGCTTTCGAGGTGTAGGGTCGACCTGAGCCACTGACTGTGTGCTGATGTCTGTGTGTCTCCCGCATGTGCCGGTCCATGAAGCTCAACATCGCCTTCACTGAACTGAGAGGATGCCGGAAGGTTTATGAGGCTGGAGTCTTCATCTTCAACAAGCCGAAGGCCCTCGAGCTGACCAGGATTTCCACGGCCTAGCAGTGGAGAAGCACTTGTGCGATGATGAAGCCGCCCCCCGGCAAACCCTGCTGAAGGACTGGCTCCAGCAGAACCAGCGAAGGCGGACAAGGGGCCGAAAGCGCCCCGGGAGATCGAAGAGCCCCTGGCAGAGGCAGATATGTTCCAGGGCATTGCGGAAGATAGATCGTCAAGCGCGAGCGGAGCATCGCGGGCTACTTCAACATCGTTCACATTTGGGCCCCCTTCGAAACCATCCGGGAGTATATCGTGGGTCGCACTGCCTGGGTCTTCTAGACGAGCACGCACTCGACGCGCCTCCTCCGCCGGATCAGACTGGTTTTCATATTCGCGCTTCAGGCCTTTATGGGAAGTCCGACCTATGGTAGCCAGCACCTTTGAAAGTGCCTGGCCTGCGAAGTCGTAGAGAGGACTAGGAAAATGAGACGATCCCAGGCCAGCACCAACCCCGCCGATGCCCTGTCCAAAGACCCAATAGTCCGCATTCTTCTTCGCTAGACCGATGTTCCTATACCGGTACTTGTTGTTGATTGCTAGTGACATATTCTCCAGATAGCATTGGTTCCATTGTGAGATGTCGGCGTTGCGTAGCTCTGCAGCCGTATCGAGTTTGATTATGCGGGGAGCCATGCGTTTTTGGCGAAAGGTTGCATCGACAGGTGAAGGCCTATAGAGACTAGGGTCTTGGGACATTGGCAAATCACCACCAGAGAAATCGTGCGGTAGATGATCCGCTGGTTCAGCTTGCAAGGGAGCGGGGATCGCTTGATCTACACCCTTCACGGGACGTCAGTCTTCTGTGACCCTTTAGGCCGACTAAGGTCTTACCTTTGATATATGCGCCTCAAACCTGTCAACGTCATCTGCCACGTTGAAGGCAGAGTATTGAGCGTCACCGAGACGCGATGTTTGCTTAGCAGGGGTTACCAGCTCCAATAAATTGCCCTCAGCATCGAAACTAAAATCAGCATCGGGAAGAAAACCCTCCTCAAGGTTAACAGGCTCCGCAAGCCTGTTCGAAACTCCACTGTGAACTTGCATATCGTTGCTATGGATGCCATAGTCTTCAAACCCAGCCTGGCCAGCAGAGTCAGAAGAGGGAATGACTACCGGTTTGAATAGACTGCTGTGTGGTGAAGTAAGCAGCTCGAAGTTATCGGTCGGTGAAAGATGAGCAGCATCCATGATCCAAGGCGAATCATCGAGAAAACCGAGGACGAGCTGGGGAAGGAACGTCGGGTCATCTTCCAGAAGTAAATGCTCCGGCCTAATTCGAACATGAGCATTTCTAATCCATACACTAAACCCAGCTAGAGGTCGTACTTAGTCCTGCCAGCCTCTGGATCCAGTCCAGCGGGCTGGTTGACAGTTGATCTGGCACGCAAGCTATTGCGGGCATTTTGTGCGTCGGACAGAACGTAATCACATTGCTGGGAATAGACTCGGGAGGCGCCATATCTGTGCTCCTGTTAATGATTCTGCATTCTGCTTGAGCTAACTGAGACTCACAATAAGCTACCTTGAAGTCGCAAGGCCATAGGTGCGATAGGCTTCAGGATGGTTTCGCAAGCTCTCGGGATGTCAACCTCGAGTATGGCCTTGCGGTTCACTCGTTTCAAAGCAGATTTCGATCCCAGAGTTGCCACAAGCCTGGCTTGGTTAGTACACGCGTATTTAATGGCAAGGAGAGACGTTTGCTGCATACCAGACGGTCGCCACCCCATGCTTGCGCGACGTCAACACTGGAAGTAAAATCCCACCTTAGCTGCCGACTGAATAGACAAGGATGAGAAGGTGGACCTACCTTCGTGATTGTAGAACATGTGCAAATGCAGTATAGTATCCTTTTGCTTTGTTATAAGCTCGAACGACAGTCGTAGAAAGAGAGAGATGTGGAGGTGCATAGGTGAGACACACGGGCCGTACAAGCACGCGTCGACATCGCGTAATTCCAGGACGTCCGCAGGGGTTGAAGCCTAGGTAACGGAGAAAAAGATAAATGACAAAGATCAGGCAGAAATGACGAGTTTGGAGATAATGAGAGGCACAGTGAGATAATAATGATTATCTAGGCCAGTTTCCGATGCTAAGATACCGACATGGTTCACTCCTTCAAAGGAACCGGTTATCTACCAACTCCCACTGCCCTTGCAACGAAGTTTTTTCTAGAAGATAAAGGTCTCACCCCAGAACTCTACTTTTGCTTAATAGTTCTCAGACTATTCATCATCTTTAGGAATGGCAGGGACGGCGCGGTAAAGCAGGATGAGAGCAGAGTGACTTTGCCCTGCTAGGTGTTAGCCCGATTCCTGGGGGTTTGCTGAAAAGATATACATACCGCCACCGGACAACGTTTCAATACGGTCAGTATCCACCTCCGAGACTTTGTCATCATTGAACCACCACCACTTCCCATCTTCAGCTCTTCGTTTACCGGTGGCAGGGTCTTTCGGACCTGCTTTCTTGACGAAAGAGGTGTAATGGCCACTATCAGCACTGGCACCTTGATGAGTGATCACTCCGCGAAGCTCATATAAGCCGGTCTGGTTCGCGCCTTCGTCAGCAGCAATATTCGGGTTCAACAAAGATTGAAGCTCCTTTCTTGCCGATGCAATGCTCTCGATACGTTCAGCTTCAATCTGCGCGTCTGTCTTATGCGGCACATCCGGCATTTCAGAATCGGCATCAGCTGTTTTTCCAGATCCACCATTTTTGCTTCGATCAGTGGTCCCATCTGCGTTCCGTCCGGATTCGACATCATTTTCTTCACCTTGCCGAATCCGTTTCTGTCGCTTACGAGCCCTCTCTACATCTTCCTCCTCCTTGCGGATTTCGCGAATCTTATCGCGGACAGGAATAAGTGCTTGTTTCAGTTCATCCGTGCAGAATTCGACCACATCTAACTCCTGAGGAAAGGTTACTTTGCGCATGATCTTGGCCTTTTTGTTTGTTGTTCTCCGCCAATCGAACCTCATGAAGTGGACTGTAAGGTATTTTGGCAGTCGCGATATGCGGGACGTTTTCGTGTAGGTCGCATTGCGGCCCAAGACAGAGGAGTGTTTCTCAATCTTCTCACGTAATCCAGCTTTAAGTCCGTCACGAAGATGATTCGTCTCGGCGTTGATGTGACAGTTGAGCTTGTAGAAATCTTCTTGACTCTTCACTGGTTCTTCACCTGCTTCCTTTGCGCCAGGTTCATCGCATTCCATTATGGTTTCAAATTTGCCTGCCATGAATTTATCGATGAATGAAGCATCTTGGGCCGCGTTGGACTGCTCGTTGCCATCCGGTGCGGTCTTGACCTTGAGGTTTTGACGGAGCTGGGAAACTATTTGTGACCAGGCTTCTTCGGCATCCTGTTGAGCGTAATTATGGCCATCTTTGGCTCGCTGCGCAAATTGCGGGAAGGCCATCCGTAAAGAGTTTAGAAAGGCAATAGGCGGAATGCCTTCTTGGGTCTGTGACATTTGCTTGAACAGGTCACGAAGTGATGCAGTGAGATCGCCCGCAGGTTGCAGCCCAGCAAGGCCTAATTGACCGAATCCGCTCGGTCCGCTCGCAGAAGCACTACCAACGCACAAGTTAGAGAATGAATTTTGAAGCAGTATGCCATCATACCTGGAAGAATACTTCAGGAGCTGTTCCTGAAGCTCAGGAATGGACCGAAGTGTCTGAAGCGTAGAATTCATGTAGCAGGTATTCCCCAAATTTTGCAAGCCAGCAGGTGTAGCGCCCTCCGATTGTGCAGCTTCAGCCTCCGTCATATCCTCGATGAACTTGATTTTTTCCACTGGCCGCTGAATGGCAGTGGCGTCGCCGGAGGGTGTACCCATCATCATGAATGTGTGACCGGGTTTGATCCCCAGTGTCGAAAGATCGGTATCATCTTTGAGTTGGCCGCCTTTGATGAGGATCTTCTGCCTTTCCGGTTCTACGCCAGTAAGAGAGTAAAGCTGGTACTTGAATGTTTCTCCGTTCGATGTAGGATCAAGGTCAACATTGTGGCGTTTGCCCTGGTGCTTCACGATAACTGAGAAAGCCATGTGTGTTAGTATGAGTAACGGTGAGTATAAGGGTCCTGCTCATAGAATCGCTCACCAGGTATAGTAGCCATGACCACGTTGACAGACTGTTTATTGCGAAAAGCTGGCGAACTTGAGCTCTGCTATCCCCGCCACCGTAGGTGAGTAGTACCTCGAGCGCCTGCACTGAGATGATGGATACCTTACCTGGTTGCTGGTGCTTAGTCATGCGGCTTATCCACTTATCGGAGGGCAGTGACGCCGACCCGTGCCGAGCTTAGGTATACCCGTGGACAGTGAGATACCTTGGTAGATGGTAGGGCAACACCACCTAATATGTACAACATCTTGTGTCCCAGTCGTCTTCCATAACGTTGTGGCAACCGAACAAGGATACTTTCAGCATCAGATTGGCCTGCTATAGCTGCCGATCTGGACTCGACCCTCCTCTTATCTTAGTCTAAAGCAAGATGGTACGACAGCACGCTTGAACAGCCCCCTCCACGCGGCAAGAACTCGCTGACTCCAAACAGTCGCAATCCCTCCGTCCGTACCTCCAATGCGTACGCTCCTCATTGACCGCTGCGCTCTCCCTGTCAAATTTCGCATCCCAGGTAGCCGAACGTCATAATGTGCCTGAGATCGAAGCGGCGAGCTCTCCTGAAGTGCTTCTAAACACCTTGACCGTTTCGAGGAACGAGAATGAGAAAGTGCTCATTGAGCCGAGCATCAACAGCATCCGTATCAGCATCAGAATAAAGCAGGCCGATGAAATAGAACATATACTTGTACATAAGTTTACGCGCTTCCTGACCCAGCGAGCGGAAGCGTTCTTTATCCTGAGACGGAAACCAGTTAAGGTAGGAATGCTGAAATAGTGCACCAAGAAAGTCTTATACGGTACTGACAGTAGTAGGGTTATGATATCTCCTTCTTGATAACCAACTTCCATACGGAGGAGATGCTAAAGCATAAGCTCGTGGACTTCATCATCCAGTTCATGGAAGAGGTAGACAAGGAAATATCGGAAATGAAACTTTTCGTAAGTGCTACGGGATACGCTGCCATGAAGCGGCCAGGTTTATGCACTTCCTGAGGATTTACTAACGCTCTCGAAGCTCAACGCGAGGGCTCGGTTTGTGGCGGAGTCCTTCCTTACTCCGGTTTGATTACCCCTTGACTTCCCCGCGTGCACCGGATACTAATGGCTACAGTTTGACTGAAACAACAATTGAGAGGCAACGGTCTGGTCACAGCGCGCCCAGTAACGGACTTCCCGGCCCATAGCAGTGTTAGCCGCATCCATCGGAGCGAACCGATGAGCTACTTCGGTAGCCAACTGCGCAAATATGACTAGATGAAGGGCATGTATGCGGTCCTAGAAGTAGTGATTAAGTATGGACAGGCGTTATGGGACTCATAAGAGCTTGGCCGAAGCACTGGTCTCCAATATATATCCACGTCATGGGCTATCCGGATCTTGATACATGCTCCCGTGCTCCCAATGGGACTTTGCTTTCCATAGGCAAACTAAAATCTTCTTTCTCCTTTCCTGTTCCGTTTGCTGCTATCGACGCGTATTGTAGTCCCGACATCCTATGGCGCGAGGCAAGTTTTCTTCTTAGTATTTCGTCTTCTGCTTGTGCTTCAGGTCATAAGTCTTGGAATACTTCGGATCTACATTTAAGTGCAGACACCTTGTGCGCTCTGCGGGAGAGCGACTTGCGATTTCAAGGGTTCGGAGTTCCAGGAAGGAGCGCCTTTGAGCGGAACTATACTACTAGGTAAGAGCGTGCGCCCTTTGGGGGCGAGCAGGGGCACACGAAGTTCATCCTGAGCTCTTGAAGAGATGGTGTCTACAAGGGAATAGATCAAGTTGCTGTCGGAGTAAATCTCGCGAGCTAAGTAGGCGAGGTGCGAGAGCTGATGCAACAACGTCACGTATCCCGTTGTGAGCTTAACCCGCCTGCCTTGCTTTGCAACACATCAAAGGGACTGGCCGGCTGCCCAACAAACAGGCTACGCATCGGTTCTTCCCAACGTGGGACTGCACACATCTCCAGCGCTCACCCACCTCCGCCCGAGCTTCGCAAAACCGACAGGAGCATTACGCACACACGGTATCGTCACAACGTAAGCCACTGCATCTGACAGAGACCGAAAAGACTTTCAGGCGTACTGCGAGGTAGAAATGAACGCGCAGATGTCGAACATGCAGCTACCATTGATTCCGGGAATGCGCCCACAGAACGACTATGCTCGGGAGCACATCCAGCATCAGCCCTTGCAAGGACAGTCAGGTCAGCAGTCATACCGTCGACCTACTTGCAGCTCTTCGCAAGCTCCCTCGTTCTCACAGGACATGATTGTCGAGGAGTCCGAGGGCTCTGCTACGCCAGTTCCGGCGTCATCGTCATCTTCATTCCAGCAGGAAGACCAGGGACAGCTTCGCAACGGCCTGGTACTGGCAGGCGGTGATCCTGTCGTATCGGAGCCCGTGCCATACTCTCACACGGACGCCTACAAGATACTGACCGCGTTGGGTACGCCGTCGACGGAAATGGCAATGCAATTTCTTCCCATCCGCGACTTTACTACATACTGCGAGACAGCGAACACTGCTGTTGTGAAGATATATAGCGTACCTTTCGATGTGACCAAGAACATGATCATTGCTTACCTAGGTCAATATGCGATGATCGCCCAACAGGAAGGCGCTTTCAAGGTACACATCCCTATTGACCGGACCACCGGCAAGACATCGCATACTGCATATGTCGAGATGATTTCCGATGGTGCTGCCCAACAGGTTATGGAAGATCTTAAACTCTTCGTTAAGCGCAATCGTCAGCGACCTCGTCTTCTTGGTGATCGCAAGGTCAAGGTCGAAATCTCAACAGTCGAAGAGCTCAAGAGAACGATGCTACCACGGGCATACTGTCAATGGGATGGTCATCGTCCGATAATCTCTCCCAATTCAGGATTCGTCGGTTTTGTTGCCAGGGAAGAGCTACGAGCCCTGGTAAACTTGACTAGGAAAATCGGAAGGGTAAGTGTGTCCCATACTGAGATTCGGATTTATAGGCGCTAATCTCTGCTAAATCATCAGTCGCATTTTGGGCGGGCCACTCCCCAGCGGCCCTACGAAATTATGATGTCCATTTTAATGCTGGTACGCATGTGAACGGATTCCAACTTGAACGTCTAGACTAACTTCGGTGAACAGTATCCCTGGAACGCAACTGACAGCTACAGCATTCAAGATCGCGACATGATCTTTTACTACACGAAGGAGATGATCAAGAGTCTCGAAAATGAGCTTGAAGTTCCCATGGATAGCTCCATGGAAACGAAGCTCACTATCACTCTCCTACGTGAGCTCACCGCTGTTGCTATGAGCGTCCCGGCCTTCCACTGCGCCCAGCAAGCTTCGCTGTGGGGCATCACGCAGTCGAGGCTCACTGCCCATCCGATCATCAGGACGTTCCCACGTCTCTGCGCCTGGTGGCCTTTCAAAGCTTTGACTGTCCCTCTAGAAGTCCAGGATTCTCTTGTCGAGGTAAGCCGTGCCCGTGGCTATGAGTAGTCGCAGCAGCTCACATCTTCCTCACAGTACTACGGATGCCTTATTCGGGAGGCCACGACCTCGTTGTTCTTCAAGGTTGCCAATGAGATGCAGGAGAACTTTCATGTGCAACACCTGCCTGCAAATCCCTCGTTCGGCCCCATCCCTTTCCCTCAAGGCAGAGAGAGATGTTCTTTCTCTCTGTGTGCCCAGCTGGAGTTCGACGTGATCGCACGTCTGATCCAGAAGGTATGCAACTACGCCTCCGCCAATCCTACTTATGGTAGGGTCTTGCCTACGTACTTCACCACTCTTCATCCTGACGCAGGCCCTTACTTTATGTGCGGTCCGACTTCGCTGGAACACTAGCGGGCTGTGTTTTCAAAGCCCGTCCCGCATGCTCTCGAATTCTAGGCTACTCTTTGTTCACAACGTGATCGCCTTGGAAATATTATTGCAGGGGCTGGAGAGGAGCCGGGGAGATTCCTTTGGCAGCTTTGTTACGATGTCCGCTCATAGCTAGAAGCCCTTCACGTTTGCATCAGTGGAAGAGGATTTGGATTGGAAAACCCTCTAGCTAGAGCCATTGTACCATCTTTCGGAAGTTGTTCTTCCGGAAGCTAAAAGCCTATCCCAAGAATAAAGCGCGGCTGCAATATTGCCCTTCAATTACTTGCACGTACACCTTATCATTCATACTGCAAAGTAGCTACCTCATACCTGGAGAATGATGTGAGTGTGAAAAGAAAGATGATGCATATACTACACAAAGGAAATAGTGAAATGAAGGAGGCAGGGAGAGAAAGGAGAACCTTGATCAGGAAGTAGGGAGAGAAAAAGGAAAAGCCAAGATGCCCGCCAATGCTCCTCAAAGTGTATGCAAACCTTCCGACAAAAGAGAACTCCCGAGGAGGAGGCAGGTATATATCCGGTCCCGCCATACCAACCATTCGCGCCTTTGAGGAATGTCAACCAATAACCAATCCCGGCCATACAAAAGAAAATCTGATCTGAAGCAATCCAAGGCGCCATGAGCATTGTGGTGAGAGCAGCCGGGCCACTCTTCATTTGATCGCCCGTGGCTTCGTCCGGACAAGGAAGGGGCTAGGCATCTCGTCGCGTTCCGGATCCCATTCGGCAGCCTTCACTGCGACCGCCGCATCTTTCTGGGCCATTTTCCCGCTCTCGGCTTCGCCAAAGGCGCCGGTCCTGGCCTGCGCCAACTCGACGAGCGTCCTCGGGTGAAGGTTGTTGCGCATAGCTTGCATGCGCATCTCTTCATTTCCCTTCTTGCTTCGGAAGCCCTGGCCGCCGTCGCTGCCATCAGAGCTGTTACTAGCCGTCCTTCTCACAGGGCTGCCCGTATCACCGCTGGTGGACGGCCGAACCGCTTTCCTGACGGGACTGGTAGCGACCACAGGGACCGCGCTGGTGACTTTCGCCTTCTTACCAGCGGCACCGTTGGGCGCGAAGACGTTTGGGGAACTGGCAAAGCGAGCTTGCGGTGGTCTGGATTGGATTTGTGGGCGCGTTGCCGTGATCGCCTTGAAAGGGTCCCCTGCGTGACGGAGTTGGTTATCACTGGAGTTCCCTCCGGTCCTGTATCGCGGCCGAGTCGGGCTGGGCAAGGCAGGAAGGTCTTCATCGTTGAGGAGAGCATCGAGGTCCTCGTCGTCTGATGGAAGGCTGAGCGGGCTTTGGGGGCACCGCGCGTCTAGCTTTTCCGCTACTGCAAAAATGTTCTTACGGGGTTGACGCCGTGGGCTCAGCGACAGTGATGTTATTGCCGTCGAGGCAGGTGCTGGAGACGGGTCCACCATCTGAATATCCATTGGCGAGTCAGCGATGCCGTGGTAGGTCGGCTGAGCAAACATCGTCCTCGCACGGGTGAAGGGCGTCCGGCTAGGGCGCTTGATAGGCCGGAGCGCCGCACTCTTGTCATCCACGGCTCCCAATCCGGTTGGTGAGTCTAGCGACAAGGCAGAGAGATCTGTAGCGGAGTCGATAGTGGTGAGTGAATCTCCGTTCAGTTCCGGACAGTTGGTAGGGGTTGACGACCGCTGCGGCTGTTCCAGACCGACTCGAAGCTCCGTCATCCGCTTCGTGACCTCTTCCTCTGTGCGTTTCATCACTTCAGCCTCGAAAGTCTTTTGGAGTCGTTCAAGCTCAATCTGAACTTGCCGATCAATTTCGAGGCGAGCCTTGACTTCCCATTCACGACGGACAATGGCATCGAGCTCGGCTCGCATATTTTGTGATTCGGCCTCTACTCTGGATAAGCGCTCTCTGGCTTCCTTTGTCGTGCGTGCGGCAAGTTCCTTCTCCGCTTTGAGCTGCTGGCCTAGCTGAACCACCTCTTGCTCTTTACGCATCAGTTTCACAATAGGCAAATTGAGCAGCTGTGCAGTATCCGGCCGTTTCTCGGGTATAACTTGAAGACAGCTAGAAACCACCTTCTGCAGCTCTTGCGAGTAGACCGTCGGCAGTGGAGAGACCTTTCCGGTCTTGATCTTCTGGATCAGATCCCAATGCGTCTTTGCATTGAACGGAGGCTCCTTCGCGCATAGTTCATAGATAATGCATCCCAAGGACCAGATATCCGAGTATAACGTATAACGCTCTGCGGCGCATATCTCCGGGGACATGTAGAATGGGGTTCCAACATAGGTGGAAGCGAAATCATGTGAAGACAGGATTTTAGACAGACCAAAATCGCCCAGTTTCACGGAATTATCGGCGCCAAGGAACACTTGAGAGAGTTAGCAAACTGGTCTACCCAAAGAGAAGTTCGTTCAGCAAACCATTTTCCGGCTTCAGATCCCTATGAAGAATCATGAACTGTGCCTGTTTGGCCTTCTGCGGCCTCGCGTTGTTTCCAAGACCCATTACATTCCGCCCGACATCAGGTGGGTTTTCGCCGTAGTGACATCGGTACAGCGCAGTTACTAGCTGCGAGAATATGCTCCACACGAACTCTTCCTCGGCAAATTGATTCTTCGCCTTCAAGTTCTTGATAACTCTCCCAAGGTCGCCGTTGCCACAGTACTCCATGTATAGGTGGAGGTCTTGAGAAGCTTTGAGATGCTCGCGTTCGTAATATGCGACGATGTTGGGATGACGGAGTTCCTTCAGGATTGAAAGCTCCGCTTGGAGCTGCTCGCGCTCCTTCTGTGACATGCGTACATAACTGATTTCCTTGCGACATAGTACCTTTGTCTGGTCAGTACATCGCAGCTTACACGGACAAGGGAAGTCATACATGGCCATCTGCCTTTCTGCGCACTTTCCTAATGATGCCGAAGGAACCATGCCCTGAGACTGGTTAGTTCCTGTAACTGTGCAGGCAGGATGGTATGCTGCCGACTCACCAATCTTCTCCAGAACTTCGTACTTGTCGTCATCCGCCATATTGGATGGATGAATGCGAATCGAATGTATGCGATACTATAAGGTTTGCTTAGACAATTCGGCGTGGTGTTGAGACATTGGCCTTTGGCGAAAGGCGAAGTGATCGTGTCCCACCGTCGCTGTGGACTGTTCTGTTAGTACCTGGAGTAAGTAGTAAGGGAGATCGATTGGAAGTCCAGCGCCAAGGGTGGTGAACGGACCGGAAGACAACAAACCGGGCCCGACTCTTGGTTGCTGCGGAAACTCCGGGTCTTATCTTATCGCTCTTCCCCGACGCTTAACTCCGCAGAACAGTACCTCATCGCAGTGTACCTAATACCGGGTACCTATAATCGTTACCGATTTCGCCACTCCAATCTTCCACTGCACTTCTTTCGTAACCCGCGCGGCGAGCGCCTTTCTCCCGTACTCACTTCGAACCCGACCCTCTCGCAGCGGTGCGTCCTTGAATTGATCAGCATGGTCTTGAAAAAGCACGAGATCGAGGCCGCCCTCAGCGCCGAGCACGCGGAGATATCATCAGGCAGACTGAAGGAAGACAACCCTCTCGACAGCAGCGAGGATTTCCGGATCCTTTGCGAGGCTTGCCGGAGGGGTGATTTGAAGCTCTGCCAGGAGAAAATAAGTCAGGGTGTGAACATCAATGCCAGGTACGGTTTGAGTCCCGCCGCCCTCCTCCGATGTATACCGGCAGCTAATCACATCCCCAGAGATCAATTTGATTATACTCCGCTGATTCTCGTAAGCTCTACACTACTCGCGGAATCCTCTTAGCCTTTCGCCTCCTCCTTGCGGCGTGTCCATATCGCTTACGACAAACCCAGGCCAGTCTTTGCGGACATTATGAGGTGGTTCAACTGCTGCTCGAATCCGGCGCTCTATGCGAACGTGACACATTCCAGGGCGAACGGTGTTTGTATAACGCCTTGAACGACCGGATACGGAACCTGCTACTATCATACGACTATTCGAAGTCTACCGATCCCCTGCAGCCCTTGGCAGCTCACGTCCTATCCCTGTTGAGTCGGTCACAACCAAGCACCACCGACATTACTGTCACAACTGCCACGGAGACCTTTCATCTGCATAAATTCCTTCTCTCCGTACGCTCGCCATATTTCGCGAGAAAGCTAGCCGCTGCACCGGATACTTCCACATGGAAATTGCCAGCCAGCGTGCCGGTGGAGTCCTTTCGCATGGCTGTGCGCTATCTATACCTTGGCGAAGTGACAGCAGATCTTGGCGATAGTCAGGAAGATCAGGCCGTTTTGGCGGGTGTAGATAAACTGTCCAAGCAACTGGAGATGCCTAAGCTGTTCGATGATGTCTTGGAAGCGGGCGACCGACGGCTGGCACGGCAGAGACGGACAGAGGAATTGGAAAGGGGACGCAGTCAGCTTGAGGCTTGGTTCCGGAACAACGTTTTGGGAAACAAAATATATGTTGAACAGAGTAAGGTTGACTCGATAAGATGGAGCAGAGATAATCACATATTTGCAGACGTCTTGTTGTGCGCGGAGGAGACCATGGACGTAGACGGGGCCGATCAAGCGGGCGCTGAACCCGCTTTAGTATCTCCTTCTGGAGCTCAAGGTATCTCCAGCGGAACCGTGGAAGCTCACACCCACGCTTCCCGTGACCGCCACGGATCTCCACGCTCGGTCTTGTTCCCTGTACATCGAGCTATGCTTCTTCGTTCGGATTTCTTCCTTACCATGTTTTCCTCGGGGTTTCGAGAGGCTCAGGAGACCGAATATCTCCAGGTTATACCCATGGATTGTTCCCCCGAGGTGCTAGAGGTCGTCTTGACCTTTCTATACACCGAGAAGGCAGAAATTCCATTGCACATGGCTCTTGACGTTCTGTTTGCAGCGGATCATTTGTTCATAGAAAAGCTGAAGACGAAGGCGGCTATGTTCATTAGCACGCTGGGAAATGGCACTGCTTCGGTCGTGGAGGCTGAGAATCCGCGGGGCGAAAACGATGCCGCGGAAGTAATTGACATATACGAAGTGGTGCGCGCTGGCTGGGACACACGAGTACATCGCCTGGAAGAATTCGGGGCGCGATATATCGCCTACCGCCTGGAACGCTACATCGACCAAGACGAGTTTGCGGAGCTCGTAAGGGAAAGCGCCTCGAGGATTCGGCATCGACAAGAAACAGATACCGTCGAGCTGATAGACGAGTAAGTAAAAAAATCCCCAACGCTCATGATGATCGGATGTTGATAGCCGATAGTATTCGTTTCTATCTTTCCGAGCGGTTCCGGCTACGTATGGAAGACTCCGGGTTTAATGAGATGATGGATGACAATCCGGCCATGCGAGAAGGGCAAGAGTCACAAACAAAGGATTCAGAAGCAACGGAGGAAGACTCATCGGTGGAGGGATACCACGCTTCTGCGACAAATGGCGATGGTGTCCCGGCATCCTCGTCAGCAGACGGGCAATATGCCATTTGGACGTTGGACGGAGAGGTAGCAGGGGATGAGTTTATGCAGGACGCCATGAATTATCAGATCTTGCTGGGCAAGATCGACGCTCTGCTGGATAGGCTACAGCTAGATGCCTGAGCTCGGAGCCTTTCCCCTGTTGAATCAGATAAACGACCCGATTGTCTTCTTATGGATGTTTAGAGATATAAGCCGTAACTTTGCGCCCTGGGCGACGCCTCAAAATCATCATCTTTTCCCCCTATCCTCGAAGTCTCCCCCATTTCGCTCCCTATCGACTCTTGCGTCGAACTCACGCTGTGCCTCCGATTTAGCCAGCTGCCTGTCTTCGTCTCTTTCGGAAAAGGCGAAGCTGTCCAGTCCTGGCCTATCGTTTCCTGCACTATGTGGGTAACAACTGCCCGGATCTTGAGATGTCGCCTGCTTTCGAATACGATCCCAAGCGGACTCGCCACTACTATCAGGCGCCATGGGACCGAGACCACCTGTCGGTGAGGCATCATCGTATTGCGAACCCCACCGTGATCTCCCAGTCGTCTGATCCGAGCCTTCCCGGCTGCCGAAGGCATTGCCATATTGACGTTGGTCTTCACCGACCGGAGAGTCGAACTCAGTGGAACTGTAGAGAGGGTCTGATGTCGGAGACATGTCGTCTTCGCTATCCCTTGGCCCCGCCACAGAGCGTTGATTCGGTGCAGATTTCTCGGTTGCTCCTGACTGCCTGCCACCCATCTGTCTCCCAAGAGGTAAGCCGTTTTTCTTCAACTGTGTATTGAGGTCCGCGGAGAAAGCCTGCAGCCGGGGGTCTTGTGCTGCCCCCGTCGCAGCTAGGAAGGCGCCAAGATTGTTCCCCAGAGTGAGGCCTAGAATCCAGCCCAGCGCAATATACGAACTGCCTCTTGCTGCGTGCCAGGCTCTTCGGGCTGCTTGGCCCTTCAACGTCCCAAATATATCCGGGTTCAGCTTCTCCAGGTCCGGCTTGAAGAAGGGGAATCGCCATGTATCCGCTGTAGAATAGGCGCGATAAGCGCCGCCAACAACTCCTGCGGCAACGCCCCAAGAAGTGATTGACTTAGCCTTGGCTACATGGTACGCAATACTGTTCGCTTCCTCGGGCGTGAGAGGCCGGCGCACTACGTGAGCAAGGCCAGCAACGCTCGTGCTCACCTCTCGTGCCATCCAGTCATTAGTATACCCAAGAAGAGGACCAAGAACTGGGACGGGTCTGGGTAAGTCTCTCCCGCGGATGGTGATCTGATTACGGCCGGGTGCAGCTGTTGACGAGCTAGAGGCGTAGGGATCATCGTCAGAGCTGTACGAGTCCAGCACTGAAGAGTTAGGGTTCGGGTCTGAAGCTTCTTCGAGGACCATGGCTGAAATGTAGAAGGTGTTTCTCGGAAAGGTAGGCTGTAAGACTTAACATAAGAGCTGAGCTTCCTAGCTTGCTACAGTAGGCACTGAATGATGCACACCTCGGGTCTAGAGCATCATTGGCACGGACCACCTCCAAACGACTCCGAGCGATTACATGCCTTACCTAAGTCTTGGCGTGCGCCATCACTGAACTACCTGTATCTTTCTTCTTCTTGTCTCACTCAGAATTCTTCGAGCACACAGCATCGCATTCACTCACGGTAACGATCACGCCCGCAAGCCAGCCTGTCCCCATATCCTCGAGGCCTTTTGCGGAACCCGTCTCGCCGCGGTGCAACATCCATGAGCTACTTGCGCCGTTGGTGACCATCTTCACGATGTCTGGCGACGAGGATGAGTACACTGTCCCTTTACGAGATCAACGCGTCTTCGGTGCGGGAATCAGGCGCGAAAAGGTTCGCTTCATCCCATCGTCCAACAATAGTCCTACCACGAATGTGTCTACCGCTGGCGGCGATTCGGTGGCAGATCGCTACCTCTCGTTGGTGCTCTCGAATGGTAGTTCGCCCTCCACCCGCCCACAGTCTGCGCCTCCCCCAGACGTACTTGAGGAAGACTCGATATGTGATATTTGCAAGCTTCCGTTGCAGTGCGAAGGGCAGACGACTCCGCATGAAGCTACCTTGGCACATCAAGTCAGCCTGCAGCATGTCCATCCTCCTTCGGCTATTGACCGTAACAGGAAAGGGCTATCTTATCTCCAGGCATACGGTTGGGATCCCGACAGCAGGGCCGGGCTGGGAGCTAGCGGTGAGGGAGCATTGCACCCGATCAAACCGAAGGCGAAGAATAATACTGCTGGTCTCGGATTGGAAGTCCCGAAGAGAGGAGGTGGGAAAGGTGTGATACCCAGGCATGACAAAGTGCAGAAACTGAGTGTCAAGGACCTGCGCAAAAAGGAGAGGGATGAAAGAAGAAAAGCGGACCGTCTAAGGAGGCTGTTTTACGACAGTACGGACGTTATCAATCACTTGGGAATTGCTGAGTAGATGCCATGCAGACTGCGCGTGGGCAAGCATGGTCGACTGCGACACAGCTTGGTAAGGGATGTCTTTTTGTCGGCGCCTTTCGAGGAGTCTCGGAGTTAGGTGTTTGGCGCCATTAGAGGCTTAGAGCCTCGCGGCCATGATATCCTGAATCATTTAATTATACTGGGATTTCCTAAATAAATGTTGGTATGATCGTGTTGGGTGCATCTAATGACACAAAGGCGGAAAAATATGTGGTAAATCGCCTGCGTCAAGCTCGGATGTTGTACCAAGGCACTACGTCATCAACGACTTGTGGTATTGAAGTTCCCGAACCCTTCATTAGTCCGCGTATGCGAGCTACCGTAGCAGCATCACCGTCAATCGCGCAGCCTTCCGGTCATTCCCAGAGCTAGCTTCCATACGCGACGATGAAGTTGGCGATAGCGGTTCCAGCAACCGCAGCTCTGGTATTCCGCGCCTGGTCGCGCCGGTCATTGACCCCTCTTGGCTTGGTCTTCGCTACGGCCACAGCTGTGGTCCATGCCGCTCATCCCTGGAGCGTCTTCTTTGCTCTTCTAGTCATCTTCTTCTTAGGGGGGACAACAGTCACCAAGGTCAAGGAGTCAGGCGTGATTTCCCCGTACCGTATGCTGATGGTGTCTGCAGACCAAGCATGAGGTCAAAGAACGGCTGACCCATTCTTCCTCCGGCTCTCCCGGCGGCGAGGGTCCTCGCAACCACATCCAGGTCCTGGCCAACTCAATCGTGGCGTCCGTCTTGATCGTCCTACACATCCGGAGCTTGGCTGCGGAACACTCACAGGGCGAGGTCTGCTGGCCTCGCGGAAGCGATGTTCTAGCTGTGGGCATTGTCGCCAACTACGCAGCTGTGGCGGCGGACACTTTTTCATCGGAACTGGGCATTTTGGCTTCCACGGAGCCGCGACTGATCACGGCACCCTGGCGCAAGGTCCCGAGGGGAACGAATGGCGGGGTCACGGCGACCGGCTTAGCTGCTGGGTTACTCGGATCCGCGATGATAGCCATTACGAGCGTCCTGCTCATGCCGTTCTGCGACGACAGTCGGTCTGCAAAGGGAACGTTTACCTTGAGCACCCATCGCGGCATGCCATGGTCGGCAAAGGACAAAGCTACATTTGCTCTAGCTTTGACGCTTGTTGGCTTCCTTGGAACCTTGCTGGACTCGCTCTTGGGTGCGTTGCTCCAGGCCAGCGTGGTGAATACGCACACCGGCCGGATAGTTGAAGGAGACGGCGGCAGAAAGGTGCCGGTGCAGCCGTCCGGCTTGCATTCGAGAATACATGCCCCCCTCCGAAAGGAGCCGGCGACGCTCGAGAAAGAGCGTGAAGCAATCGCGGATACGTCCGCAGTTGATAAAGATGTGCTGACCGAGAGGAAAGCAATCCCTGCTGCGCGGGCAGGCAGTCTCCTGCCCGACGAAGAACATCGCGAGGGAAGAAAGCTTGCGGTAGGGCATGATATCTTGGACAACAATGGGGTGAATCTGGCCATGGCCGCAACGATCAGCGTTGGAGCTATGGTCGGCGCGTGCTGGCTCTGGGACCTCCCGCTCAGTAGCATTCTCAGCGCTTAATGTGCATGTTTGAGAGGCTTAATTCATCTTTTATTTTACTACGCCGCATCAGATTCTACTTGTCCAGGCGGGACAGACGAGGCTCAGGCATAATATATAACGGCGACTTTACTGTGCGGTAATTTAGCCGCAGCAAAGTGACGCCTGCTTGTGAGTTTTACTACGAATCTGGAGGAGGGACCAGTAATAATAAATATTTTGAAGTCAACAAACTCATGATGCGCAGTACATGAGTGAGAGCTTGGGGGAGGTCCCTGATCCGTAGCTGCCTTTACCCCCTCACGCCCCTTGCAAAATAAGTGGTCCGTATAGTAACCGGTAACACCGATATTTACGCGACTTAATAATAACTAAATTTCTTTAAAAATATAGATAAATAGATTTAGAGGTATTATTTATATATATCTAAAAATTTAGTAAATTCAGGCCTTTATATGGGTAGAATATATAGATTATCTTTTTAAGATACTATGGGTTTTCGTGGTTGCGGGACCACTTATTTTGCAAGGGACGTGCCCTTTCCGCACCGCAACCCGCTCTAATTTCCCATGGGCGGGCGCCAGGGGGCACCAAGGAGCACTCCGCCGCCTGGATGGCCCAATCACGGAACGACTCCCTGCGACGGTCCCCTGTCAGAAGTGCCAGAATCGGCTGCCGGTGCCCCCTTCTCGCTTAAGATACGGATTCAGGTACGACGACGCCTGCTCTTCCATGCTTGTTGTGCTCCGTCGGTCTTTGCGGTGGAGATTTCGGGGTACTATTATCGCTGGGGGGATTCTTTATGCGCATTCAAAGTCCTCACCTACAGTGGCTACAGCTTCTGGATGGAGATATCACGATGGATGATCGCGACTGGACGGTCTATGTCAAGTTTCCAGTGAGCGATGCGGTGTACATGTATAGTAGTTAGAGATAGAGATATGATACCATGATGTGCAATTGGATCGCACTCATCGTTTCAGCGAACCATCCATCCATGTGCTAACTGGAGGTATCAGGTACCGGGTACCATACTGGGTATGTGCTTTGCCGGTCCTACCACCGATACGTCCTGTAACGACCATCATGCGTATCGCGCTGCGCCCAAACCACTTACTACATGGCAGCTTAACCCCCTTTGTATAGGTACAGTACCTGGGCTGTATCTTCGCCAGCATCTCTCATCTCCCGTTCCCCATCACCTACGATTGTTGCCCTACCTTATCCTCCTCCTCAGCCGAACCTCTCCACCTTCTCCCTTCCCTTCCCTCCTCTTTCTCTCCCTCCGCTCCGCTTCTCCTCCGCCTCCACAGCCCCTCTCTCGGACCCGCACCCGCGCTCGCACTCCCCCGTGGCCTCTCTCGCGTTCCTCGCGTCGTGCTTCGTGGTGTCGACTGCTCGAGCGGCCAGGACGTCCCTTCCTGCTCATCCGGGACCGGTGGCCGTAGAGGTGGTTGCTGCGGGTCGTGGCCGTCGCTGCCTCATCTCGCACCTCGCTCATCGCTCCTCACATCCATTCCTTTTCGCTCTCTTCCGACCCGTCCCTACCTCTGGGTCCCTGGGGCAGGTTCGCCGTCGTTCACCTTAATTGTTTTACCTTCAGTCGCTCGTTCATCCCGACATCTCCACGGAGAGTCGTCTACCTTCGTTTCCCAGTCCCCGGTCTCGGCCTCGGTGCCTTTTGTACTTGCGTCCGCCTTTCAACAAGCCTAATTGCATCTTCATTGCGATCTGCCACTTAATCAATCCGTTTCTTCCATCGACAACAGCTTACCGATTTGTATATCCGTGAGTGAACGATCGGCCTTACGACGTCGGCCGTGACGCGCCGGCGCCCTCTCATATTCGCGCCGCAATTAGCTGGCTCCGAAGCACCCTCTTCCGTACCATGCGACTATCCATGACACAATCATTCTGGCGACTGCTGTCACCTGCTTCCGGTGCCGCAGCTGTCACCTTGGTCGCAAGCCTCGCACTCGCCGCTACCGCAGATGAGTGCATATCTCTGTCAGGGTCGACTGCCTGTTCAGCATTCAACCAGTCATCTATCTCTACCAGTTCGAATCTTACCAGCTTGTTGTGCGTATCCTGCAATGCCTACTCATGTCTTCTGCGATTGACCGGCTTATTCTAGTCCTTTTCTTGCATTTGTTTCCGATACGGACTCTTTCGATGAACAGTTGCAAAGTTATATCTCTACGAGTTATGCGCAGGAAAAGTATGGCCATCCGGAATATGACAGGAAACCGGACTGACGGCGATGCAGATACGAAACCCTTTTGGGTTGCTCCTCGGTAAACCTGAAAAACACAACGGCGCTGTATGCCCGATATACAACCAGCGTTTTATGTAACGCCATCGTGCAGAACTCGAAGGCATTGTGCTCAGAGTCTTCAGATGCAACAGAACCTCTCTGTGCAGACACCTGCGTAAGTGATTGTAGACGTTCCAATTTTCGCTCTGCTTATGCAAAGGTCAGGCAGAATTCGCGATCAGTGAACAGGAGATTACAGCAAGCCCCGACCTATGCGGGACTCCGGGAGACGATGCTCTTACTCAGATCAGAGCCGACTTCACCAATTGCGCTCTTCCAGCGGACTCCTTAAGCGGCTCGTGTATCGCCGGTGTGGAGAATGAACCCGACGATTGCGGCTATCAGTCCAATCTTCAAGGCTTGTGTTCCTACTGTGCTTCGAGTTCACCTAATGCAACCGATTCGTGCTGCGTGAACTCCAAAGCCGAGGACCGATGCGAGAACGTGCAACTACCTACGACAACTTCGGTGCCTCCATTATTTCCGTCCTCGACGTCTTCATCCAACGCAACAGCAGGCGCGACTGAACATAAGCTTTCCGCGGGTGCAATCGCCGGCATAGTGGTCGGGTCCATACTTGGTGCACTTTTGCTGCTCAGCTTAGTGATATGTGCCTGTGTCCTGCTCCGACGTAGAAAACGCCAGGCTGAAACCATCCTGAACCAACCATCTCCAGCACGCTCTGCCAGCGGTCCCGCGATGACCTACACCGACGGTCCAGGGGTGCATGAGGCGGTGGTACCAGGAGCACGCGTTGCGCGAATGTCTGCTCTGGAGGACTCTTCAAGTTCCTCTCGTCATAATGATAGCGATGCTGGTCTAGGGATCAGGTCCTACCGAGATGCTCACTCCTCTTTAGATGAATATGACGATCTCTCCGAATCAAATCGCGGTGGGATTATGCCTGGACCTTTGCCAAAACGAACGGGTTCGTTGTCCAGCGCGTCAGCCCTTGCCATTGGAGACGAGCATAATTCTCCCAAATCATCTACTGGCACAGAGACAAACACGTATTCATCTCCGGGTGCTGTCACGAGCGGACAATCGGAGCAACTGCCGTTCTTCAAAGACTATTACAGTCAAGACGAGATCAGGCCGAACGACACAGTAGCGACCCTGTGGGCATATCAACCAAGAGCTCATGACGAATTCGAGCTCGAACGCGGAGACATGCTCAAGGTCGTGGGCATCTGGGATGACGGTTGGGCAACGGGAGTCAAATTGAGCGAAAGAGCAGAAGAATGGGAAGCTCGACGGCAGGTTCAACGCGACAGCGGCGTGTCTAACGGGGGCACTCCACCATCTAGCGGTGGAGACAGTGGCGAGATCAAGGCCTTCCCACTGGTCTGCGTTTGCCTCCCTCAGCACTGGAGGAAGACCATCGAAGGAGAGTCCTCGGAACAAGCGGCGTCATCACGACTACTGCTTCCAGACAGCCCCTGAAATGTCGTTCTCTTTGCTTTGTATCAATTTCGGCACGATCATGGACATGTTTACGTCTCGTTTTTCTCCCTGCTCAGAACATGCACGAACCGTCTCCAGCGCGGAGTGGTGGTTTTGGGTCACCGCGGAGGGTTTGTCTGTTCTTTCCACCTCCGCACGAACTGAAAAGCGGTTTGTTGGAACCCTCGTTGTTCCGCCAGAAGCATGAGGAGGTTTTTGTTGTTTTGGACGTTTTGCTCGTTGGTCAGAGAAGAGCATGCACCGACTGGATTTTGACATTGCTCCCTTTTTGAGTACCCTTACACTTATGTCTTCTTCGTTCTATGGTTCTATACCCCCCTTTTCTACTTCTCCTTTTCCCCTTACTCGTTGAGAGGGACGATTTGGAAACACGTTCCGTTTTGGTTTTGGTTTTGGATGATTTCTGCTTTAATCAATATCATGAAGAGAGACTAAGATCGACTCCTTGTTGGCGTCTACCTGCCTCTCTCCTTCCCTCTATTTCTTGGAACAAGCCCTTGTCTTTCCATTCGGCCTCTCTTGACTTTCTCTTGCTTCGGCTTATCCATTTATCCAGATTGCCGGCTCGACACGATAATTTTGGCGAAAGCAAAGGCCTGAACAAACGATTCCCGCGACCTGTGTTCTATCTACTGCGCGATGAAAGCTCCAGTCGCTCTATTCTTGTTCTTCATCTTCATTCCCCCTCTTTTCCCGGTTCAAGAAGGGTTCTTCATGCCTTGCACGGACACGCGAATAAAACTTCGCGGTTGGAAGCTGAGCTCGCCCGAAGCAGGACACGTCTCCGTTCGATGATCATAAATTTATTGACGAAGACCAACGCAGTCACGGTACACGGGTCATGGGAATAGCTCGTTTTTAATAATGAAGAGGGGAGTAGTTAGATTTCAACCGTACCATGTCAAGGACGGTACGGGATGTAAGTACAATATATACAATGTGTAGATCAACGCAGGCAGAGTCGGTGGTATATAGCCACCCGACCTCTGCTTTGGCACCCGAACGACGGGGATCCAAGAGAAAACGCCGCCAACGTCCGGAGAGGGGTGGGGGTGGTAGGCAGGCCAACAAAATCCCCAGAAGAGAAAAAAATCAGAAAAAGGGTATTGAAGTGTACACAGGAAAGAGAAGAAAAAAACAACGAAACACCCTAAGGTACCGAGGTGAGGTGGTGCCTCCCTCTCTCCCATCGCCCCTTCCCGTTCCGAACGTATAACAATGAACCCCACCTGACCCCGCCATCGCGGTTACTGTACGTGACTGTGACAGGCGACCAAACCGGCCAAGCAGCCGATCGGCTTTCCTCCCATTTTTTGCTTTCTCCCGTTTCCATTGGAAAATACCCCGTCCACATGAAAAATAAGCAACAAGACATAAATCGTCACATCTTCTGAAGAAATAAGCCAGCGACCACGACCGCGATGAATCGCTGCCACTCGCAGTGCTCTCTCGCCCCCAACGACGGAGGAAAGAGGCGAAGAAATAAGAGAAAAGAAAAAGAGATTAAGCCGCAGCGGCAACGTCAGCGACGGCCGCCGACCGGGCTCCGCCGCCGACGAGCTCGAGGATCTTGGCGGCGACGGCGGCCGGGTAGCCGCGGGAGAGGGCCTCGTTGACGACGGCCATGGCCGCGGCGCGATCCTCGACCGCGAGGAAGGCGCGGATCATGGCCTCGTACGTGCTCGGCTCGCGCTTGCCGACGGGGACGGCGTCGTAGATCGCGCGGGCTTGGCGGATGTCCTTGGCCAGGGCCCAGCCGTGGATGAGCGAGTTGGCGATGTAGGCGGTCATCTCAACGCTGCGGGCGCCCATGTCCGCCAGCACGGCCGGCGTCTCGTGGATGCGGTGGTTGGCGACCATGGACTCGAAGAGGGCCTGGTAGAGGCACGCCTGCGGCCGGATGCGCGCGTCGGCCAGCACGTCGTCGAACATCCGGCGCGCCTGGGCCATGTCGTGCTGCACGCATCCCTTCGCGTGGATGAGGGAGGCGTAGTGGACGGCTTCCGGCAGGCCGCCGGACGCGCGGATCTGGTCCAGGACGGCCTCGGCGGCCTCCATGTCAACCGGCTCGAGGACGGCGTAGGTGTCGATCAAGAGCTTGTATGTGTGGGGTGTCGGCTCGATCTTGTACGACCGCATCCGCTCGTAGTAAGCAAGGACCTTGCTCCGATCCCGTTTCGTCGTGAGGAAGAACTGCATCATGCTGTGATAAGGAGCGGGCCGGGGCTTGTAGTTGGGCATGCTCTCCATTTCATCGCAAAGCTCCTCGGCGAACCGTTCGTCGCTGACACGGCAGAGGGCGTTGACGATGGTGCCGTAGGTCACGCTCGTAGGTCGGATACCCAGACTGCGCATCTCGGAGAAGTAGAAGAGACAATCGTCGATACGTCTAGCTTTGCCTAGCTTGCCAATGAGCGCGTTGTACAGGAAAGAAGATGGCTCCACGCCTTCCGCCTTCGCTCGATTGAAGATTTTGACGGCCTCGGTTGCTTCGTCGAAGGTCTTCGTATACTCCTTCAAGGTAGTAATGTACAAGCCGAAGGTATTAGCAGAGGGGGCAGCTCCCATGTCGAGAAGCTCCTGATGGTACTTCGCGGCAAGCTCTCGCTGACCGGTGGTGAGGCATGCGGCGACCATGGCATCCAGAATGGTGATCCAGCCATGTCTGACGATCCGGTATTGCGGGAGATAGGGTACGTCTTGCTTGGCGAAATGCAAAATCTCGTGAGCCAGACTGAAGCGATCCTCCTTGGCAGCGGCATTGATGAGCTTGGCGTACGTGTAGAAGCGCGGATGGCGGCCAGCCCTGCGCATGTTCCTGAACTTCAACAGAGCTTCGTTCAGGTGCGAGGAAGAGCGTCCGTGGAACTTCTCAAGGACGTCGGTGATGAACACCGAGCCTTTGTTGTCGGTCGTCGCGGAGTAGGGATCGAAAGAGTCATCATGGGACAACGGAGGTAATACCGGGGCAGACGGGCCAAATGGCTGATACTGTGCGGGGGTCCAGGGCAAAGGATGCACGGGCGAAGATAGCGGGGCTTGGATAGGAACATGCGTGGAAGAATAAGTGGTCTCCGGCGCCGGATAACGGTAGGCATGCCACTTGTTATACAGCTCCGGACGATCGATGCGGATCAGGACCTTCTCGACCAAAGACGAGACCTGTTCGCTTGGGACCATACCACTGGACACCATGACATCGAGAAGGTAGCCGAATCGAGCATCGTGCGCGACGTCGGCCGAGTTAGAGTTAAGTATCATTCCAGCTTGAACTTGCATGAGCAGGGTGACGTCTTCCCATCGCAGCTGCGCGATGTTCTCTGGGCCGAAACCAGCCAAGACGTGGCTGGCAACGGATGGAACCAAGCCGCCGTTCTCGATCATCATCCACAGGAGCTCGATGCCGGCACTCGAAGAAAGAACGAGCCCACGTTTGGCTGCGAATTGCACGATGACCGCAATAGCTTCGTCGATCTGGTTGACTACCTCGGCCTGCGCCAAAGCGGTGCGGTGCTCGGCATCCCGAATACGGCGGAACATGTTCCGGCCCTGGTGGAGACCGTACTCGGCGCGGCCACTCCCAATCAGCGCTACTGTGTACATAGCCGTGGGCTCGATGAACTCGGGAACTGCCCGGGCACCTTCGAGGACGCTCCAGAATGTCTTAGCAGCTTCCGTGTTGCCGGCTCGGATGTACATAGCCCCCATTGCCGTGGCGGGTCGGGAGAGATCCAGCTCCTTGGGAAGAAGATCGAAGGCTTTCGCGGCGATCTTGATGTTGTTCGCATCAGCGGCTCGAAGACAAATCGCCACCAGTGCGATATAGCTGGCCGCGGGGGTAAGCTTGGTGGTTGCGAAGGTGAACGCCTCGTCGAGACGGCCAAGCTTGAGCCAAGCTGGTATAAAGGCCTTGAGCCCTACGATGTCCCGTAGACGAGTTCGAGACCCAGTTGCGGCTAAAGCCACTTCCAGCTTGGCGAGGAACTTCTCGCCGCCTTCAGCCCGCCCGCACAGAGTGTATGCTCTGATAAGCGCGGCATACACGTCGTTGTCCTTTCGAGAAAGCGCGATCTCCCCCTTGTCGCTGGAAATGGCGAGTGCCTTGTACTCGTCATAGCATTCCACGGCACTACGCAAATCACCAGAGCCACCAAAAGCGTGGATCATGGGCACAAACATGTCTGCGGACGGAAGGACATTCTGAGACTCCATGTGCCCGTAAATGCGCACCATATCCTCAACCCGTCCTGCTTCCCCACATGCTGAAATGAGGAGGCGATAACTCTTCGCGGAGACACCGCGACAGGTCGGAGTGGAGATGGCGATGCGAAATAGCTTGATAGCAATGTCCAGCGAGTTGTCTTCGGCGAGAATCGCGAATTCGGTCTCCTGGGAAGGGAACATGAACTTCCCGTCTTCCTCCATGCCACCATACCTTGCACGCTTCTCTTCAAGGGTTTGTCTCATGGACAGCACATCAAGTGCACGAACAGAGAGGAGCTCGACCAGAGTTGAGAAGGTGGATGCATCCGGAGCAACGCGACAACGGAGCATGTCCGAGTAGACATCCAGGGCTTTCGGCACCACCTGGTGCTTGGGCTTTGGAAGGTTGATGGCCGCCGAGAGAAGGGTGTTATACTCAGCAGACGTTGGCTGCACGCCAGCAAGCAGCATTGACTGGAAAACGCTGGGAATTTCAGCCCATTGTTTACTTGCTGCGAGCTCCTGCAGCCTGGCGGAGAAACCCCCGGCTTCAGATACCGAGGATGGAAGCGTCGAATCACCTAGAGTGGAATTGGATTCGGACGTGGGAGGAGTTTTCCGTGTTGCTTCGTAACCTGTGATCCCGTCCGGAACCTGACCATCATCCTCCGGTACATCTTCAACAATTGCCTCCTCTGGACTACTGATGGTCTTCGCCTGAGCTCGAGCATCCTCCACGAAGCTCTTGAAATCGTCCACGGCGCTTGCGCTGTAGGCTCGGTTAAGGCCATCCCGCTTAGGTGACGGCTCGGCGGCAGCTGTGTGCGCAGCGGTCTCGGCTGGCTTATCCTTGGCATCGGGCACCGTAGTCGGCGGTCTCCATTCGATCCTCTTCGCGAACTGGAATTGCTGCCAGTCCTTCCCTTCGATCCCGCGATGCTTTTGCCAGGCCGCGTAGTAGGCCGCCAGCCCGGAGTCCGCATGCTCCGTCCCCGCTTTCACACCATTGCCTTGCTGAGTCGAGGTCGATAACCGGGCATGTTGTTGCTTCTTCTGATTCCGGTTGGCAAATCGACTTTGAAATGTGCCGTTGAACGCGCCGAATGGGTTGGTCTGCGAAGCGTAAGAAGACTGCGAGGCCGCGACCACCGATTGGGCGTAGCCCTGGGTAAGAGTTTTCGCGAAACTCTGGCGCGCGAGATGCAGTGTCTTGGAGAACACCATTTAGTCCGGGTGTCGGACGCTCCGGTCCGGCAAGATCGCAACTGCGCGTGAAGCGTGCTGAATTGGTGTTAAATCGCGTCGTGGAGGAAAGATCTCGCACGGTCCGTACCTGAAGGCAACCGAATCACAGACGATTGAAGCGCACGCTCATTTGACAAGGCTATCTCCTACAACTACGTGAAACAGAGCGTCGGGAGTTCAGTAGGGTTGTCTTCGCGCAAAAGGCTCCGATCCGAAGGCTGAACAAGGAGCTGAGGAGCAGAGTGGCGAAGAAATGGTTGATTAGAGAGAGATTAGAAAAACGTCTACCAGGCAAAAAGACGGAGGATCGTGAAGATTAAGAAGATGCTGTGAGGAGAAGAATGGGTGCGGTCGCCGGTAAGAAATGAACAGATGCAGGAGGTAATGAGGAATGGAAGAGGACCGAGGACGAAGGATTATGGTTGGAGGGATGAAGGATGGATGACGGATGGCGAGGATAGTGAGAAGTAGTGAGCAAGTAGTGAGCGATTGGGATTGGGATTGGGATGGATGTGGCACGTCGGCGAGAAAAGCGAACAAATACGGATACGCCTCCAGCGACTCGGGGCCAGGCAGCCAGGCAACGCACTGCAGCACTCAGACGGAACGAATATGTAAGCCGACGACCCGGAACATTCTCTGGCGTTGCCGTTTGGGCGATTTGGGCGCAGCACAGATGCAAGAGAGAACAGGAAGGCGTCGAAATTTTTCTGACGGAGGACGGACTGGAGGGGAATCCATTCGGGGCCACCGGGTGGTACCCGTCAGCTGCCGGGGCGGGCGCTAGAGAGGATGCTCTTGTGAGTACGTGTTCTCGCCAGGAATATCAAAACTCGCGATTGAGGTGCGGTTTTCAACATGGTCGCTTCGTGGTTTCTGTATTATACATGAACGTGCAATGAATTCCATTTGTCAGTTCACTGTTAGGATTAACATCGCAGAATATTGCGCTTTCTTTGAGAAAGAGTATAGCAAGTGTACCTGTAGGCGTAGGTATACTTCCGCTGATGATGATAGGCTGAAATGTTGTACCGACTGCTCCCGATTGACTAGGGGGTTTAGGATATCCATTGAAGTACTAGTAGTCCGCATCATGAGTCATCACTCGACTGGTCTTGCCTTCCCGCATCCCGCATTGAGGTTATTCAGTGCGGCGCAGTATGTAACTAACATATTGTTATATACATACTACAGGTACCTAGTATGTATAATACGCCCCTTCCTCTCTGTTGTTGTTCTCTCTTTGAACTGTATAACCTGTCCAAGGAGCGCGCATTTACAGAGACAGTGACCATCCGAGGTCGGACTGCTCGTATAGCAACATTTTTATAGAGGCGACTGGAGAATCTCCCATTGACACCGCTACGACCTGATACAATACTGTATATATATATATACAGCAAGCATGTGGGTTTCCACAACTCGTATCGATATTTTATAGCCGTACGCTGCGCTGTAACAAACTGCATATAAGTAGCCATGTGGATCCCCCGCGTTTTCCGACCCTCGGCCTTCCATCCGCACGCTAGTGGTCAACTACGCACAGGGCAAGTGCCAACCATCCCAATCAGGCCCCGCTGGACGGATCCCGGATGGTCACTTGACTCCGTCCTTTCTCGGCCGCGCCGTTTGCCGACCCCGGCCGATAGCTCCGACGGCCAACCATAACGCCGGAACGGACGGGAGAACGGAGCAAACGTCGTCGATCCCCCCGTTTCCGCTCTCCCCTCCCCCCTCCCGACGTTCCCCTGAACGATAAGGGAACGGCTCGGCAGCGAGCATCATTATTCTAGTTTACCCGGGAGCAGCACCGACCGAGAAAAATAATCGGAACAGCTGGAACGCAAAGGAAAGCAAAGGACGGGCAGGCAAAGCAAGCGACGTCAGCGCGGCAATCTCATTTTTCCCCCCTTCCCCCTCCATGGCCCTCCCGAAGACAGCCGTCTCCGCACCCGGGAAGGTTTTCTTGGCCGGGGGCTACCTCGTCCTCGACCGCCACTACACCGCCCTGGTCTTTGGCCTCAGCGCCAGGATTCACGTCGTCGTCCAGCCGCTGCCGACGAGCCCAGGAGTGACGCTGTCTGAGATCATCGTCAAGTCGCCGCAGTTCAGAGACGCCATTTGGGAGTATGGATACCGGCTCACGGAGAACGACGGTGGCATTGCCGTCACCCAGCTGAGAGCGTAAGTCTTATTTCGCGTTCACAGTTGTCTACATCCACCCTCATCTCCAGCCGATTTGATCGTTCCCCCGTCCGCCGATTCTGTCCTCTCCAAGCCATCCATCCCTTATTCGAGCGGCACCACGTATCGGATAGGTTGCAAGTCTCTTGTGCTCATACTCATGCCTCCTGCTTCACAGCTCCGCGTCCGACTCCATTCGACGCAACCCTTTCATAGAGACTGCCCTCAGCTATGCTCTCACCTACATCAGTTGCATCATACCTGACAGGATTGCACCTGCTTCCATCACCATCTTGGCCGACAATGACTATTACTCCCAGCCTTCCAATCCTAACGAGAGTTCGTCTGCTCAAACGGGAAGGTTTGCTAACTTCAATGTGCCGATATGGGAGGCCCATAAGACCGGCCTCGGATCGTCCGCCGCTTTGGTGACAGCATTCACCGCTGCAGTCCTCTCCCACTACCTTCCCGGTGATGTTTTCTCCATCACTTCCGCCACAGGCTTGAAGAAGCTCCATAACCTAGCCCAAATCTCTCACTGCGCCGCCCAGGGCAAGGTCGGTTCTGGGTTTGACATTGCGTCTGCCGTGTATGGATCATGTTTGTACCGTCGATTCTCGCCTTCCCTCCTTGAATCCTACGGTGATGCCGGCTCCTCCGGCTTCGCTTCAAGGCTGCAGAGCCTGGTGGAAGAGAGCGGAGAAGCATGCCAATGGGATACGGAGATCGTCAAGTCCAAAGTCGCCATCCCAAAGGGTTTGCGGCTCGTCATGTGCGATGTTGACTGCGGCTCGCAGACTCCCGGCATGGTCAAGCAAGTGCTTGCCTGGCGGAAGGAGAACCAGGAGGAAGCAGACAAGCTCTGGTCACGGCTTCAGGTTGCCAATGAATCTCTCTCTGCGGAACTGGTGAGGCTCGCGGAGAGCGGTTCTCACGATTATGGACGTCTCAGGGATTGCATCACAGCCATCCGGTCTCTGATCAGAGACATGTCCGCACGGTCAGGGGTCCCCATCGAGCCTCGCGTGCAAACCGACCTCATCGATGCGTGCTCCCAACTGTCTGGCGTCGTTGGAGGTGTCGTCCCGGGCGCGGGCGGCTACGACGCGATCGTCCTTCTGATCGAGGACAGAGATGAAGTTATCGCTGAACTGCGTCGCTTCCTCGCCTCGTATACGGTCAGCCCTGCGGAGGAAGGTGAGTCCACCATCGGGAAGGTCCGCATGCTGGACGTCCGCGAAGAGATGGAAGGAGTGAAGCTGGAGGATTTGGCGACGTATCAGGAGTGGCTAGCTTGAACCCAGACGCGTGGGCTCTGCCACCGTTCAGACATCTTCTCCTGAAATAGATGGGCGGATGGGATCTTGTATGTAAATACATACGTAGCATCTCCCCTGGTTCGTGATGTTACGGAATCAGTGGCACGACACGGTACGTAGAGCGTTTAAAAGATCAATGTCGCGATATGCCTCATCTACACACTATCTCGTGCTACTCAAAATGGTATAAGCGGGCCTGAATTTCCTGCTGTGAGAGGCGCATGGAGGACTATTTGATATTTAAATCTATGGTGGTATTTAGTGAGTTACAATGATCCTCTTGATGTGTTCGAACACACATGGTGGCTGCAGTGGCCAAGGGGTAAAGTGCTGGCTGAGCCGTCGAGCACCATTTCCCCGGTCGGGCGAGATAAGCCCGCCTGCCTCATCTCCCGCCTTGCCGGGGCACTAAAGGCAGTCACTACCTTGCCTCTTGGTCTAGGGAGGACCTGAACCCTCCCGCCCATCTCCATACGCTACATTGTACCTCACCACCCGCCCCGAACACCCTCTCGCTGCAACATCGGCCCACCGCTCTTTTTTTTTCTTCTTAATCCTCGACCGCCTGTGACCGCAAACTCATCTGCTTGGTCAGGCCTCATCAGATCCCCCGTCCTTCCTCCACCCCCCGCATCGCTCTGGCTGCATTGCCACTTCTCCACTCCACCCGCCCGCCTGTCCTCCCGTCAGGCTCGAAACAATGGCATCACCGTCCGCGGCATCGCCGGACAACACCCCCGTAGCAACCTGCCCCGAGTCCTCCAATCACCCGCACCCCCCGTCCTCCTCGCGTGCCGAAACCGAACAGGAACCCCGGCGATCCATCGAGATGAGTAATCTCGAGCAACACGCGGACGGCGCGACGGACGCTGCACCGCGCGACCTGTCCTCCACGAACGACACGGCTGCCCCGGTGCGGAAAGAGAACTCGACGGCAGAGTCCACGCTGCAATCGCCTCAACCGATGCCATCGAGCCCGGGAAAGACGGCGGAGGAGGGCAACAGGGCCACCGCCCTCGCCGCATCGGAGACGAAGAACACTTCCGCAACGGCGCCTCTTCCTGCGGCAGACCCTCCCAGCCCCGAGGTGGAAGCGGCCGCGCCCGGGCCCGTATGCGAGATCACGATCATGACGGTGAACGGGGGCCGGTTCTCGCTCAAGCTGCACGAGCGCTACCTCCGGAAACGCAACGTCTCCGTCGCGGACATGGATCCGTTCAACATCAACGTGTACACTCTGAAGGAGCTGCTATGGAAGGATTGGAAGGAGGAAGGTTCGTTTGCAATCCATCCATATACATCCGCTTTGCCACTGGTACGGAACGTCGCACTCACATACCATTTCTACTCGAACAGAATGGGAGCAGCGACCTACATCGCCTAGCGCGATCCGGCTAATACATTTTGGACGGATGCTGGAGGACAAGACGCCCCTCAAAGGTCAGTTGTTCTCTACCTTCTCGATCTAGGCTCATGGACTAACAAAAACAAAATCAGAATGCCGTTTCCACGTCGAAGCCCCGAACGTGATCCACATGACCGTCAAGCCGCAAGATATCGTGGACGAGGAAGACGGCAAGGCGAGCGGCAAAGGGGGCATCGGTGGGAGCCAAAGCGGCGGCAGAGCAAGTCCCGGATGCCGCTGCGTCATACTTTGAGGAGCTGTCCTTGCTCTATCGTCGCCTGGCTCCCCATGCTCGGCTTGTCGGTCATTTCCCGCCTGGATCTCGAGCAACAGAAGACATCGCAATCCTCGAAGACAATTGCCGCTCTGAGACCGATTGAAACGCAATCTGTGTTCGAGATTCGCCGCTCACTCTCGCGTCTTCACCCATCGCCAGCTCAGCATCATCCAAGGCGTTTATACCACTGACTTTTCCGCCTTCCTCTCGGACGGGGGACGGTCTATCTCACAACATCGCCCCTCAATATTTCGATTTCCATTTTAAAGAACGTATCATACCCCGCATCTCTTTCATTTTTTCTACACATCTTTCCGATTCCTCTTCTTTCTTTCTTCTCGACCCGCGAGCACGACCGCGGAGAGGGTCGAATACATTCTTATCCACTAGCCCCCTTTCTGCTTCTTGTTTTCTTCCTCGTGGAACCATTATGGCGTCTTCATTCCCCCATCTGTTCATCATTCACTGCGTTCTCTGAAGCTCTTTTTGTCTTTGTCTCGTTTTTTGTTTTCTCGTTTTTGTTACTCCATTCCCCTTTGATCTCGTTCCCCTCTGATCTCGGCAGATGCATCCTTTTTTTTGTTTTCTATTATTCATGCACCTAATCCCTCTTTTCTATTTGTCGTTATCGGTTGTTGGGTCGTGCACTCGGTGGGGCCACGGAGTCGGGGTCCGGGTCAGATGGCAGGCGGGATTACGTGGGGAAGAAGGGGGATGTCTGTCTGTGAGCGTGTCTATTCCTTCCTCTCATCACTCCCCTCGGAAGGGTCATCAGGTGTTAAGGCGTAGGGGCAAAAGGGAAAGGGACGTGGTCTTGTTTTTCATTAGAAAGGGTTTTACTGTGTGCTACCGCATCCATATATATACATTCTCACCCGGCTCACGCGATGCTATCTTAACGTGCTCTGGTGAGGGGCGGATTTGAAGAATGGGGGCTACCGACTTGCCATAACTAACCCGTTGGCGTTCGAATCCGCATCCGATAAGAGAAGGAAAGAAAGCAGCCGTGTATCTTGAAAGGGAAGTGCCTCATAATGTTCGACATAGCCACCATCGGACTTCACATGCATGCATGGGTATCCAGAATCAATAGGCGTATCATCCTGTCTCGATATGTTTTTGTCTTTTTTATTCTGAAGACTTATAACCCTAGAATCATTGTGTGTGTATCTAAGGTATTCCTTTCTTTCGAACCCTCCCTTCATCCATGGAAAGATGCCGAAGTAGTGATGTATCATGTCGTCCTTCCAAGCAGCAGCAGCAGCAGCAGCAGCGGTCTACGAGCCGGCTCTGCTCTCGTTGTCGTTCAGTCCCTTACCACCGCATCTTCAACCTCGCCTCCATCTCGGTGTGGAAGTCCGGCATCGGCCGCAGTTCGTCGCCTGTGCAGTGGTTCCGTGGTTAGCTTCTGCTTGCTTTCTTCTTCTCTTTTTTCCTAAACAGGAAAGGGTGATCTCTCCAACACATACCGACAAAGACGTCCTCCCACCCAATCTCCGTGTCGCGGCCGGCGAGGATGTCGGAATGGAGGCGGCTGGGCCCGCCCAGGGCGCGGGGCCGCCACTCGCCCGCGCCCGCGATGCGGGCCTCCATCCCCCGCTTGACCGGCTCCGCCAGCCCGAACTGCCGCCGCAGCATCGTCATCTTGAGCTCGTCCTGCGTCTGTCGCCAGCGGGCCAGGCGTGCCTCGAGCGGGTGCCGGGACGCGAGCTGGACGGTCTCGGTAGCCGCGGCCGCGGCCGCGGGCTCGGTGAGCTGCAGGTTCGAGCGCAGGGTATCGTGCACGCCGGGCGCGGAGGGCGCGCCGTGGGTCGCGGCCGTCTGGCTCGAGTGCGAGGCTGCGGGGGCGATGCGGAGAGACTGTGAGTTGAAGGAAGGGCGTTAGCTGTTTGCTACCATGGCTGTGAGCCCCGGCCTGCCAGCGGCGAACCGGCCGTGTTGTGCGTGCGTGAGCGAAGTCGTGGGACTTACCATCTTCTGAGAGCTTGTGTGTGTGGTGCTTCTTGGTCGTTCGATACTGTGGGTGGATTATGAGAGGTTTGGTGTGGACCGAGATTGAGGTGAGGTTGAGGGATGAGTGCAGGTAGGTGGTCAGGACGGCGGGAAGCTCTCAGGTAGCAGGTAGCCATGCACCAAGCTAACGTCCATCATAAGGCTGACGCGCACCGTCTTGGCGCCTTGGCTCCACCGCCAACGGTACTTTTATCTTTAATCGAAGCATTAACGAGAATCTAGGGGAAAAATTAGTTGATGCTTCATAGTTTCAACATATCTTAATTGTCTCTGGGTAAAAGGAGTTACGAAAAAAAAAAAAAAACAGAACCATTCGGTCTTCTATGGTATCTATAGAAGGTGAGGATGTTCATGGTTCAGAAGCGGAATTGCATATGCTATCTGGTTACTATTTGTATTTCAGACTTTGCGGTAGAGCCCTAGTATAAGACGAAGGTCCCAACAAGCTTCCCCCTTCCTACATCTGCTATCTCATTTACATGCCTTGGACGGGCCACAGACTCCGCTTATCCAAGCAGTGCTTTGCAGACGTTCAGTCTATAGCCGTCATAATAACATTGCTTCCTTTCTGACATCCTGAAGAGCCACTCTCGGTCCGAACCAGAAACGGAGTGGTCTATATCGCTTCCTTCATTAGACGCATAGCGATGTAATCCATCGGCGAGCGCGGCGTGGCGGGTCCAATGCTTTCGGACGCTTCCGAGGCGTTGGTTAACGGATCCTAGGCGGCCCGTACAGGTAGCGGTAGGCCTACACAGAAACAGGTATTCAGATCTGTGCAGGGCAGCATTCGGCCGAGGTAGGATGCACGCTTCTTTCATCCGGGACCTCGAACATCAACCTCGAACATCCCATCTGGTCTTCGTTCGGTGCAACGACATGAAACTCCTTCACCGACCTCTTCCACGACCTCTCCTGCTGCCGCCTCTGAATCCTCCCCGGCCCCTCTTGTTCCCTTCAGCTCTTCCTTTCCTTACATAGAGCTTCTCGGAACCGAAGCCGGCATCTGAAACTCTAATGTAACTCGCGATTCCCTGGTCAACCACGGCTAATATGGTATTCCGATGCCCATTCTTTATTTTTTGGTACAGCTGCCCGTTCTCCTTGGGAGGCTCATACTTGGTCGTTGCGAGGAGGTCGTTCAGCTGGCCTGCGGTCGGCACCGCAGTTTCGCGAGCGTTGATAACGGCAATCTGATAATCCGGAATACCTGGGTTGCTCTTTTTGAAGCTACTACTAGGCTTGTAGATCCGATATGTGATGCGGAAGGGGTTCTCGGCATCGGCTGGAAGGGCAAACGAAGGAGGTAAATTCTGATCATGCGTTGGGATAATGTTCAGTAGCCGGTAGATGTCATCTAGGTTTGGTCAGTCAGACATTGAGCAACTCACGCCATTCAGGGGGCTTACTGTAGCTTCGATATAAACCAGGCGCAACCAGGGGCCCGCGGCACAGCTGAGCGGCCGAGTGTGGCGGTATCAAGGATACGAGTCTGTCCCAGAAGGTTGTCCAAAGTTGAAAGCCCCACCTGTGCCCGTTGATGCCAGCTGCATGCGTCAGACGCGACCCACGGTCCAAAGCCCCTCGCGGCTTATCCCAATCCTCTGCCCGCAACACGGTATAGCCAAGTCTCTTCAATGATGAATAGACGGTGTACATCTCCAGAGTCAGCTTGCCGCCGACACTGCTCTCTTGGCCGATGAAGGCAGCGTATGCACCCTGCAAGCTCATGGGAACACCCAGCGCTTCGCTTTCTGATACGCCGTCACCAGTACTTTCAGACGCGGGCCACCGCACATCGAGGGAACCACGCTCCAGCAGGAACAATGCCTCCTCAGGGAGCAGCCACTCCTTGCCTTGAACGTTCTTGCCGATAGAGGTGAAGTGCGTGCCCTTTGCCTTATGAACCCAAGCCATGTTGGTCGCCGGATCGTAGGTAGCCAAGATGTGGGTCTTTGGCGGATGAATGCGGGGGATGGAGAGGGTGGTGTGCATAGCCGTTCGGGAAGCATCGAGGATGGATGCTTGAAGATCGGTCGCATGCGGCTCGAAATCTTTCTCTCCTCTTTTCGGGATCTTGGGCAGGTCTGCGCCGGTGAACCTGCATATCTGTTAGCAAGGCACCTGGCAGAAGCAGATATTGTGCACACACTGGAGATGGTTCAGGAAGCGATAGTCCTGAGTTTCGTCGCTGAGGTCCACCTCCCCACCCGCATGAAAGTTCTGAGGAAAGTCCTCGTCTTCGTCCGCCATGATGAGAGATTCGTTGTATGTTGGAGTTGTTGGCAAGAGCACGGAGATGGGGACTGATTTTCTTTTGGTTGGTTCAGCCCTACGCGGAGACCCTGCGGCTAGGGTCCCCGCACAGCTGCCTGTAGAGTAATTTATTACAAAAATTACGTCATAATGTGCCAGTGTATAAGATACCGTTTTATTGGTATAGAATTCGAAATGAGCTTCATATCAGCCGTTGGACCAAATCTTCCATAGGTAACAACTACATGATCGATTGCATCTAGAGAGAATACCATATAAGGATGATAGAGAGCCTTAGAACCTACTGGATCCAACAGGGGGAAGTCGTTCAAATGCCTTACATATATGCAAGGCTCGACTATCTGTTCACCCTTGCTCGTTCTCGTCGATCAAAGAGCAGCTTGTTCAAAACGACGAGGCCGAAGCGTTGCGGTATGAACAGATGAATTGCTATGTCTCCGCGACCTGCGAGCGAGAAAGATCCGATAACAGCCGGGTTGTGATGAGACGTTCCGCAGATGTCGAACACGGTCACGCGGTAGTATCTTCAAATTTTCCACGTCAGGAAGCAGGGTTTTCAGAAGCCACCGGGATGCATATTATTCGGTCATTGGAAGACCAGACGCATGGTTCTTCTCCTGTCAAGCCGCTAGTCCCGCTGATAGACGAGGCTGTTCAGGAGCCTAAGCTCTATACTCTCAAGCGCCAGAAATGGGTTTAGCAGGAGTGCTGGTTCCGGGGCAATTGGATTCTGAGTCCCATATATTGCGGATCTTCCGACCATGTTCCGAGAATGCCGCAAGTGTTGCATGCCCAATCAAGCCAGAGGGTTGGCATGAATGGTCACGTTCTTGATGACGCATTTCTGTTTCGGCCTGCCCTTCTTGTCCACCTCGCAAGCCTCAATCTTCTCCAGCGTATCCATCCCGTCGTCACCGATCACCTTTCCGAAGACAACGTTCTTTCCATCCAGATGGGGGGCCGGTGCCAAACATATGAAGAACTGGCTACCATTGGTGCCGGGGCCTTTGTTGGCCATACTGACGATCCCACGCGCATTGTGGCGCAACGACGGTTTGATCTCGTCTACGGGGAGAAAGTCTGCGGGAGTGTTGGAGGGTTGAGGGAAGGTTGGACTGTGAATCGAAACGGAGGTTTTCGACTTCGGGTCACTGGCAGGGCTACCAGCCTGGACGATGAAGGAAGGGATGACTCGGTGAAAGGGACTGCCGTCATAGAAAGATGACGCGCAGAGGGCGAGGAAGTTCTCGGCTGTTTGGGGGACCGACTCGCAGAAGACTTCGATTTTGATATCACCGAGATCGGTGTGGAGCTACGCAGAGGAGTGTCATTAAGTGGACGTCCATATTCCGGGAGGATTTTAGGAGCGCGACTTACTGTGACGGACATTGCGAGCAGCCAAACTTGGCATATCTACGCTTTTCCGGAAGCTCAAGGTCGATGTCCCTCGACTTGGGCACGTGGTGGGCGCTTGCGACGATGATACTGAAGTGGTACTGCGCCGTACGACTCCATAATGCAAGACAGAGGTATCCCTATGGCTTACTAATCCTGTCGGTGGAGCACACAAGTCGCAGGGAGAACCCAACTGGCGGCAGATCACCCCGACAGCTGAAGCTCACATGCCGCCTAACGTAAGGTTACCTGCATAAGCACTGTTGTATTTGTCCGAGGTACTTTACGAATCCTCCACACGCTGCACGCCAACATGCTCAACCATCCTCATGCATTATACAGCTTATAGTTGCTCGGCGTCCTTACCTGCTGCCTACTAAGCAAAATTACTCCTCGTGTCGTCCAGTTTCGAGGCCAATTCGACTCCAGTTCGCTCCGCCGTATCTTATACATCCTACTCCGCTCTTACAGCTCCGGGTCCGTCTCCGCATTGTTTCATTTCAGCTCTCGGTCCTGGACCTCGATTTTCCGCTTCTCCTCGAGCCACCTTCACGCTTTTGCTTGCTTTTCTTGCAGATCTGCACTCCCTCGCCCAGCGTCAACGATCGCGTACGACTCCGCCCTGTCGTCTATCATATCACTCTTGCAGCGTGCGTGCAGGCGTGTGCGCGTGCAGTCGTGCACCGGAGGGCTTGGAGCTGAGCGGCGACAGCTACGGTGGAAAAGGAGGTAGGCGGCACAGCGGCCGATTCACCTACCTACATCTCCTCTCCAGGTGCTTAACTCCGGAGTGGTTACCCGGGGTGCGTGGTCGCCGAGTGCCCACCTGGGCGCCTCATGTTGTCCCCTGCGCGGGCAGCTAGCGCCGACGTTCATCCAGATCGCACCTTGCACACCCGCACGCCAGCAGAGCACATAATAAGGCATAAGGTAGACGGTCACTTCTCCCCGTCATGGCGGCCTTCGTGCGCGTTTCTGGGCCGCCAAATAGCAATTTCCTCGTAGGATATCCGGGCATATCCGCAACACTGGTGCGTCCGTCCCATGTCCCATGTGCTGTCGGCCATGGTCCCTCACCTGCTCTGTAACCATGCCTGCTCCACCGTCCGCAGTGTTGCTTCAAACTAATCCACCCTCGCATTGCAGCCTCGAATAGAGGGCACCGTCGAGATCCGTCCCTCCGTCGGCGTTAGCGCTCCCGTTGCCGTCTCTCTCGTCACCATCGCTCTTCAACGGCGCGAAAGCATACACCCCGCCGCGGATTCGGTCGCCAAGAAGCACCTCGCTGCGCCTCGCAAAGAGATAACAGATGTGGTTGGGAAGGAAATGTTGCTGTTTCGCTGCCCTCCCGGAAAGGAAGCCGAGCTGGTGCTGGTCATGGACCTGCCATTTGTGATTCTCATTCCATTTGGGAGAGGCGGCGAAGAGGTCGCTCGCCGGGTGCCTCCAGCTAGCCTTCAACTTCCCAATCGAATAGCAGAAACATTCTACGAGCTTGTCGTTACCGTACAGCAAGGTCACACTGATCAGAGAAAATACGCTTTCCCTGTCCCTATCACTCGTTACGACACCTTGTCCACGTTCGGCATGTACAATCGCCCCGAGTCCGCCGAGCGCGTATCTGATCACCTCGTCACGCTCGGGATCTCGCTCCCGCGGTGGTCGTACGGACCCATGGATCCGGTAAGCGTGTACATCAAACTGTCTCCCAACCCGGATTGGATGTCCAAAGCGAAACGCGTGACGATCCAGAAGATCACGATCGGTATCGAAGAAGAGATCACGTTTAATCATGAAGGAGACGAGCCGAGCAAAAAGGTCAAGATGCTCGCCAAGAACACGCAGGAAGTGCGCATCCGAATGCCGGAGGCGGGGTATTACACGAACTTAGGATTGGTGTTCCCAGCGAAGGATCTGAGGGATAGCGACGGGGTCCTCCAGAGAGGGAGGAAGGAGTTCCCCTCATACGCAGTCAACGGTTTTACTACCACTGGTACACTGTACAAGATTGAGTACTATTTGACTGTCAAGGTTCGTTGCAGATTCAGCCTTCCCCTCCCTCATATCATGCATGAGATCACGCATGTAGTTCTCCAAAGTGAGTGCTCACCCAAGCTCTGTTACAGGCCCAGATGTCCTCTGCACGCGACATACAAATACGACAACCCATCGTTGTCTGCCCTTTTGATCATGCTGGATGCAAAGAGGAAATGGAGGCCATTGAGCAAGCCGCCAAGGATGCAGCCCACGTCCGCCATGGCAGCCCGGTGATGCCCCCCAGTAACATCCTGCGGCCGAACGATCCAAACGGACTTGCGGCGTTAGGAATTGCTGTCGTTGGAGGGATGAGAAAGCCGTTGATTGATTGAGCGACCTGGAGCCATTGACAACATGAATGATCAATCTCGTCCGGTTTGGTCCATGAGTTGAGTTTCACGGTCGGAACTCCCAGGCTATTTGACCAGTGACCAATTCCACGCCGGACCACCGACGTGGAAGAAAGACAGCGCGGGCGCTACGGGACAGACCGGTAGCAAGGCGACGAGGTATCCAGAGTGACGGCCTCTTTACGCCCAGCGCGCCCGCCGAGCGCCGCGCGCCATCGCGATGCTAGGTGAAGGTACAACCTTCGGCTGCCGCCGACATCAGAACGGAGAGGTGAAGCTGTAATCTGAATGATATGTAGGGAGGATCGTGATTGACATTCTTGGATTGATACCTCTTTGTATTTTGGGGCCGCGAGCGTTTTGAGCGGAGGAAGAAGGATTATACCCTGGAGGAAGCTGGACCGCGAACGCTGGAGGCCATGGGGAAGGATGGAAGGGGCCTGAGGAGGGGGCCAACATCGAAGATATACGGGGACTCTTTTTTTTCATATCGTCCCATTGTCTTTTTTTATCGTAACGAACCCCGTTTCAGCTTTTGTTCTTTCCTGAGGTTGTTTGAGCCACCGTCGGGTCAATACGACGACTGCAAGTCCCACGAGATGACCGGGGGAAATAAATCAATAAGAACCCCAACTCCAAGGACCCTCTCTAGCAACTCCCCTTCCTAGGAACTCCCTATTTGAGTCCCCCTTCCTTTCGCCTTCTCTTTTTCTTTTTCGCTTTTTCTTCTTGGGATTTTTCATCCTTTTCTCCTCCGTTCAATTCACCCCCACGTCCCCGGAGTCCGGGTGCGAAAGGGGAGAGCGTGGTGCTGCGGTGCTGTCGCCGGCACAGCCGTTACGGTTGCCGAAGTTGGAGCGGCGGACGCGGAAGCGGAAGCGGAAGGATCCGCGGCAGCCCCACCGGAGACCTGCAGCCGATACCGTGCGATGTACGCGTCCGCCATGGCGGCGAGGTCGCGGTATTGCGGACTGTCCTCCCCGAGGGTGAGGCGGGCGTTGTGGAGGGAACGTTGGAGCTGGAGCGGGAGGGGGACTGTGTGTTAGGATGTATATATGGTGATTTGGCTTGATGGATAGTCGGGAGAGTGCTTACGGAGGCGATCTGGTCTTCGTCCGGCTTGGTCGTCATTGTGCTTTTTCTTCTTTCTTTTTTCCTTTCTTTATTGTCTTGCGGTCGTTCTCTATGCCTGATGGTGCTTCCCTCCGGTTAGGTTCTGTTCCGGGCCAGGGTCAGGGGTGGTTGATGATGATGACGGAAGCGGACAATGCGGGGAGCCCCACCGCGGTTTCTCCGGGGAGGAAAGCAGACGCGAAAGCGGAAGACGGAAGATATGAGGAAGACGAGGTAGGGGAGTATATATGAATGTAGGTGGAGAGGCTGGACCAGATTCCCTCCTCTTCTTTTTTTTTCTCTCAAATAAACCAAAAATGAAACAAATGAAAAATGAAATAAGATAGGAATCAATGTACCTCCTATTCCCCGCGCAGTATGTATCGATAAATCTCACCTTACTCAAAGTATTAATACCGCTTTTCGTACCCAACCGATCGATTATTAGTAACGAGGCGGAGAGGAGGACTAAAACGAGCCTTTGGCGAACCTGTGAATCACAAACCATCCACTATTGTTGGAGTATTCCTTTGGCTGGCATCTGCAGGGACCCGCTGACTAAGAGAAACCCTTCACCTCACCACGATATTGAACCTCAGGCCAACGGCCCGCAGGGACTTTTGACTTGACAACTCCCAAATGCACGGAGCAAAAAGCGCCCACCTCAGCAGCACAAAAGCACTGACACTTCACGCTTCGCTTCCCAGGTTTGTGGGTCACCACTTAAAAAGGCTCAAACGGGTCAAACGGGTCAAAAAAAGGGTCCGGGTTCACAAAAAGTTTGGGCAGCAAACACTTGAAGACCACGGTGAGGAACGCAGACGAGTTTTACTATTACCATCATAATCATTGGAGCGGAGGACGCGCGAGGGAAACAAAAGGATGGAAAAGAAACACAATCATTGATCCAATCATATTCATTATAAGCCCGCCGGAAAAAGCTGACATGAGAATCTACTATTCCATCATCTCGCATGACGGTGAAACTACACTACTGCAACGTGACCGCGCCCCGGAGGGAAAAAAAAGAGCAAAAGCGAAAAAGAAAAAAAAACTTTCCCCGTGACCCCCGACCCGGTCCACTATCTCCCTTCTCACCCGTATGCTCCGGTCCAATGATGAGGGCGGGAAGAAAAAGAAAAAGAGGAATTCCTTTCCGCCGCCGTCGTCGATGGACCAACCACGACCCCGGCTCGATGTCGAGTCCGCCAACAACCACACGGGATGGGGATGTGCGCGCGAATGTGTCGCAGCACCTGACCTGATGAGCAGGACGACAGGAACTCGGTACACGTGACGGCGGGCGCTTCCCGCGTCGGTCCACCTCTCTCTTTCTCTGCCACTGTCCGGGCAAAGCTGACGAGCCGTTCCCCGTGGCTTGCAGGAAGCTGAGAAGAGGCGCTGTCGACCACTTTCCAGTATGCCGCAACAGCCTGACGGAAAGGGGACGGGAACGGTGTCGGCGCGCGTGGGTCTGGTCGGACGGGGTCCGCGACGCCGAAGCCACCGCCCCTCCGATCGGTGGGCAGCGCAGCCCTGCCCTTTGACCGAGCGGAACGCGAAATTGCGGTCTCTTTGACTTTTTTTTTTTCGCGCAGATGCTCAGCCTGTCGTCCGGGTCGGAGCGAGTGACTGGAGAGCTGCGTGCGCGGTCATCGTTCGTCGTGGTCACGGTCGCTTAAGCGAATTCCTGTCGCTTAAGGAGGATCTCACTCGTGGCGGTTGACCGAGAAGGCGTACAGCCGATGCTGTATCTGAAAGAATTCAAGGACGGTTGAAGTCGGTTCAGGGAATCTTTCCCCTCAAGGTGAGACGCCTGAGCTTCTTGTCGCGCGGCGGAGAGCCGATGGTGGGCGAAGTAGGCGGAGAGTACGAAGCGGCGGAGTTGCGACTGCTGCTGCTGCCGGTGCTGCCGTTCTGGCTGCTGGAGGAGGCGCGGCGCTGAGTCTCGGCGAGGATATCTTCGAGTGAGACGTTGTAGGCGCTGTAGACGGAGGTGTCGAGCAGCTCGGTAAATTTGGAGGCCGTCATAATGGGCGCGATGAGGAGGATGTGAGGGTTAGAAGTTTAGTAGGCGAAAGCAACTAGTGGTATTCCTGGGCGACGATGGATGACGACAGTGGAAAAAGAGGATTATATGCGAATATGTTTCTTTCCGTGATGAGAGTTGAGATGAAACGATTTGGATTTGGGGTATCAGTAGAGGATGGAGAGAAGAAGGAGAGGGGAAGAGAGAGGAGAAGGCCGAGGTCCACACCGGATGATCTGGTACTTGTACTCTTGTACCTCCTCCGTCCACGCGCCCCCAAAAGTCGAGTGTGAATCTCGACCGCCCCACTCGGCCGTCAAAAAGAGGGCGGGATGCCGTAAGGCGGGAGTGGGCGGGAACCGCGTGAGGGCGACCCGAACGGACCCTGAAGCACAGCACGTCAGGTTAGGTTAAGCGCTGAGCCACAGCCGGAGGGAGGGGGGGCCGCGCGGATGGGCCAGGCAGAAACCTGAAGGCAGAGAGGCAGGCCGAGAGAAAGAAAGAAAGCTGACACGACAACGACCTCCCAAAGACCCTGGCGATCGACGAACGGGGAACATCAGACACAAAGACAAAAAGTGGCTGCAACGACGATCAGAGGGACGCAAGATCAGGCCGACAGTTGCCACCTCACCCAAACGCTCCAGGAGCACACCTATTGTCCGACGGTGATTGGGGGAGACGTTCGTGCCTGATGCTGATTATCTTGACCGCAGTCCACCACCACCGTGAGGTTTTCGCCACGGCGTACGTACGCGGAGTACGACAGCATCACCACCATCTCCTCCTCCTCCTCCTCCTCCTTCTCTTTTTCCCCTTCGAGAGTTGCGATGCGCATATGTGTACAGTTGCCACCCAGGGTTCAAGGGAAGACGTCACCGGTCACAAGCGGGATGGATAAACGAATATTCCTTTCCAGCTTCCGCTGACTGAACCCAACTCCAGCTATCCTGGTTACCTACCATCCCGCCATCGCGCCGGACGGCTATCCTTCCCCATCCCCCTTCCACGTCACATGGTGATGGCTGTTGTTAGTAACGTTAGTAGGAGTATGTAGAGGCGGTTGAGGTGGTGGTGGTGGTGGTGATGATGATGATGATGATGATGCTGATGATGCATTTCGTAATGATTAAGGTTAACAACGGGGTCTTCCGTTGAGTCAGGCATCGACTTCTAAACCTTCCTTGTCATCCAGCCTCGTCTCGACCGACGCCCTCACCAACGGTTCTGTCTTTGGACTCTTTCCCCAGCCTCCCCTGTTCCTCTTTCTTCTCGCGCTTCTTTCCCTTCTACTTCCTCCACCCATCAACTATCATCATCATGTGACGAATACAACCAACTCTGTAGGTACCCGCGAACCTCCTGCCTCTCAAAGCGCATCTCTATTCCCATGCGCACCGTCTTCGCATTCGTAACTACAACCGGTTACTATCGCAAGTCATCACCTACCTGACCGCGCAAGCATGCGCAAGCCCAGAAAAGCGCAATGCTCTTCGTCTCCCCTCCGCGCCTGCGCCTGCGCCTGCGCCTCCGGATAGAGGATGGAGGTAAGGGAAGCGAAGGGAAAGGGACCACGGCAGGCTCCGCAAATATGAAGTCATCCATCCATCCATCCACCCATCCTCACCTTTCCACGCTAAGGGACCGTTTCCTGACAGGACTGGATCTGGCACCTCATAGGTACAAGGCTTCGCAGCGAACCTTGGGTCTGCGATCCCGCATCCCGCATCCCCCCCTCCTACCTAGGCACCTACCCGCTTTTCCGCGAAAACCTGCCGTCAACATAAAGATTCGCTCTTCACATGTAAGTATGGAGAAAGCTTGATGCGTAGTAGATCTTGTGCACTGTGATAACGGTCGTAGAGCGCATCTCCCAGAAAACACAAGCCGACGGACATGAGAGGGGGACGTCGACGACGGGAGTGGGGAGTGGGGCAGGCGGCGGGATGAAACGTCACCTCGTGCTGGCTGGCTGGCAGCCAGGCAGGCTGGCAGGCTGGCAGGTCCCTTCTCCATCCATCGCGACGACGACGACGACAGAGCAGGAGTCAGAGGGAGAGAGATAGAGAGGCGAGGCGTCATCATCATCATCCCGCCGGCACTCCGGTCAAGTCCAACACAGCCCAGCGCAACGCAGCCCAGCGCGAGCGCAAGCGCAAACGTCTCCGCGCGGATCCGAGAAGAGGAGGATTCAAGTTTTTCTCACACCTTCCACGTCGCCCTCCGTCGCGTCCTTCACTCAATTCATCAATCAATCAATGGCGATGATAAGAAACTCGTTCGTCATCCTCAACTCTTCATTCCCCATCTTTCGCTGAATATAACTTTACCCAGCCGAGAACCTACGTACGTATATACGATATTTCCATGAGCCTAAAAGATCCCTTTCCCCCCATTCCATCCTGATCGTCATAAGAGCACCTTATCACAATCCCATATGTGATAGCGACATTTTTCCTTCGCGCGGTAAGAGCGGGATGATGTACCCATAAGAATCTTCATATAGAAGCAGAAATAAACCATGGAGATCATCCGAAAAAAAAGCAGATCGATAGAAAAAAAAAACCTGAAACAAGGACGGTTGTTAGAGACCATGCCTGAGTGACGATGACATGCATGCAGCAAGCTCCTCATCCTGCAGAAAACGCGCGGTTTCAGAACGGTCCCCTGCAGCCTGCGTCCTTTGTTTTTCCTTTTCTCTTCTTTCCCTTGCCCCTCACTGCTGCGCCCTCTTCTCTCTACCCCACATCCGCCCCCCGCTTTCTTACCAGATAGGTAGGCAACCGTGCGAGAGTGTTTGTGGATGGTCGCCTCAGGCACGTCTCCCTCCGCCTCTTCCCCTTCCACCGCGGTAGCCGCCTCCGCCTCCTCTTCCACCTCTCCCGCCTCTGCCACCCCTCCCACCCCCTCCACCTCCTCTCCCGCCCCGGGACTCTCTGTGTCCACCGCCACCACCGCTCCTCTGCTCCGCAGGCGGCGGGCCTCTCGCCCTCCTCGCATCCCTTTCCTCTTCGCTCGCATGAAACGGATTTGGAATCCCGAGCATCTCGCAGAACCGTGTCGTCTGTGGGTTGCTGTACTCAGGCGGCTGCTCCGGGCCGACGCGGATGCCAGCGCCATCGTAGGGCGGCGCCGTTATGGCAAAGTTCTCCGGCACCTGCAGCAGCCCCTTAGCGACCACGTGCTCCTCGATCCAGGCGCGCTCCGCGTCGATGCGCGCCCGGTAAACGTCCTCGCCCTCGTAGGGAGGGATGGGGGTGCTGGCGTTGGCGGCGGCGGGGCCGTCGCCGCCCACGCGCAGGTCCGCCGCGAACGCGCGCGTAATCGCCAGGTACTCCGGGTCGTATTCCAGCTTCAGTGGCTGCGGGGGCTCGGTGGCGGCAGCGGAAGGGTCAGCGGGAGGGATTTCGAGAAGCTGCAGGAAGTGGCGGTTCGGAAGGCACTTGTCGAGCGCTAGAAAGTGCGTCGTCTCGTTGGGAATCGTTGCGGGATGGGAGGGTTGGTGCGGGGCCGGACGGGATTCATTGATGGGGGCGGCACGTTTGAACGCGTCCGGGAGCTTGTCCAGCAGGTCCTGGGGGATACTGGACGCCGGCTCGGGTTGCGCAGGGACCGGAGCACTGTTGCTGCTTTCCACAGGCGGCGCTGTGGTGGCATCATCGTCCAGATCGAGGTCTATCTCATCCGGGTTTTCTGGCCTCGCTGGCGCTGTACCAGGTGCGGGCGCAGGCGCATCGTCCAAGTCGAGGTCTATCTCGTCCTCATTCTTCGACGCCTCGGCCGCATAAGGCTCCACCACCGTCCTCTCTGGCGCTGCACTTGCGCCCTCCTTGCCTTCAGCGCTCTTGTGCTGCACAATCGCAGCGTACTTGACGTGCAGGTGCGCGCTGAACCAGTATCGGGGCCTGAGCCGGTCAAAAACATACTTGGCCGCCGGACTTCCCAGAGTTCCCTCTCGGGCTTCTTCCTCGAAGTACGGTTTCTTGCGGAACAGCTGCTTCCAGTCACCGTTCCACTCCAACCCGCGTGGCCAGTCGTGGCTTAGGCCAATGTCGACCTGTGTCCGGACCTGCAGAAGCTTCCTGACATCCAGCTCCCTCACATGATAGATGCTCTTGATATCGTCTTGGCTGTATGGCAACCGTTCGTAGTGGTGCTTCCTGTAGTTGTATCCTTTCCAGATGCCGGACAGCCCAGCGATGCGCAGCGGGCCCAGCCTGAGAACGTTCGCCGCGCCCAAGTAGTAGATCTTCGGCGCGACCCAGCCGCCGTAGTAGAGCTCCCAGAGGTAGTTGCTCGCCTCGTGGTTGCCGCCGATGAAGATGGTCAGGTAAGGGGCCGTGCGGGCGCCGGAGTAGTATTCGTGAAAGTCGCCGATCTGGCGGTACTTGGCCGGCATGGACACGCAGTTCAGGTCGCGCGCATTGCGGACTGCCTGGGCGTGTTATTACGTCTTGTTGTTTCGGGATGGGGAAGGAGGGGTGACGGAGGAGGGAAGGCGGGTTCGTGTAGATACCTGGAAATCGCCTCCGATGATCAGCAGGTCGACGCCGTCCCAGCCTTTCACCTCGCACGACTTCTTCACGGAAGCGTAGATGGAGTGGAGGGTTCCATGGCCCTGTCGGAACGGATCGAAGAAAGGTTGAGAATGTTAGCCAGAGCTGTTGGGTTCTGTAGGTTCAGTATTGGGCGAGCTTACACAGCCTTCGACGGCGATACGCAGCGCCTTGGTTCCAGCGGACAGGCCCGTCGCCATTGCTCCCTCGGAGGCCTGAAAGTGATGACTTGGGATTGTGTGTGGCGTGCTGTTGTCTTCGCGGATGCGGTCTTGACGGCCTGAGGCTCGAGCATATCGCCAATCTCTTGGCGGTTGTCAACCCGATCTTGGATGCTAGCGCAGCTCATGCCGTGTGCAAGTCCTGCTCCCCCAAGGGCTCGACGATCAGATGAATCGCTCTAAGGGAGTGAATTCTGGTGCAGCAGTTACCAGGAGGAGTGACTAGCTCGTTGAGGCCATTCACCCGCTCCTGAGGTCGGCATTCCCGTTGATCACCGTGAATTGCCGAATTGTTTCTTTCCAAGATTTCGAGCGGGAGACATAAAAGCGACTGTTCCAACCACACAACGGCATCGGGGTTCAGGCTAAGCTGTCATCATGTCCAGAGCAGCAGACGACAGGCAGATGGCTGCTCTCATCTACCTACAGAACGCCTCTCATCGAATGGCTGCATCCTCCCCTGCGATAGCGGCTTTCCTGGCAGCCCGCCTTGATCGGGCGATGATCGAAGGCGGGTGGGAAAGCGAGAAGGCGAGCTCTGCTCGACGGCGAGGCATGTGTGCGCATTGCGGAAATATCTTCGTTCCAGGATGGACATGCGAAGTGAAGCAGCGGCTCGCGCGAGGGAAAGGGAAGACTGGCGACCAGAATGGCAGCAGCGATCGACCGCTGCTGGATCGGAGCATGGTCTACAGCTGCGAGCGGTGTCGATTGGAGATCACGGAGGGGCTGGAGGGTGGCAGCAAAGTAAACTTTCTGAAGCGGAAGAGGAGAGGGGCGAGTATGACGGCAACGACGGTAACGACGACAGCGACGAATGCTTCCAGTCGCAGTGCCAGTACCAGTCAGCGCGCCAGTCCCGGTTCCATTTACGATCACGATCACGATCACCACCGGAGCGGCTCTCGCCCGCCTGCTGCCATGAATTCGACGATGCCGCTGGTCGAGCCGTCGTCTAGCCAGCCAGTGGCAGCGAACGCAAGCAGCAAGAAGCGGCAGAAGGCTCGCAAAGGGGGTTTGCAAGCAATGCTGGCCAAGAGCAAGGCCGAGTCGGCGAGTGCAACCCCAGGCGGCGGATTCGGATTGGACTTGATGGACCTTATGAAGACGGACTGAGCGAGTCCTGCGAGAAAGTGATGCCCTGCGAGGGAGTGATTCCCCTGTGGATGGTGGGGATGAGGCCTACAATACGAGACTGTATCCTCATCTTGAATCTTAAAATGGCGCCTATAATGACCATTATCACATAGAAGAATGAAATATCGGTCATGAGAGGATCAACGCTAGCAGACGATGTTCTCGTCCCATCCGTCATGATCATCGTCAGCCCTACCGGCTGATCTAACAGCATGTCATTGCTGGAACGCAAGCGAAGCCTCCGGCCCCACCCAAGGGCTTCCATCCTTCCGCGGGGCTCTCCCGCTTTCCTCACTTTTTTTCCTTATCTGCTGCTTATCCGCCCGACCCCTCCGCTCCCCTCCTCTCCTCCACCATCGCCAAGTGCATTACTAAAAAACTACAATTTGTATCCCGATACCCTCAAACTAATTTTTTCTACCACCTCGTCCGCCACTACACGTTCGCATACATTAGCCGCAAAGAGAGTGAAGGATAAAACGGCATACCTCCGAGAAAAAACAACAAGAAAAAGGAATTTCTACAAATCAGCAGTAAAAAGAGAACTGTGACCTAGACGCTCGGCTCGCACGCCCGACAGACATACCCTTCAACGTCTCCATATACCGTAAAGACAGCGCCAAAATGTCGGCGGAACATCAAAGTCTGTCCCAGGAGGTCTTCGCGGACATGGGCCGCCGGGTCCAGGAGACAACCCAGGAGGCGGAAGCAAAACCTGTTGAGGAAATTGAAAGTTTGTGCATGAACTGCCACGAGAACGTAAGCATACCCCTTGCGCATCCAGCTTCGCAGCTAGCTGACCACCGACGCTATCATATAGGGAATTACCAAACTCCTCCTCACCAAGATCCCATTCTTCCGCGAGATCGTCATCATGTCCTTCGACTGCCCCCACTGCGGCTTCCACAACAGCGAAATACAGCCCGCCGGTGAGATCCAGCCCAGAGGCAGGAAGTACACCTTCAAGGTGGATCGCGCCGAGGATATGAGCCGACAGCTGGTCAAGAGCGACACCTGCATCGCCAGGATAGAGGACATCGACCTTGAGATCCCGCCCGGTCGGGGTCAGCTCACCAACATCGAGGGAATCGTGACGATGATCGCTCAGGACTTGTCGCAAGACCAAGAAGAGAGGAAGGAGAAGGTTCCTGAAGTGTACGAGAAGATCGAGGAGGTGATCACGACGCTCAAAGCCATGGCATCCGGTTCCCGGCTACCGTTCACTCTCACCTTGGACGACCCGGCCGGAAACTCCTGGGTGGAACCGTCGCCCGAGGACCCTCGTGGAAAATTCACCCGGCACGACTACGTACGTTCCCCCGAGCAAAACCAGGCACTGGGCCTTGCGCCTGATGCGGGCGAAGCGCCCGCTCCTGCGGCGGCCCCTCTTCCGATGCACCGGCCGGAATACAAGGCCCGCGAGATGTTCCCGGAGATGCCCCCGGAGCGGATGGTCAACAACGTCGACGAGGAGGACATCGTCGAGAACAAAGTCTACAGCTTCCCTTCCAGCTGCCCTGGCTGCATGAAGCCGTGCGCCACCAACATGAAGATGGTCAACATCCCCCACTTCAAGCAGGTCGTGCTCATGAGCACGGTTTGCGACCACTGTGGCTACCGGAGCAACGAAGTCAAGACTGGCGGTGAGATTCCCGAGAAGGGACGTCGGTTGACCCTTTCCGTGGAGAACAAGGAGGACCTCTCGCGCGACATTCTCAAGTCCGAGTCTTGCGCATTGTCCTGTCCCGAGCTCAACTTGAGCGTCGAACCGGGTACTCTCGGTGGTCGTTTCACTACCGTCGAGGGTCTCCTCACCAACGTTCGTGACGACCTTCATTCCTCGATCTTCGAATCCGAGGATTCGCACGGCGGTGACTCCATGGACTCGGCGACCAAGGAACGGTGGACCAAGTTCTTCGACAAGCTCAACGATGCGATCGAGGGCCGGATCAAGTTCACGCTGATCCTGGAGGACCCGCTGGCGTGCAGTTACCTCCAGAGCTTCAAGGCCCCGGAGCCGGACGAGCAGATCAAGGTCGAGGATTACGAACGTACCGAGCAGGAAGAGGAGGACCTTGGTCTGAAGGACATGAAGACCGAGGGCTACGAGGAGCCGGCGAAGGACGAAGAGGCAGCGGCGGAGAAGCAGTGAGCCGATTTCTCCCAGCGGAGTTCGAACGGTTGATTGATCTACGAGGACCTTTTCCTTCTCATGAGACAACGGCTGCATTTCATCGGTTTGGCTTGTTGGCAGTGATGATATCCCTTTCTTCGTAGCATTGAAGGTGTATGCATCGGGTTTCTCACGCATCTTGTTTGGAGATATTTCTGTGAATATCTCTTTTTACTTATAATATATTATGTATGTTGTCACAGTATGTACATGGATCTCTTTTGTTCTTGTCAATACGAATCACGTTCCTGATCTCAGTCACCTAATTCATGTGTTCTCGTTCAGCCTTGTGCTTTCTTCTACTTCACACTTTCTATGTTCTTGGGCACTATCCTTCTTCCAAGGTCGCTCCTGCCTTCACACCTCATCCGGCGAAAAAATATTTGACCGCCCGCACACCCGACCGTCCAGCTTCTCCTCTCCATCGACAGCGTCCAGCCATGTCTCCCCCAGCCCTCATGTTGCGACCTCCGGCTGCCTCATTACTACCGTCTCCTTATCCAACCCATCTCGACCCGCCTCACTCACCTCTCACCACCCGCCGCGACGTGGGCACCGACGCCCACCGGCCGTCCCTCCGCCCCCGCCAGCTTCATCGACCGGCGGGGAAGAACACGTCCTCCACCACCTCTACCCTCCCGCCGCATCTCATCCTCCCACCCTCGACCTCCAGACCGCGACCGGCACCGCTCATCAACCAGCACCGCGTCACGCCCCATCCTCCCCATTCGACCCGCCTGCATCCCCCGTTGCCGCTCTACCACCGCTCCGCCGTGCCATCCTACCCCTTCAACGCGAGCGTGCCCCCGCAAAGCCGCTACTATCCCCGACGTCCCTCCGCGATCGCCGACCCAAGTCACCGCGTCCGCCACCGCCGGGCCAGCTGTGAGCCGTCTACCGGTCGTGATCGGGATCTCGCCACACAGCTCCCGCGTCCTGAGAATCCCACCGCGCCGCCGAACGCCGCAGCCGCTCCTCATCTCCCCTCATCCTCATCCCTGCGGTCGAAACTCCGTAACCACCTCCACCGCCTCGTGTTGCCCCTCTGGGAAGATCGGAGATATCGACCACACGCAGACGAATCCATTGATGTTCCGCCTCGCTCCCACGCGAGCGGCGGACAACAACGGTCCAACCTACCACAACCGCCGCCACCGCCGGAGGATTGGATGAGGAACGCGCAGCAATGCCGGTGCCGATGCCGTTGCTGCCGCCGCTCCTTTTATTCTCGGCTTCTCCCCGCCAACCACTCGACGACGAAGACCGCGGCCGCCGGGAAGAAACGCGTCTCCTTCGCCGACGAACCGCACCAACGAGGACGACGACCAGGACGCCACCGAGACCAACAACGGCACCGAGGCCGTAGCCATCATCATCAACTCTTCTTCTTCCACGGACGCCGCACGGCATCCTTACCCGGCCACCGCCATCGCGCCGCCCGGCGGCAGCGCCGCGAGCAGCGCGCCCGCGACCGCGAGGAGCGGCAGCAGCGTGAGTGGGACTACGACGATGCCTGGGGCGGGGGCGGAGCCTCGTCGCCCTCCTCCTCGTCGTCCTCGGAGATCAGATACCGACGACGCTGTTGCTGTCGTCATCGCGGTCGTTCGTGTCTCGTGCTTTTGCCGCCGTTGTACCGGATCGGGACGGGGTTTGGGTAGGTTTGGGCGCCAAGGGGGTTGGGGAGGTTTGTGGCATGTAAAGGAGAGTTGGTGGTGGGCGATCCATCTGATACTTGCGGAGAAGGTTCGCTGGTCTTTCTACTTGTCTTTCCTTTGAAGGTAGAAGGAAGGAAGGGAGGGAGGTCCTCGTCCGCTCCGGTGACCGAGTGAGGAGGGGGGACGGGTGGTGAACGAAGAGAGTGGCAGCGGGAAGTCGTGAGGGGGAGCCGAGACGGCGGACGTGGATCGATCGGTCGAGGTTGATCTGATCCATCACTTCCGTACGTGGCATGTTGCTTCAATAAGCTTTTATTGTTGGGGGAGGGCGGTGGTCATGGCTACGGATAGAGGCCTGATGACCAGCAGCACAGCATATCATTTGTTTCTTTTGTGGCTAGCCGATACCTTCGAAACCGCAAGGCCGCAATTTTCTGTTAGTCTAGTCTTCCATCGCAAGGCAGCTCTTCTAGAATTCCTATCCCAACATTCTCACCAGGTACATCGCATATGAAAGCACGGTTCACAACACTGAGATATGATCTGGGTTCATTGTACCTACATGAGGCTCTCGCTTGGAGCCGGAGAATCCTATCTTGAATCATTTCCCAGGCAGCTATGCGACTGACCCCATCTGATCACCTATCTCGCCATCTCTACTACATAGAGTTATTCGTCACAACCACACCATCCAACCAAGACTTTTCCAGACGAGATAAGAGGTCTCTCGTTCCTATTTCCACGCAGATCATTTCCGGCAGGATACCTAAGAATGGGATATTCCACCTCAGGTAGCAGCCCTGCATCCAGATCCTCCGCTCAACTGACTATAGCCCCTCACCAACCAAGCCCTTGCAGTACAGCCTGATCGGCAACTCTGAGATTCGTCTAGCATTCCTCTAGTCTTTCTGGCACATTGTCGTCGCCAACAGCAGATTCTTCCGTTCAGCGGTCAGCCGGGAGGATTTGGTATCTACCCATCCGTCCTAGATCAGAAGTGGATAAAATTGTGATACTAGGTACTCCACCGCTCTGGCTTCTATCAGAATGATCTCCCGTTTCTGGGCTAGCATCGGTAGCCGGTGGGTAACCGGTGTCGGAAGCAGAGCCCGTGTATGTTCCAGAATAAAGCTCTGGAATGCTGCTATCGAGGTGCACGTTGGTACCTGCACCTCGGCCACCTTTTGAAAGCGCTGAGAGGGCTTCATCAACCTCCTGTGTCTGTCCGGTGAAAGCCGCGCCATTGTTTCGGCCATGGTGAGCGTCCTTAACATATGAGTGGACGGACCCTTGAGCCTCAATGGCACGAGCGGACAAAGCTTTCTCTTCTTTCTTCTTCTTTGCCCAATTGGCCTTCCGTGCATGGTGCTGCTTTTTTCTCTTGTCGGCACGGCTAAGCTCGCTCTCGCAGACGGAAGGCTGTCCAGGCGCCGATGTATCTTTGTCGTAGTGCTCCTTATCGGGAAGAGCCACCCGGGGAGCTGGGCGTTCGGAGAGCTCCTCGCCGCTGGCTGACGGCTTGGGGTCAGGGGCACTGGGGGTGTTCGGAGAAGAGGAATCTCGTGCAGGGAGCGCGCGATCCCCTGTCCGGAGCCCTGGCGCCTGAGAGCAAGTTGTCTCTGTTTTTACAATCCTACGGCTCCCTAGTCCCGTACTTGTTGTTTTGCTGTAGATTGTTATGAACGATTGAGGGGCTGAGACTGGCGCTTTACCCTCCGATATCTCCAGTTTGCGACGAGCGATGGCTTCCCTATCGGCCCGCTGAAGTTGAGCCGGAGCTGCTTGCCAAGCGGCAAGACCGCAGGCCTTAGCTTGTTGGGGAGCTTCTTCCCGATAAGCAGTCTTCAGGCTTTGCAGCTGGGGTTTGGAAGAAGGGAACTCTGGTGAGGCTCCTCCAACTACGCTTGATGACCTCTCTCGCGTAGTCATATCCCGTAGATTTTGGTCAATATCGGACTTTTCTTTGTCATTGGTAGATTGAAGTGATTCTTCAATCGACCCCAATGAATGGGGCTTAATGCTTTCATCGTTACCTGCTGCGCAGACTTCACCTTCTTCAGGGTCAAAACCGAGGTCATCATGAGAGTGTGCCTGACCGTCTCCTTTCTGGGCCGAGGCCTCCGCTGCGGTAGATATCTTTGGCAGGTTGGGCTGAGGTTCTTCTTCTCCGGCACTCAATTTCGATTCCGAATGAGCGGCGCTTGAGTTTGTCCCAGAAAATTCGGGGTCCAACACATCTTTTCCCTTCGCTGGTTTCTTATCCAATGCCTTTCTCTTCTTCCCTTGTTTCTTGGAGGTTTTCTGACGTGCAAAAGGGTGCAACGAAGGCGTCTGCGAGGGCCCCGATTTTGTTTCCTTCTTATGCTTCGACCCTTCACTTACGCTTGGGCCTTGCACCGGATGGGCTGGTGTTGGCTGAGGCTGAGAAATCGTGCTCGTTGATTCTGACATTTTCTCAGTGCTGGATTTATCGTCAGTGTCGCTTATCGAACTTAGGTTGGATTTGGCTGAGTGAAAGCTATCGTCGAGATGCGTAGCCTGAGGCTTGGTGTCGTCCGTGTTAACTTCTGTCTTATTGTCATCACTCGCCGAGCTGCCTCCAGTTATAACAGTGGTTACCGCAGTTTCGACTGAAGGCAGCGGGAGGCAGGGTAAGCTTTGGCATCCGTCAACTCCGAGGCGTTGGGCAGTAGATGTTGCTTCCCCGAGAGACATCCTCTCTAGAGCCAAACTCTCATGGGAAGTTACTGAGCCTGCATCTCTAGCTTCCGCTCTCCCTGTAGTATCGCTAGATGGGGCTTCTATGCATTTTGAGCGATCACCCGGAGAAGAGGCTTTCTTTGAAGAATTCAGGGCTGAAACTGTCATTTTTCGAGACTCACTCTGGGGCTCTTCTTGCGGCGATGCATCTAGTACCGTCATGTTTACGGTGCTCACGTCCGGGGACGTAGGCAGGATTATGCTATCGTCCAGCTTCGACTGCTCGGCGTCAAACTCCAGGGATGCTTCCGTACGCTTCTCCTTGCCTTCGTGACCTGGCGCTTGATTCTTTGAACTCTTATCCTCCAATACGGAGTGTTCATGACAAGATTTAGAAGCTGGAGCAGGACGTTCCTGGAGTCGACGCTCGTGCTTGCCTTTGTGGTATACTGAGATATTGACGGATTGCGCATGCTCCGCGCTTGAGCTGGCCGATATATCCTCCTTCAATTCACGCTTAGGCTTGGGTTTTTTCTCGCGTTTTCCATAATCCTGCTCATATGCTCCAGCAATGGCTTTGCTCATCACATCTTTTGATGCAGAATGCGGTCCACATCGCTCCTTTCTACATCTAGGGTCATTACGCTCTTCATATGTAGGATTCGCCAGCGGTGCAGCAACATTTGATTCAATTTGACCCTGAACAGCGGCTGGCTCGCGTGAATGAGCATCATCGGACGACCGTAAAGAGGTGGCGCTAGTATCCTCGGTCAGGCCTGGGAATGCAGATGAAGAAACCTTGTTATTCCGGCGACTGGACACCTCTTTCTGCTTTCGCTCGGTTGGGTTGTTAGGCGTAGATGCTCTAGCGTCAGGATAGATCTCACTACGAACGTCTTGAAGTGAATAGCCGTGCGATTGATGGGACCGAGTTCCCGTGATAGCTACTTCAACACCTTGGGCCTGGGTATTGCGATACGATCCCTTGGTCATTTGATCCGTGCTCGTCAATGGCCGTTGTGCGTTGCGTAGCGATTCGCCATACGGTGAACTTGGGACTCGGGGCATGGTATAACCAAAGCCGCTCTCTGTATGTTTGTGTGAAACCTGAATGTTGAGTTTACGCCCTTTGAATTCGCGCCCATGCAGCGCCAATCCTTGACGAGCATCACTGGCACTGTGAAATCCAACAAGCCCAAAGGCACTGCGATCTTTCACCACAACTTCCGTTTTCTTGGCAATGACAATGTTCTCAAACATTTTGGTAAGCTCTGCCGGTGTGGTATCCAGGGGCAGGTTTCCAACCCACAGCTGCTTCACATCCTCCCGGTTAGCTCCTATGTGATGAGGAGAGCATGCATCAGGTCCGTTCAGTTCATCTGGAAGTGGCTGGTAATATGGTTCCGAATGGTCATTGGGGTCAGAATATGGCAGGGAGTCAAAGTCTGCTAGTATGGCACTGGAAAACCGTCTTCCCCCACTATATCTCTCAGAAAAGCTTCCCCTACCACCGCGTCCGGTGATGGACCTATACCGGCCACGGTATTGTCCACGGCTGTGGTGTGATGAGTTCCGCCTCTGACATTGTATTGGTTGCTCCGAATACATTTGCGACGGTAGTATCATAGAATGATTTGTCATGTCCATTAGCCTTATATCACCAGGGATTCCTGGTGGGTACATGGCTGTTGGAGGCCGGACGAAGGGAAGACCATGGGCATGATGGATCTCCGCGTTGGCTATATGTGGAACTTGGAAAAAGTTTTCGGAGGGGGATGAAGGGGTATGATGTACTGGAATATGTTGATATGTTAGATTTTCAGCACTGTGTATACCCCGGCTGCTGTGAGTACTCTCCCATGGTTGCAAGGGCATATCCGTGGGCGTGAGCCGATCATGAAACTGAGTCACAGAGTCCCTGTCAATGACAAGAGATGGAAGGGCCGGATCTATCATATAAGCAGACGGCTGATTGGCTAAGTAGGACGTTTGAAATCCGTTGCTCCGATGGTACGGTTGCGAAAATCTGCGCCTCCCTCCACGTGATATTGGAATCATCCCGGTCTGAGAAGGCGACTGGCATGGGACTTCCGCTCTGAAGGAGCCTTGCACTTGTGGCGCGACGTTCATAGACACTGTATGGTTCACGTATCCGGCTGGGTCGCAGTAACGAAGCGAAGCTGCTGCAAGGTCCGAACCACTTTCCGGTCGTCTGCAGGAGACTGTATGCGAAGGTGAGGATTGATTTCCTAGTGAAGGGCCCACTGTAGGTGCTTGTGTCGACGTAGGATGGAGCTCAAAACTGGCAGGGTCTTTGGAAGTGGAGCAAACCGTATCAACTACGGGAGCAGAAGCGGGAATAGATAAGTTTGTGTTCCGAGAAGCCTCAATCTCTTGCTCTGGTGGAGGAACGGACAGGGAACCTTGTTTGCCTTCTCTCTTCTGCTCAGCCTTCAAAGAGGTTGAACGTTTGGAGTGCGTAGAACGGATGGTTGGCGAGGGTTTTGTGGGCGTCGCATCGTTCGCATGTCCAATAGCCGTGACATCTGTTGAGGGGTGAGTAGGTACCACTGATGTGTTCCGTGTGACTGGAGGCGTGTCCGCCCTCTCAGTTTCCGTCACCGTTTCAGTGATTGATTGAGCTTTTCTGCGAGCTTTCCCAGTCGGAGTAGAAGCTGCAGCTGGAGCTGGAGCAGGGGCCTGGGGTTCTTTTGCTCTCGTGGAGCCTTTCTGAGCTTTAGTTGGCACATCAGTAACAGCCGGTTGGATCAATTCTTTCACCGGCTTTTTTACAGAAACTTCCTTGGGCTCAGTCGACGCAGCAGTAGTGATCAGTTCTTGAGCATGTACCAGTTCCTTTGCCAGGCCTTCTGCGTGAGCATCCCCGGACGCTATTAGAGAAGCAGTGGTAGCTGCGGCTGAGGGAGATGTCGGTTTCTTTGTCTGTCCCCTTACGCAGGCCTCTCCGTGCTGAATCATGGTAACAGTCGTAGCCGGCACTTTTGAAGGCGCTGGCTCCTTTCCGTAAGCCCCACTTGGCTTTTTCGGCGCAGAAGTGATTTCCGGAGCCTTGACAGGCCCCGGCTTCTTGCCGTCAGGTTCCTTGGCCTTACTTGGGACAGCAGCGGTGGCTGGAGCTTTGGGATGTTCCCCCTCTTTCCCATGGATTTCCGTGGATTTTGTTGCAGGAACAGTGGTGTCCGGGCCTTGAGGCCGTGCTGTTTCTCTCACCTTAGACTTTATCACAGCATCAGTGGTTGCTCGAGCTTCAGGAAGCGCCAGTCCTTTCACCAGATCTTTTCTACAGGCCGTCTCCGATTTGCTCGGAGCGGTTGTGGTGATCGCATCCTGAGAATGCACCCGTGCCTTTATAGGAGCTTCTTTAGCAGTAGTGTTCGGGCCTTGAGAACCAGCTCGTTCCTTTGTGGGAGATTCCATGTCGCACTTGCTGGGAGCAGCGATGGCGGCGGGCTTTTGAGGATGCGCCCGGTCCTTTCTGGGAGATTTGGCAGACCGTTTCGGAGCCGCAGAAGCGGTGTGTGGAGGATGTGCTTGTCCTTGCACAGGGGCTTGTTTGGTAGGAGCTTGCTTGACCGGAGCAGTGGTCGAAGCTGTACCTTGTTTTATAGGACTATCTTTCGCCTGGCTCTGAGCAGCAGTGGCGGCTGGATCTTGACGATGTCCCGTTTCCTCTACAGGAGTATCCTTGACTGGAGCAGTAATTTTAGTTGTAGCTTGTGGGAATGTGCATGCCTTCCGAGGAGATTCCAAAGTCAGGGTAGCAGTGGTTGGCGGCTCCTGAGAACGTGCTCGTTCGTTGTTGGGGTGCTTGATAGATCCCTGACGCGGCTTGGAAACCGTTCGAGCGGATAGGCTTCTCCCTGATTCCAAAGTAGTAAGATGTATGTTATTTCCAACTACAGGGCCTAGCCCCTGGTCAGCTGGTGTCGACTTCTTATTAGTTTGTTCGGAAGACGGTTCAGGCCGCGTCGGAATCTTTGGGGCCACTGTAGATGCTTCAGCAATCTGGACGGCTGTGGGAGCCTGACGAAGCGAATCCGTCATACGCATCATGTAATTATGAGGTAGGTTTGCACAAAGGTGCCCATAGATATGCCTAGAAACGTCATGAAGAGCGGGAATATTGCCGGATCGCTCGATTTCGTGAAGTCTGTGTTTGATCTCAATGAAGGCATGGGCCAGAAACTGCCTAGTATGGGAGCGTAAGTCGTGTTCAGTGAAGACTTTGTCGACGATCGCAAGCGGCTCCTCGACGTCCATAATTGACGAGCAGAGCTCCTGGAGTTTCCCTGGATGATCAAGACACCATTGAGCAGCAAAGTGAAGCATTTCGGCATTGTTCTCGGCTCCTATCCAATGCAGTACTCCGTGGCAGAATGAGGGCGAGAGGGTTTGAATGTCGTAAGGATCGAAAAACTCATTGATGTCAACCTCGTTCGTGACGTTGAAGATTGCTTTGCAATGCCATGGAAATTCCCTCCGCAACTTTCTGACGGTCTCATATAAGTCAGTTCGCGGATCGGTGCGTGCTACGACCGACGGATGAGGCGTGACCGAGCGGGGTTGTAGTCGACCAAGTTCAGTCGAGAAGAGGGCGTGGCGAACATTTGGTGGCCTTCGCATAGGCATCCATGGGAAACGAAAAATGACGTCCTGCTCAGCTGCTGTCTTTGAAGCCATGCTCTCCATGAAAACAGCAAGCTCTATGGTGTGCATGGGTTCGTTCGAAGCGACCAAAGAGACATCGGAAGGTACCGACGCGGTCATCCTGAACGTGCAGGTACGAGGATCGAAAGAATGAGAAGAAAACGAGTGGCAGAGGAGCCGCTAGGAATCGAGGTGTCAACCGTACGCAATAGGGATGTGGTTGTTGTTGGTGTTGGAGAGGTGTATCGCAGACAGAAGGAAGTGAATAGGTTCGGGGATGACTGGATAGTGTGCCGTCAAGCGGCGTGCAGCATTCGATGGAGCGGAAGGGAAGCGATGCAAACAGGTTCGCGTCACATCCAATGCGGCAGCAACGGACTGATGGTAGATATTGCCCTGTTAAATCAAGGTTCCTTTGCTCGCAGGCCACTTCTGCTGTCAACCGAAGCCAACAAACGACAGGTAACGGAGAGCAACTACGAAGCAAACGAAAGTTGAATAAATGAATTTAAGACACCGACCTACTCACATTTCAGCGCAAACGCCCAACAAAACGACTGTCTTGCCCGCCTTCACCGCTCCTTCAATAACGCATTCTACCCGTGCATTTGCTGCGGCTTCCCATCCGCACGACATCGGCAACGGTTAAATCTCGCTGTGGAGAAGAGCCTACAGATTAGCTACTCTTTGTACCTCGTAATCGACTTAAGCTACGCAACTGAGCATCACTAATGATCGTGTTGGCCTTCCGCATTGCGCGGGTATACTACAGGAAACGAGCGTGTGTATCCGGCTATTTGGACGTCTCCTTCGTCTGCTTCAACAACCGGAGAATCTCTGATTCATTGTCACCGGGGACTGCACATGAGTTAGCCTACCAGTTCTCAACATGACAAGGTGCACGCCTTACTAGCTTTGCCGTTGTTCCAATCCACAATCTACGAGTTCGTTGTCAGCGTCAATGTAAGGAAGCCGATTCGGCATACTCGCTCACCAAAGGACGCTTGAAAGCGTTCTCGTTCGATTTTAGCTTCTTCAGGGCATCACTTTCGCTGTTTGCACCTTCGATGACCGTGCCAATATTGCCACTTCCCAGGTACTCCAGAATGCTCTTCAGCTGGTCGGAAGTGGGTGCAGACTCTTGCACGTCAAGTTCAAATTCGTATCGCTCGGCGGTGCTCTGCTGGTCATGATTGGAGGCCTGGTCCAGAGTGGCATGTGAACTTGCGGTAGCATTGGCTTGCTTCAAGATGTTCAATGCTCGCAGCGACGGCTGGCTCGAAGGCGAATGGAACAGGGTAATGACGTTTTTGGTACCGCGCTGAGGATGCTGTTAGCGAGTGTGTTTGCTTCTTGTTCGGCACCGCGGTCATCTCTCCGTGAGGATCGATCGCCGCAGCCGTCCTGTTGAGAACTTGCCTCCTTGAAGAGATTGCGAAGAAAAGACATCCTGAATATGGCGGTGTTCTGAAACCAATTGCGAGTTCCAAGGGCGAAGACTGAAGGATGTTTAAAGCTTCGGAGCTCCGTGGAAGCTTGAGCTCCCGGGGTGACGTCGGGTGGTTTGCGCGACAAGGACCGGGGTCCGATCTGAAAGTGCCACCAGATTGCACACCTCCTCTCGGAGCCATTTATGGATTGATTTACTGAGAAACTCACCGTTCGATGGTTGCCTTTTAAAGTCATCCTCTGGATACTAATGGATTAGATCTCCAGAAATCGCTGATCGAACTTCCATGATCGATAATTTTGCTTTCCACCAGGTTACAGAGTACTTGCATACAACGATCCAACTCCAATACAGACCAGTTCAACACAATACAATTGCTTCCAACATGGAACCCAGCAGTGAGCTCCTGTGTTCAAGGACTCCTTATCAAAAATCTACCTCCCATCGTCCAACCTCTATCTGTTCTTTCATATTCTCTTTCAATAACCGTGTCCTTCGGCGCGTCCTGCATTGAGCTTCGTCTTGCGATCCGACCGCGAGGTCCTTTCCGCCAACCCACCCTGCCTTCCCTTTCTTTCTTATGGCTCAACTCAGTCGGCCTCTCCATTCCCAGCTTGAGCTTGAATACTCTCCAAGCTCAGCCATCACTCACCCGGAGGTATTCATTTGGGACCCATGGTGGACCTCGCCTACCCGGAAGCACACTCCGCGCGACCCACAAGAAGGCCCTAACCACGAACCATCCCGCCAGAATTGCCCATCTCCGTCCCACTCACATTAATCCTCGTGCCACAGCAGCTATTAAAGACACGATCCAACAGTCTAGCAAGCGACATCCATTCGATGTCGTTATAATCGCACAAGGCAAAACGGGTTCCTCATCAAGCAGCAAGAAATTGTCTCGTTGGTCTAGTTGGTTATGACGTCGGTCTCATATTCATCATCATCGGTGATAGAGGTATGATCAGCTCCCAGAGTTGAGCGATCCGAAGGCCACGAGTTCGACTCTCGTACGAGGCACAGCTGTGATTGCCCTGCTGCGGTAAAACGCACATGGCAATCGTGAATATCTTTTTCTTTTTCTCCCCATATATACTTTCCCAACCCTTTTCCCCCGACCACTATAAGCATTTCAGTCACAAGTACTGATACGGGCGGTGGTCAGGGCCGACATTTTTAAGGGTTGAACGGTGTTGAGGATAGCTGACATGCGGAGCCTGTAGATAATCGACAGAGAATCATAATTTTGTTCAGGAGGCGGTATCTCCGAGTAGTCATGACGAAGTGAAGATATAGTAGGGAGAAGACCACACGAGCTCAACTTCTCCGTGTATAGTCGACCCTTCTTACCGGGATACCAAGCATATCCTTGTCTTGAAAGGTTCAAACCAATCGTTCACACTAAGCCGGAATCCTAGATCATCACCGTATTCGTCGTTCAAGATAAGCAGAACCTTCTTTTAACAGTTCCGTCTTAATCATATGCATTCAATCGAAGTGACCAGAGATGGGAGGAAGACTTCTCAATTGAAAGTATAACCCCTATAGAGCCAAAATATACAACCTGCGCCGAAGTATGCCCCTTCCTCCCCAGGAGATGGTTTCCATTGTCCGGCAGATACTTCTTCAAGGATATCAACCGCCATGATGTACGTCCCACCCCTGATCCAGGGTTATAGCAAGTACCCAGAATCAACAAGTCGTCGAATTCATTCCCGTGCCTCCCATTCTTGACGGTCCGAGCCTCAAACGAATCCGATCGTTTACGAGGTGGGGTTGGGGTTCATCTGCCTCACGTTAGACAAGATCGGTAGCCCTTTCTGTGCATGTTCTCATCGTACCTTGCGCTTGCCACCGGTCATGGTTACGTTGACGAAGCGGCGGGTGTAGAGTATCCTCTTCTTGGCGCGGCCCTTGGGGGTCTTCTTCTTCTCTTGCTTCTCAACCTATTCGGATGGAAAGTTTGGTCAGCAAGCCGATGCCTTCTATTGTCCTTAATCCACTTGCGCATAGCTTCGATGCCCGGCAACAAGCCATCCAATGTCGCCACTTCCACCTCTTCGTTGTCCAACCCCGACCAAGCCGTTCCGGGCAACCGTTCGTTGTATCCAGGGAGATGTGGGAGAGTATCGTACCTTGGGGGTCTGAGACTTGACCTTACCGGCACGAGCGAGGGATCCGTGAACCTTACCCATGATTGCGAATGTGGGTGTTTAGTCGATGAGCGGAGGTTCTGTTCGGTGGCGGCAAATCGGTTGGTCAGTTACAAGTAATCAGGAAGCGCAAGGCGAGAGAGCTGACGAGGCCTGGATTCGACAGGTCTTTTCGAAGGAGAAGGACGACTGTGATGCTGCAAATGGCGAACCAGGTAGGTGTACTTACAGGGAGTTGCTGCTGGGGACGTTAGTTGACGCTGGAGTGTGGTGATGGGGAATTTTCATGCTATCGTGTCAGCGCCCCTCGCTTAGCCTGCACGTGATCCTAACATTCCTCGGAGGCGCCGCATCGACCACGATTGTACCCGTGTGCCCGCTTCGCTCGCGCGGTGAACAAAATTTGATTAATTGTCTACAATGTATGAATAGTTCCGTCTCACAAGCTCGATGCTTTCCAGCGCATGAAGCTGCAGCCAATCTTGCATCGCTGTTCGATTATTATAGAGAGATCTCCGCTCGCATTCAAGGACTGCATGTATCAAGGAATTCTACGATGTTCGCTGTGCTCAGAAATACTACGGAAAATATGGTCTACTCTTCCACCGGGGTGCATTCATCCTCTCACTCTGTACCGGAACATCCAGGTCCTCTCCTCCCGGATCCCCTCGGCTGCGAGCAAGGGCCGACATTCTCCAGGCTGCTCTAGTAGTCTCCATCCATTGATGCCTGGTCTTGTTCTTCGCCTTTTACCAGAGAGCTACCTACAGTATCATGCGACCTGGAAAAGTAGCTAAATACCCCGCAAACCTCCTTCCCCTCTCTCTCCTCTCCTATCCATGCTTCCACTGTCCGTTTAGTGCCGTCAGTCGTGAACGTTACCTTACCGAGTACCTGTCTCAGCCTCGAGAACAAGCGTCCTCCCCTGGTTAACCAGTCCAAGCTGCGACATCATACTACATCGTGTACCGGTCCCCTTGAGCTCACCATAGCCATGCGTCTCTTCGCTGCCGTAGCTCTGCTGAGCTCCTTGACCTCCGCGAGCTCCCTCCTCCGGCCTCAGTCCTTCTTCTCGAACGAGGACGATGCCTCCACGCACCGCATCCCAACCGTGCATGAGTCCGCCGTCCAGGCACGCCGGCTGCTACGCCTCGAGTCCATCGGCACCCTCTCAACCGTTTTCCCCTCCTCCAAAGACGATGTTGCCGCGGCCGAGAATCGTCCCGCCGACGTGGGCGGCGTCCCCATCGGCCTGATGGAGTACTTTGGCGACTGCGAGCCCGACACGGGCAACCCGACCGTCCTCGCCATCGACATCGCGACCAGCTTCAAGAATGTGGCGGCGGGCAGCAACATCACCCTCTCGCTGCGGTGGCATCCCCCCTACGCGTCCAAGCGGCCGTACAGCGCCGCCGCCATGCCCCGCGTCGCCCTACTCGGCCACCTTGAACGGATCGACGAGGACACCATCCACAAGGCCGGCCTGGCCGCCTGCTTCGTCAAGTACCACCCCGACGCGGCGTGGTGGCTTCCGGGCAACCGGATCCACGAATCGCACTGGGTCAGGCTCGTCGTCGACGAGGTATACTGGATTGGTGGCTTTGGTGATCGCGCCTACATTGGCTGGATCCCCGTCGAGGAATGGCGGAGCGTGACCAGCGACGAGATTGACGAGTGCAGATTGCCCGGGGAGAAGACTCGTGGCGTTTGGCCGCAGTGGGTGTTTTAAGAGGAGGAAGTGCGTGTCGATACAGACGTGCGGCTGATGTCACACCGGGCGCCATGCATTATCGTCAATCCGACGCCAAGGAGGTGCTCCAGAATGCACGCGGAGAGATCACTGGAACATTTGGCTTACCACTTGCAGTAGGCTTTTGGCGGTCGCGCTTTACTGGACTACTTCTTTGGGAAACATTAACCCAAGCTCTTACCGTTCATTTAATAGCATGCAAGCCGGTTGAGGTACAGACGCTGCAATGACCATGTGCTACTGTAGCCAGGTGCATTAATGAACGACAGCTTTATCACACAATTCCACTCTTCAAGCACTGATTTGTACAGAATTGCTTTTTTTGTCTTTGTTACCTCGGATATTCCATCTGTCTCACTAATGCCTGCCCGCACTTGTCGTTATCCATTTTAACTTTCCGGACTCGAGACTGATGGCCAGGTACTATGGAAGCGTAAGGGATAGCACCTCGCATCTCTCAGATCATGCATAGGAAGCACCTTCGCTGTGACACGACGTGCGACCTCCCCTTTCGTTGCTCTCCCTGGCCACGAGATATCGATTGCCCACCGCCATCCCTTGCCAACTGCAGCCGGGGAAAGGGCGTGTGCGGAGAACCACACACGGGTAGTACAAGACGCAACGAGGGCACGGGGTCGGGATGATCCCTCCACACCCGTTCCACCACCCACAGATGCATCTCGCACTTTGGGGGGCGCACGGTCATAGGGACCAGAGCCGCTGTCGGGAAGCCACAGGTACATTCATGTACATCATTCCAGCGTCCACGCGCCCGGCTGTCGGAAGATGTCGCACGAAGGAGCAAAAGAAAAATAGGAAAGGAAAGGCATGCGGGCAATCAATCGTACAGGCGAACCCTTGGCTTGACGCACGCACCGCATACCACCAGCATGCCGGGTCCGGACTTGAGGAGGATCTTGCTGCCGCTGCTGCCAAGCGCCACGGGAAAGCCCGGCAACGGTGATCACGTATGGCCAAGGAGGGAAGAAAGCACAGGAAAAAGAAAAACGACGGGATCGACATGGGCTTTTCGCTGACGATCAGGAAGGTGTTGCAAGTTTTTTTGGCCGCCGTCCGCTGGAAGTTCATACTCCGTGATGGTGAACTTTTCGAGGTCGTGTCCGGCGTCGCCCAGAACATGGGTCGTTTGCGCTGCTGTCCCATTGACAACGGAGGAACGCAAACTCGGGTGGTACTGTCTTGTCGTCGAAGCGGCGGGTGCACCGCGTCGACAGCAAACAAGATGATCCTTCTAGCTGGTGTTGACGTTGGGGAAGGTGTCCGTTCCCCTTCTTGCTGTCACCATGGATGCCTTCAGTCTGTCCAAGGTAACGGAGAAACCAGCATCGTTTGGAGCGAGATGGGAGATCCGTCCATCCAGTTCCCCTGTAAGCCAAAGAGATCCAGTTGGAACCAACCAGCAAAGCCAGCCAGTCAAACGACCGCGATGCAACCGAACCGTGTCGATCCAACGCACCTGCAGCAACAAGCGGGAATAAAAAGGAGGAAGGCGTTTGGCGAACGGCCCGCTCAACCATTCAGCCACCTACCTACAATATAGCCACTATTGTTATCGCAGCACATTCGACGATACCGTAAAGATGCTTGTAGATAAGACGATCCAACAACGACCAGTGGTTGAGTACATGCGCCTTCAGCGCATGTACTTACCCGAGCCACCCCGTGTTTCTCAAAGCCCCCCACGAATCTCCCCCAGCTTTTATTGTGTCGCACAAGGCTCAGCTGGAATGCAACCGTTCATCAGGCAGCTGCGTGAAAGGATGATCCCTCCGCCCCGCGGTGGCTTGCCGTGCTTTCGGGGGAAGCGAGACGTGCGCGGTTAAATAGCATCGACCGACAAACACAGCACAGCATGTAGGTACAGCGTATCCTGCTTGCATTTGCAGATCCAGCTGGGAGCCTCCGCCGCTAAAATCATGCTGTCGCATGCATCCTTGGACCTTAAATAAGCGGAGATGGCCGACGGAGTGCATCTCTTACCTCCTGCTCGTCCTTGTTTCTTCTCCTTTTTCGCGAGGGGCCCCCCTGGCTGCGTTGAACCATTCGGAGAATTTAGCCTCCCACGGACAAGACGACCTGTGACGCAGGAAGACGAGAGGAAAGCGAGAAGTGGCATGGGTGGTGGTTGGGCGTGTGGGGCGCCGAGCGGTGTCGATCATCCACCACCACCGACCGTTTGTTTCCTCCCGTTCGTCGCGTCTCTCCGCGGACGAGCAAAGAGAGGACGTCAATGGTCAGCAATAAACGCCGCCGTTCTGTCGATGCAGAGTCAGGTCGCGGCCTTGCATCTTTACATATCATGCGTCGCAGGGACAGTAGGACATCACGATAGTTACCTCGTAAATTGTGTCTCACGCGCCCGCTCATCACAAGGCATCAAAGCCCATCCATCCTAGCCATGAGGTACATAGTGATATAGTGCACCGTCACGACTCCGCGTGGGCCGATGACTGCGGGCGCACTTTGCCATTCACCTTCTTTTCCTGGCTTCATCCAACAAGGCACTCGGCACAGCTCCGTTAACGATGCGCGGGGGTGGCATCAAGGATCGCGGATGGGGTAGATGCAAGGTTGCAAGGTTGCAAGGTCTCCAGCCGCGCCGCTGCAAGGCCGAGGACGCGCAAAAACAAGGAAGAAAAGAAAAAGAAAAGCAGCCCATACCATGTTCCGCTGGTGGATATCGAAAAAGAAAAAAAGTCGATTAACTCATTCACCTACCGTAATCACATCAACCAACCCACCGCGGGGCGGACGTTAACCATAATGTCCACACGTCGAGAAAAGAAGAAAACAGGCACCACGGCGTGGTGGGATGGATGGCTCTCGGGACGTGACGATCATCATACCCCCCACCCCCGATCCCGCCCGCCGTTTCGCTCCCGCGAGCCATAAGCGGAGTTCCCGCAACGACCGATGACGTTCCTTGGACGGGTGGTTGCAGAACGGACGGGAACGACGTCGTTGTCGTACGTTGTTTTTCTCCGTCTCCTCGTTCGTTGAAAGAACGCAATTCCCATCCCTTGTTCCCGCGGAGCAGTAATACCTTACCTCCCGAGCTACATATAGTAAGGTTAGAAGGTTATCTTCGGTAGCACCTTCTGTTGTACTTCATACGAAGATAGTCGGTCAAAGAGAAAGAAAATGAAAGGAAGGGAAAAAAAAACACTTGTTTCGCGCGATACAAGCAATTGATCACTGCATACATCAAAAGTCGCAATGTAACTCAGCCTTTGATACGAGAGTGGCCGACCTGCTAGGTAGTAGGTACTACCGAGGCGAACGGCGGAGGAGGAGAAGGATCTGCTATCCGCCCACTGCGTCTTCTTCCTCCTAAATTTCTCCATGAGGTCTTTTCGAAGTACCGCTAGGTACATCAGTAACAAGGCACGATCGATCGCGAAGCGAGTGTGAACAGCAAGGCAGGAACAAGGTAGGTAGCGACGATGTGTGAAGGTCCGCGGGGCCCGCAATTGCTCCTGACTCGCGCGCGAGTCACGCAGTTATTTCTAGTGCAGTGATGTACGACTCCACCACCCGTCCGACTTCGCAAAAAAAAAAAAAAGCACACACAACACCCACAACAAACAAACAAACAACCGACACGGAAGAAGGGCAAAAAGCAAAAAAACGCATGGGGTGATTTTCTGTTGGCCTGTTCGCGCCTTAACTAAAACCGGAAGGGTTACTCCGGTGCGTCGTTGGTCTAGAGGTTAGTAGTACCGTACCGTCTCTATGGAGCCTGGCCCGGCGCCGCGAAGAACGAGGACGAGAATGTACGTTGGGCGAAAAGGCGCGGGGATAGAGGAAGAGGGAGAAAGTTAGACAAGGACGAACGCCATCTCTCATCTACCCTGCTCACAAACTTCCCTTCCCCGACGAAGAGTGCCGGGGGCAGGTGTAGTGAGCATCGTGATGGTAAAAAGGACAAGTATGTTGCGGGAGATCGTTGACAAGAGGGATTATCATCACACGAAGATGGAGAAGTGGGGTGGGTGGGGTGAAGGTGGGGGTGGAGGCGCCACCGAACAAGTGCTGAAAGAGAGAGAGGTCGTATTCGAGCGAAGCAAAAGTCGCTTCGCTTCGCTTGGCTCCCGCCGTGCGCGCTGGAGGGGCGAAAGAGGGGGGATCTACTTATCTACATGCTCTGTGAGATAGAAGGAGGAGCAGAATGAAGATGAACGAGATAAGAGGGGACCGTAGGTACGAGTCAAGCGCCGACGAGGTAACAGGCAGGTTGTTCTCCATGCCACGTGGTAAGGACGTTGTACGAGGTAACAAAAACAGGTATAACGACGAGAGAACAGAAAGTATCAGCGTCAGATAAGTGTGAACGAGATGTTTGAACGCCTGGAAAAGTAAAAAATGAAAAGGCATTGTGCATGTAACGAAAAACCCGCCGACGCACCCCAGGATATATGGTAAAATAAATGGAGAAGAAAAACAACCAGCTCTCGTGAAAAAAACGGTGCGAATGGTGGTATAAAACAAGGCAGGGTGTGTCGCCTGCCTAAACGAGAGACCGAAAACGAAAAGACCGATCCTTTTTGGAATCTTCCCCTCCGAGCCCATGAGCCTACCCAACGCCAGAAAAGAAAAGATGAAGTTTTCCGTTCTCGGTTGCGCCCCCCTGATGTCAGCCGTGGCCGGATCATGACCCCTGCAACGATAAAGTGGCGGAGGCGTGACAGCCACGCTCGTGTCGTTTCATGTTGCTGCGCACGCTGAATGCCTTGCCGCAACCCGGCTGAGGGCATTTGTAGGGTTTCTCGCCCGTGTGGCTGTGGCTATGGATCCTGAGGCTGCTGGGTCGGGAGAAGGCCTTATTGCAGGTCTGACAGATATATCGATCCTGTGACTGCGGGAAGGCGGCCTGGCTGGAGGCACTGATGTAGTGGTGGTGCTGCCACGGGTTCGCGTTGTTTCCGTTTGGCATCGGCACCGGAACCGTCGACGGTGGAAAATTCGAAGGGAGCGGACGCTGTGCATACAAGGCGGCAGATGTATACACTTGGTTCTCCGGTGAGTAGTATGATCCGGATGTCGGTGCCGGTGAAGAGCCGTACGGTGAGTGGGTATAAGGTGAAGTGTGGTAAGGAGATGAAGATGGTTGCGAAGGGACGGAAGTGCGCTTCATGTGACCATTATTTACCGGTTGCCGCTGGCGGTCTGGATCCATGTTGTTCAGAGACTGGCCAAGGAAGTATGGCTGAGCGGTCACTGAAGCCTGAGACATGGAGGAAGGGGACCGGTTACCGTCGGCCATGGAATCTGGCTGCATGGGAGGGGTTGGCGGTAATGTCATCCTGGTATTGCTTACGACCGGTGCACCGAAGTTCTGCGGTGCAGCTTCGAGCCGAGTCTCTACTTGCTGAGCTGGTGATACTGAAGGTCTTGGTTGCATCGACATGCTGCCCTGAGTTTGAGGTGGGACAATTTGGCCTGAAGCTATACGGGATGTTAGTTGTCGAGTCCGTGGACGGCGGGGTTAGCCGAAGTGACTACATGCCTGTTTCTTGGCCAGCACGCTCACCGTCCGCAATCCCAAGGAGGCTTGAGATAGAAGGCAAGGAGGGCTTGTTCACCTCCTCGACCGGCGGAGAGGGTGGTGATTGAGGTGCGCGTGGGTAAGCGGAATAGTCTAGCGGGGTATGGTGGGAGTAGGGGTTCGAAGCGAGCGCGGCGGCTACCTCGGGGTGAGGCTGATGCGCTCGCGTTTGAGCACGCGCTGAGTAGAGATAGCTGTGGTTTTGGTGATGAAGTTGGTGAGCCTCGCGATGTTCGGCCCTTCCGCTACCGTGATGTATCATAGTCGCAAGCTGCATGTCGCACACAAACAGGCGGACTGGCGACGGCGGCGATTGCGGATCACAGAGACCGACCAGTCACCCGACCGTCAAACCGGAAGAGGAAGGATTGAGATGGAGTGAACACGGTCGAGGAGGACGGACGAGGAGGAAGAGGAAGAGAAAGAAATGGTGCGATGAGGTACTTGGGTGAAGAGAAGATGTTGTGATACACGGCAGAAGAAGAGAGACGAGGGATGTTGTTGTATGCGTGGATGGAGAGACGCATAAGCCGCGGAACGGTGGTTGAATGTATGTGCGTGCGTGAGCGGGAGTGAGGATGTGCGGGAGGGCGGTGCAGTTGCGGGACTGGGTGACGATAATTGTAGGGTGGTGCTGGTGCGGCGGAGATGGAACAGGATATGGGGTGTGGGAAGTAAATGCAGTGGTTGGCACTCCGAATTGCCAATACCGTACAATACTGGCGAAGCAGGCAGGCGGAAAGGAATTGGGGGGTGGAGGGGCGGGAGGTGGTGTTTGTGGCGGGTGGGCGCAAGGCCGCTCAAGTACCCTTTTTTCTGAAGCTCGGGAGAAATCAACAAGCAGCGAGCGAGGGAAGCGACGAGAGAGGGAAGAGGAGCTACGCGCAACGGGCAACGGGCAAGCAGGAGGACGATGCCAACAGAGTGGGTCAAACCGCCCTCGGTCTGGATGGTGGATGGTGGATGGGATGGTGGATGGGGGGATTGGGGGGATTGGGGGGGGGGGGGGAGAAAGGTGGATGCTGGACGCTGGACGCTGGCCGGTCGCCGGTCCACGATGGACGATGGATGGGCGCGATGGGCGGCGGATGGTGGGTTGATGGCCGAGGAGGCGGACCGTTGATAGTGTGGAGAGAACCGTGCTTCCTTCACAACGGTTATGCAGATTGGCGGCTAGTCGGGAGCCTGTCGCTCCTCCTGCTGCCCTCTCCCCCCCTGCCCTGCCCGTGGCCCCTTGGCCGGCCGCTTCCACGCTGCGTCGGACAGACACGGAGATCCGCCTGGCACTCCCTGGCACGCCCTTGGCAATCCCTGGCCTTACCCGCTATAACACGCCGGATATCGCCCCCTTCGGGAAATGAGGCTTGCAGGGGCCGCAAGGACAGGCAGCGATGCACTGCAGATCGACCGCTCCGGCGTGGCGGGTTGGATTTCCTCGGCTACGCTGGAGCAGGATTTCTGCTTCGGCTGAGGTTGGCCTTGACGTCGCTGCCGCTGCCGCTGCCGTTTGCTGCTGCTGCCGCTGCGGCCGCCGCCGCCGAGGATGATGACGATGATGATAACCAAGGAGCAACGCGGAAGTCTGGCGATGCCGTGCTTGATTTGCTGGATGCTTGCTTGCTTCTCCTGCTCCACATGCGGGACGACTGGCAAGGCCGTCGATCAACGCGCAGGAGAACTGCTGACCGTGGCCGTGGGCAGAAGATCTCAAGCAACCCGTCACTCCACGCCGGACAGACAACCCAGCAAATGCACGGCGCTCGCCTTGCAGTGCCGAGCGGACGGTCGGGGATAGGCGTGGGATTGATGGGAGATGGCTACGGAGTACTCGGGTGAAGGAACAGAGAGCGATTGCCTGCGACTGCGGCTGAAGACTGCTGGGGTGAAGAGATGGACTGCGGTACGACTTGAGATGTCTTGAGCAGAGAATGGGACGGTAGCAGTGTCTGGATGCAGTAGCTACCATGCTAGCCCGTGACAAAGTCAACAAGCGGCGTATCGGCGGATAGAGAATAAGTACATACTACTAGCAGTAGGTACAGGGCAATCATAAATGAAGGACGATGTAGGCGGGAAGCGTGCAGCAAAGGTGATACGCGCGGCTTAGCTCAACGCTCGACTACCACTGCACACATACTATGCTGCGACCACCCCGGCACAGGTACAAACGTGCATGACACGACGAAGCGACGCCGGATGGGCAAGGGGCATTCTATCATCAGCTATTATTGTCGTCCCACTCGCTCGCTGGCAGTCGGTCCTCTCACCATGGGCCATGGGAGGAGCGCGGTGGGGAATAGACTGGCTGAGCCTTTTAGCTGCAGAAACTATCTAATAGAGGGGTTGTGAGGACGGACGGAGCAGAGGTCGCCTGAACTGCCCAGAAGGCCTTGGAATGCCTGTCGACGCTCCGGCCAAAGCCCGCTGGCAGTGACGATGATCCGCATGCCTGATGATCGCAACCTCATCGTTCCGGCTAGCTCTACTCCGTTACGCTGCACCGCTGCACCGCTGCACCGCTTGCTGCCAGATGTGGCGCTAGCAAGTCATGGCACGCGCGAAGCGGGCCGTCCGTCTCCATCCAGCAGCCAACCCAGTCGCACATGCATGTGTGGTACGATATGGTCCAGGAGCGAACCGGACCTGCTAAGGTACTCCCTGCATATCTACCATTAGGAGGGGAGGATGCTTGCTGGCGATGCGCTGCTCGCCATGACGACTTCCGACCACGGAGGAACCGCTGTGCGGACAGGGTCAGCGCTGAGGGGGGAGGGGAGGGTGTGAGAGGCGTGTAGTTGGCAACAGGACACTGGAACTGGAGGGAAGATGGGAATGGTGCGGGCTCACGGAGCATTGCCGAGGGGAGGGACTAGGGATGCTACTGGTGGAATGAGGTTGATAGTCGATGGAGAGGAGAGATGGTGAGGTTGGTTCAACAGTTTCAGGGGCAGGAGGGTGGAGGTGAGGGTGAGGATGAGCGTGCGGTCGAGGTATCGGGTTGGTAAGGTGGCAGGGCAGGGCAGGGCAAGCGCGGGAGGGCAGGAAAAGGAGTCGTGGGCGACAACCGTAAGGGGGAGGCGGGATAGGTTGGATGGAGGAGAGGTGGAAGGGGAGCAGGAAGGAGAGGACTCGGGAGGACGGGATGGGATGAGAGTTCGGAGCAGGGGAAGATTTGGGTCTAGCGGGAATTGGCGGGGGAAGATCCCATCGAGGGGGGCCCAGCGGGGACTTCCCTCACTCTTTACCCCATCCCAGTACAGTAGGTACTTCGCGACCTCGCGTCTCTGATGAGTGGTACCTGAGGTGCCTTTTAGTAGGAGTTGTTACAGCGTGCAGAGTGTGTAAGGTACCTCAGGCGTCTCCATCGATGCCTTGCCTTCCCTCTTACAGTCCAAGTGTCTTGCACTAGCAGCGGGCCTGGTCGATCGCGCGACGAAAGTGCCATGCAGCAGCAGCGCACACAACAATGAAGAGCCTGGTGGTCGTGGTGGTGACGATGGAAACTGGAAGCTGGGAGCTGGGGGCTAGGAACTGGAGCGGACCTTGCCCTGTAACCGAGCTCATCCTTCTCCGTTCTCTCGCAAACGCCTTCAGCATTACCTAGATATTGTATAGTACTATGCCTTAGGTAGTCTGGAGGACGTGAGTAGTCGTAACCACATGCCTAATGGGTAGAGGTAGTACTCCAGAATAGGCGAATCACACTTGTGCCGATGGCAGCGGCGCCACAAGCAGACGGGATCTGCCAGGGGTGTGGTTCCTTACGCCTAAAGTTGCCTCGAGACTCGGAGTGACTGCGACGTGAACTAAAGGCAAGGTTACCGTTCTGAGATAGATTCGTTTATGCACTCGCGCCTTACCCTTCGGCTTGCGGTCGCTACGTGGAAATCGCAGGGACAACTGAGCTAATGGTGGCATGTACCTTTGGTAGGGCACATCTGTTTCATCGAACCGTTAGCAGCGCGCCTACTAGTACGTACATACGACACATCACGACAAGAAGTAGATGTAGGTACATGAGGTAAGAAGTAGATCTGATAATGGTAATTTATATTCGTGAGAGGTCCTCACGCCAGAGGACATCCCTCTCGTTGAACTGCGATTCATTCATGCATGCATGCATCCATGCCTTCTGCTCCCCAAAACTCACCCCCTCCTCCTCCCCCCCCTCTCGGCCCCAGGCCCCTGTCACCCGATGGCTTGCACCCACCCACCCTGGCCCCGATGCGACGAGCGAGCCAAGGGACGCGGGAAAGGGCCTGCCGATCACCCACCTGCAGCTCCTCGCCAATCAGCGCCGCCTCCAAAGAAGGCTTCGAGAAAGTCGTACGACATGTTGCCCACGCCCGCTGCGCTGTGCACCGTCAATTTAGCCGGCCGGTCCTTTGATGGAGTAGCAGAAGCTGCTGGCGATGGCGTTCCGCCCCATCTTTCTGCTGCTTCACAGTGATGTTTCCATCCAGTAACCGTCGATTCACTCTTGGATGCGCTCTCCCGGCGTCAAGGTTGAGGAAGTCAAGCTGGACCTCCACGCGGAGCGGGCTCCGAGACGAGCTGTCCGATCTCCCATCAACACCATGACGACATATGCGAGATAGATGCAACCCCCAGCTCAGCGAACCTTTTCGGTTCCTCTCGTCCCAATCAACCCCTGCTGCGTCGCTAAGGCCATGTAAAACACCCGGGCGCCGGCGCTCACCGCAGCTTCTGCCGCCGTCGTCTTATTTCTCGGCGCCATCCCCCCCGGCTGCAGACAGGCGAATCCGCCGTCGAAAGATTTGCTGAGATGTGGGCTTACGACCTCGTAGACCACCGCATGATCGGCACTTCTTCCACGACCAAGCAATAATAATTTCCGCTTTTCAATGCCTCGAGCCGACCCCTGAAGCGCTGGGAAAGGGGCGCATGAGATAATGAAGCGTCTCCCGGCAGATCCACACGCTAGAGTCGGATAAGGAGAGTCGTGGAGAGTCAGATTTGCAGGGTGTGGGTATGGCGTCGTTGTTCTTCGACCTCATTTCGCCTTGGCCATCGGCTCCACCAAGCAGAGGCCTAGCAAAGCTAGAAGCACAGAGGATGAAAAACGAAGGACATAGGGTACGGATACAAAGGCGGTCACGGTTTGGTCCGAGAGGCTCATGCATAGGTGCTGCAAACCCGACGCGAGCTCGTATCAACACGGATACGCTGTTGGGGTCGCACCCTCGGAGGACGCGCGAGATATAACAGCTCCGCGACTCGCCATCATGGCGGAGGGACATGTTCAAAGCAATCTCTATGACCTGCCAAATCGTCAAAGAGCATAAAGCATTGATATTTCCCAATCAAGAGGGGTGAGTAGGTGATGTGTTATGGGCGGTTAGCGCCATGCGTGCCGAGTAGGGATTTTCCCGTCGCTGTCATCTCCACAGCGATTGCGGAACCGACCTGCAGGGACTTCGGGTCAATCCTATGTGCTCGCCCACACTCCCACCCATGCCTCCAAGCCTTCATGCTTGCATGCGTGCTAGACATTCTGCCTCTGCCTATGTGAGGCACTAAACGCGTCAACTTGCCTTACGTCCAGGACGGAGGACAAAACCACGAGAGTAGTCCGTACTCCATAGTGTCCTCCTTGGCCTCGGACCAGCAACAATTTCGGCAGGGTGTTCAGACGGCACTTAGAATGAGGCCGAACTCGCCAGCTAACATATAGCTTTTATAGCTGCGTGGCGCTACTCAACGTACTATCGTCCTCGCTCCCATCTTCGGAGTGCGGATGCGGATAGCCTCCTCCACGCTACGCTGATCGCTGATCGATGACACGACGACTGATTCTCGGCCTGTTCCGTACCTACGTCCACCACCGTGGTCCTGCCCAGCAGACCAGACCCGTCGTTCGTTCTCCCGTGGCTGACGCCCACCTGTCCGGAGAGGCTCCAGGCGGTCATCGTCATCAGGAAAGCCTCCCGGTCCTTGGGTGAGACAAGAGGCCGTGTCCGCGCAAGAGGCATGTGCGAAGACAGCTTCGTGTCCTTGCTCCACACGATTACTCGCGTTGAGGAGAGCACGCTCTCCTCTCCCCATCCGCTCGCCCTTCCGGCTACCATGTTGCGGTGAGAGGGCGAGAGCGCACGGGATCGTTTGATGCCGGGGCTGACGCCAGGACGATGGGGAGCGTCAAGGCGTAATCCCCGATGGGGCAGACAAATTAACAAAACCGACTCTCAGACCGTCCCATCCCTTGCCAGCAACCGCCAATTGTTGGTTTGGAAGATCGGCACCTGCTCGCTAGCCAGCGTACCACGTATTCTCTCCCCTATTGCCCGAAGCGGAAATTCTCGCTTGCTTGGGGTGCTTTGGCCCGGATAAGCTCAGGCAACTAGGTAGTTGATGATGCTCGCGGACGCCAGCCCTCGCCCTCTAAGGACTTCACGTTGTACGTGATCTTTCAAACCTCTGCAGTGCATGGGGTTGCCCAGGCCTCTGCCAGCAGATGGAAATTCAGGACCCTCGGGACTGTAAGGCCTGACGCGTCACAAACTTTGCGCGACGTTCTTCACTGCACGAGCACATAATCTCTGCAGAGTCGGTCGCTGTTATACAATACTTGCTCTGGTGGAAGGCTGCTCATGCGGCGGTATGGTTCATAAGTATACGCACTTCCATCTTCGCAAGCTCTGATGGTACATACCTTTGGATGGTCGTTTGAGAGACTGACAGCTTGTCAAAGAATTATTACGTTCAAATTTCTTTCGAGGCCCTACTCAATCTCATACAATGCTAAGAGCTGTCGAAAAATGGCCAAGCTTGCAATGTGGTTTTCCTGTATGGAGTTTCTTCGCGACTGTGGTTCGAACGCTATCACCATCGGTACAATAATCCCAATCAAAGCACTCCTCGAATAAACTCTGCAGTTTCATGGGTTCCTCTGCTCCTGATAGGTCCGCAGCTGCATTGACCCCAAACCCTGGCCTGAGTGCCTCTATCAACCTTTGGATCTGACCATAACCTGGTCGGCTCCGCGCTCTGATCCTTGAGCAAATCACCAACCCTGGCGGATCCGATGCAACCATTCATCAATTGCCTGCGCGTGCCCTTCTCAGGCTGCTCACGCACACTGCGCTACATCCCGTCTCTTACGTCGTCCCTGAAGAAGACTCCATGGTACGCGGAACCCCTCTTTCTGCGTTGGTGCTGGGCTGGGGATGCTCAGAGGAGTCTCGTGGATCCACGAACATCGGTGTTGCTGTCCATCTTACAAGCCCTCGACGCATCTTGAGACCGGTACAAAGTCATCGGCTTACTGAGGATCCCACCGCTTATGTCTCGAAAAGACTGTCGGCAAGGCACTGCACCGGACATGACCAGGGCAGGAACAGATCCTCATGCTGAGTGTAGACTTGTCGCCCCTCTGCAGCTCGACCTGAGCGTCACCCTTGGAGCTATTTGCCCCATCAAGGCAAACATCCGAGCGCGACATATCACATCAATTGGCCGGCATTGTCGTTGGCGGAGGTTGTCATCCCAAGCAACTGGTGCCGACCTGTATCAGATCACGTTGAGAACCTGCTGCACCCAGTTCCGAATGTATCCATGGTGCATCGATATCTTCACCTCCGCTCCCGTTGCAGCGAAGCTTTTAAGAGGCCCTGGGTGGCTGTGCCCTCCCAGCCGTTTGTAACTCGGCAGCAGCTTCTACACGATTGCGCAAGGGACAGGAACAGCTCTCAGGCGCCCACGTCATCTTGTCGATGTTTAAAAGATGAAGCACCAGTGCTACGGCGCGTACGAGATAGGATCGATATTCAGTTACATCGAATAAGTGTTTGAAGAGCTCTGGGCTCCAGGACCATCAAGCCTACACGATCCCCGAACGAACATGCTTGGCTGGGTTTTCCGCCAAGTTCTCTATTGGTTGTGCGTGCTGTCATGCAACACGGGTTAGTGATCAAATCAGAGACTATCGTCCTACTATGGGTGTCTGATCTGCCCCTTAGATCAGTGCTTTGATGACGAGAGTTATCCGGAAATGCATGAGATTTGCTCGGGGTATCAACCACTCTTGCGTCACTCACCTTGCTCAGAGCTTAACATCCTTCTTTTGTCCAGACTTGGATAAGTGCTTTGGAAAGGTGCCTTCGAATGGGCTTGTGGTCTTGATGATCATGAGACTTTGACCGACTTGTAGTCAAGCGTTTAACGGCTAAACAACGCGGCTCAACAGACAACGGACCGCAAGATTTGCAGTCTATCCCTGAGTCGCAGGTTCGTCTTGTTGCAAACTTGGTAAATGATCTACGGCTCTGTGCTGAAGACTCGGCAGCTCCCGACTCAAAATGAAGGTCCTGAAGCATGACTACGACAGCGCCATGCCGGGAAGGTGGTTCATGAATCATTCGCCAAGCAGGCAGTTGCCTCGGATCAGCTAGAGTACCGCGCTGAGGCGGCACAACGCAATCTTTGACGGACTGTCACGATCTTTCGGTGACTTCGGCAAGTTGTACTTGGGAGATAGCGTTCCCCCTCTCGCTCATCATCCCGCGCAATGTCACCGAAACGCCTCACCGTCAGTAGGTCGATGAGGGGAGACATGTGTGCCTCACTCTGATTCGGTCGACCGACGTGGCTATGGAGACAAATGCATGGCTGGCCGTTTGCCCTTAGCCTCTGCATCCGAGTCATGCCGTCGACAAAGTGCGCTCCGCAGAAGCGCATGCGAATCCTGCGTAATGCGAGGAGGCTACAATTTGTCAATCCCCATCCCGATGTCGCCTAGCTGCTTAACGTGCAGAGTCCTTCAATGTTCCTTCTTCCCGTCAACGGTCGGCAAGTTAGGCTGGCAGCTGTGAAGGATCTCCGAGGAGAGCACATTTCTCCCCCTTCCCATGTGCCTCGGACGATGGACGTAACCCGTGATCGACCGAGGATCAAACAGGCTTATGTCCAGCGGAAATAAGCCAGCCGTTCACAGTGGCGTATCCGCAGTCAGTAACAGCAGCGCATACCCAGCTGTTCCGCAAACGTACGCACTCAGGTACTATGTAAAAGGTCTTATGAGGGGAGTCTGCCGGGGTCAGGTCAGATGGATCTTCTCCATAGACGTTAGCCCGTCCACGGCATCCTCCGTCGATGTGACCTGTCCGGTTCACTTCCCGAAGACAACCTGAAACAATTTGAGCGCGAATCACTCCCCGTTGGAGATGGGCGAGCCGCGGGAAGTATACGTGCAGGTGGGCCGTGGGACAAACCAGCGGTACAAGTGCTCTGCAAACATACAGTTCTCTGCTTACTTCCGAGTCGTCCATAACTACCACTCCGAAATTATATGGGCCCCGCAGCGTCGCAGCTCATCAGATGATCTGATTGCTTCAAGGCTGTAGCAGCCGTATGCTCTTCAATCGTGCGGCAGAAATACTCCCCACAACGACTTCTCACACACGGCAGACTTTCCAATGGAGTTATTTACGAACGCTGCATCGACTGGGTGTCCATCTTATAATCCTCAGTACTGCCGGGCTCTTCTTCTCCCGGCTATGGTCAGTGTGGGCTGGTATCGGCACGGGAGGGGATCACTGGGTCCGACAGTGATCCCCTTCAGTCTTCCAACCACGTTGACGCGGAGGTCATAGCATGGTCTCGCGGCCTTTTGTTCTTCTTACCCTGCCACATCTAAGTCAATTACCGACTGATACCGAATGAAGGAACGAAGGGTGTCAGTCCCTTACTTGTAGGGTCTGATGTGACAGTATCGCCCATACACGAAAGGAGCTGGCCGACCTGTCAAGAGCGATCTGCACAACTAGTCAACCCGTTGATAAAACCAGCCTTGCATAGATCATCATCATACCTCCCATTTTCACGGGAAACAACCATCATGGTATCATGTCGGCCTCCCGATCTCTGCTATTCTTTACTGCCCTGTGGTGAAACAGGAGCATTGCGAATGAGCTTTTGCACATATCCCCAGACGCATCCTGCGTATGCAATTCCAACCCCTCTCTGCGCCCCTGTGCTAGTCTTTTCCATTCTGTGAGGTCATCGCCAGAGGCCTACCTCGAGTTTGCCGGCCAGTTGAGGGGTTGAAAGCAGCGGCACAAAGTATAAGAGCGCCAAAAGTCACAAATCACCACCCGAACCGGACGTGACAAACCGAAGTAGCCACGGCGGCTGATCAATGAACTTACATGCAACCGATCCTTTCCTTCATCGAGATGTCAACAGTTCGTCGTGCCTACCTGTCTGGTTCATCCAAGAGGTAAAGTAATTATGGTCGTTGCGCCTGCTCTCCTCAGCCTCGCTGAATATCCTTACGGCTGGCTAGGAGGAGGACGTCGAGTCTCAGGTTGACGATAACCGCTTCTACTCTTCCATCTTACTGGTAGCTTGGTAATGTTATTGTAACTCCCTACGGCGAGAATTGAAAGGCCACGTACAGCTAAGCTAGCTCGCAAATTATTAGAATATGAGGAGGACGAGATGAACAACATGCGACAGATACAGTATCCGCCTTGGAACGGCATGTAAATAACTCGTCCCCTTCCTCCTCCTCTTTTTCTTTTTCTAATTTCTTATCCGCGAGACTAGCTGTTAGTTTTCTCGACATAGTGACCACGCTTTCGCGTGGATGTGAATGTGCAGAAAGACATTTCGTCCTGCCTGTCACCACGGAGAGATGTGCACTCGTACGCACACAAGCGGTCTCTCCCTTTAAGCGCTCTGGAATTACAGTCTCACGTCACCGATTCACCAAGTCGTTTACTTGGGCCGGCCACGCCTGAGCGGTCTACCACGGGCAAGGGACCGTTAACATCGAGATCAAATCGACCGAACGACGAGAACACGAGATCATCTGAAATATGAAAGAAGGAGCATGCATTGATGGTATCGAGCTGGACACACCTGCCGTCAATACGGCGTCTACATATGAGCTTCGTCATCGTTTTCGCCATCTTCACCGTAATTTTCACGGTCTTCAAAGACCATGAACTTCTCCACCTCTTCACCCGTCATTCTCGACCAGACTCCTCTGACCTCTTCGAGAATGCTATCGTTCAAGGCTAAATCGAAGGGCGGGGGTGTAAAGACGAAGATCTTGTCTCCGTGATTTTCTGCCTCCTCGGTTTCAGAACAAGGAAATCGTTGTTCGTAGCAGAGAGACCAAAGAACGTGGGGTTCCGGCTGCTCATTGACAGAGAGCAGCAGTTTCTTGACAGCTCTGTCAAGCATCGCAGACCCTACCGCATACGAACACCTCGTAGAAGCATATAGTACACCTGCGGATGAATTAGCGTCTGACCACACGCGATCGTACAGAAAGAATATGTATGATGATAATGCCAATATCAGGTTGTCAGAGATATATCGTCGTCAAGAGATTTCAGACAATGTAGATAAGTATTCGTTTGATCATTCATCATGTTGGCAGAGAACAGGAATAGAATGAGAAGAGTCACTTACTCTGTCCACTGGGACAATCGCCCGTATCGCTGGAGTGTACTTGGATAAAGACGGGTTCCTCGTGGGAGTTGTCGGGAGCAGTGTAATCCTCCAGAGAGTCCGATGGAAACATTACAACCGCAGCGGCAGGCGGCGGTGCACCATCAGCCAGAGGAGGGAAGACCAAGCGTAACGACGAAGATACAATGGAGATGGATCGAATTACAGTGGTAGTGGGTAGGGCAGCGCAGGTCTCTTGGGAGGCCGTTTCCGAGACAAGCGCTCCCAATTCTTCAGCGGATCCAGCCAACTGTTTCGTCGTGATGTTTTCCCCGTTTCGAAGCCGTGCTTTAAGATCATTCGGACCCAGATCTTGTGTGACAGCGCTTACTCCGTTCCCAAGAACGTAGGCACCGCCACCTACAGCATTCGCTCGACAAGCCACTTGACATATTTCTGCCAAACCCCCCCACTTGGGAAGGACAGAACCAAAGCCCGGGCCAAAAACCCCAATGGACCGAAGGTGCCGTGCAATTCGAGGCAGAGCGAACTCGGTAGTTGTGCAGCTTGGTGCTGACAATGATAGCGCCAGAGCCAGCAGCGGGGAGTGGAGGCTCGTAGGGAGTTTAAATTGCTGGGACAGGAAGTCCGAGAAAGGCAAGCTCCGATGGGCGTCCCAAATCTCGACCTGTTCCTCATACTCCATGATGAAACGGAGGAATTTCATCAAGGCTCGCTTAGCCTTCAAGTCCAGCCCGTCGGCAGCAAACACGTCCTCTCGTCCGCTAGGAATCTTATTCAAGGTGTTCCTATGTTGGCCATCCTCGGCTGCTGACGGATCAAGCCGGTCTCCCTTGCTTTCATCCGAGTACATCCACCAGTTGCCGACGGCAACGAACTCAAGTTGCCTATACACCTTGGACGAAACCAAGGTGGAGAGAAGCGTCGAGCGCGAATAGATGAGCTGCGGAGAAAGGGACAGGGTGTATGCACGTGAGAAGGATAATTTGGGTGAGCCGGTCACCCTGTTATCATCAACGGGACGGCGTATAGAGGCATTTCCGAAGGTTGGCAATGCACCTAAGCGATCGTGTTAGACGACAGTAGGAGATAAGACAGCCAATGATGCCAACATACCCTCTGAAACTCTGTTCGCCCACTGCTCAGCCTCTTGAAGGCTTAAGGCAGCTTCGGACGCTCCGTAGAAGTCATTCCCGTCGATGTGCAGCACTCTCTTCCCCGACCGGGACAACGCTCTTCAATCAACCATGGCTGCGTTAATCAGAATTGGCGGATCCGGGCTGGGGGCGCAACAGAAAGGCGAGCTCACAATGCAAGCAAGGATTCCTTGATACCTGTTCCGGCGATCAAGATATCCCACTCGGTACCTTCCAAAGAATCCATCGAGGAGAGCGAACGTGATGACCTGAATTTATAGGCGGAGGTGGCTGGAGGTTGGGAAAAGAATCAATTTCGGCAAAAGTGGACCAACTTTCCTTGGCATGTATTACTAAGCCAATGGGGACCGAAGGATAAAAATTGTTGGCTGGGAAGCGCTTTTTTGCATCATCAACCGCGCACGCTGGCAGCACTTCTTCCCCCATCATTGGCAGTACTGCGAACGCACTGGGGTCTTCATTGATCTTTCCAAAATGTGCGCGGAAGAATATGATTCGTCCAGTATCTACCGCTCTAGATTCTCCATCTGAGAGAGTGGTTCGTAGTGACGCGACATGCCTACAGTAACACTGCATCTATTTCAGTTCACCGAGTAAAAGCCTTGCGGTTTTCTCATAGCCTCTAGTGGCACGCCGTATCATTTTTATAGTTGCGAATTATCTCTCTTTATATCCAAGCCATCCGTATGCCAGCACGGGAATTACAACTTGGCCAAAATGGCATCAGCACCAGAAACCTGTGCCAACGGGTCAGTGAACCTATTCGAGATACAGTGTCATGTCATCATTGAAGTGCTCACCGTGACTTCCGCTGGGCTCGGTTCGTTTTCGGCGTAGGAAATGGTGCCATCTCTCTCTTTGATCATGGCCCAGCGACCGTTGCGGTCACCCATGCCAGCGGGCCAGCCATAGTTCTTCGAGAAGAATGTCTTAGTGTCACTGAGGAAGAGCTACCAGCTTGTCAGTACATCCGGCCTTCCGATTCAGAACGCTATGGGGTCATACGATGTCCTCGTTCGCGGGTGCCTTGTTGACTTTTCCCCAAGCGGCCATGACAAAGGCGTCGTTAGAAGCAATCACAGCGACCTTGTCAACGCCCTTTGCCTTCAGCTGATCCAGCTTCTGGATGTAGGGTGGGACATGATAAGCCTGGCAGCTAGGGGTGAAGGCGCCTAAGATGATCATAGTCAGCGATATATGCTTCTCTGAGCGGCGAGATCCGGTTTACCTGGGACGCTGACAATCACGACCTTCTTGCCCTCCCATTCTTTGCTTGCATCCAGTTCCTGAGGACGACCGCAGACGGTGGGATCATCGTCAAGGATAGGAGCCCAGCTACAAAGATCAGCCGATGTGAGCTGTCATCAGAGTACTCAAACCTGTCACTTACTCGAACTTGACGCCGTCAGGGAATTTGTCGCCAACTTTGAGAGGAGCCATCTTATGTATGTGTCAAACAGAGTGATCAAGTATTGGGGAATGTGTAGTAGGTGAATATGTATAATGTGGATGGTAATCAAGGTACTCAGCGATTTGAAATCCGCTCAGGTCAACATCTGAGAGAGGAGGGGCACGTTTAAGTACATGACGTAGTCCGAAACCGGACATGGCCCCGAGCACGATGTTTCTCCGCGCATCCATCTCGGCGAACATAGCGACTCAACGCAGAGGCCTAATCGGTCTTGACGCCGTCAGACAAACTGCGATCGGCTGAATCATAGGCGGTTAACGAACGCAAAAGCGGCATTTGATGAGCTAAGGATCTAAGTGTATTAATAGTCAGGGTACCTGCCACTATAGATCACCTTGAGTCAGCCTTACCCCGCTATTCGATTCAAGTATGATTAAAGTGGCGTACCAGGAAGCGGAGCACCCCGGGTAGCGTGTTATTTTAACCTTACTATTTATCATCGTCTACTACTAATATTTATATATAAATTAATATAAGAAGTATTAGATAAAATAAATATATATCTTTCTATTCTAATATATCTAAATTTCTTAATAAGAAGCGCGTCTAGATAGCTATCGCCGCTATAAACTATAATATTAAGTTATCCCTACGCGTAGCCGGCCGACTTAATTAAACTATTATTTATTATTATTAGTAGAAGCTATTAAGACTATAAGAAAAATATCTCGTTAATATTATATATAAATTAGACGCCTAGTAGTAGCTTATAATATAATTATCTTAGAGAGTTCGCCGGCGTTATTTATAGTAAAGAAGTAGGGAGATACTAGCTAGAGGGGTTTATTAAAAGATACTAGTTATCTACTTAAATAAAACGTCTTTCTAATACGTCTAGGGCTTATTAATATAATAAGAAGATAATTATTAAATAGTTTACTCTAGTTAAGGAGCTTAAATATTATTATACTATTTAATCTATTAATATCTATAATATAAATAAAAAAGGTATTATATTTAATATTAGAAAAGCTATTAAAGTAATTATACTAATATATAAAAAGGAGTAGAAGCTTATCTACCGGTAGCTAGATAATAAAGAGTTAATTATAATATTAGAAATATATTCTATTAACTTAATCTATATACTACTAGTTATTATCTTTAAGAGTACTAATAAGAAGATTATATAAAGCTAGTAGTTTTCTTAAAAAGTAAACTTTACTAAATAGTACTTTATAACGTCTTAATATAGTTAAATAGATTATAAGATTAGTATTAAATAGATTAAATACTTTAAAGAGTATATAGTAATAATATTTAGTAAGTAGAAGCTTCTAATATCTAATAATTACTTATTTTATATTATAAGTAAATTTATCTACTTTACGTATACTTATTATATTACGTTATTATTACTTCTATTATATTTAATAGATCTATTATAGCTCCTAAATATAAGCTTATTTAAGCTTCTTTAGAGCTATTACGCCCGTGGCGTTAACTATATATAATACTAGGGTGTATAAGTAATTAATAAAGCTTAATTCCTTAAGCTTTATATAAAGGCTTACTAAGTTATATTTATTAAAGATAATATTACGAGTACCTAGAAGGCTACTAATATACTTCCTTACTATTTATCTAAAGTATTATAAAGGCTCTCTAATAGTAGTAGTAATAGCTTCTCTAAGGAAAGTAAATATTTATAGAGGTTATAGGAAGCTATAATATAATAAATAATACTATTACTATTAGGAGTTAGGATACCTATTAATATTATAAAAACTAAGGCCCTTATAGAGAGCCTTAAGAGCTTATAAACTACTTACCTAGATAGGCTTCTTAAGAATAAAGAGTAATACTATATTAATTAGTTTATATACTTTACTATTACTACTAATACTAATTAATACCTTAAAAAGTACTATTTTAATACTATATAGAAGAAGAAGGAGGAGATATATAAGAATAGGTACTTAATATTCTCTAGATAGTATATTACTATTAATAATATTAACGAGCTTTAAATATAAAAGGACGACGTTAAAATAGTAAAAAAAGCTAGAAAGAGGACTAAAAAAAGCTTAAATAATATAATAGCGATAACGCTAATAAACTACTATTATTATTATTTATTAATATACTATTATAATACTATAAGGCCTATCTAGATATATCTATATAAATAGATAATATAGAAGAGCTCTCCTTATAGTTTACTAGTAATATTAGTAGCTCTTAAGGCGCTTATATAAGCTAATAGATTAATACTATAATAATAATATAATAGGGATAGTATTAAGATATATATCTCTTATTTATATAGCTCTAGTCCTAATGTATACCCTTTTTATATAAGAAATAGCTGCCTTTTAGGCTATTAGTGATGCGTGGCAAAGTGAGCTTTTTAACGCGTTTCCCGGGGTGCCCCGCTTCCTGGTACGCCACTTTAGTTAAATGAGCTGCCTGAGTGTAGAAGGGCGAGTTCCAATATTCCGTTGCTATATAAGCATACTTGCATTCAACAGCTATCTATCAATTCTCCAGGTTTGGTATATATGTAGAAGCAGACGAGACTGCCAGAGACAGCCCCTCCCAAGCTGCTTCACCTCAAATTACAATGTCTCTGGCCCCACCGTTCACAGAGGAGACCGCTTATCAGAAGGTCAAGAAGGCCCAAGACCTCTGGAATACTTGGTAAAGTCTGCCGCACTATCCGATACGCTGTGTACTCATCTGCCTCTTAGCGATCCCGAACAGGTCGTCAAAGCCTACACGGGGGATAGCATGTGGCGTAACCGTTCTAGTTTTTTACGGGGCCATGCCGAGATTGTCGATTTCCTGAGCAAGAAATGGCAGAAAGAAAAGAGCTATCGCCTCCGCAAGGAGCTGTTCGCAGTCACACGAGACAAGATAGCCGTGCAATTCTGGTACGAATACCAAGATTCCTCGGATGGAATGAAGTGGAAGAGGTGTTATGGTCTGGAGGATTGGACCTTTGCCCCAGATGGACGCATGCGGAAGCGTCAGATGAGCGGGAACGATGTTGAGATCGATGAGACTGAGCGGTGGTTTCAGGACGGCGTTGATGTAAACAAGGTTGACATTACTGAGGCCCATTGGTGATAGCGTTACCCAGACTCGATACTTTGTGGAGGCATCACACGACGGGATGAACCTTCCTGGTGCGAGGCAGAAGGAGCATAGCGACCTGCCACTGTTCATGCTGGCGGTGTGTCATGGATGACGACGAGAATGAATTTGGCATCTAGCAAACTTAGCCTTGGCTTGGTCAGATATTCTTTAACTTCAGGGGCGTACCTGGCACAATGACCAATTCGTTCTTCCTTGTTCGTACTCTCAGGAGTTTGACCTCGTCGTCGTGATCTAACCCTTCTACTAGAGTACCGGCGGATTCCATGAAGGACCAAACCAGCCTTGCAACCTCTTCGGCACTGTGGATGCCCTTCTCTGGCCTGCCAGTGCCATATCCATCTGGCGAGTTCTCGCTTGGTGCTGGAAGCGTGCTATTCGGATTCGCAGATGAGCTGCCGGAAATCAGGCCTGAGGTTCGTACGATAGCGCCTGTGTCTCTGGCAAGGACGAGAGTGCTCTGAACACCAGGCTTCTGGCTGAGGCGCGTGAGCAGGGCGAGCGTGTCGTCGGGCTAGAGTGGTGACAGAATAAGCTATGCATCAAGTCTTAGCGAATTGCTCCACCTACAGTACTTTGAGCCATGTCCGAAGTTCGCTACAGATCTCTACTCGGTGCGCGTGGATTCGCAAGGCAGTTAGACGCATTGAATGTCGTGAAGGTCTTGGCGTGTAAACAACGCCTGCCTTGAACTGGCCTAGTACCCTGGACCCTGACAGAAGAAATCCAGTGGAAATATTTCGTCCAACTGTCGCAGTAGCAAGAGCAACGTCGGCCTTCGGTTTATACGGTACCTAGGAGACTTGCCGTAATGCAAGGCACGCTGCAAGCTGTGGAATAGACGGATTAACGTTACCCTCATGCTTTCAGCTCAACATCATCTCTTGGACGTACATAAGCGGCAGCTACTTGAGAGCGGTTGAGAAAATGGGTTCTAGCGCAAAGCGGAAGAAGGAAAAGAAGCAGGATTTCCAGGTTCGCAGAGTCTCCTATCATGCCGAATAAGCTATTGTGATTGCTAATATGACCCAAGAAACCTAAATTGAGGGTAGGAAAGACCGCCCCGAAAGCTTCAAATTTCACCGACACCAGCTTCAGAGCGAAGGGTAATGTTCCCGGGTTTCAGATACTATTAGAAATTTGTACTGACCTTGCCACAAAAGCTATCGTATTGAACCAACAGTCGTTGTCTGCGAATGCTCCTTCTGTCACAGCGCAGTTCTCACACCACCTTTCCATGCTCACGCATAAGTCCGATACTCAACGCAAGGAATCCCTCGCATATCTGACGACCGCTATTTCGACTACACCTCCCGGAAGCTCCCTTCCTCAGCCAGTGGCTGTCATTCTCCCCAAAGTCCAGCCATTAGTCCTTGATGCTTCCAATGGAGTTCGTGCACAGCTTTTAAAACTGTTGCAAAGCTTGCCCGCCGCAGACATCTCTCGGCACGCGGAGCAACTGCTGCTCTATACACGCGCAGGCATGACCAATTTGGCTGTGGACATTCGATCGTCCTCGCTAGATATTTTCTTGTGGCTCCTTGAAGCCGCGGGTCACGAAGTGGTCAGTTGCGCCGGTGGCTGGGTGAAGACGTTGAAATGCTTCCTCAATCTCCTCGGTTGGAAGACCGAAACAGTAGGGAAATGGACGGCATCCAAAGCATCATTTGGGAAGTCCGGAAATGAAGCCAAGGTGCTCGTGAAACAGCTCACGAGTCTGACTTCTTTTCTGAGGATTGGTTTGAACGCACCGCTTTCGACCCATCCTCAAGTTGCTGATCGAGGCTTTCCGATATGGCAGACTGAGCAACAAATGATATCCAGGCGCTCAAACGCTTTTGCACACTTGAACCTATTTGGCGCCCCGAGAGATGACGAGACAGAGATGTATGAAGACCGGGAGGAGCGACAGAGGATCTTTCACGAGAAAGCGCAACCGGCTATTCTGGCTGGATTGGAAAATGCTCGGAAGGAGGGTGGGGAGATTGGCAGAGTTGCCATCCAAATGAAGAAAGTGATTCAGGAAGGAATGGCTGATTACCCTGGGGATGACGTCGAATTTTAGAACGGGCGATTATCTGACATAGCCCTGCACCTTGCTAATTCAGTGGTGGTACGCACTTGTACACCAGAGATGAAGATCTACCTAGTGAGAGTAACTATCTCTATAAGCATGCAATTTCTTATACTAGGCATGCAGGGTATCCCTCCATAGCCCTGTACTGAGTGTGAACGTGCAAGGACCGTAAGACGAGGGACGTCCCCTCCGCCCAAAGCTCCGTTCAGCCTTACAGAAATATCCGATTGATCTCCGGTCCCCGCCAGATTCCGTGTGGTAATCCGCATCCGGGTCAGTACGGAGTACAACGACCTCAACTTTAGCACATCCATACACAGCAAGCATGCCACCCATCCGAGCTCGGCCGCGACTTGCACTAAAGTGCACTCGGGTACGACGATTGACCCGGGAACTACCCTCCGTTCATCGCCGCTTCAATGCCACCAATGCTACCGCGCCGGGCCCCGCCGCAGCTGTAGGAGCTGCACCGACCCGTCGCATCTCCCTCCGCGCATTCGTGTATGCCCTTCTCTTCTTCTCCGTCGGCGCGACGGGCGGCAGCCTCGTTCGTCAGATAGTCCTCCCGCCCGCCTTTCCCGAGGCGGGCTCGGCTGAGGACGTCAAGATCCTCGAACGCATCTCCCGCGACATTGACGCACTCCCCATCGTCGCGGCGCTGCGGGCCGAGACGTACCACTTCCGCTCCGACACAGACCTGCAGGAGCATGCTTCGCGGGTGGAGCAAGGGCAGGCGGAGGCTGTACGGGGCTGGCGCGAACTCGACGCGGATACCCTCGGGGGAAAGTCCGCCATAAGGAGCGACAGTGTCGACTGCACAAGAACGTTGACACAGCGGACCTTGCTGGGCGGTGGCCGGCTGGGGGTACAGCGTGCTTTCTGGAACCCCACCACCCGGGAGCTGATCGCGGTGATATGGTTCGGTGGTGGGTTGAGTGGGTGGCCTGGCATGGCGCACGGAGGAGCAATTGCAACGGTGTTTGACGAGGGGATGAGCCGGGTGCTCGCAGGTCCAGATGCCTCATTAGGTTTGTGACCCGTTTCGAACCTTTCTCACGTGCGTCCATTTGACTGATCTAAAACCAAGACTCTGTCCCCTCGCCAAAGTCGCTGAGCCTCACTTACGTTAAGCCTACTCTTGCGAATAACTTCTATGTCTTGCGCGCTTCGTTTCCTTCCCCCGATGTCACGCTCGAAACCCCGTATACCGTCACGAAAGCTTCCGAGACATCCCAGGAATACCCGAGTAACAAAGACATGACTAAAAAGGTATCCGCTTCCGAAGGTGCAGCCGGAGACTGTGAGATTGTGGGCACTATCGAGACTCTCGAAGGGCAAGTATGCGTCAAATCCAAAGCCGTTTTCCCTGGTCACGCCGCTGGAGCCGGCTTCTCACCCTCCGTCGTTACATCGGCGTGGGGACGGTTCAAGAATCGGTTGGGGTTTTGAGGCGCGCCATGACCGCAGCAGCGGGTGTCATTCAAACGGATTGGTTCCAGTAATATCCATCACCGCCACAGCACATGCTTGCGGAGAACTGTCTTGCAAGAGGCCCGGACCAACGATATCCGCGCTTACGCCGGTTAGAGGGCGATGCCCTCGTGATTTCGAGCAGTATCGCATACCAACTACGAGATAACGGAAAGCAAACCGTAGTGTCCGAAAAGGCGCTTGTGGCCCACTATCTCTGCACTCTGGCGCAGAATGTTACCGTGGAGAAGAGGAAGAGCATGGTCTGTCAGAAAGAGAGATGCACCAACATGATGTATGAGCCCCCCTTTTTTCCCCATCAGGCAGCCCCCAGTACTTCGTGTCCCGCCGACGATGGAAAAGGTGTCCCCATGGCCTAGAATCCCCGGCACATGTATCCATATCTCATTTTCCCTCACTTCCCTCTCTTGTGGACGCAGCCTCGTCCATGCTATCAGCAAACACGCCCGCCCAGCCGCGTGGGAAAAACGCTGTCACGTTTCTGCCGCATCCGTGCCGCGGGAGTGTCACTCACGGTCTTATGTTCGAGCGAAGAGACTTTGAAGCAATGAATCATTATGTATTCTTATACTCCCTTCAGCGACAATCCCATACTATCTTGCTGCGAGTGGCGCTGTTCGTTGTAGGCTTCCTGTCAACGTGAAGAGACATTTTAAGCGAGCTTTGCTCTACCCCCCGCACCCTATGCAGCCTTGCGGCAGCCTCCCGCAAAGCAAAGACCTGCCGTTCCCGAAGTCATCTGTCAGAGCCAACTGCATTCACGGAATGCGCACCTCAGACGCAGCACGTTGGTCGGCTATAATCCCCATGGCCGTTAAAAGTTCTTCAGATACAGCACAAAGGCAAGGTGGCCGAGTGGTTAAGGCGTTACGTTTAGGTTTTCTTTCGGAGGTGCTTTCTCGGAACACCTCCTGATTGGTTTAACTTTGAACCGTAATTCGAAAGAGCGTGGGTTCAAGTCCCACCCTTGTCATCACATGTATCTTTTTCTCTTTTTTTTCTTATCTTTATATAAAAACCTGGTCTGTTATATGATCTTTTCTTGCCTTCTAAATGTGTTGGTCTTCCCTTTTTACTACTAGACTGGCGAGAGGGTTTGACATATTGGAGGTGTGATCACAGCCCATGTTGGTTTCATAGAAGCGTGCTAGTATTTCTCGTATTCATTCGTTTATATATATCACTAGAAGCCTCGTCCTGCCTGACGCAAATCGTTTGCGCACATGATATAGTGGTACATGAGAAGCAAAACCGGCTATATTTATCGCCAAGTGAATAGGAAACATAACAAGTTTAGGAAATGTGGACATCGGGTATCTAGACCGTCTCGATATATCTCCTTACTTCCCTAATCCTAGATGTTAGTCGACCGAGCGGTAGGAGAACAGAAGACGAACGAGATCACTTACCAATCCGTGACCGCCTCATCCCACAGCCGCACCTCATGCTCCCTGGTCCCGCCGAAGTGCTCCACGAACTCATCACCGAACACCTCCCGCGCGATGCTCTCCTTCCTCATGAAGCGCTCATTGGCCTCCTTCAGCGACTTGGCGAGTCGGATACCGGTGTCGGACGCGCCGCCCACGTCCTCGCCCTTGCCCAACGGCGGAACGGAGATCTCGAGCTTCTTCTCGACGCCTCGCCAGCCGAGCGCGAGGATGGTGGCGAGGACGAAGTGCGGGTTCGCGTCGGCGCCGGGCACGCGCACTTCGAAGCGGGTGGCCTTGGGACTGGCGGTGGGCGGGGAGATCAGACGGATGGAGGCGGCGCGGTGCTCGAGGCCCCACGAGACGGTGACGGGAGCCCAGAAGTTTTCGACGAGGCGCTTGTATGAGTTCACGGTCGGCGCGACGATGGGCATGACATCTGGCAGACCCTCCAGCAAGCCGGCGAGGAAATGTCGGCCCATGTCGGAGAGGTAGCGGAGGTCCGGCCATTTCGCTTCGGTATCCTCGGTCTCACGGTAGAAGAGGTTCTTCCCTGATCTGTCGACAATGGATACGTGCATGTGGCCGGAATTCCCCGGAAGCCCCTCGCGTGGTTTTGCCATGAAGCAAGGAGTAATGCCAAACTTGCTACCGAGCGACTTGACAGTCAACCTTTCGGCAGATTGTCAGCAATTGGCCCAGGAAAGAGATCAGATGACGGGGAAACTGACTTGAAAAGAGCTGCCTTGTCAGCCATTTGTGTGATCTCACCGAACTGAAGGGCCTAGTACGGCGCGTTAGCTGCCCATTCGGACGATCAAGATAGCAGTCCACTCACAGCCTCGAAAACACCCGGTCCACTCTCGGTATGCCACCCTTCGATGCCCACATTGAACTTTTCACAAGCGTCGAATATACCATAGTAGTAGTCTTGATTGTGGATCGGCCTCGTCAGGCTATAACCGAACATGCCTTCAGTGAGGGGAGGCAGCGCATTTACGGGGTTCTCGCGCAGGAACTTGGCGGTGGAGGAGGAGTTGCGTTCGGTCCCGTTGCTGGTGTCTGGTGCCCGAAATTGATAGAATTCATATTCCGCTAGCGCAGTACCGCAAGTATTAGCCTGGGGAACATAAGAGGCCTTGACCTTGGAACTCTGCTCGACCAGCAGCCACCACGTAGTTTAGTCTTGCGCTGCTCGGTAGCTCACCTCCAGCCATTGCACCCAGCCCGTGCTCCGCCAACTTGTCCACGGCTCGTTTCAGGAGTGATCGCGGGCACGCGCTGAGCGAGGCTCCGGTATCCGGATCGTAGAAGCTGACGAGGAAGAACGGGACGTTGTTCTCCCAAGGTATCCGCCTGTAAGAGCTGAGGTCCGGGATTGCGATCACGTCTCGGTATCCGTTCTCCTTGTTGCTGATCCTCAGCTCCTTGAAGTAGGTCTGGTCGTGCATGTCCCAGCCGAAGACGACGGAGCAGAAGCCGAAGCCCTCCTTCGCGATGGACAGGAACTTCTTCTTCGCCATCAGCTTGCCGCGCAGCACGCCGTCCACGTCCACACCCGCTACCTTGACGGCGGCGTCATCCTTGAGGAGCTCCGGCAGGGATTCCAGGGTGACCTCGACGGGATCTTGGCTCGCCATTGCGGTGTGTGGAGGGCTCGGGGCGGAGGGACGATGAGATGGAAGGGAGTCGGATGCGGAGAGGAACGCGGAGAGGTGTAGCGGCGAGAAAGCAGGGTCGAGGTCGGACAGAAAATGCGGAAAGACACAGTGACTTGGGACGAGGAGTGTGTAGGGAAAACAGGGAGCAGGAAGCAGGAGCCGGGGACTAGGGAGGCCCTGGGAGCTCGGGAGGCAGATAGACAATGCGGGCCGGCGATTGGCGATGGGCGGAGAGTTGGTGAGTGGCTCTGACGAATTACGTGGGGAAAGCAAGCCGAGCTAGGGAGTTTATACTGATAAGCCGATCCCCTCCTCCCGACCTTGGGGCCTAGCCTTGTTCCAACGGACGGGATGTTTTGACCCTCGGGTTGGATCTAGGAGGACCATTGATGGGTTTTTTCCTCGAATAGGACGAAAACTATTAGAGCTGTATGATCTGTTTGCGGTAAGAACAATTAATACATTCAAGTATTGCCCATAGTAGGACACACGAATGCCGATAAGATACTGGATATATCCTCGTAACTCCGTACGGATGCTCCACAATTCGTGACCCCTCCCTACTATTCGTCCCATCAACCCTCGGCGCAAAAGATTGCAAGCAAAGCAGCGTTGCGTCCTTTGATTTTCCAGGGAGTTATCTCGTGAAGAGTGTCACTGATCATTTATTGACTAAGCCTTCAACGTATCCAGCAATTCTTTCCTCTGCAATCTCGCCTCACGCGTCTCCTCCCATCCCCTCCTCGACCTTACCCCACCATCCAGAGGACCGAGCGTCACCACCCCACTTCGGATTGATGGTCGATAGGTGTCGAACGCTGTGTCACCCGTCAACATAACACCCATCAACCTCCCACTTCTCTCTCAGTCCTCTCCAAGTCACATCGAGGCCGCGTTCACGTTCGTTCAATACTCCCATCACAAGGAATACCATCCATTCTCCCCAAAAACCTCTCATCATGGCCAGTGAAGCACCTCGGGGTCGTCTGGCGGGCAAGAATGCCATCATCACCGGAGCTGCTGGGTGAGTGAAGTTGCTTTGAAGTCATATATCAGATGCTCCCAGTCTTCTCCCGCGCTCCGCTCTGCACCTTTCCTCGATCGATATCTTTCAAAGCACGTCACAACGGTCATGGCGGCCGGAGATCCTCTGTTTCCTTGCATGTACAAAAAAGCGAGATGCCCACGGGAGCACGAGTGCCGTCTCACGTTGAGCACCGCCCTTCTGATTATTGCGTTACCCGAGCTTCCGCCTCGTGCTGATCTAGCCTGATCACGACCTGGAGGACACCCAAGCTGATGATATCACAGCGGTATCGGGCTCGAAACGAGCATCCTCTTCGCCCGCGAGGGCGCCAATTTGTTGATGTCCGACATTTCCGGACCGGCGCTCGAGCGTGCCTTGGCCAAGGTGAAGGAGCAGGCTCCCAACCATCAGAAGGTCGAGACGGCGGTCGTCGACGTATCCAAAGAGGCCAGTGTGCAGGCTATGGTGGAGCGTCTGGACAGCTGGGGAGGCGTGGATGTCATCTTCAACAACGCTGGCATCATGCATGCGGACGATGCTGATGCCATCGACACCCCTGAGAAGATTTGGGATCTGACCCACAACATCAATGTCAAGGGTGTTTGGTACGGCAGCAAGCATGCCGTGCTCAGCCTGAGGAAGCACAACAAGAAGAAGGGCAGCATTATCAACACTGCTAGTGTCGTCGCCCTCGTTGGAAGCGCCACCCCTCAGCTTGCCTATACAGCCAGCAAGGGCGCTGTTTTGGCGATGACGCGGGAACTGGCCATCGTTCACGCTAGGGAAGGCTTCAGGTTCAACTCGTTGTGCCCTGCGCCTTTGAAGTAAGCAAACCCCCGGGACTACGAATTTTTCTCGAGCTAATACGTGACAGCACTCCCCTTCTTCAAGATTGGCTCGGTGACGATCAGGCGAAGCGTCACCGCCGGGAGGTCCACTTCCCGACGGGCCGCTTCGGCGAAGCTATTGAGCAGGCTCAGGCCGTGCTCTTCCTCGCTTCTGATGAGGCCAGCTTCGTCAACGGTACCGACTTCGTGGTCGACGGTGGCATGACCAAGGCATACGTGACTCCCGAGGGGCCTGCCACAGAGGCGCCCAAGAACCTTGGCCGGTAAGGGAGAGGAGATAGAGCGAACAATCGACTTTTTATTTCAAACGACTTGCCATCCACTCCTTGGTCAGAGTCATTCGAGCTTGGAGCTGCTGAGGCATGCACGGCTCGGCGTGAGCTACAGGGCACATTTTCCTTGTATCCCGCTGCGCAGATGGACTGGATGTTCATGAGCAGATGCCGCGAACAACATAGTGTCAGCTTCAATATACCTTGAGGTTCATCCCAGTATCAGAAGGTCTAGCCTGTTATGATAGGAAGCGATTTGCAGTGTTAAAAGATGTGGAAGATACAGTAATTTAGCCCTGACATATACTCTCGCCTGCAAGATTCAATGAGCAGTTCATCGCTCATATGAAAGCCAATTGCCCCTGTATCTTCTAATCTTCCCTAGAGAGCCTGAGTCGCAGCGCGTGTGATATGCTCATATATGCATGTTTGTTCAATCGATCGTTTTATTTATTTATTTATTTTTCTCATTTCCCCCCTCCAAGTCCCGAGCGGCGAACATTTCTGCATGATATGTTCTGCATCGCTTGATATAATGAAAACCAGTTTATTTTCGACTCCGTTTGCCGCCAGAGCTATATGATGCACTTGTTCATACAAATTCCAACATAATCGGGGGTTTCCTGCGGATTCCGAGAAATGTATTGCCGGAGCGAGAGTGGTTTGCGATCTTCTGACATCATCTGTTTGGCCCGGCCGAACGCGCGGGGCGGGGTTTCGAACATCAATGACCTCCACCGGGTCGACAAATAATCTGGAAGCTTCAGTTAAAACCCCCTCCCCCTCAATCGTACCCGCTCCACCGTTCTCCTCAACCATACACTGGTAGCTTACAGCATATGAACCGGTGCTTCTACCAACTCTCCCCTCTTGCTCGATCACTCGCCAGAACCTCCATCCGCTCACGGCCGACAGCTCCCTTCAAGTCTAGCAAACCCATATTTGCAACACAGCTTAGATACGCCATGTCTCAGACTCCCTCCGCAGCCTGTAAGCTCCAAAGTGACTCCTGCCACGACTATGAGAGTGCATTGCTAACCTCACTGCAAAACAGGCTGCAACGTCCCTCCCGTCGTGGCCAAGGGCTACGAGCCTAAGGGAAAGTACATTACCGTCGATGGCCTGAAGACTTGTACGTACTCGTTTGTATACCTGCCGTTTGTCAATAGCTTCTAACATGCCAATCTTGTAGACAACGCCGGTCCCTCCGACGCTAAGAAGGCCATCCTCATCATCTACGACATCTTCGGCTTCAAGGAGCAGACGCTGCAAGGTGCCGACATCCTGGCGTTCGGAGACAAGCAGCAGTCATACCAGGTCTTCATGCCGGACCTGTTCGAGGGGGACCCGGCGCCACTCGAGTGGTTCCCTCCAACGGACGATGAAAAGAAGCAAAAGCTGGGCAACTTCTTCTCCACCACGGCCGCTCCTCCCAAGAATGTGGAGCGGGTGAAGAAGGTCGTCGAGGACATCAAGAGGCAGTTCAGCAACATCAAGTCGATCGGCGTCCTCGGATTCTGCTGGGGCGGCAAGGTAGGAAGGCAGCAGGGCATAACTCCATATCTTCATGCACGGGACTGACCAGATGCGCTTTAGATCGTCAACCTCACCTCCCAGCAAGGCACTCCCTTTAAGGCAGCTGCAGCAGCCCATCCGGCGATGGTCGACCCCGCCGACGCTCCCGGCATCACCATCCCCTTTGCGATGCTTCCCAGCAAGGACGAGGATAAGACGGCGGTAGAGAAGTGGCAGCAGGGCATCAAGACGGAGAACATCGTCGAGTGGTTCCCCACGCAGATCCACGGCTTCATGGCTGCCCGCAGCAACTTGAGCGACCCCGAAGTCAAGAAGGAGTACGAGCGCGGTTACAAGATCGTCCTCGACTTCTTCCACAAGCACTTGTGAGCGGAAATGATTGCGGAAGATGTGATGGTAACACGAAGAGGAGATGACGAGGCTGGCTCAGAGAAATAGCCGAGGAAACCATCAGCGCATGGTTGGATGGATGGTAGTTATGACCTGAATACCCTCACTCCCAAGTTGATAATGATAATAATGCGAAATGATCGGAATTGTGCACTGGTGGCCTGGTGATTTCCTATCACTATTCGCTGTGGATGCTTCAGTAGTTCCGGTCAACAATGTTGCCCGATGCTCTCCTGAGAATGGTCTCAGGTACTGGACGCGGGCGTGCCTGATCCGTCCGATGTCGTGCCTGACGAGGGACGCAGGGTCTCAGGGAAAATCGTAGCTCGACCCGTCCCTCCCAGTCCTCACTACTGCTAACAACCCAACCACTTCCCAATTCCCTCCCCAGCATCATGGACCTGGCCCTGGAGGTCTTGGAGCGCGCCCAAGATGCGCTCGAGGACTACGACCTCGGGTCCTGCCAGCTCTACCTCGCCGCCGCCGTCGGCCTCGTCACCCTTTACTTCCTCGTCCCTCTCCTCCGCCCCGATTCCGAAGCCGCCGTCGACTACACCGTCCCTATACCGGAGGAGTGCAAGCCGGGCTGGAAGGGCGAAGTGCTCGAGAACCCGTCGCTGAAGGTATGCGGGCCATGCCTACTCTACTCCTGGCTACGCATCATAGCAGCAGTCGTCGCCGCCGACAATTGCTCCTCATCATCATCACCGCCATAACCTATGCTAACACAGTAATACAGGTCCCTGGTTCCAGCGCGATCCAATGCTATGCTCCCGCCACCGGCTACTCCCTCGGCCTCATCAACCCTGCCACGCCCGCCGGCATCGACCGTGCCATCGCCTCCGCCCGCGCCGCGCAGCAGCAATGGCGCAACACCACCTTCTCCCAGCGGCGACGGGTCCTTAAGACCATCCTGAAGTACATTCTCGAGAACCAAGAGACGATCAGCACGGCGGCATGCCTCGATAGCGGCAAGACGCGCGTCGACAGCTCGTTCGGGGAGATCTTGATGACTGCGGAGAAGCTCAAGTGGACCATCGACCACGGCGAGGCCGCGCTGAAGCCGGAGAGGAGGCCGACCAACTTCCTCATGGCCTACAAGAAGAACGAGGTGTGGTATGAGCCGTTGGGCGTGGTGGCTGCCATGGTCAGCTGGAACTATCCCTTCCACAACCTCCTCGGCCCCATCATCTCCGCCATCTTTGCCGGGAACGGCATCGTCGTCAAGGGCTCCGAAGCGACGGCCTGGAGCAGCACCTACTTCATCAGCATAGTCCAGACAGCGCTGCAGGTTTGCGGCCACCCGCCGGACTTGGTCCAGTCGGTGGTGTGCTGGCCCAGCGTCGCTCCTCACCTGACCTCCCACCCGTCTATCGCCCATCTGACCTTCATCGGTTCCCGACCCGTCGCCCACCACGTTGCGAAAGACGCTTCCCGCTCGCTCACTCCCCTGTGCGTCGAGCTCGGCGGCAAGGACGCCGCCATCATCCTCGACGACATTGACTCCCTCCCCCGGGTGGCCTCGATCCTACTCCGCGGCGTCTTCCAATCCGCCGGGCAGAACTGCGTCGGCATCGAGCGCGTCATCGCCACGCCCGGCATCTACCCGCAGCTGCTCGCCCGCGTCGAGCCGCTCATCCGCGCGCTCCGCTCCGGCTCCGTCCTCGACTGCACCGACCCGTCCGACGAGCCCGTCGACGTGGGGGCCTCCATCTCGGACGCGTCCTTCGACACGCTCGAGGCGCTGATCGCGGAGGCGGTGGCCGAGGGCGCCCGCCTCCTCGTCGGCGGCCGGCGGCTCATCCACCCGCGCTGGCCCAAGGGCCACTACTTCCAGCCGACCCTGCTGGCGGACGTGACCCCCTCGATGCGGATCGCCCAGCAAGAATGCTTCGCCCCGATCTTCCTGCTCATGCCGGCCCGGGACGCGACCGAGGCCGTCGCCATCGCCAACGGCACCCCTTACGCGCTCGGCGCCAGCGTCTTCGGCCGGGAACGCGGGCCCACCGTCGACCGGATCGTGGCCGCGCTCGAGGCGGGCATGGTCAGCGTCAACGACTTCGCCGTCTACTACGCCGTCCAGCTGCCCTTCGGCGGCGCCAAGGGGAGCGGCTACGGCCGCTTCGCCGGCGCCGAGGGCCTCCGCGGCCTCTGCAACGTCAAGGCCGTCTGCCGCGATCGCTGGCCCGCCCTGCGCGTCCGCACCCGCATCCCCGCCCCGCTTGACCTGCCCGTCCGTGATCTCGGACGGGCCTGGCGCATGTGCCAGGGCGTCTGCGAGTTGGGCTACGGCGAGTCGCTGGCCCGGAGGGTGCGGGGGTTGGGGAAGTTGGTGGGCTTTTGATGGAGTTGATGGAGTGGGAAACGAACGAAGGGAAAGGGAGGAGATGTGGTGTATATAAGAAAATATCATCATGGAACGTAGTCCAAAGGTGGGGAGGAAAGGGGGGATGGTTGTTGCATGAGGGCCGGCTTCCGCTTTATATGTAAAGATTAATACTCCTGCTGCATAGCGACGAGGCGTTTGAACTGTCGATAATGCTACTGTTGGATCACACTTTGCCGTACCATACCATCGGGCATGGCCAGGCATGATATGGAAAGGGACTTGTGCAGAGACCAAAGCGAGATCAAAAATCAAACGAAAGCAACAAAATCTCCGTTCCATGGTGACCGTTTCTTTCCTCTGCTTGCTCTTGTCTAGATACCTTAGTGGTTGACCGAACGTCATCCCGATTCCCCCTCGTGTAATCTTCTCTGTCTGTCTGTCTACCGCCCCCCCTCCTAAGAAGCCATCGGCGAGCGAAGAATCATCCTTGTCCTGGAAAGGCCAAGGGAAAAAAAAGAAAGAGAAAAGGGGATCCAGCGCGCGTCTTCCCCTCCTCGGCTAAACCGATCGAGATGGAAGACGTGCGCCGGGAAAAAAGCACTGTGTGATGGAGTTGGTGCATTATGATTACAGAGACATGAATTTTCTTCGCTTCCATTGGAGTATTGTTCTTTTTTTAAGATGTGCCTTCGTCCTTCACCTCACCACCCTCTTAACCGCTGAACTCCGGGACGTCGCTCTTCTTCCCGTTCAGGGCGAGCGGCACGATGCCGCTCACGTGCATCTCCGGGCCGTAGACGTGCATGTTGAGCTGGAGCTCCTGGCCGACGGCCTTGATGTTCCGGAGACCCTCCTGGTAGTTGGGACCGGCACGGCGGACCCAGATCTGGACGTTGTGCTCGACCAGGAGAGGGGCGACCTCGCGGAGGGCGCGGATGACACCCTTGAAGGTGGAGGCAACCTGCGGTCACGTTAGCGGAGAACGATCGATCAAGTTTCGATCACGAAGCGACTCACGTTGGTGAAGTTGGCGATACCACCGCCGATGAACAGAACCTTGCCCTCCGGGTGCATCGGGGCGCGGAGCATGAGGTCCAGAACGGTCTTGGCGTAGTGGAACGTCTGGGTCTCGGTGGGAGCACCGGAGTACTCGCCGTAGTTGGCGAGCTCGCTGGCGAAACCGGCGGACGCGATCGCATCAGCGTAGACGACGGAAGCACCACCACCAGCGACGAGGGTCCACACACGTCCGTTCGCGTTGAGGATGGTCAGCTTGAGGGAGGCACCGGTCTTGGCATCCATCTCGGCGATGTAGGCCTCCTCCTTGCTCATCTCACGGCCGAACGGAGCAGGGAACTCCATCGGTGGGCCGGCATCGATGCTGACCTTGCTGTCGGCGGAAGCAAGCTGAGGCAGGCCGAGAGCAGCGGGGCTGCGAGCGATGGCCCACTTGGCACCGCATTCGAACTCGGCGGTCTGATCGAGCTTGGCAGCCAGGTCGAGGAAGTGGACCTCGGCGGAGGTTCCCTCGGCGTTGGGGATGACAACGAGCGGGTTGATCTCGAGGTAGCTGTGGGACGGCTGATTAGCCAGGGGAGTGACGACACGGGCCGGGATGGGTTGACTTACGTGAACTGGCAGTCGACGTAGACGGCGTACAGGCGGGAGATGAAGTCGACGAGGACGTTGTGGACGCCCTTGGGGACCTTCTTCAGCAGGGTCGCGGCGATCTCCTCGTTGGAGGGGTACTCGGAGAGGTCGACGGGCACGAGGAGCTTCTCGGCCTTCGCGTCGACATCACCGACGTCGACACCACCCTCGTGGGTGAAGAGGATCCAGTCGCCCTAGGGTGATTGACAAACAGGGTTAGCGTGGGGGACGGTAAGGCTGTGGAGGGGGCCAAGCATCACGACGGGAGGGCCGTTCCGGCAGCACGACGATCCGATCGGTCCCAAGGAACGGTTTGACAGGTGCAGGGACCCGGGAGGGATTGGTGATGAGCGGCGGAGGCAAGTGACATGACAGGCGGAGGGCGGAGATGGGGGAGACGCTGCGACCAGGGCTGGGGAACCGGTTCAGGGTGGGTCTGATCACAAGCTTCCCTTCGTCCGTGGTGGCAGTCCAGCCGAGACAAACAAAAGCCCGAGAACACCCACCCACACACACACAGCCGTGCCCAGTGAGGGCCACGCCTGATTCCCCGATCACGCCTGCTCCCAATCTTCCCAGAATCGTGTCCTTGCCCCCCGCACATCCGCCATGTGCACTTGCATCCCCGGGCGTGCCGAACGGATCCGGCACGTGGGCGGGGCAAAAGGAACGAGGATAGGAAGAGACGAAAAAAGATTCGCACATACCTCACGGACGGAGTTGATGTTGATGTAGTACTCGGTGTCGGCCGGGTGAGGGACGAAGGGCTCAACCAAGAACCGCCTCAGGACACCGTCGACCTGCTCGACCTTCTGGACCTTCTTCGCCCTCGCCTCGATCCACTCACGGGCCTCCTGCCACGTCTTGTTGAGGGCAAGGAGACCGCTCTTGCCTCGCCTCTTGATGAGCTGGTCGGGCTTGGCGACGAAGCGGGCATCGGCCTGGAGCAACCACGGGTATGTGACCTCGGCCTGGTCGAGAACGCCCTTGGTGTCGGCCTCCTCGGGGAAGTAGAGGGAGGCGAGTCTGGGGGGAGGGTTGTGGGTGGAGGAGGCGGGGAGCGGGGTCGGCTTGATGACGGGGGCGCGAGTGAGGTGGTAGTTGAGGATGGCCTTGCCGTCGGCCTCGAGGATGGATTTGGCGGACATTTTTTATGTGGAGTGCAAAAAGAGCTGCAGAAGAAGGAGGTCAGTCTTTTCTTGCGCAAGGTGCTTGGGTAGAATGCTACGGATGCACTCGTGAAGAGCAGCACAGCAGCAGCAGCGACAGCGACAGCAGTGAGAACCGCAGGGAATGAACAAGCAATGTGGGGATGATGATGCCAACGGACGGAGCAGAATGAGGAAGTGGTATGGTGCGGGGAAGGAGGGTCGAGAAGAATGGTCGGTGGCCGTTGGCGGACGGGGAATTGTGGTGATGGTAGTGGTCGTGGTGGTCGTGGTGCAATGGGTGGTGGTGGAGGTCGAGCTTATTGTCCGAACTGAGCTGTCCCGGAGGTGCAGGTGTGCGAAGAATTGCCCGGCTCACGCACCCACGCACGCAGCACGTAGCACGCACGACGGGCACGAAGGGGAGGAGGAGGGAGCTGGAATAAGCAGAATTGGCGAACTCACCTGTGAAGGACAAAGGCGCAAAGCGAAGAAGGGAAGGAAGCGGAGGTGGAGGAGGAGGAGGAGGAGGAGGAGGTGGTGGTGGTGGGCGATGAGGTTAGAGCGGCGATGGAGGAGATGGAGGAGAAAGAGGGTGCCTGGATCGAAAGGCGAGAATGTTTTGGGCTGGGCGGAGGAGGGGGGGATCGCTGGAGAGAGAGAGCGAGAGAGAGCACAAAGTCGAGAGGGGACACGACAATTGCTGGGGAGGACGACAAAGTTTCTGGTGAGGGAAACGGGCACGGCCAAGGATGGTGGACAGGGGAACGAAGGCGGTCGGCCCCTGCAGCCCGCAGCGAAGTCGCCCACCTGGCACGTCGCCCGACCGCTCCCCGACCCCGACCAGCGACGGTGACCAAAGCGGAGCGGCCTGGGTGGGGGGACGGCCGGCCTTCCCACTGGCTCCCACCAACGGTTGGGACAGCCCCAAGGCCCAGGGAAAGCACAGGCAGCCAATCGAAGCGAAGGGGCCGGGGCCGGGGTCGGTTCTCCCACTGGCGATCGGGTGCCGAATCTCGCACCGGATGGGGACGAAAAATGGGGACCAGAGGAGTCCCTACGGATAGTGCTGCTGCCCCTCCCTCGGCCTGCGACTTTCTTCTCTCTCTCTCTCCCTGGGTGTGTTCGGGGATGGTTTTCGAGCACTGTGTCGGGCCGAGAAGAGTTGGGTAGACTACCTAAGAGAGAGATGGGAGCGACGGATCGGGCAGATCAGCTCATCGGGCTCACTCATCATCTGCATTCCCCCGATATTCTCTTCGGTCGGCGATGAATAATGATGGATGATGGATGATGGATGATGGATGACGGTCAATAATCGAGAAAACGGTCTCGCACGATCACCTCCTCAGGCATCGCACGGCGTCCCCCAGCAGAAAACAAACAACGAAAAACGGAGGGGTATAGACGAATGAGGAGGGAGGATCGGGTCGTTTCCCCAACATCTTGCTCCGCCCTTTCTTTCCAATGCGGCCATGCGGCCATGCGCCCCATGCGCCATTCCAGTTGCCATTCCCACCCAGCTCCAGCTCAGATCCACGCCGAAGTTAGCCGCCGACCGACCGACCCTTTCCTCGTTCCCCCTCCCCTCTCCCTCTCAACACCCCGATGGCTCTCTCTCCTGCATGGCCCCTGCCTGACTGAACTCTGCCCTGCCTTGGCCCTGACCGTCCTCGCTGTCCTTTCTGTCCACCCCGTCCGGCCAAGCTCAGCACAATTTCGGGGAGCGTCATCCACCAACATCCACTTCCACATCCACACCCTCTCTCTCTCTCTCCACACGTCCTCCTCCTCCTCCTCATCCTCTTCTGCCACTCTCCCATTCTCCCCCGCACCCTTTTCTTTCTTCCTTCTGCTTCATCCGCCTTTCGCGCTGTGACTCGCGACTCAATTCCTGCACGCAGGCTCAGGTCAGTTACCATTGACACCCACCAAAGCTCGGTCCCCGTTGCGTTGAGCAGACGGGAGCTTCCCCCTGGTCTGAGTCGTGGTCGGCTGCGGGAGAAAAAAAGCTTCGCGAAACACCCCGACCTAGCCCTCCCGGCCATCCAGCCTACCCAACACATCCGTCAACCTGCTCCTCTCCTCCACACCTCTCCCCTCTCTCTTTCTCTCTCCCCAAAACAAACCGACTCGAGCAAACAACCGGACTGACCTCGTTTTTTTTTTTCCATCATCGCAGGCAATTGCCCTTCTTCCTCCATCGCTTTGATTGATCGTCAGCCGGAATTTTGTCGCCCGTCATGCCTTCTGCTGTTCCCGCTACCAACGGCACCGATGGCGGCCTCTCCGCCAACGACAACATCCGTCGCTTCACCGCGCCCAGCAGGCCGCTGAGCCCTCCCGCCGAACACACCCTCTTCCACCCCAAGACGAGATGTTTCGTCTAGTACGTTCCCCTCTTTCTCTCTCCTTCTTCCCTCTCCTCTCCGCAACCCTTTCATGCATCAATTCAGTATCATCATCATCATCATCATGGCTAACCCAATCGTACGTGCAGCGGTCTCCAGCCTCGTGCCGTCCAGGGCATGCTCGACTTCGACTTCATCTGCAAGCGCAAGACCCCCTCCGTCGCCGGCATCATCTACACATTCGGTGGCCAGTTCGTCAGCAAGATGTACTGGGGCACCAGCGAGACCCTCCTCCCCGTCTACCAGCAGGTCGAGAAGGCCATGGCCAAGCACAGCGACGTCGACACCGTCGTCAACTTCGCCTCCTCCCGCAGCGTCTACAGCTCCACCATGGAGCTCATGGAGTACCCCCAGATCCGCACCATCGCCATCATCGCCGAGGGTGTCCCCGAGCGCCGCGCCCGTGAGATCCTCCACGTCGCCAAGAAGAAGGGCGTCACCATCATCGGCCCCGCCACCGTCGGTGGCATCAAGCCCGGTGCCTTCAAGATCGGCAACACCGGTGGCATGATGGACAACATCGTCGCCTCTAAGCTCTACCGCCCCGGCTCCGTCTCGTACGTGTCCAAGTCCGGCGGCATGTCTAACGAGCTGAACAACATCATCGCCAACACCACCGACGGTGTTCTTGAGGGTGTCGCCATCGGCGGTGACCGCTACCCCGGTACCACCTTCATCGACCACATGCTCCGCTACCAGGCCGACCCGGCCTGCAAGATCCTCGTCCTGCTCGGTGAGGTCGGTGGTGTGGAGGAGTACCGCGTCATCGAGGCGGTCAAGTCCGGCCAGATCACCAAGCCCATCGTCGCCTGGGCGATCGGTACCGTTGCCGGTATGCTCAAGACCGAGGTCCAGTTCGGCCACGCCGGTTCGTTCGCCAACTCGCAGCTCGAGACCGCGGCCATGAAGAACCAGAGCATGAGGGAGGCGGGCATCTACGTCCCCAACACCTTCGAGGAGATGCCTCAGCTGTTGGCCGAGGTCTACCAGAAGCTGGTCAAGGACGGCACCATCACCCCCGCTCCCGAACCCGCCGTCCCCAAGATCCCCATGGACTACTCGTGGGCGCAGGAGCTTGGCCTGATCCGTAAGCCTGCCGCGTTCATCTCCACCATCTCCGACGACCGTGGTCAGGAGCTTCTGTACGCCGGTATCCCCATCTCCGACGTTTTCAAGGAGAACATCGGTATTGGCGGTGTCATGTCGCTGCTGTGGTTCCGTCGCCGTCTGCCTGACTACGCCAGCCGCTTCCTCGAGATGGTCCTGATGTTGACCGCCGATCACGGTCCGGCTGTGTCTGGTGCTATGAACACCATCATCACCACTCGTGCTGGCAAAGACCTTATCTCCGCCCTGGTCTCTGGTCTGTTGACCATCGGTTCCCGGTTTGGTGGGGCCCTGGATGGCGCCGCCGAGGAGTTCACCAAGGCCTACGACAAGGGCCTCAGCCCGCGTGACTTCGTCGACACCATGAGAAAGGAGAACAAGCTCAGTAAGTTTGCCCCTGTTCGTGCTTTTAGCTTTGTTCAGCTTTGATTGAGCATACCCCGTTCTTCCCCCTGGAATCCTCCAACTGACATGCCACCACAGTCCCCGGTATCGGCCACCGTGTCAAGTCGCGCAACAACCCCGATCTCCGTGTCGAGCTCGTCAAGGAGTTCGTCAAGAAGAACTTCCCCAGCACCAAGCTTCTCGACTACGCCCTCGCCGTCGAGACCGTGACGACGTCCAAGAAGGACAACTTGATCCTCAACGTCGACGGCTGCATCGCTGTCTGCTTCGTGGATCTCGTCCGCAACTGCGGTGCCTTCAGCGACGAGGAGGCCGAGGACTACCTGAAGATGGGTGTCCTCAACGGTCTGTTCGTCCTCGGCCGGAGCATCGGTTTGATTGCCCACTTCCTGGACCAGAAGAGATTGAGGACCGGTCTTTACAGACAGTGAGTGAACCTCGATCCCATCATTTACTAGATCGCGATGCTAACTACCGCAACAGCCCGTGGGACGATGTTGGACTCCCTACTACCCCTTGCGAAGTTGTACCGTGTACTAACATCCTCTCTAGATCACTTACCTCCTTCCCACCAACGTCGACCGCCGCGTGCCGGGCCAGGAGGGCCGCGTGGAGGTGCAGGTCTAAGAAGCTGCAGGGGGTTCATGTAAGCAAGCACAGAGGCTGCCCATGCGCGAGAGAAAGTACTGACTCTATCCGTGTGCAGAGACGAGCGGGCGCGAATGGTCCCGGCTCAACAAAAAGAAAGAAGAGGAAGAAGAAGGAGAAGGGCCAGAAAGAGCAACACAGATGGGCGGTTGGGCGATTCGTTCAATGGGAGATGGAGGGGGGGGGGGGAAATGCAGAGAGGCACCCCCTCCCACAGCGTGACGGTTTCACAGGAGATTTAGACACCGACGGATATGTCAGCATACTCTCTTCCGGCCAGGCCCGCGGAATGTTATCCACCAGGGGGGGTCTTGCCACGTCTACTACCTACTAATCTTATGTTCCCATGCGTACTGTCATTCACGTTTTCATCCATCCGTGTCTCTCCTTTCTTTTTTTCCGTGCCCTTTCTTGTGCTCGCTCACCCGCCCACTCTGTGAGCCATCGCTGAACCAGTGACCGGTGGATGACTGGACTGGCCTGGACTTGCCTTCGTCCCGCGCGTGAGCGCCTTTGGTCTCCGGTTTCGCCATTTCCCGCTTTTGAAGGGCCTCCCTCTCTCTCTGTTCAGACGGAAAGATGTCGGTATTCAGCTCAAGCCTACTCGTACCTGTCCTGCCCTGCCCTAGTCCTATCCCCCCCTCTCTACCTCTCTCCCCTCCCCCGGAGCGCGGCCTCCTTCCATCCAGTCCGTCGGGAAGGGGGGAGCGGGGGAGGGGGTGAAGTGTGATATGAATTTATATAGCTCCCTGTGATCAGCGCAACCGTCGGGCTGCAAGACCTACGTTGAGTTATTGCAAAGACAGAGAGAGGACGGGGCCTCTCCTCCCTTTCTTTTTCTCTTCCCCAGTTCGTGGCGGTTCAACATTTTTCTGTCGCGACTTCGTCGTGCGCCCGGTTTTTTGTGCGGGAGGATGGAGAGGAAGAGAGATCGGACGGACAGAGGTAGACTGGTGTCGTCTCCAGTCTTTGATGAACATGTAGTATACATATATATCGAGGATCATCACATCCCATGCAGAGGGGAAGCGAAGACAGAAACGACGTCGTGTCACATCAAGGTCAATTCAATCAATTAATCATGAAAAATGAGAGAAAAAGCCACAAAATCTTCATTATTAGCTATTATTAAGTGTGAGGGGTGGTTTGGTGTCTGTGCCTGTGTGTGTGTGTGTTTGTGCCCTATTCTTTGGCGGCTTGTACAATGCGCTAATAAGCCATTGCACGCCGGGTATCAAGGGGGGGTGTGAGAAGTGTTTGGGAGGGGATGGGTATTCTGCAAAAGACTTTACGGAAAAAGCAAAACAAGACGAGGAAAACAAGAAAACGAGACAACTACGGGGGGTTGGTGAAGGTGCTCCATGGAGATGGCGGTGGCGGTTTTATGGTAACGGAAATGTTGTGAACGAGAAGACGACCAGAAGAACCCGCGGCAAGTGGTATCAATCTAGAAAGAGAGAGGGAGAAAAAAAAGAGAGAAGAACAAGAAAAGAAACCAGTTGGGGGGAAATGAAAGTTTTTAGAACCAGACCGTCCGCATATTCGGCAAAGATGCCCGACCAAACAAAGGAACCATATCCTACCACCGTTGAAAATGAGAGACGACGACAGAAGGCGTTGGTGGTTTCATGAACTGGGGAAGATGCCGAAAGAGGTGGACGTAGGCCCGAAGTCACGACTTCGTAAGCTCCCTCAGACAAGCGCCAGAGCCATTCGATCCCGCCGTTCTGCCGTAGCGTCATGAGAATCATCGTCCACGAAGGCTGCCTCCCACCATACTTTAGGCAGCGGCTTGGACGGGAGGGGTGCTTTTGGAGTCCTGCCCTACTGTAACGGCAGCAGGGACAACATCGCCAATGGAGGCGGGCTCGCCATTGGTCGCGGCCGCGGGAGCAGCAGCGGCCTCCGCAGGCTTGGCCTCCTCGGTAGCAGGAGCAGCCTCCTCAGCCTTGGCCTCCGCGGGGGTCTCCTCCTTAATCTCGGGCTTGTTGTCCTTGTTCTTGACTGCGGCGCTGGGCTTGCGGAAAAGACCGCTGAGCTTACCACTCTTCTCGCCCTGACCCTCAGACTTCTTGGCGCCACCAAGGTTGCCAAAGAAAGAGGTGCGGCGCTTGTCCTTCACCTCGGGAGTGGTGGGAGTGGTGGCAGCAGGAGCCTCCTCAGCAGGCTTGGCGGTCTCATCAGCGGCAGCAGGAGCCTCAGTAGCGCCCTCCTCAGGGAGAGTGGGAGGAAGCTCCGTGGCGGGAGACTTCTTGTCCTTGGGAGGGACGGTAGGGACAACCTCGGACTCCTTCTTCTCAGTGGTAGGGCTCCTCAGCTTGTCGACAAAGTTGCCGAAGATGGAAGTACGCTTGGTCGGCTTGGGCTTGGAAGCCTCAGCAGTGGCCGTAGTAGAAGGCTCAGCGGCCTTGTCCTCGATGGCGGGGGTCGCCTCCACCGGCTTCTCGTCGGCGGCACCCTCAGCGGGGGCAGCAGTGGCACGCTCAGCTAAAAAGTACGCGTCAGTCGATACGAGATCACCTCTAGGAAGGAGCAGTTCTGATGACTTACCGACGGCGGGCGCATCGAGAGGAGCGGCGGTGCCAGCGGGCTCGGCGACCGGGGTCTCTTCGGGCTTGGCATCGGCGGCGGGGGTAGCTTCCTCAACCTTCTCCTCCTTCTTGGCCTCGGCCTCCTCCTTCTTGCCCAGGAGGTTGCCGAACAGGCTGGCGCGCTTGCCACGGGACACGGACCGGCTCTTGCTCTTGCCAGACTTCTTCTTCTTCTTGGCATCCTCGCCGGAAGAAGAGCTGGAACTGGAGGAACCGGTGCGGGCGACAGGCTCCGCACCCTCGGCGGTGGTGGTGGGCTTGGCCTCCGCCGTCTTGGCAGTGCTGGCACCGGCGGTGGATTTGCCTATGACTCATGGTCAGCTTAGCCTCGCGATGTGATTTGCGAAGGGAAATTAAGCCGCGAATTCGGGAACAAGCGAAAGGGCCGAAATGGGGACCGGACTTGGACCCCTTTCGCGAGCTCCACTTGCCCCAACCCAAACAAGACATCAGGAAAACTTACCAAGCTTCTCGAGCGCCTCCGTGTACGCAGTGTTCTTCACAATCTCCTCCTTGGACGCCTTGGCCTCCTCGACCGCCTTGTTCAGTGCAATAAACCATCCGTCACGCTCGGCAGCGGTGCTGGCCTGGAAGGTGTGCTTGTGGCCGTTGAGCTTGAAGGTGAACTCGTTGTGGCCTTCCTTGTTGATATCGGAAACCTCCGACTGTTTTGTATTAGCTATTGATCGGTCGCTCAGTCGACACCAAGATCTAGACGTACCAAGTTCAGAGCACCAGAGGGGGTAGTCTTCTGGTCGGCATGCTTGACGAAGTAAAGCAGACCCTTGCCGGTGACGGTGGACCAGGCAGCAGTAGGGTGCGCGACTTCAGGCTTCTCGCCGCGAAGGTAGGTGGTAAGGTTGGCGTGGTTGACGGGCTCCTCGCCGAACCAGAAGTACTTCTTCGAGAAGATGAGCCCCCTGTTGTCGTGTTAGCACAGCGCTTTGAATAGCAAAGAGGAAGTGTGCCCTACTTGACCAGACCGGGCGCCTTGTAGCCTAGAGCACCAGAGTAGATCGGCTCAGGCTCCTTCTTCTCCTCTGTCTTTGCGGCCTCCTCCGCGGCGGGGGCAGCAGCGGGTGCAGCCTCAGCGTCCGTAGCACCGTCGGTGGCAGTGGCCTCGGCAGGCTTCTGCTCCTCAGTCGAAGTCTCCGCGGGAGCAGACTCAGTGACCGCAGGCGCAGTCTCGGCGGTCTCTACGGGAGCGGCCTCAGCAACCACAGGCTCGGTGGCGGGAGCCTCCGTAGGAGGGACAACAGGCTTCTGCTCTTCAGCCATGGCGATGTTGTTGGTGTCGGGGGTCGAAAACCGGTGTCAGTTTTCGGGGTATCAAGTAGTGTAGGGAGCTTCCAAGCGCGCGTGAGCGATGGATGCAGTGTCAAGGAACTGTGTGTCACGCGACGGTCGGTTAGTGCCCAGGGTCTCACAACAACAACAAGTGAAAGCGACCGACGACTGAGGGTGTGGGGTGAGGGGTGAAGGTGGGAGGAGAGAGGAGGAAGTGGCTCACAATGCAAAGGAAGGCTTGAGAGAAAGCGAAGAGAGAGGGGCGCGAGAGAGCGAAGAGGGAGAAGGAGTGGTGTGACGGAGAGAGAGAGGGAGAGAGAAGAAAGAAAGAGAGGCAGGGGCGAGGGCGGCAGGAAGAAAAAGGAAGCGGTTTTTGAGGAGGGCAAGCACCAGCCAGGGGGGAAGCGTTGGAGGGCCAGGGCAAAGGGAAGGGAAGCCTTGCACCGTTTAAAGCGTCGGGGGTCTCGGTTGCTGGGGGAAAGGGGAAGGGATTGGTCGGGGGGGCCACGCCGCTAGCAAGGAAATTGCACTCCAGCGCTCCCTCTTGCGTTGCAGGCTGCCCACTGGTCCGAGCGTGTCACGACGGGGAAGGGAAGGGGGGGGGAAACTTAAGGGATAGGGAGATGGAGGGGGGCGGGACCGAGGCAGGGAGTTAGTTCCTCAGGTCCAAGCAGGAGAGAGATACAGTAATGATGATGATGATGATGATGGAGAAGAAGGAGATGAAGGCGAAGATGAAGCTGATGTACAATAGAGGAAGTACAAAATGAATGGAAGGGGAAGCCGTGAGTGGGCTTGTGGGTTGGTGGGTTGGTGGGTACAGTACAGTATGTCTGTGTGATGCCCTGCCGACGGGTGCGATATGGTACAGAATGTATGCATGTCTGTCTGACTGATTGTCCCTTACCTGTTTATTATAATTATGAGGATGATGTTTTGTGGTACTTTTAATCATTTAAAAAGCACCCAACGGTCCGCCGCTCGAACACTTCGCACTGGCCTCGAGAGCCGCGGGTTTTGCGATGAATTTATGCAGGACACACAAATCGTTGCCAAGGGATATGTTTGGGTTTGCGCGGGCGGGCGGACGGACGGGCGGGAGGGCGGTCGACAACGACTTTCGACAACGACAGTCACAGCGACAGCGGCGGTGTTGGAGAGGACAGGAATAGCGTTGCTTGTGTGTATGTTTGCGTGGAACGGGAGAGCAGAAGAAGAGAGGAAAGGGAGCGGGGATGATGGAGAAGCGCGACCTATTGTACCTCTTATGGCTTCCTGTCAGGCAAGGCAACTATCTACGATGATACTGTACTGTACTGTACGGAACATCGGTGCTATACTGGATGAGCGGATGAATCCCCTTCGATCGGCCTGCCTCTCCTCCTCCTCTCTCTGTCTCTCCTTCCCTCACTGGGGAACGTGGACGGGTTGGTTATCGCAAACCTGGGTCGCATGACCCTGGATCTCGCACGCCTTCACACCCACTCGAAACCTGCTGATCGTTCCATCTCACCTCACGGGAGAGACAGCGCGAAGCAGAACTCAAAAGACACACACATTCCCCCGGGGTATTCTTGCCCATCCATCCCACCGACTGGCCAAACAGACAGCCAGGCAGATAGTTAGTCCCCGATCACGAATCTTTCCCGGTCAATCGACTTCAGTACTTGACTCAGCGGCTAAACAAACCGTACAAGGCGCACCCGACCAACGACACCGCGGGTCCCTTGACCTCTCCTTTCCTTTGACGAGTGCATGTGTCACGTTCCCCCGTCTCAGCATGGTTTGACCATCCAGCCGGCCAGTCAGCTAGCCAACCACTGAGCCAAAACCCGCCGCCCAAAAGAAAACCCGATCACTCGGCGCCATTGTCCTGCTCCGGTCCGTTTCGCGCGCGCGACTACCTACAACGACCATGGAGGAGTACGGTGTATACATGGCACGAGAATGCGCATCTGATCATCTTGCGACAAACAAAGCGCGAAGCTTTGCGTGATCAAGAAGATACATCGAGCCTGGTGGTAGTTTGTCGTCGTTGGTTACAAAGGTACTTAGGTAAGGTCCAAGGAGGTACCGACAGGAGGGGCATCCCAAGGAGGGCGCGACGCTAGCGCCTGGACCCTTACAGGTCGGCTGCTGTTGCTGCCGCTAAGGAAACTGCTGCCGCTGCCGCTGCTGCTCGATGCTGCTGCTGCTGCTGCTGCTGCTGCTGCATGCACATGTCTGGCGGCCGGTTGATGCTGCAAGCCTTCTCTCCCACGGCGCCGCTCTCCCCCCCTCCACCAGCCGCTAACTAACTCAACCGAAAAAAAGAAAAGAGGAAACAAATAGAAAGATAAAAAATACGGGCTACCCACCGCACCCTGAGCATGTGAGGAACGCTCAGCATCCGTTGTGTATTCACATATAGTCCTGTGATGCGAATAAACAGAATGAAAAAAAAAGGAAAAGAAAAGGGGATCGAAAGGATGTGGAGTCCATCTGCATCTGTAAAAAAAGAGGACCGACTTTAATTTTGATAGGCGGGGCCGGGTCCGCTCACGCACGCACACACGGACTGGCTCTGCCCAGACGGCATGTCCCTCCACTCCACTCCACTCCACTGCCGAACCCTTCTCCTCCTCCTGAAGCAGCCCCATCTATACCTAAGGTAGATATCTCACGCTATTTTGGCTCGCCTTTCATCGTATCCTGACGTTCTCCTATCTAAGGGAAGATATAGTTACAACTGTATCTATCGTGAGGTCTCGATCTCTGTTCGAGGCGTCTATCGGGGGCGATGTTGTTGTTTTCACGATTTGTTTGTTATGATGCTGTTTTTTGCGATGCATCACCCAGCCGGTTTGCGCCGCTTGGAAACGAGGTGGGAGGGGAGAGGGAGGGGGAATATCCCTGCGTCTTTCCTTTCAGCAGCCTTTTGGTGTCTTTTACGACTTCAGGCTGAAAAGCTGGCCTTTAAGCGCCCTCTGGAAGAGGTGAAGAAGAGGAAGAAGAATTCAAAACTCAATATGGGATCGCATCCTGGGTTCACTTTCTCCTTAGTCGACCACCTTTCTTTTCTAGAAAAGAACAGGAAAAATGAGGATCAGACACTAAATCCGTCCTCACATGAATGTGACCAAGCACTCTGCAAGGGTGGCCCAGGGAGAGCTCTTCCTCAGGATTTCATATGCTCGCCCCTTTCGCATTTATAAATGTGTTGAGCGCCTACAGTCCGAGAAAAGAATGCGCCTTGCCTCCCTCTATCCACCCGCTTTTCTGTTGCAAACTGATAGGGCTTTTACATTTAAGGTACCTAGGCATGAGGATATACGGAGTAGTTGTGTATAGAGATATCGTCCAGCCTCAGGCCGCAACACGTGGAAGAGAAGGAGCATTAAGGTCCCTCTCGGCTTTTTCCTGCATTGCATGTGTCAAACAGCCGTAAGTTAAGTGGTACCTCATCATGATCCAATCACCGTGCCGCATAACGTAAGATTCCAAGTACGAAGGTGCGGCCTAGTGAGGAACACCCCCACCACAACCACCACCACCACCACCAAACAACCATCGACAACATATATACTATCACCGTGGAGTCACCATCACAGCAGCAGCAACAACATGGTTTGGACAGGCACTGTTCTCAGTTCAGCATATCGTTTCTGAATCTTTCTCGTTCCCTTCCGATATACAGTGACCACCATGCCCACCGCCGTCACGCTCAGGCGCGGGATGGATTTCCACTGGAAAGCCCTTCGACATCCAGCTATCTATAGGTCATGCGTTACATCCATCTGGAAGAACATTTCTGCTATTGTATGAAGGGTAGCCAATGCCCGGGGTCCCAATGCTTCTTGCACACAAAAACGCAATCTTGCTATGGACCTTACGCGCACGCCTTTTTCTCCTCTTTCAGCCCGGAGCGCGCACGATCCCCTCCGGCACATTTCTTTTTCTCTCTCGGTTTCTTTCCTTTCTCCTTCATCCTTTCCTTCCCTCATGCCGTATACAGTAAACGAACTCCTCGTCCCTTCCCCTGAGCGGTTGTCTCTCCTTTCTTTTCTTTTTCCTGTTGTTAGGCGTTCACCTGATATTGGATTGCGAGCTCCATTCTTTTTCTCTACGACCACCTGTCGATCCACGCTCTCCTTTTCTCAACCCCCCCTTCATATGAACACGCACCCCACCGTTCCCCCCTTTCAGCCTCAGAGCTCAGGCCCCTCTGCCTTGTTCCTCTCCCGGACCCACTCCTCTTCCCCGCCATGGCATTGCTTTTTCTCCTTGCTGGCCACCAACAAATTTCCATCCTTCGGTGGGTGTGGGTTTTGTGGCGAGAAAGCGAGGCCGGGGAGTGGAAAGGGCGCAAGTCATGCTTGAGCCTCACCGCCTCCTCAGATCATGAAGTGGCGTTCGCCATTTCCCCTGAACGTTGCCCCTCCATTTTCTTGCTCTCGCTTGTTGTGTGCCTCTGTCAATCCGTCTTTCCTTCTTTGGTTCTCGATTTGCTCGCACTGGCGATGTCGGTTGGGTGTTTGCAATGTCCGCCAATATTAGGGCTGCCCGAGGTGGCCTCTGTCTGCCACCCGCTACATGTGCTTTTGTTGCAGATATAGTGCCTTGGCCCTTCTAGAAGGCATGCCGATCGATGGCTGCTGCTTCCCGTCTTCGGAGGATATACTGTAGGTACGATACTTTTGGATCGACAGCGGCTTCGGTGACCATCGCCTGGATTTCTCTTTCTCATACCGCTGCTGCGAAGGCTGAAGTTCGATATTGATCATCTCCGGACATGCTCCCAATTCCTCTTACCCGTTCTGGGCATTTCATAATCCTACCATCCATGGAGAAGAATCAACATCAGAAAGTGAGCACCGGCCGACGGGTGCGCGCGAGGTCGTCCTCGACCAAGTCCACGCGCAACTGTTCCAACTTGGCCCCCATCCTCTGATCCTCTTCCACCAGACGCTTCAGACATTGCTCGAACCTCTGCAGCCTCCAGTCCAAGCTGGCTTGCGACCGTGCCGCTTCCGCGTCTCTCTTCGTGGCCAGGTCCTGCGCCATCTGGGCGTACCTGTTCCGTCTCTCCAAGGTGTACCGGTCTCCGTACTTGCCAGCCGACCGGCGGTCCCAGTAGGTGAGATTACCTTGCCGTTTCAGGTGGCCATTGTGAGTCTGCAGGCGCTGGATTGTCTCGTGGTCCGCTTCATGTCGCAGTCGATATTCCTCCAGCGCCTCCTCAAGCTCCCGCACCCGCTTCTTCTGCTTGTCGCATGAGCATCTGGAGGACGTGGGTGGAGAGCCGGCCATGCCCCACGGGAATCCTGGCCCGCTCTCGGGCTGCTCCTGCAGCCTCTCGACCTGTTGCCTGAGGGTTTGGTTCCAGTGTTCGAGCTCGGACACCTGTCCCTCGGCGTCGTCCAGCTGCTGTTGCATCTCCAGCAGCTCTCGCTCTTTTTCCTCCACGTAGCCCTTATACCGCTTCAGCTCGACCGACTGGCTCTCCGATCGTGCGTGCGCCTTCTTCGCTGTTCGCTCTATCTTCTTCAGCTTTTGCGCATTGTCCTCGATGGCTTTGAGCTGCTCCTCCACCCGTTCCTTCTCCTCCCTCACCTGCTGTAGCTCCCCTCCTAACTTCGCTGTCTCTCGGCCTAGCACCGCGGCCTTCCGTTCCGCTTCTTCGCGCTTTCTCACTTCTTGCTGCAGCTGCTCGCTCATCGCCGCCTGCACGCGACCCAGCTCTTCGACTTCGAAGCTCGCCTCGGGGGCCACTCTCTCCCTCTCCAACCTCGCTACCTCTTCCCTCAGCCTCTCGGCCTCTTCTTCCGCGTCCTCGCGCCGCTGGATCTCTACATCCAGCCAGTTCTGCGCGCCGTCCCTCTCCGCTCGACCCTCCACGAGACTCTCCTCCAGCATTCGTACCCGCAGCGCGAGCCGTTCTCGCCCGATCTCGGCTTCCTCCTGCGCATGGCGCAGCCCCTGATGCAGCGCGGCCGCCTGCGCTTGCATCAGTTCCGGGATCAGCGCGAGGAGCTCCTCCCTGCTCATGCGGTCTAGGATCCCGGTGTCCGGCGATCCTTGTACGACGAGCTCTTGCACGAGCATCTGTCGACGGGAGCGCTGGAGGGCTTGCTGTGCTTCGGAGGGAGTCTCGCGTGGGCGTGAGGAAGGCCCCCCGGGGGTTGGGACTTCTTTAGGTGGGTACTCCATCGCAGCTGCATGATTTGGGGACGAGGAAGAGGGAGCAGCGGCAAGCTGTGAAGAGCATTGTGTATCATGCTCGAAACTGCCGCTCTTCCCTCTACTAATATCCCCAGACGCACGACCGTGCTCGGGCGCGAAAGCGCAAGCCTTCGATTCCTCCGCACCGCACTGTGTGTTGTGCGCGTCTCCTTGATCCGTCGCGTTTTCGACCGCGACCGTCCTCTTTACTTCCATGGCCGGGGGGACCACCGACGTTTCGGGAGGAGCATAACCACGAGGGGCCAACGGGCTCATCCCCGCCATCCTCACCTTCTTCTGCTTCGCGGCCTGCACCTCGAGTACCCGCTCATTGCTGCACTCCTTCTCGAAGTTTCTCCGTCGGTGCAGGTCCTGCGCGAACGAGTAACCGTCGTCGTCCTCGTCGTCGAAGTCGATCCCGAGCCTCCACCGCAGGCGAGCGATCTCATCGTCGCTCGGCCATGCAGGGTGGGGCGCTGCAATTTTTGCTGTATAGGGTCGAGGGGCGGGAGAAGGAGCGGTTGGCGTGCTGGGCGAAGAGGCGTTGGAGGATGAGCAGGAGGACGAAGTGTCGCTGAAGCTCGAGGGCTGCGCGACGAACGACCCAGGCTCATCCTCCACGTCCTCGGCCCAATTGAAAGGCATGTTGTTTCGCGGTGAGGTGAGGTTGTAAGTTGCTGTGTTTGGATTGCTGATCACGTCTGTTTCACGTTATCGCCGTTTCTGTCGTTGTGGTTATGGCTGTCGGTCTTGGGTTTCCGTCACTGGCTTAATTCAAGAGCTGTTTTGTGGATATTTAATGTTGAGTTCGAAGTGTCGAGTGTGAAGTAACATAAAGTCGGTGAAGAAGTGCGTTTGTCTATTTGCGTGTGTGAAGCAAATGACGGGGACGCACATGCTTTTCTTCTTCTCTGAGCAGTTCTTCTGAGCGTCCCGAACGGTGACAATACTTTCTACTCCTTCGCATGTGTTGTGCGCTGAACAATACGCTCTCACTCACTCATCCTTCTTTCCTTCCCGTCTGTCGAGACGGTGTTGTTACATCTACCCATCCATCTCGAACCATACAATTTCCGATCCAACATTGTGCGATCATCTTTTCTTATAACCATCATTCTCTCTTCTGCATTCACATGGAGCATCAAGCATGCCTCAAATCGGAGGCACAGCAAAAGAACCCATCATCCACGCAGCAGCGCATTGTCCACTCGCTCTCCCCTTTGATCCATCCACCCGTCTTTGAACCAAGATCAACCACGGCGATGCCGCCAGCCTTCTCGCTTTGTCTCAGACAAAGGCTTTCTGATCCCGGTAATGAACGACGGGAGGCTACATAATCAATCCATCCCCCCCTCCCCGGTTCCTACTTTCCCTTTGTTTTCGGGGTGTATATGTTCTGCCTCGCTTTCCTCTTCCCCCTTTCCCTTTCCCTTTCACTCCTTTTCAGATACAACTACATTGTGTGTGATTTGGTTTCCGCTCTCTGGTATCAGCGGCATCCTTTCCATCCAGCTAAGCCATTTCCTTCAACGGAGAAGAAGATCCTCTCCAGTTCTTCCTCACCTCCACAGGAGGCGGAGAAGCACCTCTCAAACCCAAAGCCACACGTCCATTCGCCGCCCCAAACTATTACCACCCATAGACAGCTCTTTTCTCGAAAAGACCACCAACGTCCAGACGAACAAAGCAAGCAAGCCATGAACCGCCTCGACCGCATCCGCTCCACACCCGTCCACACCCTCACCGTCCATCCCCTGGAATTCGGAGACAACACGGGACATACAAGCAACAGCAGCAGTACATGCACCCTCACCCTCACCAACCCCAAACCAACAGCCACCAGCATGCCCACCTCCTTCAGCATGCCAACCCTCACCCCACCATCCCATCCCCTCCCCAACTCCAGCTCCAACAACCCTCCCACCCTCAAAGCCGCCCTCCCAACCACAGCAACGACTCCCCCAGACGAACAACCCACCCGCTTCCCCACCCCGCCCCCCTCCCCTCTGCCGCCCTCCCAGCAAGCCCCCCACCGACACTGCCTCCTCCTCAACCACCTCCGGAACCCCTTCACCGGCCGCCCGATCGTGCGGGACCCGCGCGACGTGACGCGCTGGGTGGAGGTGGAGGGGTGGGTGCTGGCGCGGTTGCTCGGGCAGCTGGGGCCGGTGCCGGGGCCGGGGTGCGTGGGCATGGATGGAGGAGGAGCCGGGGGGTGGGGATGGGAGGGGAGTATGGAGAGGGGGAAGATGGAGGTGCCTGTGTCGCCCCGGACGAATGTGACGACGACGGGTATGATGGTGGGGAAGAGGAGAAGGGCAAGCCGAGAGCGAGGGAGTGGATGTGAGGCGGCGGAAGAGGATGGCCATCGGGCGAAGAAGAGGAGAGCCCGAGCGGGAGGCGCGTGAGAAGAAGACGAAGCGTAATGGGAAGGAAGAAAGGCAACAAAAGATGATCGTGACGGATTGCTACGTCGGGGGGGGGGGGGTTTGGTTCCTGGCGTTCGATCCTGGAATGCACAAGCCAAAGATAGGGAACGACTTGCATTTATCGGCGGTGAACCAACCACCTTTTTCAGCATAATATGAACTAATAGCGCTCTTTCCAATCTCTTCAGGTATAATGTTTGATTCGCGTTCATGATTGTCGTAAGTCCTCCTCGTCTGACCCGCCTATCGAAGCTAGGAGAAGGGAACAGAAAGGTAATGGTCCTTTCCGAGAACTATCCAAAGTTGTACCATCTGCAAAGATCCAACCCATCAATACCCACTGTAACCTCCATAATATCCGCCTGGCGGTGGTGGCGGACCCGGAGGCGGGTACTGCGGTCCGCCATACGGAGGCGGCGCATTAGGGTCCTGGTACCCGCCGTATCCACCGTATCCGCCGCCGTAACCCTGTCCCGGTGGCGGCGGACCTGGCGGTGGTGGCCCGGGAGGTCCAGGCGGCGGTGGGTGCTGCGGATATCCTGTGTCTTGGTAGCCTTGATGGTAGGGATCTCCGTACGAGGGCCCCGGCGGAGGCGCCTGATACGGAGAGTGCTGGAACGCAGGGGATTGCGACTGATGAGATTGTTGATAGGCCTCCGAGGCATGATAGGCGGCTCCTGGGAACGTGGAGGAAGACGGGGGCTCGACATCACGGTTTGAGTTGAGCATTTGGCCCAATTGAGAGCCGCTGAATGTGTTTGCGCTACCGTGGCCGCCTCCAGGTCCATGACCATGGCCGCCTTGACCAGCCTTGTGATTATGCCCATTACGCACGCTCTCAGAGCTCAGGACGTTATTCAGATTGCTACCGCGATCCGGCTGGGAATGCACCCATCGCTCGACAACAGCAAACATGTTGTGATGAAGCTCACAGTTGTGGTCTCGGATGGCCGGGTGGTGGAAGATGCGAACAATGTCGTTGAGGACTTCGTCAACGGAGACGTCGGGATGTTCCATGGCATAGATGATGCGCGGGGCCACATATTGGAGACTTGCCGTCGCAACCTGGCCAGCAGGCTCGTTCAAGATGTTGGAGAAGTGGTCCTTCGAAAGCAGAGAGTGTGTGGGATCCGTGCAGTGAGGATCCGTCCACGGCTCGTACTGGTGCCTGCCACTCGCGTTGATCACCGCGGATGAGCCTTCTTTGAGCTGCTTAGAGGCGGCGGTGATGATCGGCTGGACAAAAGGCGCCAACAATGACATGACAAAGAGTGTTACGCGCTCCGAAATCTTGTCGATCAGAGATTCCAAGCCTGGGATCTTGGAAATGATCCCGCTGATCGTCCGAACGACCTTGTCACGGAATTCCAGGATAGGATAGATCTTCGGAACAATAGTGGCAGGATCAAGGTTAGGATTCATCCCAGGAATTCCTGGACCCGGAGGCCCTCCTACCGAGCCTGGAGGTGCCGCGAACGTTGGCGCCCCACCGTTACTGGCTCTGGACGCACTGTAACCATCATCGAACCCCCGAGCATTTATGGCAGCCTGAGCATTGGAGGCGTCTTGGAGGTTCCGAGCTTCCTGGGCAAGGCCGGAAGTGCCAGGGACCTTGGATAGAAGGTCGGTCAATCCATTCAGCTCAGAACCGCTGCCACGAGCATCTTTCTTTCCAGTGACAGCGTCAGCAAGCGCAGTGTTCATCTCGTCCACCTCGGACTGTGTAACGTGGTCTGTTGCCTCTCCAAGGACCGAATGTAAGAAATCAACGCCACCAAAAGTGCCCGTGACCAGGGGGAAGACGCGCTTCCCATGAAGATTGATTTCCGTCGCCGACCCAGTGTGAGGGAAGACATTCGTGAAACCAAGCTCACGCAGGGCAAGCTCGACGTAGTTGCTGTGCGCGCCGAAATCCTCCACACAGTGGAGTCCCTGACCCAGACATCGCAGCGCCTCGCAGAGATCCTCTTCGCGGCCGCGATTGCTACCGCTGGTATAAACCCGGCCGAAATGGATCGCGCGAGCGAAAGAGTACTTGATGTAGCCAGCGCTGGTCGCCCAATTCCCGTGTTCGTTGGCGATGTAATTCTTCATGCCTGTCATCGCCCATAAGCAATCACGTGTAAGCCGAGAGCCCGATCACCCATACCTGTGTTAGGATCCACCTGCAGCTCCTCCGACATCACCGGGGGCCGCAACCTAGCGTCGTACTGCCGAGCATCTTGATTGTCCGCATAGTCCCTAGGATTGTCGATGTGCTCCTCCGGGCGATACACGCCGAGCCTCTCGCTCGTCACCTCGAACTCGCCCGTCGCGTAGCCGAACGACATGAACGCGAGGATCCAAACGAGGATGCGGATCGTATCCGCCTGAACGCCCTTCAGGGTGCCGACGTCGACGGCCTGGGAGTAGTCGCGGAGCCAGTTGCCGAAGTACACGCGCTTGATCATCATCGAGGTCCATTTGTGGCCCTTCAAGCAGGCGACCGTCTTGAGCATGTCTTCCTGGATACCGCGTTAGAACGGCTCGGGGCTCTTCGAGGTGTGACTTACAATGTCTCCATGGCGCCAGTTGTGACCTTCGATCTTGGATATGGATGCAATGTTACCGGCGCCAAAGGCTGCGGCCGGAGCTGGCAGCAGGACCAGCACGGCGATGGCCAGCAGGAAAAGATACTTGAAGGACAGCATATTCGGCCTTTGCCGCCAGAGGCTGGAGTTGGAAAGGAAAAAGAGGGGAATAGACAGGATAAGGGAGGAATATGAATAGTGTGACAGAGGTTGGGGGCCGGGTTGTCAGCACAACCAAGAGGATTCACCGCTCGCTAACTTCAGCTGAGCTCTGTGCCCACGGGCACATGCCACTGCCACTGCCACTGCCACTGCCTTGCGGGGTGGAGGGGGAGACATGACGCACATGCCAGTGGCTTAGCCGAGGCGCAGTTGGCGCTCCCCTCTGCCTCTTGAGACTCCCCCCACCAGTTCACCAATGCAGGACAGGATTGAATAAATATCGCAGGCGGAGCGCATCTTTCCAGCTGCTTTTCGGACAAGGGGCGCGGAGGTGGAAAACTCTAGATCGGTGAAATTCAAAGCCCGTGTGATGTGACAAAAAACTAGTTTCCAAGTCATGGACTCAGTCGTGGAGAATGTATCTGTACATAGACCCATCCAATGCTTTCAACCTTCGCTGTGATATCAAAACAGCCTCCCATAATTACAGACACATATAGAGAGAGAATCCATCAAACCTCCCGATGCAGATTTTGTCCCATAGCCATGCAACACACCCATATACACAAGGAATGGCGTCCAGTTTGCGGCCTCAGCTAGCGCTCACAAGGACGTAACTCGTCACCGCGTTCATCCTCTCGCTCGTCAACTTCAATCCAACCTTCAACAGCTCCCCCGCAATGTCCTTCTCCTTCTCCTCGATCTTCCTCCAGTTCTCCCTTGTCAGCAGCCACGCGACGCAGTCTTCCTCCGCGGCCACCGTGCTAGTCCTCTCGGTCTCACTGAAAAACGGCAACTCTCCACACGTCGTTCCGGGCAGGATGACTTCGTAGTACTTCCCCTGGGCCAAGTCATACTCCGCGCGGAATCTGCCCTTCTCCAGCAAGTAAAAGCCGTCCGGCTCGTCGCCGCGCGTGTACAGCACCGTGCCAGCAGCGAACTCGTGCCGCTTGAAATAGGGGGCCGCGCGATGCCAGAAATCCTCGTTGCGGGAGGACACGTCCTCGAAGGTCTGGAGCATGATCCTGGTTGGCTGAGAAAAGCGCGTCCATTTGGGAGGGATGAGCGTATTGTTCTCGGCAACCACGGCATTGCCACCGTGCAGCTCGGCGATCGTGGACTCGGCCGCTTGCATCAAAAGACCCCGGCGCGGAGATTGGAAAGCAGGCATCATGCTGTTGGGAGTGGCAAGTGAACCGTTCTTCGAAGCAGAGTGGCCGCTGTCCTTCGCGTTTGCGATCGAAATGGGTGTGGTATCCTTAGCGCTTTTACGGTCCATCGTACCCCTGCGCTTGTAGAAAGGTTCAAGCAAGTCATTCTCGCAGGACTCCAAAGCCTTGTTGAGATCTTCGAACACCTGTGGTGGAGGGCATTCCGCATCTCCCATCTCCTGGTCGAGCAGGCCGACCATATTCAAGCTCTTCCCCACGTCATCGCTGAAGGACACGCTCGAAAACATCAACCGCACTTGCCGACGACAAAGTATCCTGTTAATCCGAGTGAAGGCCTCGGCAGCCGAGAAGTCGATCCCTGTGACATGGGAGAAGTCCACTATAACATATCGCACGGGATCTTGTCGGAACGTCTCGTCATCAATGAGTGATCGAATCTTGGTTTCAACACCGACAATGGTGCCGAAGAACAAATATCCCGAGAGCTTCTCCACACGAATCTGTGACTTCACTTGCTTGAGGTAACGGCGGTCGCTCCGCGGACGACGGACCGTGGACTCTGCAATCGTCCCTGTATACTCCGCCGATATGGCGCGTGTCCGCGATGTCTGGAGGACGTAGTTGAGGCAAGCTAAAAGGATTCCTGCAACAATCCCTGCGACGAAATCGTAGACACCCATGATCAACACAATCGCGATTATGGTAAGATACTCAAGGCTGTGCAACTTGCCGTAAGTGTCCCATACCGCTTCTTCAAGTAATTCGAATCCGAGCATGAAGATGAGTGTACCCACTACGCAGACAGGGATGAACCCAATCATAGCAGGCCCCGCCACCCACACAGCAGTCGTTGCAGCGGCGAGCAATAGCCCTGCAAGACGACTATCCCCACCGTTGTGGATGAACAGGACGCTATTAGCGTAGACCAGATAATTCTAGACGGCTGTAAGTAAGAATCCCAAGACGCCTTGCCAGAAATGACGTACCTGGATAGATCCGACAAAGCCAGAAAGGGCGTTGCTGACTCCGTGCGCAATCAACTCGCGGTTGATGTTGACATCATCTTCCTTGACAGCAACTCCGAGGGCGGGGACGTTGATTGGGACATGGAGAAGGCCAAAGAAGGACAAGGCGAACATTGTAGGTATCGTCTTCGCCAGAGCACCCCAGTTCACCAGTTTGAAATCTGTGGGACGTTAGTTTGAGCCTAGGTACCATCAAGGGTAGACTTACTATAGTACGAGTAGAAGTGGTAGAAGGGCACTCCTGACTCTGGTTTCGGGAAGATCCAGCCCTGCTGCCTGAGCAGGTCAAGGTTCAGTTGTGGCACAACGCCTACGATGAAGTAGAATATCGAACCGATGCCAATGAAATAGGCAGGCAGGATGAACGGACTCTTGAAGAAGTATCTGATAGTAACTATCGAGATTGACAAGATGAGAGGGAGTACCCAGAGCATGACGGTATCGCCCCTAAACAGCTTATGAAGAGTGTCAAGGTTATACTCCAGATTGCCGTCAAGCCGGGCGGAGACTTCAATTCCGGTAACGACTAGGAAAAACCCCACGCCGCCGATGCACCCAGTCAAGATACTTCTTGGGAAGAAGCTCACTAGGTTCCCTAGCTTGAAGGCTCCCAGGGCAAGGAAGATCAAGCCTGTGAGCACGGAGCTCATGGCATAGGAGACTATGACGGTAGCCAGAACAGCTTGCGGGTTATCGGTACTCATGTGGCCCATAATGAGATAGGCCTGTTTGTGGAAGAACGGCACCACCTCAATCTGTATAAGCGTCAGTATCGTTCATTGCCTCAATGTAAATTGCGGGTCTGTTACCATCTCGGAGCCAACACCGCCCTTGAAAATAGAAAAACCACTTGAGTACACCACTTGAGATACTATACAGCTGAGAAAGAAGATGGAGATCCCGTCAGGGCCCGTCTTCGCGAAGATGTCTTCACCGAGGGGGAACAAGATCAGACCTAGTATATGTTAGTATAATTTCTGGAGCATGGGAGACCAGATATTACCGTATGAGAGTCCATCCAATATATTGAGTAGGAGGCCTAGGAAAACAGCAGAGACCACCCGAACACTCGCAAGACAATGCTGTGTCATGGCCTTCCGTGTCCAGTTGTGAGGGTCTGTAACGGCGCGGACCTTTTCCTTGCCGCCTGTCCTTGCCTTATCCAGCAATTCTTCTGTTCGGGTTTTCAGATTTCTTGCTAAAGCTCCCCCTCTTCTGACGTGACGCGAGCTAGGCTGTCCTTTGGGAGGGTTTCGATGTGGTAGAAGAGGGGACGTCTCATTCCAATCCTCCCTTCCCTCTTCTTCTTCACCGGGGAGCGGACTGCTCCCTTTGAAATTGTCCTTGACCCTACCATCTCGTGGCATGAGGCTAGTTGGATCGCCGACGTGAAGCTCGAGATGCGAGGATTCAGCCGAATGTCGAGCCGACGCGGGTTTGCTGGTAGAGTCTGAGCGTGCAGACTGGGAACGCCCGGATGTAATAGCTATCTCCGATGAGGAAAGATTGGAAGAACCAGGACCATGTCTGCTGGAGAAAGACCGCTCTTCAGAACGACTATCTGGGTTGGGATCGCGGGGCGATGACTGATGTGCTCTTAACGGACTCGCAGCAGCGGTAGAGTCGACGTCCGCTAACGCCAGGCCTGCTAATTCTTGCGTCTTCTCCCGCACGCCCTGGGAGGAATACTGGGGCGTATCTGCAAGGCTCCTCGTTAGCGGCTTGTGTGACATGTCACTGCGGGCAGGCTGGGCAAGGTACCTGGGGCGCCGTGGTATGCATGATGGAAGAATGACCGGGCCGGTGTACGGCCATATGAGGAGGAGAGGAAGCTTCCCGCGGTGAAGGATGAAGAGACGTTCGGCTTGAGGTTCGACGAGGTGCCTCTGAACGAGTCGGCTAGCTCAGCGTCGAAGTCTCGCTCGTCTACGTTATCTCCGGTGAATGGAAGCTGTTGCTGCTGGCGCTGGACCGAACCGGACGAGCCTCCGGGCGACCAGACAGAGGGGCGAGGCATGATGATGCCCTTGCGAGCGCCGCGAGCCTCCAACTGAACAGCGTGCAAACCAGCGCAAGCAAGTTGAAGTCAGGAAAGCAAGAACGGCGAAGGGACAAGCAGGCAATTGATAGACAAGAGCTTGGGCGAAAGCTTGCTAGCGGCGGGCGGGATGAGTGCCCTTGCGAGGGGCCGGGCCAGGCCAACAGCCGGGGACGCTTCTTAAGGGCTCATCCATCCGAGGCCATCGTCCCAAGGAGGATTCCCCGGGGCCAAACGCCGCCGGCGCAGACCCACATGCTACGGTCTGATAAGAGAGCGCCGTGACACTTGGTAAACACTATGAATCCTCCTACATCGATGATGGTAGCGGAAGTCAAGGCAGGTCAATTGATCAGAGCAAATGGATGGGTGCAGAGAACGAAAGATGATGAGTAGTTACATAACAATCACTACTAAGTACAGCTGCAGCGGTACTCCGCTGAGGGGCCGCGGAGCGAGGGCCGGTGGATGTTGCGTGCAGGTCCATCTTCGCTTCTCAGTTCTCAACCGACGCCGCAGCCCCAGTCCGCACCCTGGGGCCGCTAGAGAACCGTCCTTATCATGTTCACGCAATGCCATTATCAACTATCAATTTGTCCTCCTGTCTGCTGCATCTCACATTGAAGCCCCTTGTTGCCACGCTCCTCTGCGATTGCATTGAATGGTCTCATCGCTCCTATGTCGCACGCAGATGCGGAAGACGTCATCTGCTTACTACGCAAAAAATCCCCGGTAAACCTCCGTCCCTCTGAATTCTCCTCACCTCATGTCACCAACCCCGGTTCGGGATTCATCCGGAGCCCGTGCTTCGTCAAAATTATCAGTGATCTGCTCACCACACGGCCAAGCACGTCAGCATCTCCCTGGAAGGGCCGAACCGGCATGTTGAACCCCAGAAACTGCATACACAGCCGTTTCCCCACGGGCTAAAACGCACGCTAGGCTCATGCTCTCACAAAAGTCATGGCGCATTGAGTATGCAGCCTCAAGCACAGACGGCCCGTGTCATACACGGTCAACGAGGCTCCGTCGAAGCAGTGACTCCTGCAGCAGCTAAAAGGCTGTTGAAACGTCTAGAATCAACTGTCAAGTCATTTCCAGTTCATGAACGATTGTCGGCTTCCGATCAGCTGAGGCGCTGGAGGTAACCCTGCTGAATGAGTCGCTCAACGTCTCCTTGGCGGACATAGAATTGGCTGTTCTTGGTTAAGGTGATGGCACTGTCCTTGCCGTTAGCCATGCTCGCAGTCTGAAATACATCGAGGATCTTCAGACGGCCGCGTAACCTTCTTGAGAGGGGTTGTAGACCGCCCGTAGATGCATATCACGTACCCATATTCCGTCTGAATCTCCCCAGCGTCCTTGAGGACTCGCACATCGATGAAGAGGTCTCGAGGGGGTTCCAACGACCCCGTCAAGTCAATATCGGTCCATTGGCCTTTGTATGCTGCCAGTAGATCCCCGTATAACCTCACGTACTCTTCTTCTTCCGGGCTCAAGGAGCTCTCGTTCCCCACATCCCCGGTCACAGCGGCGTCTCGCCTGCCCTCCTCCTCCCCGTGCCGCTGCTGCTGCTGTCCGTCTCGCTCCAGGACGTCAATGCCCTCCCAGCACATTTCCTCCAGCCTCTGAGCCCGCACCCGGTGATACGCGAGCAGACAGCGCTTGTTCCGTCGCATGCACAAGTGGTTCACGAGCAGCTGGCATGCAGTCGCGGGCTCCTGCGTCGGATTGAAGGATCCCTGGAACGGCTCGAGAATCTCGGAGACGTCCTTGTCGAGGGCGCGGACTTCGCGGGTGCAGTTGCGAACGAGCTCGGCGGCATAGGGTGGCAGGTGCTGGAGATGCCGTGTGCGGGCGGCATGTTGGACCTAGTACTCCGGAGACAAGTTAGAAATCCGAGCAAGAGTTGCACGGCTGAAGAACGGGATATTTACCAGCTTATGCCCGGTCTCGCCATACATGGCTAAAATCCCGAGCTGTTACCAGTGGTAATATGGGTTGGTGAAGGCAAGGGAGGGAAGTGGAATTGGACGGGGACGTCGGTGCACGTTTGGCGCGGCCGTTGTCGCATAGGAGATATAACGAATAGTAGTATGCCTTGCTGCCTTGTTGCCTTAGTGGCTTGATATACTCCTCCATGGCTACACCGCAGCCTTGTGATGCCGAATCAACGTCTGAATACCTTAGGGGGTAGAGGATAAGAAAGCTCTCCATACAAGGCAGGAGGAGATCCGGTTCGCAAGTCACCTCCATGGACGCCAGTGTTGTAATTCTGCTGGCTTTACTGGTTGCCTTTCGCGGCCTTAAGAATCTCGGGGGGACGTGCTGAGCAAGGATACTGTAGTACTGCAAAACACTGCACCGCATCTGGTTCGACTGATCATCTTTCTGCTTCGTAACTTCTGGAACACACGTAAAAAGCGACGGGCCATACGATGCTGTCGCTTCGAAGCCTCCTACACGAAGACGTCTCTCGTTATCCTTTGCTTGTTGAGCCTTTGAGAGAGAAGAAACACGACTTTCCGGGATACAGTACTCAGAACTTCGTACACCTGGACTTCAGTTCTTCTCTGGCACACAAAGCTTGAACCGACAAAGCACGATTGAAGGCTCTATGTCATGCTTCATTATTCCCATGGTCTCATGTTTTCCGGTTTCAGTGCGAGACATGCTCATCTATTGTTGGTTCTCTTTGAGTTCGCACATTGATATAACGTACGAGTAAAAGGAAAAATCCATGAAAGGAAGGGAAGCACAAACACCAGACAACAAGGAAAAGAACCTTCCTGGGCCCAGTGCTCATAAGAAGCTCTGCTCGGCCCAGTCTCCTCGGATCGCTCCTCACGAAATCTTTCGGGTATCAACCACCCCCCGAGCCGTGTGACCATGAAGAAAAAGATTGGGCACAGGAAAGCACTTGCTGAAAATGAAAACCGCACTCCCGTTGCAAAACTCGGATGACACGCGCCAAAAACTCTCCAAACTGCAGTTCTGCATTATTTCCATCACCTCTCCATTTCCTCAATAACCAAATCCACAAGCCGAACAACCTTTCAACTCTCATCTTCCATCCACTTGTCGAATTCGCTATGCGGATCCATGGTTGCCATCGCCGGCCCGGCGTCCCACTCAGGCCCAGCAAACTTCGCGGCGATCTCATCTTGTCCCTCATCAAGCCCTCCGAACATTCCGCCGGCGAATCGGGGATGGTGCTCCACCCCGTACCGGTGCGTGTCGTACGCAAGTAACGTCGGGTCAACTTGCGGCTCTCCTGGCCCCGGACTTCCTGCCGAGCTGCTGCTGGGATGGATTTCCAGCAGCTCCAAGCTAGAACCCCCGGGCAACCCGATCAGTGGCCGTTGCTGCACGCCGATTCCGTCACCGTAGCCTGGCGGGGCCATCATCATCAGCCGGCGCATATGCGGATCATCCATGCCGACCTGAGGCAAATGCATGTGGTGCGGCATCAGCGGGTGATAGTAGCTGCCGTACATGTCCGCCATGCTTGGGTTCATTGACATAGGGAGAGGCTTCACACCGTGGACCGGGGAGCCCCAGGACGACCTTGTCACGCCAAGGTGAGAACTGAAGGGACTGCTAGAAGGATGCTGTTGCATTTGCAGCGAATGCTCCGTGAGCCTACTGCTGGAATTTGCGGTACTTTGGCGCTGAGCGGACCTATTCCCCTTCTTCCGCAGGCTGGACGGTGCCCATTCGCTGTCCAAATCGTTGTCAAGGTCGCTAATGTCGCTTTCTTCGGATGATCCGTCTTTGCGCTTCTTTGGTGGCGTGGCATTCTTCGATGGAGAGAACTTATAGGTGGGGTGCGCATTCTGATGATTGATGCGCTCGAGTTTCGCGAGTTCGTTGTAATGCTCGCGGATCTCCGGTGGCTCCAAGGGCCAGCTCTCCCCTGAGACCGAGGAAACGACTTGGTGGTTGTTCTGAAGGCACCATTGCTTCGTTCTGTCGGCGAACGCTGACCGGTACAGCATGAACGAGTTCATCGGTCGGGTCACATATCCGTTGCGCTTTTCCACCTCTGCCAGCCTCACCTCTATCGACCGGTTCACCCACTCCTCCATATTGCGTACAGGGACTTCGGCAAGGTCTTTGGTCAACACGCTCAAAGGAGCCGTGAGCTTGGGAGTTTTGATTTTATCACTTCTAACTGGCTTCGCTTTCTTCGACCTGGCCGCTGGTTTCACCACTTTGTTCCGCGTGCTGCGAGCTCCAGATCCGGTTGCATTGTCGCTCGCCTTGGAGTTCGTCACGACTCTGCCGCTACGAGTCCGCCGTACACTGTCCTCCCCTGGGCTGGACTGAGGAGTAGGAGGATGGTTCGTGGGTATGCTCGACTGCATATACTGATTGACGAACTTGAGAGTCAGAATTTCGATCATGGTGCAATCTCAAGGCCTGGAAAGAGAGGTGCTTGGAGTTGGTGTAACTGAGAGTGCACTTACCGGTGGATCATTGTATGAGCCACTGTCATGCTGATGGTAGCCAGCGCCCCGGGATCCATAGCTGTCCTGTCGAACAGTCAGTACCGGATTCGGCATCGATATCAACAAGCTAACGTACGAAGCTGATCCCCAGACCATACTCCTCTGCATGTGGCTCCAAGTAATGCTCTCTGTAGGCATTCAATTCACTCGCAAATCGATCTGCTGACTGTTGCTTGCCAATCGATTGTATCACAGGAGCTGGTGATCCATATCGCGATTGTTGGCCGGAGTGAACATAGTGACTACTGTCGATGTCGTGGTCGTATGAAGAGTGACCAGCATTACGTTGCACGAGGCGATGGAGGTCATACTGGAGTAATCCGGTGCCAGGTGGTGGCGAATGGGAGTGTTGCTGGATCATGACTTCGGTCTTTGACATGATCTTGGTGAGGCGCCGCAACACGCACGGGGTGATATATTTCGGTAAAGATCGGGGAGTCACAACTTTCGTGGCTCTGGTCGCAATGAAACCGGTTCAGTCGATGTTACCCGTCTGACAGGCTGGTCGATCTTCTGTTACAGGGCCGTGTTCGCAATGCAAGAGCCAATTGCGGAATGATTCTGGAATATCAATTCCTTCTCTGCCGCGGATCAGGTCTCTTTTAGTCCTCCAACGTATGCGTCTGGCCGTTGTCTGTCAGCGTATGTTGTTGCTAAAGCGCGGTGAGGGCGTTTGCTCCCTGCTGGGCGCGTAGTTGCATACCGCCCGGGGAAACTGGATGACCTGCAAGACGAACCTGGGAAGGGATGCTGCAAATGGTTTGCTATACGGCCACTTTGTTGTTGTCCGAGGGCCTGCTTCCTGAACGTCTCTTTCAACTGCGACTTGCACTGAACAGGCAAAGAGTTTCTGATAGAAGACCACACTTCGTTTTGATGAACCGCACAACAGTCGATTCTTGAAAACTTGTCTCAGAGTGTCGGTCTTTGTCGAGAAGGCATTCAAACTGCAGAAGGCGCGAAAGGTCAAGTCGTGAGCATTTGGCAAGAGACGATCCTTTGTCTAGCTCAGTGAATGAGCACTCAGGAAGGTATTTGTAGCTAAATCCAAGGCCTCGACTTGGACTACATGCGCCCATGGGGACCCTCTGAAGTCTGAAGCCGGAACGAGCAACCGGATTCGTCTTGGCTCAAGCAGGCTACTATAGTCGATATCGCAGTGACCGTTTTCGGCCGAGCGACCTCCCCGAGCAAATGGCAGGATAAGGTTGGAAGAGCAGTATATCTAGGAGGTGATCATGATGGTGGAAAGGTAGGCGGGGAGGCGAAAACGGTCATATCATCCAATGACTGCTATGCTAGGACACAGGCGTCTCCCAAGCCACAGCTCAGCATGTGGTCACACTATACCAACACAGCCGTCTGACAGTTCTCCCTACCGCTGAGAAGGGCACCAATCATGGGCTTCCAGCACATGTGGCTGCCGATCTTCAGTCCCATGGGTTCGTCTCTCAGAATTACATGCACAGGCTTGTGGCCTTGGGGAGATACTTGCAGGTGTGCTGCCAATGGACGGCCGAGGGTTGGAGAGCCGTTATGCCGGTGAGGACGTCTGGAGAGACTGTGCTACGCAACAGTTGGAGGTCTTGCATTTCTGACGCTAGTGTACCTACCTCATATCCATGGCCCCCTTCACAACTCAATATCGTCATCTCGGGGGAATCAGGGAGTTGAGGGAGGGAAAGAGAGAGGAAGGGAGGGAAGAAGGCTGGCGCCCACCGCTACCCTAATAATCCCGGTTTCCGCTTTTCTTCCGATTCTCTTGCCGGATAACTGCAGATGTCAACCTGCCAGCCTCCGCGCCGGATCGGCCTGGATCATGCTCTCGGAACGTGCAGGGATGCGTCCGGGAAACTGGGCAACCGGTACCTTGAGATCCAATTGAAGCCTGACGGCTGAGACCCGAAGAAGTGTCACAAACGTACCCACCGCTTTTTCCCTAAAGTATACCAACGGACATAATCACTTCACATTGAGCCGCGTCCTTCGCTTTGCTCAGCAGATTGCTTCCGATCATGCACTTGCGACTAAGCGCATGGAGATCTATGACAGATGCCCAGGAAAGGGAGGAAGCGTAAAGCAAAGCGACCGCTCCGATCAACCAAGGGGGTGTTCCCTGAATTTGGCGATCGCAAGCAGCGTCGGCTGCATCCGGACGATCTGGACAGGAATGCGGACTAGGCCAGGTGGCGCCCGGCGCCGCCCTGACGACGAGCTGGTTCGTGCCGTCCAGCGGTGGCGGTCAAGGCTGGGGGAGGTCTCTGTGGTCTGGTTCTGGTTGCGCAGCTGCAGGTCCCCGCCGCCGTCCCGCCGCCGTACCTGACTTTGCTGGATCTTTCCCGCTAATGGATTTCCATCAGCGGTTTGGTGGAAATGGCGGTCGAGAGAATCTCCTGGCTGCGCGACAGATTATCGCTGGATTCACTGATCATCATCACTAACGTACAGAAAAAAGTTGGGCGCCAACTATCCCAGGTCGATGGACCCTTGGGGAGCCTCCTCCACTGGTGACCACAGCGCTAGCACACGCCCTGGTCCACTTCCATCTGGGGAGGGCGGATGGCTGAAAGCGTGGCACCTCCTGTAATTGCGACGCCCTCTTCCTTCCCCGCATCTGCAAAGGGGCACCTGTCCATGCGGAGACGGGGAGAAGGCCTACGCGCGATGCATCCAGGCCAGGGTCTGTCTACCACTCCTCCGCTGCGAACGGCGATCGATAAGATACTTCATTCACGGACGAAGCAAAATCACCGACAGACCATGGTCGACTAGAGCAAATACACCGGTCCAGTCCCTATTCTACCCGAATATGTTATGACAAATTGGAGAATTTTAGCACTCAGTTGTATCAGCAACTCCTATCGCCTGGCCCGTGTAACAGTGCGACTTTTGAGGTGAAGAAGATTGATTTCGCAAGATTTAGTTATCGCGCAGGAAACGATTGGCTCCTTTGGTCCCCTTCTACCAGAGTAACGGCGTCGAGCGTTGCAACGGAGCTCTTCCACCCCCTGTGCCGTAAAACCTGGAAACTGGACCAGCCTGCGCATAAGGTACCCAAAGGTTCGCCCGCCCACCTTACATACAGTACATGCAGAGGAGGGCGACTCGGGGAAAAGCCGACTTGATCGCGCGCTCACACACCATCCATGCGACGGTAAACCGCTCCCTTTCGTCACCGACACTAACGATGTTCTGGCCCTCCGTCTGACAGCCCCCTTAACCCGAAGCCCCGGGTTGCGCAGTTCGAACTCGAGCGCTTCTGCAAGCGTGGCGATATAATGTTGGCAAGCGCGGTTCTGTACGCATGTGCGCCAAAGGGGCCAGGGGTCACAGGGTCACCAGAGCTCGAAGCATGTCGAGGGGCCTTTGGGTTTGGGAACAGCTAGCTCCATGGGGGAAGAAGTTCATCGCCTCGAGCATGTCCCTCTCCATCGTTCTTCCCCCCGGCACCCGGTTCCTCGGACTCGCTTGCTATCCGAGCCGTTTGATGTCCGTGACGCTGGGCTGCTTTGTAGGGCAGTACAAACAGCTCCTTCGAAAATAAGCAATCATGAAGATCATATCTCGAGTTTAGATCCGTACGACTTTGCGCCGCCTTGGTAACTCATCTCTCGTGGCTGCGACGAATGGCACCCACTTGAGATTTGATGCGACGATACTGTCGCAGAGATGTGAGAGGAGTTACAGAATCTAGCAGGATTTGCTTGAAATCAAACCTAGCGGATGCCGCATGTGCGCAAGTCGGGACGATGAGCCGGCTGTAGGAACACAGCCTGCAAGCTTCGTTTGCCATATCATCCTCCCACTCTTTCCTCTCTGCTATTCAGACGGACCAGACAGCTTATCGTCATCGCCCCTCGTCCCACCATCTGTCCAAGACTTCCTGTCTGAGCTCCCACGCCCAATGATGGCAAGTTTGATGCACCACCGGACTAACTCCCCTTACCTCTCCCTCCTCGTCCCCTTCGTCCATCACGTGCCTGACCCCAGCTTCGCGGTACCTCTTCAACAGAATCCTCCTCCAACGTCCCGTTTCACCCACGCACTTCCTCCACCGCGCGATCTGCCTCTCGTCATCCTCGCACCGCCGGCCCTGGAAGAAGCGACAATACCACTGGAACCACCCCCGCGGATCATATCGGTGATCGATCCAACCGGCCGCCTCCCACTCCTCGATGCTCTGGCCGCAAGCGACCTTGTACTTGTTCACCTCCGGATCGTACGTGCGCGAGACGAGGAACTTGTCCACGTCGAGCCGGTCGAGCCAGTCGGCCGGCAACTCCCTCCAGTCGTCCTCGATCGTCATGCGCAGCGTCTTGGAGTACAGCGGCCGGAAGTAAGTCCCGCCGAAGCAGCCCTCGCGGATCATCTCGGCGGGCGACTTGTTCGGCTGGAAGAGCTCGTGGTCGGCGAACCGGAAGGTCCCCCGCTCGTCCCGGCTCGGGGCCGGCCCGGTGGCTTCCCAGGTCCGCCACCCTACCCGTAGGCTCTTGAGGTCGGCGTCATGGGTCCCGTCTGTGGCCTCTGGTTCTTCTGCAGACCGGGCGCGAGAGGTCCGCGATGGCGGCCGAGCGCGAGCGCGTTTGGACGTCGTCCGCGGGAGACCATCTTCGGCGTGGGAGACGCGCGACGCGGCTGATGCTATCCGTGCTGAGGCACGCGTCGGCCGCTGGCTTCGGGCACTGTCGGCGCCGAGCTTGCGCTTCTTGGGCGGCGGTCGCGACGTCTTGATCTTTCGAGCGGCGGCGGCGGTATTCTCCAGGCCAAGCTCGCGCATGAGCGCTTCGTTGCGCTGGATGTTGGCGAGGCGGCGCGCTTCGTAGTCACTCATTGTTTCCTCTTCGTCTTCTGAACCTGTGCGCTCAAGAGAGAGAGACCATGATGTATTTACTGATGTTTTGCGATAGACAAGGGATCGGGGTCTTTCATGACGTCACCAGGGTCTGCTTTCATTCGCGACCGGGCCGGTGCTCGCTTAATGCGGGGGAAGCCTATAGGGCTGAGGCTGAGGTTGGGACTTTGTGCTTGACTGTTGCTTTGAACAGGATAGGTGAGCAGAATCAGTTGTAGCATGGCATTGTTGATGAGGTAAGTATGTTTGCTGCCTCAAACTGCAGGGAGCAAGGTTCCTGCCATGCGACAAGGAAAAGGAAACTCTCCGATTGGTACAGTACGGATTTCTTTCACATTCGGCTATGGAAGCGATGGCAAACCCAGTGTAGAGGGAAACTATGTACATAGGTGATGATGATGGTGGTGAGTTAAAGGAGGCCCGCCCAGGAGTGTGCGGTGCATACCTTATTGTGTGTTGGAACGTGCTACGAACTATGATGAATTTACTCCTCAGATCGCTCGATGCCTCATAAAATGCATATGTTACTACTACTGTACTACTCCTGCACCCTCTGCCGATTGACAGGATCTGAAACGAAGCGAAGCGGACAACATAAGGCTGATGCCCGTCATTCCTTCCCATCCTTCAACATGACACGACATGCGCCCAATTTATGTAACAAGCCGATCGGCGGCTACGATATGCAAGGACTTCTGCTTCGGCGTTCCTTCGCCGGCTCGTGCCCCCGACAGGCTGACTTGGAGAAGAGCAGCCCGCGGGAAAGAAAAAGAGGCCGAGCGCTCTTGCTCGTGCGCTGATCATTACTAGGAAAACCCGAATTGCAAAAAGTGCATTCACCGCTGGGTTTTGGAAGGGCTTCGCGACATTGATCCAACAGCTTCGCGCCTCCCAATATATATCCGACGTGCTACGAAAGGAAAACCGCACGCGAAGAGTGCGGCGGCGGTAAAACCCCTCCTCCTATGTTACCTACCCGCGCAGCTACAACACATCCATAGTAACACCGCCAGTTCTCCTCCACTTCTCGTATCGCGGATGCATCGTGAGCGCGAAGGCTTCATCCCATCGAGAATATCCGGAAGGATTCTGCACCACTCCACCGCTGTGGGGTTTGTTCGTGCGGGTTATCAACACCGCCCCTTCCTGTGGGCTCTAAATTTAGGACGCTCGTCTTTTCCACAGCCCCCCTCAAACTCCTCCTCTCTCCAACCGTCACTGATAATGCCCGGTCCTGTGCCTCCTCGGAAAATCACAATATCTTTCAGGCTTAGGCATGGCTCGTGAGGGGGGAGACGATACGCCAAAGCCGTAGCGCCCTTGCTGCGATTCCTCCACTGATCCCGGCGGTATATGGTAACCATGAACGCCTCTTATGGTTTCTCGCAAGACTAGACTCACCGTTCGTCATTCCCCTGCCGGCCGGATCCCTGATGAGAACCTGATCCCGACCCGTGATCCGGCTGTCGAGAGCATACAGACAGGATGGACCGTTCCCCAGTATCATCCTGCACCAGCATCTCCTCCCTCACTGACTCCCCGATCGAATGCCCTCGCCATACCCTCGCCCCCTCTCGGCCCGTGAGTACATCACCGAGGTTCTCCATACGCAAACCTATCCGGCTCCCATGCTCTCAAGGACCTGAGAGGTCGCCCAGCGTCCACTACGTCAAGCCTGCGCGAGCCTCCGCCGGCAGCATCGAGAACGTCAACAGCTGGGAGATCCAGTCTGCCATCCAAGGCCGTCCTAGCACCAGCTCATCGCCATGCCCGGACTCCCGAACAGCTAGCCCTGCCGTGATGGCAGCAGGGACAAAGAAAACAACTTCAACGATCGAGATAGCAACTCCTCTGGAAGCCCCAACCCGTCCCACGGCCTCCCGCACCATCTCTCAGCACCTGCCAACTCTATCAATCCTGGAAGCGCGCCTCCCCTCGAAGCCGCAGCTTCCCGCCCCAGTCCAGTACAAGAGGGCCACAATCCACCGCCCTACAGTCCCGCGCTGGATCCGCAACCTCCGCCTCGCCCTCCGGCTCATCAGCCTCGCCCTCGCCGCCATCGCCCTCATGCTAGCAACCCACAGCCTGGGCCTATACCGCCAGCGCTCGCAGCCGGACTACTCGCTGCGCTCAGCCCAGCTCGCGACCGCCTGGCCGACCGATCTCAACCTGGTCAGCACCTACCTCCTCATGGTCGTCGCGTTCGTCCACTTCGACCTCGCCGTCATCGAGACGGTCTTCAGCTTGCGACGCCCGTTCCGCGGCTGGGAGGATCGCTGGTCCATGGCCTGGTTCCGGTTCCTCGTGCGCGTGGTCGCTATTGTGGGGTGGGCGGCGGCGGTGGCGGTGTGGAGGGTGTTGAAGGATGTGGGTGGAGGCGGGCGGGGGAGCTTGGTCGGCTGGGCTGGGAGGGAGAAGGGCGCGGCGGGCGACGAGGATGTAGATCGCGTGTGGATGGAGCAATGCGCGGCGGCTTATGCTGGGCTGACGGCGGCGGGGTTTGAGGTGCTGGTGCTAGTGAGCTTGATGGTGCAGGCGAGGAGGAGCAAGCGATGATGCCAGGTGGTGGAGAGGATGCCATCCCTCGAGCTCTATAGATCACCTCTTCTATGAAAACAAACACTGAGAATGTGATGCTTGCTGGCGAGTCCTGGCTACTGTATACGATTGTGAACTCCCAGGAGCTCGAGCCATGTGGTGGTGGTTGTCATTCCCCAGAATCATGATGCCTCAGGCCAACATGCTTACTCGCCCCTCCAACCCCACACTTGCCATTGGCCCCGACGGCGGAAATCTTTCTCGGAGGTGCTGGCACATCCCGCATTCACTTCCTCCAACCCTCCCAATTCCTCCACGCCCCGTTGTCACCATGTCCGCTTTCGAGGAGTACCAGCTCTTGCACGGTAAGTAGAATGGACGCCCTTCTTTTCTTCCGCGCCGGGGCGTTTAACAGGCATCTAACATCTGCGTAGAGTTGCTCGCTTGGTGGCACGCCTATCGACTGCCCATCCTCTTCTCCGTCCTGTCAATTTTAGCCATCGCCCGCCTCGCCGTGCAGAAGAGGCAAGCCAGGCCCAAGATCTCCGCCTCGCCGGTCCCCGGATCACCGACCTCGTCCGAGAAGAAGAGCCCGCTCGAGGATGCCGCCGTCGTCGAAGAGAAGCCGCGGCGCGGGATGAGCGATTACACCGAAGTCATCGCCAGCGCGAAGGTGCCCCTGATCCGGCCGACCGGCCAGGGCCCGAAGCGCGTAACGGGCACGAAGGTGGTGAAGCCGGCGGCGGCGAAGCGGACGGACAGCTTCGACCACACCACCGACCGGGTCCGGCCGCTGATCTTCTTCTCCTCCCTGGGCGGCACCACCGAGGCGGCGGCGAAGCGGGTGCAGGCCGACATGCTGGCCTGGTCGGCGAGCGCGGAGACGTCCGGCAACCTCGCGGACCCGCAGCTCTACGACCTCTCCGAGATCGAGTACGACGACTTCTTTATCTCGGCGCCGCGGACCGAGGCCGGGGTCAAGTACTTTTACATGGTCCTCGTCCCTACATACAATATCGACACCGTGCTCGACGCGTTCATCGAGCACCTGCAGGAGTCCCACAATGATTTCCGGATCGACACCGCTCCGCTTTCTGGCGTCCTGGGTTACTCAGTCTTCGGTTTCGGCGATAGGGAGGGCTGGTCTACGGAGGAGGAAGGGTTTTGTTCCCAGGCCAAGGATATCGATAAATGGCTGGCCAAGCTGACTGGAAGGAAGCGGGCGTACCCGCTGGGCATGGGCGATGTGAAGAGCGACTCGAAAGAGCGCCTGCAGGAGTGGCAGCTGGGTGTCCAAGAGGCCATCGTCGAGGTGGCATCCGGCCGGGGTCTTGGAGATGGTGTGCCGGGAAGCGGAGATCCCGTCGAAAGCGACGAGGAGGATGTGGACGAGGCTGAGGATGAAGAGACCGAGGTCATGGTGACCTCGAAGCGCAAACCCGCGAAGGACGCGAACGTTGACGACCTAGAAGACCTTGGACGCATGATCAACAAGACCGACGACGACACTGCCGACAAGGACCCCATCGCCATCGACTTCACTACCTACAAGGCGCCCACCGTGAAGAAAGCTGCGGTTACCGTCGCTCCCAAGGAGATGGTGCCGAAAACCTCGCCAACGTACGCTGCTCTGACCAAACAGGGTTACAGCATTATCGGCTCCCACTCTGGCGTCAAGATCTGTCGTTGGACGAAATCCGCTCTACGCGGCCGTGGTTCTTGCTACAAGTACTCCTTCTACGGGATCCAGTCCCACCTCTGCATGGAGACCACCCCGTCCCTTAGCTGCAGCAACAAGTGTGTCTTCTGCTGGCGGCATGGCACCAATCCCGTCGGCACCAACTGGCGTTGGGTGACCGACCCGCCCGAGGTGATCTTCAACGGCGTGACCGAAGCGCACTACAAGAAGATCAAGATGATGAAGGGCGTGCCCGGCGTGCGGGCCGATCGGTTCGCCGAAGCGATGCGCATCCGGCACTGCGCCCTCAGCCTCGTCGGCGAGCCCATCTTCTACCCGCACATCAACGAGTTCGTCGGCCTGTTGCACGAGCAGAACATCTCCACCTTCCTCGTCTGCAACGCGCAGCACCCGGCCCAGCTCGCCGCCCTCCGGCCCGTCACCCAGCTCTACGTCTCCATCGACGCGAGCAACAAGGAGACGCTCCGCAAGATCGACCGGCCCCTCCACCGGGACTTCTGGGAGCGCTTCCAAGCCTGCCTCGACATCCTCCGCGCCCGCCGCTTCGAGCAACGCACCGTCTTCCGCCTCACCCTCGTCAAGGGCTTCAACGTCGAGGAGGAGATCCGGGGGTACGCCGACCTGGTCGAGCGCGCGCTCCCCTGCTTCGTCGAGATCAAGGGGGTCACCTACTGCGGCACCTCCGCCTCCACCGCCGCGGGGCTCACCATGCAGAACGTCCCCTTCTACGCCGAGGTGCAGGCCTTCGTCCTCGCCCTCGACGCCGAGCTCGCCCGCCGCGGCCTCGGCTACGGCATCGCCGCCGAGCACGCCCACAGCTGCTGCGTCCTCCTCGCCTCCGACCGCTTCCGTCGCGCCGGCCGCTGGTGCACCCGCATCGACTACGACAAGTTCTTCGCCTGCGTCCGCGCCGGTCGCCCGTTTCGCCCCGAGGACTATATGGGTGAGCCGACGCCGGAGTGGGCGCTCTGGGGGAATGGCGGCTTTGATCCTCGGGACCAGCGTGTGTATCGGAAGGGGAAAGGGAAGGTGAAGGCGGAAGTGGAGGCGGAGAAGGAGACGGTCGTTGAAGAGACCGAGCCCGCCGCTGAGGCTACGGCTCCTGCTGCTGTGGTGGAGGTCGCTGCGTAAGGGGGAGAGAAAGTAAAAGGCAAAAGAGGGGTTTGGGACCGGATGATCATGCATGATTTAGGGGCGTTGGCGTTGTTCTCACTCACTGAACCGGGACGGACCGGGGTTATCTCTCTTTATCGTCTTCGTCCTCTCTTGTTTCTTTACCATTTCTCCTTTCCCTGTTCTTCAGGGGCCTTCGTTTATCGACATTTAGCATGGACAAATGGTACTCGGGTGGGGTTTACGGCTGTTGCAAACGGCACGCGAAAAAAAGGACCAATGATAAGGAATTCGTCATTCAAAATCAAAGAAAATCAAGGGTATATACTTATGTATCTAAGGTAGCTAGCTGAGATCTCGCTTGCTCATAACAATATGCAACCTGCTTTTTTGATCCTCCATTCCTCACTCACTACATCGAACACATTGACAGACCGCTGGCACCCTGAATACGCTCCGCAAGGAACGCAAAAGAATAATAACCCCCTTCCTCATCACCACCACCAAACCAATCAACCCAAGTTAAACTCATCCGCGCCCGTCCCCATCATCATACTCCGCTTCGTGCGAATCGCCTGCTTCATCTTCTGCGCCGCGGCCTCCACCTCATCCCTCGGCGCCTCGCCCTCCCGCTTCGTCGCCGCATCCTTGTCCGCGCCGCGGCTGGCGCCATCGATGCCCTTGCGCCGCATCTTCTTCGCCTGGGCGCGCGCCTGCTTCAGCTGGCCCGCGTTGAGGCCGGGGACGCGCATCTGGCCGGGCCGGTCGCGGAGGGCGAACGCCTTGGCCAGGTGGCCGAGGTGGAGGGCCTTGATGTCGAAGCAAGGGCGCTCGGGCGCGACGTGGGTGGCGTAGGCGCGCACGTGGGAGATGTAAGCCTTGCGGGCGCGGTCGAGGCGGTCGGCGTGCGCGAGCGCCCAGCGCTCCAGGTTGAGCTGGAGGTCCGTGGCTTTCTCCTCCCAGGCGGCGGGCGCGGAACGGGAGCGCTTGCCCCCGACGACGCCTTCGGTCGTGAAGCCCTTTTGCAGCAGCTCCTCGGCCGTGTGCCGTGCCAGGCCTTTCACGCCTTCTTTGCGGTCTTTGGCCAAGATCTCGATGTAGCTCTCTTCGCAGCCGGGCATGAGGAAGATGCACGCGCGACCGGGTTTGCCTGCACGGGCGGTACGCCCGATGCGGTGGATGTGGTCGTCTCGTGCAAAGGCGGGGTCGTACTCCAGAACCAGGTCGACGTTCGGAAGATCCAGACCACGGGATGCGACATCGGTTGCAATGAGGACTGAGGGTTCGGGGTTGCGGGCGAAGTGGTTGAGTGTCGACGTACGAACCGCCTGGGCGAGGGAGCCGTGCAGTTTGTACGTCGTGACCTTGTTATTCGCCGAAGAAAGAAGAGGAGACAGCGCATGGACTGCTTGGGAATCCTTTGGTGGGTTCTTCTTCGCGGGCGGCTTTGCTGCGGCGGTTTCGTCTTCATCGGCAGACTCCTCATCCGAGCCAGAGCTGGACTCCGAATCACTTTTCTCCTTCTCCTTTCTCTGCTCAGGTTTGTCTTCCATCTCCGAATCCTTTGAGTTATCTTTGCCTTCCTCTTGCTCCGGCTTAGCCTCCATATCATTCGTCAAGACATCGTAGTGAAAATCAACCGAATCCGCACAGGATATGAAGACAATGGCTTTCATCACCGTCCCTCGCCTTGCAAACGCCTTTTTCAAAAATGCAATGAGTGACACCAGGCGCAGCTTCGCTGGGACGATGGCGTAAGATTGCTTCAGCTGCGCGGGCGCAGTGAATGTGCCTTCCGTTTGCTCGCCCTCCGCATCCTCCGCAGGCTTCTCGCTGGGGTCGGCACTGATGTGCACAGCCTCCTTCAAGCTGATTTCACCCAAGCGTTGCACGTTCATCTTCATGGTAGCCGAACACAGGATTGTTGTCCGCTTGGTTGGGAGGCCCGGGATGTTATTCCTGCTAGCTTTCATCCTCAGATTCAGCTTGCTGACGATCTTCTGAATCTCGTCCTCGAAGCCAAGTTCCATCAGGCGATCGCCCTCATCCAACACCAACCATCGCACATTGCTGACGTCCAAAGCCTCCGTGTGGTCCAGATGATCCGCAAGCCGACCAGGGGTGGCGACGAGAATGTTGAGGCCTTTGCGTAGCCGTGCCTTCTCAGACTTCTTCTTCTCACCACCAATCACGGTTCCGGCGACTATCCAGTGGGCGCAGCGAAGCAGGTTCTCTAGGACAACAGCGATCTGCTTGCTCAACTCACGAGTGGGCGCAAGGATGATAGCAAAAAGCCCGGAGTCGCGGTGAACCTCGGCATGTGGCCCTTGCTGTTTGAGCGACATGATCCTCTGTACGATGGGAAGGAGATAAGCCAATGTTTTACCGGAACCAGTCTGAGCTTGTATGAACGCATCCGTGTCCTCCTTGATCAACTGGTTCAGCGCAGCCTTCTGGATTGAAGTGGGGGCCTTGATGTCCATCTTGTTCAGGAGATGGGATGCGAGTGTAGGAGACACGCCGAGCGATGTGAATGTCTCGAGAGCCGGATCCAGCGGCGCGTTGGAGGGTTGCACTTCGCCATCTTCCCGAGCTGCCGGCTCGGGTTGTACCTCGAGCTTGGGCTTGGGGTTGTAGGAGAACAGCGAGGAGATAATTTGCTTCGGTTGTCCCGAGGGGCGAGGAGGCACATCCGGGTTGGTGTTCCTGGTACCGGCATTTCCACTATTTCCTGCGGGTCTGAAGTCACCAGTTGTTCTCTGTCTCTTCACATCTCTTCCTACACCGCCAATATATTCCTCGTCGGCACGGTAGTCCGGGATCACTCGTGTCCGTGATGCTTTCGGCGGCAAAGGGTTGCCCGACAACTTGGCCTGCTTGTACTGCGCGGCCTTCTTCGCCGTGAGCCTGTCCTTCCAGCGACCACCTTTGAAAGCCGTGGGATTGGGGGCGACCAGACTCTCGTCGATGCTGAAGTTGAGGAGCATGCCATCGTCGGCCATCGTGCTTTTCCAGTGCGCGCAACGACAGCGCTGGCGACAACGAGAGGCTTGTGAGGGAGTATGGTGGAGTTGCGGTGGTTGAAGATGCCAAGCAGGCGCTCCCAGCTCGAGAAATTTCCGCCCAGCAGCTGGAGCGAAGCGGTCCGGGCCCCCGCCGTCCCAGGGCATCGGGCGGACAACGTCCAGCGGGCCGACTCTGCTCCGGTAGGGCTGATGCCCGGACACCCTTCCAGCCGTCCGTCCTCCGTCCTCCGTCCTCCGTCCTCCCCACCACCTGCCTGAGCCCACAAATTATGGCGCCAGCTCGCTCGTCAGTCGGCACCGCTCGGCGAACACTTTGCGGCGAGTGACCATCGCACGCCTTGAGCTCTTCCAAAAAAACATCACACAACACCACCTCACACTGCATCTCCCTCCTCCCCCCGTCCGCCAGGGCCACGGATACTGGGCAAACCGGGGATTCGCTCCTTCATCCTCCCTGCCGTCCACCACCATGGGTCCGACCACGTTCCACCGCACCATCGTCCGGACCAGACTCACCATGACTCCCATCACACCCGTCGCCCCTCCCCCCTTCACCCGCCGCATGAGCAGCTCCTCCGCCTCCGCCGCCGCCGCCGCCTCCGCCTCCTCCTCCTTCGCGCCTAGCACGCGCGTCTTCCGCACCGTGCCCGAGCTCCGCACATACCGCAAGGACCTGGCCAAGTCCGCGCGCACCGTCGGCCTGGTGCCCACCATGGGCGCCCTGCACGACGGCCACTTGTCGCTCGTGCGCATGGCCGCGGCCGAGAACACGGACGTGGTGGTCAGCATCTTCGTCAACCCGACCCAGTTCGGCGTGCACGAGGACCTGGACTCCTACCCCAAGACCTGGGACGCCGACCTGCGCCTGCTCCAGACCGTCGACCGCGAGCTGGCCTCCGCGGGAAAGGGCCGCGTCAGCGCCGTCTTCGCCCCCTCCACCACCGCCATGTACCCGACCCTCCCGCCGGACTCGCGCATCGACGGCGTGGGCAGCTTCGTGAACATCCTGCCGCTGGCGAACCTGCTCGAGGGCGCGAGCCGGCCGGTGTTCTTCCGGGGCGTCGCCACGGTCTGCATGAAGCTCTTCAACATCGTCCAGCCCGAGCGCGTCTACTTCGGCCAGAAGGACGTCCAGCAGACCGTCGTGATCCGCCGGATGGTGACGGACTTCCACCTGGACACCGAGGTGCGGATCGGCGAGACGAAGCGCGAGGAGGACGGCCTGGCCATGAGCTCGCGGAACGTCTACCTGGGCGAGCGGCGGCGGAACGTGGCGACGGTGCTGAGCCAAGCGCTCATGGCCGCCGAGCGGGAGTACTTGAGCGGGAAGCGGTCGCGGGGGGACATCCTGTGGCACGCGAGCGAGATGGCGGACCTGAAGGCCAAGGAGCAAGAGGAGCTGCCCCCGAGCCGGCGAGCGCGGTTCGAGGTGGATTACATCTCGCTGGCCGACCCGGATACCCTGGAGGAGGTGAACGAGGTGAACTCGAGCAAGGGCGCGATCCTGAGCGGCGCGATCAAGATGCAGCCGATCGAGGAGCCGCAGGAAGGGGAGAACACCGGGCTGGGAGGAGGCGCCATCGCTGTTCGGCTGATTGATAATATCATCTTGAAGCCGACCGCGTGAAGCGGATCCGGTAGGACGGGGTGGATATCAGAGAAGGGACAAGGACTCGTTTGTCTGTAACGATACGACCATTTTGCATAGCTCGGTGTTAATCAAAAATATTCTTTGGGCGGCTGAAGTGCTCGATGCGCCCGCACATCCACTTCACGAGAGTGATTCTTTGTTCCTAAGCGTAACATTCATACTGCCAAACACAATCACCCCAAAAATTCGAAGAGCAAAATTCTCTTCTTTCAATGTGCCCTAGACGCCCCCAAATAGTACTTATACGACTCCTGATCACATGACCTCATTCACTCTTCCTTCGCCCGCTCAATCCAAGCTCGGCCCAAGCACACACACGCTGAACCGCAAATCCTTGCCACCAGCCTCCTCCTCCCTCCTCAAGAACGCGCGAACGCCGAGGTCGAGGGCGCGGGGACCGAGCACGTCCTCGTCGGCGGGCAGCGGGCCGCGGTTGAGCGGGCCCTTGCGGCGGCCGTCCAGCTCCCAGAGGTTGCCCTGGGCGGACTTGACGAAGCAGACGTAGTGCAGGTCGACGGTGGCCTCGGCGGCGGGGGCCTCGGTGTCGCCCGTGGCGGCGGCGGAGTTGTGCGCCGACTCGAGCGCTTGCGACTCGTAGAGCAGGTGGGCGCGCTCGGCGGGCTTGAGCGGGATGGCCTCGGTGACGAGCTTGTGGAGCGTGCTGTCTGGCTCTGCAGGAAGGGAAGAAGAGGCCCGGTTAGCAAAGGAGGATATTCACGATCCACTGCTGGCAGAGGGCGGGCGTCGACTCACGAATATGCTGCCTGGCCTCGCCGTTGCTGACCGCGTGCAGCAAGCCCATCAGCCCGCAGGCGTTCCCGATCGTCTGCTTGTACCAGACGACCTCCTCCCGGTCGCCGCAGCCGTCGTACTCGGCCCGCCCGCTGTCCTCCTGCGCCCGGTGCTTCTCGTACGTCTCGCTGACGGGGAAGATGAGGAGGAGGGCGTGCGCGGGCCGGGGCACGAAGGCGAGCAGCTCCGGGTCGTCGATGCTGAAGACGTCGTGGAAGGCGAGGGTGTCGGAGAGGCCGAGCTTGTGTACGAGCGAGGACATCACCTCTGGGTTGTTTTCTGAGGGGGGCGAGAGTGTCAGACTTGTCTCCATCGCACTGCGGGAGGAAGCCCTCTAAGCCGGGGAAGGACGGCTAGTGAGGGAGCGTAGATACCTAAAGGGATGAAGTGTTTCCGCCCGATGGGCACATCTGGGTCTGAGGCGTCATGGCTGTCGGCCTTGAGCTGTTCTGTTGCCATCGGGACTTCGGTGTTGCTGAAAATGATACTCAGTTGGCGAAGTTGGACGGACTGGCGGAGGGATGTTTGTGTCAATCAAGTATTTATCGATATGGCTGCCTACAGTGTCGTAGCATGGAGGATGATCGCCCAGCTAGACCCCACTTCTCGACAGCTGTCACCACCAAACAGGCCCTGGAGCTCTACCCCTTGCATGCGGGGTAAATTCTAGCCAGGTTCATATCTCGACGCAAGGCTGTGGATTGTTCCCCCATCTTAGATACTCTCGAGTCATGTCCACACCAATATTGGTACGCACTGTGAGCAAGCACAAATCCAATGTTATCACAGCATGATATCTAATGTAAAATGAATTTTCTGATATTGATTGCTGATTATGAAGAAAGGCCATGCGCCCACAGTCGCCGTGTCTAGCGTCTACTCTCTCTTGGGTTGAGAGTACATCATCTCCTCCTTGCTGCTGCTGATATCTTGCTCTCTAATCTGAGCGTAACTTGAAAGGGAAAACAAGGAAAAGGGCGTCCTCTTTCGAAGACGGGGGTATCTCATGTCCGCACGTGGACCCACGCCAAATACTTAAGAAACCACCGTGCTGATTGAAAGGAGACAGAATGCAGAATAAAGAGAAAACCTTCCACGTATGACGTGTACGACAAATACCGTCGCCATTTGAGGCGAAACGGGACATGCCCACCGATACTGATCGGATAGAAGGCCACGAATTTCCCGCCTTGGGGATGTGATGAATATGTGAGAAGAGCTCCGTTCCGTCGCCTACTCATCGGAGGCGATCTCGCCATGCATGCGAATGCGGTAGATGCACGTCCAATCCCGGCCATAATTCTCCGTCACTCGCACCACGGCCTCAGAGATTGCAACATCTGCACCCAGCATGTCGACATTGACCGGGAAGGTCTGGACGTGGTTGGTGGCTTCGAGATCGTAGTGCATCTTGCCAATGCAAAGGTATGAGGTGGGCAGGCCCATGTCTTCACTGCACTGCACACCATAAGATTTAATGGCTCTCCGCTGTTCCTCATCGAAGACAGGGACCCAGAGCTCGAGGAACTTCGGTGCGCTTAGCGGATCTGGTGTGCCTTCCTTTGGCACATGTTCCACGGTGACATGGGTCGGGTATATTCTGTGGGGCATGAGCACGGCAAGCTGAGCTTTCCCGGTGCCAGATTTGGCAGCGCACCAACAATCGCCCGCTTCATTCCAGTGCTCAAGTGCGGCTGAAGGAGGTTTTCCGGCCTTATGCTTTCCTCCGAGCGTAAAGAAGGATAGGAAAGGTCGCTCGTCCGTCTGAGTTGGTGAGGTAAAATATGGTTCAACGACTGCGCCGATTCCGGGCGAGAAATGATTGATGGTCTTTAGAGCGGTGTTTGCGTTTTCAAGCAGGTGAACTTGCTTGATCGCTTGGATTTGTTGTAATGGTAGTGTGCGCAACTCCTCTCGCGCTGCAGCTGCAGCTGCCATTCGAATTTGAGAGTTGTCGACATGTGAGGAGCTGAATTTCTCGACCTTTTCGAGCCGAGCTTCAATACTGGCCGCCTTGTCCTGTAGCTCGCCGACGGCCTTCTTGACGAGCTTGATGAAGTCGTCCTTGGGGACGATCTCGTGAAATCTGAGTTTTTGATCGATATATTTGTCAAGGTTTACTCCTTGACGAGAAATGAAAGAATCCCATGTTGGCGCGGATTCAGAGGGGTTGAAGCCTTTGCTAGCCAGCTTGTTGCCAAGGGCGTTCCAGAAATCTTCTTTGATTGCCAGTTTACCGGTTGAGGGATCTTTGCTAACGAGCAGGCGTTCAGGTAGGTTACTGAGTAGGGGCTCAATAGAATTCTCCAGATTCTGCACCCTCGAATTCAGTTCGCTCATTCCGCTTGTAGGAACTTGAGACGTGATGCGTTGCCCAATCTCTCGGATAGGCATGAGGCTGATACAACTGATGACTAGCAACGACATGATGACGGCGAGAAGCGCGCGAATTGCGTTCGACCGGAGCAGGCGAAGAATATATATGTAGAGGATGTAGTACCACGGTATCACATGCGTGCATCCAATGGTTGAAAAGGACTCTGGAGCGTTGCTCTGCTTAATGTTTATCATACCGGCTTCGTGTTCCTCACCGAAACTTTTTGAAATATCTTGAGTGACAGAAGCCTCTCTGATGACAATCTCAGATTGAAGATCCGGTTCTGCTGAGACGTGTGGAGTGTGCCTGATTGGCTGATAAGAGGTTGTCTGCGGTGTTTCATGCGTCGTCTGTTGGGTACGTTCGACGGCAGATCGACGTCCTTTCTCAATAGAACCGGCGAGAGAAGACTCGCCGGTTTTGAAATCCGGTACCTTGGACACCTGACCAGGAGAGCCATAGGCATGGGATCCCTTTGGGGTGACAGCAGGCAGGCCCCCATTTTTCCTCGTCGAGGTACGGGCTGTCCTCGAGGTACCGGCATTTGAAGGCGCCGGCGATGCACCGGCTGATTGCAGCCGGCGAGACTGGCGTGGCGTTGCCATTTCGGAATCTGGCGTTGGCGAACGAGCAACAGATGCGCGAGATCTTGTTGCCGGAGCAGTGTACTTTCCGTCTTGCACCCTGCGAGATTAAGTGTTAGTCGAATCTAACAAAGAATCGTGGGGACCGTACTTAATAGTGTGACGGTTACTGGAAGAAGACATTTGAAAGAAGATTGTTGGAATGCGAAGGGACGTTATGAACAATGTCGGATGTTGAGAAGAAGAAGAAACAAAACGACAGTCGAATAAAGTGAGGTACTATGTGTGCATGTACTTACAATCGAAATGCTTGGCTGACGGCGACGAAAGGAAACTCGTAGGCAAAGGCACGGCTCATGAGTGAGGTTGCCCGGCTGCGGACAATGAACCGACGACCTGCTACGAGCAGGGGTTCCGGATCGGGCAGATGAATTGTTTGAATGACTACAGCAACAAAAGGGACTATGGCTCGAACCGGACGGGGAAGAATAGATGCAGCTGTGCGAGGCCGCAGAGGCTACTACCTACGACAGCTGGCCGCGGTGAAGTCGGACAGCTGGACTGATACGTACGGTGGGTGGTATTTGACTCGAGATGAGACAGATGTCCTACGGGGTACGGAGAAGAAGATGCAGGTCGAAAGACTACCGACCGACGATGAGTGCATCCTACCGAGATCAAGCGACGCGAATGTTAATCAGCACGCGACAGCGCAGCAGCAGGAAAAGATTGGTTCACGGCTTTCATGGTCGGCTGGACTGGAAGCGTACTCGACGGACGTTGGGACTTGGGCGCGCGCGACGGGGCTCGACTGTTGTTTTGATGATGCGCCAGGAACTGGAATCCGCCCTGCCAACGGCCATCTTGGCATGCATGCGGACGTGCGCGCGAGTCCCTCGGTTCACCAGCCACAGGGGGGGTTGGGGAATGTTCATGCGCCACAGTCGCCGTCGCCGCCACAAGTCGCCGTCGTCGTCGTCGTCACTCTCATCGTTCCGAAACTTGCCAGGGGCGTCTTCCGGCGATGAACGGGCGATGAACGGGCCGAAACAGGCCACCCGGATCCACGATCGGCCACCAGTTGGCCCTTCAGCGTGTGTCATCGGTCGACTCGTGTAACGTTACCTGGTGTTTGCTGCCCGGAGATCCAAATTTACGGCTGCGGGGCAAAGGCGGGCGGTGGTGGGACGGTGGGACAGTGGGACAGTTCGGACTCCATGCATGTACATATATATCTGCTCCAGTTCCCCTTCGCCATCCGTTCCTTTTCCCTCCACGCCGATAACTATCTTCGCGCTCCTCTTTTCTGCTCGCATCTTCCCTCCAATCGCACAGGCACCGATTGTTCATCATGGTCGTTGGATCTGTTCTCGTTACTGGGTACGCGCATCCCTCTCTCTCCTCCGAAGAGCTTTGAGAAGCGGGTATTGCGGCATCTCGAATCCGCTCCCGCGCACTCCGTTGAAACTATACTGTGCCTTCTCTGGCACTCAAATGTGATGCGACCTGATTGTTGCAATGCTAATCCGTGCAGTGGTACCGGTTACATCGGCTCCTTCACCGCGCTCGAGCTGCTGCAAGCGGGCTACAAGGTCGTCATCGTCGACAACCTCTACAATTCTTCCGAGGAAGTCATTAACCGCATCGAGCTGATCTGCGGCAAGCGCCCGGAGTTCTACAAGCTCGATATCACCGATGAGGGTGCGTTGGACAAGGTGTTCACCGAGCACCCGGACATTGACAGTGTCATTCACTTTGCTGCCTTGAAGGTAAGTCTCTTACTGTTCGTGTTCTCGTGTCCTCGTAGCCTCATTGGAGCATGAACTGACCGTCTCATCCATAACAGGCCGTTGGAGAATCGGGCGAGATCCCTCTCGAGTACTACCGCGTCAACGTCTATGGCAGCCTGAACCTTCTCCGAGCTATGAAGAAGCACGATGTCACCAACATTGTCTTCTCATCATCTGCAACTGTCTATGGCGACGCCACCCGCTTCCCTGACATGATCCCCATCCCGGAGCACTGCCCGATTGGCCCTACCAACACGTATGGCAGGACCAAATCCACTGTTGAGGGCATGATCACCGACTGGATCGATTCCGAACGAAACAACCGCAAGAAGAATGGCCAGGCCGGCGGTGAGAAGTTCAATGGTGCGCTGTTACGATACTTCAACCCTGCTGGTGCCCACCCGAGTGGTGTTCTGGGAGAGAACCCGCTCGGCGTTCCCTACAATCTGCTTCCTCTGCTAGCGCAGGTTGCCATTGGCAAGCGCGAGAAGCTCCTCGTTTTCGGCGATGGTAAGATTCAGTGGTCCCCTTTCCCCTTGGGCTGCTAGCTGATGTTCTTTCGAAAGATTACGCTTCGAAAGATGGCACCGCCATCCGCGACTACATTCATGTCATTGACCTGGCCAAGGGCCACCTGGTAGCACTCAACTACCTCCGCGAGAAGAAGCCTGGCGTTCGTGCGTGGAATCTGGGCACTGGACGCGGCTCCACCGTCTTCGATATGATTAAGGCATTCAGCAAGGTTGTGGGTCGTGACCTGCCTTACCAGGTAGTTGAGAGGCGTCCCGGTGACGTGCTCAACCTTACAGCCAACCCAACCAGGGCCAACCAAGAGCTTGGTTGGAAGACCGAACTCACTTTGGAAGATGCCTGCCGCGATCTGTGGAAGTGGACTGAGAATAACCCCGAGGGGTACAACCAAGACCCTCCGAAGGAGTTTGTGGAGGCACTGAAAGCCAACAAGCAATAGACTGAGCAGTAAGAATTCTATTCGCAGGAAGGATCTCCTTAAGCATCGGAAATGAGGAGCAGGAGATTATGTCGTTGAAGAATTTCTAGTGCACAATATCTTTTATTATTATAGACGAAATACCCAGTTACAGCATAGAAATTTTGTCCACAATGACCAAACGGAGATTAGCATTCAAGCAAATATCTGTGTTCCTTTAAGGCAACATCGGTGGTACATCAACAACCCTCTGCATGAGCATATCCAGGGGGGAAGAATGTTTGCACTGTCCTGGTGCATCACGGCGGTCAGCCTGACTCGGGCCCGGACAGCTCGCTTGCAGGGAGGCGAGAAGGTTGGGCTAGACGATGCGGCGATCCGCTGAGCAATGAGAAAGCCCACTGAGTCACCCCGCCATGTCGACGATAATTCTCCCCGCCAAATCGTTTCTCCCACGACCAATTTACTCTGCTGCTCGCATCAAATCGACTCCACGACTGCTGCATCTTGCGATAGCTGGTCTCCGCCCCACTGTCGTTCGGCCTGCCCCACTAAAACCTCTTCAGCGGCTTTCCACATTCACCACCACCGTTGGCGGCCCACGCACACGACATCTCTCTCCGCGTTTACCACGTAGCACAGTATTCCAAACGTCTATACGAACTATGGCTTCCACCGCTCTTCCGGAGGCTGTCGTGCCCATCCTGTCTCGCACCCACCCTTCCCTCGATATCACGCCTTCCAGCGATGCCGTCCAGGCCTCCGCTAGCATCTTTGCCAACACCACTTACACCGACGCCGACAAGACCGAGATCAGCCAGTGGCTGATCACCGCCTCGCAAATTGGCGGCGCTGAAGATGCTGGAAAGACTGCGGAGAGGCTCACGAGCCTGAACACTCACCTCTCATCTCGCACCACCGTCCTGGGCAACAAGCCTTCCGTCGCCGACGTCGCTCTGTTCACTTCCCTCCGACCCCTCGTTGCCTCCTGGGGACCCGAGCAGCGCACTGGCGAGCAAGGATACCACCACATCGTCCGCTTCGTCGACTTCGTCCAGAACGGCGAGCTGTACGGGCCGCTGAAGCTTGAGGAGTCGGAGAAGGTGAGCATCAACACGGACGAGGTCCTCTTCAAGATCAAGCCGATCGACGCCAAGGCGGAAAAGGAGCGGAAGAAGAAGGAGAAGGAGGCTGCCGCGGCGGCGGCCAAGAAGGATAGTGGTGCTACCGAGGCTAAGGCCCCGGAAAAGACTGTGACTGAGAAGGCGAAGGAGAAGGTCCAGGCTGCGGCTGAGGCCGTTGCATCTGCTGCCGGCGTCGAGGGACAGCCGCAGCAGCAGCAGCAGCAGCAGGGCAAGAAGAAGGAGAAGAAGGAGAAGAAGCCCAAGCCGGCCAAGGAGGCGCCCAAGGAGAAGCCGCTCTCGCCCTGCCTCATCGACCTGCGCGTGGGACACATCCTCAAGGCGACCACCCACCCCAACGCCGACTCGCTCTACGTCTCCACCATCGCGTGCGGCGACGCCCCCGGCACGGAGAACACGTCCGAGTACGAGGGCCAGGTCGTCCGGACCGTCTGCTCCGGCCTGAACGGGCTCATCCCGCTCGAGGAGATGCAGGGCCGCAAGGTCGTGACCGTCTGCAACCTGAAGCCCGTGACGATGCGCGGGATCAAGTCCTGCGCCATGGTGCTCGCGGCCTCCCCCCGCGTCGCCGACGGCGAGGACGCCCACAAGGGCCCCGTCGAGCTCGTCAACCCGCCCCCGGCCGCCCAGGCCGGCGACCGCGTCTACTTCGAGGGCTGGGAGGGCGAGCCCGAGCCCGTCCTCAACCCGAAGAAGAAGGTCTGGGAGACCCTCCAGCCCGGCTTCACCACCACCGACGCCCTCGAGGTCGGCTTCGAGGTCGGCGCCGTCCCGCCGCTCGCCGGCGAGGGCGAGGCTAAGAAGACCGGCCTGGCCAAGCTGCGGACTAAGGATGGCGTGTGTACCGTGAGCACCCTCAAGGGCGCGACCGTGCGGTAAATGGGCGCCTCGCTCCGTTGGGATGTGATGGGGCTTTTGTTGGTTCTTTTTTTCGGTAAAGGTGAAGAGCGGAGAAAGGCGTGTGGAAAGCCAAGGTGTCTGGGAGCTGGTTCAAGACGATCAAAAGCGCCTCGGCGCAACGACGGCATAGAGTCGGAGGGAGAAAGAAGAACACGGCGGCGGCAAAGATAGTCAATATACAGAATCTTGATTTCGTTTCTTCATCCCCAAATCGACCCGTGACGAAGATGACGGCGACAAATCTGTCCTATACTACAGGATAAGGTCCTACTGCCGTGACCTTGTCTCCGTCCCCCCCTTTCCCGAAACGCCATGCTTTGATGATCCTCCTCCTCCCATTTAAAAAATAAGTGTCAGTCGGGGAGGGGAGAAAGGGGGAAAGCCAAGAAAGTTTTTAAAATAATAATAAGGCAGACAGCTAGTGATGGGTGAGTAGCTTTCGGGACACCTCCAGGTGCACGAAAGGCTGTTCCGGACGATCTGTAACCGAGGTTTGGAGGGTGAAATGAGCAATGGGTCGGCTGATGGTTCTAGCATGCGCAAGTTGAGTTGTCGGTCGTCTGGGTGGGGTTGATGTTCACATCGATCACTATTCCCATGTCAGAAACACGCTCTCAATATCTGGACGAGGAGCAGCCTACTCTGACTCTGGCCCTGGTTGGTCTCCCCCTCCATCCCGGGAAGGGCCTGTGCGATCCGCTTGAACAATGTCTTGACGTTGTGGCCCAGCTTAGCGCTGGTCTCGATGAACATCAGGTTATTCCTCTTCGCCTCTTCCTCGCCCTGTGCCGTTGTGACCTCGCGCTTGTCGTTGAGATCGGTTTTGTTGCCCACGAGCACGATGATGACGTCGTTCCCTCGCTCTCCGCGCACGTCGTCGACCCATTTTCGTGTGTTCTCGAAGGTCTTGCGGTCTGGGAGGCAGACACAGTCAGTATCCCGGAGGATCCTACAGATGGATATCTGGATCTTCGGGGCGCGAACATACTTGTGATATCGTAGACAACCACCGCTACGCTAGAATCACGGATGTACGAGGGAATCAAGCTGCGGAACCGTTCCTGACCAGCCGTATCCCAGAGTTGCAGTCGCACCGTTCGGTCCTCCAGGTACATCGTCTGCCACAAGGTTAAGCAGATTATCTTTCAAGCTCTCCAGGATCAGGTGAACACACCTTTGACAGGAAGTCGATTCCAATGGTCGCTTGGTATGTGTTGTCGAATGAGTCGTACATGAAGCGCGTTATGAGCGAGGTTTTGCCAACTGGACAGCGTCAGTGTGAGGTAGGATACAGTCATCCAGGGCACCCGGCAGTGGTGGACAGCGATGAAAGACGAACCGCTCTGTTCCCCGAGGAAGACAAGCCTAGGCAATCGTCGTCAGTGACTCCGCGCCCCGCAACGGTTTCGAACACATGGTGTGAAAGGGCCTACTTGAATTTCTTCAGCGGATTGGAGTAGCCGGACTGCGCCATTGTGATGGATAGTAATGTAGCAACCTGAACGAAGAGAAAGGGATTTCGACGACAACGGGCAGAGATCGTGGGAACAGCTAGGCCGGACGGTTCGGAGGAGGCGGTGGGAAGGCGTGGAGATAGGGAGAGAGCCTTGGGATGGTGCTTTCCCGGTCTACTAGGAGCTGAGCTATCCCTCCTCCTAGCGGACCGATGCAAAGCCACATGCCCACCAGGGCACCAGGGCACACCGCCGCTTCCGGGGTTTCGTGGATGTGGACCAGCCCTCGGCCAAGGGACAAAGGCTTGGCGGGCGGTAGCGCGTGGCAGAAAAGTTACCTGTCGATAATTTCCTCCGGACGGGCTCGACCGCTCTAGCAGGTATCGCCCGCCCAAGTGAGTTCTTCTGGCCTCGATCACCCATTTCTTTTCGACTTCTTAAGGGGAAGAACATACCTCGGACATTTCTGCCATGTCTTCGAGAGAAGCGCCGCGGCAGCACAAGCAGCCTTCGAGAAAAGGCAAGAAGGCCTGGAGGAAGAACGTCGACCTCACCGAAGTCCAGACCGGTCTCGAGGATGTTAGGGAAGAAGTGATTGCTGGGTAATACCCTCCCGCTTTACGCTCCACCCTTGCGTTCCGCTAACATTGCGCAGCGGTATCGTCGCCGAAAAAACATCCGAGCAACTCTTCACCTTGGACACCACCGGCGACCTTGAAATCAAGAAGAAATATAACAAGGCACACAAGCCACTCAAGGCTGACGAGATCCTCTCCCAGCGCTCTGCAGTTCCGGCGGTCGACTCTCGGAAACGGCCTGCTTCTCGCGTTACCGACGGCATTGTTCCGAGCAAGAAGCGTCGCAGTAATGGCGTGTCGGCTAAGGAGTATGACCGCCTGCGACAGATTGCTTATGGCGGAGACTCCGTGACGAAAGACGTTGTCAAGGCAGATGGCCAGGCGACCTACGATCCTTGGTCTATGGAGGAAACGCCCCAAGAAACCAAGTTCTCCTTCCTCGAGAAGAAGAAGGATGTGAAGGCTCCAAAAACCATGAAACAGGCTCCCATCTCCATGCTTGCGAGCGGTAAGCATGTTCCCGCGGTAAAGAAGCCTGAAGCAGGGAAGAGCTACAACCCCACTTTCGAGGATTGGGATGAGTTGGTTGTCCGGGAAGGCCAAAAGGAACTTGAGGCAGAGAAGAAGAGATTGAAGGAGGCACAAGAGGAACAGGAGCGGTTGGAAAGGGCTTTGGCCATTGCCGCTGAACCCGACCCAGAGTCCGGCGACGAAAGCGCTTGGGAAAGCGAATGGGATGGCATCCAGAGCGAACCGGAATCAGAGTGGTTAAACAAGAAACGGCCGGAGAGGAAGACGCCGCAGCAGCGCAATAAGATAAAGCGAAGAAAGGAGGCGGAGAGAAAAGCTAAATGGGAGGCGAGGATGAAAGAGAAGGAGGCGCAGATGGAGAAGGTCAAGGCTCTGCAAAAGTCTGTCGAGGAGAAGGAGAAGGCGAGATCCCAGGCTCAATCGCAGGAGGTAGCCAACGACGATGTTGTCTCGGATGATGAGGAAGAGGTTTTGAAAAGGAGAACGCTGGGCAAAGCACCGTAAGTGTACTCTCTGCGCCTAAGAAGTCGAATACTGATAATTCCCCTAGTATCCCCGAAGCTCCTCTAGAGGTCGTACTTGCGGACGAGCTGCAAGACTCCTTGCGCCTCCTTAAACCAGAAGGCAACCTGCTCACGGACCGCTACCGGAATATGCTGCTGAACGGCAAGGTTGAATCCAGACGGCCGGCACAGCGCAGGAAGGCAAAGACGACAGTCACAGAGAAGTGGTCGTACAAGGACTGGAAGCTGGATCGCAAGGCTAAGGCCAGGTAAACCGGGCTTGTACTGCTTGTCACTTGAGAGCGAGAATAATACAAATTTGAAGTTGAATACCCGCTATAACAACATGAAGACCACCATGCCATCCCCGCGGCGCTGGGGGCCTACATTCCAACCACTTGGAGGCCCTTTTTCTATGCGAGTGGTGCCCGTAACAGACTGCCCAAACTCCGAGAAGGCGCTATATTTACAGAAGTTACACAGAAGAGTTGGGAGTCGGGGCATGTGCGATTGATTTTGCCATTTTATGGCCAAATGCTCGTGAACGAGGAAAAATCCAGCCGTATCGTTTACTCAACGGTTACCGAACCGCTTTCGGATGGCGGCTTGCCGACAGGAATGCTCGAATCAATGGCAATCATCTCCGCAAGGATGTCGAGAACAGGCTACAATCTGTTAGCACTTTACGACACAAGGGGTGCGATTATATCCGTACCTTAGGGACAGTCTTGTCGTAGATACTGATCAGCTCTCTGGGCTGCGGGTAGACCTTCAGAGCCTTGTAGAAGCACAGAGCAGCTTCAATGGGATCGGATCCTGGGAAGCGTTAGCCTCGGCCGCTTGTGGACGGAGAATTGTTCCTCACCATCCTGGCACAAGCCCTCTCCACGAGCAACTTCTTGCATGAAGTATGCCTCAACCTCCTCCGGGTCCCGCGGGAAGCCCTCCTCATTGGACTGGTCAACGGCTTCCTTGATCGCCCTCCTCTGCGCGGCACCCGCGGCCTCGGCCTCCTCCTTCGCAGCGCGAGCCTGCTTCTTGGACTGCCTCTTCAGGGTTTTCCGGAACTCGGGGTCGCTGCGCCTCTTGTGGTCGAAGTAAACGGCGTACGCGATAAGACCGGTAGCGACGGCGCCGACGCTGGCGGCAACGATGGTCGACGTTTTCCACTGAGAAGACATTGTGAGGGATCTGAAATAGTGCGGAGCTGCAAGTAGTGTGGCTGAGCCAATCCTATGTCGAAAATATGCTGGAGTATGATGCGAAGAGCTGGATTGGTGAGGGGAGGTGGATGTTGTGGACGGGCTTGTCGTCCGTCAAGCCGACCAGGAAATTTTGGAAGGCGACGCCATCACTCGCTGCGGAACAACCCGACTCCCCCGACCATCTCAGCCCGGACCTGTAAGCTCCTCAGGGCCCGGATGAGAGCTCCAACTCGCGTCGCGCACCGTCATCGTTCCGCCACAACCGCTCGCGACGCACATCTTTCGAGGAAATAGAACAGTCCCAGCATGGAAGAAAAGAGCAGAGGAATTTCGTTGCGTAAGAAGCGCTCAGTCCGTCCTCAAATCAGCGCACCCAAGCAGATCAGCGCGCCCCTCCCTCAAGGGAGCCTGGCAACGTCCACCTTGTCATCCCAGAACAATGGCCTTCTCCGACCGGATGCTGCTGGCAGCAGCCTGGAGGTCCCGGGATCGCGTGAGCGGAGCGCAAAAACCGCCGACTTAGTCAAGCGGAGATATTCTACGCGGTTCACCCAGTTACCCACGGATTTCAACGCGGAGGCTCCGCCTATGCCCGGGGTGCCAGCCATACCCAGCCAGTATGCGAAAGCAGCCTCTAGCAGTGCAAGGCCCTCTACCAGCGGCGATGGACAGAAGATCAAAGTCGATATCAGGGCACTACGGGACCCTAACCTTTTGCCAGAACAATGTTTGTGAATCGGTCTTGGTTACGTTCACGATGCTAATCTGAAACGCAGATGTTGCTTCATTGCTTGCGGATGCCTCCGAACAGGACATTATGGATTACCAGCAAGAGTTGCGGAAGGTCAAGAACCGCACATCCACCGACTTACAGCATAACGTCTATCAGAACCGGACCCAGTTTATCAAGATCAGTAAAGAAGCAGAAAAGCTCAAGGGCGAGATGAGGACGCTCAGAACTCTCATGGCAGACCTTACCTCGGCGTTGGGGCAAACCACTTCGGCCGCCGGTGTGTCTGGAGACACTCTTACCGCCAGAAAGCAGGCAAATCGAAGCTCTGTTGCCAATCTTGAAGCACTCTGGAACACGCATTTGCAGATGCTCTGGAAGCGTGTTGAAGGGTCACAGAAATTCCTCCCAGCCGTTCCCGGTCGGCATATCGTCTATGAGTCTGGAAGATGGGTCGAGCTTAATGCCGCTACGTGGAAAGCTAGAAGAAGGGTGCATTTAATCTTGCTAAACGACCACCTTTTGGTAGCTGCCGAGAAGAAGCGAGGTGACCCTGCAGCTCAGAATAAAAAGGAGTCGAGGCAGAAGCAGTCGCAAGCTCAAGTACATCTCGTAGCTCAGCGTTGCTGGCCTCTGCAGGACGTCCACATGGCTGATCTGTCCACTCGATCGGCTCCTCCCAGAGATGGTGCTAAACCGGGCTCCGTCAACGCTGTCAACCTGAGAGTTGGTGCCGAATCCTTCACTTTTGCTACCGGCGGTTCGGACAGCACGGAAAAACTTACTTTGCTGGCCGCCTTCCGTAAAGCTGCTGAAGACCTCCGCAAAGCCCAGGAAGCTGAGATAGAAGAAAGAGGCAAGGCTCAGGATTCTGTGAATTATTTTGCTTCACGGGACTCTGGTATGCTGAAGAAGACTGATCTGCTGGAAAGCCTCTCTGAAAATGCTGCGAACAACAGGTCTAGTATATTCGTAGATGTAGATGGAAAGCAGCAGAATATCCGATGGGTAGAGAGCCAGTTGGATGAACTGGACATTGACATTGCTTTGCACCATTTTGAAGAGGCTGTCGCAAGAGTAGAGCGATTGAAACGGATTGGCAAAGGCATAAAGGGCAACCATATAGCGCAGGAGATCATCACTTTCAAGGTCAACGAACGGGCAAGTAAGCTTGCCTCGGTAATTGTCCAGCAATTGGTCGCAACGGCTTCCTGGATGACCTCCACGCGCAAACATGTCGACTGGCTTATGCGACTCGGAGCCGAGGACCAGGCGAGAGATGCATACCTTGAGACTCGGAGTGAATTAGTCCATAAAAGAACAAGGTCAGTACCTGTCTGTTTTATTCTAACCATACGGACACCGACGCTGACAGTTGTAGACAATGCCTCTTCGACGGCGACCTCCACCAGTACATCTACCAGATTTCCTTCATCTATTTCACCATCATCAAAAACACCGTGCAGATATACAGTAACTGTTTTCCCCCGCCCATGATGTCGGCGTGCGTCAAATGGGCCAAAGGACATGTGGACGATTTCAACCAGATACTGGCACGGCAGCTGAGCAGCGTAGACAAAGAGAGTGCAGCGTGGAGAGAATGCATGGATCGAGCCCATGCGCATGCTGCCATGCTTGCAGACGTTGGACTCGACTTCCGCGCCATTATCGGCCAGGGAATTGAAGCTCAAGGTGAGCAGAACGGCTCGAAGGCAATTGGACTAGGCTTGACGGAAGGTTGAGTGATGATTCGACGTTTGCTAGCTATTTCCTTGAATATACCCCGATTTTCCTTTTCCGTGTTATTCTTTTCGCTGTGCGGCATGTGACAGCGAGCTCAACATCTACGCCGAGACTCGACTCATAACAAACGAGCCGACGTCACCTGCGTATTATCCTACACAATTTCATCCTATCACCGTTTCATCCTCGTTCAGTCTTCTGTCTCCGTACCCTCCTTTCATATTCATCTCACTTCAGTCCGTATCGTGTCCACGCAATTCGCATCGTAACTCCAAGACCGACGGCTATTTGTGGCGAACTGCACATTGTTATCAGCCTGTCGCCATGCCTAGCGAACAAAAAACCACGGAGTTCCTGACGTTATGTCTGAAAAACTCTGACCTTGACAAGGTGAGCTAACGCTAGGGGCTCCAGCTACCGCACATGCTGACTGACTGAGCAGATCGACTTCAACACCATTGCTGCGGAACTTGGTATCACAGCGAATGCTGCCAGCTTGCGCTGGGGTCGGCTTCGCAAAGCCTTCGACGTGGGCAAGTCATGGAGCGGATCTACAGGCCCTGACTTCCTGTTCCTGTGTCTGAAGTACTCAAACTTCAGGAGGGTGAGCTTCTATATGTGTATGGTGTGGCAGCTTCCGTGGACATCGCCGTGCTGATTATGCCAGATCAATTTCCATGAAGTAGGCAAGGCACTAGGTATCACCACGAACGCCGCAAGTCTGCGTTGGGGTCGGCTTCGCAAGTCACTCGGCGGTCCTACCAAGAACTCTGAGATTGCCTCACCTTCGGGTACCCCGACTGCTGCTTCGAAGCGAAAGCGGGGGAAGGTTTCCACGCCATCCAAGCGCAAATTGGAGACTGATGATTCGGACGACGAAAGCACCGCAAGTTACTCACCAGTAGTCAAGCGCGTCAAACGGCAGGCCGCGACTAAAGCTGCTGCCAAAATTACTGAAGATGTGAAGGTTGACTCGGAGGACAATGAGATCGAGGGAGCCTTGCAATCAAGTGAAGTGCGACAATTCGAGAATACTGACCAGCACTCCGTGATCGATGCGCACACCGAGGGCCAGGGAGGCTGCTATCAGCCAGTTGCTAACCCCATGACATCGCGTGCTAATGCTCAGGAAGCTTCCACAATCATAAAGCAGGAAGAACGCGAGGAGACTCCCAGCAACGTGACCGTGTCTGGCCCTCGTGGTGCGGTCAACGATGTCAACCAGCACAAGGAACCACCTCGGTCTCATGTTGGCTTATCTAAGGGATACCTGACAGTGCTCCGAGCCTGCCAGGTACTTGAGCAGGCAGAAGACTACAAGCCGAGCACCACGACTATGGGACAAGAGTTGGAACAGGGTCACATTGCCGGTGTTCACCCTGCTGTCGACGGCCAGAGCTCTGGGGCTCACCACACTTCTTTCAATGAAGAGCCGACCACCATCCCAGCCTTGGTGGTCTCCGCGCCATATGCCGCTCCCACTGCCTTCAATGGAGATCAGTCGGCCCTTCCGTTCCCACTCCCCCTCCCAGGCCCACCGGTGTACCCATACAGCTTCGGTTATTTCGAGATCGGGAGCCAGGATACCGAAGTCGACGGGCTGGATGCCACGGCCAGTGCTGGCCTGCCGGAGTTTGGTGAGACACTGACTCAGATTCAAGGACCCTCCATCAATTCTCAGCCCGTCGCTGAGGAGTTCACTTCTTATTCGTCCTTTGTGGGCTTTGATGAGGAATATGACCTGGAAGGTCTCGTCTAACTTCACAGTGTGGATTCTATGGGGCAGTGAAAAGGCACATATTGAGCTAAGTTGGGTATTGTGGAACGGAGATCAATGCAAATGAGACGTCTGATTTGGGACGCTTGGTTTGGGAATGTCCTATTGTCCTGGAGATGCAGCTTTGCTCTCCTTAGTCTACAGTTGAAGTCTTCTAAGGCCAGCGACCACCCATTTTCTGCTACGAGGTGCTCTCAGAAGCTACTTGGTCTATTAGGAATGGCGAGGCGCCAGAATGATTTCCCAGATGTACTCTTGACTTGCCGTGAAATAACACTTCTTGTAGCAGACGTACATCATTGAATTCATCTTCTATTTGACATCTTCGTATTTGAGCATAGAGTACTATTCGCCCTAGAACTAAGATCCATCCAATCCCAGTCACCGGAAACGCCGTCGCTATGCATTTAACATGATATGAAACCTTGAGCTTGCTCCGCCTCAAAGGACTCAGCCAACCATATCCACCTCTTTCGCCCCCGTTTCAGTGGTGCTTGATCCTTGCAATGAAGACTCCAGTTCAGGGAATTTAAGTATCGCAGCTTCCTTGATCCCCTCGAGTAGCACTGTGCGTGAGGCCACGGCAGCTTGGACGGCTTTCTCGACCAAAGTTTCGGTTGAGTCTCCAGCATTCCCCTTCATCCACAGCTCGGTCACTTCGTCTCGTCCCGCCAGATATCCCACCACACATGCGGCTTCGATTTTCTTGTGTTCACTTGGGCAAGGATCAAGAATGAGGTTATCTTCCTCGGCTGTGTCTCCATCCTCTTTAGGGACAAGGGCTGCTACGCCACCGGTAACTAGATCTACGCAGTCTATGCCTGCGTCGACCACCGCAGCACTGGCAGCAGTAATGCATCCGGCAAGAACCCCCATGAGGCCCCAACCCAAGCCCGCGCCGATACCCGTGGAGCCTCCGCCGAGCTCGTCACCCCACCACCTGTCCTCCTCGCCTTCAAGGATGGTGATCACAACATCTACGCCGCTCTTAGGCCATCGATCGCTCAGTATCACGCCGCGCAACGCCGTCTCAACGTGAACGCCAAGATCCCGTTCGGAGGAATCACGGATGTAGCCGCGTCGCTGACGCGCAGCGAAAGGAGCAAACTTGACGCTCGTGGTTAACAAGAGATGCGGCGAGAACGGCGAGCTTCGCGGGAGAGGTTTCGGTCCGTGGACGGAGCATGCGATCTTCAGTGATGATGTAGGCGGGATGAGGGAGTCTGTAGCATCCTGTCCGGACGTGGATGTAAGTTCGAGATAAGAGGAGCCACTGGCCGTCGGATTCAGGCCGGTCTTCAAGACTGTGCGAACGTTAGAGGTTGATGTTGATCGAACAACGGTGGTCGCGGAGATGCTCACATATTTTGCGGAGCTCATCCGGCTTGCGGGAGCGACGTGGACGTTGCAATTGAAGCTCCTTCGAACCGGAGACGGATGAAGCAAAAATTGGAGGCGCTGTACCACCGCTTGGACCGTTCACTCTGCGCCTGTCAGCCATGGTTTCGATTCGCGAATGTGAAGTATATGCGACAGTCTGGCAGCTGCTCAGCCTAGGCGGGGAAATTTTGGGCGGACGTCCACGGTTGCCCGGGATCAACCTAACCAAAGTCGGGTGGGTGAGGACGGAGGTCCAGGTGGTCCCTGCGACCGGGGCTAGGTTTCACCGACCCCGCGGATATATTTTTCCACATTCTCATCCGAACTTGAGAAACTCCATCCTCCTGGTGTTATACCTACACTACTCTACATTGTCAAGCATTGCAGCCTCTCACATCCAACCATGAGCTGAGTAGCTAAGGTTGAGCCTCCCACCGGAGTGGGTAGGCTTTTTTTCGACGTGATCTGTTGCCAATATCCTCAAAGCCATGCTGCTGGACAGGGCTTGTCGGGAGATCTTCCGATGCAGGCATTTCCCATTGAAGGTCTTTAGCTCCTGTATCCTCCTTGGCTTTGTTATGCCGAGTGGTGGTCGAAGTCTAATGTGTGCCCTTTCGGTAAGTTGCTCTATTTCTTCAATCCGTTGTTGCTTTTACGTGAGGAAACCCATTCACAACCAGTTCTGGCGATCTTACCGTGAGCCATTGAACAAACATGCACTACCATCTGACTCTGGTCTTGTTTTCCGGAACAACTATTGCACGTCTTGGCGCACAACGTTCTGACTCCAATACAGCAAAGCACCCCACAATGTGCCGTTCGCAAACGCAGTATCAAATCCGAGAGGCAGCCTCCATTCTCTACTGACTGAAGCAAGTGCGGCGCGGGAACTGTTCTCTTCTGTGGCCACCTTGTTTTGCACGATGCCGGCACCTCGTCGCCTCGCCATTCCATGGAATTGGCAAACAAGCAACAGCAGTGACCGCTACAAGAAGTCATGGGAACACTCCGTGAAGATGGAGTCAGATGAATTTGGTGAAGTCGCCGACGAACCATGTACGCAATGCAAGGCAGATAACATGGTCTGTCGTCGCTACAAGCCTGGTGTCTGCCCTCGCGTCCGTACGTGTAGTGCTTGCAAGGTCAAACGCAAGCCTCATTGCTCCTTCTCCGTAAGTTTTGGCCGTCAATATCATCTTGGCGTAGTTGCTAATTGGCTTTTGATAGGCGCGCTCTGTACCTTCTAGGCCTTGGTCGCCACCGCGGTCACCAGATCCCGACCTGGAAGAGGGAGAAGGTGATCCCATCAATGCTACGGCAACTCAGAAGGGTGATGGAGCCGGCAGTAACAAGAGGCACAATCGAACTGCAGACATAGGCCGTTTCATGCCTCTCTCCAAGCGTCAACAGACTAGCCCATCGGCACACTCGTCATCTGGTACTACTGAACGAGACAAGGTGACTCGACTTTCTCCCTTGGTGAATGAAATGGTTCAGAAATCATCGACCCAAGATTCCGCAAGCCCGCCAACGCATCCATTCTCCAAGGTGTGGTCACCTTTACATCGTTCCGAGGTAGACTTTCTGCCAGCGAGTTCTGTTGCGACTAGACCAGGACATGGATCGCCTCTATTGGGGTGCAATGCCGTCAATAAAGCCGGCGTCAGTCCTTCAGCTTGCACATATAACGGAAAGGGCGGTTCTGCGGCCGGTGGCAGTCTTAAATGCTACCGAGCATCGAAGCACATGCTGTCCGCATCGAACACCGCCGCGCCATTAATCGAAGCCTTTGATAGGGCATCTGCTATGAGCTCAAGAGCGACAAAATTCTCTCCATCAGACCCTACCGAAGTTCGATCATATCGTGGCTCATTGGAAGCGAAACAGTTAGGGTCGGAGACTTCCTACCCAACGACCTCAGTCTCTGCTCAGGAGGAACTCATCGAACGTTGCGTTGAGGGCATGACCAGACTGCAACAACGCATGGTCGAGCTTGGTGCGGATATGCGGTCTCCAGACGTTGACTTGAAGCTCCTGCGTCAGAGACACCGTGAACACATAGCGGAGCTTGCCCACCTGACGGGCATGCTTGTTCGCGCTACGTCAGAGTGAGTGGTGTGTGATCCTGTACAAGGTATGAAAACTATTCCAATTCTCCTGCCTAAGTCGTGCTTCCGTGATGAATGTATTTTTTCAGTTCTGCTACTGAACTACATTGAGGATAACATATACCATCTTACCAAATTGTCTGATGAAGCTTCTATCATCTTCCGTTGCAGTTACTTTCGATTGTTAGACATCTGCTAACCGATAATCGCAACATATAGGTCAATTTCTTTTCCATCAAAGATGTTAGAAGGTACACACCATTACCCAGTGTGAATTACTGAAAATGTAAGGTTAAAAAACGTCCTAATTCCATCTTGCTATGATGAAAACCAAGTTATATCCATTCAATGACGCCTTTTCTGCCGGGTCACCCTCCCGCACCGGACTGGTCTTAGACTGGTATGATAGGTTGTGGAGTTGTTGCGGGAAGCGTCTTCCTTTGGTGGACGTGTGCTGCGACGTAATGCTGGTCTTCGAGTCGCAAGCCGAACAGCCCGTCTTGGGTTATTCGAACTTCCGGCCGGCAGAATGGCATGACTAAAACGGCTTTCTGAGCAAAATCCGCATCTCTTTCACAACTGAATATGCTAGCGGGGTTCTGGCTAACCAAGACCCTAGGTATTAGTCGACCCAACTTGTCTTTATATGCGAGCTGGAAGAAGCAGCATCTGCTGAGATTACATGGTTTCCAGGTCTCCCAGTTGACCTGAGGATGAGTCCAACTGGATGGCCACCGGACCCTCCGTAGACAATGCAACCAACTTTTTATCTTCTTATGGACGTTCTGATGCTTCGTGACACCTGTGATTCGCTTGTGTTCAGATGTGGTTTGGTGAGAGGTTTTTCGGCAAGCTGTAATCAGTCTTGGAAGCAAGTACCTACCTAGTAGTGATGGGCACCGTGCCGGAACGATTTGTCCGCCGAGTACCAAGCTGAAATCGTGCCTCGCACAACACTTGGCGTCAGAACCCCTTTTATCGCGCCCTCCTGTCTCCCTGTAGAAGCCCAAGAGTCTCTCTAGAGCTGTCCTCCAATAAGCGACGCATCCGTTGCTACCTGTGCTCACTCCTTGCGTTAACGGTGCTGTCGGAATAGAGTTACGGAGGCAAGCTAAATTTGGCCCTATTCCCCGAGCCTCTTCGATTGCGAAGGGACCCTGATGAGACTACAACCACCGTGACCGACAACCCAACAAGAATCCCGTACCAGGCTTCCAACGCCCTCCCGCACTTCGGCGACAGCCAGGATCTTCTCGAAGCAGTGCCGCAACATCGACAGCGTCCCCCACCGTTAATTCGGCGCGTTCCTACATCGCTCAAATCGGAGACGACCAGTCCCAGATCCGACAACTGTGGCTTTCTTGTCCGTGGATAATTTCGCGGCTGCAGAATTATCTCGTCCTCTCAGGTCACATTCTTGGACGTTGGATCCATCCTCCACCTGCTTGCCCTGCGAGACACTTCGCAACCGGTTCTTGATCCCATAGCCGGAGCTGAACTCGGAAGCGGAGGTCACCGGGGAACCTTCATAAGCTCAAGGCCCGACCTTCAGGAGTTCCGCGCCGACCATCCCGAGCGCAGCTCTAATGCTGCCATTACATGCGACACCATCTAGCAGGAACAAAATGCATCGCAATGCTTATTCAAACGGTCATGCCGGGCTCCCCTTGGCTGGAAAGACATTCCATATCGAGCCACACAAGTACGTTCATAGTTCAATTATGGGGATACCGGACTTCTATCCAGTCCTCGTATAACCCAGGGGCATTGTAAAGCGGGCATTATAGTCTTCCGCGTACTAACGCTCTCCTTTAGATTCACTCCTCGGACGCACTCGGCGCTGAGAAAGCGAAAGCAGCTACTCGTGCGGGTTGGATCGTTCATCTCCCTCGTCTTCATGCTCCTATGCATATTTTCCTCCACGGTACGAACATTCGTGTCCTCAGCACTACCCATCGGTGTATTTTCCGATGGAGACGATACTCAGCTCGAGACCGTTCGATATTACGATTTGAACAATGTGCAAGGAACCGCCCGTGGCTGGGAAAGGGAAGAGCGGATCCTTCTCTGTGCTCCGCTAAGAGATGCCGCCGCGCATCTGCATATGTTCTTCGGACACCTCTCGAACTTGACCTACCCCCATAACTTGATTGATCTTGCCTTCCTGGTAGGAGATTCGAAGGATAATACGCTTTCGCTTCTTACCGAGCAGCTTGAACTGCTCCAGCAACACGCGGATCCGAAGCAAAGGTTCGGAGAGATATCCATCATGGAGAAAGACTTTGGCCAAAAGGTCGACCAAGATGTAGAGAGCAGGCACGGTTTTGCGGCTCAAGCAAGTCGGAGAAAATCCATGGCACAAGCTCGCAACTGGTTGCTAAGCGCGGCGCTCCGCCCATATCACAGCTGGGTCTACTGGAGAGATGTCGATGTGGAAACCGCACCTTTCACTATCTTGGAGGACCTCATGCGTCACAACAAGGATGTCATCGTCCCTAGTAGGTTTGACTGGCATCTGTCTTAATGGCAATTCACTGATTATATATTGTAGATGTTTGGAGACCTCTGCCCGACTGGTTGGGAGGTGAACAACCCTACGACTTGAATTCTTGGCAAGAATCCGAAACCGCTCTTGCTCTAGCAGATACCCTTGATGAGGATGCTGTTATTGTCGAAGGTTACGCTGAATATGCCACTTGGCGGCCGCATCTTGCTTATCTCCGTGACCCTTATGGTGATCCGGACATGGAAATGGAAATTGACGGTGTTGGTGGCGTCAGCATCTTAGCCAAAGCTAGGGTCTTCCGCTCTGGGGTGCATTTCCCAGCCTTCAGTTTCGAGAAGCATGCTGAAACCGAAGGGTTTGGCAAGGTACGATTCCGCATAGTCTTCCCGCGGACGAAGCTAACTCGACTTCAGATGGCAAAGCGCATGAAATTCTCAGTGGTCGGTCTGCCTCATTACACCATCTGGCATCTGTACGAACCAAGTGTGGACGACATCCGCCACATGGAGGAAATGGAGCAGGAACGCAAGGCCAAAGAAGCGGAGGAACGGGCGAATCAGGAGCGTCTTGAGAAGATTCAGGCTCAGTTTGATAATCCGAGCAACCAGTGGGACCAGGACAAGGAAGGTATCCGCGAGGTTGCCAAACAAGATTATGTGGCAAATGAACAGAGTGCAGAGGGCGGCGCTGCGGCCACCGAACAGAAGGTTGATGCAGTCGCTGAAAACCAGGCCGGTGCTGGACAGTAAGATCTGTGCCCAACCTCTAGGCATACATGATGTGCTTACAACTTAGTAGGCGCTAAGCGGACTGAGGTCGTGACCAATGGAAATGGCAAATCCTAGGATGACTGATGACTTCATCCCACACGGCTACCCGAATCGTAGCGCTATCGGCATGGAATTTATCGCTCTTCACTCCGTGATGAGAGCACTCAATTCCTGTTGCAGGCAAACTCGCCGCCGGAATTGCTGGCCCGCCCTAGGTGGGAATGACATCCTTTGGGTATGAGATAAGGGAATTAATCGGCCAATGCTAGAGTCAACCTGTACATTCAGCTTTACTTTTCCTCATTATTTCGCTTTCAGGGGGTTTGGTGATCTAGACATGGTGCGGCCATCTGTAAATATGGATGTTTGGGCACTTGCTCGCGCCTTTCACGAGCACACCTGGGCTGATCTTTTCGGAGTCGCAAGGTGTATGAATAAAAACTCTATGTAATCAATGCAATCAGCCCGACATGGAATTGCCTGCTGTCCTCGGTCTGTTTCCGGACACAGTGCGCATTTTTGATACATCGTATGTGAGATCAATATGATAGAGAATTAACTTTGTCAAGATTAAAGTAAGAAGGAGACCACTGAGACTTCTGCGTGAGTCCGGTCAGTGGTCCTTTGGTGGTGCCCGGGGACGACCCCGGCCACGGATGCCTTGGCAAATGTCCAGATTTCCACATCCATCTTGTATCGCTCCGAGACGTTTGCCGTGAAGACGCCGACTTGGATCTTCCTGTCCGCTTTCTTGTTCGATTTTCTTCCGCTGAGCATCATGAGTTACGGCTTTGGGATCGCTCGTTCCGCTCGTATCTGAAGTAGGGTCCTATTGGTTCATACGTGTACCTTAAGTCCGTCTCCGGCGATTCCAAGCTCCCCCGAGCACTGGCTCCTCAGCACATCGCGAACACCGAAAGACTTGGAGCCACATAGCCGGCCCTCGCAATTAACATGATGCCGGCTCCTTCACCTCCTCTAGCACGTACTGTTCCGGTCTCCGTCGCGGTCGACCCAGTCGCGCTGGTCGTCACAGAATGCATTACGGTCACATCGGCAATGCGCAAGCATGCGCGCTGGGCTCACTCCTCGGTTTCCGCGATCCTCGGTGGAGGAGCTACCAAACCGATTCCCAGCCAGCGGAGGAGCTTGGGAAGAACTCCGTCTGGCCATACTTTGGCTCAGGTTGAGGATGACGATGCTCTCACGAGCAGGTGGGGGCTTAGGGGAAAGAAGGGGAAGAGCATGCAAGACAACCCGTTGATATCTGCCTTCGCGAGGCTAAGGAGTGATCTCAAAGGATGCAAAGGTCAGTACTGAGTCCCTTAGATTGCCACGGCTGTGACTTAGAGGAGTATCCCAGATCTGGCCACATTCGACACGCCCTCTCTTCTCCACCCGTTCCTCCAGGTTATACGATCATCTTCTACGTCAGCGCCCATAACCTCTCTCGCCCTCATTGCTATTACGAAATTCCTCTCGTACAACATCATAACGCGGGACTCCCCGAGGCTGGCAGAAGCCATGCAGCTACTCTCTTCCGCCATAACACATTGTCGATTCGAAGCAAGTGACTCATCGGCCGACGAGATCGTGTTGTTGCGGATATTGAAGCTCATGGAAGGCATGATTTCGGGACCGGGAGGTGACATCCTGGGTGACGAAAGCGTGTGTGAGATGATGGAGACCGGATTGAGCATGTGTTGCCAGGCAAGATTGTCGGAACTTCTCCGCAGGTCGGCAGAAATATCTATGGTATCAATGTGCCAGATTATCTTCGAGCGGTTAAAGCATCTTGAAGTCGAAGCCGGTGATGAGCCTAGTGCTTTGGACGAGAATACCAAGGACGACATGGACACGGTGAAGATGGAGCCCTCGGTGAACGGCGACTCGCTGGCCGTGCCTAATGAAGCTGCGGACGAAAGCCGTTCTTCAAACAGCCTGGAGAAGCCAACAGACGGGAGCGAGGACGAAGCTTCCGGAAACGGCAACAGCAGCCAATTGGATTTGCCGGCAACTGCAGAAGGGGCTGAACCTGTCGTTATAAAACCGTACTCCCTTCCTTCCATACGGGAACTCTTACGTGTACTCGTCGACCTGCTAGATCCGCACGATCGGCAGCATACTGACACCATGAGAGTAATGGCCTTGCGGATTGTAGACGTCGCCCTGGAAGTAGCGGGCCCGTCAATTGCTAATCATCCGACTCTGGCCTCCCTGGTACAGGACACACTTTGCAGGAACTTGTTCCAACTTGTTCGGGCGGAAAACATGGCTATCCTGAACGAATCGTTGCGGGTTGCCGGTACGCTACTTGCGACTTGCAGAGGCGTATTGAAGCTGCAGCAAGAACTATACCTCTCCTACCTTATAGCATGCCTCTTCCCGCGTGTGGATATACCTGCAGAAGATGGCATCGATCCTTCAATATACGAAGGCGTTCCTCAGGCCCCCAGCCTAGTGAAGCCACCTCCCTCTCCGTCTCAGTCAAGCAGCGGCAGGTCTACACCAGTTCCTGTTAAAGATCGACAAAGGCTCGGTTTGGAGGGGGGTCAAAGAAAGCCGGATGCACGGGAAGCAATGGTGGAGAATCTCGGAGCCCTTGTACGGATACCTTCATTTATGGCCGAGCTATTCGTCAATTACGACTGCGATATTGACCGAACCGATCTCTGCATGGACATTGTCGGCCTATTGTCGCGGAACGCTTTCCCGGATTCGGCTACTTGGAGCACGGTGAATGTTCCTCCACTCTGTCTTGATTCCTTGCTGGGCTATGTCCAGTCCGTTGCGGACAGACTGGACGATGAACCCATCATGGAGGGTTACCCTTCTGTTGAGCTTCTCAGGCAGCAGCGAGCAAGGAAGAAGATCATCATTCGCGGAACTGCTAAGTTTAATGAGAACCCTAAAGGCGGAATAGCCTTCCTTGCGTCTCACGGAATCATTGAGAACCCGGATTCGCCAGAGTGCATTGCCAGATTCCTAAGAGGCACAACTCGGATCGACAAAAAGGTATTAGGAGAGTATTTATCCAAGAAGTCGAATGAAGGTGTTCTTAGCGCTTTCATGGAAACGTTCGATTTCACAGGGCAACGAGTCGATGAGGCACTTCGGCAGCTCCTGAATTCTTTCCGCCTCCCTGGTGAATCTCAGTTGATTGAGCGAATTGTCACCCAGTTTGCTGAAAAGTATTGCTCCAGCTCAATTCCAGAAGGCGTTGCCAACAAGGATGCCGTCTACGTCCTGACGTATGCTATTATCATGCTCAACACCGACCAGCATAATCCCAACCTCAAATCACAGAAGCGTATGACGTTGGAAGACTTCTCGAGGAATCTCCGTGGAGTAAACGATGGGAAGGACTTCCCTCCGGAATATCTTGGGGACATCTTCGAAGCCATCCGAACGCATGAGATCATCTTACCTGAAGAGCATGACAACAAGCATGCTTACGATTATGCCTGGAAAGAACTGCTGGTCAAGGTGCGATCAGCGACGCCTATGGTAATCTGTAACACGAACCTACACGATGCAGACATGTTCGCTGCCACATGGAGGCCAATTGTTGCCACCTTGTCTTATGTGTTCATGTCTGCCACGGACGATGCAGTCTTCACGCGTGTTGTTACTGGGTTCGACCAGTGCGCCCAAATCGCGGCGAAATATGGAATAAGTGAGTGTCTTGATCGCATCATCCTCTGCTTGTCCAGCATCAGCACACTTGCTCCCAAGGTGCCACCGAGTACATCATTGAATACGGAAGTGCAAGCCGAGGAAGGGAGGAGTGTGATGGTTAGTGAAACTGCAGTACGGTTCGGTCGTGACAGCAGAGCACAATTAGCCACTCTGATTTTGTTCCGCGTGATCAATGGAAATGAAGCCATCATTCGAGACGGATGGATACCAGTAAGTTGAAAAACATTATCAACCTTGACTCTGATATTTTGCTAACCAATGCCAGTTGATCAAAATCTTACTCAACTTATTTGTTAACTCATTGATACCTGCTTCGTTCTCGGCTTTCTCGAAAAGTCTCGATCTACCGCCTATACCACTGCAAAACCCGGCTCAGGTTATAGACCGCGCTGAGCGTCCGAGCGAGACTGGCTTGTTCTCAGCATTGACTTCTTACGTCTCAAGCTTCGCAAATGACGAACCGCCCGAGCCATCTGATCAAGAGATTGAGTATACGCTCTGTACTGTCGACACCATCAATGCTTGCTTCCTCGAGGAGATCTTCTCGCACGTCAGGTATGTGGATTCACGGACTCTAGACCATATAGCTAATGAATTGCAGCCAAATGCCGGTGGATTCACTCAAGTCTCTGCTACTCTCCCTACGCTCGCAGATACCGGAGGACTCCTCACCACGAGTCATTGTGGTCAAACCTGAGCTACCTCCGTTAAGCCCGAGCATGCGACCAAGCAACAAGCCCAGGTCAAGGGGCCCCCCTTACGATCCTGGCCTTGCTTTTGTGCTCGAACTTTCTACTCTCCTCGCCATTCGTGAATCCGAAACTGTCGAAGCCTTGGGGAAGGATGTCGCAGATGCTTTGTCTACTGTGATCAGGGACAGCGCCAACATACATCCTGTCATCATATCGAGGGCGGTCTACTACCTTTTGATTCTTTTGCGGGCCAGCAACGATTACGACTTCATTCGAGCTCCAGTCCTTCTGCATACGTTCTCGACCTTCGATCATGACCTCCTTAAGCAGTGTGCGCAGCCTTTGATTCATGGCATGTGGGATTGCATCAAGGGCCCCTCAGGGCTCCGTAACGAGATGGCGAACTCTCCTGACTTCTGGTCTCTCTTACACGTGCTGCACTCTGTCCCTCAAACGGCCGACAGTGTTTTCGGTATTATCAAGGATCTTGCGGACACTTCGCACCCTGGCATCAGCGCAGACAACTACGAAGCCGCTATCTCGCTTCTGAATGAGTTTGCATCTGACGGATCGGTTGGGGCGATTGAGGAACAGAGAAGGGCACTGGCTGCCAAGAGGGGAAAGCAAGTGAAGCAGAAGAAGCCTGAGTATGTCCATGTTGGCTATGTTTGAGATGCTTGCTGACCATAATCAGACATAACGCGGTGGTGGACCGTGCCGTCAATGCCTTGAACTTGATCTACAAAATGACCAGCCGGGTACCTTACTTCATTGAGCAATCTCATCTGGAAAATAACGAGGGTAAGCATCTTCCAATGGTTCGTAAACATTCTTATCTGACGGGGACTCTAGCATGGACCGCATATTGGTCGCCCATTTTCCGGGCGTTGACATCGCAATGCCTCAATCCGTGTCGAGAGATCCGTCATCAGGCGTTCGGCGCGCTGCAGCGCACGCTCTTATCCGAGGATCTGGCATCTCATGACCACAAGGAATGGACAGCAATTTTTGGTGAAGTGCTGTTTCCACTGATCACACAGCTGCTGAAACCTGAGGTCTACCAGTCTGACCCGATTGGCATGAGTGAAACTCGGGTGAGGGCTGCGACGTTGTTGTGCAAAATTTTCCTCCATTACCTGGTACGATTAAGTGCTTGGGAAGGAATGCTGGATCTATGGCTTAAGATCATCGCGGTAATGGATCGCCTGATGAATTCGGGACAGGGCGACAACCTGGTAAGTAGGGAGAAGCTGTTGGCAGTCGAAGGGAATCTAACAATGGACCAGGAGGAGGCTGTCTCCGAAAATCTGAAGAACATCTTGCTGGTCATGTCAAGCGCTGGCATCCTGGTCCCCGCCGGGGAGAGCCGGGAGGCAAGCAAGGCTGAGCTGTGGGACGAGACGTGGAAGCGGCTCGATCGGTTCTTGCCGAACTTCAAGGACGAACTATTCCCTGAACAACCGGAAACGGAGCCTCCGGTGCAAGAGGCAGCAGCGGCGGGGGAGCAGCAGGAAGGCACAGAAAAGGCGGAGCCTGAGGTGACGGAAGAGGCGACAGGTACTAGCGGTCAGTGATTTCTACGGGGCAGGTCCAGTAGCGTGGGGTTGTTGTTTCCTTCTGTTTTGCACGGAGGGGTTTTCGAGCATCTTTTTATCATGCATCAACATCATGTACAACGACCGGGTGCAGATGAGGACGGGGAAGATTTGTTGATCGCTCATCTACTATAAGTTCGGGTACGGGCAGAGGGGCCCGTAGTATTATATCTGTCCCCTACTCTAAGCATAGCATCTCCTAAACCTATCTATCTAGGCGAACCTACATACATAGTCTAGGGCGCCTACGTATATATACGATACGATACATACCCCCTTCCACCCCAATCACTGGTTCGTGGTATATATAATAGTGTCCGGATCATATCGTGGCTGCCGTTGCAGCAACAGTTCTGAAGAACCAAAAACTATCCACGGCAAAGATGAAAATTGAAAAAGAATTTGAAAATTAAATAAAAATTGAAGAATCAGAATGACAGCTTGGAAATGAGAAGGACAACCTCCTGACCCTTCCCCACCCCACGCCCCTTCCCCTGTCTCAAGAAAGGTGTGAGACGCTCTTTTTCGCGTGGGACCGTTTCAAGATCAGGGGTAACGGATGGTGGTTGTGGTGGTGCAAGGGTGTAAGGGGGATAGAGACAAGGTCTGTGAGTAAAATAAGAGAGAAAAGGGAGATTGGTGCCCCCCCAATCCCTCCCCACCCCTTCAATGCTTTTTATGCCCTCCTTTTCATCAGTGTTGGTTTGTATATATGGTATTTATTGGGAGATGATCGCCATGGTGATGGGGAACGGGGGAGATGTTTACGGTAGATTTAACCGTGTTTACCCTTAAATCTTAAAGGGACTGCTCGAGTACTCGGTACTTACTGGGTAGGTCTCGGGAACATGTGTATGCCCGTATACTACTATATTCACATGGAAAGAATGGACAAATTCAATTAGGTTGGTTTCCTTGAGGTTTATTGGTCATATTGCTTAGCGATCATTCACAGCGACTACACGCCGAGGGATTAGGTATGGTCTTTTGCACTTCAGGGTGTTTTCTCACTACTGTCGTTGTTGTTGTGATTACGGGACAACAGTAGATGGTGAAGAAAAAGGGGTGAGGGGATGGGAATGGGGATGATGTCATTCTGTAAATTTAAGGATTTTAAAGCCGGATGTTCAGGGTCGGAAACCGGCTCGTGTCAGGGCAACGCAGGGATCGCGGACTGGCTGACTTGTACGAACCTCAGGCCGCAGGCGCCCCTTCGACAGCCTTCCACATTCCCTCCCAGTCCCACCCATTCACACTCGGGCGCCCCCGCCGCTGCCTCCCACTTCTTTGTCCGCTGCAGAGTCCAGTAGTAAACGAGCGGACTGGCGGGGTGACCTGTGGAATGACGGGGAATCGTTAGCAGCACGGCCGTCACCACTGACAGGCGGCGGAAGTCCCACCAGCGCACCAGCACCGTCACCACCGCCTGCTGCCCATATCCGCGCTTGCTTCACCTTCTTCTTGGCTCCTTCTTCCCTCCTCTCCTCTCTCCTCCTCTCTTCCCCTTTCCCCTCCACACCTTCACACCTTCTCCACCTTCACCTCCTTTGCTCTTCTTTGCTCGGTGCATCTGGCAGGTCCTTTCGGCCCTTGGTCCGCTCGCTCTGCCTTCACTCTCCTCTTAATTCTATAAGGCCCGGCTTGCTCTTTCGTTCGTTCGCTCGCCCGCCTGTCGCTCGCTTTCCCACATCACAACCCCGGCCGCTTACTTACTTCTCCTTCGCATTCTTTCGGCGAACCTTGACCATCTTGGGGAGTCGGTATCCGCACTTCTGCGCCTCACATCCAACAGCGCCTACATATACAGTAATTCTCTGCCACCTAAAGGCAGATACGCTTCATCAGACCCTCCCACCTCGGGGGATCTTAACTTTCAGACACAATGGTACTTGCCTCCGTGCTTCTTCTTCACCTGCTGCCACACGCGACCTTCGCTCACCTTGCTCGTGCAGCTTTCCAGCGTATTCACTCTAATACTCGCATTTGCGACTGCGGCTCGCGCGGTGCACACCGTCGAGGTCCAAGGACAGGACTTCGTGGACAGTGTCACCAAGAAGCGTTTCACCATCATCGGTGTTGAGTGAGTGGCCCGCGGCGCTGACCCACACCATGACCATGTACTCACCCTCCTCTCTAGCTATCAACCAGGAGGCCAGTCCGGCTATGACCCGGACAACAACGCCGACCCTCTCAGCAACGGGACGACCTGCTTGCGCGACGCCGCCGTTCTCCAGAGCCTTGGTGTATGTTCATACCGTCCGAATGCTGAGACCGGAATTCATGCTGACGTTCGCAGGTCAACACCATCCGCGTCTACAACCTGGACCCCTCTGCCGACCACGATGAGTGCGCCAGCATCTTCAACGCTGCAGGCATCTACATGTTGCTCGATGTGAACTCTCCTCTCGCCGGCGAGAGCATCGATCGTTCCAACCCCGGCAGCTCTTACACCCTCAGCTACCTCAAGCGTATCTTCGGCGTCGTCGAGGCATTTAAGGACTATCCCAACACCCTTGGTTTCTTCTCTGCGAATGAGGTTATCAACGATGTCGATTCTGCCCAGGCTAATCCTCCTTACCTCAGGGTACGTATTTATCTGAGACCCTTGTGTGTTTGGAAATGGGACGGTTGCTGATGGACCACTGCAGGCTGTTACTCGTGATCTCAAGCAGTACATCGCTAAGAACGCCGATCGTACCATCCCCGTCGGCTATTCTGCCGCCGATGTTCGGGACGTTCTCCAGGACACGTGGGCATACCTCCAGTGTGCGCTTGACGGGGATGACGACGACGAAAGCCGCTCCGACTTCTTCGGTTTGAACTCCTATTCCTGGTGCGGCGGCGAACCAAAGGCTACTTTCGAGTCCTCCGGCTATGACGATATCGTCGAGATGTTCAGCAACACCACCATCCCCGTGTTCTTCTCGGAGTACGGTTGCAACGAGCCCACGGACGAACCCCGCGAATTCAACGAGGTCCAAGCGCTTTACGGCAAGAACATGACTGTGTTGAGTGGCGGTCTTGTCTACGAATACAGCGAGGAAGAGTCGGAGTATGGCCTGGTCACGATCAACGACAACTCGACTATCACCTTCCTGCAAGACTATGACAACCTTCAGGCCCAGTATAACAAGCTCAACACTACCCTTCTGGAGGCTTCCAATGCTACTGCAACTTCGCTGGACCCGCCGAAGTGCGCAAAGTCCTTGATCTCCGACTCCGGCTTCAGCCAGAACTTTACTATCCCTTCGCAGCCCTCTGGAGCCGCTGCGCTGATCAGCAGTGGTCTCTCGGACCCTAACAACGGCAAGCTTGTCTCTGTCACGGCGACTGCCTGCCCCGTCGCTGTTTACGGCGTCAACGGCACGACCATCAAGGATCTCGCCATCACGGTTTACAAGGACAACGAAAGCAACCTGCCTGGTGGCGAGAGCACTGATGGAGGCAGCTCTAGCACCACTGGCACCGCGGCTTCGCCGAGCTCGACGAAGAAGGGTTCCGCTGGTAGGCTCGAGCTGGGGACCGCCTCTCAAGTCTCGCTCGTTCTTTCTTTGGTGGCAGCGGTGCTGATGCTTTAAAATGTCTTCTTGTACCATAGATTCCCCCTTCCCTTTCTGTTTCTCATCTTCTTCTCTGCATCTGCGCTCGGACGATGACGACCTCGCCACCGCTCCGGCCTGCTCTTCGATTACCAATATAAGATCTGCTTCTCCTTCCACTGCTCCCGTCCATCCGTTGACCTCGAGCGTTTCCGTCTCACGTGCTACCGCGACGTCCGCGCTGGATTGTCCCGCTACGGCGACGCCGATCGCGACTACAACGGCGGATGTCGGAGAACTCGCGAGCACGAATCCGTGTCAACTGCCTCGCACGAGCGCTAGCTCAGCCGATGTCCTTCGTCCGGTCGCAATCGCTCGGGTCCATGGAATCCTGCGCTGGATGTGGCGTGCTTCCGGCATGATGCTGTTGCTGGTCATTCAGGATGCTTTGTTGTGATGGAAGGTTTTGGTTTTGTTGTCTTTTTGGATGTTTAGGCGTTTTGGACATGCACAATTATTCTACCAATGTTGATTTGAAAAGTTTGAGAGTACTCTTGTTTCCCTCTTGATTTAATTCTTGTGCTGTTTCGTGTGATGAGACTGAGGTGCTCGGGAGACCTCTCCTCCGGGTGGGCGGGGCTGCCAACGAATAAATAAGCGATGGAAGGATAGAGTTTCGCTTGTCAGTCCTTCTCTCAGCCTTGGGCCGATGGACGTGCTGCATGGACAACGGCCGGCGTTAAGACCGACGGAATTACGCCGCTGCGCGGGGTTGCGGATGTCCGCTGCCTTACCAATCCGCCGTCGTCTGCCCGGAACAGTTGGTTTAAAAGGGAGCTTGATCCTGGGTAGTTCTATGTACTCCAACGGACATCTAAGGCGCGTTTCTACATGTCCTTTCTCCTCCGCGTCGTGCCCTCAATTCCCCGCACCATCATCATCCCGACCATCCGACCATCCCACCACCTCCTCCGCCTTCGTCTTCTACCACCATCACGACGCACCGCCATGACGGCCGCCGCGCTCCCCAAGACCATGTCCGGCATCGCCATCGAGCGGACGGGCGGGACGGAGGTGCTGCGGTGGCGGGACGACCTGCCCGTCCCGGAGCCGAAGCCGGACGAGGTCCTGGTCCGGAACGAGTTCGCGGGCGTGAACTACATCGACACCTACTACCGCACCGGCCTCTACCCGGCCCCGCACTTCCCTTACGTCCTCGGCTTCGAGGGCGCCGGCACCATCGTCCGGACGGGGTGGTCATCGTCGGATAATGACGACAGCAATAAGGGCGGCCCGGACCGCCCGGCCCTCGCCGTCGGCGACCGCGTCGCCTACCTCGCCGCCTCCTCGTACGCGGAGTACACCACGGCGCCCGCGCGCCACACCGCCGCGCTACCCGCCGCCATCTCGACCGAGGTGGCCGCCGCCGCGCTGCTGCAGGGCCTCACGGCGCTGACGCTGATCCGGGAGGCGCACCCGGTGCGACGGGGCGACTGGGTCCTCGTCCACGCGGCCGCCGGCGGCGTCGGCCTGTGGCTCTGCCGCCTGCTCCACGCCGTCGGGGCGCGCGTCGTCGGCACGGCGAGCACGGCGGCGAAGCGCGAGCTCGCCCGGCAGGCGGGCGCGACGGTGCTGGTGGACTACCAGGACACGGCTGGGGAGGGTACGGGTCCGGTCGAGCGCGCGGTCATGGCGGCGACGGAGGGCCAGGGCGTGGTCGCGGTCTTCGACGGCGTGGGCCGGGCGACCTTCGACGAGAGCCTGCGCTGCCTCGGCCGGAAGGGGACGATGGTGAGCTTCGGCAACGCGTCCGGTCCCGTGCCGCCGTTCACGATTGCGCGGCTGGCGCCGAAGAACCTGCGCTTGCTTCGCCCGACGCTGTTTGGCTACGTGGCGACGCGGGAGGAGTTCGATGCGTATGCGGCGGAGCTGTGGGGGTTTCTTACCAGGGATGCGGAGCCGGTGGAGCGGCCGAGTGTGCATGAGGTGTATCCGCTTCGGGAGGTGGCGCGGGCGCATGAGGACCTGGAGGGGCGGAGGACGACGGGGAAGCTGTTGTTGAAGTTGTAGGTTAGGATGGAAGCATGGGGACTTATCTTGACCTGTGACACGGCTTGTGCTGAATCAACGACTTGATACATTCGCTCTTTCTCTTTTTCCGTTCACTTTTCTTGCTGAGTGAGCACTACTACAATCGGTAAACCTGCCCCCCTTCATCCTCTGTAAATACTGTATATATCATGATATAGATCGCTTGAGTCCCAGGTAAGACAACGTCTACCAGTGACACATCCCGCTTTTCCCTTTTCCTTTTTCCGCCTCAACGATGCTGAAAGAATCCACCTGCACCCTGTTCCGCTCTCCCATCTTTCCCCCCATCATTTCCTGTAATGAAGTGCAAAACACAAAATACCACCCATAGATAATAAACTGATGAACTCCGGAACAACCATGCTCGGAAAGAAAAAAAAAAAGAAGACATAACAACAAGAACATCAACGCAGTCCACATCAACGACAGGAGCCCAGCTCCCTCCTCCCCTTCTCCCTTCTTGGCATTTTCAACCATTATTCACCTCCCGCTCCAAAAATCCCGGATCCATCTCGATCTTCTTCTCGAACTTCGCCCACCAATCCTGGAACGCCTTCAGGGGAACGGTATCAGAGCCAAAGCTGGCAAGGAAGTTAAACGCGTTGCCGATGATCTTCTGTGCCAGCAGCTTGACCGGCGGAGGTGTGGCGGCAGTGCTGCCATTGCCGCGAGCCTTCACGAGCTCCATGCCGCCGTTCTGCTGCTGCTGCTGCTGCTGCGCCTTCTTCGCAGCCAGCGCGGCTTGCACCTGCGCCACGGGCTCGATGCTGATGCCGAGGGTGACGGTGGCGTCCGGGGGCAGCACGCCGTTGGCCTGGGCGACGCTACCATCCTTACCCGGCTCATCGGTCATGGCGTCGTCGTCGGCGGCGCCGAAGCCGGCCGCGTTGACGGCGGCGCCCTCGCGCACCTTGAACACCGCCGATGGCTTCTCGTTCGCCAGCGCGCCGAGGAAGGTGAAGCCGCTGGCGGGCGGGAGTTGTAGGTAGATGCTTGCGGCGGTGTCGGGCGGTAGGACGGTGCCGGGGGTCAGGAAGACGGCGATGTGGGAGAAGGTGGGGGCGGCGGGGAAGGTGAAGGCGAGCTGGGTGGGCGAGATTACTTGTGGCTCCGTGAGGATGGGCCGGCCGGAGAGGAGGAGGGCGAAGGACATGGTTTAGACGGTCGACTCGGTACGGCCGATTGGGAGTTTATTAGATGTGATGTGATATTGTAGTGGTACAAGTGGTACACTTCTGCTGGAGAGGTTCGTCGGCGATGGGCGGGCGACAGGCCCAAGAGCTGTCGGTTTCAAGCTAGCTGTGCGGTGGAATAAGGTACAATTGGCCTTGACAATGCATTGAAGATGTCAAGGAAGGTCTGGTAGTAGGGTTGGATAGCAGCGACTGGAAATCGTGAGTATATATGAGATGTTGGCTGCTCCGTGGTGTTGTTGTTCTTCTTGATCTGGTGCGTTCTCGTCGGTTCGTTTTGGTCGCCCGATTTTTCTGATGTAATTCCCACATTTTCCCACAGCTTCCCCGCCGCCGCCCGCCGCCGCCGCCAAGCTTCTTCAGCCTTACGGCCCTTGACAGTTGGTGCAAGGGTAGCGTGGTGCCTGAGGCATACAGGTCAGGCCCGCGGATTACATAATGTCTGAACGGCTACCGTACCTGACTGCATCGCGACGAGACAAGCTTGTTGGTCGCGTTCACACTTCGACTGCGGCGACAATAGCTAGCTTCACAAGCAATACAACTGCCAATTCCCCCAGCTCCCTGTTGCTCTTCAGGTCCACTCTTGGCTCTTGTAAAGAAACCACCACAGTCTTGAAGCTCCAGCATGCTCAGATAATCACTGCGCAACTCGACCGCTCGCAACCTCACCACAACCTCCCGAGTCGCAAGCAACCCCAGCACCCTTCCGTCCGCCTCCCGACAGAACAAACGGCATCATGGCGCTCCCAGGCCTCTCCCTTCCCGGTCTCAACCTCGCCGCCGCCCCGCTGAGCGCCGCCGCTCCCGCTGCCGACGCCCCTCGCACCATCGATCTCCCCACCCTCAGCGAGTTCCGCTTCGAAGTCTCCTTCAGCAAGACGCTCAAGGTCCGTCTGCTCAGCGGCACGGCCGAGTTCTTCGGCACGGAGCTGGCGCCCAACACCAAGGACCCGTACAACTTCTCCGGCGTCAAGGGCGCCATCGGCACCTTCCACGGCTGCCGGCTCGAGGTGGTGGGCGAGACGGAGAGCGAGTACGTGGCGGAGGAGACGCAGATGGAGCAGTACGCCAACGCGCACTTCGCCATCGAGAAGCTGCGGGATCAGGCGACGCAGACCCGGGGGCTGGGACCCCGCGTGCTCGTCGTGGGGCCGGAGAACGCGGGCAAGACGAGCCTGGTCAAGATCCTGACGGCGTACGCCGTCCGTCAGGACCGACAGCCGTTGGTGGTCAACCTCGACCCGCGACAGGGCATGCTGAGCGTGCCCGGCTCGTTCACCGCGAGCGCGTTCGCCTCGATCCTGGACGTGGAGGAAGGGTGGGGGAGCAGTCCGATCTCCGGGCCGTCGCCGGTCCCGGTTAAGATGCCGGTGGTGTACCACTTCGGGATGGAGAACCCGGAGCAGGCCGGGAAGCGGCTGTTCCGGCCGCTGGTGACACGGATGGCGCTCGCGGTCACGGCCCGGCTGGAGGAGGATCCCGAGTGCAAGGTCTCGGGTTGCTTGATCGACGCGCCCGGCGCCATCAGCCATGGGAAGGGCACGGTTTACGAGAATATCCAGCATGTTGTGTCTGAATTTTCCGGTGCGTGTAGTGAGAATGTCAATCCCCCAGCCCTTGTGTCGCCCTGCCGTGATGTGCTCGCATGCTATCGCCTCTCACCTCTCTCCTCCCCACTTCCCACTTCCCCAGTCGCACTCGCACCCACCTCCTCTACTTCTATTGATTCTCCTCCTCTCTCTACAAACACACCAAGCTAACGAAAAACCTCCCCCCCCAACAGTGAACGTCGTCTTCGTCCTCGGCTCGGAGCGGCTGTACAGCGACCTGTCCCGGAAGTACGCCGGCCAGACGGGCGAGGAGGCCGTCGCGGTCGTCAAGCTGGACAAGTCCGGCGGCTGCGTGGACCGGGAGGAAGGGTACATGAAGGCGCTCCGGCAGCAGCAGATCCGCGCCTACTTCTTCGGCACCCCGGCCGGCACCACCCTCAGCCCGCACACCCACTGGGAGGACTTTGCCAACCTGCACATCTACAAGATCGTCGAGCGTAAGTCGTGGATCGCTTCTTCCTTCTCCCTTTGTTTCATCCCACTCACCCTCCGTCTCCCCCCACAGAATCCCCCCGCAACGACACCACCCCCTCCGCCTTCCTGCCAGGCGGGAGCCACGACAACGACGACGACCACGACGACAACCCCACCAGCACCAACACCAACGACCACACCTCCACTCCCCTCTACGAACGCATCACCCCCTCCCTGGCCCTGCAACACGCCCTCCTCGCTGTCACCCACGCCGAGCCCACCGCCCTCGGGCCCTCCTCCTCGTCTTCGTCCATCGAGGCCATCCGCGACGCCAGCGTGATGGGGTATGTTTACGTCGCCGACGTGGACGAGGCGAAGCGCAAGGTGCGCCTCCTGGCGCCGCTGAGCGGGCGCGTGCCCGCCCGCGCCCTCGTCTGGGGGTCCTGGCCGGAGGGCGTGCCGGATCTTGTGGGTTGAGCGTTGCGGGGGTCTGAGTGGTGCTGCTGTGGCTCCGCTTTCCTGTTTTCATTCGTCTGAGGGGTTGTATCTTTGTGGGGAGGGAAAGGATGGGTTTGGGTGGGAAGGAAAGAGACGAGGAGGAAAAAAGATGGGTGTCTGTTGTAAAAGCAGATATCGATTCCTGTTGAAGAAGAAAGTAGACATGGGAAGATGGCGGCGACTCGTTCTTCGTTTGTTCGTTCGTGCATTCGTTTCTACATACCTACATCGTACTTCGACACGCGCACATCCTGGGTATCTTTTTCTCCCCTTCTTCCCGATCTATCGTACAAAAGAATAAGCACATTTCCTTCTCAACGTCTCCATTCCTCTTTTCTTCATTTCATTCACTCCCCCCGCTCCTCCTTCTCCTCCTTCTCCCACCGCCGCACCAGCCCATCCAAAATCTTAGCCAGGCTCCGGACGCCCTGCAACGCATTCTCGTCCGGTCCCTGCCCAGGCGTGAACCGGGCGTGCGCAAAATCAATCATGGTGACGGCTGCGATCTTGGGGGGTTCCACCTCCTCCTCATCGTCATCACTTCCCTCATCCCCCTGCCCCTTGGTCCCATCGCCACCCGTCCCACCTTCCTCGCTCTCCTGCCGACGATCCCACTCGGCGACGCGGGCGGCGGTGGCGGCGAAGGCGTTGGCGTCGCCCTCGTACACGAACAGCAGGCTGGCGCTGTACATCCGGCTCTCGAGCGACTCGAGCACGCGCTGGACGTCGCGGACCTCAGCGCGGAAGACGCGGGCGGCCTGGAGGGCCTTGGCGCGGTCGATGCCCGCGTGGGGCACGAGCAGGTAGGCGAGGAAGGCGTCGCGAACGTCGTCGGCGTGGGCGAACTGCCGGCCGTAGAACTTGTTGTAGATGGTGTAGCCGGTTGTGGGATCGAAGGTTTGGAGTGCTTGCTGCGGCTCGGCTGGTGATGATGACGGCGGTGCCGGCGGCGGGTTCGTGCCTGAGTAGACGCGCATGCCGGCAACGCGGAAGCCGAGACTGGCGGAGGTGGTCGTGGCGGCAACCTTGTCGAGCCGGGCCCGCTTCTCCGGCGGGGCGTCGTCGTCCCAGAGCCGGGCGCCGAGCTTGATGTCGAGGATGTTGGGACGGGTGAAGCCGGCGGCGGCGTTGGAGAGGACGATGGCGGTGGAGGTTGTGAGGGCTCGGCCGTGGAGGGGACCCGGGTCGTCGGGGGAGAGGGTTGCGGCGGTTGAGGGCACAGGTACGGGCGTGGAGGAGCCGGGTGTGGGCGTTTCGGCGGTGGAGTGCTGCTGCTGGAGCTTCGCAGGATCGGCGAGCTCAAGAACACCCATGTAGGTGGGCATGTAGGCGGCGAGGGCGGGGTATGAGGCCACGGCGGCCTCGTAGAAGGCGACCTCGGTCGACGTGCAGGGCTTGATGACCATGGACCCCGACGGATCGGAGAGGACACCCTCACTGTGGAAAGACGGAGTGTGAGTGAGGACTGGCGGAGAAAATGGATGCGGTTCACTTACTGGCCAGCAGCGACATCGCCAAAGGTCGTGAGGGTGGAGGGGTCGACAGGAGTCGAGGTCATGATGTGTGATTAGTATGATATACCAGGTCGGTGAGAGCGGAGGTGGGTGGATGTAGAAGTACAACTTGTACCCCAAGAGTGTTAGGAAGAGCTGTTGCCTTATATAATCATTAGGAAGTAGAAGTACTCGTATGGAAGTAGCTTGACCGGTGAGCTCCGGTGAGCTCCACACACACACAACAAGGGACTGAGGGACTGACGTTAGCGGCTGTGTGGCTGATCGGGGCTGGCCAATCCAAACAGTGGACGATCACCAACTTCATGTCAACAATTCTCATCTTCGATATACCGGATATACAGTAAATATTGATCTATCAAACTTTTAGATGTCGTTCTGATAGCACTGGACCTATCCCGAATCTCGGTTCTCAAGTTTCGCTTCCTACCCATTAGTACCTACAGTAGTAGCTATGTATATATATTATACTCCGACTCCGCATCATGAGCGAGGCTTCGCGGGTATCCCGAATTCAGTACGGAGTAGTGCAGTGGGTAGTATCAGCAGAAGCAACAGCAGTAAGGTAGCACCTCATTCACCCCTTCATGTCTGGCTGCCACTGGCAGGACACATGGCCATGGGTATGGGTAGTCACCCCGTCGGCTCGATTCGGTGGCGGGTCAAAGCAGCACCTCAGTCGGATAGGTGCAGATGATCTCGTCGGTGATGGTTTGTCAGGTTTGCTTCTGTTCTACTGAATTCATGCTTCTCCCGTCAGACCGTCAGTGTGACCCTTCCGTTCAAATTTCATCGCTTCCTCCTCTCCTCCTCCGCTCTTTCTTTCTTCCTTTCTGTCCTCTCCTCTCCCTGCCTGATTGACACCTCTCCTCAGTCGACCAACCGTCACTTTCTTCACTCCTCTCACCGACCTCACACTTGCATTTACAATTCAACCCAGCATCATGGCCTCTGCAAAGTCTGAGCTTGCCGTCGAAGCCACTTGTTCAGACCAGACTCCAGATTCAAAAGAGAGCATGGGAGTGGCTCCTCCAGCCCCGCAACCACAGGTGGCATCCAGCTGTATCGATATAACGAACAAAGGCAGCAACGCCCAAGCTGCCGGCGCTGAACCGGATACAGGCCTCCCGAAGGTCTGGCAGCCTCCGCCACCTCCACCGGAGCACCCTCAAGGCGAGGAGATCAGGCGTCAGGTAAGTGTTGTCGTTCATTAGATTGGATTTCGATCGTGGCTAACTACCGCGCAGGTTGAATACTACTTTGGCGATGAGAACCTCCCAACGGACAAACATCTCCTGTCGCTATGCGGTAACACGCAAAACCTCCCCGTCCGCCTAGGCGAGATACTCGGATTCAAGAAGATGAGGCAATACAAGCCACGGTCCCAAGTAGTTGCTGCTCTTCGCAAGAGCCCCCATCTTGAAATTTCGGAGGATGGCAAGACCATCCGACGCCGCATCCCCCTCCAAGGTCCGACCATTTTGGACAAGCTGGCTGAGGAGTCGGACATTGAACCGGAGAAGCGAGACGAGAAACCGAAGCAGAAGAAGGCTCCAGTGCTGCTGGGTCAACATATCATCAAGTCTAACAAAACCCCCTCCGGCTTCGAGGAATATCTGACCGAAGCTCCTATCACGCCGCAGCAGTATCAGGAGAACACCGAGATGTATGATCCAACTCGAAACGCGTTCACGACACGCATGGAAATTGCCGTTCAGAGATTCAAGCAGAAGCGCAAGATGCATCAGCAGTACGCTGCAATCTTCAACAAGTTCATGAATTTCGGCGGCATCAAGAACGGCCCCCGCCAATTCACCGGCGGATTGGGGGCGGACGACCTCGAGAAGGAGGATGCTGGCCGCATCGCCCAGCTGACCGCGACTCACTTTGCGCCTGACGATGGGGACGACCCAAATGTGTGGCTGGTTGACTTCTCCGCTGTTGCGGCCGCGTTTCTGTCCTCGCAATTTCCCGTCGAGTTCGATTACACGGACGAAGACGTGAAGACAGCCGGCAGGGTGCTGACCACATTCTACAACTACTTGATGGTGCACAATGTCTGCCCCGAGTACGCCGATCAGATCATGGAAGCGCGGAAAATCGTTCAGCGTGCAGAGGAAGAACTCCCCGCCCTGATCCCGATCAGCAGCAACCTGCCAGGCCCGTTCAACATCGCGTGCTCCTCTCTCTTCGACGGGACGTACGCGTCGACCTACGTGGGCGACAAAGACTGGGCGGAGGGCCATGCAGATCATGAGACTATCGTGAACGACCCCTCGTCCATGCGCCCCGAGCACGCGCGCATCATCTTCAACACCGCCATCGCCGCCTACGGCACGGACGCGCAGTTCTCCCTGCTCGAAGAGAAAGGACTGGACGCCATCACCGCACACGAAAGCGTCGAGGTCGGCCTCGAAGTGCTCACCGTCGAGCCCATCAGCGAAGCCACCATCGACGTCTACGCCGCCGCGAACGAAGGCCTGGAAGCCAAAGCGCACCTCTTCCCCCACGGTCGGCTCATCTGCAAGCTCTGGACGCCTCCGCACCTGCCCGAACGGGACGCGCCCGCGCACCTCATCCGCGGGGCCTCCGAACTCGCGATCCTCCGTCGCCTGGAAACGATCTCGTACATCGTCCCCGAAGCCGCGCTGACGCACTGCTTCCCGGGCATGAAGCTCGAGATCAACTCGCGTCGGCTGTCCTTTGGAGACGACAGTAACGACAGCGACGACGTCACCCCCTGCCCCTCCCCGCCCCTCCTCTTCATCGACACCGTCCGTGAGCTCTACTGCTCCTTCTACACCTACCTGCCCAACGAGCAGCTCTGGAAGCCGCACCCGACCGTCAAGATCCTGGACGGGAAGCGCAAGGCCGACCTCGCCGCCGAGGAGGAGGCCGAGATGACGCGCCGGGTCCGGGAGGCGGAGCGGGCCGGCCAGCTCGAGAGCCCCGAGGACGTCATCGACGTTATTCGTGAGGTCAAGGGCGTGCCTGTGCGGGAGCGTGGTCCGAGTGCGCCTGCCCCGGCGCATTCGCCGGGTGATTTTACGGTGGTGGAGCGTGTGGATGAGAAGGGAAATGTGACGGTGGAGGAGACGCCGTTTGCGGCGTTGGAGGAGATGTATGGGTTGCGGAAGAAGAAGGATGGTAAATCGGATGTGAAAAAGGGAGAAGGAAAGGGACAGGGACAGGGACAGGGAGGGAGCCAGGCGTAATGAGAGTACACCTTCACAAGTCAGGTGCAGAGTTGCATGATGCCTATACAGAAAGGTAAAAGAACAGATACTGAATAAAATAGGATGAATTCAAACAAATCAGGTTTTCTCTTCTCTCTCTTTTACATCTTCTCATCGTCATCATCGTCATCATCTTTCATTCGTTCGGCTGTTCGCGCACTCATCGTTTCAGCATATATCTCATCATCATCCTCTCTGCTCTCCTCACACTCCCCAAAAGGAAAAAACAGAGTTAATACCGGAAGTTCGACGAAGAAAAAGCCGGAAAGAACGCATAAACCCCCGGAAAGGGAAAACATCAGAAGTTGTATCAGCTCTGCCTTCCTCTTTTTTTCCCCTCCTCGTTTCCTCACCGTACCGTACCGTAAGGTACACCACCGACCGACCAGTCCCAGCCAGCCAGCCATAAATCCATCCGACAAGGAAAAAAGATCCACATTCTCCTACACATGAAGCAAACACCCTCGCTATGCTCCCCATCCTTCCAGATAGCGTCTGACCGTGGAAATGCCCATCATGATCCCTCTATCTCTTCCTCTCATATTCCTCTCCCCTCCACATCTCCCGGCCTCTAGAAAGAAGCCGAGCACGGAAAGGCATGAAAGTTCCGCGACAGGCCGAAAACGTCTAGTAGCTCCGACCGAACAAGACCCACTGCTTGGCGAGGGCGCCGCAGTTCGGGTTCACGCAGCGGGTCTCGCCGGGGACGATGCCGGCGGGCTGCTCGAAGGGGATGCAGAGGGACTTGGCGCCCATGGCGGGGGCGCGCGCGTCCTCGGCCGCCGCGTCCCCGTCGTCCTTGCGCGCGCTCATCTCCTTGATCTGGTCCTCGCACGCCCCGCCCTCGCAGTGCGGCACCAGGCAGACGTTCTTCCCGTTCAGCGCGGGGACGAAGTCCTCCCACCGCGTCACCTGCACCCGCGCCTTCCGGTACTGCTCGTCCGCCCGGTTGAACATGTCCTGCTGGATCGTCTCGAGGAGCTGGGGCACGGCGGTGGCGAGGTCGGCGATCGGCAGCGCGGACTTCTCGCCGTTGTCGCGGCGGGAGGCCGTCACCTGCTTGGCCGCGGAGTCCTTGGGGCCGAATTCCAAGCGGAGAGGGACACCCTTGAGCTCCCAGTCGTTGAATTTCCAGCCCGGGGAGTAGCCCTCCCGGAGGTCGACCTCCACACGGAGCTTGGCGGCGCGGAGGGTGCTGGCGATTTCGTTGACTTCGTTCGTAAGGCGTTCCCGGTCCTCCTGGCTGGTCTTGGCGGTCAAGCCGACGGGGACGAGAACGACCTGGATTTCAGCAACGCGGGGAGGGATGACGAGACCCTTGTTGTCGCCATGGGTGAGGATCATGACACCGATGGAGCGGGTGGTCAGACCCCAGGAGTTCTGCCAGACGTGCAAGTGCTTCTTCTCGCCCTCCTTGCCAGATGCGGACGGGTCCTCAACGGTGATGTTGAACATCTTGGCGAAGTGCTGGCCGAGACAGTGGCTAGTGGCGGCCTGGATGCCTCTTCCTGTCGCGGGGATAAAGCCCTCGATGGTGGTGGTGTATTCAGCACCGGGGAACTTCTCGTTCTCCGTCTTGACACCCTTGACGACAGGGACAGCAAGGAGCTTTTGGTACACGTCCGCATACCAATCCAGAATCTGCTTGACCTCAGTATCGGCCTCTTCCTTGGTCAGATGCGCGGTATGGCCCTCCTGCCAGAGGAACTCTCTCGACCGGATGAAAGGCATAGGATGCTTGAACTCCCAGCGCACGACGTTGTTCCACTGGTTCAGCTTCAGGGGGAGGTCACGGTGGCTGCGAATCTTCCTGGCATAGTAGCCGTACATGGCGGTCTCGGAGGTAGGACGAACGGCGACGGGCTTCTCAAGCTTGCTCTTACCACTGTAGTCACGTTGTTAGTAATCCATTTCTCAATGATGTTCTTCGCTTGATCTTTGTCGCATACCCCATGGTGACCCAGGCAACCTCAGCCGCGAAACCCTCGACATGATCCTTCTCGCGCTGCAGAGCGTCCTGAGAGATGAAGATAGGGAAGTATGCGGGCTTGACACCGATAGTCTTGATCTGCTCGTCGAACCAGGACTTTATCGACTCCCAGATAGCCATGGAAGGAGGGAGGAGAATGTAGCAGCCGGAGACGTCGTAGTAGTCGATCATCTCACCCTTGGACAGGACCTGCTGATACCAGTCCGCGAGGTCGTCCTCCTTGCGCACATCGATACCGATCAAAGCGGCGCCTTCAACCTTCTTCTTGCCGCCCTTCGGGGGGTTCTTCTTGGGAGCGGCCTTGGGCTGGACGTTGGAGATGCTGAGATCCTCCATCTTGCTCGTAGCGCTGGCCATGGTGACAGGCTCTTGCGGTTGCGCGGGACACGGGTTGAAAGCGGAGGTGAAGGGATGGAGAACGAGGCTGTGCGGGTTTGCAATGCAGACTCGGAGCAGCGAGGTGAGTGAATCAGCGGCAGACGTTGGCCGGGGGCGAGGTGGTGAGTCTTATGGCAGGCTGGGGTGGGTTGTATGCGGAATGCAGGCGCTTTTGGAGGGGAAACTTGAATGGTGGGGTTCGTGCCAGTCCGCTTGGCTCGAGCCCAACTGCCCGCACCGCAAGGGAGTATGGGTTCCGATCAGTTTGCCCGACGCCGACCGCCGACCGCCTGGCGATATGGAACTTTTGGAAAGCTTCAGGCCCCTCCGCGTGTGAACGAGAAGCGCGCTAGATACCCGTCATCCCTTCACTCCTATCCTCTCCTATACCCCATCATGGCCACTCTCTTCGACCAGCCGCGTAATGCCGGCACTTTGTGTAAGTCTGATTCTGCTCCCGCTTTAAGGTAGCTGTATATTAACCTCCATTCAGTCCTCGGCGGGCAGAAGATCAGCGGGCAGGATATCAGAGACCAGAACGTCCTGGCCACGCAAGCAATCGCCAATGTGGTCAAGAGCTCCTTCGGGCCCTCCGGACTCGATAAGATGATGGTGGACGATATCGGAGACGTCACAGTAACCAACGACGGTGCCACGATCCTCTCCCTCCTCGACATCGAACACCCGGCCGGCAAGATATTGGTGGAACTCGCGCAGCAGCAGGACAAGGAAGTCGGTGATGGCACAACGTCCGTGGTCATAATAGCGGCGGAGCTCCTCAGACGAGCGAACGAGCTCATGAAGAATCGGATACATCCCACCACCATCATAACGGGCTACAGACTGGCGCTCAGGGAAGCCGTGCGATACATGAACGAGAACATCAGCACCAAGGTTGACCAGCTCGGTCGGGAAAGCTTGATCAACATCGCAAAGACCTCCATGTCGAGCAAGATCATCGGTGCTGACTCCGACTTCTTTGCCAATCTGGTTGTCGATGCCATACAGGCCGTCAAGTCCGTGAATGGCAAGGGTGAGGTCAAGTACCCGGTCAAGGCCGTAAACATTCTCAAGGCACATGGTCAGAGTGCCACCGAGTCTATACTGGTCAAGGGTTATGCTCTGAATTGCACAGTTGCTTCGCAGGCCATGAAGACGCGGATCCAGGATGCTAAGATTGCTTGCTTGGACATCAACCTGCAGAAGGAGAGGATGAAGCTTGGCGTTCACATCACGATTGATGACCCTGCGCAGCTGGAGAAGATCCGCGAGCGTGAGTCGGGCATTGTCTTGGAGCGTGTGGATCTGATCCTGAAGTCTGGTGCCAACGTCATCCTCACCACCAAGGGTATCGATGACCTCTGCTTGAAGCAGTTCATCGAGAAGGGCGCTATGGCCGTGAGGAGGTGCAAGAAGGAGGACCTCCGCAGGATAGCCAAGGCTACCGGTGCCACTCTTGTCTCTTCTCTGTCTGATTTGAACGGTGATGAGAAGTTCGACCCCTCTTTGCTCGGTCAGGCTGAAGAGGTCGTCCAGGAGCGCATTTCCGACGACGAGTGCATCCTCATCAAGGGCACCAAGGTTCACTCTTCCTCGTCCATCATCCTTCGTGGCCCTAACGAGTACTCTCTTGACGAGATGGAGCGCTCTGTTCACGACTCCCTTTGCGCTGTCAAGCGGACATTGGAGAGTGGTAGGATCGTTCCCGGCGGCGGCGCCGTCGAGACTGCATTGCACATCTACCTCGAGGAGTGGGCTACATCAGTCGTAAGTATTTCCAGAGACCGTCCCGATCGGATCGCAGCGCCTAATCTCTCTCATATAGGGCTCCCGCGAGCAGCTTGCCATCGGCGAGTTCGCCCAGTCGCTGTTGGTTATCCCGAAGACGCTCGCGGTCAACGCGGCCAAGGACAGCAGCGAACTGGTCGCCCAGCTGCGGTCTCGCCACGCGCTCTCCCAGCGGACCTCGGACGCCACGCCCGGCACGACGAGCGAGGATGAGAAGTCCCTGGCGCGGAAGAAGAACTACAAGAACTACGGCCTCGACCTGATGAAGGGCAAGGTGGTCGACGAGATCAAGGCTGGCGTGCTGGAGCCGAGCATGAGCAAGGTCAAGCAGCTGAAGAGTGCGGTCGAAGCGTGCATCGCCATCATGCGCATCGACACCCTGATCAAGCTGGATCCGGAGGAGCGGGCTGACGATGGCCACGGACATTAGAGTACATGCATGTAGTGATTCGCTTCTTTGAGAGAAGAATCCATGGATTTGTTGTGACGTGAAGCGGGGCCTTCCTCTCAAAGCATTGACGTTGTTCGAGGCGCTTGTTGGGGATTTCATGCATAATGCAAAGAAAGAAGAATGTGTATAAAATCTATTGTCATGGTATCGGTATAGTTGCACAACAGGAACAAGAAGAGGAGAAGAGGAAACAAGAAGACATGCCGCTTCCACCTCCCCCCAAGCCAAGCCCGCTATTTCTTTCGTTCGTGCCACAAAATGGCGAACATCTTCTCTTCCTGACCTTCTCATCCTTGTCCTCATCCTGATGGAGATGGGGTCAGACCAGGCGGGGAAAGCTGTCCAAAATTCCCCACATCCTACCACTCGAATTGAGAGAGAGACAAAAGCAAGAGAGCTAGCAAACCTCACATAGAGGGACTGAGCTGGCAACGGCCGGGAGGACGACCAGACTGGTTTGCGGCGACCGATTTTTCTCCTCACTCCTACCATAGCAAGAACGCCACGATGACAAAAACGCCGTGCCCAAAACCAAAACCCTTCTCCCCCTGTTTTCACAGAGAGGAAACAGTTGTAATGCGATGCCATAAGATATGTGCATGGTGAATGAAAAGAAGAGGAAAAAATACAAGAACAGGTAAAACTGGACAGGAAGAGGGAGATGGAAATGGAATGGCATATGCGCATCAAAGAAGGCAACGGTGGGCAAAAGGAGACCTGACAAGGCCTGCTTTTCCCCCCACGGATGAACAGTGGTGGAACAGGACCCTATGAAACCATCCACACGAGGGCAGCGCAGGTGAGGTAGATGCTAAGACGCACGGAGTCTCTCTCTCTCTCTCTCTGGGTGTGTGTGTGTATGTGTATGTGTGCGCCCAGCAATCATTGCGTTGCGAAGGGCGACAAGAATTTGAAGGCGGTGCAAAGTAGACTATTTCCTGGAAACCATGGAAAGAAATCTCTCACTCTCCCCTCAGCTGCGCTTTCAAACCGATGTTCTCTCGCTTCAGCCGGGCGTTCTCCTTCCGAAGCCGGGCCGCATCCTCGAGGGCCTCATCCAGCTTGCGCGCCATCTCTTCATGGGCCTTGCCCGCTCGGACGCTCTGGAAGATCTTCTCGAGCTCGTTGTTGAAGCTGGCATAGAGCAGATCGTTTTCCGCGCTCGTCTGCTTGTAGAGCTCTTCCAGCTTTTTGAAGCGCGACTCCGACACTTGCAGGGAGCTTTTCACGTCGTTCGCGATGGCGGTTTGCTTGGCGTTGATGTCCGCGAATATGGACTCCTGCTTCTCTTTCAACTCCTTGACCTTCAGGGACAAACCGAGGACGTCTGATTGCATGCTAGTGCTGCCGCCTGTTGCTATGACACTGTGAGAGCGAGTCGGGCGGGCTGGGGAGTCTCCGATTCCAGTCAATTCCGTGCTGATCTTGTCGAGTTCCGCTTGCAATGCCGAGGAAGCACCCTGAATCGCTTTCTGGTCGATCTGTAATCGCTCTCGGAGCTTCTGCGGAGACTGCATACGAAGCTTTCGTGTCGGTGATGTTGAACCTTTGGTGGGTGAAGGAGGTATCTTAGGAATATTGCCAGCAGTGGGACGGTCTGACAGGGCAGAAGAGAGGTTTGCAGTGGGCCTCAAGGAAGGAATGCTCGATATCGTGTCACCACGGCGCCTTGGCGTACTGTAACCAGTGATAGTAATATCGTCCGGGCGTTTGATCGTGGGAACCCTTGTCAGAGACTGAGTGTGCCGATGTCCACCTGTTGGTGTCGGAGCTGGTGAGTTCTCTTTTCTGCTTGGTGTACCGAAACGGCCATTTGGCGTGGGGATGCCGGACTGTTTGGAAGGAGACAGATTCTGTGGAGAGACACTGTCTTGTTTCTCAGCGCGCACGTGAGGCGTTTGTGGAGACCAGTGTGAGTCGCTCGGCTCCGGTGTCTGAACAGTCTTCAGATCGGACAAGGAACTACGGCGTTTCTTCCTTTTGGGCCCAGGCGATGCTGAGAACTCTCCGATCGTGTCAAGTTCAGAACCCAGGAAAGACTTGTTTTGAGTACCTAAGGGGTCTTCGAAGGAGAAGGCGCCCAGTACTGTGGGCCTTTCCCGCGAGATGGGACGTTTCGGCGAGGTCTGGCTGCCAACATCGGTTGACTTAGACCTAATCAATGACGCCTTGGATAGGCTTGCAGGCTGCCCATCGGCATTGCGATTTGTCTTGCTGAGAGTTCGCCAGACTGAGCCAACGGAAGAATGCTCGGACTTGCTGTTTTCTCGGGCAAGCGTGCTGAATCCAAAGCGTTTCTTTAGTGAAGATGCATTAGAGCTCAAGGAACCAGTGTTACTGATTTGCGACCTGGAGTCGGCGAGCATCGAATTTTGTGCCTCCGCGATCTGATTGTTATCGCTGAATAAATTGTCGAATTCCTGCACAAACCTGTCTAACAGGGAGACATATTCGTGGGAATTGCCCTCTGCGACTATCATTTCGGCAAACGACGCGGTCAATATACCTCGGTCGCTGTCGTTGCTCGTTCCGTCTAGAAGGTCTGTGAGTAACTTCACAATCTCCTTCAATGCACGTTGGTTCTGTGGGGCCATTTCATCAAAGGTTATCCGAAATTCCTCTTCGAAATCAGCCGGGAATAGCTTGTCAGACTGGCTCTGTATATAATCCAGCTTGGATTGTTCGATGACTGGTCCCATGGCATCCTTCCAGGCTACCCTTAGAAACTTTTCGAATGCGCAGAAGAGAATATCGATAGCAGATTGAGCAGCCGCCTGGTGGTTGGAAGGGTATTCGAGTAGGGAATTGTAGAGCTCATTGACGAGCAGTTCATCGGCTGAGCCTCGCGACATGAGAACCTTCCCGACGACGTTACCTTTGCGCGCATGGAGCGCAAGTATGTAAGTCCTGAAGGTCTCTTCCAGCTTCGCGAGCGCATTGTTTTCACTAAAGCCAACAGTACTCTTATCTCGAGACTGGGGCCTGGCGACGTCTAAGCTAGTGGCAGGTCGAGGGGGTAGTGGCAGCATGCGATGAGTCTCAAGCACCGAGTGAGGGGCGCGCTGCAAGGCTTTTCGAGGCGTGACAGTCTCCTTGGAGGAACCGGTGCCACCGAAAAAGCTCGACAACATCTTGACGGGCGACGCACTACGAGCGGATTTGTCATTTGCCGAGGACTCTTCCACGCCATCCAGTTTGAATTTGAGAGATTTAAGAATGTGCAGATTTCGAATCAGTAGTGTGCCAGTTATAGCTGGGTTGCGTATCTGATTTCGCATCTGGAGATAGTTGCTTACTGCAGTTGCGTTAGTAAGCGACAAGTAACAAGGTGAATGCTATAGCAAGGGGCTATTAAGCACAGGGAGCTCCTTATACAAACGACCCACCAGAGAGACCGTGCAAAAAGGCACCATGTTCGCTGTAGTGTCTCTTGTAAGGGAGCAGAAGATTGGAGTTCACTTACGTCTTTTGCTCAGAACAGGAAGGAATTCTCCAGGCCGCAGATGATCGCGAGTTCCGTAGTCTCCTAAACCGTCGATCTCCAAACGCAAGAACCCATCTTCTCTTGGGCATAATGATATGGCAGCTTCCACACCGCATTCGCCTGCTTTGATGACCCTCGAATTTTTCGAGGGGTCGATCACAATCCGGAAAGGCGCCGGTGCCCGGCATTCGTCTGGTGTCTCATCCACCGTCTTTTCCTCGAATATCGCGGAGAAAAGGCTTAACTCTCCCGTCACACTGCGGACCTCCCAAGTCGGACTCTCTCGCTCAGCTTCCGAAAATCGGCCTTCGACCCTAGCCTTAACAAACTCTTCCACCCATTTAGAGGCCTTTGCCTCGTAAGAACCAACAAGGTAGAATGTACGTAGTCCAGAGTTAGTAAAATTGGATCCAGCTGCAGCTGATTTGGCAGCATTGGTCAGAGATCCTCGTTGAGCCGATGCAACCTGTATTACCCTGTTTCGGTGTAGTTCAGTAAGTGAGATGTCGCTAAGTCTGAATGCTTGGTGATAGCCCAGGCCGGGAAATTTGAATGATGAATTCTGGACCTCGGAAACACTGGGGTTGTCAATCTCAGCAATGATTCCTCGCGATGACATAGCCGACTCGCCGATCTTTTGTACCATGACCATGTAGTCCGAGAAAAGAAGGAAAACATAAGACGCAAGATCAGGTCCTTGGGCGTTAGGATTGTAAGGTGGTGACAGTTCAAATACATCCATGGCAGATATTAGACGGCCTTGCGGTTTAAAGTCCTTTGGCCAGGACGGGATGAGCGTCTGGAGTCGTTCAGTAAGGTAATACTGATGAAGGGAGGTGCTATCTCGAGAGCATATCTCGCCAATGATGTCACGCGCTTTGAGCAGAGGTCGAACTGCAGGGTGCTTAACAGGGAGTTGCTTGATCATGTTGTCGATATACAAGTTATACCGTGGCAGACGCTGCACTGGCTCGATGAGCATGGCCATAAGCCGCTGCTCACCACCTGCATGCTCATTGACCCTGGAGGAGAAGCTCGATTGCGACTCCTTCATCCAAATCTTGATGAAATTAGCAAAGCCGGCGTGGGCCTGGATGTAATCGGGGTAACAATCGGCAAACTTTGGAAACCAATCCAGTAAGCATTTGGCAACAGCTAGCGAACCGGTGACATCTTTCTGAGCCTGCTCTCGCGTCACTGGTATCATAAAGATGTCGTCCGCGGAACTCTGGATATCAGCCAGAGCCTCATCCTCCGTCTCTTCTATGACTTTTTTTAAATCCAGATAAAGGCCTGTGTTTAGCTCTAATATCATATCTAGGCTTGGTGGGAACAGGCTTTCAAGAGCTTGTTTGCCTGGACTTTTGCTGTCCATTCCTCGTTGCTCGGCACGCCTTCGAAACTGGGCCGCAGTGCTGTGAATCAACTCATCCATCTTGTTGACATAGCTCTCCTCCGTGTCAAATAGCTCGCATATCTCACGTCGCAAATTTTCCTTGTGCTGCCGGGTGAACCTAAGCGTCCGGTTGCTGGCATTAGGCTTGGACGGTGCACGTTTGAGCTTCGAGGTAGGCAGAAACGCGGGTTCTCCAAACAGTCTGACCACCGGAGCATACTCTCCAAAACGCTGGGTTGAGTATTCGTCTTGCAACTCCTCTAACAATGCCGATTCTCTGGGATGGTCCTTCAACACCTTCATACTTCCCGGAGGCAGTACCACATCCAGATCGACCCAGGATAGAGATTGTTGAGCCAAGGCTTGCATAATGTCCTCGGATATCTCGGCGATATTTTCCACCTTAAGCATCTGGCTTGCGATCCTTGCCGCATGCGCAGCGCTGAATAGCTTGGGCGCGGCGGGCAGCTTAGCCGCAGGTGCTTTCTGCTTGTTCCATGCATTCCTTGCACTGCTAGGGAGCTCCGAAAAGTACTTGAATAGGCCAAAGGCCAACGCACGGCAAACTTCGTCTCCCTGCTCCTCACGCGGTAGGTTCAGAACCGCCTCGTAGAGAGACGAACTCGGCGAGATTGTCAGCCGTGGAAATGAGACAAGCCCGGCTGGCGTGAAGATATGCAGTTGTACGCGGGACGTATTGGTACTGCTCGTTGCGGTCACCGACGGACCGTGGAAGATGAGGATTGGCGCATTGGACAGCAGGTCGTCCGTTGCATGAAACAACTCAAGCACATCCGGCGCCAGTTGCGGAGGCGTCGCGGTGACTACAACCATTGTCGAAGGCCCGAGCCGCGTATGTAGCTCCCAAGCACCTTATCCGACCTATTCGAATGTGCCGTCCGCGGTTGGCTTCTCAGATGCGCTCCATGTGAGTTCGGTGGCTCGACCAACGGAAAGCGGTGTTCAATCCCGTAGAGCTACAAGTAAACAACGGCCGCCCCCGTTCGCGAACGCAGTTAATGTCGATGCGCGCCGATAACAGTGATGCGATTTTGGTGAGTGGATAGCTGCGGGGTCGGCGACGGATTTGCGCTCGGATGGCAACGGCGCGGACTCTGATATGAGGTTGTTGCGGATATGTGTGAGGATATGTCTGGGGGGCACTGTTGTCCACGCTGAGACGCGACTCATGGACAGCGGGCGGGACAAGGTGGCAGGGCCCAGTGGCAGGACCTGTGGCAGTCAGGCTGTCATAAGATCGGACGCCAAGCCGAATCGGCTGCTAGCGGCCCGACTAGAGAAGATCCCCCAGGGCAGCCCAGCGCTCCACGATCTATTTGTGTAACTGACCCCAGATCATACACGCCCTCTGGATATCCCCATATACGAATAAATAGTTGTCATGGCTGTTCCTCTGGCAATCGACCAGGAACAGCAGAACTTCCGGCTTTTGGAGCTCCCATCAGATCTACTGGACCTTCTCACCTCCCCGAATCCGCCAACGTACGTATTCGCGCCTGCGAGTGGGTGTGGCTAAGCTGGCAAGGCTAACAGAGGGCCTTCAGGCTATTCATTAAATCCCAGGAATCAACCGCTCAAGGCCATCATTATGCGGCCCTTTGTACCAGCGATAAAGCATATCAGCTGCGTCAAGTACAGACGTCCAACTCTGTTTTGCTCACACAGCCAAGTTCGGTAAAGCCAGATAGATGCCCATCTGGAGTCAGCGCAATAGCTTCTTGCACTGCGACCCTGGAACTTCATCTCATCCAGGAACCTGTCTTGCCCTACCTGCAAAGGGCGCTCCAAGTGTATAGGGAAGGCACTGACTTGCGCAGGATGGCCGGCCATGCCGCATCAAAACCCCAAATTCTTGCACATATTCCCCTCTCTGCGACCGACTGTGAAACTGCCTGGAGAAATCTGACTGCTTTTGAGTGCGAGGGGCGATGCTATCAACCTGCGCCAAAAGCCCTTGTGCAGGTATGGAAATCTGTTCTTACCGCAAGCATTGCAGAGAATATAAGGCTCGACGCAATGTTCAAAGCTTCCGATCTTGAGCAGATCCTGGCAGACGAAGAATATCCTAGAGAGCTTCTGAGAGCTATGCTTGGTCGCCTTCTCCCGGAAGATCAGCAGTACGGACAATGTAATTATGACCTCGGACGGTTCGTCCAGCATGGCGGGCACGTTGCTGATGTTTTCTAGGGATATCTCTGGACCGGGAAAAGACGATCCCTTGGGTGGGCTCGACCCTACTCAAGGCCCTGGATCCCGGGCCGAGTGGACTGTTGTCGGCACATTTTATTGACTCGTGGAGAGATCTCTTACCTGAGTCCTGGAGACCGGAAGCCCAACTGGAGAAGATTAAGGGTGCCTATGTTCTGCCCACAGGCACAACCATAGGCCCTAAGAATGATACAGACCCACCTGACGGCAATGCCGTGGCAACTACCGCCACTGCCTCTAAAGCGGGCACAGCCGGACGGAACTGGCATGAAAGACTCAAGAAGACACGTCGTTGATAGTGCAATGGAGGTCAGGACCCATATCAAGCCTCGTAGCATTCAGCTCTACGGGGTATGGATACTTCATACACGAAAGGGGTGAGAAGGCACGCCATCTGATGATTCTAACGGCCATGGGCTGAGTTCAACACTACATAGGCAGCCTCCTCACTTCGTCTAGCGTCCAATACCGCCTCATATTTTCTGCGCCGAGCTCCTTCACCTCTTCATCCAGGTGTCTCCAAAGCACCTCGCCGAACGAATCCATGATTTCTTTTAGAGATTCCAATCTCAATTCGTGTTCTCCAGTCTCACACAGGTTCAGGTACTTCTGCATTGAGGACAGACCTTTGTGGATCTGCTTATGCTGAGATAACAGCTCCAGTTCCTTTCTGAAAGCTGGCATCTTTTTCGAAAGCACAGGAAATATGTGCTCCTCCTCTATGGAATGATGGAATGAAAGGTGGTCGCAGAATTCCGTGCCCAAGCGAAGAAACTGCCTGATCGACATCTTCGCGGGCCTTCGGTTAGCCTCGCACGCCTGATACAGAATGTTCCACGATTGTCGGAACCTGCTGTGCTGCGATCTCAGTTTAGCATACTAGTTCAGGGCAATCGTGAAATAGGATAACGAACAAATAGATCCATCGTCTCCGCCAACCTATTGTATTCCCTGAACTCAGCGGCGCTGAGCTTCGGCAAAGCCTCCTTCGTCGACATTTCAGTCGACTGGGCTCCCCGCGGTAGTCTTTCCTGGCTCGGCTTTGACATCTCGCCGCTCATATCGCGTGTAGTCATCCGCAAGGTCCTGGCCAGAAACGGTTTCGGTAGATTAATCGAGCCGCGGCGAAACGAGTGGGACAAAAGAACTCCTTGACGGTTCAGTCTAATTATGGGACTTCGGACGGTGCCGCACACTCTCATATCATTGACCTCACAGGCCAGAATGGTGTAAGTGAATACCGGTATTGTTATTTGGAAATCTATTCAGTGCATGCATGCTTGCTTTGAAATCATCGCTCTCAAGTGGCGTCGCCACTCAACTTTTATTTAGGAGAGATTGCCACGCTAATACGGAAAAGCTATAACAAGCGAGGGTATCAGTCCATAGGTATTTATTGCTTGTTCTTTTATGGGTACATAAGTCCTAATTTGTTCAATCTGTTTTCAGGACGCTTTGGTTTATGGATTGACGTACTCCGTATCTTGTAGATTGTTTTTCTCTGAACTGATGACAATGTGTAGTTGAAACGGTTGCGGCCTTCTAGACTATGCCTTTGGGTCGATTCTTTGAAAGTAGTCATATGCTAATGAGGCACGCACAGTAAAAGGCGTTTTCCCTTCCCAAGTTCGTTTCTACTGGAGTGTGCTGCTGGAGTATAGATAATTTATTTCTGTAGCTTCTTCACCTTGAGGGAGCAAATCAACTGTAGTACGTCGGCACAGGCGCAAATCTCCATCAGGCCGAGACCCTGGGAGATGGCCAGCCCACCATGGTGCTGTTCTGAGATAAACGCACATGCCTCGATATTCGGCCGATCGGCGGCCGACCCCCGCCAGATAAAAAAATCTCAAGATCGTGCGCCCCGCGCGGTGATGATCAGGACATCCCATGAAACCTGCGGATACCGGACGCTTCCAACAAACCACAATCATGTCTATCACGGATATCCCGCAGCCAACCAATCCGGTCGTTGCGTCGCTCCGCAAAACCCTGACCTCTGAGACCGAGCCTCTCGCCCGCCGGTTCCGCGCCCTGTTCTCGCTCAAGCACCTTGCATGCCTGAACCCGCCTACCGCTCAGACGGTGCCCGCTATCGATGCGATCGCCGCCGCGTTCACGTCGCCGAGCGCTCTCCTGAAGCACGAACTCGCGTACTGCCTCGGACAGAGCCGCAACACGGCGTCCCTGCCGTACCTGAAAGATGTGTTGGAGGACAAGCAGCAGGATACCATGTGCCGACATGAGGCAGCGGAAGCACTTGGCGCCCTGGGTTACCCGGAGTCCTTGGACTTGCTGAAGCAGCTCCGTGACGACAACAGCGAGGATGTTGTGATCAAGGAGACCTGCGAAATCGCAGTAGACAGGATCCTGTGGGAGCATTCCAAAGCCAAAGAGGAGAAGTTGAAGCAGAGGTAAGCAGTGTACACCACACGTTAGGAAGCATCAGTCTAACCCTATTGTAGTGATTTTGCTTCTATCGACCCTGCTCCTCCGCTACCGCAAGCTCAACAGACGCCTTCGATCCCTGAATTGGAGAAGACCCTACTTGACACATCGCTTCCTCTCTTTGAGCGCTACCGAGCCATGTTCGCGCTTCGCGACCTCTCATCACCTCCTGACCTTCCCACGGCGGTTCCTGCGATTCAGGCTCTGGCCCGTGGTCTGCATGACCCCTCGGCTCTGTTCAGGCATGAGATTGCTTTCGTCTTTGGCCAGCTGTCGCACCCCGCCTCTATACCGGCTCTGGTTGAGTCCCTCAGCAACACGCAGGAAGCTGGCATGGTTCGTCATGAAGCTGCAGAAGCTTTGGGAAGTCTGGGTGACGAAGAAGGTGTGGAAGATATCTTGAGGAAGTTCTTGAACGACCCCGAGCAAGTTGTTCGTGATAGCGTCATCGTGGCTTTGGATATGGCGGAGTTCGAGAAGAACGGCGAGATGGAATACGCCATCGTCCCAGAGGCTGGCAAGCCCGTGGAAGCGTGATTTTCGTGAAGGCGAAATAAGTAGGCGGCGTTTAATGGAGTACAAAACCTGGGAAACTGCGTAACCAAAAAAAAAGATACATTTGGGTATATGACAGACAAAGTTCGGAACGAAGATTTCAGTTGTTTGTGTTCCACCTAGAATGATCATGTCAATCCACGTCGGGCCGCTGAAGATTTTGGTGAAGCTTACTTGTGACCGCAGTCGCAGGTATAGAAGACTGTGCTACCTTCATCGGCACTGCGCAGTTGCATCGTATAGTACCGCACCTCATCTCTGCCACACTTTTCGCATGTCTGCTGGATAACCGCCTCCGTTTGCATGTCATCTTCCGTAAGGGTTTGAACCTCGGAGCGCTTCGCTCTCAACGAGGAAGGGAATGCGGAAGGCTTGGACTGAGTGACAATGACCTTGGACGATGTGTCTAGGATTGAGAATGTCAGACCACCAATGTGAACCTGTGAGGGACTGGTCAATTCTGAAGCAGACGTACCTCTGCAGTGAGCACCACAAACGCCGCATTCGAGTATAGCTTTCGCATCTCCGGATGTTCCGTCGAGCAAGTTGCCGCAGTCTGTGCAGAACACAAGCGAGCCGATTGCCGACATGTCTGATGTTGGATGCGCGAAGTAGAGGAGAGCAGTAGAAGGTGAGGGTCCGCTCAAGTGAATGCCTGTAAAACTTGCAGAGAGGGCAGGGCGCCTTGACCTTCGCGGCGGAGATGGGCAGGGACTCCCGCATTTTTTCCGCCAAGGTAGGGCTGAATAAGGCGGTAAAGGGCGTCAGAATCAGGCGCAAGCATACCACCTCTGGGTTACATGCGCGGCGTCTTGCCGTTGACTGCGCCGTACCTTCCCGAAGAGTCTCTCCTTCACCTTGGCTTGCCGCGCTAGCCCGGTGCTCGACGGTCGTGAGCTCTGGAATCTGGGTGGTAGTCCTCAGCCCGCAGCGGTCGATAACATTCATGTCGCTCATCACAGCTCGGTAGCCTTCTCGCAACCGCATTGCCATGCCGAGTGCACCACGTCCCCATTATCCCCTTCACTTAAGTCAAGATGAATGGTTCCGATAGCGCACATGGTGCGCGACCAGTTGGCAATGGACTCCCTCTGCCATTTCGTCCCCCAACTGTGGACGAAGCTCTACAATACTCGCCGCTGAGTTCCATCGTTCCTTTCACTCCTGGTATGCTCCTCTGCTTCCCGTTCTTCATGCACTGATGAACCCTCCTCGGCCCTGTGTGTGGACGTTGTATCTGACTTCGGCACAAGATATCATACCCTTTCCTGCCGCGGGGCCCCAGAGCTCTCCTCCGATCTTTACTACAACACAAGAACGAGAGATGGCCCGAAGGACTCTAGACTCATTCAGTACTGAGGTCATGAATCCAGACGACACATCTCGTAGACTTCAGAAGACACTGCAAGATCTTCAGCGGTTGCTCAAAGAAGACGACATCACAGAATTGTAAGCATCCTGAAGAAAATATCGACTACCCGGCATCGTTAACTGTCCCAAACAGCACTTTCAAGAAGCCCGCGGCGACAACCGCGTCTGTCACTTCACAGCAACAACCAAGGCTTGCCTCCAATGGAGCTACTTATCCATCATCTTTCCCCCGACTAAGCCCGCTTGCGAACTTATTACTCACTCGAACGAATCCGGCATATATCATACCAGATACTGCAGCGTCTGATCACACTAGTCATAAAGGAGATGTCCCGGTAAATCAGGACGCTTACGCCAGGAAATCGCATCCTATGGCTTCCGATCTTTTTCAGGCGCAAATGCAGAATGCTTCCGCGGCTGAACAAAACTCACAAATTCGCGTATCCCCACGCGACGTTGAGGACGGTCTAAAACCGTCTAAGCCCGCTATAATTATTGCTGCGGCTCCTTCTTCGCAACGAGAAGAATACGAGATGTTTCCAGATATCGATGCCAAGATTAGCGCTGGTGAACATGAGTTTTCACGGAAGCGGAAGCAAGAAGATATAGCTGATCAAGAAGCTTTCAATATGACCCTAGATCATCGTCAAAAGGCAGACGAATCAGTACAGAACCTTCATAATCTGGTCATAGAAATACTGGAAGCGGAAGACAACTATCGACTTGATCACTCAGATGGCCACGGCTTGGCACAGAGCAGCACTTTCTTCATGCCAATAGCTTCAAATGACTCTGGAATCCCGCCCCTGAATCCCGCCACCCACAGCAAACTTGAGTCGGCTTTACAGAAAGTCATATTATCATCCCGTATTTCGCATATCCCGGTGGACCATCTTAGTCGAATACAGAAACTCTGTGAAACGGCCGTAACATCTATCCAAGAGACATCGCTCTCGATAGGGGAAGACTGGTCTCCCCATGATGCAGATGAATGGGTAAGTAGAGTCGGCCAGGTCGAAAACGGGCTCAGAGCCTCACGGGTACTACTGCGAATCATGGCCGCAGGACGCGAAGAGAAGGAGCTCTACTCAGAGGACATTTTGAACAATATCAACGTTGGACTGAATCATATCGTCGACGCTTGCATAATTCCGGTTGCTGAGACTCGCAGTTCTGGGACAACAGCTGAAAAATTCAAGATTCTCTCAACCTACAAAAAACAACTGTCCTCTCTGCTTCAAATGACAGGGAAAGTTCTTCGTCTTCTCGGAGATCTGGTCGTTAAAATGGAAGGAGCGGAAGCTGCGTCTTACTCCCTGGAGAGTCTAGTGGTGCGTCTGCTCTTCATCGAAAATGCACATACGGAAAAAGACTCGTCGATTGGGATTCAGAAATTCGAGCTATTAAGACGGCATGCCATGGATGTCGTTGCCAAGATCTTTACCCGGTACCCCAGTCAGCGAGTGTCCATCTTGACTGGCATTCTTAGTGAACTGGAGAGACTTCCAAGCACAAGACAAAGCGCCCGTCAGTTCAAGCTCATCGATGGAAAACCGATCCAATTGATTTCTGCGCTATTTATGCGCTTGATTCAGACCAGCGCCACGCACTACACCCCCGAAAAGCAAAAAAAGAGCAACGGTATAGTGAATGAGGAAGACGATGCCGATGGAGAAAGTGACTCAGACACTGAACAACATGTATACTCCAGAGGAGTCCAAGCCGCGCAAAATGATATCGGTATTGACGGTAATAACGCGATAGATCAACTGATCAGTATTGCCAGACCTCAATACGAGACCGCGCGAATGAATGCTCATCATATTGTCAAATTCATCGTAGATCGTGCCCTCACGTCTACCAAATCCGGTGATCAACCTTACCGGAATCTGCTGGACATCTTCGTCGAAGACTTCCTAAGTGTCTTAGGGAATACCGACTGGCCGGGCGCGGAGATGTTGCTGACGCTCTTAGCCACCCGAATGATCAGCCTTCTGTCCGAAGAGTCGAAGAGCCCTGTACCCCATAAGAACATGGCTCTGGATTTGATGGGCCTCATGGGCTCCGGGATATCAGATCTACAAATCCATACGCGCCAACTTATCCGAAGTCTCGATCCGACGCAATCACAACTCTCGGCCAAACTAGTCCAGATTGCCGACGGCGTGCTTGAAGATAGTGTCAAACCACCCGAGATTTTGTCATTCGATGGGCCTTATCGGGTCATCATCGAATACCTACAAGCTCGTGATGTGAACGACGCTCAACTCCAAAGCGCTCGAGGTTTCTTCACTACTCAATGGGCACAAAATTTATATCGGCCCTTTGTGGTCAACGACGAATACAAAGGTGGCAATGCCGAATCCGACGACCTCGCCGGAAAACTGCGGCACATGCTTTTGGACCCCACATGGCTTGAGAAAGAATACGAGTTTGAGAAAGTAACAACGGCACAAGGGCGTCTTGCAGGTGCTGTTATAGCCTTGCAGTCCCCCTTCTGCATGGCATTGCCTCGCATTGTGAATCAGCTTCTTACTTTTATGAGTAATGAGCACGCTACCCTCAAAAGCCGCAGTCTGAAAAGCGTCGTGCAAATACTGGAAAAAGACCCTTCGATCCTTGACCGTAGTAATACGGTACTGGCGCAGATCCTCGGATGCTGCAGCGACAACTCTCTCCTAGTTCGCGACTCCGCACTAAACCTCGTAGGCAAATGCCTGGCTCTCAAGCCTGCACTGGAAAGTCAACCTGTTGTTTTCAACCGCGTAATATCAGCTTGCTCAGACGATGGTGTAGGGGTACGAAAACGGGCAATGAAACTTCTCAAGGACATGTATCTCCGCAGCGAGGACAGAGAGGCAAAGTCCGCTATAGCGGATGCCTTGCTTCAGCGGATCAAGGATTCGGACGAGAGTGTGACGGAACTGGCCCATCGGATCTTCGAAGAAATCTGGATGTCTCCCTTCCATTTCCTTGAGTCTGTCGATCATCAAGCCGTCCAGTCAAAGATCGCTTTCCGCGCTCTAGTCTCTTTGATTATCCAAACAGTCAGGCGAGGAACCAGTGTGTTGGAAGTTCTTGATACATTACTGGTGAGCTTGCTGTCGAGTAACTCGAAAAATGCAGCGTCGAACTTCAGGGTATGCAAAGAAATGGTTGCGACTATGTTCGAAGGTGTTATAGAGGCCTCTGAACTCCCTGGTGCACCACAACAACATGATATCTTGCAGACCTTGACGGTGTTCGCCAAAGCCAACGCGAAGCTGTTTAAAGGTGAGCAGCTGGCATTACTTAAGCCCTATGTCAGCAACCTCTCAACTACTGACGATCTTCGACTCTACACTTCCGTTCTTATCATTTTCCGACATGTCTTCCCTTACTTGGGTGCATATCAGAGAAGCTTCTTTAGCGATGTACAGAAGGCTTTACTGAACAGCCTCTCGAAGCTCCCGAGAACCCAATTAGATGAGGCCATACAATGCTTATGGATTATCAACGGCATCCTGCAAGATACTCAACGTCTGGTTCGTCTCACAATTTCCGTTCTACTCCCTCTGGACGGGTCCGCAAAATTGGATTTAACCGGAACGGGTGAGAAAGGTCTTGTGCCTAAGACTATAAGATACATTTCAATCGCTGGGTCTCTAGGCAAGGCATGCAACCTCGACGATTATGCCGCAGACTTCCGCGACAAATTCTCTACCTGGAAAGGTAGCTCGGTTGCAGGTCTTGTTGTGGATAAAATCTACCCCTTTACTCGGCAGAAATATCCCCAGGATCTGAGACAAGCGGCATTCGAAAATATCGGGATGATTTGTCAAGCGTGGCCAAAGCAATTCTTACGGACCGACATCTCCACAGCGTATGAGCTTGTCTTCAAAAATAATGACGATGCTTTAGAAAGAGTGGTTCTGACTGGTTTCGAGCGTTTCTTTGCTTCAGAAGAGAAACGATCCGAAAGTGGCGCAGAAATCGCAGTCGGAGAAGGGGCCATCCATGGATCCGAGCGCTTGGCTATATCCCTCGTCGCCAGTGACAATGACGGTGTGTCTACTACGATCGCCCGCCGCTTTCTTCCACATATTACACGCGTTGCGCTTGCTAGCCTAGATGCTATTGCTTTAACCGCTACTAAAGTAATAGCTAGCATCAATCGGCAGGGTCTTGTACATCCGAAGGAATGCGGTCCTGCGCTCGTTGCACTTGAAACCTCACCGAATAAAGAGGTCTCGAGGATTGCCTATGAAGAGCATCGTAACCTTCACCACAAACATGAGACGATGTTCGAGAAGGAATACATGAGAGCGGTCGCCCAAGCTTTCCAATACCAGAAAGATATTCTGAAAGATAGCGAGGGTGCGACTACCAAGCCATATGCGCCGAAACTGCATTTGTTATTTGAGGTCCTCAAAAGTGGGAATAGCAAAGTTCGGAAGAAGTTCCTTTCTAATTTGGCCTCCCGAGTGAACTTCGAGTTGTCCAAACTCAACACGAAGGGAGATCAACCACAACCGGTCTTATTTGCGCGGTTTTGCCTTCAGAATCTGGCTTTCTTCGATTACCCCCGCATCGATGAACTAATGTATCTGATCAAACGCCTGGAAGCCGTCGTGGCCAATACTGGCACGGGTGTGGCACATTCCATTGAGACGGAGATTTTCAAGATCAATATCGAATCCGTGAAACAATCACAGATACCGCCAGGGCAGCCTTCACGAGAGGAGCTTCCGGCAAATCAGGCAAGTGAGCCCGACCCCATGGATCTCGTCTCCGTCATTGCTCCCTCCGCGCCTGCCTCGGATATTGCCACCTCTTTGGCGGATATCGACCTGGATCGCCTTCGACACCTGACTGTTGCCTCTATGATCCTTAGCATGGCTTGGGAAACTCGATGCCATCTTCGCCGTCTGTGGGGTCTCCAGAAGCAGGGTGAAAGTAAATCTAAGACTGCTCTCAAGGACCTTAACAAAGCACCCACCAAAGTCGCTTTTGTATCTGGGGACCCGTACGCAAAGAAAATTGAGCACATCATGGCAGCGTTGACGTCCCCGGATTTCATGCTTGCCCAATGCAGGGAGTTCGTGGAACTTCTTTCAGTCGATAGCGAGTTGAAAGTTGGATCTGATGATGACGAAGACGGGCTAGTCAATGCGGCCGTAAGGCAAGAGACGCCAGATGGTGATGATGGAGCAGAACGAAGCGCCCCACCCAGTGGTAGTGGGAGGGGCAGAAAAAGGCAGAGTTCTTTCTCTGCAGGTGGCACCCCCAAGAAGGCCAGAAAGAGGGGCAGACCACCTAAGAAGCAGGCGAGTCATGTTTCAACTGCGTCTGGAGAGGACGATGACGCGGATGGTGACTGGATCTGATACCGAGACATTTGCCCAGGGAAGAGGTCGCCTGCTCAAGGGTAAGGACCCGTCCTCTGCTGCCTCCTGATTTATTTTTTTCCCTTTTATGTTGCCTCCCATAGCAGTATATCACGGGATAGGTCTTCCCCAGCTCTTCACACGCTATATCTATCTAATCAACATCGACTCGGGCGGAGCATTTGAGTGGTCGATCTGGCGTCGTTTGCTGGCTTAATTTTAGCAATTTCGGCATTTCCGATATCAGAAGACGAACCGGTAGCTGCGTCGCTGGTTTCCCGCTTCTGTATTGTACAATATATATTCCTCTACTGCAGGCCTTTACCAGGCCTGATGATTGCAATAATGCTTCTCTGTTTCCTGGTGCAGACGTGTCGCAGCTGGCCAATCGCTAAAAGACTGCTACTGTTCCTATCCGCTCCTTCCTCGCCCGTCGAAACCTACCTACAGTATACTTGATGCAAAGCAATCTAATGTGCCCAGAAATTGCGCCGCTGAGCGAGACTGCAGTTTGAATATATATATTGCATCTCTATCATTCACCCAACGAGATTAATCCGTCGAAAGCACAACGCTGATCAGCAGGGGAAGGTGATCATCTTAACATGCTCGTATCTTAAGGTCAATCATGCGTAGATTCACGGGCCCTTGCAACTAGGCCATCAGACTTCCAGCCTTGCGGTGGTCCCACCTTCCGACCACACCCTCGCTTCCACGGAAAGGTAAGTCCACAAACGAAGTGAACATCGCTTGATGTTTCCGGTACTTGTAGTCTGCATTATCGCCACTCAAAACTCAATACAACGGGTGTCTTCCAGGATGAAAGAATGTGATTGGCAGCCATCGAGCCTCGAGTACTGACAGAAGAGATTGTGGAAATATGAATTCAAGATTTTGACTTACTAATCACCAAGGAAGCTGTGCCATAGCTTTCCCGGTTCAAAGCAGCTTTAGCTCACTTGGGAGAGCGCCAGACTGAAGTTTAACTTCTGTCAAAAAGCCTGTGCGGTATCTGGAGGTACTGTGTTCGATCCACAGAAGCTGCATTTTTTTTGTTTTTATTTTTATTTTTTATTTTTTAGCTTATTCGAGCTACTAAGGCTCTGCGTAAGGATTATCTTACTATAGTTAAAGCTGAATATATATTAATCCTCTACTTGATATTAAAAATCTCTTCCCGAGACAAGTTCTCGGGATATTTACGATAGTAAGAACCTATACTAGATAGACTGTAGTAGTTCAGACTATAGGGTACTATTATTCTGTACTCGTGCATATATAATTTCAATTCAAGAATGAAGTTAAGCATGATTGTATTCAACGCCGGAAGCGTGACCCGGCCTATATATCTAAGGAATCTCGGGGAGGAGGAGAAAAGATAACCCTCTCACAGTGGGTAAGTAGGCAGGGGTAGGGAGGGGGGGAAGGGTATTACCAGGGTCGTCACGCGACACGCTGCTGTATGATACACTAATATTGAGGAAGCGGGAACACTAGAGGCTTGTGTCCCTTCCTCAAGAATGGGAAGAATCATCAGTTTACGAGCTCGCAACCGCCAACTAAGCGAATGAAACTGTAGGTCCATTTGCCCTTATACGGCGCCAAACTGATTGTGAACTCTTGTGATCATAGCCCCAACTTCATAGAAATGGTATATCAGAACAGTGAAGAGAAGTTTCATCGAGGATGCCAGGCTGAAGTGGTGATGGATCCGCACTAGAGCTTCGGGGTTTGGCAAAGGGCCACCGTTGCTACCATTTAAGCCAGTTGCACTAATGCACAGTGCTGGATGCAGCATGCTTAGACCATGGATTTCCACTAGAATTGTTCCGTTGATTGTTCCACGGATTGGACGACGCACGCGAGGTTGTAGGTTGGACAGCGTTTTGCGAATTGTAATTTGAGGGTTTTCTCGACCGAGGATGAGAAGCATTAACGTTGTTGTCACGATTCCTTGGCGTGAAGTTGCGCCTTGGCTTGTGCTGACCAGATATTGCATTTTCAGCAGAAAGTCGTAGAAAAGAAATCGGGGCTGATAGCGTCTTAAGGGCGTCGGAACCAGGGAGCTTGATGCGCAGTTGGAAGTCTACGTCATTGTGCTCAACACAAGGAAACCAAGGTTCGATACTTAGCACATGAGGTTGCCTCGGTTTAGCGCGGGGACCAGGCATTACGATCCCGGCGTTCCTGCTTGCTTGAACCCCTTTGGGAAATTTGACCACCGGAGTATCGCCATGTTGACGATCCTCAAAAAGATAGTCGGACATGGGTTTCGATGTCTGCTCAACACCCAGCTGGAGACCTGATAGACAAGTAATGCTGCTAGGCAAAGATACCGTAGCAGCATGCTCTTGGACATCGAAGGGATCCTTGGAAGCCGACAAGACAGCCGCTACTGCTGTGCCCGTGTGCGGGTCAACTGCTGAAGCACGATGTTGAGAGGTGCCTTCCTTGTTGAAAAGGCCATTGAATCGTTTCTGCCAGGCGGACTGTGCCACGATAGGCTGCGAACCAAGCCTCGGCTGTTCCGGGCGTACGGTTCGTCCGGAAGGCTTCGAAGGCGATGGTGGTAATCTAACACGTGCCTTGGGCTGGGGAAGATTGACTTTGGGATGTGCAATGTCTCCTTCGAATACAGGATGGCTCATTGTCTCGGGCGGTGGCGGCGAGTCAAGATTGATAGAAAGGTCTTGGGCGTGACCAGGCGTCTCAGCAGGCCTGGGGAAGAATCGTGACCCGCGAGGACCTTGAGACGTGTACGGAGCTACTAAGTTCCCAACCTGTCCAGAGGGTTGGCTAGCGTATCGCTGGGCAGCTAACTCTTCTGAGGACGCACCTGGGCGGTATAGTTCGCTAGATGCTGGACGAGCTTGAAGTTCAACGGCACCGGCCAAGTGCGGTTCCGCCATCGGCGACGACTGGGTTGGAAGTTCCGCGACGCGACTTCCATCGGAGGAATTCAACGTCGTCTCTGTCTTTATCACACGACGCTTTCCACCGAGACCATTCGGTACAGTCTGGCTGAACGTTTCTTTGATGTTGTCGTGAACACGCGGCTGGGTTGGCTGCATACGAAGCTCTTCCTTGCGACGTGCAAGTGCCTCGGCTTCTTGTTGGTGCAGCCGCTCCGGCAAAGTTTGCCAGTCGGCGACGGAAAACTTACGATTCGAACGTTCCTGTGGAGCAGACGGTGCGCGGTGCGGAGGAGCGATAGGACCAGGCCTATTGGGGTGGGCGAGCGCCATGTTGGTTTCTGCAACTTGTGCGAGGCCAGGTGGTGCGAGTGGTGGTTGAGTGCGACCGTCGGTAGGTTGCAGGAAGTTGCGTGGTTGTTCGAACGGTTGCGCCTGATGAGGTGCGTGTATGGTCGGCGGAGCTATCGGCCCGGGGCTGGGCACTGAGGAAGTTCCGCGAAGACCTGGTCCAGCCGACTGGCCACGATACCCGCCGTCAAAAGTACCATTTCCTAGAGCGCGGTTGTCGTGTTGCGACGGAGGGCCCCAGACAGAGCGCTGCGACGCCAAACCCGTCCACCCACCGTATTTCGGCTGCGTCGGTTTCCATGCATGCGGTACTCTTTCTCCATCGTGCTGAGGAACGTTGGCGGGCAAGTCGATCGCATCGGGTTGTTTGGGCGGGTATTTCGCAGGATGCACAGTGCTTGGGGATGTCGACAATGGCTCGGGCCGTACCGACACTACATTTTCCGAAGTGGCTTCTGCAGGCTTCGGCTGAGTATGCTTTGTCTCTAGGACAGGCGCATCATGCTGGACAACCGGCTTTTTGACCGGGTGAGGCTGATGGACCTTGATCATTCCGTATTGAGCAATTTCCCCGTCAGAAGTTGGTACCGGGGGTTTAGGCGGTGAAGAGCTTGTCGCAGCTTTATCTTTGAGTTGCGAAGTCCCCTCTGGCGCGGAACCCGTCGCTTCCTTTGGCTTATCATCCTTCGACTCCTTCACCTCTGGGGGAGGACCGAGAGCTTCAAGTTTTAAGCGCAACCGTTCTTTTCTCGCCGCCTCTTCTTTCGCCTCTTCCTCTAACCGGCGTTGTTTCTCAACTCTGGCCTTCTCGATCTTTTCTCGCATCAACTGCTGTTGAACAGCAACCGGATCTTGCACCGGGGAGTTCGACACAGGAGGTCCTTGAGGTTCGCCCACACCAGAGGAAGCCACGGATTCATACGGCGATAAGGGCTGCGCATGGCCTGGTGCAGGGGACTCATGTTGAGCCGAGGCTTGCTGTCGAGGTCCGACAGGTGAATACCCACGGTCCTTGTTAAGAGGGCGCCCGTGAGACAAAGGAAGCGCCCCGCTCTCTACTTCAGCAAGACGTGTGCTCCGATCATGGGAGTCGTGATGGGAAGCTTCGGAATGTCTCCCAAACGATGGCCTGCGCCCGCTACCTCCACTAACATTTGAAGAAGTTCGTCTTCTGCCCCATGAGACGCCATCCAAGGCCGAACGGGAAGTTTGAAAGGCTGCAGACGGCTCAGCTGGACCTTGAGCATCATTTTGTGCAGGGCGCTGAAGTACCGAAGGCTGACGGAGACTACCGTCCCGAAAGGAGCTGCGCCCAGTTTCGTTGACTGGTTCGTACCGGCCCGAATGGGAGTTGTATAACTCCTTGTTTGCCCGGTCATCTTTCCAAGATCGGCTGAAATCATCTGCGGCAATTTCTTTGGCAGGCGACGGAGCTGGAGGTAAGGCATCGAAGCCATGAGGATCGTGACGCGCGAACCTAGATTGTGGCGGCTGGGCTGTCGGTGGATTGATCTGGACGGGTGGTACCTTGTCCACAGGCGGGAGGGGCGCCCAAGGAGATTTGGCTGGCGCTGTAGTGGATGGCTTGACGACCAATGTCGGCTTTTCCGACACACCTTTGAGCACCAAACTTCCAGACTTGGGTTGATTAGACTGTACATGGGCTCCTGGCTTAAGGATAGTCTTTGAAGTGGGACGTTGTGCTGTAGAGTTTGTTGTATGCGTCCCGTCTGTGGCTTCTGGTTTCTTCTCGTCAGAAGTAGGGTTGTTGTCGATCTTAGGATCTTCGGGTGGCCGTAAATTCTCGGTAGATTTCAATGTTGATTTCGTGCCATCCATCCATTCCACAGTGTCCGGGGCCCAATCCTCTTCATCGTCCTCAATGTCTGCCCACTTGGACTCTTTTCCCGTTTCGTCCGCTTGCAGTCGGGTCGCCATATGGATTCCATATTGCTGTTTTAGCTCCTCATCTGTGAACTGCTTGGGCGGCGGCGGCGGCGTCGCTGATTATGTTAGTATGGAACAAGATTTATATGTAGCGAGAAAACATACGCCGATTCTTATTCCAAACTTGGTTTGGATCCGGACCTCCTGCTCCATTCATCTTGGACAGGCCTGATCGAGGCAGAGACCCCAAGCCGCTGCCGGATTTTGCAACGAGACGCGGCTTTGCCGTCGGCTGAAGCACAGCACTTGTTTGTCCCAGGGCGGAGGCTAGCCTCGATGTTAGTATTAAGCTTCTAATCGCTCTCTCTTTGATCCTTACGCTTGTCCACCCTAGAGGATGTCGAGGAAACAGCAGTTTTGGCCAGGAAGTTTTTGGTGACAGAGACAGATTTGAATGCCGGAGGCTTCTTCCCAGAACTCGACCGGGGATGGCGGCCGCTCGAATCTTTTGAGGGATCCATATCTCCACGGCTAGTATCTGTGTCAGAACCACCACTCATATCTACGCTAAAATGCTGGTGGGCGCTGTCCTCTAACGCAGGATGATCTTCGCCATCACCATTGACCTGAGGCTCAGCAGGTTCCACTGGTGATCTGTCGGGGTGCGCAGGGGTGTCCTGTATGCCGTTAATAAGACAACTCGAAACCCCTACAATCGCGCCACTTACGACGGAGGTGTCCGCTGGCTTGTCCGCTGGCTTGTCCGCTGTTGTTGCTGGGGCTTCGGGGGTCTTGTTGTGGCTGTCTTTTGTGGGAGACTCGGGCATGTTTTGGGAGGTTCGGGTGCTGTTCTGAGAGCTCGAAACGGCCTCGCCGTCGCCGGCGGAGGTACTGATGGTAGTTGTCGCATTGGCGTCGATGGGCGAACTGCCCATCGACTGTGCTTCCTTTACCACATCTTGGTTGGTCTGCTCTGCCATAACAGTTTTCGAATCTAAACCTTCACCCAACACGGCGTTAGATGTGTTACCGTTTTGCACAAACTACAAACAACGAACAAAGCCCCCAAGAGCCGGCAGTGGATTCAGGGAGGTTTGCTGTACCTGTGACTAGACTGAGTATATCGCCACGAGAGAGTAGTAAGCGCTTCCGCAGAAACGTTGATCGCTTTCCTTAGAGCTTGCGCTTGCTCCGGCCAGGTGGTGTAGCTGCGGAGGTCCGATGCGGTACCAAGGTCTGGACGTGCGCCGGTAGCGGATCGAGGAAAGAGGTGCGCGATGCAAAGCCTCTGTATGGCCTTCGGAATAGGGTAGGTTATGGACTGAGGACAAAGGCGAGCTCTTCGCGACCTCGGTGATGGGGTAGGCTTGAGGACGACGGTTCGCCTTATACAGATGAGAGATGAGGTGAGGTTGGGGCTTGTCGGTTGTCAATCGCTTGGCATGGGGCATCCTAAACCGCAGAGCTAGCCACCAACCGGAACGAACGAGCAAGTCCATACACGAGTCGCAACACGCAAATTGGACTATATTGAACCTTTCAGACCTTTTCATTTACTGCGCAGCTACGCAAGTTGAAGTGCATAGCTCTTCATGAGCGTGTTCGCTCGGAGGCAGTCCTGTAGCCAATAGCTTGCCCTTGCCAACCAAGACCCCGCTGCACGATGTCAAAGAGAACTCAGGTCCTGTGGGATCACGCAAAGGAATTGATTCGACTGTTGGCTGGCGCTCTATATTTACATTCCAGAATGGTTCTTTTACCGCAAACACCTCCAACTACTGTACTCGAGATCGAATCGACGATCCCATCTAGTGGGCATTGTTCTTGTGGTGACCTAGGGATGTTTAGAAACGAGTGTCGTCGCATTGACCCATATAAAGAACTTACGGAGATGGAAGTAGTAGTTTTGCGCGTAGCCGATGGCGAGAAGGAAACCAATGACGTGGATAAAGGCTGCGGCGGTTAGCGATGAATCCTACGAACGCCATAGACTGATTTCCCCTTACGCATGCCAGAAGGCTTGCTGCCCATGTACTTGGCCTTGTATCTGCCCAAGATACCGGTGGCCTTCTCAGCCGGAGCAGGGCCGCGGGGAAGCCTCTCGTAGAAGCTGACAACCCTCTGCATGCGGACTGCATCCGGAGCGGAGCCAATGCCCTGTAGTTGCTCATTAGCCTCATCATTCTGCTTATATACGCGATGCGCCTTTGCGTGATAGACGCCGGACATAGGGTATGCGGACGGCCGGAGGGCTAGGCGGAGCGCTTCGGAAAATAGGCGGTGGAACCGGAAGGCAGTACAACGAGATCGCATAGCAACTTACAGAAGGAGAGGCAATCTATGCTATAGGTTAATAAGATGCAGAGGATAGTTCAGGCTGAGCAGCGTACCTTGGGAGGAATGAGGGTCGAGAGACCACGCTTCTGCATAAAGCTCATCGTGACTGTGCGGATGTTAGTCTCTGTGCGGATCCACAACTCAACATGGGCAGATGAATCTGCGTATATATGCCTTTGAACGTACAGAGAGGGAAAGTCGGACTTGCGGCTTGAGGTTCGGGAGAGGATTGCGGTAGGACTGTTCGGATGTACGATGGAGGTTCTCAAAGTTGCTGTTCCCGAAAGGGATTAGCGGGGCTTCATAGCAACCTGTACTCAACATCATCACCCATTCCGTTCACAGCGAACTGGGTCAGTTCGCTGCTAGTTTACCACATCATATACCCACAATGATTGCCATTCCGAGACTTATCAGTTTACGTGCGATCTCTGCTGTGCCTAGGTCTGCCCAAGCGCGCCTCGCTGGCCCTGGATACCGATTCGTTTCCTCCTTGAGTGAGGGTTCCGCTGAAGTTGACACCAAGACAAGTCCAGAGGATGCTCCTGCCGCAAGACCAGGTGATTCGGCCATGATTCGAGAGGAGAATGCTGTCGAAGCTGCTCCCAAACATCAGCCAGACTACAATGTTGCGATTGACTACAGGACATCGTAAGGTGGTTTACCGTATCTCAGCAGCTTCAACTCACGTCACTGCAGCACCTTCTCTCCCATCCCCAAACGTGTCATGGATGGCAGTGAGCCGGGTGACAGTGTCCCTGCTGCCGTGCTTTCAGGTGCTCCCGTTGACCTCCAGGCCCGCACAGTCCGGTACGCCTATCGAGCGACCTCCCTCCGCCGGCATTGAAGTCGACTGACTCCCAGTAGCATCTTCCGCCCATCCAAGACCGCCACTCAGTCTGGAGACTGGCATAGCCACCACTGGCAGATGGACTGGGACCCACTCCCGAAAGGACACAGATGGGAAAATAACTTGATGGGATGGCAGTCATCAGCGGACTTCATGTCCGGCGAGAGACTTCACTTTAAGACTAAAGAGGATGCAATCAACTTCGCGAACAAGCAAGGATACGAGTATTTCGTCCAGGAGCCAAACGAGCGCAAGTTTGTTCCGAAGGCGTATGCAAACAACTTCACTCACTCTTATGGAAAGCTGAAAATTATCCGGACGAAGTAGATTCCCTTGCGAGATGAAAGCGTGTATATATCCTTTGCTGATGGGATTATGGAGTCTTGAGCTATTTGCGTTTCAACCATTGCGTTCGTCAACCCGACGGTTCCCAGATGTTGATTTAACTCATCCAGTAAACTGAGCAAGCTGCCTTTCTAAACTACGTCGCACTACGTGGACTCGATCCCAGGGCTCTGCAATCCAGTACAAACTTATGGCTTGATAGCACGCCGACTGTCTGTCCGTGGACAGCGTCGCTTTTGTACCTGACTCGTTTCTTTTGTTCGTTCAGCAGCGTATTCAGGTCACTGGGGGCTAGAACCTCACTATGGGTTCCTACGTCGTCGGGCGGATTTTCATCGACGATAGGGAAGGTTTAAACATGAAACCGTTGTCATTTGGCGGATAAGAAATCCGATTAACGCTGACAGTGTTGTTCGTTGGGAAGCATGAAGTACAATCTCGACCCTGGCACAGGCATATGGAATCAGTCTTGCTTCAACAGTGAACTTTCGTATGGCCCTATCTCGGGGCTTGATGTGCTATTATTATCACAGAGTCTTGCCATACTGTTTAGCAGGGCTCTACCGTGCAAAAGGTACCGTCATCGCCAACAGTCCAAGATAGCTGAACTAACAGGTCCAGTCCTAGAATTCAATGTCACTCGAACTACATTTACGTTTCTTTCGTGACACCAACTTCACCGTACTGATCGAAACCAACGGCGCACATGTCCCTGTCGCGAACGTGTGGTGCTGAGCCATGGCAGTGGCTAATCCATCCCTATAGTCGACGCGCTGGAGGGCTCGGAGTTGGACGCCAAACTGTTCTGGCGAGCCAGCTGACGCATTGAAGCCCTGCGCTCCATATGAGCGCGGTACGAATGCACCACACTCCGAGTCCGATACAAGGAGCGATAGTACTCGATAGAGTCCGTTCTATCCATCGACCAGCGACGACCGGAAGCATGGAGGGTAAGGTGCGCTTTGGCGATCTGTTCGTTGATGTTGTCCGGATTACCCTCTGGATAATGACCCCCGATCCGCTTTTCGGCAGCTTTGAAGTAATTCTGACATTCGATCAGGGACTCCTTGTCATCTTGGGCCCGGAGGGCTATTGCCTGGTAATAGAGGGCCATCCCGATCAAGGGCTCATCTTCGAGTCCTTTCGCCAACTCATGCGCCTGGTTGGCTAGCTCTCGAATGCTGATAATAGCGTTTCCGAGATACAATCTCGCATGTGGGCTTGCGGGAAGATGTTGGATCTCCTCGCCCTGTATAAGACTCCTGCACACCCGGATGGTCTGACTAAGAACATTCACGCGCATGAAAGCGATTTTCAAGCGGACTTCCTTACAGGACTGTTTCAGGTTGCTGTTGGTATCATGTCCCCTGGTTGGCGCTTGGTTGCCGCCGCGCATCTGGTTATGAGGGACGTCCGATCCAGACGTCGCACGTTCTTCTCCTGCATCCACTCGATGGCCAGGTTTGGTATGTAAGACATCGGCATGGCTTGACTCTGTGGTCTGGGCAAAGCATTTAGCGACTGCTCTCGCGCTACGGAAATGCACTTACCTTGAAACCTAGGTTGTCAGCGATAATACGTGAATCGGCAATTCCAGGAAAGTCCGTTGAGGTAATTGGATTTCCTTCGTGGCTGAAGCCTGCGGCAAGAGCATCAAGCTGTCTATTGCTTGCCAAGTTGAATGTTTCTTGAGTCGGCGTAGGCCCTTCAATGCCTTCGTCATCGTAAGCTGCGTACGAAGGAAATGCCATCTTCACTTCGTTGAAAGCTTCCGTACTGTTCGCTTGCGAGCAATCTTGTGAGGTGGATGGATCATACGAGTCATAGGATGCAGCGAGAATTACTTATATAAAAACCCGAAGGGGTGAACAATACTGAGTGATAAAGGGCGTGAAAGCCAAGCCGGGTCACCGGTCTTTGTTCTCTGTTACGGTCAATAGAACTCGAATAAAGAGATGCACGTTCGACTAATTACGAGATTATGTGGCTGAAAAAAATTCGTGTATCTTCTCGAGTAACTCTTCTATAGCAGTGTGACATGGTTTCTGTACGGTGAAGATGACGCTAGTTACTCACATTTCTTTACCACCGCCGCAGGACCCGCTATCATTGAATAATAGTATTTGATAACCAACATTCTAGCTAAGAACTTTGCTCAGCATCTCTTTGGAAGATGCGCATAGACCGTTCAATAGACGGTCGTCAGGGTACTATAAGCTGATGGGGAGCCACTTACGGGAGCTCCTAAGATCGAGATTCGGTTTTTCATCGTCTTTGATGTCAAGAATGTCAAATTGACTGTCGAGAGATAAGTGAGAACCAAAGCTCGCGAAGCTTACACGGGTGTCGCATCTGGATTGCTTGTTCACAACAAATCCGCTGTTCGAAGCTCCGTTGCCAAGCAGGTATGGCTCGTAGAGGCTGGCCATGGAAAGCCGATTGTCCTGACCTTCTCGAAGATGGACTGACCTCGCACTGCCTTCAGGACTCCAATGGTCGGATAATGTATGAGATACGGACATCGGCTCAATGCTGTCGCTAGACTTGTTCGCTAACGAAGGCTTTTCGGCCTCTAAATCCTGTGGTTTTCCTTTGATCAGCGCAGCATCTGCCAACCGCTTCCACATATCGATCTGAGCTTCCATGCCCTGCGTTCCGATAGCGCAACAGAACGCGTGGCCCGCGTCCTCGTACTTCTCAAGTTCGTACAGGCAGATACCCAAGTAGAAGTTGACCTTACCCCGCGTCTGATAGACATCCGGTTCGTTAGGCCAGGCGGTGCATATATTGAGAGCCTCTTGGCATTGGACCAATGCCTTGTCCTTCATATTACTGGCCCTGAGGATGCACGATTTCAACAACTTCACGTTCGCTCGTAGCGTGTGGGTGATTGCCTTGGTCACCAAGGGATCGAGAACAATGAGGGCTTGCTGATAGTGTCCTTCACCATAGAGTTTCTCGGCGGAACCTAAGCATTTGCGCGTTGATTTCGTGGAGAACCAGCAACCGGGTAACCACTCTCCTGCTTGCTTCCTGGACGTTGCCTTGCTCGTGTTGGGACGGTGGAGGAATATCTTCGCTAGGCGTTGCGCTTCGTTGCGCTGGTTGACAAGCTCAGCAATACAGTCGTTATAACGCTGGCGCTCTAGCCTCAGTTCCGCGTTCTCCTTTTGTAACTCAGATACTTCGTACATGACTTTCTGAATATCGGCTGCCGACACGTAGGTACTCTGAGCATACATGTTGCAAGATTTAGGATTACTGGTGGATTGCTCGGCTGAACACGGTAGGAAGTTCCTAAGCTTGAAAGGAAAACAATTAGCAGGCAGAAAGGATGTTGTCCATTCTCCTTAAGTATGATAAAATAACATCATTTCTCCTCGGCTGTGTTCATTGTTCCTTAGAAAGACATCGGATTGAAGGCGAAACAATGAAACATACATTGTATACTGTAATCTCTCACCAGTGCTATATTAGATATGGATGTATACTGACTAGAAATCATACTTCGATGGCCGCATCATCACTGATGCAACAGCCTGGCACTGAACTGGGCCTATATGTTGAAGCCACCATGTTCTGCGGCTTCAACAAACCTCCAGAGGCCAGCTTGTCGGGCAGCGTCCTTTACACTGGACACCTCCTTAAGGTCGACCGGTCGATTAATATCCGCATATCGAGCTTCCGCTTTCTCCCCGCTGTGACCCTTTTCACTTGCACGTTTCACTTTCCCAACATGTGCTCGAGGGAAGTATTGCTCCATGATGTGGACAAAGATGTCTTTCGAGACGTTTTCTGCAAGCCATTTGACAATTTGCTTGCCTTCCTCTTCATATCCGGGCATGACTAAATGACGGACTAGCACGCCTTTCTTCGCAATACCGTCGGGAGTGAAGCAGAGATCGCCGACCTGCTCATGCATAGCTTTGATGCTCTCCATAGCCGTAGGAGGATAATCTTCCGCTTTCAGCAATCGTTTCGCAGTGGCAGGGTTCCAAACCTTAAAGTCCGGCAGATAGATGTCGATCAAGCCGTCGAGTAATTTGATGGATTCGAGTGAATCATACGCGGAGCTATTGTAGATGATCGGTATCCGTAGCCCTAGCTCCCGTGCATGTAATATCGATAATACAACCTGCGGCACCACGTGCTCCGGTGTAACAAGGTTGATATTATGGACATGTCCGACATTTTGGAGTTTCAGGTACCATTCAGCGAGCTCTTCCGGAGTCAAGTCGAATCCGTTCTTCTGGTGCGCGATGTCGAAGTTTTGGCAGAAGACACATCGTAAGTTACAACCGGAGAAGAAGACACTGCCAGATCCGTTATGCCCCTGAAAACACGGTTCCTCTCCGAAATGCGGTGCTATCGTATTCACTGAGACAGTCGTCGCGCCGATCAGACACGTCCCGCTCTTCTCATAACGGTTCACGCCACATCGTCGAGGGCAAAGGTTGCATTCACGAAGATGGGCGTATGCCGCGGCACGTTTCTTAGCCGCATCAATAGAAGACAGCAGATGATAACGAGGGATATAATCGTCAAGCAAAAACGGCGGCGCAAGATGAAGTTGTCGTTTCTGTAACGCAAAGCGAGCGGTGCTCCTGCCGCTTGAAGCTAAGATAGACGCAGCGGGTCTAAACATGAAGGGCAAAACAAAATCACCATGACAGTAGCAGAACAACGTGAGGTTCGATGCGGAGTTAAGGAAGATCGCATCCAAAGCTTCGGCAGATGTCCATGCTGCCTTATCGATAAGGCGCGATGACATCAGCACCATCAGCGCTCTTCTCATTGATCGACACTTCATACTCTCAGCCTCGATGCAGGTTGTAGGCAATATCTAGGTTAGGTAGGCGGAAGAGCACCAAATAATGACTGAAGATCTAGCATTGGCGTCTGCATTACAAGGCCGTCGAGCTATAGCTTATAGATCTGACTACTCTGCGAGTCTCACGGCCGAGTTTTTTTCGGATTGGCGTTCAAGACGAGTTTCTATAGGCGGCAACAAGATATCCGGCATTCTTTTTTAATCCCTCGCGCATCCATACGGTTCACTGGGTTCTCGTTCTGTCTGGTCATATCATCTCGGCAACTTTCCTTCTCACAGCTCCAAAGACCCTCCTGATCTCCAAGTGTTCTGCTAACCGAGACTACAAGGCGTAGTTCTGATCGCCACATATAAATCAGCGGGGTTGCCATAGCCAGCGGTAAGGGTATCATTACTGCTCTTCGAATATGGTGTTATATGTCTTAGGATACGACTTCCATTACTCTTCCATTCGGCAGCGAAAGTACCAAGCACCAAGGCGCAAGGAGTATTTCTGATGGATCAGTGATCGTGAAACATTGTCCGCGACACAAGTGAATCAGTCCAAGGCTGGCACTTTCATCATCACTTACTAGTAGGAACTTGAGCTTCATTGCAGGAATGGTAGGGTAACATTGCACGTTCGAACTATCTATCTAACCAGCACCTGCCTCAGTCTCCGACCTTTTGGACACACTACCGCTGACCTCTACCAGCCTGTGTGCGGCGGATTCGCAGGCTTTGTGATGATGGGGCCAGTAGGCATGCCTATAGTCTCAGCCAGCGAGCGACGAGGCTGAGTCGCCGCACCAGCGCCGTCGTTGCCCATCGCGCTACCCGAGTCGCTAGCTGCATCGCTTCCTGCAGCATCCTGAACATGGCAGTAGCAGTTTGGGCAGCGAGCTCTGGGCACCTCCTGCTCCTCCGTGTTATCCATTCCACAGTATCCGCGGGTCTTCCTGTACCAGCAGACATACTTCGTAGTCTCCGTCCAGGTGCGGCAGGCGCAGCTAAAAGTGAGAGTGGTACACATCTTGCTGGTAGGGGGTTTTGATCTGTCCAGGGAGGTTTGATCTGCTGCTTGAAGCGTGCCGCGAGAACCGGTTTAAATACCCAGATGCAAATGGCAAATGTTGCGCTACAAAACAAGCACGAGTATGGACATTGTGAAGTCAACCTGAAGACTAGACCTGCGCACGTCACAATGTGAACATGTCATTGTAAATGCCGGGCTAAACAGAGACTTTACATTGTTGGAAAAACGCCGTAAATGCTCTCGCAGCTCGTACTGTGCAAACAAAGATGCCGGGACTGCGTAACTGACAGGGGGGAATCTTGCCGTAGGGTACCGATGAAGGAGGGAAGAACTTGAAGTGACAATTGCTCCAGACAACGACAACGAAACCTACTGTAGCAAAAAGCAAAGAAGCAGGGCTAAAAAACTGGCACTGCGGCACACTTTCTGTCCTGCTGACATTGGCTTCCTTTTATGATCATGGGCGCAAGATGACGAAAACAGGAAATCCTGAAAATGAAGATCCCTAGACCTTGAGAATAAAGAAGGAAATTGAGTAGAAGATAGGTAGCTTGTTTATACCTAGGTGAACTTATCGGCCACGGAAGGGCAGTGAAAAGCTATCGAAGCCAAGTCTGTTGCTAGTCTACACCTAAGACCAGTAGAAATTGAGCCCCTTTCGATTCTTCCAGCGGAAGAAATAACAACATAGCGGGAAAAGTGCCGTGTTCACAGCGCCCCACGCTACCAGGACGCCGAAGTTCAGACCCAGACGTGAGTGCAGGTCAAACAGTATTTGCCTGCTTGCTTCGACCACTACAAGACAACGTTTAGTAGCCTCCTCTGACTTGGACTCGAGCTCAGAACGTACCTTGGTGGAGAGGCCATGCATAGCCCCAGTAGAAGAACCGTGGCTCGATGTCGATATCGTAGAAACTTGTCGAGACATTCGTGATGACCCAAAAGATCAACCAGAGTCCCATCCACGGCTGTCCGATGATCATGGCGACATTCTCACAAGCAAGGCCCAGGGCGACCATGCCGAGATAATCTAACATCCAGTACACCACAAACGTTCCGTGGCCGTAAGCAACCGGATTCCCGTAACTGGTATCCGTAACCTGAGTGTCGGAGGTGATGGGGTTCATGTGCGTGAAGTTGAGCTGGAAAGCCATCGAAACGAAGGAGTAGGCCAGGGACAAGAAAAGGTACGCGGTCATAGTCGCACACCAGCGCCATATGATGAGCTGCCAGTATTTCAGCGGTGGATGGCCCTCCGGGTTGGTAAAAGACATATGAATCGGGAGGTAAAAAGAAAATGAAAAGAACGAGATGATGATCAAATCTTAACGTAGTTAGCAATAAGCCGTATCCTAGACTGATACTCAGAAGACTCACAAATTAGCCCAATACTGACCGCAGGGATGGCAGTGTAGGGATAGAAAGGCCTCAGATTGAACTCTGAATAACCAACCGCAGGGCTGAGAGCTTGAGGTACGCGTCGCAGGTTTTCCAGCGCAGTAGGATTTGTGGCATTCTGCAATGCCACTTGCGCCCATGCCTGCCCGGCTCTGCTGACGGCTTCAGTCAAGAAGGCATTCACCAGGGGCAGGATAAAATAGTAATAATTGATGTCGTCTCTCGAGGCCTCATAGACAAGCTGCATAGCACCTCTCGGATCGTAAGAGGTATTTCCAGTCGCTACTGCGGAGTATAGCATGGCGGTCGCGTTCGGATTAATAATGATAGCTGCCCAGGCTTCGAAATCATAGACGGCCTTCCTCACCTGGGTCGGATCATTGTCGAAATTGCTCGACGGAAGCGTACCGTATCCGAGAGTTGGCGGTCCTTGCAGCGTTTCTTGCACTAAGCTTGTGACTGCCGGCCCAATAATGGATGGATGACCGGTAGCATCATATGGAGCGACGCCGTCGAAGTCAACGACATATACCACCAACGAGGAAAGATTCGACACTGCGTGAAAGAAAACGGCCCAGTCTGCACGAGAAGTCAGAAACTGATGATGATAAACAGCACATGCATATCCTTACAAAGTGAGAGGACGCCTAATATGAACGCCATGAGTATGGCAGCTGTAAGACATGTCAGTAAGATCCAATAAGCCCGTCGGTTTCAATCCTCTGGATTCACGTACTGGTTATGATCCATCTGGAAACCGCCTTCTGACGCACTCTGCTGAGCGACTCGTCCCAGAAGCCTACCGGCTCTGGCGGGCGCTGTTTTCCATCCTTGTTGGCCTTTTCTGTATCCTGACTCGAATGGTTATTTCGCTGCTGTAAGGTCTCACTGATGTCCTGCCCATCCTTGACACCAGTCCTCCGTTCGGACCGTCGCGACAAGCGCATCGTGACGGTAGGCAAATAAAATGTTAGATTCAACCGCGTGCAGATGATCTCCTAAAGTACTGGGAGAATGGGACTGAAGGGGGTCGAATATCATCAATATCTCTGCGGTGAATGACGTTGAGAGCCATGGTAGCGTCAAAGCAGCCCGAGAACGGCACAAGTGCATAGTCATTGACATGCTATTTTTTACCCTAGGCCGACGGCAAGACAATTGAATCCTCCATGTGTAAGAAGAACCGGCACGGCCGGCCGCGCCGAGAATATGCTATAATTGCGAGAAGCAAAGTAAGGTAGTCGTGATGTCAAGCGCCGTCGGCAGTTGAACTTTCGGTTAAGTGGTAGATGAAAGGTCCGGCCCGATATGCAGCCTAGTCGGCCCCTTTCTTTGACCTCCCGTCCTTGCTGTGAGCGAGAATAATCGAGGGGAAAAGCAACATGAAAGAAATAATGCCAACAATTCGTTATAGACCCATTTACAGTGCATTATAAAGCTTGAAATAGATTGAATTTATGTTCCTGTAACTTTGATCTGCTCCTTATGCTTGATATCAAATGGCTCCATATCACCGATTGATATAATTCTTAAAATGCGAAAATAAGTGACGATCCGATTAAACGGCTTTCTCATAGTGCAGCGATTGGTATCTTAGAGAGGAAGTGTGAGAAACGGTCATAGCAAAGCGCAGGAACAGGTCGTAAGGAGGTCAAACATATTGCACGCGACGCTGGCTGGTAGAAGGCCGGGAGAAGAAAGTCTGCTTCAAGCATCCGGATCATCAGACTCATTGCCTGTCGCATCTGTGGTAGGGATATACTGCTTCAGGTTCATCATTTGGTTGCGACAGTGGATGATGAGAATGGCAATAGCAAGGCTGTTCCAGACGTCGTATTGCTGCAGTCCGATATCAAAAGAGCCGATGTCTTCGAGTGTGGGATTAGCAGACATAGGGTCATACGCAACGAAGCCAACCCAAGTATTTGAGCAGACGAGACCGTATATAGTCGGTAGATCGTGGACGTATTCATCTGTTTCCGGATTTTCGGATGACCCGGAAGGTTGATCACTTACCGTGCTGCCTTCGACACTCGGATAGATGCGGAGAAAGTCCCTCCAGTCATCTGCGAGCCTTTCCATTTTCTTAAGCATGATATCCTCAATCGTGGTCGGTAGCATGTCCATTGAGAAGTGTTCAGTGACAATCACCGGCAAGCAGGATCGTTGGTCAAATTTCCCATCTTCGAGAGCCCATTTGAGGTATTTATTGGCGGCTTGACAAATGACCTGCTCTGGAGTCCTATGTGTGGAAGGCGACTTCTCAATATCTCGAACTCGCGGGCCCATGTCAATTAAGCAGCGCAAAGCTTTGATAGCTCTAAATTCTCTGCCATGTGCTGCGTTGATGAAAGCGGCATCGTCGGTGCGAGTGAACATGTCTTGAGGAAAGGACTCGAAATCCGGGGACCATGATAGTGGAATCATTGCTTCGTAACCACGCATGTAAAGCTTGGAGAATAGCAGGATCATGTCGTCTGGCCAGCCAAGCTCACGCAAGTCATCCGCTTTTTCTTCCATACGCTCTCGTCTGTTCTGTAGGTCAATCTGCTTTGGGTCGTAGTCCCCGGTATCAACCACTATCGTTTCATCATTGGCATTCTGGAAACTGTCTTGGAGTAGGGTTTCACCGTCGAGATCTGAAAGTGAGATCTCCGACTGTAATCGCTGGAAACTTGGTGTAGGACTTGTATGAGTTACGAAAACACTACCTTCGATCGAGCTCGAAGGCGTTTGGACCTTCCACACGTCCACACGAGTTGCCGGGCTCATGGAGCTGTTGAGGTTTCTCTTGCGACTCTGCCTGTTCAACTTGCGTGACGGAGGAAGAGCGGGCACTTTGAATGGTTTGTCACGGCGTTTCTGGGTTTTTCGAGGCGAGATATAATCCCACAGGCGCCCGGTAAGGTTGGAAAAGAACTGCATGGTAAAGAGAAGCCGGGTCAGAAGCGTGCCGTAGCGAGTCGTCTTCGAGGAAGTGGCTTTGCGGGAAGACGCAAGGGTATGTTGAAAGTTGACCGAAGTATGGGTAGTAGAGATGACGCGCTGTAGATGGAGAGTTGCTAAGGCAAGGACAACGAAAGGAAGAAGAGATCTTCAAAGAAGATCTTAGCAGGAGCTCATTGTAATCGGGACAATGTCAAAGAGAAGCTTTGAAGTCGCAGGTGAAGATGCGGACAGTGATGTGGACGAATGAGGAATAGCTACATTCAGATGGACAGGGTTCCCTTGACAGCCCGTTCACGTCAGCAAGCATCCACCTCGGCACGCATCTCCGATCTCACTTCGGTTAACCCCTGTTGGTTCCTGCAGGATCCACGTCACTCTCCAACGTCCGACATGACCGTTGTTCAGGACTTTTCCGTCACTTTTCTGCACAACTCGATTAACATAATGATTCTTTGATTTTTAATGCTATGATACAGGATCCTTCCCACCGAGTTCCTCAAATGAGCTCCTAATGGGTATAATGCGCCAGTGAAATGCTTGCTCAAACCCTCCGCTTGAGGGCTCGATCACAAAAGTAATGTACTGTACAAGGAAAATCCGACTCTTTGAACATGATGAGTTTGGTCACTCCAGACGCATAGGCCCCTTAGACAATGCATGCCAAAGGGATTTCATCGCTCTGACAAAGTACGCCTCTTCGGCTTCCGGCGCTTCTCCCGCGTCATCCTCTTCTGTGGGCAATGGTGTAGCCTTTGCGACAGCAAAGGCACACTCGCTTGCCAGGTCGTCCAGGAGGTGTGCCAAAGCGTGAAGGTGAGGTATAACGCGGCCTCCGCTGGGCCCAGATGCAACTTCATCCTCTGCAAGAGGCTCATCAGCCACTTGATCCATCTGAGGGGTCGCCGAAGCGATTCCAAGGTTGATAGTCCTATACTTCTTGGGCTTTGCAGGCTCCTCGCGACTCAGCTCTGCGGCCTCAAACTCTGCAAAGCACTCGTTCCAGGACAGGCTGCCCTCATCCTCTCCGGAGCCCTCCTCGCCAATGTCCGGGCTGGTGTTGCTTTCACTGTCAGAGTTCCAGTGGTCATCGTCCTCTCCTTCTTCATCGGAGCTGTCTTCTTCATCAGAGCTGTTTTCTTCTTCTCTGTCGTCTTCGCTGTCGTCTTCGCTGTCGTCTTCCTCGAACTCTTCATCTGCATCATTGTCGTTGTCGTCGTTTCCTTCCCCTTCTTCCTCGCTGTCGTAACCGAATACTATATCCTCTATACCGAAGACCTTGACTCCGGTATCCTCCTCCTCATCTGCCTCGAATGGCTTCTCGTCTTCTCCGGATGCTTGTAAGATTATTTTATCCGCTTGCACATTGTTCAATTCCTCATACTTCGCTTCAAGTTCTTCCATGCGCATGCATACTCGCAGCTTGGATGCGACGTACACCCGCTTGCCACCAGCGACGGCGCCCCTCCATTGGCGGGGATACTGCCAGACGCGCCCAACGCCAGACACTCCGAGAACCCATGGCTCAGGCGCCACCATCTCTCCTAGCGTCCCCTCCGGAGGGAACGCATTGGGAGAACTGGGTGGTAAATGGCTGAATGCGCGGTTGAGGATGCTCCACCTCCTGGCGGACCCGTCGCAATCCGCCTGCTGGTGGTAGAGGCGCCAATGTCCCCAAAACTGGTTGGCCCAGGCGACCACTTGCTCACTCGGAATGTCACGATACAGCTTCTCTTGTGGTGCTGACGAAGTGGTGTCGATCGCGTTGGTGTCGTACGTCGGCTGGTCGTCGTTGCATTCCTGAAAGCTGTCACAGGTCTTTGCTTGAGCTTCTCTGGCAGCTTCTTCGGCAATAATCTGTTCCAGCTCGTCTTCTTCGTCGAGAAGACCGAAGTCAGCCGCAGGCCCTACGCACATCGCCTTCCAATCGCTATCGCTATGACCGCTTTCGAAGGCTGGTGTAATAGGTGTCTGAATGGTCGCAACTCTGGTCGTAACCATGCGCGACGTTGCGGTTGTCATGGTGATAGACATCGTGGAAGCAATGTCTGTGAAAGAGAAAGGGAAGTGTGTGTGTATGAAGGTGTGACGATGTGACGGTGTGATATGAAGGTTGTGTGTTCGGATGTTAAAGTACTGTGGGAGGCTTTGACAGCGAGTTGCGCGGGAACTATGAGTTTGGAGGAAGTCGGTTTGGGAAGTGGTAGGAGAAAGAGTTGTTTCGGAGAAGATGGTCGAGGTTCAGCAGACGAAGTGCTTTTGTGTGCGAAACGGGTCGAGTCGGTGAGTGCAAACGGAACTTTTGAGAGTGGTCCAGCGGTTGTTGCGCCTGATTGGACGGTTTGGAAAACTGTCACAGTCGACCTCAGGGCAATGTTGCTGTAGGCAGAGTCTGAACGCTTCACCGCTTGCAGGTTCGAGGGTCACGAGGAGCGTGGTTGTTGCAGGACATCCGCGGTTCAACGAGGTCTGCCGTCGCGTCGCTATGAGAGCTGCTGCAAGAGACGTCTTCGATGGCTCTGAAGAAAAGTAAGTCCATACCAGTAACGAAGTCGCGTTGAGTCCATGGTGGACGATAATGCCAGGTGGTATTAATGCAAGCCGCGGAGCAACGAAAAACCCAAATTCAAGAGTCAAGCCCTACAAGCGCGGTGGTGTTAGGGTTTGGCAATTCTACTGAGCTACGGTATAAGAAACGGCCGTCTATCAAGGCCTGGCGGAAGGGCTTTTATACGGGCGATATATCCCTACAGCACGGTAGGGCAAACGTATCGTGGCTTTGCCCGGAACACCAGAGGTCATTCCGGCTATCCTCATAGGTCGCCTTCGAGGGACAGAGGTGTCGCTGGCAGACGTGGGAACGCCCAAGTCGTCACGGCCGCCTCATTGGCCCAGCAAACCTGTCTGGGAACACGTTCAGACACCGCTGGCATTTCACGCCATCCGTCCACCGTGCACTGTAGTGGGTCATAGTAGATTCCTCGTCACTCTCTCAACCGTTCACGTTGCAGGAAGAGACGCTCTTTTTCTCATGATCGACACGACATCCGACGTTCGGGTGCCAAGGTTCAGCCTTGCAACGACGATCGATGGCTTTCGCGAGGGGTGGGCGGGCGCTGCTGGTATCCACCCCTCCCGCGCCGCCGTGCCACTTGCGCCGCGCACCGGTCGGCTTCGGTTTCCCTTGCACCAGTTGGGTCAGATGCCGAACGGGCGGGGGGAACTGACGTGCTGGCCGACAGGGTCCCACAATCCGTATCGCCGCGTCTACCGAAGTGATTGTTGTTTGACTCCTCCCACTTTTGACTTCCTCACATTTTACTTTTGCAGCTGATGTCCTTCTCCTCTCGACTGCGTCGCTTCAGTTCTTCTTTCTTTGCATCCTCTGCCCACAGCCTCACTTCGATCCCACGAGTTCCTCTCCTCCGACCCGGTTCCACCCCGCTCCCGAAAGCTTTCGTGGACCCCTCTTTCGCCCGCACCATGTCCGCCGCAGCGATGAGCAAGCGCCTCACCGGCAAGACCATTGTCATCACCGGTGCCTCCTCCGGGATCGGGCGCAGCACCGCCTTCGAGTTCGCGCGAACCGCCCCGCAGGATCTCAAGCTCATCCTCACCGCGCGCCGCATCGACACGCTGAAGCAGATCGCCGAGGAGATCAGGAAGGAGGTCGGCGAGGGCGTCAAGGTGTTGCCCGTCAAGCTCGACGTCAGCAACCCGGAGGAGGTCAAGGGCTTCGTGGGCTCCCTGCCCGAAGAGTTCAAGGACATCGACGTCCTGGTCAACAATGCGTGAGTTGCGGAACCCAGACACTGCCCCCCTGGGAGGGGGGGATGGGACACGAAAAAAGACCCCAAGATACTCATCAGCTCTTGCGCGACACAGTGGACTGGTCAAGGGCGTCGCCCAAGCGCCCAACATCGACCCGGCCGACATCGACACCATGTTCAGCACGAACGTGACCGGCCTGATCCACATGACCCAGGCCGTCCTGCCCATATTCAAGGCCCGCCCGGACGGCGGCCGGGGCGACATCATCAACGTCGGCTCCATCGCCGGCCGCGAGCCCTACCAGGGCGGCAGCATCTACTGCGCCACCAAGGCCGCCGTCCGCAGCTTCACCGACGCCCTCCGCAAGGAGAACATCGCCAACCGCATCCGCGTCATCGAGATCGATCCCGGCCAGGTTGAGACCGAGTTCAGCATCGTTAGGTTCTACGGGGACAAGTCCAAGGCCGACGCCGTCTATGCTGGTTGCGAGCCCCTGACACCGGACGATATCGCGGAGGTCATCGTGTTCGCGGCGGGCAGGCGTGAGAACGTGGTCATTGCGGATACCCTCATCTTTCCCAACCACCAGGTGAGTGCTGATCTCAAGTATCCGGGAAAGAGACCCCCTTCTGACACCCTCTAAGGCTGCTGCTACTGTTTTACATAAGAAGTCCTCATGAAGAACAAAATGATCTGACTGTAAATAGGCTGGTGCTGGCGGTCATGCCCTGTATAGGAAGCCGACACAGTAATTGTAAACACGGTATATCCACCTTAGAAGACGAAATGTTCCATATAGAAGCTTTTATACATTCACATTCCTGTGGTTTTGTAACCAAGGTATCTCTTCATACAGTCATGAAACTCCCTCCCAGTAACGTCCATTACGTCATGCATGTCCAGCATGTGATCCACCTCCATCCGATAGGGTAATACCAGAGAACCCTGCGGCATGTTGATTTAGTGCTTGGGGCCCCAGGCGCCCTTCTTCTTCAACATCGCTTCATCATCCTCCTTCAACTCTTGGTCGACCTTGGCGCCCCGGCTGGGCTCGTTGCCGTGCAGCTTGGCGGGGGCAGTCGAGTCGTGTTGAGAGAGCTCGGTCTCGAAGTCCTTGTGCTCCGGCTCCCGCTCACGCTGTGGGTGATCGTTAGTACATTGTCATTGTGTAACAAGATGTATATGACGAGTCGAGCGTACCTTCTCCTCGCGAGCGAGCTTGTTGGCAATCGTCCTCTCATCCTTGGAGTCCAATGCCTGGTGGCTGTTGGGCTGGCCTTCCTTATAACGCTCTGCGTGTGAGATCTCGTCCTGGGCGTAGTTCCTCTGCAAGAACCGGATTGTCAGCTACATGCTCTGATACATGATGGCCATGAAGGAATGGCGCGATGGTGAAGACATACCTGGTCACCAGCCTCGTAGATGTTAGGGTAGCCGACGTTGGAAGACATTGTGATGATGTGGTTATTGTTGGTGGTGTTTTTGTGATGAGAGAAAATGGAAATTGATTATATGAGAGATCCTTTGAGGTCGTAATTGATTATGGCAAGGTTGGAATTGAAGTTGAGGAATGATGAGAGGTGATGCTGTCCATATTTATTGTACGACATTATGGAGCCTTATGACGTAGGACTACCGGCTTCCCCCACGATATATCGTCATGGGGGTGCACGGATCCAGCTGTGACGCCAGAACGATCGACATCGTCAGGGGCCGAAGATCTTCTAGGTAAGCACTCCCGTCACCGTAGGAACCGCTTGGCAACGACTTAACGACAGTTCGTCCTTATGGGTTTTCGTATCTGATTTGAGGAGTTATAGCGGGTATCGGAGTTTTATAGAACTCGAGAGCTGCGGAGATTCTACCTTTTCTTCCTAATTACTAGTTTCTCTGACCTGCACAACGCCAATTCAATGATCATTTTCCACAATGCAATCCCACTATTTCATGACCTAATTAACAAACCCGCATGCACAAACATTTACTCCATCTCAATCGTTCCGGGCGGCTTGCTCGTAACTGTAACGCTGTCAGCAAGACGTAAACGGTTGTCTTGTGGAAAAATGGGCACTTACTGTCGTACACCACACGGCAGACGCCGTCAACTTCGTTAACTATCCTCCTGCTGACCTTCTTCAAGAACTGGCCGTCGAAGGGGAACCAGTCAGCGGTCATGAAGTCAGTGGTCTCCACAGCGCGGAGAGCGATGACCTGGGCATGCACTCTCTTGTCACCCATGACACCGACGGCTTTAACGGGCAAGAGGGCAGCAAAAGCCTGGCTAATCTTGCGGTAAAGACCAGCGGCCTTGATTTCCTCAATGAAAATGTGGTCGGCTTCCCGAGCAATGCGAACTTGCTCAGGGGTAACCTCACCCAAGATACGGATGGCAATACCAGGGCCGGGGAAGGGGTGCCTCCAAACGAGGTCCTCTGGAATGCCCAGCTTGGTACCAAGCTCGCGGACCTCATCCTTGAACAGCTCGCGGAGAGGCTCGATGAGCTTCAAGTGCATACCCGGAAGGAGACCGCCAACGTTGTGGTGGGTCTTGATGGTGGCACTGGGGCCCTTGAACGAGATACTCTCGATCACATCGGGGTAAAGGGTACCCTGAAGAAGCCACTCGATCTCGCCAGCCTTGTCAGAGCCAGCAGCTTCAGCAGCGATGCGCTTGGCCTCATCCTGGAACACCTCAATAAAGGTGTTACCGATGACCTTGCGCTTCTTCTCCGGGTCGTCATGGATTCCCTTCAACCGACCGAGGAACAGCTCGCTCGCATCAACAACAGTCAGATTAACACCCAGACCCTTGGTAAGCGTCTCCTTAACAATCTTGGCTTCGTTGAGGCGAAGAACACCGTTATCCACCATGACGGCATGGAATCGATCGCCGATAGCCTCGTGCATGAGCTTTGCAGCAACCGTCGAGTCGACACCACCGCTAACAGCACCGATGACCTGTCCCTTCTCTCCTACAAGCGCCCTGATCCTAGCAATCTCCTGGTCCACAAATTTGCCCATAGTCCAGTCCTGCTTAGCCTTGCAAATGTTGACCGCGAAGTTCTTGAGCAATTGCGTACCACGAGGGGTGTGAGTCACCTCAGGGTGAAACTGAATTCCCCAGTACGGCTTCTCCTCGTGCGCGATACCGGCCCATGGGGCATTATCGGTAGTAGCAGTAGTGACGAAACCTTCAGGGAGATGGGAGAGCTTGTCGCCGTGAGACATCCACACTTCGAGGTCGTGCTCGAGGCCCTCGAAAAGCTGGTCGATGTGGGTGGATTTTCCGGGGTGCTTCTCAACCTTCAAGTAGGCATGGCCATACTCGCGCTTTTCGCCAGCGACGACATTCTTGCCATGGTTCCAGGCAATCTCCTGAAGGCCGTAGCATATTCCGAGGATGGGGACACCGAGTTCGAAGACAGCGGGGTCGGCGTGGGGGGAGCCCTCCTCGTACACGGAGTAGGGACCGCCGGAGAGGATGATACCCTTAGGCTTCCAGTCAAGCTCTGCGATCTTCTGAGTGCAAGGAAGCATCTCAGAGTAGACATTGAGCTCACGCAGCCGGCGCGTGATGAGATGGGTATACTGGGAGCCGAAGTCCAACACTAGGATAGTGTCGAACGTCTTGTGCGGCGCAATGGGAAGCTCTCCGGTGCCGGACATGGTGGGCGATACTCCGTCTGTCAAGGAACGAGAAGATGCTGAGAGGCGAGCGTGAAGGAAGTAAAGACGAGGCGGCTATGATATGCAGGCACCACACCGTGCTCTTCGCTCGGGAGGCAGGGTTCGAATAATTTTTCTGGCGGCGGGGAGGGGTCGTCGTTGCCAACCTTATCGATAGGGTAGGGCTGGACCGGGGCCGCAACCTGACCACCGAGAATTTTGGCGACGAGCATCCAGAAGCTCCTTCCCCAGTTACTACCAGTTCGACAGACAAGTTCAAGATGGTGAAGCGCAAGCAAGTTAAAGATCCTGAGGATTTGGCGGATGCCGATGCGGCTCAGAAGGAGGAAAGCAGTGATGAGGTGTGTAGTTTACTGCATGCGAAGACCCGCGATCAGCACCTAACTCCATCTCACAGGAGGACTTCGACATGATCGATGTCGACTTCGAATGGTTTGACCCGCAGCCTGCTGTCGATTTCCATGGCTTGAAAAGCCTGCTGCGACAGCTATTCGACTCCGACCACTTGCTCTTCGACCTCTCCGCCCTCTCCGACCTCATCCTCTCGCAGCCCTTGCTGGGATCCACGGTCAAAGTGGATGGCAACGAGTCCGACCCATATGCTTTCCTCACAGTACTGAACATGCATGAGCATCGAGTAAGACATCCGGAGAAAAGGGTGGAGTTATCCGCTAAGAGACAGTGCAGGACAAGCCCGTCATGAAATCCCTCACAGACTATGTCCTTTCCAAGGCAGACAGCACCCCTGCTCTGGCGCCGCTTAAAGAGCTGCTTTCGCCCTCCTCCAATGCCCAGGTCGGCCTGATCCTGACCGAGCGATTCATGAACATGCCCGCAGAGATCGTCCCGCCGATGTACACCATGCTGCAAGAGGAGATTGCCTGGGCGCTGGAAGCAAAAGAGCCTTACCAGTTCACACACTATCTGGTCCTCTCGAAGACGTACACGGAAGTTGAGTCCAAGCTGGCCCAGCAGGAGAACAGGCCGAACAAGAAGAGAAAAGGCGGTGCGGACGCTTCCGAGACGTTCTATTTCCACCCCGAAGACGAAGTGCTGCAGAAATATTCCCTGGCATGGAGCAACTACGATTATACCCGGCAGGACGATGAGGGGGCCTCTGATTCGAGGCGCGTCTTCCAGGAGATGGGCGTGAAGCCTTCTGGCCAGATGATCCTCATCGAGGCGAGCAAGTTTGAGCCGGCAGTGAAAGCGGTCCAGGAGTACCTCAACCCACAAAAGTAATTGACGATGTGATGCTACCAAACCTCATGATAACTCGGATTCTGTGACGATATACGATCCACTGCAACATCAGTACCCTAGACACAAGCGCGCTTGGCTACTACTCCACGGAAACACCACTATAATAGGAAGCTGAATTGGTCATTTAAGCGAATCCCAGTTGTACGGGGATGTCGTTCTAGGTCGACCATTGGAGACGGAACAAATGTGGCGGTGTACTAGAACAAAGGAGCATAGAAAGTTTTGTATAAGAGAGAAAAGCGCTTGAACTGTACACGGGGATGTTCTGAAGCCCAACTCTATGGTAATCAGATGTCACTTAACCGCTCTTATCAACACAATGGAAAAGATAATACTACAACCACTCTCCAGCGAATACACCTTAACCAATGACAATCTTGCCATCTTCAGGGAAATCGTACTGAGGAACCTCCAAGTTCAGAGGAGCGGGGCCCTTCCTTATACGGCCAGAGATGTCGTAGTGCGAACCGTGGCAAGGGCAGAACCAACCGCCGAAGTCACCAGCCTCTCCAATGGGGACACAACCAAGATGTGTGCAGACACCTGAGTTCATTAGCGACCAATTCCACTGCCAACAGCTCAATCGCATATCGCCGGGTGTGACATACCAAGCATGACCAACCACTCGGGCTTCTTGACACGATCGGAGTCAGGCTGGGGGTCCCTGAGGCTTTCCCACTTGGTGGACTCGGCCTCCTTGATCTCATCCTCGGTACGGTGGCGGATGAACACGGGCTTGCCTCGCCACTTGATAATGACCTGAATATAGCATGAGCTTTTACCCTTCTGCCCCACACAATGTTTCTCCTTACGTTCTTGCCCTCGGGAATAGACGCGAGATCGATCTCAACCTTGGCCTGGGCCAAGACATCGGCGGACGCGGACATGTTTACGAGGAAGTCTGGAGAATTCGTATCAATAAATCGGTTCAATTCATCACCGGAAGTCGTTTGATGATGATCCGAGGCTTCCTAAGGCTGGTGGGGAGGTTGCGACGCACCCTGTACCGTGTTCTTCGCACCCATCGCGGAGAGGGCACCGAAAGTGCCGACCATGAAGTATTGGTACAATTTGCCGGTGTTCTCGGAACCGGAGCTCCTGTACTTCGCGAAGCTGGGGATCTTGGCCGTCTTGTTGACATCGGCGGCCTTGAAAGGGCTTTCGAAGGACGCAGAACCGGATGCGGTGCGTTTTTGCAAGGCGGCGCAGGAAGCGCGCACGGCGGGCAATTGCTGCCTGGCGCAAGTCTGGACGATCTTGCCGGCTGTGGAAGTGAGAGCAGGCATGGTGAAGGACCTGGTGAGCAGCGGGAGCGGAGAGTGAACGAGAGAAGGTGACGTTGTTGGGCTTGCTGGTTGTGAGGTTCTTGATCGAGAGAATCGTTCGGGATGAACCGCGCCAAGCCGTTCCGATACCCGGCCAATCAGAATATTCTTGCTGACGCTGACGATCCTCGCAATCTACACTGTTTGACGGGAATTCAACCTCAACTGTTCACCAGCTCTCACTGTCAGACAATCTGGTAGACAACGCAAGGATTGATACCCGGACGCCTCCACAGTGCCCATTGGATATTTAAGGAGCACCTAACAAAATATTCGACTCCTTCCCCTTCTTACTGCGGAGCAATTCATTCAATGAGCCTCAATATAGACAGCATTAGGCAGCGATTTCCATCGAAGTAACGTTAGGACGCAAGCTCAGTTTCGTTCCGTCATTGAGTGCTTCGCACCTTTTAATGTGTGTTTTCTTCGTTCCCGCGTTCCATATTTCTATACACTCCCAAATCCATGGAGACTGGTGTTATCTTTGTCGTTAACAATAACGGGCCATTCGAAGATCCTTACCATTGACTTGCTGAACAGAGCGCGGCTTCGATCCGCAAGACTACCATGCCGAAGCGAAGACTCGGCGCATTCAGTATGGCGCCTTCAGCGGAGCCGGCCAATTCTAAAAAGTTCAGGAGCATCGAAAGTTATTTTAATTCGAAGAACCCGCGGAAATCCATGACTTGCATTGATCATGTGGATATTCCCAAGGAGCGTACTGTTCAGTCAGCCGTCCTCTTGAGCCGGGAAAATGCTTCAGCAGAACCTGATGATTCCAAAAATGATCGCGCTCAAACCAGTGCGAGTGTCAGGAAAGAAGTCCACCTCTCAATAACCGAAGAAGTAGGTGATATCTTTGGTGCTCCGGACAATTCCATCCTGATCCATGCCTGCAACTGCGTGGGCTCCTGGAGTGCTGGCATCGCACTCGAGTTCAAGAAACGGTATCCGAAGGCATTCCAGATATACCGTTCTCATTGCAAAGACTCGGAGGGCGGCAAGGCTGCGACAGCAACTGCTCTATTGATACCGCCGGTGGATGCCAAGCAGAAGCATTTCATTGGCTGCTTGTTCACAAGCTCAGCGTACGGAGCACGAAAGGACAAACCAGAAACCATCTTGCAGAACACGAAACCTGCCATGGAGCAACTACTGAAGCAAGTCTCCCATGAGTCCAAATTGCGCGAGGTTGGAGAGCTAAGGATGTGTCAAATCAATTCTGGGCTGTTTAACGTACCCTGGAATCAGACCAAGGACATACTGGAGAGATTTACCCTGGAGGACAATATGCCGTCAAGCATTACTGTCTTTTCCCTTACCTAGGCTGCTGATTGAGTACTTACGGCCAGCTAGTCCTGGACTTTGGAGGGTCGATTCTGTCGATAACCCAGTCAATATTTTGTGTAACATGCCCAGTTCTGATCACTCCAGCGTTTACGATCTCCTCGATGATATGACCTCATAAATTGTCTTCTTCTTTATTTGTGACCCTACCATGTCCAAAAGACAAAAATGCGAGTAAAAGGCCTATGTTGAACTCCGTACAGCACCCAATGCTTCGTGGAATATCGCAAACCATGCCGGAAACCAATGACCAGCGATTCGACAGAACGTTTCAGGATCCAAACAAAATATCCCCTAGTCGCCGTTCAAGATACTTCGCCCTCCTCTCATTTCCATCTGTAGTTGCATGGTCGACGAGTCATCTTGGGGCGGCTCCATGTGGGCATGCGAACCCTCCTTCGAGTCCAGCAGCATCTCGTCCGGCGTCGCGGTGTCTTCCTCCACATCGATGATCTGCTTTCCGCCCGGGCCGGTACCGTTGGATCTCGCCGGTTTCAAGAGCTTAGTCTGGCCGTTGAGTCGGGACGCCGCCGCCTGCGCGTCTTTGGCGGCCTTGTCCTCCTTGAACTTCTTGTAGGTCGTAGTCTTGGGCACGACGTCGGTGAGGAATTCGAGGTTGTCGATGCGGGAGACGGCGTTTGCTGGATGAAGGGGGAGAGGGGAGGTCAGAGCCTTGATTATTCAAGTCGAAAGTATCCGCGGGCACATACCGACGTCCCGGTATGCTATCTGTCGTCGTGGCTTCCTCTCAGCTTTGACCACCGTGAGCGTCTGCTCCGCCAGGTACTGAATGAACATCTCGGTCGCGATCGTGATTACGAACGCAGCGTTGTTGGAACAGGTGCCGAGTTCATCGTCCGCATGTATGATCTTCTTTACACGAGCGACTGGGGCCCGATATCAGCATAGCTGCTCGGAAGGTCTTCAAAGCAGGCGAGACTCACGCGGAAGCGAAGATTGACCTGTGTACTCCTCCGGGGGAGCGATCGGTGTGTTATTGTAGGGCATGTCTCCGGTACTTCTGGAGATTCTAACGTTGGCCGAAACGGTAGAAGGAGGCGTCTCGATTGCTTCTTGCGGCGGGGAGATGGCGGGCTGATTCACTCCAAGGAGATTGTGGAAGTCGTTTGCGCGGGTATATTGAGCGCGATAGAATGTATGTAGAGCGTGTAGGCAGTGTATGCACTCTTTGCGCACCGCTGTAAAGTTCCCTCCGTTGAATCACGAGAGAACGCGTGGAAGCGCGAGCGTGTTAATGGGATGCGCCGCAGAAGTGGTTTCAATCCGATATTACAAGGGTTACGGGAGCCGAGAGGCGCCGCAGCCACACCGATTAGTAGCTTTCGGGGAGCTCTAAAGGACTAACACAGCACCTCATTGGAACCTAGTACCGGGTCGAGTTGGTCAGGTACATGGGCATCTCTTCACAGATCAAGGTCGTTAGAGGATTCCTTCTCTCCCTCGTACACGATGCGATGATTCGGCGACCGAGCTCCCACACCACCGCGTATCGCACGCCTTCAGGCACCTCCGTCCGGACACTTGGACTCAACCGCCGCTTCTCAGCCCTGTCCACCGCGGAGCAAGGACAGAACGATCCTATCACGAGCGCGGACCATGCCATCACCGAGGAGATCGCGGAGATCAAGAGATACGAGGACTTCACGACGATAGACTGGGTGCAGGATGCGGCTCGCGAGCAGCTGCGGAGAAAGGCGCGGAGACAGGAGAAGGCCGGCTTCTTTGAGCGCGGGGGGCGCCTGGGCTGGAGAAGAAAAGCGTGGGAGGCATACGACGCCGGGCAAGCCTGGATAGTGGTCACGCTTGTTGGTCAGCCTCGAATCACACCCTCGACGTGCTGTCCGTGTACTGATCCTTACAAGGCGCCGCCATCGGACTGAACGCGGCATTCCTCAACATCGCGACGGAGTGGTTATCAGACATTAAGCTGGGGTACTGCACAACAGCATGGTATCTGAACGAGAGCTTTTGCTGCTGGGGCGCTGAGAATGGTTGCCCAGAATGGAAACGCTGGAGCAACTTTGTGCTCTTCAATTATGTCCTTTACATTATCTTCGGCGTAAGTAAGATGCGCCTCGAAACTTTAGACGGAAGCTAAGGATACGCAGGGGATATTCGCCTTCACGTCAGCCAAGCTTGTCAAGTCGTTTGCGCCCTATGCCGCAGGATCAGGAATTTCCGAGATCAAGTGCATCATTGCAGGATTCGTCATGAAGGGCTTCCTTGGATTCTCTACCCTGATCATCAAGTCGCTGGGTCTGCCCCTCGCCATTGCGTCTGGTCTTTCGGTCGGGAAGGAAGGGCCAAGCGTACATTACGCTGTTTGTACGGGGAATGTGATCTCTAGACTGTTTGACAAGTATAGGCGCAACGCTGCCAAAACGAGAGAGATTCTGAGCGCCTCTGCCGCCGCCGGGGTTGCTGTCGCTTTCGGTAGTCCTATAGGTGGAGTTCTTTTTTCTCTCGAAGAGATGTCCAATTACTTTCCCCTGAAGACTTTGTGGAGAAGCTATTTCTGTGCTTTGGTGGCGACTGCGGTACTTTCTGTAAGTTTTTGTATGGCCCCATAGTAGAAGCCAGTCATACTGAACCAATAGGCCATGAACCCTTTCCGAACCGGCCAGCTCGTCATGTTCCAGGTCACTTACGACAGAACGTGGCATTTCTTCGAGTTCATCTTCTTCATTGTTCTCGGTATCTTCGGCGGTCTCTATGGGGCCTTCGTCATCAAGTGGAACCTGCGCGTTCAGGCGTTCCGCAAGAATTACCTGAAAGCCTATCCGATTACAGAGGCTGTAACCCTTGCGCTGATTACCGGAGTGATCTGTTTTCCCAACGTCTTCCTTCGGATCGACATGACTGAGAGTATGGAAATTCTGTTTATGGAGTGTGAAGGCGACCATAACTACGATGCGCTTTGCCTGTAGGTCTTTTTTCCTGGTATCCAATAAATGCAGTACTGACATAATCCTAGCCCGAAGAACAGGTGGTCAATGGTCATATCTCTGCTCTTAGCCACAATCATCCGGACGTTGCTGGTCATCGTGTCTTATGGTTGCAAGGTGCCGGCTGGTATATTCGTCCCGTCGATGGCAATCGGCGCTAGCTTTGGCAGAATGGTCGGTATCCTTGTCCAAGCTCTGCAACAGTCTTTCCCGAACGCTGCCTTGTTTGCCGCTTGCGAGCCCGATGTTCCCTGCATCACGCCGGGAACGTACGCTTTTCTTGGAGCTGCCTCCGCCCTGAGTGGGATCATGCACATCACGGTCTCGGTGGTTGTCATCATGTTCGAGCTTACGGGCGCACTCACCTACATCCTGCCTACCATGATCGTCGTCGGCATCACGAAGGCTGTCGGCGAGCGGTTTGGCAAGGGTGGCATCGCCGATCGCGCCATCTGGGCCAACGGGTTCCCCTTCCTCGACAACAAGGAGGAGGAAACCTTCGGCGTGCCCGTGTCGACTGCCATGACCGCCAAGGTGGTCAGCATGCCCGCCACGGGCCTCACGCTCCGGGAGGTCGAACGCATCATGGCCGAAAACGATTTCCAGGGATACCCGATCGTCGAGGACATGGCCACCAAGATCCTCGTGGGCTACATCGGCCGCACCGAGCTCCGCTACGCCATCGACCGAGCCAAACGCCACCAAAACGCCCCGCCCACCGCACGGTGCACCTTCGCCGCGCCCACCACTCCGTTCGCGACCGGACGCAGCCGGAGCCGGAGCCAGAGCCAGCGCCGCAGCGCGTCTGGAGGCGGGAGCCCGCCGAGCCTCCCCGCCGTCACCCCTTCCTCCGCGCAGCCCACGGTCACCTTCGACGACATCGCCGAGACGCAGACGGCGACGGTGGACTTCTCCCGCTTCGCCGACCCGACCCCGCTGACGGTGCACCCGCGCCTCCCGCTCGAGACGGTGATGGAGGTCTTCAAGAAGATGGGCCCGCGCGCCATCCTGATCGAGTCCCGCGGCCGCCTCACCGGCCTCGTCACCGTCAAGGACTGCCTGCGCTATCAGTTCAAGGTCGAGGCGCTCGAGCACGGCGCTGCTGCGGCCGGGACTGGGGCCGGGGCCGGGGCGGGCGTGGGCGTGGGCGTGGGTGGTGCCCGCGAACCTGGCTGGGATGAGGAGCGTCAGGAGCAGGTTTGGCGCGGGATCCGCGCCGTCGCTCGCTGGCTGGGCGGCTGGCGTCGGGCTCTGACTGGGCGTGGCCGCGGCGAGGTGCGATTGCCGACGCGCAGCGAGGCGTCTCCGGGAACGGGCACCGGCGGTTGGGCGGCGGCCGCTTTCCCCGGGTTTGGATCGGCGGAGTCGCGGCGGGGTAGCGCGCGGGAGGAGGTCGGGGTTGACGTCGCTGATGAGGGGCTGGGTGTGGAGTTGGAGGACCGGTTTGAGGACCCGGCTGTGGTGCGGAGGGGTTCTTCTTCTGCTTCTGCTCCGCTTGGGTAGACGGAGCAACATGGTAGTTCGTTCAACGCTACCCGACCACCTTTGTTTTTTTCTTTTCTTTTGGAGATTTCGGATTCGAGTGGATACCAATATATTTCTGTGTATATCTACATGCATACAATTCCCGCAGACCTTTTGTCGTCCTGTGCACTGTAGTGCAGTGAAGCTGCATCGTATCGCTCATGGTCCTTCTTTTCCCCTCGACAACATGCTCTCTTCCGTACCCCCATGGAACAGGACCGCCACTCTAAAACACATCCCACAAGCTCACCTTCCCATCCTTCGCCCCAGCCGCCAGCCAATGCGTCTCCCTCGCCCGCTTCGCCCGTCGCTCACTCACAAAGAGTTCACGTCGGCGTCCCACCACCTTTTCCAAGGCCTGGCGCGACTCCCCTTCCCCTCCTCCTTCCTCACCACCTCCTCCACCACCACCTCCGCCATCCCCGCCAGGCCCATCCTCCTCCTCCTCCTCCTCCTCCTCCTCTTCCTTCTCGCCGGACGACACGGCCGCGAAATCGACCGCGTACACGCCCTCCTTGTGCCACTTGAGCACGGCGCGCTCGCGGAGGGCGCGGGCGGCGTAGACGCGCACGCGGCCGTCCCAGCCGGCGGTGGCGAGGAGGCGGCCGTCGCTGCGGACGGTGAGGGATTGCTGGGCGGGGTGCTTGGTGTTGACGGTTTTGAGTGGGGAGGAGGGTGGGGTGGATGGAGGGCCGTTGGCCTCCTGGTGGGGGTGCAGGCTGTGTTGGGCGAGGATGGCGTCGGCGGAGGAGGTGTAGTAGTATGGATGCTGGGAGGGCAGGGGGGAGACGGCGAGGGAGAGGATGGGTTGGGTGTGTGGGTGGGAGAGGTAGGTGGTGTGCCAGCTGTTGGTTTGGGGGGAGTGCTGGTGGATGGCGGTGTGGCCGCTTTCGTAGCCGGCGATGAGGAGGAGCGGGGGTGGGTTGGAGCTGGAACTGGAACTGGAGTCGTTGGGGGCGTAGAAGATGCGGAGGGCCATGATCATGCCTGTTGTTCATGGTGAGGTTAGACACCGCTCTTTTCCAAAGGTTGTGGGTAAGGATGAGGGGGGGGGGAGATGTAGGCACCCGTGTCTGTTCCCTGGATCGCGGGAACGGTATGCAGCCGTTGCTCGCTTGGAAGCTGGAAGACGTCGGCCTGATTGTCGTGGGTGCTGGGGACCGCGACGAGGATGGATTCGGAGTCATCTTTGGCTTCACCGTCTGTTGGCCGTGGCGGTGTGGGCTGCTCTTCTTTCGCGCTGCTGTCTTTTCTCTCTGGGCAGAAGTCCAAGGGGCAGAAGTTCAGGGTGTTGACCATGAGGGAATGCAGCAACCACGGCTGCGTGCGGTGCGAGGATGCATCGTCCAACGGCAAGACTTTTGAGAAGTTGCTTTCGTCCTCCGGACGTAATTGCCAGACCTTGAGGGAGGAATCTCGACCGTGACTAGAGAACGCATCACTCAGCCTCCATTGGGATTGGTGAGGTTCATAGAAAGGCAATGGAGAGGAAAAGAAGGACAGAAAGGCTATGAGGACAACTTTGGAAGAAGTACGATGACAAGGCTGAAGAAGAAAATGACGATGCAAGAGAAACAATAATCGAAGTGAATCTTGACGCACGTAATAATCTTATCGGGTCCCCATTGCCGCAAAGCCAAGATCGGTCCATCATGAGGACGCCAGACGGCGACGGCACGTTTGGTGGTCAAGTTCCACAGCACCACCCAGCCGTCCGCATCGCCGGTCAGCAGGCGGGTGTTGTCGCGCAGGAAGCGAACGGCGTGGACGTGGGCGCTGTGTCCGCGGAGCACGTATTTCGGCTGCGCCGGCGGCAACGGCAGCGGATGGGCGGCCGAGATGGTGTCGGCGGGAGGGCGGTCATCGGCATCTGGCATGGCAGGCGAACCTGAAGGGCATGGCGGTGATGCGAGAGGGTCGGGTGCCGGTGGATGATGCCCTGTCCCGTCCGGTCTGGTCGGGCTGTTCGGCAAGTGGAGAAACTCCCGCGGGCCTTCACAGAGGCAATGCGGAGCGACGCAGCAGTCAGTCATTTTTAGCCGTGACACCTCAGGCCCCAGTCCCGGGGAAGGGCTCGTACGGTGGAGATCTGCCGTATGCTCGACATCATGGATGTTTAGGACATTTGCGAATGTTCATCCTTCTGATCCGGCATTTAGTTCACAATCATTCTACCTCATTTTCTGACCTTCAAGAGTCTGATATTCCCAACCTTTGTGATATGTTGCATTATGGCTCTACACATCCTCACCTTGAGGCGCATGGCGTTCTTTCGTTTCGCTGTCGCAGTCGGGAGTGAGGTGTGGAGGGGAGTGCTGTGGCTGATGTCCGGCAGGGCAGTAGGCAAGACGTACCAGTACGAAGTCTGGGGACCGGGAACTGAGATGGTTGACAACAAGGTACTTTCCAGTCTTTCCCGAATGCTCCTCCTGAGAGAGCCGCGTCGGAAACTCCATAAAACATAGAGAGAACAAAATACATGGGTAGTTCCGGCGGTTTCACAGTGTTTCGGTAGGTGTGCCGTGATCTTCGGCTTTGACACCGCCCAGTGGGCACCGCCATTCTCGTCCTTGTCTGCCCCTTGCAGCGTTTGTCGCGGTGGTTGTCGCGCTTGATTCGGGTTGACTCCCTGGAGTTCTTGACCTGACCTGGGCGGATCCTCTGGAAGGATGAGTGCTTGGTAAGGCGCAATAGGAGTCCATCGCTAGCCATGGCACTTGATACCGACGTATATGATACACATCGCTTTTCATGGATAGAAACAAGAAGAGAAAAAGAAATAGAGTGTCCAATCTCATAAATCTACTACTACACTCTCCTCGTGCGATCCTCCCTCGCGACCATCTTGCTTCTTCAAGCCCCGCTGGAGATCCTCACCTCACACCGACGGGCAAGTGCAGCGTCCTGCAGAGCGGTGCGACCTTTACCAGGCTGGTGGCGCCTCTGACGCAGAAGATCGCATCAGCTCCGTCAACTACTTAGCGGAAACCGAAAACTCCATACCTGCGCGTTTCTTCCCTTGCCCAATCCCTTAACTCGCACTCGTCTCGCTGCCTGCTGCGAAGCTCTCTCACCCTCTCTGCCTTTTGAATTCCATCCCCTCTTCTCTCCTCACCATCCATCCCGCTTCGTGCCTACCATCCGGCCGTTCCTAGTCGTCCCCTGTCGTCGTTCCATCCTCCCTCGAAGAGTTCAGGTCGCCTGGCGCTGTCTCCCGCACGTCAGACCCACGCTGCTTCCACTAAAAGTTGTGCGATAACACGGCCGTTATCACGGTTCGGCTTGCCCACGACCGACCGGGCGTTCTAGTCCTTTAGTCCGGGGTCGATCGCCAATTTTCCCGTCTGGATCTCCCGCGCTTCGAGTTTCTATCTTTGCTGTCAGCCGAGCAAGGAACTGACGACAAGCACACGCCTCTCCGCGATAGCTGCTGCGCGCCCTCCCACCAGAGCTGTCGAGGATCGAGCGTTTCAAACGAGCTGCTCTGACTTCCCGCGACAGCTTCAGGTTCTGCGCTCGCTGCCGTCTCCGCCTCACTTCTACCAATTTTGACCGCGACCGACGTCGCCTACCCGCCGGAATTGTGTTCGCGACTCCTTGCATCATTCCGTAACGGCTCTCCAGCTGTGCTCGCTCCAAGTGACCTCAATCCACACTCACCTCGACACGCACGCACGCGTTCCTCCCGGCTTCGCTGAACCATCGGTTTGCTGTACATCGACGTCTGCATTGCAGAACTGGCATCGGTTATGCGGAATTGAAAGCTCATTGTTTGCCGTGAGCTCATCCAACCGTTCACAACACCCGGCACCATAAGCCCTCCGCCCAGCATCCATTCATCGTGGCGGCTACAATCGAACAACCCGGGTTCCTCCCACCCTCCGCCGATCTACCCTTCCTTTACGCCAACGCCCCTGCCATATCTTCGTCGGGCAATCCTGACCTGGCTCTCCTCACCGATCCCGCTGCCATTCCATCCGCACAGGCAATCGGCGCACCCGACGCGCTCATAGACCCCTGCCCGACGAAAAAGCAAAGACACTCGGGGACCTTCCAGGCACGCGCTGAGACGGACCAAGGTCAAAACTGGTTGACTATGGCTGCGGAGAACGGGGCCAATCCTCCGGCTGCTGTCGAGGAAGTACAAGCGGCGAGCAAGCCCAAAAGAGTCCGGACTGGGTGCTTGACTTGTCGCGAAAGACACCTGAAATGTGATGAGGCTATGCCTCACTGTCAAAATTGCAGAAAGTCGAATCGAATCTGTAAAAGGGGCATCCGGTTGAACTTCATTGATACGCAAGTGCAACAGCCACCAGTTTTGCCTATTTCCCACGATTGGAGCGTCGTGTTTCAGGACGAATCAAGGGAAATTGCCTCCGAATACAAGGATGGTCTGGAGAGGTACGCCGCCCTGGAGGTGGAGCAGCCTCAGCAACCTGAAAATACCACAGTCAATCTTAGCTTCGCGAGCAATGGACAAACTATCCCAGCCCCCAACCATCATTCTTTGCCGCCGATCCAGGGCATCCTTCCGGATGCATATGCGGAGGAGCCGAGACTGCTGATGTACGAGCCCCCGAGAGAACCGCAGCATCACTCTTCACATCCTTTGATGGAATCAAGCTACGCACCGTCAACCCAGCAAAATACAGCACCTACGTCATTTGGACATGCAGAGCCGTCAGCAACGCCTGTAGAAGGAGCTCGTGACTGGCTAGACAACCAAGAAGAGGTGCTCTTCATGCAAGTATTTGTGGAGGAAGTAGGACTATGGATGGACAGCATGGACCCGAATAAACACGTAAGCCTTCCCAGCCTGCAATATGTTATACTTGAATCGACCTTGACCGCATGCAGTTCTCGCGCCTCCTGCCATTCCATGCGCTCAGTGAGCCGATGCTTCTGAACGCTTTCCTGGCGTGTGGCGCACGCCATCTGTCGTTGGTGAATCCAAAGTACACGGAGGACAAGGCTCTGCACTACTACGACACTGCCACGCGGTACCTTCTCAACTCGCTCCAGAACCCCAATCGTGACACCGTTATCTGCGCTACGACCGCCGTGATTCTCAATGTCTACGAGATCATGTGTGAGAGGGCACTGCAACGGATGAACCACATCGCTGGGGCGCGTGCCCTGATCAAGGAATGCGGCTGGAACGCTCGTTCGACGGGAGTGGGTGCTGCATGCTTTTGGCTTAATGTGGGCATGGAGTTGCTCAGTTGCTTGCACTTCAATTGGCAAGTGGCCTGGGATCCCGATGACTGGGGACTGGACATGAATCTGTCCAGAGAAATGGAACCGGGACGAGAAGAGCTGTGGACATATCGCATCGTCTACATCGTCGCCAAGATCGCCAATTTCCGCGCTTCGAGCCCGCGATTCCACGAAACCTCCCCTCGCAACGGCAACGACCAGATTCGGTTGCAGAACCGGTACAACGAGTGGAAGCGGTTGAAAGATATGACGGATACCTGGAACGAAAACATCCCGCGAACGATGCATCCCTTGGCCTATCTGTTCCCGGGCCAGACGATCTCGCAGTCCTCGTTTCCGGAGGTCTGGCTCATCAAGCGCACCACGATCGTCGCCCGTCTCTTCTACCATACGGCGATGGTGCTTCTCGCTCAGACCAATCCCCTCATGTCGCGCGAAATGGAGGAAATGCGCGGCATCCAAGAGAGCCACTCTCAGCAGATCTGTGGTATCGTCGCGCACGTCAAAGACCGGGGCGTTGCCAGCGTCGCGCTCCGTTCGCTCGCGATCGCTGGCGAGTGCCTGACGGATCGCCGTCAGCAAGACGAGGTCCTCCAGATCCTCGACAAGATCCGACAAGAGACGGGCTGGCGGGTGGCATTCATCAACCGGGAACTCAAGGAGAGCTGGGGTCGGGGGGATGATCCGGGACCGCCCCCACCCCCACCCCCATCGCAGGCGCCACCGCAGCCGTCGACGACGATGGTTCCCTCCCTTCAACCTACATCGTATCCACAAACGGTAGGGTCTCAGATCACCTTGCAGCCACAGCCAATAACCAGTCTGCCTCCAGCTCCAGCAGCAGCACCAGCATCACCGCAGCCACAGCCCCAGCCACAACCACAGCCGACCAGGCAACGGCCACCTCCTGGGATATTGAACCCGCTGCTTGCGGCGGCGGACTTTTCGATGCCCCAGCATCCGTATCAGAGCTATTACGTCGCCCCGAACCCGGTGCCTCAGCAGCTGAATCATCAGAGCCAGTTTAGCTTCTGAGAACGACGACATGCTTTCACGGACATTCTGATTTGGTCATGATTGGTTTTTGGGGGAAGAAGCATCTCTGCAGTATCAGAAACGATTCGTCTTATCTTGCCTCCCGGACAGCGGAATCGTACAGTGGTCACAATCCGCTTCATTGGCCAACGACGTCGATTGCTCCCAGGACTATTCCTTCTGAGACTCACCTCGGCTCCTCGGACTTCTGTGCATGATCACCTTCTCGAAGCGCATTACACCCTTTATCCTGGACGGAGTGTACGTGAGGAACTACATCCACCCTCGATCTGGAATACTGCCTTACCAACACTCTTGTTCCTTCTGTCCTCGCGCCTTGATCGTGAGCAGCGAGTACAGCGCCTCCCCCTTTCTCACCGGTTCCAATATGGATGCGGAGGCCGGAACCTCTGCGTCCGTCGTTTCTTATTTTCCTCATTTTCTTCTTCCACGTTACTTTTCGCCTCTTCCATGGATGGCATAGGCATCGCATCTGCATGGTTTCGCTCTGGAATAATCAGGATTTCTTGTTTACCGCGCTTTCGGCGTCACACATATCGAACATTGCATGACCGTAAACGACCGTTTTTACTTTTTTATTCTTCCTTGTTTCCTTTGGGTGTCGATCTGCTTGGGCTTTCTTACCTCTTTGGACCATGTTTTCCGGGCCGTCGGTGTTATGGGCTACACAAAAAAAAACATGGTGGGTATCAAGGGCGTTACGAATTCCTGCTGATTTCTTTTCTTTTTGCTCTTTCCCTCCTCTTGTGTACGCTTACGAAAAGAGAGGCATCGTATCTTGGGCTTTTCTGTCAATCCGCAAGGGAACTGGGTTTTGGTCTTTTTGTTGGTTGGCTTATCGCTTCACATGTTCGGCGTGATGAACGGTGGGATGTGGAGCTCGGGCTCGGATGGATGGGAGCATCATCTTGTCAGGATTCCTTCCTCTTTTTTGTGCGTTCGGGAGTGGCTTGGGTTGTCTGTTGTTGATATTGGATCTCATCTGGGAATGATCTACTTATGTATCCGGGCGGCTTCTTGGGTTGAGAGAAAGGAGGCAAAAGCCGGATGGTGACAATATATATTTTTTATATACCAGCCCCACCTGAACGTTTTTCTCTGTCGCTATAATCCTTTCACTAGGAGTCGCGATGTTGTCTTTTGTATTGGATGGTTATGGCCATGGTTGGCTCAGATATGTTTCCAATCTTCTTCCTCGTCTTCTTTTTTTTTTTCTTTTAGGCCATCTGTGGCTTTCTTATTCTCCCTTGTTGCTTTTGTCTCCTTTCCGTCGTACGTATGTGTACGCCTCTACGATGAGGCAGTTCCGCCATGCGCTGGGATGCGCTGAGATACGATGCGGTGCCACTCAGCACCACGCCACGCCACGGCAAAGCAACGTAACGCGACGCAGGGCATCGTGGGGAACCAAGGAAAAAGAAAAGAGATCGAGAAGAAAAGGAACAGCGGCGGAGGCGGCGGTGTAGCTCCCATCCCCTCCCCTTGCTTCTCCGCTTCTTCTTCAAAACCGAATCTCGAAGCCATGTTTTCGTGTCTTGAAACGTGAAACTAAATGTGAGCGCCTTCGGTCCCGACTTCTTTTTTCCTTTCTGCTTTCTTCTCCTGCGTGTTCAGCTTCTCGGAGGAAAACGCCCTCCTTTAACCTCTCTTGGCGGGGTTGGAGGGGGTTTCAGCCTCGCGGGATGGCGGTGTTTGAGTTTCCTCTTTCTTTTTTTTCTTGTGCTCGGGGATTCACGCTCTCCTTATACTTCCCCGGTATTTGGAGGGCGTTTCGTTCTGTTTCGTTCCCTTTTCCTTCCCATTTTCTTCATCAGGTAAGGAAGGAGGTTTTCTGTGGTAGTGATGGTGGCAAGGTATGATTGGAGGCTGTCTCAGGGGCAGGATGCAGTGCGGATACACTTACTTATATGCATATTTTTTACTGTACATTCATTTGTCCACAGTATGCAGACCGTCCAGCATCATGACTGGCTGGCAGAACAAAGATGGACACAATCCGCGCATGGCTTCTGTGCTACCGGACTGTTTCAAGGAACGAGGAGAGGAAGAGAGACAGGCGCTTCGGGATCGCGCCTGCGTGCATGCGGTGGCGGTCTGGACTTTGCCTTGTCGTGCGGAGACGGTGGAGAGGGAGTGGTTCGGTTTCTGGTCCATATACTTTTTTCACACGCGCTCAGGTGCTTGGCAAGCTTTTTTGGGTGTTCAATCATTTGACGGTGATAGATATTTCATGTTGCGGAGGTTTGAGGCGACGATCTGCCCCCCATCCATGCCCCTCATGCCCCAGGCCGCATGCTTCTACCCCAGACATGCTTGCTCCACCTCCACCACCGATCTCCATCACCTGCACTTCCCTTCAGGCACAGCTGCTGTGCCTCCGCCATTCTCCTCTTTCTTTTTCGTTTCCTCCATCTTCTCCTCTCCGTTCCCCTTGGGCGCTTTGGAAATTGCATTGCCGCTTCTGTGCTCCCGCATCCTGCTGACCTTCTCCTCTTTCTTTCGCCATGACTTCTTCTCCTCTCTTCCTCTTCTTCTTCTCCCCATCCTTCCTTTTACCTCCACTCCCTACCTTCTCCCCTCTTTCTTTCACACCGTCTACTTTCACTCAATCCTTCCAGCCTCAGTCATTCTCTCGATTTCACTTCACGCTCCCCCTTCACCTTCTCACCAGCCCCTCGTTACATAGGGTATTCACACCACCTCTCTTTCGTGACAACCATCTTCGTTTCCCCCCCGTAGCTTCTGCGAAGCAAATGATCCTTACCTATAAAAACGACAATCAAGCATCGTTGCCCAAGGTCCTTTCTTATAGTTCCCCCAAATCCCACGACCACTTCCCACCATGCACTTCTCCGCGTCCTCTCTCCTTTCCGCCTTAGCCATCGTGCCTGCCGCGCTCGCTCACACCGCCTTCACCAACTTCTACGTCAACGGGGTCGACCAAGGCGATGGCATCTGCATGCGGATGTTCCAAAACGGCGAAAAGTCCACCTACCCCATTGAGGACCTGTCCAGCAATGACATGGTGTGCGGTATGTACCTCCTCCTCACCTGACCCTGCCCGCCGACGACCACGACACTCACAGATTGAGCAGGCTTCAAGAACGCCTCTGGTCCGGGGGTGCCCCGTGTCTGCCCACTCAAGGACCAGTCCACTATCACCTTCGAGTTCCGTGCCAACCCGGAAGACGCGAGCAAAGGCTCCCTCGATGAGTCCCACAAAGGCCCCTGTGCCGTTTACATAAAGAAGGTCGACTCCGCCCTCTCGGATTCCGGCGAGGGAGACGGCTGGTTCAAGATTTGGGATCAGGGCTACGACTTCAGCAGCAGCCAGTGGTGCACCGAGCGTCTCATCAAGGAAGAAGGCCGCCTTTCTGTCGAGATCCCCAAGGACCTCCAGGGGGGCTACTACCTCATCCGCCCGGAGCTGTTGGCCCTCCACGCCGCCGCCCCGCCGGATAACGACCCACAGTTCTTCATCGGCTGCGCGCAGGTCTTCATTGAAAGCAGCGGGGACCTAGTGCCCGAGTCGACCGTGCCGATCCCGGGCCACGTGACGGCGGGCGAGCCGGCCGTGAGCTTCGATATCTACTATCCGTCCCCGCCCGACTACGCCAGCTATCCGAACCCGGGCCCCGCGGTCGCGAAGCTCGTGTCTGGCGGTCAGACGGCGGCGACAACGGGTGACACACCGACCGAGGGCCTGGAGCCGGCGGGATGTCTCCTCGAGAACTGCGATTGGTGCGGCTTCGAGGTGCCGGACTTCACCGACGAGACGAGCTGCTGGGCTGCGTCGGACGACTGCTGGGCCCAGTCGGACAAGTGCTGGAACCCGTACCGGGTGACCGGGGTCAGCCGGTGCGCAGTCTGGGACGCCAAGTGCCAGGCCATCATGGACGCCTGCGATGCCGGCAACTACCAGGGGCCGTCGGACAAGGGTAAAGTGCTGACGCCGGAGAAGACCACGGTCGCGGTGAGCTTGGTGTCGACGACCATCGGCACGGCCGGGAGCGGGAGCGCTGCGACCAAGGCCGCAACGAAGGCGAAGAAGGATGCTGCGGCTGCGGCAGAAGTAGCCGACAGCGCCGAAACGCCTTCCGACAGCGTGACCACGGTCGTCGTCGACAAAACCGTCATCGTAGCCTGGCCGCCAATGAGCACGTCCGTTGTCTCCTCCTCGCCATCCGTCTCTTTCACCACCGTCATCGTGACCGCGACCACCGTGGTCAGCTGGCCTTGAAAGTAAAAAGTGGGGTTTCCTTCATCTGCCACGGTCCATTCGTATACGGATATTTTCTTCTCTTCTTTTCTCTCGGTTCGAAACCAGGCCTTTTCCAATCTCTTTTGTGTCTTCTTCATGTGGTGTGCGGAGGAGCTGCTGGACGTCACCCACACAACCCATTGATTTCTTGATCACTTTTTTTGTTCCCTTTTTGCCTCCATCCTACTTCGCCTCTTCTCCTTGGTTTCCGTTTCTGGTCCAGACCCCTTGCCATCCGCCACGGTAGGAGGACAACGTAGAAAACGGCGAAAGGGCAAAAGTGAAGCGCGGAGGGCAAAGAGGATGGTGAACGAGAGGGATACCGCGATGATCGCACAGAGCAGGCAGAGCCTTCGATCCCCTGTGGTCCGCACGCCTAGCGCCTAGTCATTTTCTTGTCAAAAAGAATTAGCCACTGTCCGTAGTTATCGATGAAATCTAAATCGGTGTACCCCGTACACCGTATCATACCATACCATACGTTCCTCTACCATGCCCTCTCCGTCCTTTCTGCTCGTCCTCAACCGTATTCAAGGGTATATATGATGAAAGAAAGAATAAAGCAACATCTTATAAAGCAACACTTTCCATCCACATGTTCCCGCGCAAGATTACCATTCAACAGCGCTCAAACACCCGGTACAACCCCTTCAGGTTGGCGACCTCGGTGACGCCCCTGAGCATCCCCTTCGTCGCCACCATCCGCGCCTTCATCGCCGGGAAGATGGCGAACTCGATCGCGCGGGCCAGATGTCGCCGCCGCGCCGCCAGCTCCTCCGGCTCCTCCTCCTCCCTCTCTCCCACCTCCTCCATCCCACCGTCCCCGTCCCCACGTTCCTCTTTCTCACCGCCACCAGTACGATCCGACGGCAGATCCGGCAGCGGCTCGGGGACGTAGAAGGCGGCGAGCTCGCGGAGGAAGGAGCGGAAGCAGGCCCGCTCGTCCGTCCAGTCGACGCGGGGGCCGAGGCGGAGGAGGAAGCGGGGCAGCTTGGCGACGGCGGGGACGTAGCCGCGGAGCAGGAGCGGGATCGAGGACAGCGCGCCGGTGTCGGAGAGGTCGAGGGCGAAGTACTCGGCCAGCATGGCGCGCATGGAGAGGAGCTGCGTCCGCACCGTCTGGATGACGTCTTCCCAGTCGAGGTCGTCATTGTCGTTGGCGGTCATGGCGGCACGCTCCTGCTCCGCGCCGATGCGGAGGAGTTCGTCGAGGTCGAGGGGCGGGTCGAAGCGGATGGCGCCGAAGTTGCCGAAGTCGGTGAGGCCGAGCTGGTAGAAGAAGTCGCGGCAGAGGAGGCCGTAGTCGACGAGGTAGAGCTTGACGCCGCCCTGGACGGCGGCGATGCGTCGGCGCATGTCCACCAGGCCAACGAAGGTGTGGCCCGCGATCACGTCGGTAAGCCCGTTGTGCATCTCCTCCCGCACCTCCGCCCGGAGCTCCTTCACGCTCGTCAGCCGGCAGATCGTCGGTTCCCGGTCGTTCAGCGTGTACTCGATCCGGTCGGGGTCGGCGGCGCCCGGGGCTGCCGGGTCCGAGGTGAGGCCCGCGGCGTCGGAGGAAAGATGCGCGCTGGGTGGGAGCATCGAGGTGATCTTCCGGGCTTTCGAGTCGACTCGCACCAGGTTGTTCTCGTAAGGCCTTTGGGAGCCACGCTGTGCAGGCTTGGGCGTCCCAGCGCTACCCGAGGTGGCAGTACCGGTTGCCGGGTCAATCGTAGGTATCGCAATGGTAGGTACTTTCGCGCCCGGGAGAAGCGTCTGCGTCATGTAAGTCCGGCTGACGTCCACTTTGCCCAGGCTTGCGCGGATCTCTTCGCAGATGGTTTCGATGATCTCGTCCTCGTTCAGGAAGTTAACCTCCCTCTTCGTAGGATGGACGTTCACATCCACTCTCTGCGGATCGATCTCCAAGCTGAGGTAGACGAAGGGCTTCCCGCCCTTCGGTAAGAAGGCGGCGTAGGTCTGCTCGATGGCCTTCTTGATCGCGGAGGACTCGACCGCACGATGGTTGATGAACAGAAGGAGGGCGGTCCGCTTGACACTGTAGTTAGCATTACTTATCCACCCTTCTGACTTGAAGCCCCATTTCGCCTCCGCGGCCTCGAATTGGATTAGCTCATTTGCAACGCCGCTGCCATGGACCTGTCGGATGCGATCCACCGTGCTGGCGGCTGCTGGCACAGATAGACCCATGCTTGACTCGCCATGCTTTTTACACGTGAACGAGACGCCGCTGCAATGAACTGCATACCGACCGACGAGGTCAAGAATCTTGGCGTATTCCTCGCTGGCGGAGCGGAAAGCCCGCCGTCTGGTCGGTACATTGTAGAACAAATCCTCTACCTGGCAAGCAGTCAGCACAGATGCTGTATCTAAGCCCTAAACTCGTCGACTCACAGTGATCTGCGTGCCCTGGCGACCCGCGCAGGGCTTAGGCTCCGCACTCTGACCCGGTTTGGGGGCCGCGAGCTTGCCTCCGGAATAGTGCGTACGCCAGGCGCAACTGGACTCCTTCGTCCTCGTGGTGACGCTCAGGTGGGCGATGTGACTGATGCTCGCCAGCGCCTCTCCACGGAAACCGTACGTGCTCATGGAAGACAGGTCCTCGAACGCACGGAGCTTGGACGTCGTGAAGCGCTCGCACAGGATAGGCAAATCCTCCCGCTTTTTAAAATCCGCTGCCATTAGATTTTTCCTCTGCGCGAAGATTTCTCATTGTGGGAGAAGAGTACTTACGTCGATGCCGTGGCCGTTGTCGGTGATTTGCAGCAGCTTCAGCCCGCCATCCCGGACCAGGATCTCGAGGGCGGTCGAGCCGGCGTCGACGGCATTCTCAATGAGCTCCTTCAGCGCGTGCACCGGAGCAACGATGATCTCTCCGGCTGCGATCTTGTTAACGACGTCTTCGGAGAGCGGACGGATCCGCCGGGGTGGTTCAGGGAGGGATGCATCCTCGGCCGTCCTCTTAGTGCCGCGCGGTTCGGAGGCGTCGACATCCATCTCGGTCTCCATCCGTCCCGTCTCTTGCGGGGGAGCGCTCATCTTGCGGCCATCGAAGGGATACCACGGATAGGTTGAATTATTAATAGCTAAGGAGCGGTGCGTTACGGACCGTTGGCGGTTTGCGGATTATATCCACGTCCGACGTGACGCCAGAACTTATCGCGACAAGAGGCGTTGTCGCCTGGTCACATGATCGTGACTTAATACTAGTATGGAATCGAAAGGTGTTGTATTAATTCTACCTGATTAGTGCGTGGTTTTAATACTCCTCGCGTAATATTAGATACTAAGTCTTAGTAAGGAATACTAAGGCTAGTAATAAATAGAGTTAGAAACTATATCCTCCTCGAATTTAAATAATTTAAAAAGATATACCGCTTCTAGATAACTTTTAATAGATTTTTTAAAAATTATTTCTTTCTCTTTAAGGCTATTAAAGATAGAGATTAGGCTTTTATAAATTTCTAGAAGCGGGAGGTAAGGCTAGTAAACTAGCTTTAATAATAACTTTAATTAAAATAATTCTAATATCTTAAACTACTTTAATTAATATTAATATTATTTATTATAGACCGCTTCCTCTTAGTTAGTTTATAAAGACTAACTCTTTTTTTATTTTAATCTCTTCTTTTTTTTCTTTTTTTTTAACTCTTCTTTTTATTCCCTCTTTCTTCTTATTCTTTATTAATCTTTAAACTTCTCTTAATAACTTCTCTTTAGTTTTTAATAGTCTTAATTAAATCTCTATTAAATCCTTAACTTTTTTAGTTAGAATAGCGCTTATTTAGTCTAGCCCTAGATTATATATAATAGATCTTAACGGAAGAGGCCCTAGTAGTAAGTTTCTAAATCTAACTTTTTAAGCCTAGGTTATAACTAATATTTAAATAAAAGGAGGAGATAATCCTAAATATCTTTTTTTATATTTATATAACGTGCTAGGACTACGCTCGCTACTAAAGTAGCTTATTAAATATTTAGAAGAATATTAAGTAGCTATATCTAGCCTAATAGATATAATAGATATATAATAATATTTATAATAGCTATCCTTAGAATATTAGATTCTTTTTAATCTCTAGAATTTTACTATAAACCCCTCTCCCTAAGGTTATAAAGGCTTAGTTATTAATAAATACTAGGCTAACTCTTATAAGCTTTATTAGAATAGTAACTCTTAAGTTAGTAACTAGTAGTATAGATATATATTACTAGTAATCTTTATTTATTATACTAGAAGTTCTAGGCTAAAGGTAGTCTTATATTATAAGTATAAAGCTAGGAATAGTATTTTAGTAAAATATTATAAGTTTATTAAAGAAGATAGATCTTTACGCTAGAATAGATTATATATTAATTATATATCTAACGAGGGGCCTTTAAAATACTCGGCTAGAAGTAAGTTTAATTCTTCTATATTTAAGATTTAGTTACTAATTTATCTTCTAGTTATATCTCTCTAGATCTTTTATCTCTCTTCTTTATATAGGCGGTATCTAGCTTCCTATTCTATATTCTATCCCTTATTTAATACTTCTAGAACTAGGGTCTTAGAGGGCTATATCTCGTATAAGTAATAACTAATATTATTTACTACTAGTTTTAGATCTAGGCACTCTTTAGTTATATTTATTTATCTAACCTTAAGAACTTTAAAAGTCTAAAAGAGAATTTAAATAAAGTTAAAGTACTTAGAGCTAGGAGAGCGTACGGCTATTTTAAGTAATATTCTATATAAGATATCTAGAGAATTATCTATAAAAGAGAGCTCTACTTCTAGAAGTATAAGAGATACTCCTTTATTTACTAAATTAGATATAGGTAGCTTAGCCCTTAAAAAAAATAAAAAAGAATAAGAAAAAAAGCCTTCTAATTCCTATCTCTAGATTAAGATTTATTATAGGTTTAGTAGAAGGAAATAAGGTCCTTTTTAATATAATTAAGAAGAAGTTAGTTCGGTTTTTAAGTATTTTAAGAATTAGTTTAGGTGTTATAAAACTTCTAAAGACTCTTTAAAATCCGAAAATTACCTAAGTCCCTAGGCTATAAGTACTACCTAGTATATATCTCTTATACTTACTTAATATACGGGCTCTTACTTAGTATATGTTCCTTATACTTACCCGGTATATAGGCTCTTACTTAGTATATATCCTAGCTCTTACCTAATATATAAATCTATTATTTAACTCTTACTACTACCTAATAATATTACCGCTATTTAGTAATATTATTACTACGTAATATACTTATAATCTCGCTTCTTATTATATTACTACTACCTTACTATCGCCTAATATTTTACTTAATAAATTTACCTTTATTAGGATACGTCGCTGCTACGTTACCTTAAACCTATACTTATTTAATACTTTATTAGTAACCCCGCTTTAAGACCCGTAGAATTAAATAATACTTTAATAAGGCTTTATACCGTACTACTTTCTTCCTAAGTATATATAGACTTCTTTATTCTTATAGTTTTAGATCTATAGTTTAAATAATTCTAGTTCTTCTTCCTTAAGTTCTTCTTAAGGATTTGCTTAGCTTTATTCTTACTCTTTTACCCTTAGACCTTCCTTAAGTTAACCTCTTATTACTTATTTTCTTCTCCCTTATCTTTAATTTATAAAATTAGAAGATTAGACCTTACTTAGGATTACTTCCCTCTATTTCTATCTTAGTTTAAGAGAACGGTACCGTTATCTATAATATTAGGAGAGGAGCTAAGAAATTAAAAGTATAGGTCCCTTTAAGGTTACTTTCTAAGTATTAGCTAGTTAAAAGTTTTAAATTCTCCCTTTCTTTAAATTAGTAGTTTTTAGTTCTAAGTACGCTTTAAATTAAGATTATTTAGTCCTTTCCTAAGACTTTTTATTTAAATAAGTAATTTTAGTAAGAAACTATAGTATTTTTAAGTATTAATAAATTATAAAAAGGGGGTATATAAGGACTAGCCTTAATTTATATAAATTTAATTTAAGAGGTTTTAGAAAGTTAGAAGAATAAAATAAGAAGTTCTTCTATACTTCTTTCTTTATTACTTTCTTATCTTCTTAGATAGGGGAACTTTCTTTTTTAAAGAATATATACTTTTTCTAAAGAGCCTATCTAAAAACTAAGATAGCTTTCTCTTTTTCTATTATTATATTTATTCTTTTTTTTTAATTTATTTACTTTCCGAGGTCTTCCCCTAGGATATTTCTAGCCTTTAGTAACCCGGGTCTTAAGCCTAGATAATAAAGTCTTAATTTAAGAATTTACTAACTTTCTTAAGGTCTCTATTAGTTATAATACTTAATTACCCTTTAAATTAGCTACTTTTCTAGTATTAATAAGAGCTTTAATTCTATCTATAATAGTCTTAACTACTCCCCTACTTATATTTAAGAGATATTAAATTAGTACTTATAAGATTCTAGGCTACTATAGCTCTATATTAGGAATTAACCCTAGACGTTATTTTTAATATATTATTACCGAGCTATTAGCCTTATATATACTAGTTTTTAGCCTTTCCTAAGCTTTCCTAATACTTTTTAAATTAGATTAGGTATTACCTACTCTCCTTCTAGTATAGGAAGTAATATCCTTATACCTCTCTTCTACTAAGAATATATAAGCTTCCTTACTTCTAAAGTAATTATTAGCTTTTATCTAGACCTAATCTTACTTATTTATAGTTAAGAGGTACTTCTACTTAGGAGGCTTAACCTCTAGCTTATCTAAAGCGTCTTTAATATTAATATTAGAGAGTATAATATAAGTTTTATAGAGCTCCTAGACTTTATTAATATCCTTATTATTTTAAAACTCTATTATACTTTTATAATAGGCCTAGGCTAGATTATTTCTATATACTAGGTACTTAAGTACCCGCCCTAAGAACGTTTAAAGTATATATATCCCTAATAGATAAGCTTAAATAATTTTATAAGGCTTAAGCTAATTAGCTATAAACTTCTCCTTCTAAAAGTTTCTTAATAAAACTTATAACTCCTTTTAGTAACGAGGCCTTATTTCTCTAGGAATTATTATAGGGTCTATTAGCCCTATAGCTATAATATACTATATAAGCCGCTTAGATATAGCTTCTTTAGTATATATTAATACCTTTAATTTTTATAGGATTTCCTTCTTAGTAGCTAGTTCTTTAATACTATTAACTAGGTCTCTTAGTAGGCGTACTATTCTACTATATATAAGCTAGAATAGAGATATATATATAGCTCTATACTATCTTACTTTAATAGTAAATAGAGTTAATAGAGGGAATATATCCTATCTAGTACGATTCTTATTAATATATATTTTATTAAGTATTTTATTTAGTATTTTAACCTTCCTATTTATCCTTAGATAGTAAGAGGTAGTAAGATTATACTAAGTTTTAAGCTTCTTAATAAACTTATTAATAACCTTTAAGAGGAAATTCTATCTATTATCTAAGGTTAATACTTTAGAAGCTTTATAATTAAGAAAGATCTCCGTATATAAGAACTCTATAACTAATTTAGTTTTAGTATTAGATAGGGCCTTAGTAACTAGCTAGCTAGTAGTATAATTAATAACTATAATAATTTAATAGTTTCTCTTAGTTATAGTTAGAAGCTATTTAATAAAGTTAATACCTTATTTATTAAAGAGCTATAACTTCTTTACTCTATAGAAGCGAGCTTCTACTTTTTACTTATTCCTAGTCCTCTAAGTAAGCTAGTATTAAGAGTATTAGAAATATATTTTCTTTATTTCCTTCCTTATAGAGAGCTACTAGGCCCTAGATTTAATTACTTTAAGGAGGCTTAAGTATCTAAAATACCTATAAGAATATATATCTTTTTAATTAGATCCTATCTAAAGAGAGGAGGTATATATAGAGTTATAATAGATTCTAAATAAGCTAAGGGGGCCTTTTTTTATACTAAGGCTATAGCTTCTTCCTTAACTTATTATCTTTAGTTAGGATAAATTAAGTATTTTATTCTTTTACTTTAAACCTAAGCCTAAGTAGAGGCTCTATCCTATCCTAGAGCTAGTTAATTAAGGCTATAATAAATTAAGATTCCTTATTAAACTAAGCTTTAATAGAGTTTAAAAATATATTTAATTTTAACTTTTAAGAAGTATCTAGCTTCTTAATAAAGTCTAGATACTTACTTAAAGTATTAAGTATAATAGCCTAGCTTCCTAAGTAATACTAAATATCTATCTAAAACTTATTAATCTATCTAGCTAATCTCTTTAAGGGGTTTCTTATAATATTTATATATTTTAAGTTATAATAATCTATTATAATTATTATCCGTTTACTATTTATCTAATAATAATAGGACTTTAATACTTCTTTAGTTATAAGCAGCTCTTTCTTATAAACTCGATAATTTAACTTAGCTCCTTAGAATTTCTATCTATTAAAGATAATAAGGTACTATTTCTTATTATCTCCTAGTTAGTAAATTACGTATCCTAAGGCTTAGTTTAATATATTTATCTTAATCTTAAAATTCTTAAAGTAGCCTAGCTAGAATAAGATTAGTTCCTAAAAGATTAACTTCTTTAATTTTAGGAATATATCCTTATAAGTAATATTCTAACGGGCTAGATAGTACTTCTTACTTCTTAAAGTAGTATTAATCTCTTTTAGTAGGTTATATAGAGGCGCGTTAATTTAAGAGAAGCCCTTAATAAAAGTCCTATAATAAGATATTAATCTTATAAATTTCCTAATAGTATATACTATTTTAGGGCGCGGCTAACTAGTAATTATATTAATCTTTATTTTTACAGGTTAAACCTTTCTTTAACAGATAAGATAATTATAAAACTTAATTTCTTTAGCCCTAATACTATATTTTTTAGGTTTAATAAATAAGGACTACTCCTTTAATATAAAGAGTACCTTAGTAATATATTCCTTATATTCTTCTAATATATTTAAATAGATAACTAGGTTATCTAGGTAAATTATAACGAACTTATTTAAATACTACCTTAATATTCTATTTATTATAGTTTAGAAGGTTATAGAAGTATTAGTAAGTCTAAAAAGTATTATTATAAATTTAAACTTTCTTATATAGGTATTAAATACTGTCTTTAATATATTTTTTTATTAATTCTTAATTACTAAAAGCTAGAGGTTATATTTAGTTTAATAAAGTAGCGGGCCTTTCTAAATATCTTAATAGTCTTAGGAATCCGAGGCAGGGGATAATTATCTTTAATAATCTTAGAATTAAGCGCCCTAAAGTTTATATATATACGCTATTTCTTATTTAGTTTTAGTATAAAGAGTACTAGGTATTCTTATTTACTATAAGACTTATAAATAAGGCCTTTAAGGAGGAGCTTAGTAATTTAGTATTAGAGCTCTTCCTTTTAAAGTATAGATAGGCGGAAAGCTAAGAGGTTAATAAGCTTTATAGCTTTTATAGGGATCTTATAATTCTAAGAGCGGCTTAGTAGTAGTTTCTTAGGTAGCTTATCTCTAAAGATATTTCTAAAGGATTTAATAAAGCTTTAGAGCTTAGGGTATTTAGTAGTTAGGATTTATAAAGTAATCTTAATAAAGTCTATAATAATCCGGATCTAGTAAAGCTAAGCTATTTAGCTAGTAAGAAGGTTCTAAACTATTAATTCTAATTCTCTAGGTATAAGGCTATTAATAATTACTTTACTATTCTTATATAAGATTAAGTAGAGGTAATTCTTTATTAAGATAATATACTTCCTTTTAGAGAGGCTTAGGTTACTACTAATATATTCCTTAATAATTATCTAGCGGGTAAACTACTTAAATTTAAGATTATATTTAGTAAGTTAATTTATTCCTAAGATTACTTCTAATTAAGGTAGGTCTATTAACCGTACCTTAAAAGTTCCTTAGGAAGTATTAATCTTATATAGGATTTAGATTATTTTAAAGTTAATAAGGATATATTTATCTACTAGTCTTACTCTTAGAGGGGTAATTAAAGTAAGTAATTTAGGCTATTTAAGTATAATCTTAGTACTAATAAAAGTATATATAAATCTATTATTAACTATAAATTAAGTATATTTAGTATCTCTACTAGGGCCTAATTTCCCTTTATAGATTATTAAAGAATCTTTAATAATATTAAGATATACCTTCTCTTAGTCCTAATTAATATAAGCTTCTTTAATTTCGGCTAGAAGCTCTAGGGTCTTAGTTTAAAAAGAAGGGAATATTAGTAGAGGAAAGTTAACTATAATTTAAAGCCTTTAGAAGTATTTAAGATTCTATTAGAATTAGAGTTAGTATTCTTAATTATTATTCTTAGTCTTTTAAGATCTTAGTTCCGGAAGTATTATCTTCTTCTTTTTATTACTTCTAGTTAGAGAAAAGTCTTATATCTTCTTCTCCTCTTTTAATATAATTAAGGTATTCTTAAGACTTTTTAGAAAGTAGTCTCTTCTTATTAGAAGATACTCTATTCTTTTTATTAAAGGTAAGCTTTTAGAGATATTTATTACTAAAGAATCTTATTTTATTATAATAGTAGTATTTCCGGACTCTTTAGCTATTTATTATATTAGCTTATCTTTTAGTATTACTTCTTTTAATCTAGTTTAAGTAGGCTCGCTTCCTTTTTCTAGCTTTAATTTAGATATTATTAATATAGATAGCTACCTTAGTATAATTCTTTTAAAAGATTAGCGAGTTTAGAGAGATCCTAATTATATAAACTATATTTAAGTATAATCTTTCCTTAAAGCGTGTTATTATTTCCCTATTAGTAGGTCTTTTATCTAATTAGAAAGACTTATTTTAGAGGAGAATAATAAATAAGTAGGTATCTCTAGTTTAGTATAATTTATTTTAAGCCTTAAATTTATACTCTTCTTTATCTACTAAAGAATATCTATCTAAAAGCTAGTTAAAGTATTATTCTATAATATTAAAGGTTCTAATCTTATTAAAGTCTAAAGTAGGATTCTAGAAGTAGGCTATTAAGTAAATAACTTATTTTTACTATTTAATAATAATATCTTTTCTAATATAAGTAGTTATTATTATAATCTTTTTTTATTTAAAGTAGTAGTAACTACTACTTTCTAAGATAGTAAGCTAGAGATAGGTAATAACTATTTAATATATATAAATATTATATCTAGTCTCTTTATTATAGACCGGGGGCTTCCTAAGGAAAGACTTTCTTTTAGAGTAATATAGAGGTAGTTTAGTAGGTCCTTAAGAGGCTAGTTAAGATAATTAAGGCGGAGGGGTAGTAAGAAGCTAAACTTAATTATTAATTTATTTTTAAAGGGAGGTAAGCTCTATCTAGAGGGCTTAAACTATTAAAAGAACTTCTTAGACGTTTAAAGCTTAAATAGCTATCTACTTCCTAAGAGCTATAAGTTCTACTTAAACGGCTAGCGAAACTTCTTAAGGAGCCTTAAAGATTCTTAAAATAGCTTTTATAACTTTATTTATTAGAAATTAGAAAATATTAAGTTACTCTTAGATATTTAAAAGTAGTACTAGAATAGGAATAGCCTCTTTAATAATAAATAAAGGCCTATTCCTTAAGAAGTATATAGAATAATAAAGAGGTTTAGATTAAGAGAGTACTAGAGGAACTAAATATATCTTAATATTCTTTTAATAGTATTTAGTTAAGGTATAGGGGCCTTCTAGATCTAAATTAACTAAAGATTAGTAATAATTAGATATAATAGAATTAAATAGCTAGGTTTAACTAGGGTTAATAAGAAGATTAAAGAAATTATTAATTAATTAGTAATCTAAGAGTTTAATCTATTTTTTTATATTTCTTTTTTTTAATTCCTTTATAAATCGTACCTTTTAATACTAATAAAGTTTTCTATACTAATAAATTCTATAGAATCTTTTAATCTTAGACCTAAGTTTTCTAGAGGACTTTAAATTCTTTTAAAAAGGGTAAATAATAGTAGATTTAGTATTAAGTAGGTATACCCGGTAGTATAAAACTATTATAACTAAATAACTTATATTAAGAGTATTTATTCCTAATCTTAGCTACTAAATTATAGAATTAAAAGATATTATATTAATTCTACCTAATTAGTATATAGTTTTAATACTCCTCGCGTAATATTAGATACTAAGCCTTAGTAAGGAATGCTAAGGCTAGTAATAAACGTGGTTAGAAACCATACTAGTTATTCCTAACTAGGTATCCCGCCTTCAGGTTGTGCACAACGTTAATTATTCAAGCACTTTGATTTTTAATTCTATGCTTCCGCAATGCTGCCTTGAATCTCCAATGCTGGGGAGGGCAAGCCTTGATTCGACAATATATCACTCCACGGTAGCTCCCATTACACCCTTTCGGACGGGAATCCCCGGGATCCAGTTGCATGAACAGATTAATGGTATCACTCAAAAGCAAGCCGTCAGATCCCCTTGGTGCGAAGATTTTGGGTGAACATCTGGCACGCAACAAACGGTCGTGGAACGAAGATCGGCCTAAAACCCTCCGCCGAACCTCAAGCCACGGAATCCACCCGATTTCGGTTTCTCCTTCTTTTCCTCCTTCTCCCTCTCCTTCTCCCTCTCCTTCTCCCTCTCCCTTTCCTTCTCCTTTTCTCTCTCCCTCTCCTTCTCCTTCTCCTTGATTTTCTTACCGATGTTTTGGGCACCACCTGTTCGCACTGTTAGATTCTGACCTAGTCTGTGATTCGAACGTAATAATTGAAATTAGTACTTACCTCGTCCATACACCCGGACCTCCGAATTGGGCAGCACTTTCGGGCCCTTGTCTTTGCCGCTGCCCGAGGAAGAGACGCTGTATGCACTCTTGCTGCTGGACTCGAGGTTGTGCTGCGCCCATGAGGTGATATGGGCCGGGTGGGAAAACATGCCGGGGTGCATCTCCTGCTCCGGGGAGCGGTCGGTGTCAGGAGTCGAAGTACGATCCGACTGCGTACCGTGCAGCAACGACTCGAGCCGTGCCGGGCGATGCGTGTAGCGCATGTCCGTTGGGCTAGTACTAGTATTCGGAGAGCCATAGTTGTAGAAATCGTCCTCTTCGTGCAGATGTCCAGTGGTATCCAGTTGTCCCAAGGATAACCCTGCAGCCTGATGGCTTGACTGGCTACCTGGCCGACCCATTGACGATACTGTATATGCCCGCGATGCATCTCGCCGGTCTCCATGATCCATTCGTCGGCCTCGCGCCATCTCCAATTCGGCTTCCAGCTCGTGGCACTTCACCTCTAGCTCCGTGTATTTATCCAGCAAGCGGTGATGAGTCTTTTTGAGCTGCTGCAACCTGGTATTCGCAGCATTGACAGCATTGTCGACTAAGCGCTGAACTGATGGGGTCATTTGCCCAGGACTGATGGGAGTGTTCTGCCCCGAGGCATATAGCCTTGACTCCAGCTCAGCCAACCTGGCTTCGTAGGCCTTCCTTGTGCCTTCCTTGTCTGCATCACGGCTCTGCAGTTTCATATTGGCGACCTCGAGTTCGGTGTGCAACGCATCTCGTTCGTCTTCCACCTTCTTCAATTCCCCGAGCTGCATCTCCAACTCCCGGATTTTCTCTTGTCTTTCGGTGCTGAGACGTCGTAGTGTTTCAAGGTCCTCCAGATCCTGCGTGAGGGACTGTAACTTATGTGTCGCGCTGAGCTCCCGGGCTTCACTATCTACAATGAGCTTCCTCATGCGTTCATTGTCTGAATGAACTTGATCAATCTCTCGGCGTAAAGCTTCTCCCTCGCTCAGCCATTTTTTGTGCTCTTCTCTGTAAAAGCGGATCTTCGCGTTCAGTTCCCCTTCCCACTTTCTAGCTTGGTTACGTCCCGTAGCTGTTTCCCTCTTTAACTGGTTATTCAGTTCCGTGGCCTTCGTCAGTTTTGCCTTGAGCATACGGATGGTATTGAGAAGGTCTTGTGTATCTGCTTCTGCAGTGGCGTCCTTGAGATATTTCCGCTGGAGCTGTCCAAGATGTATAAGTTGTTGCTGCTTGAGATACCGCTCAAAGTTCAGGTTATTCCGAAGAAGCACGTTGTCGCGCTGGAGCGTTTTCTCGGGGTCATAGGCATGGTAGGTGGGCTCTTGAGAGGAGATGACCGCAGGGGTTCCCAACCTCACCACCGAAGCTCCCGTAAGATGTAACTTACTTGGCTCGTCCTCTTCGCAGAGCTGCTGTGGTGGCAAGGTAGGACTATCCGAGCTATGCTCATTCATCAGTGCTGCAGAGCCAGGCCGAGGAACTTCACCTGGTGATGTCGGGGCTATTCTGTCACCAGTCTCCGAATGAGGCTCTCTTGTCTCTCTACTGTCATCGGATACTTCGTCTGTGCGAACCACAGGCAAAGGCACCTCAGGCAGCCTTCTCTGAGGTGGAGGTCCAGGATCCTCGAAAGTTCTCGGAATCGCTAGGCACAAGCTCATACAGTCATTGACCACATCAGCGGGGTCGCTTTTGAGCCATCGACCCTGATCAAGCTCGTCCTCCCAAGTGGTGGTGAAGAATCCGGGATGCATTAGATGCACCTGCCGGAAGGGCTCCGTTCTTTTTCGCATCATCTCCTTGTTGATGTCGAAGTCTTCCGCGCCAGGGAAGTCAATCTTCTTCAGCCATTTTCGCGGGTTGCGGATGAAGCTAGTGAAGTTTAGAGGGAAAAGTCCGTACATGAACGTGAAATAATGAAGGAGTCCGGGGGCGTTGACGTCCGTATTCTCAGAGGATCCGGGTTCCGGTAGCTTTTCCCACAACTCTCCCGATTCTTCCAAACCACCATCCATATCTTCTTCGTCGGGATCATCACTAAGCTCCTTTTTCTCGCCGGCAACGCCTTTGACAATCTGGTCCCAGCACAAAAGCCTGCTATATATGAGGAACAGGCGAGGCAAATGTTGGACTAGAGATCCAGTAATATGGGGAAGGAACATAATGAGCACTGTCAAAGCTAATTCGATGATGGTCGCAGTCTCATCGGTCATGAGGCATTTCTCAAGGTGCAAGAACAGATCCGTTTCCAGGACAAGATAGAGACGAGGGGGTTGATTCCGGACGAAAGAACTCAGGAGTGTCAAGGCTTGTGTCCGATAAGCGCGAGTGACAAAAAGCGCATCCACAGCGTTCAAAAACTCCTGAAAACCGCAAAATTAGTAATCTGACCATCGCATTGTAAACATGAGTTTTTATACCTTCGGCTTACGTCTTCCAAAAGCTATCAATAAATTTTCGAGCTCATGCGCCACGAACTCATCTTCTGCGCGGAAGTCAGACACCCGCTGTCCGAATCCAGTCCGTCGAAGGTATGCATCCAGCACTCTTCTAGTGAAACTGGCCGACAGCCGGGCTTTCTCCCCATTACTGTCGTCATCTGCGTCGAAGACGAGTATTCCAATGATGAAGTCCCGCGCATGTTCCAGGTCGTCCCGTCTATGTCCGATGGCGTCCACGGTCGGTTTGATGGCCAAATCCCACCACTCCGCAAGCCTTTGCTCCCCCTTGATGACCGGGCGCAACTGCCTGAGGACTTCAAGAAATCTGCTCCGCTTGTCCGGGTCGTTCGCAACGTATTTCTCATGCAGCGATAACAGCTCCTCATGGAGCTTCTGAGAGTCGGAGTCATCGATATCAGGTTCCGCTTCGAGAAAAGCTTCTAATGTCTGCTGCAGGTCCTCGGGAAGCGGATTGGGGATTGCGGGGGCGGAGAAGGCGGAGTGCAGAGCCTTAACGGCATCTTTAACAGATCTGTGAGAAAGAAACTCAGGTCAGCTACAAGTACTTAAAGACAACCATCTCTTCCTCGTGTGCCCTTGAGATCATGAGCTTACACCGAGGACATCGTACGCTAGCTCCCGCCAGTATCGGAAGCTTGAGATCTCCAAAGAACAAGGATATTTGCGCAAAGTATAGATCGATGATATCAGCCTCCGGAGCTTCAAGTTACCTTGATCGCACGGGAAAAGGGCGTGTGAGTAAGAAGCATCTCTGATTAGGAGGGATGAGTAAGTGAGATGCTAAGACTTGAGGCTTGACAGGGTGACATGTAGTGTGGCATTGCCCTTTGTCGTTGACAGCCGTTTCCGTAGCCTGGGGATAAGAAGCGAAGCTTGGGGTTGCGCTAGAGAATGTCACAGCCGGCGGCGCGATATGACAGCGAGGGGGTAAGTATGTTATTAAGATCGCGGAAACAGCTGTCGATAATAGAATAGCGAGAGTGGAATCGTTATCTCTGGTCGGCTCGCTCGTCGACTGACTACTCCATCCTTCGGGGATGGCAGAAAACGCCGCGTGCATTATTGACCTCGACGCTATGGTCGCCTCAGGTGTCTGCCAGTCCATCGAGTCTCTTTATCTCCGCAATGTCCGAACTACATATACATTGCTGTCTCACTGCGGGGAGACACTATTTCACGTTCTTGGGATAGAGAACAATGACGGTGCTAGGATTCAGAACGAGAACTGTCTCCTCTTCTACATATATCTTATAGACTTCATCACCTGCTGCTGTAATATCTCATCCGGGAGCTACCCCATTGCTCCGCTCTAGGAACCATCCGCCGTCTATGGCTATCCTACATTGAGCCGAGGGGCAGTCTGACACCATATCCTGAATCGTCGTCTATACAACTGCAGTTCCACTGTCTGTTCCCTTACAGCAACCGGCCTCCCATTTCCCTAGTCTAAAATTTTCAGGAAATGCCATTCATCGCCTATAGAAGGCGGATACCGTAGTTGATATTAGCAAACAATCTCAAGCAGTTTTCACCCTTGCAAAAATACTTGTAGCATTCAAATATCGTTCATACTCTACGGCCATATAGTAAGAAGAAAGCATTGGGAAACCAATTTTATCAATTATTTGATATTGAAGGGCATACGAAAGGGAAAAGGTTTTATACAGGCTGGCGACAGGGGCGCCAAGATATTCTATAAAAGGGGTAATAGAAGCAGAGAAGACCAGTCGACTCGGTCTGCCAGACCGGAGGATCATTCCTGCGAGCAACGTCTAAGATATTGCTTTCGTAAAACTCATTGAACGGTTATTGATTTACCGCTCCGGGGGCAGAGTGCAACCCGTGGTATTGGCATGGAATTTGAATCAGACTAATAGGAAATTGGGGATATTTAAAGGCACATAAGCCCAGAAGAGTAGCAAAGAGCCAATGAAAGACGGCCGCCTCGTCTCATTAGATGGTTCCCGAGTTGCTCTCGGTGACCTCGGGATAGACGAAAGCGGCGACGGCGATGATGATATAGGTCGCCATGAGCAAGACGCCCTCGAGCCAATCTTCGACTATGTCAGTAGAGTCAACCAGGTCTTAACATGGTTATGACTTACGAGATTTGCCGTCTTGAATCAGGTAGTTTACCAATAGAACGGAAATAAAGAGGACCGCAATCTGGAAACCATCAAAGTAGAGATTCATGTCCACTTGACCCATACCCCATCCTGTCGATGCGTCAGTGCTGTTTTCGGTTTGTATGTTCTCAAAATATTCTTACCAATGATGACGATGAGCGGAAGCACCAGTAGCGCGATTTGCATGCTGGATCCGACGGCAACGCCAATGGCCAAATCCATCTTGTCTTTGCAGGCAACGGTCACGGCGGTTGCGTGCTCTGCGGCATTTCCGACGATAGGGAGGAGGATAAGACCGACAAAAACGGTCGACACACCACCGTCGCCCGTGATCTCGCTGATGCTGTCTGTCATGAACTCGGAGCAAAATGCGACTAGCGTTGTAGAGACGATGAGTGTGACCAAAGCTCCGACCAAGGAGAGCTGCGGCTCCTCTTCCGGCTCCTCCTCGGATCCTTCCTTGCTCATCTGATCAGTGAAGGTTTGGTCCTGAGCACCACGGGAAGTGATAGCAGCCGTGCCCGCTCCCATGCGTGCGATGCCTCTGGATACCTCGCCAGCAGCAACCTTCGAGGACTTCCGCTTTGGAACTTTCTGACTCGGTTCGTTGTACATGGCGGAATGAGACTTGAGCTGGAAGATGAGATAGCAACCGTAAACCACAAGGAGAATGACGGCAGTGCCGCGCGATAGTGCATCGACATTGTCCAGTTCAGTAGCATTGGGCCAGACAATGTGGAAGACGGTGGGAACAATCAGACTGCCGATACAGAGAGCGAGAAGGCTTGCTGCCGTCTGCGCTACGGTGACGTTGAAATACTGCTCGAGTCGGTTGATGCCGCCGAAAAAGAACGACATGCCCATAACTAAAAGCAGGTTTGACAACATACTGCCGATCAGGGAGGTCTTCACGATCGTGATTTGGCCTTGCACTAGAGCCTGGATACCGACGATCAATTCGACCGCGTTACTACGAAGAAAGGTTAGTTCTGCCTTCAAATCCATTGGTCACGATATCCATACCCGAATGATGCATTCAAAAGACCACCAAGCGTCTCTCCGACACGGAGCGCAAGTTCTTCAGTGGCATAGCTCAGCATTCCAGCAAGCGGAACGATGGCGATGAAGTTGACGACGAAATTGGCCTTGCCATCGACATGGGCGTAGTTGATAGCGAAACCAACAGGAACAGCTATGAGTAATATGTTGACCCAGCTCCCGAAAACGACTGCACGGAACTGGTCTTTAACGGGTATCTTCTTGTGGAATTTTGCTGATTTCTTGGACTTCTTCGACTCGGTAGTCATGGATTTCTCCAGGTCGTCATCTTTCTTGCCGAAGTTGAACTTTCTCATTCTGGCCTTGCCTGCACCATGGTCGCCTGTGTCGGTGGCAACCACGGTATCATCTCCTCGGCTCGCTTCCTGCTTGAGACCATTCTCCGGTAGTGGTGGGAAGTCATGAGGGTCTGCGTGACCAGAGTTTGACGAAGGTCGAGCGGCATATGTCTGCGCATGTTGAGGAAGATTGAATTCTTCGGTCTCTTCCTTATAGGCCTCGTGCCTTCTTTCCTCTTGCGCAGGGGTTACGCAGGTCTCCGAGTGGTTGTCGGGGACAGGAGAACGGATTCCAAGCTCTTCGTCGTGCTGTTTCGAGTTCGTCCGCGACCTGGTCCTGGCGAATGGGTTGTAGTTCTTACCGCCTGCATCCACGCTCCATGCCGCATGACGCGCCTTCGAGCGAATTGTATCTGACATCAGTTAATTGATTGTGCGCGAAAAGGATTGAGCGGTATTGATAGGTTTCGGTGCAACGAGGAAACTTGGGGAGAGCAGCCACTTACGCATTGTGCGACGGTTGATTAAGTAGACGATTTAGCTCGCAGTCTATTTTCAAAGAGTGGAGTGTGATACTCCCACGGGTATTTATCACTGCTGCGTGGCGACGTCGGCTGGTAGATGTACGGCCTTCGGAGAGCAGTGGCTTTGTTTGGCCGTGGGGTATTGCGCCCTGCGCGGCTGTCACGCAAGAGCGACAAGTGAAAAGTACGAATGCTTCGTACCTACAAAGCGGGAGGAGGGACGTGGCAAAGCTGACGTGAAGCTGGAGGTGACGGTGATGCAGTCGTTAAAATGGGTGAAGTCCAAAAAGCAGCGTGACAAGCCCCTGGATTGAGAAATGCCAAAGTCTTTGGTAGGTAAATTGCTGGATGAATTAGGGCGGCGATCAAGCAGCCACAGGCACCGCCTCGTTGTGGTGGCAGCAGCTCCTTCCCCAAAGACGCGCGTTTGATAAATAATGAAGGATTCGGCAGTGTGAGAACGAACGAGAGAGGACGGTATGAGCAGAGATATGGGATTTGACAACAAGTCATTGACAACATATGTCGCTGGGAGGGGGAGAATAGGAGCAAGCAAGTCCCCTTGTTTTTGTGGGCTGGGCCGTCCTGCAAGGAGGAGGGACAATAACGTCAGGCGTTGAAATCAGGTATACCACCAGGCCAGTATGAAATCAGAGGCGGGCCTGTGGTCCGCTCGCCCCCAGCAAGCCTCGTCCCGCAACGACACTAAACGGTTTGGAGAAATGTCCTTGACGATCGCGTGTGGCTTAGCAAGGGTACCTACTAGGTACGGAGTAGTACCGCAGCAACTGGCGAAATCTACAAGTGAACAGCGTCGCGCTATCAACTCGACGTGGTGGGGAATAGGTAGAGATCATACCTAGGTACAAACAGCTGGCACGCGAGAGCCGCGCGGTCTAGCCCAGTAGCAACTCACACTCCGACAACAGCATTCGTTCCCTCGTAAGAACAGCCAGCGGGTACCTGCAAAGTCCGCGTGAACGTTGCGACGATTCTCTCGCCGCCTCTATCCAAACAGGGCGTTCAGTGCGACAGGATGCCCAACACCACCAGCCCCGGATAACTGACGTGGTTGGAACCGGCCCACTTTGCCATTCCCTGAGACCGCCTTCGTCACCCTCCTTGAGGCGACCAGCGCAGCAATCCATGCCTCGTTTTGTTGCAGTGTTGCAGCCGTTTGTTCATCAAACAGAGCCCAGCCCGAGGATATCCGTGTGCATGCCAACGATAGACAGGCATACGCTGTTCATTTTTTTGAGTGCGAGCTAGCCAGCCTGGAGAAAAAAAGAAGTTTTTGGGCGGCGCCGAGGGGTCGCTTGCTCACATCGATAACTAGTACAGTATTCAGAGCGGTTGCCTCACCTATACTGTAAACTCCAGCACTCTTGAGCATTCAGTCACAATTGGATAGCGTAGTGAAGGAACGACTTCATAACCGATGGATGGCTTACCGCTGGGTTTCACCGAGGAACTTTGTACTTAGGCGCATGGGTGCTGATCCAGTCGATGTCACCGTGCCTTTGAACACGATGAATCAGCGCTGGCATATCCTGCCATTACAAACAACCCCTTGCATATATCTGTGAGCAGGTATTAAAGCAATCCTCGCGCGCCCAATCTGTCCGTCTTATGGACGGCAAGTTTCTGTCGAGCAGAATCAAGGCGCTGCCTGCGGACCAATATCAGTACCCGTTTCCACCTGACTAGATGATAACTGTCTTCGAGTGCTGGCGGTGCTCTCGAGGGCAGGAAACATCTGGTTGTCAGCGCGCTGCCGTCTGTCGCCCAGCACCGATGTCGTTCAGGTTGCTGCTGCTGCAGGGCTCCGGTTCCGCATAACTACATAGGAGGACCGACGTGCTTCTATGAAGGCCTATAGTCTGAGAGGGTGTGGTTTCACGCTCTGTTTCTTCTGCCTATAGCAACTTCTTGCTAAGCCTTCTCCATGCGGTAAGCTAGAAATCTCCAGGGGTTCATGTTTCATGAGGGTGGAAACTCGGAAGATGGAAATTCCCCGACGCGCCAGCGAAGCCCCTGGTACGGTAGTCATCCATGCGTGCCATGTTCCCTGCATGGTATACATGCCTAAGGTATGAAGTATTCTAGTTTATATCAAAGCTGTAGAGCTCCATCTTACCTATGTATGTACAAAGATGTCGTCTGCACGAAATTGAATTGCTCGAATCATCCTGACCGTTGCGATAAGGTTTTAGGTTTACCACCACTGCATACGCCCCTCGGGCTATAGTCACGTCTATGATCGGGTAGTAGAATGACAGAAGGCTTTCGTTAGTACATAAAGAAACATATATGTGGCTAAACAAACAAAAATACAGTTTTATACTACCAGTGCCCCGGTAGGTACTCGTACAGTAAGTATATGGCAGATAAATGCGCCATGTACAAAGCAGAACCTCAACTGAAACTACCGGGAGAAACTGCCGCCCACGGACTGTTAAGCAGATGTCGGTAGTTCCCGGTGACCCCGGCAGATCTGGAAACATTTGGTGGAGTCTCTTGGTCGAAACACAGCGCTTTCTGATACACAAGTGGGTAGGTATTCCCTGTCATCCAACGGGAAGGTGCCGGCCGGGTGAGGGGGAGCGAGCATTAGTAATCCACAGGCAGAAGTTTCTTGCTGCCCGCCAGTTCAGGCAGGAATTGACGTGCACCCACTACTAGTAGGCCAGCTCTCGCTGCCGAACGACGCCGAAAGCTGTACGAATCTTCCATCAGGCGGTTTCGAAAAGATTCTCAATGTTCGCTCGAGCAAATTGTACCTCGACACGATCCACACTAACGGCAGTAGACGGTGTTCACGCTTTCAAATCATCTTGCCATGGTGGAGAGGCTTAATAATGGAGGTTGAAAGTGGATATTTCCATCGAGTACAGCTCCCTTTTCAGACGTCATAGAGAATCATATAAATACAGCCCGCCGGCAACGTTAAAATATGCCCCTCATCACTTCACCTTTGGCTGCTCTTCCCCATCTCTCCGCAACTCCAACAACGTGCCGTTTTACTAGTGATACCCTCCGCAAACGCCTATATTCTCAATTTCTACAGCAATGGCTCCCCAGACCGCGAAGCAGTGGACCATCGAGTTCGGGAAGGACTTCGATGGTTTGAAGTTCAACGAAAACGCACCTGTCCCCCAGCTTGGCGACAACGACGTCCTCGTCAGATGTATGTCTGCAACATTCCTGCGGGAAGCAAAGATGCTAACCCATTCGCAGTCCACGCTGCCTCCCTGAACTACAGAGATCTTATCATCCCTAAGGGACTCTACCCCTTTGCCCAGCGTGAAGGTGTTGTCCCCGCTTCTGATGGCGCCGGTGTCGTCGAAGCCATTGGCCCCAAGGTGAGCCGTTTCCAGGTCGGTGACAAGGTCGCCACGCTCTTCAACCAAGAGCACATTGGTGGCTCCCTCGATCACAAGACGATAAACTCCGGAGTCGGTGGTGTCATCGACGGCTGTCTTAGGCAGTACGGCGCTTTCAACGAGCAAGGACTTGTCAAGATTCCTGCGAATCTCAACTTCCTGGAGGCTAGCACGCTCAGCTGCGCTGCCTTGACCGCGTGGAACGCTCTCTATGGTCTCCAGGGCCGAGCTTTGAAGCCCGGTGACTATGTGCTCACCCAGGGAACCGGCGGTGTCAGCATCTTCGCTCTTCAGGTATGTGCAACATGACATCCACACCCCAAAGCAAGACCCACAATTGCTCACATGAATGATACAGTTCGCCAAGGCCGCTGGTGCTAAGGTCATTGCTACCACCTCTTCTTCCGCCAAGGCGGAGCTCCTCAAGAAGTATGGTGCCGACCATGTGATCAACTACAAGGAGAACCCCAACTGGGGCGAGATCGCCAAGAGCCTGACCCCGAACAAGGAGGGTGTCGACCACGTTGTCGAGGTCGGCGGACCGACCACCATGGCCCAGTCCCTGAAGGCCATCAAGTTCGACGGCGTCATCTCCATCATCGGCTTCCTCGGCGGCAACACCAAGGACCAGCCGACCTTCCTCGAGTGCTTGAACAACCTCTGCACCGTCCGTGGTATCCTCGTCGGCTCCCGCCTGCAGTTCGAGGAGATGAACCGCGCCATCGAGGCCAACGACATCCACCCCATCGTGGACGAGAAGGTGTTCTCGTTGGAGCAGGCCAAGGATGCTTACCAGTACATGTGGGACAAGAAGCACTTCGGCAAGCTTGTCATCAAGATCGACTAAAAAGTTGGAGGGAACGTTTACGAGAGGTTGCATGGTCACTAGTTTATATTTAATGATATCATGATGTCTTCCGCCACGATCACATCGATGGCGCCGCGTATATAGGTATATATTCAATATACAGAAACGTACGTAATTGCCTAAGATCCTGCGCACCTCATCCTCAGGGAGAACCCGCCCTCTTGCATATGTGGAGGTGCAATCTATAGCCTCGCCTTCTCCCGCAAACACTCCGCCACCAGCCTCTCCGCCTCTTCCGCCGATCCGTACGAGGACTGGTAGCCGTAACCCCCGTGGCCGTACTGATGCACAACCCAGACGCCCTCGACCTTCTCCTTCTCGACCCGCGGCCCGCCTTCCCGCATGGGCCGCAGGCCGACGCCATGCCGTACGATGCTGAGGTGCTCGATGCCCTTGCCGCCCGTGAGGGCGGGGCAGAGCTCGACGCAGCGCTTCATGATGCGGATCGCGAGCGCGGGATCGGGCTGCGAGTCCCATTCGTTGGCCTGGAGACATCCGCCGAGGATGGTGCCGCCGCCTGTTGACAACACATTCTGGTTAGCACGTCGCTCGAGCATGATCGCGGGGGTTTGAAAGGAAGGGGAGGGGGGTCGACAACTTACCCACCGCCCGGTGCATGACATACGTTGCTTCGTCCGGCCCGTCGTCCGTCCCGCTAATAGTCGCCATCACCTTGGGATCGTTTCGTACCAGGACGGTTTGGCCGCGGCCCGGGTACACCTTGGGGTCGGCGACGCCGCCGATCTTCCGGGCGGCGAGGCCGGTGCAGTTGATGACGACGTCGGCGGGCTGGCCGGTGTGGTGCAAGGACGCCGCCTCCTTGATGTGGCTGACCACGCCGCGGCGGACGATGACGCCGTTCTTGACGGCTTGGCCGAGCAGGTAGGGGAGGTAGACGGCCGTGTTGATGCAGACGGAGGTGAAGGCCGTGGCGGAGTCGATGTCGTCCGGGAGTTCGGCTCGGCTGACGGAACGGAACTGGGAAGCGGGTTTTAAGTGAGCGAGGGAGGGAATTGGTCGTTCGGAGAGAGGTCGAGACATACATTCGGTACGACGTCTTTGAACCAGGCATCCTGTTTGATCAGCTCGCTGAGCCACTCGCCGGTGGCGGAACCGACGTCCTTATGGCGGTTGTATATGATGGAGTCTGAGGGTACAATCAGCTTTATATTCGAACTCATTTGAACAGCTAACTGTAAGAGGGAATGGGATCCGAGAGTAATTGACCGTGCCTCTTTTGCACAGCGCAAGATATGTGGTGAAGAAAGACCCCTACCTTGATAATGCACACCGGCCTCGAGTACGTTCTGGGCCAGTCCGTCCAGGTACTTCCACGTCCCCTTCTCGAATTTCTGGAGGCTAGTCCCAGGCTTTCCGACAGGCAGATAGTTGGCTCCTGCCCACGGGCTCGCGTATTCAATGTCATAATCGCCGGGCATATGCTTGGCAACGACTGTGATCTTGTGCTTCGTGTGCCGGGAGAGCTGGAGGGCCGTTGTAAGGCCGATGACGCCGGCGCTGTTGGAGATATGAGTCAGTTAATGTGAGAGTGCAATGTCGCACGCTGCGGGAAGCCGAGGTTATCTCGATTCGAGGGTGGGTGGTAGAGGATCCAAGGGATCTTACCCGAGAATCACGATGTTCGCATCGGCCATTGTTTGAGGTTCGCTATAGTTTTGAAGGATATGGCACCGACTAGAGAAGTTTAGATAAGGTGAAGGTGAGGAACGGGAGTTGAACCATCCTCTCCGCTCCTCGCGCTGGGATGAAGAGTGGGGCGATCTTGCACCAAGAAGCGATCATTTTTGAATTGATGCCACCTGAACGATGTGTAATGCAGGACATTTCCATTCGTATGAGGAAAGAAAGGACATCTGACAGACTAAAGTATAGGAATGACACAGTTGGTCGGTTTGACATGGAAATAGGGTATCAGATGAATGGAAGGCTACGCTGAAGCCTAAGGCAGGAAGAGCTACCCCAGGTTTTCGGTCTCCGGCGAAAGGCGACGTCCGTGCACGGATGAGCCAAGCCAAAATCTCGCGACGGGCAGCTTCCCTCAACCTCATCTGTCTCAGGCATCTCAAGCGCATCCCGGCATTTTTCGCATCCCAATCGCCCGCTCGCGCTTCCTTCTCGTCACCACTCAGCTTCTCCGGAGTCGCCGATCGATCCTCAGCTATTATGGTTCGCCTGACGGCGGAGCTTATCCGCAGCACTCGGGTTCGCTTCAACCCGGTTGGCGACCGCGTCCTTGATCTCAGAGGTGTGTTGACGCAGAGAACAGATACTACACTTGTGAAGAGCTCCATTGATAGCGATTTCTCTTCGTGAGACATATAGGCAACCGTATCACCGCCATCGAGAACTTCGGCCCTGCAACTGTAACGTCACCTTGTCCTGCACCTCTTCGACCCCGACTCGTGTCGCAAACCGGCGCATGCGGTACTGACGATACTTCGATCTCTAGACCGGATATGACAACATCGACTTTACCGACAATGCGATTGACCACCTCGGCGGCTTCCCCCACTCGGACAGAATACACACCCTGGTCCTGACGAGGAATCGCGTCCGCACAATCGACCAAAGCATAGGCGAGAAGCTGCCGAAACTGAGAGTCCTCATTATGTTCGACTGCCAGATCGCCGAGCTGGCTGATCTGAACCCTCTTCAGGGCTGCACGGAGCTCGAGACGCTTATTCTGATCCGCAACCCGGTAACAACGAAACCGGTATGTTTCTGCGAAAGATTCTCAGGTCGTCTGAGCCGGGCACGCAAGGGCAAACAAACTGATTGGACATGCACTACAGAACTATAGGGCATACGTCAGTTGGCTGTGCCCGCAGGTCCGCATGCTCGATCACGTCTTCGTGAAGCAGAAGACACGCAAGGAGGCCGCGGAGCTCTTTGGCACACCCGAAGAACCCACCGAGTTGGCCAAGCAGGTACGCATTTGCAGCTCGATGCTCCTTAGGAGGACATGCCGTTTACTAACCTCTGCGCAGGTGGGATCCGTCCGCACACGCGTCATGCAGCCGACTGCTGGCTTCAGCGGCCGTCCCAGCGACACCGGGGTCGTTCCTCCCCTCTCGGATGAGGATAAGAAGCGATACCGCGAACTATTAGAGAACGCCACGCTGCCCCAGCAGATCGAGCAACTAGAGCAAATGATGATGGAAGGGAAGAAGCCTCCCAAGGCTTAGGGCATTCCGTCGCAGCATCAACCTTCTGGCGACTGCGGGGTCCGCGGCGAATGCCCGCGCATGAGAGAGTGACATGGAAGATGGCGACAGCACGGAGAGGCATTAAGCGGTTAGCCGCAACGGACAGTCATCCAGGAGACTGTGCTGAAACATTTCTGTCGCAAAAGGCGAGATAGACCAACCGCCCGGGCGGGTTCCCGAGATCACTGGCCTAATCACACACCTGACACGTGGGCGCGGGATGCTACCTTTAGCTAGAGACGGGTCAGATTAATCACATAGGGAGTGGGCGATTTCTTACGCCCGGAACTGCACCACAGTCTCGAGGCGGGAAATCCGAAGAGGGAAAAATGGGATTGGTTATACGACACGATATTCGGGCATACGAAAAGAAAGCAAGGAGCATAGAGAAGATCCTTTTGAGCCCTGTATAATACTATATATACTATTTGTTCTCTTCTGCCCTTTTCCATTTTTCTTTTTCTGTTCTTTTCTCCAAAATATATATTATTAAAAAGGAAAAGAAAACAAGTAAACCTCGAAGCTCCTGAGTTCGGGCACAGGCTCCCCTTGTCCGGATCATAAACCTCCGACTTCTATTTCTCTCCAGTCCGCAGCAGTACGGGAACGGCTTTTATTGATTGTGATGCCCGGGAAGGAGGGGGGGAGAAGAGAAAAGCAAAATGTCTATGTCATCTAACCCAGTCCAATCCACTTGACCAAAAGCAAGACGGTGCACGAGAGTGAAGATCAGCCACACAGCCTTCTTTTCTTTTTCGATATCATCTCTTAACTATATATATAGGTACAGAAATGGAGGAGTAAGACAGACACACCGTCCTCCGTAGTAGATACGCAGGAGAGGTATAGTACACATGTGGTCCACTTCGACCTTCGACCTTCACCCATAAACCAACTCGGACTCTTGTCCCGTTCGATGTCATGATCATTCCACAGGTCCGAGGATATATACCTAGGATACTCAATTGAACTCTCACCGGGCAGTTTCCCAGAGACCACATCCCTCGCCATCGATCCCACCCCGTCCTCCTTCTCACCCGTTCCTTCCCTTTCAAGGCCATGACACAAATCCCCGCAGCCACTCGGGGAACACGACATAACCACACGAGGAAAGAAGAGGGCATAAAAACAAAGATACGCCCCCGGCAGAGAGCTTTCACATACGAGAAAACCGCCCATGATGCTTTCACCGCATTCCCTCCTCTCGCTCACCGCGCGATGCAAGAACACCCGATCCCCCATCCGCACCGGAAGCTCTAAGCACAACCACCATTTTGTTCTTCGGATGACAAGTATAGGTAGACAACCCCCCCCCCCCTTCTCCCAAAGCGGAGGGTGAAAGCGAGAATGATGATAATGACGGAAGCAACCAAGAGATGCAAAATAGATATAGAGAAGAGATAAAGAACTTGGGGGAATACCTTATGCCCGGCCCCCCATCCCCCTTTCCCCGACACATGCGTCCAGAAGCCCCTCCGCTCACACCTCATGAGCTCGTAATCCACCTTGCCTTCATATCTCATCCCCGCATCATGCTGTATACATCCGCTAGATTGAGAAGAACAATCCAAGATCCAATCCGAAAACGCTCCCATAGACACACGTAACGACAGCAGAGAAAAGAGAAGAGAAAACCGAATGATATGCGGTGCAATGCATCGTGCGGGAATCAAATGGAAAGGTGCAAACTTTTCTACCCAAGCAATTCGACGTCCAGACCAATGGCCCTCATGAACAGGTTGACATGGCCCAACCGTGCGCTTGCCATATCCGCAGGAAGAGCCTTAGCGACTGCGACGGTTTCCATAACGCGATCTTTGACACCGATGACGAGACGTTGCTGTTGATCGGGCGAAGCCTCCACTCCCATGGCCGCAAGGAACTGCCAAACGTAAACGTCCTCGACGTCGTTCACCGAGCCAGGGAAGAGATGTGGAAGGTACGGCTCCACAGCATCGAAAAGGCGGTTATAGAGTTGTTGCCAGCTCTCCCACTCTTGTGCAGGAAGGTCAGGAGTACTCTGGCGCAGCAGCTCAGCGCGCGACACAAACATGGTAAGAAGAGACAGGCCGACTCGCGTGCGGACAACAAGGGGGATATGTGTCTTCGAAAGCGCCAAGTCGAGCAAGCCGTGCATCACAGCAAGGGGCTGCTCGTTGATAGTCATATGAAGGACGTTCATAACAGTGTGCATGAACAGCTCGATTTCAGCGCGGACGGTGGGAGGAAGAGTGAGCTCATCGGGCCCAGGGACGCCAGCAGCCACAACGTCGAGGGAGTCGAGCTGAACAACGATAATCGTGACAATAGTAATGCGCTGCTTTTCATCGATATGCCGGAAAATGCGAGGCAAAGCCTTCTTTCCCTTGGGGTGGGAGAGGATGGCAATGAAAGGATGAGGAGTGCTGTCAGGTGGGTTAGCGGACGTATATATTATGGCAGTGTGGTCGACATACTTAGGGATGATAGGCTCCATGACTTTCAATTCGTCCCACAGCTTTGCATTCAAGCCGTGCAGCTTCTGCTGCCACTCCATGTGTTGCTGGATCATCATAGGGTCGCTATTTTCGTTAAGCGGCGGTGGGATCCGACGCTCGTGGTCCTCCAGCTGCATGAGTGTGCTGTATATTTTCTCAATGTCACGCAACGTGGTCTTCCTGTCCGTCGCTGCTATACCGGGCGCTTTGCTGGGGCGACGTCCGGCCGAGGCAGGTCGTACGTCACCACTCTCCGTCCGCTTGATGTTAAGCAGAGGTTTCGGCGTTTTCGCGTTGCTAAACGAGATCTTGCCGAGCGATCCCTCTATAACGAGCTGCTTGTTCTTGGGTTTAGCCTTGGCAGCCTCTACGGCGCGTTGCACCTGCTGCTCCATACGTTGAATATGGTTGTCAGCGCCGCGATGGTGACGACGCCCAGCACCATACCTTCCGCCAGTTTGAAAGAGGTAAGTCTGGGCAAACTGGTTGGCTGGCTGCTGTGGGTTCTGCCGGGGCGCCCCTCGAATCTGGGTATAAACCTGATAATAGAAATCTTCTGCCAAGGCGGCATCAGGTCCCTGTTCATCAGCTCCGCCAGTGGAGGTCACAAGCTGCTGCAGTTGGATGCGCGTGATGAAGTTCTTGTCTTGGGGGGTCATCAAGCCGTTGTCCTTGGACAGCAAGTGGATCTTATGGTTACGCTTCGCGCGTTTAGCATCTTCCAAGAGGAAAGCAGCACGCTCTTCGTCCGTGAGGTTGAGCAACTGTTCCGGATGCGTTACCACATGCCCCTGGAAAGAGGGACCGCGGTTGTGGTTGGCCTGGACACCAGGAGCATGAGGATACTGAGGCTGCGCAATCGGTTGACCATGCCCAGAAAGCCTGTTAGGGTTTTGCAAGATGTGACGAGGCTGCGACGGAGGCCTTGAGATTTGCGGCTGCGGTACTGTCTGTCGATGCGCAACGGGTTCGGTTGGCGGCTGGCGGGGGCGCTGCAGGATCTGAGGTTGCTGGTGCATATGCGGTGGCTGAACGCCATGTCCCGACAACTCAGCCTGCGTAGGCTGACGAGGTCCAGATGGAGGAGGCTGCATGGGATGTTGCTGCGGACGCTGCATAATATGCGGGGGACCTCCGAACCCAGGCGGAGGAAATCCAGCCTGCGGTCCCTGGGCTGGGAACTGCGGCGCCATTTGAGGGATTGAAGGCATCGCATGCATCTGAGTTTCAGGAGCGGGCTGGTGCTGAGGGAAAGCGGGCTGAGGTTGAGGAGGCGGCTGTTTGCGCTGAGCACGCATAGATGCCTCAACCTCTTCTAAGCTCATCATTTTCTTCGAGGCGGCTGCAGGCGCTGGACTCTCCTGGCGAGAATATTGAGGTTGCGCTTGTGACTGGGCGGCGGATTTACCCCAGATTCCTGTGCCCCAGATGCTGGCGTCCGCTTGTAACTTTGGGATATGTTCAGGCTCCTTATACTTCTCGTAACCAGTGCGCGCAGGTTTTGCGGGCTGCTGCACCGGACTGGCCTTTCGGGGAGGTTGCCTAGCTTGAAAGAGCATCTGCTCTTCCTGCAAAGTCTCCGCGACCTTCGCCGTCTGGCCGGAGAAGTCAAAGTCCTTGCCAATGGACTGCTGCGTCGCAGGCCCTCCACCGAAAGTATCATCGTTGAAGGCGTCATCGGTCTCGTCGAGCTGGTCGGCTAGCCCATCGTACGTTTCTTCAAAGTCAATGCTGGACAACAATTAGCGAAGAGAAAGACAGGTCGGATATGGATTACCTACGCATCGTCGTCATCGTTCGCGTTTTTGCCGGAGAGTCCGGCGAAGGCGTCTGATGGAGCGGCGAAACCGGGAGCATTGGTGGTATGCCCACGGTCCCGCGGGAGGGTGGTGTCGAAGCCGAAGAACGACATGGCGAGACCGCACTTGACGGCAGCTTTCAGCAAGCTATCTCGTCAAGTTGAAGCCTCACGAGAAGCAATCGACGAGGCGCCGGGGACGCTGCTAAACAGAAGCAATATGGCTACCACTGCAGGAGGCGGTAAGTCTTTTCGTCATGCCAAACGGCGGGGGTGTGAAGCGCGCATGCGAGAGGGAGGGACAAGCGCTTACATGGACGGACGTGCAATCCGGAGGATGATAGTCAGGCAAGGACGGAGAGGAACAGGCGTAAGAGCGGAAGAGAAAGTGGTGATGGTGACGAAAGGGAGCTCGAAGGGAGCTGAAACACGACCACAAGGGCAAAGGTCGCGATGAGTGGTGATGTTGCTTTCGCTTCCGAAGTGGGGAGGAGTTGGTCGGTGGGCGACGGCGGCTTGGCCCCCAGCCAGCCAGCTGCCTCCACGGGCCCTTTTTCGGTGCCTTGCAACTTGCCGTGCGTACCTTGCTGCCTCGTCGCCTGGCGGCCTTGTGGTTCCCCCCCAGTGCCCCCCATGCCCCATGCAAACCTGAGGCTCTCGCATACGACGACCGAATCAAGGGCGATGAATCTGGCCAGGTCGGTCCCTCAACCACCAGTCCACCACGCCCCCCCGACTTACGACGCCTCTGCTGGGTTTAGGTGATGCCTCTCTTTTCGTATTCATTCCCCCTTCCTTTCCTTCTCCCCTCCTGAACTTCATCCATCTTGCCTCCTCTCCATCCCACTCGTTCTCTCCTTTCTTTTCTCCCCGTCCGGCGCGACTTCATCCGCGCGCCCGGGGCCCTCGTCCGTTCCAGAGGTCCCAGTGCCTTGCCTTGCGCCAAATAAATAGCGTTAAGCCTTCCCGCTTGCTGCTGACGACTGCGCGCGCCCGCCGCACCTGCTGCGTTTACCTCTCCATTTAGCCCCAGACGTACACATTTACCCCTTTGCGACACTTCAATCCTTTCTGGTCTGAAGTATCCGTCCAACTTCACCGGCACGCTGGCGAAAACCAACTTGTCTGAAAAGAATCCACGTCACCAACCATCTTCCGCAACCATGGCGGGAACGCAGCGATACCTGCGTTACATTGTGTTTGCTTGCTTGGTAGATCTTCCTCTGTCTCTCCCTGGCTCACTTTCTCGTGTCGCTCGCGTCGTGGGAATGATTAGCAGCTAACAGTCACGGACCACAGTGCATCCTCCTCGTCTTCTTCATCACCTCCTCTTCTTCCGTCCCGGCGACGCCATGGCAAGATTTCAAGGGAAGCAAGTCCGACTCGTCGTCCGAGAAATCGGACAAGTCGACTTCGGATAGCACCGGAAGTACCCCGAACACTGCTGGCGACTTTCCTCCCGCGACAATTCCCGGCGACCGCATGAACGCGACTTTTGTGACCCTTGCGAGGAACAATGATGTTTGGGAGATCGCGAAATCTATCAGACACGTCGAAGACCGCTTCAACCGCAAGTTCAACTACGACTGGGTGTTCCTGAACGATGATGACTTTGACGACACGTTTAAGAAGGTCACCACTGCATTGGTGTCCGGCAAGACCAAATACGGCAAGATCCCGAAGGAGCACTGGTCCTTCCCTGACTGGATCGACCAGGATAAGGCCGCGCGTGTCCGTCAGGAGATGCACGAGAAGAAGATCATCTACGGTGATTCGGTTAGCTACAGGCACATGTGCCGTTATGAGTCTGGTTTCTTCTTCCGCCACCCGTTGATGCTCGATTACGAGTGGTACTGGCGCGTTGAGCCCAGCATCGAGCTCTTCTGCGATATCAACTACGATACCTTCAAGTTCATGGCCGAGAACAAGAAGAAATACAGTTTCGTCCTCAGCTTGTACGAGTATGTGGAGACGATCCCCACACTCTGGGATGCCGTCAAGAATTTCACCAAGCACCATCCGGAGCATCTCGCGAAGGACAACGGCCTGCAGTTCTTGAGCGATGACGGTGGTGAGACCTACAACCACTGCCACTTCGTACGTCACCTCGCGACTATCCTTTGACCTACTTTTTGATGCTGACTGTTGATAGTGGTCCAACTTTGAAATCGGAAACCTTAACTGGCTTCGGTCCAAGGCATACATCGACTACTTTGAGTCTCTCGACCATGCTGGTGGTTTCTTCTACGAGCGCTGGGGTGACGCGCCCGTGCACTCGATCGCCGCGGGTCTGATGCTCCAGAAAGACGAAATCCACTTCTTTAACGACATCGGTTACTACCACGTACCGTTCACCCACTGCCCGACCGGCGAGCAATACAGACTCGACCACAAATGTCACTGCAAGCCGCAGGACAACTTTGACTGGAATGGATATTCTTGTAAGTGGATCCGATCGCTTGACCCTGTATATCCCCGACTAATATCACCTCCTTAGGCACGTCGCGCTTCTTCGAGATGAACAACTTGCAGAAACCAGAGGGGTACGAACAAGAGCAATAAGTTAGACGCTTGATTTTCTCTTTTTACCAGGGTCATTTTCCCCCTTTCTATCTTCTGCCCACCTTTTTTCTCCCCCTTGAACTAGCACCACACCAAAAAAACACTCCTTTCACCCGCATTTCCATCCACGTGTTACGTGTCGCATGTCATCAAGCCTCGACCTTCCACGAAAACGATAGATTGATGGGGAAGAGAAAGGAGGGAGAGAGAGCAACCAATTCCTACGCCCACCACATCAACCATCCAAACAACCAAACCACACCAAACCACAAAGGAAGAAAGCACACATAGAGTTTTTGCTGACTTGTTCTGCTTCTGTGCGCCCGCCCTTCCCCCCCTTCTGGGCGTGCGCGCTCTTTCCTCCGTTTGCCTTTCTCCTTCCACACAGCGCGCCTCGTACCGCTCGCCAGAACACCGTCCTCATCCTCCAGCTCATCCTGTTCGTCTTCGTGCTCACGATCGGCATCACGATTTATGTGGCGCGGAAGCGGTATGGATGAGTGGTTTTGGGGGATGGGGGCAAAAGAAAGAGAGAAGAATCGCAATGCTTGGTTTGGCTTGTTTTTGGGTGATTGGTTTGGGGGGTTTTTGGGATGGGGGATGGGGGATAGGGATTAGGATCTCTCTTTTTGGTTGCTTTCCTTTCTTTTTACTTTCAGAGAGTGCCATTCTTATCTTCGTTCCTATTTGTTTTTGTTCATTTTTTACTATATGAGATGACCGGGAATGACAAATCCGTTGGTTTGGGAGGGTTTCATGCTGTCATATAGTGATTGATAACGCTGTAGTGAGTGATGCCACGGGTATATGAGATGGATATTAGTCCGTGACTTTTTCTAGGGGGGTTCGTGACGTTGGCACGTCCGACGTGAGAGTAGTACTAGTGATGACCGTGATGAACTTTTTTCGAATTTTCATAGACTGGTCCGCGACAGACCCTGCCCCGATCTAAATCTCAAGAACAGAGGACTCCCAGCGTACATAAATAGTATGATACCCATGAGAGAGAAGCAAGGAAAACGCCGTCATCAGAGTGAGAAGACAAGGAAGGATTTTGCGAGACAGATCCGTCGGAAGCTCACTTCACCCCCACCCACCGACAAGCCCTCAAATCGCCTAGAGAAAACCCCCACATGACGTTAACCGGAGCTTGCAACCGAACAGAGAAAATGACAGACGGAAGATGGGAAAAAAATGGGAAAGAGCAACGACTCGGAAAACCCTTACTCCTCCATCGTCATCTCCTCGAACTCGTCCAAAAGCTGGTCCATGGGGATGGTCACGCCCTCGTCCTCATCGTCCTCGTCGCCGGCGTCGGTGGCCGTCTCCATGGCCTCGGCCTCGGCGGCGGCCTTCTGGGCCTTGTACAGGGCCATGCCGGCCCGGAGCTCCTCGTCCTCCTCGACGTCGCGGAGGAAGAGCTCGAAGTCGCGCTCGAGGCGGTCCTGGTCCTGCTTCCGGGGCGCCATCTCGCTCTCCTCCTTGGCCATCCGGCGGAGCTTCCAGGTCCGGCCGCGGCCGGACTTGCGCTTGCGCGGGTAGGCCTTCTTGACCAGGACCACGTCCGGGATTTGGGAGGCGTAGGCTTTGGACTGCTCGAGCGCCTCGAAGAGCTCGCTGTTGAAGTTGGTGCCAGCGATGTGGTAGCCCATGACGCTGTCGCCCACGTTCAGCAGGCCGCCCAGGTGCGTCCGCGTGAAGTACTCGGCCCCGTTGCTGCCCATGTCGCTCGCTCGCGCGACCGTCACCTCGGCGAGCATGTACTTGCCCTTGGTCGCTCCGGTGGGCTCGATGTCCAGCACGATGAACTCGGTGAGCTCGGTCACGTCCGCGAGGGGAGTGAAGGGTGCCCGCCAGTAGATGTCGGTGCTGATGTCGGCGGTTTGAAGGGTCTGGGGATCGATCAGGTTGATGGAAGTGCCGATGCGGTGGCACAGCGCGAGCGGGGCGATGTTGCCGACGGCTTTGGCGAGCTTCACCGGCAGCGCGACCAGGTCGTCTTTACAGATCGGCACGATCTCCACCGAGTAACTGAACTTGTAGGATTTGGTGCTGGTGTGGATGTCCATGCTGATAAGCTCGCTGGAGGCCTTGGAATTCACCGGAACAACGGACTTGAGGAAATCGACAAACTTCTGGGCTTGATTTCTGTGCGCGAAGAAAAAGTCGATGCCGTCGTGGATCTCCTTGATGTTGATAGCATCCCGGTGAGCGGAGTGCTTCAGGATCAGTTGCTCCAGCCAGAGGAAGGTACGCTTATGAGGCACCTTCTGCCTCACTTGCACGACCGCTCTCCATGTGTTATGCGTGTATGACTTCTGGCAATCCGGGCACTGCTGGTAGGCTACAACGTACTCAACCTCGAAGGTCTGCTGAAGGATCGTGCCCTCGAAGGCTTCCTGCTGGATTGTGATCTTGACCTTCACGCGGCGAGAGTGGGGTTCCGTCCAGATGAAGCTGGCATCGATGATGCGGACCTTCTGAAGACCACGAAGTTTCCTCAAGCAGAGGGCCAGAAGCTCTCTGCTCTCAGGCTGGGCGACCAGCCACTGGTTTGGGGGCGCTAACCATCTGTCGCAATCTCTGCATGTGTGGAGGGTCGCTTCGCGCTGGATTCCTTCGGAGATGTCGACGGTAAGTTTTATGCAGTCGTAGCAAAGAGCGCCGGCGGAAGTAGTCTGAGGTGGGAGGTTAGCTCGCTGGAGGCGTGATCACGGGGAGGATTGTACATACTCCATCGATCGGAGCACCACAGTTGCAGCAGAGAATAGTCGCCGCATTCTGCTGCGCCGGCTGGAAAGAAATCTGCTGGTCCAAGTCCATGGACATGGCGGGCAAAGGAAGGACGGACGGGAGGTATATGTGAAGGTTGAGGAGGATGATGGGGTATCTAAGAAAGAGAGAGTGGGAAAGAGGAGTGGCAGGTCGAGAGAGCGGAAGAGGATATGAGGAAGAAGCTGCCCGGGGGAAGAGTGGCAGTTCACAGTTGAGGCTTTGAAATTATTCGGGAGGGGCAAATGTTCCCTTCCCGCCAGGCCAGCCCTACGGCAAAAAAAAGTCCGGCCGGGCTGGCTAAAACAGTTCAGGTTCTTCCGCGCCTCCGCAGTGGCGGCGCTTCCTCGGCTGCAGTCCCGTCCCTGTCAAATGTTGCTCCTCCGTCTCCTCCGCCTCTTCTCCGTCTCAGCCTGCCTCCTCTCCTCTTGGACCACACAGAACGGTGCAGCATGGCTCTCACACGCGTCGTCTCCTCGACGCTGCGGTCCAGTGCATCTCGCATTACCGTGCTTCGGTCTCGCGCCTCGTTGACAGGCTCCGGTCCTCTATTCTTCACAGCCATCGCACATCGATGTCCACCACAGCAATTGCGGCGAATATTCGTGAGCACTGCTGCCAGCTCTCGGGCATCGCATACCTCAGATGATGCAGCTGATCTGGAGAACCTGTCCACCGAGGAACTGTTGGACGAACTGGAGGAAGGCAAGATTGCTGAACAGGAGTCTGACGAGGATAACGCTGTTCCCTGGTACTTGGAAGGAGAAGAGGCGCCTATATCCAGCAACCCCGTAGCCGAGCGACAGCAATTACCAGATCTGCCCGAGCATCCTCCACCGCTTCTGCAGGAGTTTTTGGAGCACATTTCGGTCGACCTGGGCCTGGACGATCTTACCTTGTTAGACCTACGCCACCTAGATCCGCCTCCGGCTCTCGGATCAAACCTTCTGATGATCATTGGGACGGCGCGGAGCGAGAAGCATCTACATGTCTCGGCCGACCGCTTTTGCCGTTGGCTGCGAAGCAATTACAAGCTGAGGCCTCATGCGGCCGGTCTCTTGGGACGGAACGAGCTGAAGATCAAGTTGAGGAGGAGGGCCAAGCGTCTAAAGCTCCTGGCGACTGCAGGTGCTCACGAGACACATGCTTTGGATGACGGTATCAGGACAGGCTGGATCTGTGTGAATATTGGGAAGGTTGCGCCCGCACCGGACGCGCCGAAACGGGCGCTTCCACGGCCGGAGGGCTTCGTGGGTTTTGGCGGAGACTCTGAGGACGTGACTTTGGTTGTTCAGATGTTCACTGAGGAGAACAGGTTAGAGATTGATTTGGAAGGACTGTGGGGCAAGGCAGCAAAGAGAGCTGGACAAGAGCCCGAAACTGTTGAGGAGGAGCAAGCTGCCGTAGACGATCAGAAGCGATTGGACGATATCTCCATGGGCAGAATCCCGGCGACATATCCTTCGCAGCAAGTCCGCGGCATCCACACGCTCACTGGTAGTCGACTGGCAGGTTCCTCCCCGTATTCGCTGGGTCTTCCCCAAATCAAAAGTACGCTATCACCTCTCACGACGACTGGCCATAAGGAGCTCGCTAACGCCTACTCTCAGAAACCTTCCCTTGGTAACGATGAATCAATCTCCGGATCCTCGGAAGAAGCCCGTCTTCGTGCGGATTCCATGGCTCGACTTTTGGCAGAGCTCAAGACCATGGATCGCGACACAGCTATAGAAGCCCTCGGGATCGGGTATGGTGATGATGAATCCACCCCTTTTCTGCGTGCCTTCTATGAACACGTGTCGCTGTATTCGGAACGAGAACTCCGGGAAGCAGAAGTTTCCCTAGTGTGTCATGCCTGGGAAATTCGTCATCCTGGCTACTCTCTCGGCCACATTCGAGAAGCGCTGCAAAACGTTCAAACGGATTGCCCGCCTGTTTCTGAATCGATTCTCAAGGAGGCGTTCAAATCCTCCTTGCGTGATATTCACACCACCACTGAATACCCCACAGCCATGGAGCAAGCCCTCTCCATCCTCGAACTCATGCATTTCAGCGGCTACAACGTGTTGCAAGCGGACATCGTAGCCAGCCTCTACACTGCCGCCACCCCAACCGACCCCGATCCCACCGACCCGTCCTCCTCCAACCTCCACGAGCTCGCCGCCTTCCGTCGCAGCATCCTCCTCGAATACCTCGACAAGCACCTCATCTCCCCCTCCCAGCCAACCTGGCTCACCCTGCTCCACGCCGCCGCCCGCGGCAACGATACTGACGCCCTGTGGGCGCTCTGGTCCGCCATGGCCCGCCGGCTGTACCCGCGCTCCGAGGACCTCTACGTCGCCTTCCTCAACCACATCGCCGAGGTCGCCGAACGATCGCCCGGCGCCGCGGCCCGCGAGAGCTGCGCCCGCGCGCTCCGCGTCTGCATCCCGGAGATGAATAACGAGGCGCTGCCCGTGACGTTCGACGCCGATCTTGCCCGCGCCGTGCTCGCGGTGTTGCGGCAGCTGCATCCCCTCGTCGGGCTGGAGAGGCCGCTGCAGGTGCCTGAGGAGGCCGAGCTGGAGAGTGCGCTGACGGATCCAAGGTGGTTTGTCTGGAGACAGAAGTGCATGAGGGCGCTGGGGCTGGAGGATAGGGCGAGCAGTGCTATGATTGGAGGAGACCCGGTTGCGAAGTAGGCAGTTGGTGATTCTGGGATGATGTTTGGGGTATGGTTACGATGTTAATGATCTTCATGGCTATATATCCCTACCTTGATAAGGCTGTGGCAATTGATTATGTTTGTGCAAGCCCTGTTACGGCTATATAAGAGCAAGAAAAGGTCAAGCCCGCCACTGAGTACCCCCTTGTCGATGCCAAAAGATGATCCAGAAAATACCCCAAACTCCGTCGTGATCGCATGCCGTGCAGCAACCATCGAAGCAAGCTCTTCATCACTCCGCCTCCAGCTTCGCCCTAAGGTTCTCCTCGATCACGTCGGCGTTGCTCTCCACCCGGCAGTCGCAGCCGTACCGCCGGCGGAAGTCGGGCGCGGTGACGCCGTCGAGCAGCTCGAGCGCGTTGTTGCTGGCCTTGATGCGGGCGTAGCGGCCGCTGACGGCGGTGCCGTGGGCGATGATCTGGAGGTGGACCATGACCATGGCGATGACGGTGGTGCGGCCGCCAGGGACGAGGCTGGGCGGGTTGGTCCGGGTGGCGATGCGGTAGTGGGCGCAGCCGAAGTCCTCGCCCAGGAGCTTGCTCAGCCGCGTCGTGGGGTGGCTGTTGGCGAACGCGTCGTAGATCGTCATGTCCTCGAAGAAGTGCTTGATGTGGGCGTCGAAGAAGCGCTGCACGTGCGTGAAGTCGAAGGACGAGTCCACGAAGACCGCGCCGACGAACGCTTCGACGATGTCCGCGAGGCATTTCGGTGGGTCCTTGAGGTCCATCCACCAGGAGACGTCGGTGCGATGAGAGTGAGCCTCCTCCACTTCTGCGGCGTAACCGTAGATTTGGTGTTTCAGAACAGCGTCGTTGTGACGGAGATGGCGGTGGAAGCCGAGTTTTATGCAGAGCGCGCCCAGGAACTTGTTGGACACCATAGGCATTTTGTGCTCGGTGAGCCATTGCGGGTCTTTGTCGGGATACTTATTGTATATATGTGACACGAAGACCATGTCAAGCAAGGAGTCTCCCAGGAACTCAAGCCGTTGGTAGTGCGGAGTTCTGTCCCATGTGAAAGGCATAGAAGGGTGAATGAAGGCCGACCAGAGCAAGCGAGGATATTTGAATCGGTAGCCGTGCGAGCATTCAATCTCGTCGGCCAAGGCCAACAGCATGCCGTTAGCCTGGGCAAGTTGATATTTTGGAAGGCTGTAACTTTTGAAATAATCAGACCAACTGTCCATTTGATGGTCTTCGTGCCGAACCACCGCAGTCACAGCTCGAACCGCGCTATCCCACTTCTCGGGCTGAAAGTTCCCCGGTTCGTCATGTTGCAGAAAAGCAGCGCCAATGAAGGCCTCGCAGATATCCGCGACGGTCTTGTCACTGAGCCGATGCTTGAAGACCTCTTCTCCAACCTTCTTGAATCCCTTACCCGCAGTCATTTTCAACCCTTCTGGATACCATAACCGGCGGGAGAATGCTTGGCTCCGAACATACTGTGGAAGACCGAGTTCCAAAGCAGCCCTCAGAAGGTTTTTGTTGCAGAGCATTGCCATTCTTTTGCAGTGAAAGAAATATTCGTTGTCGTTGGGGTTCTGGATGAAAACGGACAAGGATGTCGCCATTTTAAGGAAGCAGTCCCCCATGAACTCTAGCCTCTCATAATTAGAACCCATGCCCCTCTGAAGGTTGATCTTTTCGTTGAGGCTATCGTCAGTGTTGTCGGAGTCTTTGGTCAACGCTTCCAGTGCCAGTTGGGGCCCGATGTCAAGGCCAAGGAGATTATTGGCCTCCAGTGCAATTAAGTAAGAGTCGACGCGGTATGATATGGCTGGGAAAACGTAGCACATCGCTACAAACGGTGCGGGAAGCGTGGATATCTTCAAAGGCTCCGGAACAATGTAGCAGGATGGCATTCGCAGGTCCACCTCCTTTTGCTCGGGTTCTGCGAGCAGATTACGCCGGAACGGAACCCTTTCTGCTTCGATTACAGGCTGGTCCATCGTCCACCGATCTCGTGTCTTCTGTTTCGATTTGGTCCATAGACTGACAGTATAGTCAAGTATGTCCACCGCGGTCTTGCCTTTCTTTCCGGTTTGAGAGGACGGAGGCAGAGGATCCGTGGGTTTCAGGTCTCGGCGGAGGCATCGACCAAAGAAACGACGGCCACCGTCAAACCTATCGACATAGTATCGTGATGCGAGGAATTCCTCTGGCATCGTAGGATCCCATCGATACTCTTCACGTCCTGCAATCTGGGTCACGATGTCCCAATCAATCAGGCTTCGTAACTCTTTGGGGTCTAACTTCTCGGAAGTATTGTAATGACGCAATGGTGCCAGATAATAGGGCATCTTTGAAGGTTCATGCTCGTACGTCTTGTTGTAGATGTCAAGAAACACCCTCAAAGTAACTGTGGTCAACATATCCACGTCCTCGGATCCGACGTGAAAAGGTTCGGAGAAAGATCGTATAATGACCTGCGTGACCTTTCCACTGTTGAGGTACAATGGAAAAGGCGGCAGCGAAGGCAAAGCCCCTCGTGTAAGCAGAGCTAAAGGCTCATATGGCCTGTCAAGATGGTTGTCGACATCTAGGATTGTAAGGTAAAGCCGCTCCGGCATTACTCCCCTATCTTTACTCCAAAATTTAGGTTTGATAAGCATTGGATAGAGGTTCTTCTTCTTGCTCACTGCAAGTACAGCGTTTCTCAGTTCAGGCAGCCTTTTCTGAATAGTTGGGAGAAACCTCTGGTCAAGGAATCGGTTTATCCGCAGTTGACGGCATAGTTCGTACGCGGCAGAACGTCGAGCCAACGATTTCCTAGGCCAAGGTTTTCCGATTGCACGCTCAATTGGTGAGCATTCCGGCAGAATGACCTCGCAGATAAACTGTCCATTCTCAACAGAGACAACATACTGAGGTTCCGTGGTCGTATTTTCATCGTCCTGGGGCTGTCAAATGTGAATAGTCAAGTTCGAGGAAAGGATCACTATGGGAAATTCCAACTTACAAGGCATGACGCAAAATGTGCGATAATTGCCAGGCAAGAACTATAGGTTAGCTTTGCCCCCGAGTTTTTGTCGAGAAACTGTGGGTATTCCTGTTCATCTGCTATGAGTTCATTGATTTCGTGGTCGAGCAAACGATCAGAAGGTAAGGCCTCGCAGAACTCTCGCATATGCTTTTCCGCTTTTCGAACATGACTCAGGGCCTCGCTATGGATAGCGTTGTCCTTCTCTAGCATGTGTAGATATCTTGAATTGCGATGTCTTGCTCGGCCTCTGGATTGAACATATTGAATCATGGTTCGATAAAGATCAAAGCGAACTACAAGATTACAGCCAGGAATGTCCAAGCCTTCCTCTGCTACAGAAGTCGCAAAGAGGCAGTTCACTTTCCCTTTCTTGAAGTCTTGTATTGTGAGCAACTGTTGGCGTAAGGATATATTGATCTCACTGGATCTGGTGTTGTTCCCGATGAGAATGCCGGCGCGTAAGTGAGGCCCGCCGATGTGACTGTATATTAGTTTTAGTAGCCTTGCCGTGGCCCTCGTTTCGACAAAAACTATGCATCGATGCTCACAAGGCTCCGCGAAGTAGATCTGCAACCATTCCAAGAGTTTCAAGACCTTAGAGCTCACATCAGCAAGATTAGGCGCAGGGCAACCAAAATCATGATCCTGGACCATCTGCGCCGCTTCACGCAGACGCGCGATCTCTGCGTCTAGTTGTTCAACGCGGCTCCCTTTGTGCTGAATCATGAACAGGCGCTGTTCTCTCATCTCCATTTTACGAGCCTCTTCTTCCTGGAACGTGAATGACCAGTACATATCAGACGCCCAGCGACCAAGCTCAGAGCTTGCCTCTAGAGACCCTTTGAACAGTCTGCTGAAGGCACGGATCTCTCCGAATTCTGCCTTTAATTTTTGGTGTAACGGCGTTTCGAATGGGCGTGCTAAACGATCGTATAGAGCAACGAACTCTTCCGGGCGGCTTATATTATTTCTCATGAGCGCGAGGTTCGAGGTTGTTGCAATTCTGCTGTGAAGAAGAGTCTCAAGTTCAGTTGCAGCTTCCCTGACATCTACCTTGGCGTCTATAGGTGATGCTGTCATGCCAAATATTTTAGGTCGTCTACTCGGATCCGATTCGGCAAGATAATAATCCTTAATGATCTTGGAGTACGGATGGTCTCGCTTTGCATGGTGCGCCTCATCAAAGATGAGAACATTGATGTCAGAAATCTTGATGAATGCGTGCATGAGGCAATCCTGGAGGACTGCAGCAGTGCAGACAATAACCATGAACTCGTTGAATACTTTTTCCCACGTTTTTTGAGACCACAGGGAGCAACCACAGGCTCCACTGACTCCTTTTACATTCTGTGAGAGACCACACTGGAGGACGCTGGACTGCTGATAGACAAGATTCACCGAGTCAACCTAGTAGAAATTAGTCCGCATATTGGATGCTGCTAATATACGACGCTCACTAAAAAGAAAGAGATTCGCTTCTCCATGCCTTTGGCGCGTGCTTCCAGCTCTTGGTCCACCACATGTTGCAAAAGCATTGTCGCAATATGCGTTTTCCCAGAGCCTGTGTCCAGGACAGCTATGATGTTATTATCCCTGGCTTGCTGGAACAGCTCGGTTTGATAGTCCCGAGCATTCACGATTTTGGATTTGTCGTTATGCTTTGCTAGGATCTCTTGGATAGAAAGCTGCTCATCGTCAGTAGTCTTGATGACCTTTTCGATCACTTCTTTGGCAGAGCTTTCTGCTTGAGCAGCGGCGAAGCTCTTGAATATTTCGTTCTGCTGTCGGCGGATCTCGTCCGAGCTGTAGGGACCGATAGCATGGGAGACATCGGCATCGATGTCAGAGTCGTCGGAGCCATCGTCTTTGGTGCTTTGTTGCTTGACAGAGGTTTGTGGGGGATCTGTCGTCTTAGCAGATACAGCTTCGTTCCCGGAGGCTGCCGCAGGCGCCTTCCACGGCTTCGTTTGATGTCGGGTAGAATTGTCGTTTGTTGGCGGCACCTTGCCCGGAATGTTGTCTATTGGAACCCGAACCGGAGGTGATACACATGTTGATCGCGTTAGAGCCGCGAGGTCGATGCGGGATGCGAAAGGGTCTGCCATGTCAACGGTCTGTGATCTGTGAGTTGGCTCCTTGCGTGGTCAAAAGAAAAGACAGAGCGGCCTAGACGTAATAGAGGGCCGATATAGAAGACAGACATCAGTCGAGCGGACAGGGCGCAGAAAGAGTGGTTGGGAATCTTGTCTGAATTGATTGAGTACTTGAGCACCTCGTATAACTGCGCATATGCTGTGGTCACAAGTCACGGCTGACAGTCCGTGACGACGCGAACAAAGCGCCGTGAAGCAAACAAAGTGACTCTTAGGTTCCAAGTTCCAATGAACGGCGGCACGGTGTCATGTGACTCCATCTTAGTCAGTTTCGCGTTCCGCTGCCCCGCTGCACTTGTCATGGAATCGCCGAGCAGCGCCCACCCTTCTATGCTGACGCTGTAACTACAGTACCTAGTGTATCCATAATAGCTTTGGGAAATGGAGAATCAGTCTGGAAGTCTTCGAAGCCTCTACCTCGAGGCGGAGCAGAAGAGGCAGGGGCTGAATGCAATCCCCGACACTAATTGTGACCGCTATCAAGAAAATCTAAGATCTGCCATTGCCGCATACGAACAATGTCTTCAGGTGGCGGAGCAGGTATCCCTCTTCAGTCCAAATGAGACTCTGGATGACATAGCATCCGGCGATATTGAGTATGTGCTTGCTCTGTTCGGGTCCTGTTTATGTTATGTTTCTTACGTTTCCAAATAGGTACATGCTCATTTGCTTTCATCTAGCTGAGCTCCTCCAGAAAATCAATGGCACGGAGCGCCGGAAGGAAAACCTAAAGCGCGCACAGTCATACTATGAAAGGTTTCTCAAGCTTCTTGATTCATATGATATGCTTTCAAAAAACGATGCCAAGCAATACGAAAGATACTTAGAAGCTCCTCACTCGTTTTCCACTGCATCGAAGACTGATGCGGCTGCTCGGAGAGAAACTAAGATAGCTAGATTCAGGGAAGAGAAGGAACTAAAGAAGAAGCTTGAGGTATGCGCTCTTCATCATTCCAAAAAGACAACACACCTGACCGCTTTGCATAGTATCTTAGACAGAATCCTGGCGCTTTGGCAAATGATGATGCCGCCTTACGGGAGTTGCAACTGACGAATATCAACCTCTGCGTCCATCATACATTTCAGGCGCTAGAATCGATTGCGCAAGAGCTGGAAATTCTAACATTGGCACCCCCTGAACCACCGTCCTATCAAGGCCAGCGCCATGAGGATCCTCGCGAACGAAATGGTCGTGGAGATGGTTACTCTGAGAGATTAGATCATCCATCAAGGATCGGAGGACTTTCAGGACCGATTCTGAGCAAAGATGGCAAGCCCTTACGACCATTTACTCTGTTAGATACTCGGCAAAGGCTACAGCAAGGAGTTTTCCGGCCAGATCACAGTCTTCCCACGATGACCATCGATGAGTACTTGGAAGAAGAAAGACGAAGAGGAGGAATAATCGAAGGCGGCGGTGAGCAATCCGGTATACGTCCTGAGCCGGATGAGGATAATATGGAAAAGGCGGATGAGGAGACGATGAAGGCACGCGCGTGGGACGAGTTCACGGAAGCGAACCCCAAGGGGTCCGGCAATACCCTCAACCGTGGATAGAGCTAGGAAGTCACGACTGCGGCGGGTATGTGACGATGTAATCCATAAGATTTATGCCACAGCTTAGTGGTATTCGTATCTTCTTCAGTCATTCTCCAATACGTGTTAAGCTCGGGTTCGAGTAGTTCCTTCATTAAGCTTTTCCTTTCTTAGCCTTGCCGATGGCTCGAAGGTTTCATTTTATCTGCTGTAAAAAGTACGATTTTTTCCCGTTCTATTTTCACATGCTTTCCATGCACGTGTCTTCCATCCTTTTACTTCCTTGGGAACCTCCGTCTCAGTGTCTCCGCTTTGCACACCGCCATTGCTTCAAGGCTATCTCGCCACTACTACCCTTCCCACCCTTCACTAGCTTCAGAAAAACATCACTTCGCTTCTTGTGGTGCTTCTTCAAAGTAGCGACGTGACAAGAAAGCTGAGCAGGCGATGGATGCTACGCACGACAACGAGGACCGGGAAGAATCACCCTTGTTTGTGCAAGATGACGACTCCATGGATCTGCAGGAAGATTTCAGTCCAATTGCGGACTCGAACCTTCCTCCTGCTGCGCAAGACACCTACACCTTGCCAAATAGGCCTATTCAGGAGAACGAGCCTCAACTCCTACACGGAGGGTTAGACGGGATGCGGCATCTGTCGGATCATGCTCGGCTTAGCCTTCCTCCAGATGTCTCGGCGTTTAGTATAGAACGCGAGCCTTACTGCCTCACTCAGCCGTCTTCTTCGGAGCCTCCACCAGATGCCTTGCAAAACAGCAACTCCGAGGCGCCATTTGCTCAGGCGGTTAGTTCAACATCCTTGGCTCCAAGAATCTCTGGTGGTGGCCGTGGTCCTCTCTTCGGCCAGAGTCTACACGAACCCCAGCCACCAGAATCACCCAGGCTTCAAGACTACAGATTCGCGTTGGAACCTGTTGATTCTACTGTTAATCTTGAAGATGTTTTACTCTACTCAAATAATGCCAACCTTGAAGGGGTTCTCGAAACCGAGGCTTCGAGTAATCTCATGGAAGACCTTTCGAAGCCGGACTACACGGACTTTACTGGGCAAAATGCCGACAATAAGCCCCCCCTGGGTACCATGACCCATGTCCCTGGCACTCCAAATCGGGCGAGTATACAGAACCGGTTGAAAGACAAGATGAAGGCCCTGCAATTGAACTTCCAAGCGCAGACGAAGAAGTCTAGTTACCCAGCTCAACATGAGCGCGCAGTCTCCAGCCGAAAAGTTCCCGCCAAACGGATGCGGGCTCAATTTGAGCATGACCACGACGACTTCGATGCCTATTCGGACTATGACGAAGACGAAGAAGATGATAATGTAGATGAAGACAAGAGGAAGGGCTTAGAATTCGCCAGAGCGAAAAAGGAATTCTCGCGAAGAAGGAGGAAGGGGGAGATTGACATTGAAGCAGAGATTGCCTTCATGAAATTGCAAAAAGAGGAGGACATGCGCCGTCAACGTGCTGCCGAAGAAGAGGCTTATAAGAAGGCCCGACAGAGCGCAATGCCTTTGTCTGACAATGGGATCGACGAGCTCGCGGGTGAGATGGGCGGAGGTGCGGATGCGGATGCGAGTGGATATGCAATGTCTGACGATGTGCATGGTGCTGAGACAGCTACAACATCGAAGATCAAGCGCAAGCCCCCGTCCAAGCCCCGCCGGCCCGCGAAGATGAAGATATCCAAAGCGGACATCCAGGAAAGTATGGCCGTCGGTTTGGAAGATGCACTACGACCAGCGAAAAAGCCTCGGACCAAGAATTCGGACCCGAAAAAAGAACGCAAGGCAAGAGGAACAGGCAGAAGGCCCAAGAAAGCGTCTGGCAATGGCCCTGCGGACGCACGGAAGGGTAAAAATGGAGAGAAAGGGAGGGGCGGCCGCAGTCGAAAGAATAAAGCGCCAATGATGGACCTTGCAAGCGTATGGACCGCGAACGTATTTCGTGATGCGCAAGGGAATGAGGAATTAGAATCCCAGCCGACCTTTACGGCCACGAACAGAAGGAATGCACTGAAGCAACTCGTCGCATCGCTGCCAGAGGAATCACAAGATTCCGCTCGAGTGGACAAGAATCACCTCCTCGAGGCTACGAAAGCGTTCGTTGGTTACGGTGGCACTCAAACTACCGTGAGAGCCAGTCCCACAGGGGGATGGATAGTCAAAGGGATGAAAAGCTCCTTAACACACTATCAACTCCTCGGAGCTTCCTTCATGCGTAAAAGGGAGCGAGGTACCGACAAGCCAATTGGTGGTATCAACGCCGATGCAATGGGCCTTGGGAAAACCGTGATGACACTGGCTAGCATCATCAACGGGAAACCTCCCCCAGAAGCGGCGACACGCTGCACTCTGATCGTGGCGACTGGAGCCTTAGTCAACCAGTGGTTGGATGAAATTGATAAGCACTGTGAGAAGGACGCAGCAGGTAGGGTTATCAAGTACGCGGGTGGGAATAAGATCAGGACGAATGACACGGCCCGGGACCTGTCTGAGTATGATATTGTGGTCACGACCTACAACGAGATGCGAAACTCGTACCCACAAGCGAAGCCACCTCTGCATTTGAAAACTCACGCGCAGAAAAACGAATGGTGGGCGGAGTACTACGAGAAAAACAAAGGCGTCTTGCATAGAATCAAGTTCAACCGGGTGGTTCTGGACGAGGCACAAGTCATCAAGACCCATACTTCGCGGACGGCCAAGGCAGCATGGGCCTTGATGGCGAAGAATCGTTGGGCCCTCTCCGGAACTCCTATCTTGAATACGACATCGGAGCTGTATTCTTACTTTAGGTTCTTGAAAGTGCCGCACACTGGCGACTTCAAGGTCTTCAACCATAACTACGCCGGGAAGCCTCATCCTGACAAGTTAGAGCGACTTAAGGTAATGCTCGACAAGTTCATGATCAGACGTACCCATGCAGACCGTAAGTAACCCCAACTCCGAGCAGAGGTTTACATTACTGAGCTACCAAAACAGAACTTTTTGGACGTCCACTTCTAAAGCTACCTAAAGCAGAAGAGAAGGTGGTCATGTGCGAGTTCAACGACTTTGAGCGCAGTATCTACGAAATGGTTCGCCGCCGAATGGTCGACAAGATAAACAAATATGCGGCATGTCGAACACTGCAAAAGAACTATGCCACCGTCTTTACCATGATGCTTCGCTTGAGGCAACTTTGCGGGCACGTGCTGACCGTGGAGTTTGTGCTGAAAGACCTATTTGAGCTTGCAGACCTGGAAAGAATCAAGGACCTCACGTCAGCTGAGATCAACACCGATAGCGGAGGGGAGCGGCGAGCCTACATGTTGGAACTACGCAAGAGGATTGAGAAGCATGCCTCAAGCCGGTCCTTCACCGACCCCAAGAAGCAACCTGACACAGCCCTTCAGTCGGATGAATCTCAACCTGACACCCTTGCGGATGCTGAAGGTCCGCCAGAGAGTTCAAAGAGCTCTAATACCGGCAGAAATTTCGGTCTTTCATATGACTTCAACAAGTATCTCGAAAATCTCCAGCAAGGAGAAAAGTGGGAAGAGATCCATGCCCGTACGTTGTGTAGCGACTGTCGGCAACCTCCGGATCGACCCTGGATCACAAATTGTAAACACATCTATTGCTTCGACTGTTTGGAATCTCTGAACTACCGGTCAGCGAACAAGGATAGGGACGCCCCTAGATGCAAAGAATGCGGAGAACAGCTATCGCACTCTGAAAAGTACACGACGCCGGACAAGGGCGACGTGAAAGAAAGAAGCGAAGAAAAGTTGTGCAAGGACTGGATATCCATGGACGGACCCATTCTTCCATCAGCGAAAACATTAGCAGTCAAAGCTCAAGTTCTGAACTGGATCGCGGAAAACCCCAGGGTGAAGCTCATTATATACACCCAGTTCATTCCCATGATCCGCATCATGGAGAAGGTATGCCAAACGGAACGGTGGAAGTATTGCCAGCTTCATGGTGGAATGGCTTTCGAGGGGCGCGACAAGGCGATCCGAGAATTCGGTGATCCGGACAAGGGCATCCAGATACTGCTGGCTAGCTTGAGGTGCGGCGGCATCGGTTTGAACCTGACAATGGCCTCCAGAGTCATCTGTATTGACCCTTGGTGGAATATCGGTCTGGAACATCAGGCATTCTGCCGTGTTTTGTAAGCGTCCTTTTCAAAAAATGACTTTGGTGCTTGTATAACTGACTTTTCTGCAGCCGCATCGGACAAGAGAATGAAACGGCGATGACGCGTTTGGTGGTTAGAAATACCATCGACGAGCAAATCATCGCATTACAGGAAAAGAAAGAAAGGGAAATCAGCCAGGTCATGGAGGATGGCGGTGGAAAGCGCCGAAAGCTTAATATCCAGGAACTCTTACGCCTGTTCGGTAATGTGAGAGAAAACGCGAAGGGCGTCCCGTTCATCATGGTAGATGACGAGTCTGATGATGAAGAGGAATTGGATTCGGGCAGCGAGGAGAGTGACTTCTAGCCATTTGGATGCATAGAAAAGAGAAGCAGCATAAAGATTGTCGACAGTGGACGAATCTAGGGAAAGAGACTGGACAACTTGATTAATTTGGATAGTGCTGAGAAGATTTACCGACGCTCTCGACGCAGAATTTTGGGCAATTTATGGAGATTTATTCAGCACGAAGATGACTAGAATGTCGAGGAGGCCAGGGCTGAACACTTCAGAAGCATAGCGCAAAGCAGAACATAATAGCATGTGAATTTGAACAATCAACGCTGGACATTGTTCAAGTAATGAAGTGATTACCAGTAGCCTCGCATGATGTCTGGGAAGGTGGACCCTGCCTTCTAGGCGACCCGGTCCAGCAATTGCACCAATGACAGCACAGATAGCTAACTAGGTCTGCTCCAGACTTGCCGTCTGACATCGGACATGCGACAACCGCCCTCGTCCGACCATACGAGCCACAATGGCGATACTTCCAGAGGACGAGACTGCCTATCCTCTTTCCCGCCACCTCAATGGATCAAGAGGGCCGAGAGAATGGCGAGCCCAAGCGGCGTGTCAAGAAGGAAGAGAAGAATGAGAGGAAAAGGAAGTGGTATGTGTCTCGCCACTCGGTCGCATAGAGAAGGCTCTAACGCCTCGCCCCCGCGGTATCTAGCATATCGAGCGCATGCGTCCCATGTCGTAAGAGAAAGAGCAAAGTAAGCACCGAAGGGAGCCCTCTTCCCTGTGAACATGACATGTATTGACACTTCATTGTTCTAGTGTGACGGGCGCATGCCCCAATGCTCTGCTTGCGCCGCGGTCTACAACACGGAGTGTATATACGACCCAGGCTCCGATCACCGCCGGAAAGGCGTCTACAAGAAAGATGTGGATGCCATGAAAACGCGAAGCTCGACTCTCCAGACCTTGGTGCAGGCTATTCTCAACTATCCGGAGGACGAAGTCGCGGGTCTGGTCAAGCAGATACGGTCATGCGAGAATTTAGATGCTGTGGCCGAGTCGATACTAGCAAAAGAACATGGCTTGGAGGAGGAGGAGGATGGAGAAAGAGGGGACGAGAAGCCACGGACGGATAATGGCGCGACGCCGGCCGACAGTTCACCATTGGAATCCCAGCTGGCGGGGAAAATGGGCGGATTGCGGTTGGAAGACGGTTCCAAACGGTATATCGGAGGGACATCCAACCTGATATACCTTGAAGCAGCTATTGACAATGCCGAAGCATCCGCGTTGCCCAGCGAAGATCTCTATCAACAGGAGCGCGAACCCGTAACATCCTGGACGAGCGTGACAAACAACCCCGAGCTTGTGATGCACCTAATGAACATGTACTTCACATGGCATTACTCCTTCTTCACTACGCTGTCGAAAAGCCTCTTCTACCGTGATTTCCTCCTCGGAAAGCCGCCGGCTAATTCTCGACGACATTCGGAATACTGCAGTCCTTTACTCGTCAATGCAATGCTCGCTTTGGGATGCCATTTTACCTCTTGGCCAGAAGCCCGAGCCGTACCTGATGATTCTTCGACGGCAGGGGATCACTTTTTCAAGGAAGCAAAACGCTTAATCCTCGAAGGTGACCTTCATGAACAGCCAAGGCTCACGACAGTGCAGGCACTGGCGCTCATGTCCGTTCGCGAAGCCGGTTGCGCGCGGGAGGCGAAAGGTTGGGTTTACAGTGGGATGAGCTTTCGTATGGCCTGTGATCTGGGCCTGAACCTAAACGCAGGGGGACTGGGCAAGGGATCCGCGCTCGAAGAGACGGAGGAAGACGCCAGACGGATCACTTTCTGGGGTTGTTTTCTCTTCGACAAGTGCTGGTCAAACTATCTTGGCCGTCTTCCTCAACTTCCAACTTCGATCATTACTGTGCCGAAGTTCGAGGTCTTCCCTGTCGAGGACGCCGAAATATGGTGCCCTTACACGGATTCGGGTTTCAACCAGGCGCATGCGCAGCCTGCGAGGACTCGCGCTCTTGCCCGTCAGATCTCTTTGCTATGCGAGATCAGCAACGACCTTATGAACTATTTTTACAATCCAATAGACATGGATAAACCTAGAGGAAAGCAGGCAGAGATCAAGAAGCTGAGCGAGATCCACCAAAGGCTTGAGAACTGGAGGCGCGAGTTGCCCAAGGAGTTTGAGCCAAAAGAAGGCGGTCATCCATCGATGCTCGTAATGCAGTAAGTAGACTGTTGCTGGTATGCATGCAGTCGGATCACTGACCATGGCTAGCATGTTCTTCCAAATACTCTATATCCATCTCTTCCGGCCTTTTCTGAAGTACAATCAGAGCACCTCGCCGCTTCCGGCTAGTGTTAGCCCTCGAAAGCTCTGCACGCAAGCCGCAGCCATGATTTCTAAGCTCCTACGCCTGTACAAACGATCCCACGGTCTGCGCCAAATTTGCAATATCGCTGTTTATATTGCGCATTCGGCATGTACCATTCATCTCTTGAACCTCCCGGAAAAGAATGCGAAGAGAGACATCACCCATGGTGTCAAGCATCTCGAAGAAATAGCAGAAGGCTGGCTATGCGCGCGGCGTACTCTATGCATATTAAGCCTACTTGCGCGGAAATGGGAAGTAGAGTTGCCCGAGGAGGCTGCCGCCGTCCTTGCACGGGCCGATGCGAAGTTTGGGCCGTATATGGGTGAAAGCAACACGCCAAAAGGAGCAGCACGGCAGTCTGAGCAAACTCAGCATCTGGCAAGGACAGTGCGGTCTCCGCTTCAATCTTACGACACTCCGCAGCATGATGGGACGCCGGTCTATATCCCAGCCGGTATGCCTCCCGCCACTGCCCCTGGGCTTACAAGATCGGTTTCGAGTCGGTTGAGCAGTGGCGCCCCATCATCGCCGCAATCCATCGCAGATGTACGCTATGCGCCATATAAGAACCGCGACCAGCCCCTCGCGGAGGCAGCCAGCGTCCTCGGCCCGATCCCTACGAGCGTGCCCACATCCGAAGATTCGCCCTCGCAACTCTTCGGCGGGAACTCAGAAGCGCTCATGCGGGAGAGCCAGGATTGGTGGCTGCGAGATCAGTCACAGCTTGCACTGGGCTTCGACAATTGGGATCTGACGGAGGCGGACGTGGCCTGGTTGAACAACGCGACGGCGATGGGGCCAGCGACGAATGGGGGCGTCCCATATCCTATGACCAATAACATGAACGTGATGACCGGACCAACGGGCTACGAAGCCGTGAACACCTATAATGAGGCTGAGTGGTATCAATGATTCCCCATATTCCCTCCCGCTTTTCCCTGTACCTGGCGTATGGAATGGAGTCGCGGGGTTTGTATATATTGTGCAATATTCCTAAGGGAACAAGCCAGGCTGGACAGGGGAATCAAGCGGAGAGCTGCGGATGATGGCAGAAGATACCGGACTCTGTGTATCATCTCGTCACAGGGGATGAGTCGTACATGACCAATATTCCCATTCCATCTTGTCACTCTTGTACTACAAGTCTACTATACTGATCAAGAGGCCTATGGTGTTGGAAAAAGTTCTCATTTTTTTGATATTCTTAGGAGGATTAGCTCCTCCCGGAGATCTGGGATGAGTGTGATTTGCCGATTGTGTCGACCCCCTTAGTTAGCTCCGAAAAGTGAACGTGAGAAAAAAAAAGAAGCATTTGATGAATCAAAGACATGCGTCATCGCTCAAGGGTTCAGCCAGCGGGGTAACTAATCGTGCATGGTCCGTGGTCCCAGTCCGGGTCCCCACACAACTATGATGCATGCAGGTGTCGATTCTTTTTACGATCCTTTCTATTCTTGCCCATCCCATTGGCTAGCCAGTATTGCATCGCGTTTTTCACGTGATACCCCACCATCCATCCTCTCGCTGTGTCTCTCACGGTGTATTGCTGCAGCTTCATCAATCACTTCCCCACTCATGTACGTCGGGTACTCACATCGCTCACTGAGAGCGGAAAACAGCACCGATGACGACGGTGTATGTACGGATTTCTCGCCGGGCACCCCTCAGCCGGCGGGGGCACTGGCGCGGACGGGCGGACAGAGCGGGCCTGGGGTGGCCAATGGCGAAACTGGACTTCGGGGCAGCGTGGTGGGGCTCCGACGCTCCGTCTTTTCTCCGACGCTCACCGCCCGCGGTATCGGCCCTCGATTCGCCCTTAGCTCCAAGTTTTTCTGCAGCCCGCGAGTAGCCACAACCCTAGCTCGAACAGCCTTTCTACGTACCTTCCTCGACAAATATTTTCCCACTCCCCCTTCTTTTCTTCTTCTTTTCATGTCCTCGTTCCTCTCCTTCAATTGAAGCCCTCTACAGACCTTTCCTCGGAGCCCGCCTACACCCCCATCACTTGCTGCTGCTACCCTGATTTTCCCCTTTCTTTTTCATTGCGTCTCCTGTGCGAAGAATGGCGGGGCAGTTGACAGGCGGTGCGGCTGCGGGCGCTCCTCAGATGGCCTTGGAGTTGGAGGATGGCTACTTCGTCACCGGCATCAGCTTCGGTGCCGAGAAGAGCGTTGCCGGTGAGCTGGTCTTCCAGACCGGCATGGTGGGATACCCGGAGTCCATCACGGGTACGTTCTGGACGACAATTGCTCGCTGCCTCGACCGCCGGAAACCTTTCGAACTAACATATAAATTTTCTAGATCCGAGTTACCGAGGCCAAATCCTCGTCGTCACATTCCCCCTGGTAGGAAACTATGGTGTTCCCTCCAGGGAGGAGCGTGACAAGCTCTTGGGCGACCTGCCCGCCTACTTCGAGGCTGCTAAAATCCACATCGCCGGTTTGGTGGTGGCAACTTATGCCGGCGAGGAGTACTCCCACCACCTTGCTACTTCCTCCTTGGGAACTTGGTTGAAAGAGCAAGGCGTGCCTGCTATCTGTGGCGTGGACACCAGGGCGCTCACCAAGAGGATCCGGGAAGAGGGTAGCATGCTTGGAAAGCTTCGTCTGCAGAAGGCCCCTTCTCTGCTCCAGCAGCTGGCTCACCCTCTTTCTCGCGCCCACGCTGAGGCTGAAGCTTTCACCTCTCTTGCCGACGAGGCTCTGAAGGAACGCTTCGAGGAGATTGACTGGGTGAACCCCAACGAGAAAAATCTTGTGGAAGAGGGTAAGTTGCAATAAATTGTGCAGAAAAGGAGCCGTGGCTAACAGAGATAAAAGCATCCACTAGCCACCCCAAGACATACCACCCCGATCCGGATGTTGCGTTGATCCATCCCACCGGTCGTCCTGTCAAGGTTGTTTGCGTCGACGTTGGTTTGAAATACAACCAGCTTAGGTGCCTTCTGAAGCGTGGTCTCGAGGTTGAAGTCGTCCCCTGGGACTATGATTTCCCGAAGCTGGCTGGAAAGGAGTATGATGGTCTCTTCATCTCCAACGGTCCCGGTGACCCAGCTATAATGAAGGACACTGTCGAGCACATCCGTGCCGCTTTGGAGGAGGCCCGCACCCCGATCTTCGGCATTTGCTTGGGTCACCAGCTCCTCGCTCGCGCTGCTGGTGCGCAGACCTTGAAGATGAAGTTTGGCAACCGTGGCCACAACATCCCTTGCACGAGCCGTCTCTCTGGACGGTGTTACATTACCTCGCAAAACCACGGTTACGCAGTGGACTCCAACACCTTGCCTTCCGGCTGGGAGGAGCTCTTCTACAACGCCAACGATGGCAGCAACGAAGGTATCCGGCATGTCAACCGGCCGTACTTCAGTGTTCAGTTCCACCCCGAGCATGCTCCTGGTCCCCGCGACACTGAGTTCCTGTTTGATGTATTTGTCGATACCATCATGGAAACTCTCCACAACCCCGACGCGCTGAAAGCACCTGTCAAGTTCCCCGGCGGAGATATTGTGGAGAACAAGAAGCAGCACCCCCGCTTGAAGCCCAAGAGGGTCTTGGTTTTGGGCAGTGGTGGCTTGAGCATTGGTCAGGCTGGCGAGTTCGACTACTCCGGATCCCAGGCTATCAAGGCGCTCAAGGAGGAGGGTATCTACACCATTCTCATCAACCCGAACATCGCCACCATCCAGACATCAAAGGGGTTGGCCGATCGCGTTTACTTCCTGCCTGTCAATGCCGAGTTCGTCAGGAAGGTCATCAAGCAGGAGAAGCCGGATGCTATCTACGTCACGTTCGGTGGTCAGACCGCGTTGCAGGTCGGTATCCAGCTGAAGGACGAATTCGAGGGACTTGGTGTCAAGGTTCTCGGTACCCCTATCGAGACTGTCATCACTACAGAGGATCGTGAGCTCTTCGCTCGTAGCATGGAGTCTATCGGCGAGAAGTGCGCCAAGTCCGCCTCTGCCTCCAACGTAGAGGAAGCCATGCGCGTCGTAGGCGACATTGGCTTCCCTGTCATCGTCCGCGCAGCCTACGCATTGGGTGGTTTGGGTAGTGGCTTTGCCAACAACGAACAAGAACTCCTTGATCTCTGCAACAAGGCCTTCGCTGCCAGCCCCCAGGTCCTCATCGAGCGTAGTATGAAGGGCTGGAAGGAGATCGAATATGAGGTCGTCCGTGACGCATACGACAACTGTATTACTGTTTGTAATATGGAGAACTTCGATCCTCTCGGCATCCACACTGGCGACTCTATCGTTGTTGCCCCTTCCCAGACCCTCTCGGATGAGGATTACAACATGCTGCGCACGACTGCGGTCAATGTGATCAGGCATCTGGGAGTTGTCGGAGAGTGCAACATCCAATACGCGCTGAACCCTTTCTCAAAGGAGTACTGTATCATTGAGGTCAACGCGCGTCTGTCCCGTTCCTCTGCCCTTGCCTCTAAGGCGACCGGTTACCCCCTCGCTTTCATTGCTGCTAAGCTCGGCTTGAACATCCCCCTTAATGAGATCAAGAACAGCGTCACCAAGAGCACCTGTGCTTGCTTTGAGCCGTCTCTCGACTACTGCGTCGTCAAGATTCCCCGCTGGGATCTCAAGAAGTTCACTCGTGTCTCTACACTCCTCGGATCTTCCATGAAGAGTGTGGGCGAGGTTATGAGCATCGGCAGGACTTTTGAGGAGGCTATTCAGAAGGCCATCCGCGAGATTGAGCCCAACAACATTGGGTTCAACTACGAGGCTCATGCACTCATGGACATCGATGACGAGCTTCAAACTCCTTCTGACCAGCGTCTCTTCGCTATCGCGAACGCCATGCATGCCGGCTACAGCGTAGACAAGATCTGGGAAATGACCAGGATCGACAAGTGGTTCCTCAGCAGACTCAAGGGGCTGAGCGACTTCGCCAAGGATATGGGTCACTTCAACGCCTCCTCTGTTCCCCGGCATCTCTTCAGGAAGGCCAAGCAACTTGGCTTCTCGGACCGTCAGCTGGCTAAATTCTGGAACTCCAACGAGCTCGCGGTTCGCCGGGCTAGGGTTGACGCCGGCATTGGCCCTGTTGTCAAGCAAATTGATACCGTCGCTGCGGAATTCCCGGCCTTCACTAACTACCTGTACCTCACGTACAATGGTACTGAACACGACATCTCTTTTGAAGACCACGGTGTCATGGTTCTGGGGTCTGGTGTGTACCGTATCGGTTCCTCCGTCGAATTCGACTGGTGCTCTGTCCGCGCTGTCAGGACCCTGCGCGAGTCTGGTTACAAGACGGTCATGGTTAACTACAACCCTGAGACCGTGAGTACGGATTACGATGAGGCTGACCGTCTCTACTTTGAGAACATCAGCTTGGAGACGGTTCTGGACATTTACCACCTTGAGAACTCTGCTGGTGTCATGCTTTCCATGGGTGGTCAGACTCCTAACAACATCTCTCTGCCACTCCACCGCCTGAACGTCCGGATCCTGGGTACCTCTCCTGAGATGATTGACACTGCTGAGAACAGGTACAAGTTCTCACGTATGTTGGACCGCATCTCAGTTGATCAGCCTGCCTGGAAAGAGCTTACTAGCATCGATGAGGCCTTGGAGTTCTGCGAGAAGGTGTCATACCCTGTCCTTGTCAGACCTTCTTACGTCCTCTCTGGTGCTGCCATGAACACTGTGTACTCCAAGGATGACTTGGCCAACTACCTCAACCAGGCTGCAGCGGTCTCTCGCGATCATCCCGTGGTCATTACCAAGTACATCGAGAATGCCAAGGAAATCGAGATGGACGCTGTTGCTTTGAACGGCAAGATGATTGGACATTTCGTTTCGGAGCACGTGGAAAACGCTGGTGTGCACTCTGGTGATGCTACTCTGATCCTGCCCCCTCAGGATCTGGACCCCGAGACTGTGCGCAGGATTGAGGATGCTACTCGCAAAATCGGCAATGCCCTCAACGTGACCGGGCCTTTCAACATCCAGTTCATCGCGAAGGACAACGAGATCAAGGTTATCGAGTGCAATGTCCGCGCTTCCCGGTCCTTCCCCTTCGTCTCGAAGGTTATGGGTGTCGACCTGATTGAGATGGCTACCAAGGCTATGGCGGGTTTGCCTGTTGAGGAATACCCTCCGGTCAACATCCCCTCCGACTACGTCGGTGTCAAGGTTCCTCAGTTCTCCTTCTCTCGTCTGTCTGGTGCCGACCCGGTTCTGGGTGTTGAGATGGCTTCGACCGGTGAAGTCGCTTGCTTCGGTCGCACTAAGTACGAGGCTTACATGAAGGCCCTGATCTCCACTGGATTCAGATTGCCGAAGAAGAACATCCTCTTGTCCATTGGATCCTTCAAGGATAAGATGGAGATGCTGCCTTCCATCCAGTCTCTCCACAAGATGGGATACAACCTCTTTGCCACCGCGGGTACCGCCGATTTCATCTCTGAGCATGGCATCCCTGTCAAGTTCCTGGAAGTTCTTGCTGGACGCGAGGGTGTCGATGGCCAGAAGGCTGAGTACTCGCTGACCCAGCATTTGTCGAACAACCTTATCGACCTCTACATCAACCTGCCGTCCAACAACCGCTTCCGCCGTCCTGCTAACTACATGAGCCGTGGCTACAAGACCCGTCGTATGGCTGTTGACTACCAGATCCCTCTCGTCTCGAATGTGAAGAATGCCAAGATCTTGATTGAGGCGCTTGCTCGTCACTACGATTTGGAGATCAGCAAGGTTGACTACCAGACTTTCGAGGAACGCCCGTCGACCGCCCACGGCCAGGCTATGACCCTTCCTCGGCCCAAGCCTTCCCCTTCTCTGGCCCAGCTGCTCGCCATGTCTCCCTTCAAGGGCAAGAGCGTCATCTCCGTCAACAACATCACTCGCAGTGATCTTCATCTGCTCTTCACTGTTGCTTCCGAGATGAGGCTGGCCGTCCAACGCTCCGGAAGTATTGACCTTCTCAAGGGTCACGTCCTCTGCACCATGTTCTTCGAGCCTTCCACTAGGACCTCCTGCTCTTTTGATGCTGCTATGAAGCGCCTTGGTGGCTCCACCGTTGTGGTCAACGAAGCGCACTCTTCCACTAAGAAGGGCGAGTCCCTGGCCGACACCATCAGGACTTTGGGTTGCTATGGCGATGCCATCGTCCTCCGTCATCCCGACGAGGAGTCTGCCGAGACGGCTGTCAAGTTCAGTGACGTCCCCATCATCAACGCTGGAAACGGCAGCCGCGAGCACCCTACCCAGGCTTTCTTGGATCTGTACACCATCCGTGAGGAGCTCGGTACCGTCAACGGCCTGAACATCACCTTTGTTGGCGATCTTCAGTATGGGCGCACTGTCCACTCTCTCTGCAAGCTCCTCAGGCACTACGATGTCACCGTCAACCTGGTTGCTCCTGCCGAGCTGCCGCTGCCCGCCAAGGTTCGTGAGGATCTTCAGGCACGCAGCCAGCTCGCTATGGAGAGCCACGAGCTCACTCCTGAGATCCTGGCCAAGACTGATGTCCTTTACTGCACTCGCGTTCAGAAGGAGCGTTTCCCTGATCTGGCAGTCTACGAGAAGGTCAAGAACGCAATCGTGGTGGACAACGCGGTTATGAAGAATGCCAAGGACAAGATGATCATCATGCATCCTTTGCCTAGGAACGCTGAGATCAGTGAAGAGGTGGACTTCGACCCGAGGGCGGCGTACTTCAGACAGGTAAGTGAAACACGACCGAAGTCTCCCATCCCCTGGTCCCATCAATTAGATGCTAACAAAGGTTTAGATGAGATACGGCCTCTACACCCGCATGGCGCTGCTGGCGCTTGTGATGGCTCCATAGAGGAACGACACGATGTAATCATAGGCTTCACATCTTCCCGGCGTTTTGTTCGAGGCGGCGAACCACTCAACCCCCCAAAAGCCTCCGTCTTTTTATTTTCCCTTTATGTTTAGACTCTTCAGCTATAGGCACTTTTCCCCTTACTACGATCATTGGGTAGATTAGCATAACCAATTACCCATTGATATGATGATGACGATGATGATGTATGACGACAACTTGGGACATGTGTAACGGGCTTGGTATTTTCTATTTTCTGGCATGGGGGGAAGTTCTTTCAGTTTGGATTTTTGGCGTTTTTGCATTTTTCATCATCGTTTTTCTCTATGCGTTTGAGCGAGGCGTCATTTCGGATTTGTTTCATTTGGTTTGGTTTGGTTCGGGGCGGTTATTTATTGTATCGCGTGGGCGTTGGATTCTCATTGGCTGGTTGGGCTATTTATGGGGGCGTTCTCCACTGGTTTTTTTTGGTTCTCTTTCCAGGGTCCCTTTTTTTTTCACTCTTCCTGCAGGCTGGTCACTGCACCGGGAAAAAGAACGACTGGATGGTGGGATTGTTATTCTGTTTGGCATTTACACATGGGTATTTTGGCGGGACGAAATAGAGGAAGGGAAAAGAAATGATCATCAAGCATTACAGACGATGATTCTCGTCTGGATTTTCTATCCATTTCTTTATTTTAGGCTTCCTTCGTTCCCTCTTTTTTTTTTCCTTTATATATATATATATATAATCAAAGGTTTAAGTTCAAGGAAGAAGAATGTTGTCGTGGTGTATTATGATTCATTGGTAGCGTAGTCGTTCGTAGTGGTGAGGGGAGGTTCTTACTGTTTCTGAATGGCAAAGGCAAAATGAGTGCTAGAATCGCTAAAGGGGGGAGATCAAGAGAGAAAGGAAAAAAGAAAAAAAAAAAGGGAAAATATACAAGATCCTTACACTGTTCATTTCCCCTCCTCCATCGCTATACCGTGAACATCTTCGCCGAAGCCGAAACGCCTGTGAAGGGAAAGGAGACCAGTAAACCGAAAAACAGAAGAAGAACCAAGATTGGCGATGGGGCATGATACAGTCGTCGTAAGAAAAGAAGGAGATCATGATCCAAAAAGAGAACTACGCTTCATGTACAGCAGCAACAATCATTTTGACGTTCGGGGGGTCGTGGTCTGATATTCTTCAGGGACACGAAGGAGGGACGTGTCTCTGCCCCTTGGTCGGGGCACGTATGCCTCAATCAATGGCTGATGCACCTGGACCAAGCTGTAAACGAGAGTGGGTTAGCAATTAACGTCCACTGTGCTTCTTTACTCCCCAGAGTCGAGCCTTGACTGCGGCCGATACTTATCAATGGCAAAACAAGCAACATTGGTTTTTCGTCCGAATGAGGGCATAACGAAGGAAAGTTGAAATCAATCAAACTTACCAGGCAAACCACAGCCAAATCCGACAAAGAGGTAGATGAGCAAGAGAACCACAACGACGAGGAGGGCCATGAGCTTGACGTTCTTCCACCACATGCGACGGCGGAGGTTGCGGCTGCGGACGCGGAAGTCGCGGGCGTCGCTGCCGAGGCGGTCGGTCTTGTCGACGAGGAGGTCGATGCGCTCGCCGCGCTCGAGGAGGGCCTCGATGTTCTCCGTCATGATCTCGCGCACGCCGTCGATCTCGGCGCGGGCGACGCGCATCGCGTCGCGGCGGCCGGCGGGCGTCTCGCCCTGGAGGGCCATGAGCTCGCGCATGCGGCCGTTGAAGGCGGCGCAGCCGTAGGGGGGCAGGGCGGCGAAGTCGGTCGAGGCGGCGGGGAACCGGCGGAGGAACTCGGCTTTGAGGCCGACGAGGTAGCCGAAGGGGATCCGGCGGCCGAGGTCGGCGGCGGCGATGACGAGGAAGGTGAGGTGCCCCGCGGATGCCTGCCCGGATGGGTACTCGCTGGGAGCGGAGGAGATGTAGTGGATTTGGTGGGGGCCGTGCGTGTAGGTCAACTTCTCGGGCTTGTCGTGCGAGATCTTGGGGAGGATGAGCGCGGCGAGGGAGGAGGTTTGCGAGCTGGCGGAGGCGGCATGCTCGGCGAGGATGGTGTGGTTATGGGCGATGCAGGAGTAGAGGAGGGGGTGGGAAGCGTCGGAGGAGGAGCCGGCCATGGTTGCGGTGGCTGCTGTTGGAGGCAATTCTCGGGGGATAGGTGCTTGAGGTGGTGTTGCTGGCCGGCGGGGAGGTGGTGATTCGGCCGGTGTAAGATTCGATGCCGAAAGTGATGGAGAGGTGGAGAGCGGAGGCGGTGATGAGGGTGGCGGTCGGGGCGGAGGTTGGTTTTGCGGGATTGGTTCGTAGTCGGTCTGCTCGTCCTGCGGCGGTGGTCCGATTCGTGGCGATGAAGATGAGGATGAAGATGAAGACGAAGAAGATGAGGAGGAGGGGGAGGGGGAGGAAGTGGTGGAGATGAAAGAAGAGGAGCCTGGAAGTGGAGGAGGAGGTGGTGGAGAGTGGGTTGCAGACGTGGTGTAGGAGCGAACATAGCTGGACAACCGATGGAAGAGCTGGGGCCGAGCTGTGGCTGAGGCGGACGGGGCGGGGAGGGGGAGACGTCAGTGCTCGCTCGGGCTTGATCTCTGGTCGGCGATCGTGGCACAGGCCAGGCAGTTGGCAGGGAAGGGCAGGCCAAGGCAGGGCGGAACGGCAGGGCGGGCAGGAAGGAAGGCAGGAAGGGAGGCTGACGGGAGGGAGAGTGAATGGCTTACCCAAGTGCTCAAAGAACTCCACGCGCGACCGGACGACGGGCGACATGAGTTTCCTCCTGGTATGCTGCTATCCTGGCGGTCCTGGGTATCCTGCTGGGAGGGTTTCAAGCTGGAATGTGCCGTCGCCTGGCGCGCCTGTAGGAGCAGCGTAGCCATGCACCCATGCAAGCTTGTACGCTTGCGGCAGCTGAGCTACACTTTTTTTTCGTCCCGTCATCGGCGGTTATTCTTTGTTCCAACATGCATTTTGTGAACTGGTCGCCAATGTACTTTCTGCTCACTTTGCCTTCATTTCATGTATTTCATTTCATTTGTCCTAGTCTCTGAACTAGATACAAGAAGCTTTTTCCAAGCTTGAGTCTCTCTCTCAGAAGATCCTATCTGAGTAGTATAGCGTGGAGTGGACAGCCATGTCCACCATCATCGTATTCGCGTGCAGTGCACGAAGCGCACCGCCTTTCATCAATAGCACCGTTTGCCCCAGTGCAGCATCCATCCAGCTTGCGTAAGCCCTCCGCTCCGGATGCGCAGAACTCTCTATGTGTAGTGTAGTGTAGTAATCGTACAAACCAGACCGTAAAAGAAAAAGGGGGGTATCATATGTTTATGCGAACCGCCTCTTGCGCCGACCCGAAAAGTTCATCAGAACCCGCTCCCTCCCTGCCTCCCAGAACCAGGCGTGAGCCATATTCGCACAGCGCGCCGTTGTGTGAGAAACAACCAGAAAAAAAAAGTATAAGAAGGAGAAAAAAGTTCGCCCTGGCTTCTCGTGTGAAAGCTGCCTGGGCGGTTACTGGCTCGGAACGTTCTGTGACGATTGCACCTAGGTACGGTACCTAGCCTTCCCAATCGAAATCCCCCGTCATGCTACCGTGGAGTAAGGTCGCAGCGATGTTATGCCGGGCATACACCATGTCGTTATGACCAAACGCCTCCTTAGGCACCAATCCGCGAACGCGTGCAAAAGCGTTGAAGCAGGTGTAGACGCCGCAATCCCTGCCGTTCGCCTGCTTGGAGGAGTTGCTCTCCCGCGGACGATGCGGCCACCACGTCCAGTCATCCTCCTTGTACGCATCCTTTAGCTCGAATGCGAGCCACTGCCGGGCGAACTTGATGGCCCGCTCGCCGGAGCCGTGTAGGGAGTCGTAGTACTCGATGTGCCGAGCCTTGGGCGAAACGACGAGCAGCGTCCAGTGGTTGTGCGTGCAGATCGGGAAGAAGACGTGCTCGGCTTCGAGGATCTTCTTGCCGGGCAGCTTCGCACGGCGTGTCCAGCCGGTGATGCCTTGCGCGCCTTTCGTCTCGAACGTCTTGTGCCAGGCGGAGTTGAAGGCGTGGAATGGTGGTGCTCGGCCTGCTTTCTTATCTGAATCCGTATAGCCGCGCTTCTCCTGCGCACGCTTGACGAGATGACTCAGGAAATTGTTGACGATCTCGTCGTTGAGCCAACCCATGCCGGAGCCGTACTCGTCCAGGAGAGTAGTGAAGTCGTGTGCTGTCAAAGGCGAAACACCTGCGGGCGTGACCGTCTCCATGACATCGCCCAACATGCCAACCTCCGCAACCTTCTTCTTCCATTCCGGAGAGATCTGTTTGATCAGTCTTCGCGCGGCTGCAGCAGCCTTCTTCTTCGCCTCCTCCGCCCGTCTAGCAGCTTCTTCCGCCGCTTTCTGTTCCGCAATCCTGCGCTCCTCCAAAGCCTTCCGCTCCTCTTCCAGCTCCTTCTCCTTCCGAATCCTTTCTGCGCGCTTCTGTTTGCGGAGGTCGGACAACTCCAGCTGTCGCGTCGCTTCGAGCAGCTCGTCATCAGACTCGAGAGCCTCCCCGTTCCTGGACCGGGAGAGCATTTCGCTAAGAGGATCAGGCGCATTGAAATGGCGCTCGAGAAAGTCTTCCAGCGAAGCCGGCCGCTCCTCTACGCTGCGCCGACGGAATGCGCGCGGCGCGGCGTCATCAAACGAAGCCTGCTTCTCAGTAAAAGATGACCGTCTGGTGGTCTCCTTCTTTGGGAATCGCAGCAGCCTCCTTCCATTCAATGCATTATTGAACCTACGGTTCTGTCTTGCAAGATTGGCTTTGGCAAAGCCAGTACGGCCCGATAATTCGTCATCCTCAGAAGTGTCACTAGATGAGGAATCGCCGGCATCTTTCCTGGTTTCACGGTATTCAGGCTTCATCGCATGAGTATGGTTGACAGAATCCGGACCATGCCCGCCACCGACGTTGGCAGGCATCGCAATCGGTGCGTTCCTGATCGGACTGCCACCTGAGGATGTGATAACGAATGCTTTGGCGATGCTGATGCCCTTCGCTTGGGGTCGAGTTGTTTTGTCTGTATTTTTAGCGGCTAGGATGCGCGCTCGTCGCATGCGACTTTCTTGGATCCTGTGCATAGTGACTGGGTGCTCATGCGGGCTGATAGAGCGGGACGCGGATACGCCGCGCATCTCGTCGAACCCCGATGTATCGTCTTGCTCGAAGTTCATTTCTTCCGCGGAGATGATGGCGTCCTCGGCGACGGGCCATTGTCCTGGGATCACTCGGATCCTCTTCGCAGGACTTGTATATAAGGCAGCAGTGACATTTGGCGGGGGTACCGCGGGCTTCGGAGGAAGAAGCTTATTCGCGATAGCCTTGCGCACCCTGCCGTAGATCGACTTCGCGCGCTCTTTCAAGCTCTGTGCGAACGTAGTGGGGCGCGGTCGTTGGGGGACCTGCTCAAAGCTGGTCACGGGTGGTTCCGAGGACCGTTCCGAACTGAGATCTTCTGCCTCTTCCAATTTGCGCTTGGACGCCTTCTGATATTCCATCGGGGGTTTGTTGAGGTCTTCCTTGGCGATCGCCGCATACCATTCGGGATCGAACATGTAATCGGGCGCGAAGCAGTGCTCCATGGCGTCGTCGTACGCCCGAGGCAGCGACCGTGTATATCCGGGTGACTGGAGAGATCCATGCGCAATGGCAGGGTTGTAAGGACCGCTGTCCTGCATTGTCGCGTCCGTCAGTCGCGCGACGGGGGCGGCGAATGTTGTTACGTGTACCGTGAAAGGCGCCGCTTGTTATCGTGATTAGAAAGAGGTATAGTGAGTCTGTGTGTGGGTTGCGGGGTAGGGAGTGCGCAGTCAGAGTGGTGTGTGATGGCAAGGACGGTCGCAACGGTTCTTGTTGCGATCAAAGTTGGTTGCTTGCAGGTGGACGGAGATGGTCGATGCTTACGTAATGCCCGGCAGCACTGAGGGCGGGCACATGCGCGGGGAGTTCACGCTAGAAGCAAACGCCGGGAAGTGGGGCCAATTCAGACGCAACGAAACGGCCGAGATGGATTTATCTGCCTAGTCCCCAAAATCATTGTACAGCGCGCCCTGATTCCGTGATGACCTTCAGCTTCTTTGTCCCTTCTCGAGGGGGCGATGCGAGGTAACAACGTACTAAGTTATCGCCCTAAGAGCGGGAAGGGCCCGAACCTAACGCGTGTGATTCGTACCGGAAGTCATGCATCTCCGGACTGTGAGATCTCTCGATCTCACCGTTGTCAGGGGCCAAAATGCGGGGAATAACTAGCTTTCTCCGGTTGCCCCAGCCTCGGAAGAGCGTTTCAAGAACGATCTCCGAGATTCACGGACTTTAGTATTTTGGCAATGAACCGCTGTGCGTGCCTTGCAGCCTTGACAGATATTAATACATTGGACACTCTACCTCAGCCTTGCTGGGATCAAGCACCGTTTTTCTCATAGAACCCACCAAGCAAGCCCTCCGAAAACTGCACCAACAACACCTGCTACCATAACAACGCCGGCAGCGCTGATAATGGGAGGACGTGGAGCGTGCATCATCGCCTCGATTTCACCCTCCAGTCGCTCCGCCATCTTGGCAGTGGAGAATTCCGCCTTCACACGTTCACGCCCTTGCCGTCCCATGCTATCCTGCTTTTCGAGATTCCGATCATCAACCACGAACCGCATGACCTCAGTCCACTCCTGCACATTTGCTACGTTCCTAAGCCATCCAGTTTCTCCCTCGACGACGGTCTCTGTCGGTCCCCCTTCGTTGGCCGCGAGTACCGGGGTACCGGCAAGCATCGCTTCCAACGGCACGATTCCGAAATGCTCGTTACGAGGAGTGTAGACCAGTAGCCTTGCTGAGGACAGAAGAGCCGCCTTGAACGCATTCGGGACAGAATGCAGGAAAAGCACGGAGATGTCGTCGGGAATGGCCTGAGCGGTGATCATGCTCTTTGCTGTTGCGTGCTTGAGCTCAAGAGAGTCTGCGAGCGCAACAAGCTCACTGTACGTAGATAGATTTTCCGGCACGCGAGGATCGTAGCCCCCTGTATGAACTATGAGCAACGTGATGATGGAGAGCAATCTCACAGCACTCACCAGCAATTACAAGCCGAGTCGCCTGTCTCTCTTCAGGTGTCAAACCGGCATAGGCTTTGATAGCCAGCGCTATGTCTTTCTTCTTTTCATATCGGTTGATGCTCAGCAGCACCTTCTTGTCCTCCCATAGCCTATCGCTCTTATTGTCCACCTTGATAGAGGTATCGACACATGGATATACGACCTTCGGATCTCTGCTCTTCAACCTAGGAAAGGCCTGGCCAAAGACACCTTTCGTAAAGTTGCTGTTCACTACGATCGTATCGCTGCATCCCGTGCTCCAGCTTTCGACCCAGTCGAACGGAGCTCTGTACAAGCTCTTCAGCGGCCCGCCTTTCTTCGCCAGAAGTTTGTCGGGAAAGTGGCAATAGAATAACACTCGTGGGTCGGGCAGCATGAACCGGAGCAACGGGATCCCTGCGCTGAGCTGGTCGAAGAAGTAGACGTCAGGCTTCAGGCTTCTCAGCTCGTCCGAGAGCAAGGTGATCTGGAGTATCAGGTGCAGCTGGCGGAGGATAGCGCAGAGGATCGCAAGTCGGCCGAGGATGGCTGGTGGGACTAGCTTGTTCCCACGAACGCGGACATCGAGGGTTCCTTTTGTTTCGCAAGTATATCAAGGCGAGATCTCAGCTACCATAGTCTTTTTTTTCGGTTTTCGTTGAACTCTCAACTTTGCGTGGTTGGGCTTGCGAAGCAAGTGCGCTGTTGTTGCTTACCGTCGCGCGCCTCGTCGAAGCAATGTCGCGGGTCACAGTGAGAGGTGAATATCGTCACTTTGTGGCCCCGGTTCTGTAGTCCTACGGCAGCGTCGATGACGAGACGCTCGGCGCCGCCGATACCGAGGTCCGGGTGGAAGAAGACGATGTGCTTCTTGTCTTTGGACATTGTTGGAAAGCAAAGAAGAGACCTGCGGGGAAGGAAACCGTGTTGGTATGATCGTGTTTGGGTGTAAGTAGTACGTAGTGTTCCAGGGTCCCCGGGAAGGTTTAGGCGAGGTTCTCCGCCAGGAGCTTCCAAGCTTCGATGTCTGAGGAGCATCACCTGCGACCTCGATGATTGCGCGTATGCCTTGAATGAAGAACGAGGCCTCGTGGAGTCGCTATCCTCTAACGCGTATGCATGCTTGTTCGATGGAAACTCAGCGGCCCTCACTCCTTGTCAACCGTGGACGGGTGACATACCCCCGATGAATGCAGCTATCCGGAGCTCCATATCTAGATCACCAACATGGGGCAAGGCTACTCCCTGACGACCTTGTCCGCTGGCTCTGCCGGTATCGATGTGCCAGAGCTGGCGGACCTGACCTACGAGAAATCGCTGGGAAATGCACGCTTCATGAAGACGATCCGGGCTCGGCATAAGGATGGCCTGGTTGTCGCGAAAGTGGTCATGAAGCCCTACTCGAGCATGGACTTGAAAGGCTACGTTGATGCCATACTCGGTGAGTAAGATGACGTTTCCTGCCAAACATCCAAGCAGAGCCTTATCAGTGCTGAACCAGCTCCTAGAGGAGAGAAAGGTTCTCACCGATGTCCCAAATGCTTTGCCATATCATCGCATCCTGGAGACAAGTGCCAATGGGTACTTGGTCCGGCAATATATCCATAGTTCTCTTTACGACAGGATGAGTACCCGCCCCTTTTTGGAAGATATAGAGAAGAAGTGGCTTGCTTTTCAACTTCTTTGCGCGGTTCGGGATTGCCACGCGCGGAACATCTATCACGGCGATATCAAAACGGAGAACGTTTTGGTCACTTCCTGGAACTGGCTTTATCTGTCTGACTTCTCGTCATCATTCAAGCCAACATATTTACCTGAGGATAATCCTGCGGACTTTTCTTTCTATTTCGACACCTCCGGTAGACGGACTTGTTATCTGGCGCCCGAACGGTTTCTCTCGGCTGGGACAGTACCCGAGGGGGAAGGTAATGTGAACTGGGCCATGGACGTGTTCAGTGTAGGCTGTGTCATCGCCGAGCTATTCCTCGAAACTCCCATCTTCTCACTCAGCCAAATCTTCAAATATCGTCAAGGAGAATATTCCCCGGACCACGTTCATCTTGACAAAATCCATGATAAGGAGATACGGGAGATGGTGTCACATATGATCCAGCTGGAACCCGAGTCGCGATACTCAGCAGAGGAATATCTCAATTTCTGGCGACGACGGGCATTCCCCGACTACTTCTATAGCTTCCTCCATCAATACATATACGTCATGACCGACCCCTCATCCGGGCGAAAGCCTGTCACCGCTGGAGGCGAGAACCTGGGAGAGTCTGATGACCGGATTGATCAGTTATATAACGATTTCGATAAAATCTCGTACTTTCTGGCCGAGGATAAAGAGCCGCACAAGAGCAAGCAAAAGGGAAATCGAACGCCCAGAAGAGATACATTTCCGTTGCACATCGACATTCCTAACTACCGTCACCGGGCCGCGTTAGCAGAGGAGAGGTCATTGGATGAGGGTGCAGTCATCTTTCTGAACATTGTGGTCTCATCGATACGGAATACAGCCAGGGCCACTGCACGGATACGGGCTTGCGAGCTCCTATTGGCTTTCGCGGAGAAGACAACTGATGAAGCAATACTCGATCGCATCGTCCCGTATGTGATGGCTTTACTGAACGACAAGGCGGACCTAGTAAAGATCGCGGCCCTCAGAACCCTGACGCAGCTGTTGGCCATGGTGGCAGTGGTCACGCCGATCAATGCGTATGTCTTCCCGGAGTATATCTTGCCCAGGCTTCAGCCGTTGGCTACTGGCTCTTCAACGCACCCGAATCCCCTTGTTCGGGCCACATATGCTTCTTGCATCGCTACTTTAGCAACGACGGCATCAAAGTTCCTCGACTTGACGCAAGCGCTTCGCGCGGATGGCACCCTTCCCACAAGCGACCCCGAAACCGAGGAAGACAGCATCAGCTACTCATACTATCAGCATCAGTACGATGTGGCGCGTGAGGATTTGACGAGTCAGCTTGAGGTCCAGACCAAAGCGCTGTTAACGGACCCTGATGCTTCGGTGCGTCGGGCCATGCTTGGCTCCGTGGGAAGCCTGTGTGTCTTCTTTGGGAGCGCTAGAGCCAGCGATGTGATCCTAAGCCATCTCAACACCTACCTCAACGATCGAGACTGGATGCTAAAATGCGCCTTTTTTGAGGCCATCGTGGGCGTCGCCATCTATGTTGGCGGACCAAGTTTAGAGGAGTTTATATTGCCACTTATGGTGCAAGCCTTGACTGATCTGGAAGAATTCGTCGTAGAACGAGCACTTCGCTCGTTTTCCTCAATGGCTCAGTTGGGCCTCTTTCAAAGGACTAAGACATGGGAACTGGTTGATGTGGTCGGCCGGTTCACTATGCATCCGAATATCTGGATCAGAGAAGCTGCTGCTCACTTCATATCTTCTGCCATCCGCTTCCTCTCTATTGCTGACAACCATAGCATCATTGTCCCTTTGATAAAGCCCTATCTGAAGGTCTTGCCGTCCGAGCTTTCTGAGTTGCGGATCTTGGATTCACTGAAGAAGCCCCTCCCGAGGCTGGTGTTGGAGATGGCGATGACCTGGGCAACAAAGAGCGAGAGGGGCATTTTCTGGCTTCCGGCGCAACAACAACGGACCTTCACGTTTGGCGGAGGAGACGAATCAATTCCCACGGTGTCCGCCAAAGACCTCGGACCTAAGGCACTCGCGAGAACGCCGAAGAATGAAGAGGATGAGCAGTGGATCACTCGACTTCGTAACGCTGGTATGACTGCTGATGACGAGTTCAAGCTTATCGCTTTGCGAGAGTACATCTGGCAAGTCGCTCACAGAAGGCGGAAGGAAGGACCGGAGTCGAAGTCGTCGAGGTTCAATTCCATACTCACTCTTTCAAGCCTGGGGATCACGCCACAAACAGTCTTTTTCACCCCAAAGCAGGAGTTGCTGGAAGAAGCACTTAACGAAGAAATGTCGCCGGTGGAAAAACAGCCTCGCACGATAGCGGATGCTCTGCTCGACGCGACAGTAGACGATGGCAAGGTTATGCGCAGGACTTCTCTTCCCGCGCAACAACGAGAAGACATTCGGACGCGTGAACGTTCAGCCACAAACGGAGAAACACAAAGCTCATCATCGGATGTGGAACCGCGCAGGTCTCTTCAAGTACCCCAAAAAGGCGACATTGCTTCCCCAGTAGCCTCATCTCCTGCCGGATCGCTCCAATCGCTTAGGACTGGCCATGCTCTCCGACCGATGGGCAGTGCTATCAATCTTCTTAGTAAGACGGACTCTCGTAACGGAAACAAAGCCATCGCAGAGATCGGCACCAGCCCCGAAAACGCCTTCGGCAAAGTCGACGGTTCCAATTCGAACCCGAAAGAGCCGAAAGAGCAAATAAATACGCCGCTTTCGCTGGCTCAGCGCTTGAACCGCGCCAGCCCGGAAGCGGGGAAGTATAAAGATGGATACTCCTACGACGGAAACGACCCTACCGTGCTGAAACTGCTGGACTCTCTGTATCTCGAGAACTACCCGGCTGACAGGGTCGAATTCGGTCCCTTTGTCCCAGCATTGAGTGGACGGCAGCCGATTAGGCGAGGAAGTGGGGCTGGCGGGCCGTGGAGGCCTGAGGGGACGTTGGTTGCGATGCTTGGTGAACATACTGCAGGTGTGACCCGTGTTGTTGTCGCACCGGACCATGCCTTCTTCCTCACGGGCTCCGATGATGGGACGGTCAAGGTCTGGGATGCAGGCAGACTCGAGCGTAACATCTCTCACCGGGCCCGTCAAACGTACAAACTGGCGGAAGGTGCCAAAGTAACCAGCCTCACCTTCATCGAGAACAGCCACTGTTTTACTGTGACCGGAGACGACGGCTCGCTCGCTGTGGTCCGGGTGGACTGCCAGGCAGGCCAAAATGGCACGCGGTACGGGAAGCTGAGAGTCCTGCGCTCAAGCAGAACCATCTCTCCCGATGTATCCAGCGCAGGCTTACCAGGCGAGGGTGCGGAATTCGCTGTGTGGAGCGAGCACTACAAGTCCGACAGCCAATCCATCTTGATGCTGGCAACTAATAAATCACGGATCGTGGGCATCGAGCTCCGGACCATGAGCTGCATCTACGACCTCCGAAATCCGCTCCACCACGGCACGCCTACCTGCTTCGCCATGGACCGTCGGCACCACTGGCTGATCCTCGGCACCTCCCATGGCGTCCTTGACCTCTGGGATCTGCGATTTCGCTTGCGGCTCAAGGCCTGGGGCTTCGCGGCCGCCACCCCGATCCACCGTCTCATCCTTCAGCCGATCCGGGGCAGCCGCAAGAGCAGGCTGCACGTCGCCGGCGGCACCGGCCAGGGCGAGGTCACGACGTGGGACGTGGAGAAGAGCGTGTGCGTCCAGGTGCTCCGGACGGGGTACTGCCGCGACTCCTCCCTGGCCAAGTCTACCACGCTCATCGACATCGACGAGGAGCGGGCGGGCGGCATGCTAGGTCGCTTCGCCACCTCGACCGCACTGTCTCCCTCTCCCTCTCCCAGTCCGACACCGACCACCTTCTCCTCGTCATCCTCATCCGCCGCTTCGAGCCAAGACAATACCATCAGGGCCATGCACCTCATCACCCAGATCTCATCCTCCTCCACCACCTCCGACGGCGGCGACGGCAGCAGCAACACCACCCACCCTTCCTCAAGCCCCTACCCCTCCGCCGACGGCCCCGCCACATCCGAAAGCCGTCACTACCACCTCCTCACCGCGGGTCCGGACCGCCAAGTCCGCTTCTGGGATCCGGCCCGGCCGGAGCACTGCGCCGTCGTGAGCGGCCTCGGCACCGGGCCCGACGACTCCCGTCCGCCGACGTACGCCTTCGTCCAGCCGGCCGGCGCCGGCACCAGCGAGGCCCGCGTCCTGTGTGAGAGCTTGCCCGCCGGCGCGGAAGGTGGAGCGTCTGCGGGGGCGGCTGCGGGGCCGGTAGCGGGAGGGAAGAGACCGGGTTTGTCGGGTACACGGGCTAATGGGAGTAGTCGGCCGAGTCGGAGTGCGGTTTTGCTGATGCAGCAGCGGAACTTGCTGCGTACACATCTTGATACCGTTCTTGATGTTGCGTTGCTGGAGTGGCCGTATGGGATGTGCGTTAGTGCGGATCGGGCGGGGATGGTGTATGTGTTTTCGTGACGAAGGGGGGTGGTGGTGGTGGTGGTGGTGGTTGTGGTGGATCCGATTTCTCTCTCTGGTTATTTATTTTTTTATTCTTCTCTTTGCTCTTTTGTACATTCACGACTCTGGAAATCCAACTTGAAAAATTCGCCCACTTCATTCTACACTGACGTGATTTTTACAGGCTGATTTCCGTTGGATCCTGATCCCAATCCCGGTCCATGTCAACGATCATTCATCTCTATGGTGAACGACATGGAAAATCTTCTTCAACATGGCGACAAACATCCAATATAGATATGCTCCTTCCTCAGCCATTCAATGCATAGAGAGTCCCGTCATATCCAATTCCGCCACTCCTCCTCTTGCATCTGCCATTCCCTTCCTTTCCTTTCTTCGCCCACTCCGCCTCGCCCAATCACCGTCCTAAGAGGAAAAAAGAGAGAGAAAGACAAAAAACCTACGCCTTCGCCGGCGCAACACGGACCTGCACGCTCCCATCCGGCATCCCAAAATACACCGCCACGGGCTTCTGTCCGCCGGTCGCGCCCTGGGCGATCGCCGCCGGGCCATCCGGACCCGCAAACAAGCCCACCTCCAGCACACCGGTGAGGAGCTTGATGGCGCGCGAGAGGCGCTCGACCTCCCACACGCCGTCGGCGCCGTCGCCGGCACCCCGACCAGCGGCCACGTCGCCGGCGGTCAGGAGCGGGCGGAAGGGCGCGTCGACGATGAAGAAGCCTTGGTCGGTTTTGAGGGGCCCGGATTTGAGCAGGGGGTTCGTGCGGATGGTGGGGTTGGGGGAGCCGAGCTCGCGCAGCCCGCGCAGGACGGTGGCGGAGGCGATGGGGGCGACTTCGATGGGGATGGAGGGCCAGTTGGTGAGCAGGCGGGGTTGGGCTTTGCGGTAGTCTTTTAGGGTATCGTTAGCTGTTTTCCTTGTTTTTTTTTTTTTTTTTTTTTTTTTTTTCTTTTTTTCTCTCTCTCTCTCTCATCTTTTTCCTGTGTATGGTCTTTAGGGATGATCGGAGGCTTACCAGCGACGCAGACAAACTTGCGGGCGCGCTCGACGACGAGCTTCTCCTGGAAGAGACAGGCGCCGCCGCCCTTGATGCAGTTGAGCTCCTCGTCGACCTCGTCGGCGCCGTCGAAGGCGACGTCGAGGATGGTGTTCTCCGGCAAGGAGTCGAAGAGGATCGGGGTGAGGCCGGCGTTGACGATGACCTGGCGGGACTGGTAGCCGGTGGGGACGAAGCGGATGTGCGGGTTGGTGGAGCGCTCCTTGATGGCCTCGACGACGTAGATGATGGTCGTGCCGGAGCCGATGCCGACGTAGCTGGCGGCCGGGTCGAAGTGGTCGGCGACGGCGCGGATCGCGGCCGACTTCTTCGCCTCCTCGATCGTCTCGGTGGACATGGCGGGCGTCGGGGCGGAGTGGTGGTGGTGGCGGAGGAGCTCGAGCGTGGACAAGGGCGCGGCGGGGTTGCGCGGAGGTTGCGGGTGGAGGTTGTTGTGATCGAGCGAGGCGCGCGGGCGGAGCGGAACGGTGATCAGTTGGCTGTCGCACCGGCGGGGCGGATTGTAGGTGTACTGGTGGTGGTAGCGGTGGGCGCGGCGGCGGCGGTAGGGTGAGCAGGCGGACTGAAAAGCGGCGGCGGCAGCGGCGGCAGCAGCAGTATATGAGGATGCGGACGAGGAAGAGGCGGAGGGGACCGGCCGGAGTGGCCGCGACAGAGCGAGGACAGAGTGGGGCATCGATAAGGCAGCAAGCGACAGCGACAGCGAGGCCAGGCAGAAACTGGGAAGAGGCAACGGACTGAAGGCAACAAGATGCGGGGGGTCCTGTCACTCTTTAAAGAAAACCCGGGGAAACGAGGGGGAGGCGTCGACCGTCAGGCAGCCCTAGGCTAGGATTGGCATGTGAACTGGGCGTGTTGTTCCTGCGTCTGGCCTGAGGCGTCGGTCTCGCGTTCGCCGTACCAGCATCGCCTGACCATTGGATTTCCGTGGTTGGCTGCTTGGCTGGGATGATCGCATCAACAGCCTCGGCCTTGCCGCCTTGCCGCCTTGTCGCCTGGTTACCCCGCCTTCTTCAAGGTTCAAATCCCCCGTCATCCTCGGAGGGAGATGGTCCGACAGGCGTAGGGGCGGTGGCAGAATGACCTACCTGGGTACGACCTTACGCTCTATCCATCATCGGCTTCGCCCTTATTTACCTTCCTACCGATTGCCTGTTATATAGCCCTTTTCATGCCCTGACGACGTCATGACTGGCACCACTCCACCTCCGCTTCAAGGCCCAACTTCCAAGGAGAGGAAGTGAGTGATCCGCCCCTCATCGTGCACAGCTTCCCCTCTAGCTGACACCTGCTTCAGGTACGACAGGCAATTGCGCCTCTGGGCGGCCAGTGGACAAGCGGCGCTGGAAGACGCCCACATCCTCCTCATCAATTCGGGCCCCGGTGTGGTCGGCGTGGAAACCCTCAAGAACCTCGTCCTTCCAGGTCAGCAGCCGCCGCATCATCCCTCCCAAGACGTCCTTTCATGCTCACTTCTCCACAGGCGTGGGCCGCTTTACTATCCTTGACTCCGCGCTCGTCACCCAGGCGGACCTGGGCGTCAACTTCTTCCTGGAGGAGGAGCATCTTGGACAGTACCGGGCGGAGCACACCTGCAACCTCCTGAAGGAACTCAACCCAGACGTCCAAGGATTCTACATCACCGAGGTATGCGGCCCCTCTGCGAGACTAGTCGTACAGCCGTGACTGATCTATACAAAAGCCTCTAGAGACCTTCTTCTCGAAATCCGATCCTCTCAAGCCATACTCGCTCATCCTTGTCACCTCTCCCGTCAAGTCGGAGATACTCGCAAACATCTCCGCCTACGCATCCGAAACAGCCACGCCGGTATTCTACATCCACTCCGTTGGCTTCTACTCGCATTTCTCCGTCCACCTACCCCCGTCGTATCCCATTGTAGACACACATCCCGACCCTGCCACCACCACCGACCTTCGGCTTCTCTCACCATGGCCGGCGCTCTTGCAGTTCGCGGAGGAGAAAACGAAAAACATAGATTCGCTAGACGACCACGAACACGGTCACATTCCTTACGTGCTGATTCTGTTGCATTATTTGGAGGAATGGAGGGCTTCACACGAGGGACAGGTACCGCAAAATTACAAGGAAAAGACTGCTTTCCGAGATTTTGTGAGGGCTGCCGCTAGGACAAGCAATCCCGAAGGAGGGGAGGAAAACTTCGACGAGGCGGTTGCGGCCGTGCTCAAATCACTAAATCCTCCGCAAGTCAGCAGCAAAGTGAAGGAGGTTCTGGCAGCGCCAGAGTGCACGGAACTCACTGCCGACTCGCCCAACTTCTGGATCATCGCCCATGCAATCTCGGAGTTCTACAACAAGCATGGCGTGCTCCCTCTCCCCGGCTCCGTGCCCGACATGAAAGCCCAGTCCGCCGACTACATCCGCCTGCAAAACATCTACAAGACGAAGGCACGTGAGGACCTTTCCGAAGTCTCTCAGAGCGTGCGCGAACTGGAGCGCAAGCTGGGTCGTTCCACACCCATCGAGGAGAAGGAGATCGAAGCGTTCTGCAAGAACGCCGGACACATCCAGCTCGTCCGCAGCCGGCCTTTCCACGTCGTGCGGCCAGGAGAAAAGGTGCGGTGGGGAGAGCGCGCGAAGTTCGCGGTGTCGAGCCTCAGCAACCCGGACGCCCTGCTGCCGCTGTACATCGCATTCCTCGCGTACGACGAGTACTGCGCGACGCACCTGCGCGACGGTCTCGGCGGCGCCGTCCGCCCGCCCGGCGTCGACGATGCGGACACCGACGCCGAGAAGCTGACGGGCATCGCGTACACGTTCCTGGACGACCTGATCGCGGAGGCGGGAACGGAGGTGGAGGAGCCGGAGTACACCGAGGTGAAGGACAAGCTGGCGGAGGTGGCGAGGGAGATCACCCGCGCTGCGGGCGGGGAGCTGCATAATATCGCGGCGCTGACGGGTGGGCTGGTAAGTCAGGAGGTGATCAAGGTGGTGACGAAGCAGTATCTGCCGGTGGATAACACGTGTTTGTTTGATGGCATCACGAGTAAAACGTCGGTGGTGCGGTTGTGAGTTGGGAGGGGTGTAGAGATAGAAGGGATATCCCTAGCACTGGAGGCGGTGAATGTCGCCGCGTGCTCTCCATGCGTGAAGCACATTAGAAGATGAATTACAACGGCCGAGTCGGCTTGAGCAGAGGTTGTAACATAGATAAACTATACGAGCACCCGTCAATGTTGATTTATGCCTAATATGTCAGGCAAATTATATCGGCGAGTCAGGGTGTTTGCTTCTTATCTTATCGGGGCGGGCCCTTGGGATTTTTCTCCCGTGCACCCCAAAGTTCTTTTCGTTCCCCCAGCTTCTTCAACAGTTACATACATCTCCGCTTTCGGATCGCTGCTGCCCACCTCTTGCGGAATCGCAAGCCCACAATTCTCCTTCGATACTTGTAGCGGCTGCATACCGTCCTGTGCATACCGTCCTGTTCATCCATCCATCGTTAATCGGGGATTGCGACAGCCCTACCACGCACTCCCATCTTCGTTGACGCAATCCCGACCGCACTTCGTTCACACGCACGAAAGACACACACGCACTTCCACCCAAGGAGCGGGCAATGACGACGCGCAAGCGCAACGAGTGGCTGGAGAAGGAGCTGAGCGGAGACGAGGAGGGCGCGGGTGTGGACTCGGATGAGGAGGAGGAGGAGAGTCGAGGACGGACGTTGGGCAGGGGTGCTAAGCGGAGGAGGGTTGATGAGAGTGGGAGTGAGAGTGGGAGTGAGAGTGAAGGGGATGAGGAGAGTGAGGAGGAGGAAGGGCTGGCGGCGATGAAGGGGGGGAAGACGAAGAAGACGAAGGTGGTAAAGCAGAGTGGGGAGGAGGATGGGAGTGAGGAGGAGGGTGCGGAGGAGCGGGGGGAGCAGGGGAAGGGAGAGGATGGGGAAGAAGAAGAGAAAATGGAAAAGGAAAAGGAAAAGAAAGTCAAACCGCTCACCGATAAGCAACTCCGCAAAGCGCAACGCGCCGCCAAAAAGACCGGCGTCATCTACATCTCACGAGTGCCCCCCTTCATGAAACCGCACACCCTCCGGCACCTCCTCGAGCCCTTCGGGCCCCTCGGCCGCATCTTCCTGACCCCCGAAGACCCGGCCAAACACCGGCAACGCGTGCGCGCGGGCGGCAACAAAAAACGCTCCTTCACCGACGGCTGGGTGGAGTTCGCGCACAAAGCCGACGCCCAGGCCGCCGTCGCCGCCCTCAACGCCCGCATCATCGGCGGCAAGAAGGGCGGCTGGTACCACGACGACGTGTGGAACCTGAAGTATCTGAAGGGGTTCAAGTGGCATCATCTCACCGAGCAGATCGCGAATGAGAACGCGGCGCGGGCGGCCCGGCTGCGTGCGGAGATTGCGCAGTCCACACGGGAGAATCGGGAGTTTCTTGCGAATGTGGAGCGTGCGAAGATGCTTAGGGGGATGGAGGAGAAGAGGAGGGCGAAGGGGGTGGTTGGGAAGGGGGAAGGTGGGGAGGTGGAGGGGGAGGGGGATGGGGAGAAGAAGCAGCAGCAGAAGGAGCCTGTTCGTGATCGCACGATGCATTTCCGCCAGGCGCAGGTGAAGAGTAAGCGGGCGACGGACGCGCCGGATGCGGTTGCTCAGCCGCCGGAGGAGGTGAAGAGGGTGTTGAGTAAGATTTTTTGAGTCTGTCTGTTGTGGTTGGGGTGGGGATGGGATGCTCCTGCCGGAGCGATGTGCTCTGTCTTTCTTACTCCTGCCGGAGCGATGTGCTCTGTCTTTCTTACGCTCGTAGACTCACACACCCAGATATATATACATATATATATATCATGCAACCCTGAGAGCGCTGTTCCTGAAAAGGATTATGCTTCCTCATGTCAGGATACATACACTTGGTGGATTCGTCCTGGTCTTGGAAGAGAAGATTCCTTTATATCTTTCTTTACCTTGGTTTTTTTCTTTCTCAGAATTATCTTGGGTGAACACCTAGCAGCTCGTATGTGTGGCGGCAGACGGAAAGGAATTAAAAAGAAGAGGTAAACCATATCGATTGTGTTTCTCGAAGCCCTGCTGCCCATTTTGACCGAGAAGAATAAGAAGAAAACAAAAACCAGAAAAGGAAACTTTCTATGCTGCATATGATATAGCAAAAACTTGGTATCGAGCTACACTCGCACGCGGACTATCAAAAAAGACCAGAAAAATGGGACAAACGCCCTTCAAATGTTAAAAAACCCCAACCTCTCTCTTCTCCCCCCACCCATCCACAATCGCAAAATGAGATCAAATCGTCCCAAATTAAACAAGCACCCTCCTCAACCCCTCCGTACCCCCCAGCACCTTCCGGCCCGTGACCGGATCCCTGCCAGCCCCACTCTCCCAGCGTCCCTCCCGACTGCCTTCCTCCTCCTCCTCATCCTCAATGTCATCCCGCCATACCTCTCCATCATCCCACGCCCCACCACCACCTCGCCGAGAACCAGACATAAACGCCTCCTGCCGCGGATGCATGCCCGCGACCCAGCGGTGGACGCAAGCGTAGCAGTAGACGAAGCCCGTGGGGGAGGCGGTCGGGTTGACGAGCGGATTGAGGCAGATGGGGCAGAGGGCGGAGGGGGGGAGGGAAGGGTCCGAAGTAGGGACGGGAGGCGGGTAAGGGACGGTGAGGATGGGGAGGTGGGTGGAGGCGGAGATGGGGGGGTGGGCGAGGTGGGGTGATGGTTTTGATGATGATGATGATGATGGGCGGGAGGGCTTTTCGGAGGTGGAGGGGAGTTTTTCTTGTGTGTTGATGGGTAAGGGAAGGCCGGAGACGATGGGCGGGGGGAGCTCGATGCCCTCGGTGGCTTTGCGGGAGAGCTGGCGAGCGAAGTCGGAGGCGTGCCACCACTCGAGGAATTTGAGGGCGAAGATGGAGGTCGGCAGGAGGATGCGGAGGGAGGAGAGGAGGCGGGGGTACACCGACCGGGCCAGGTTGCGCGGGCTGAAGAGGGAGCCGCCTTCGCCGGGCCGGGCGGCACCGGGGCGGTGGCCGGCCTTGGGCGCGGTCGCGTGCTCGATGGCCTGGTAGTCGGCCTGGCCGAGCCGGCGGATGCGGGTCCCGATCAGCCAGAGGAACGGGTTGTGGTACTTGGAGCCGTCGAAGAGGTAGGCGAGGTTGAAGGCGAGCAGGGCGAAGTAGTACGCCGCGTTCAGGCTGGGGTAGACGTGCCGGAGGAACCACTTGTAGTAGAAGAGGATGCGCTGGCGGAGCGTCGGGCGCGGCGGCAGGGCGTCCCGCTCCCGGAAGCCCGGTCCCAGCACGCGCGCGTGCGCGGCGTGCACGTCGTACCCTTCGTCCAGCTTCCGCTTCAGGTAGGGCAGGCCGACCATGACGGCCAGGTTGCGCCAGACGTCGGCGTCGCGCAGCCGGAGGGCGTCCCGCACGTCGGCCGCGGCGCCCAGCTGGGCCCGCGGCACCTCCCCGCCCCGGACCCGGAGCACGCGCTCGCGCTTGAGGCCGTAGAAGTTCTCGGTGAAGCCGCCGCGGTAGGTGAGGAGGAAGTGCCGCTCCACCAGCAGCGACAGCACCGCGTACACCTCGTCGAACCGGTTCAGGATCCGGATCAGGTACCGTGGGTATCGCTGCGTGCCGACCGCGAGCAGGTACCGTAGCGATGGCGGTAGCAGCGCCGCGAGCTGCTGCTCGGAGAGGAGCTCTGGAGAGGTTGTTGGTTAGCTGGTGGAGGCGGGAAGGAGTGGGAGAATGGAAAATAGAGCTGGACTCACCGAAGAGAGACGGCTTCAGCTCATCGAAGCCGCTCTGCAAGCTGGTCATGTACTCCATCGTGCGTCAACGGAGGCGAGGGCGGCGGCAGCAACAACACGGCGCATGGCGACCTCGTCGGTGAGGTTACGGTCGTTGCGGTGTGTGGATGGATGGATGGTCGGTCCGGTTGGTCGGGGGGCGCCAGGCAGGGGACCGAGGCTGAACAATTGACGTAGCAGGGTTGTGCACGTGCATAATAATACTGTGCACAATTCACATGCAACAGCATTCCTACTCGTCCAAGTCCACATTACCACCGCGATATAGTTGGCCATTGTATATCTCATCTTTTCCAAGTTCAAGAGCCAGATATGTACCCGAGGAAAATCGCCCTGATATACAGGGCCAATTGTACCAGAACTTTTAAAACGCCTTCACATCTATGCTGCCAGACATTTAGACACCTCCTTGTCCCTATGCGCTCGAAAGAGATACATGCAGAGATGCGGACGAATATACAAAAGAAAGCAGTGCATCACACCAGGCGAACAGAAAACACATCACTACAACCCCAACCCAAGCAGATCAAAAAGAATCGGGTTGCCCTCCACCGCCAGCCACGCGATCCCGGAGTAGACCACCAGCTTCGTCACCACCTCGACGTCGTACCGGACCCGGGGCTTCTCCAGCTTCGTGAACAGCTCCCGGTCCTCCTTCTCCTCCTCGTCCATGACGCTGTAGTCGAACTGGGGGAACGCCTCCAGCGCGCCGTCCGCCGCCGCCTCGCTCGCCGGCGAGTGCAGCCCGGACACCACCGCGCCCACCCCGTCCCCCTCTCCCATCCGCTCCTCGTACGCCCGGAGCTTCTCCGCGGTGGATGCGGGGAAGAAGTCCGCGCCCACCGGCCGCCGGCCGCTCGTCTTCGCCCCGTCCGGGCTGGGGGACCGGCCGTAGCCGTCTTCCGTCAGGCTCTCCCGGCGTTTCTTCTGCCGGTAGGCCAGCGTCTCGTACGCGTCGGCCACCGACTGCGGGCCCACGGAGATGGCACGGTGACGAGGATGGCTGAGGTTGCGGATCAGGCTTGGGATGTCCGAGGCAGGTGGGATGACGTTGTCGTCGCGGCGAAGGTTGGGGACGGTGGTGTATTTTGAGGCCGGCAGGAAGTACCGGCGAGGCAGCGAAAGACGGATGCGCTCCAGAAAGCGGAAAACGGGAGGGAGGAGCTTGAACAGAAGAGGTTTCATCAGACCGCGCCAGGCGAAGATCGTCAGGACGCCAAAGATGATCCGCAGCGTTGCTCGAAGCCAGCCGATCGTTGCGAGGTCAAAGGGAACGGTTCCGGGCACCGGGGACTTCTGCGAGTATGTCGTGCTGGCGAAGTGCCATACGCCCACCTCGCATCCGATGATCACACCCGCAAAGCAGACGCTATCGTCAAAGCACGGACAGTCATCCGCAGGCTCTGGGTGAATGCGGACCAGCAGTAGAATGACAAGGACGACGATGAGTGGTCGTATGAATGCATCTTGACAGACCCAATTGTCAAAAGCTTCTCCGTAAGCGAGCTGCACAACCGCAAGAGTAGCCCCCAAAATCGTGCCGACGATCACGTCGAAGAAGCCGTGCATGCCGCAATACAATCGTCCAAACACAATGGAGACGGCGTACCAGTAGAAAGCGATCTGGCAAGCCAGGTGGACCGTCGGATGCGTCGTGTCGGCGGAGACCTGGAGCATCTTGATCGCGTACCATGCCACGGAGACCGCATTGGTCGAATGCGTCGAAGGGAATCCGTATTCCAGCGCGGCGGAGCCAGACATGGTGATCCGCTGTAAAGGTGGGGACAAGGGGCGCGGGAGGCAGAACATGTCCTTGAGGAAGCCGCTCCAGAACACGCCCGACGCCAGCATGTGCACCATCGCTCTCCCCAGACTCGTGTAGCCGCACCAGAAGAGGATTGGCAGCATAATCATGAAGAAGGTGTGGGTTCCAAGGTTGGCGGTGAATGCGAAATACGAGTCGAGGGCCGGTGTCCGCAAGGAATCCTGCAGCAGCGCCAGATACGGCGTTTCCCATCGCACGATAGGGATGAGGAATTGCCTGAGGTCGTATCTCCATTTTGGCAACCTACTGGCGTCTGCAACCGCGATGTCACAAGTGAGCCAACGTCAGCCAGGGGTCACTGTGCGCACACGCGCAACGTATGGGGAGGGAGGTTTCTCTGGGACGTACAGTGATCGTTCTCACGCATTCCGGCGTCGGGCCGCAGCCCCTTGACCGCCGGCGGCTCAGTCATCTGGTCGGTCAAGCGCGCTCCCTTTTCCGGGCCATTCTGTGATGTGCTCATGGGTGCATCCGTAGGTAATTGCGTCTCTGGCGGGTTCGGCTGGCGGGCGCAACGCGCGACATGCGGTGGATGGCGGATGATGGATGATGGATGATGGATGACGGATGACGGATGACGGATGACGGATGACAGACGGCGGGTATGAGAGGACGCGGGTGCGCTGGGGAAATGCTGGGTACGGTGAGGTAGTCGTCGTCAGGTACCCGGCCGCGGTGTCTCAGGCTCTTTCGGTGCCTCAACGGCCAATTTGTGTGCGGGCGGCTCAGCCAGGTTGGGTGGAGGTGGAGACGGGGACCGGGGGGAAACAGAGGCCGACGTGGGCGATCTCCCCCTGATGGAAGCCTCAGGTTACAAAGTAGTACCTACTCCACCTGCGCGTGCGTGCCTGCGTGCCTTGGTACCTGAGCTGGGATGATGCACGATGGCTGAGAGTGAGGCCTGGCAGCCTGACAGCCTGACCCGCGGCGGACTCGGGCTGGTATCAGGCACTCAGGTTGCGCCATCCGATTGTTGCTCGGGCGACTTCCCGCGGACGGTCGGCCCCAAACAAAGCTGAGCCATCGAACTCCACACTCCCACCGCAGCTCAGCTCCCGTCCAACTTGGCGGCTGCATGTCCGACTTCCAAGTTTACACCGTCTTCGTCCTGCTGCTCCAACCATCCACACAAAACCCGCCCAGCTCTTGCTGACCCGCCGCTCTTCTCTTCTTCTTCTTCTTCTTCTACTTCTTCTTTACTCTTCTCATTCTACTCTCCTCTCCTCGACTCTACTCTTCCCTGTGCATGTTTACTCGCCCCATTCTTGCGCAGCCTTTCCTCGTCGATCCAGACTACCCCCCCTTAACCCGCGGTTGACGCAGCCCAACACCTTCGGCATCCCGTCCGTCAGGACTCGAGATCCTCCCGCATCGGCTAGAATGTCTCAGAACTACGACTACCTCAGGCGGAAGCAGTCCGTGGGAGGGCCCGATCGACGACCGGCCAGGACGCCCGTGGAACGACACAGCAATGGAACCGTCAGCTCCATGTCTTCCGGCCAGGACACGATCGGCACAACCATCACAGAGCCGCCGACATGGTCGAAGAAGATTGTGGTCGTGGGCGATGGCGGTTGTGGCAAGACATGTCTTCTGATCAGCTATGCTCAGGGCTACTTCCCTGACGTAAGACATCGGCCCTCAATGTTTCAGCGGCACAGCTAACGTCGATAGAAATATGTGCCTACCGTGTTCGAGAACTACATCACCACCGTCCCGCACCCGCCTACCGGCAAGATGGTTGAGCTGGCTTTGTGGGATACGGCCGGTCAGGAAGAATACGACCGCCTCCGCCCTCTTTCCTATCCCGAGACGGACATGTTGTTCGTCTGCTTCGCCATCGACTGCCCCAACTCGCTCGAGAATGTGATGGACAAGGTGAGCAAACTCGATAACGTCAGCCGAATTACTCCTCTGACACGGTATCCATAGTGGTATCCTGAAGTACTGCACTTCTGTCCGACGACACCTATCATCCTGCTTGGCCTCAAGTCCGACCTGCGCGAGAAGAAGACATGCATCGAACTCCTGAAGACCCAAGGATTGACTCCAGTAACCACGCAGCAAGGCCGAGCAGTCGCTCAGAAGATGGGAGCTGAGTACATGGAGTGCAGCAGCAAGGAGCGGAGGGGCCTCAACGAGATCTTCGAACGGGCGATCATCGTGGCCGTTGGCGACGAGTGGCGATCTCCTACTTCGATGACGTTTGGCAGCGGTAGCGGTAGCAGTGGCGGCGGCAACAAGCGGTCGTCGAAAGTCTTCGTCTCCGCTCCCCAGCCTCCCGGCAAGAAACAGAAGAAGAAGTCGAGCTGCAAGATCCTCTAAGCCTTCGACGTTTCTGTGCCAAACACAACCACCATCACGAACTGACGGGATGATCATGCAAGAGCGCTGTGCGTTCGGTTGATGACCATGCCTGGAACGACCATATCAAGACTCTAGTCTAGCCTGTTTGCTTTCCTCTTTCTCTCTCTCACTCTCGGCCGAAAAACCATCTCCCTCCAATATTAAAACGGAGATGACGGTGATTCATTGGCAACATCGAAGGGGATCTAATCAATTTTCTTATCTCTTTTCTTCCTTTTTCTTTTGTTTTTCCTTTTCATCCTCCGGTTTGCATCATATTGGGAAGGGTGGCGGGCGCATCGTGTCACACACAGAACAGACACAAACTCACAGCTGGAACTCTATCACTGGGAGAGGTCGAGACATTACACATGCTTTGGGCGTTGGATCTGGGCTTTGCTTTGTTTCTCTTTTTTTTTCATTTCCTTTTCGAGCCTTGATTCTTTCCAGCCAGCCATTCCAGTCAGTCAGTCAGTCAGTCAGCCCGTTCGTCCGTCCGTCAGCCAGCGATGATGCGTTCCTTCCGAACGCGCAATGACCTTGCATATTTGTTCCCTTTCTCATCTTTCCTTGTTTCTTTTTCAATTGTTGTCATTGACACGACGAGGATGACCGTCGAGTTGACCGTCCATCCATCCATGCCACATGCACATTAAATTGTAAGGTTAGCACGAGAGGTCCTCCTCTGTTATCGCTCCAAAAAATGGAAAAATAATCATATACACGTACTCTCTCTATCCCTCTGTTGTGGTCGCCGGTCCATGCGGTCGAAGTGTGCCACGCTTTGCTTACGGCCGTGCATTCGTGTGTGAAATGCTGTTGTCCTGTTCTACGCGGTGATAATGGGAAGGGTTCGGTTGATACAAACACCAGAGACGTGGGAACTGGGACGAGTGGCATCGTTGGTGATAGGGTATCATACTGTATTTCTCCTCTTCTGTCCTTCTTGCAGCGCCGCTGGAGGCGTTATGTCAATTCGAATACTTCGCAACACCATCCCCCCTTGACCTCTCTACCGCCCTTCCTCCTCACCCCGATCCATCACCGTCGTCTCACCGCCCTCCTCCCCATCCCCCGCTCCTCCTTCCTTCTGCTGCTCCCTCCGCTGCTCCCCCTCCTGATCAGGACCAGCAGCGGCGGTGGTGGTGCTGCTGCTCGTCGCCATCACATTCTCAAAATGACTCCAGAGCGCCTCGACGGAGCCGAAATCCGTTGCAACCTAGAGGGATTGATGGTTTAGTCTCTCCCTCTTTTCTTTTTCTTTTTCTTTTTCTTTTCCTTTTCCTTTTTTCTTGTTTTGGGGGGGCAGGGCGGGCTCTTTGGGGAAGTTTGGACTTACGGCGATCACCTGCTCCATCCCCCGGTTCAACCGGTTCAGGTTGTGCAGGACGTGGTCGAGGGCGTCGGCGACTTCGGCGACGAGCTCGGCGCGTTGTTGGGTGAAGAGGGTGTTGTTACTGCTGCTCGATGTTGTCATCGTCGTGATGCCTCCTGGTCCGGATGGGTGGTGTTGGGCGCTGGCGGAGGGGGGTCGGGACATTTTCTTTCTGTTCTTTTTTTTCTTTGGTTTTCTTTTTGAAGTTGGCGTAGTAGTCTCTCTTTCTAGGTTCCTCCTCTTTTTTTGGTTTCTTCTGTGTTTCTTTTGGAGAAGGTACGGTACTGTTTACGGTTTGTTTGTATGTTCCTTGCTTCCGTTTGGGTGAGGGTGTGTAGAATCGCGCTTCCACTTCTGCCGTCGCCTGCTGAATGCGGATGTTTCTGGAGAGGAGCCTTTCTTGCTTTCTTTTTGACTTGATTCGGTTGGCGGATGTTTACCTGATGAGAGCCTGAGAGCTTGTTGTAGGTACGGATAGATACTCAGGCACTCAGGTACGCCCCGCCGGTGGGGGTGCGTGCGGCGGGGTGTTTGGGCGGGCTTGGCAACCAACGGGCAGCGTACGTACGGCGGAGATCAGATTCCGAGCTAAATTCACCTGCTTGTCCGCTTGCTTTTTGGTTAAATACCTACATAGATGTCTTGTGCAGGTTTGAGCCTAATCTAATGAATTCAATTTGGTCACTATGAGTTATGTGAATGGCTTGTAAATACCTACCTGTTCATCGCTGGTTTTAATGCGCTGTATCCTTGGAGTACATCAATAACTACTTTCAGACCAACTTATTCACTTCCTCTTCTATCAACGACGGTGTGTATCAATTTGCTCGATGATACCAGTCTACCATGGGAGCAAACAGTAGGTGCTTCATAGTGTGTGCTGCTATCGTCTTTGAGCAATTTACCTTCAGATGTTTATGACAAGCTGCGTCGGCTGACAAGATGCCAGCCTTACGGTCTTACCGGCCATGCCTCTCCCGAGCAACGCTCATGCAAAGCAGTAAACAAACCTTGGGGATCATAAGCATGTAGGTTTGGAAGAGCGTAGACGGTCAATTCGGTTGGATGCGTGACTCGAGATAAAATTTTGCTTTGGAGTTTATTCGTTGACTTCAGCCTCATACCCTACCCAAATACCCAACTGAGGCGGTGAAAAGGAGCCACGGTGGTTGGGTGCTGTCGCTTCGTCGCTCTGTCGCTCTGACGCCTTCGCGCCGTTCGCGTTGGCGAGTTGCCCTGTGACAAGACACACAACGGTGTCGAGTATAACGGCTACTACTTGCCGGCGGAGTTTCCTTTCAACGAAACGTAGTTGGTGCTGAAAGTATGATATTTCAGTCGGGTATGTACCTTAGAGTTCGGATTACAGCGCAGCACAGCGCACCGTGTGGATTGAGTTTACGTTCTCTTCATACACGCAAGAGAAGAAGTAGAAAACTACCTTTCATCTCCCGCAATGCGGCTGTACGGAGGTTGCTGGTGGGGCACGTCCAGGCGACCGTCGAGGTGGGATGCAGCCTCTTCATCGGGGGCGATTCGAGGGGCGTTCAAGGCTGGGGGGGCACGTCGGGGGGCCATGTCGGGGGCTCAAGCTGGCACGGCTGGCACTCGAGTTGCGCAGAAAGCCCGCTCGGTGAACCCTCGACACGACGGCACACGTTATAGTTCACTGCAGTTAGCAACAAAAGTATATATCGTCCACTCCTCCCTGCAATTGTTCACGATAGACTTTGAATAACTACTTTAACTTGCCTTGCCTGCACCAAATCATGCCGGTGACTAGCAAAATTTCCATGCCCGTAGGCTTCCGCAGCTCCTCCGCGCGGTGCTAAGTTAGTCCTCCTAGCTTCGTGCAGAGCCGGGCCAGGAAATGCTCGAGCGTCATCCCGTTTGAAAGTTCACGGATTGGAGGCTCTCGGGCTTCACCCTGCAAAGTCCACGTCCGTAACTTCACAACCAGCTGTCCGTTCGAACCTTACACCTTTTCCCCTCCCCAACTGTCACCGACAAAAGCAAACGCCGGATGCCGCCGTCGACACCGTCCTTCCCATGACTCTCCTTCCTCTCCCACCAACCCTTCCCCTTTGCTTCCTATACTGCCCACAATGCCCGGCAGACGCAAGACCAAAGACGACTTCCCCCTCCTCAAGGCACAAGGCCTTTATGCACACCGCATTCAAGCTGACGGTATGTTCCTGACCTCACCCAGCATTGTCTGTCTGCTTGTACACCTGTTCTGACGTCGCAATCCCACACAGGAGCGTGTCTTTTCCATGCCCTTTCCGACCAATACTACGGTCACCCAGACGAGCACAACGCTCTCCGCCGAGCCTGCGTCCAGCACATGCGTGAAGAACGCGAACACTACCAGAACTTCATCAACGTCCTACCCGGCGGCGGAGTTCGCAGGAACCCCAAACGCAAAATTACCAGCGCGGCCAACACGCCGCCGCCGCCCTTCGTTCCGCCTTCACGGGAGGAGAGCGACAAGGCGTTCGAGAACTACATGGCCAACATGGAGAAGCATGACACCTGGGGCGGAGAACCCGAGCTCAATGCCTTCAGCAGGCTGTTCAAGGTCAACGTCGTTCTTCACCAGAGGAATGGCAAGCAAATCAAGACACACCAGTCCGAAGACGTCCGGACCATGCATCTCACATACGACGGACAGCACTACAATTCCGTTCGCAACATCGACGGTCCACATACTGGCTTGCCGAATGTCAAACCGAAGCCACTCACACTCACGAAGGAAGAAGAGGACGAACTTCTCACTGATTCCCCATATACGTCGGACACCAACGTCGGCAAAGTGAAATCGATCTTGCCGACGGTGGAAGAGCGACTGATCAAACTATCTCTTGCCCAGTGCAAAGGTGACATCGATCGTGCCGTGAACAAGATCATGGATGAATCGGACTGTAGCAGCACGCCGTCAACCCAAGCTTCCAGCCTCGAAAGGGACATGGACAGCGAAGACGACGTCGTGGTCGGCCCGAGGAAGAGACGAACGAGGAAGATCACACGGGCCATCACCGAGGAGACCGACACGCCGGCCAGTGCCTCTCCTGCTCCCAGCCTTCCTGCCGCCCCATCTGGCCAAGAGGCCCAAGACTCCATCCGTGCGCAAGATTCGCAGGAGTCTGTCGGAAGCGACTCGTCGGCCCCGGTCGTGCCCCGACGCCTTCGTCGTCGTAAGATCCTCCGACCACGAACTCGAAAGCCTTCACCTCGGCAGATCTCGACCGGAGACCAGAAAGAGCTTTCCAGGTTCATGAATCCCGTCTCACCGGCAATGGACCAGCCTCTCCAGAGCCTGGAAATCTAACGTCCTCTGCCCTCGAAGCTTTTTTACGACCACACCCTTTACTTGATTCCCATCTCTTTTCCTTTCCCTTTCCCTTTTGTTTGGACACATGACACGGCACGCACACACATACACACGGGCATAGCAAGGCGCAGGCGGATTACGACACGGAACACGAGCGGAACATCAGCATTATCAGCATCAACATCATCACCCCCACCTTCTTCATTACCGACATCGTCATCACCTTCTTCCTCGCCGACATCAACCACCATCAACATCATCACATTCTTCTCTTCCTCATCGGACACGGCAGTTTTGCATAGAGTTGAATGACGAAGCACTCGCGTCCGACCATTCAAGCGGCGCATCATGGGACTGGGTCTTTTTCCTTTATCCTTCATCCCTTTCCTTCTTTTCTGTTCTTATCTTTTTGGTTCTTGGGGAACCAACATGGCGGGGGTCGGCGACGGGCCGGCCAAAAACTGCATCAAAAACTGGGTTGGGGCATGCGTGTGCAATGGGGCTTCTTCCTGCACTTTTTTTCACCCGGAAAGCGAGCTTCTTTTCTGTTTCATCTTTTTTCTTTTTCTTTTCTGCTTTCTTACACTCTCTTTGTTTTTTCTCCCTCCTTCTGCTTCTTTTTTTCTGCTTTCATTATCAGCACCAAGGGGGTCCTATTGGAACGGTGCAATACCTTTTCCTCTTTTTTTTCTTCTTTCTTCTTTTCTGTTTTTTTCAAAGCAGCAAGGGACGGTTTTGTACGTCACCTCTCCACAAGAATTACATTGTGATGAACATGGAAGTATCGTTCTTTCTGCGGAACATCGTGTGACTTACTGTGTGATTTGACTTTCCTTCCGATCATGATGGCATCGGTTTTCCTCGCCTTGCCCCGTGGAATTGGGGAACGAGGCCGTCCGAGTTCGTCAAGCCATGCCGTTCTCGAGAGAGACCTCGAGTGAAAGATGCAGCGGCTGTTCTTTCTTCTGCTTGCTTGACATTGGAACGCGGTTGATCCTATAGAGAACGCGTGGTGCTTCTCCAATCACAAAACCACTGTGCCATCCGCATCCCTTCAATCCGCAGCTATCGAATTGCAAGAAAATTGCAGAACGGCTCTCCTCGGGATATGCTTATCTGATCGACGTGTCCATACGTACATATCCATGATGCGTTTGTATTCTCTTTTCTTTTCTGCCTGACATTCCCGCCTTATGTGTCAGGCACGCATGCACGTGGGGTTCCAACCACCACCTCTCAGCCCTACGGCCCTTGGCTTCATCCGTCATCCATCCGTTCGTTCGAACGCGAGGCGGACGAGACCCTTGTTTTGCGGACCGCCTCTTCCCCCTCTCCTCATCACCATCACCGCCACCACCTCCCTCTTTCTCTCTCCCTCTCTGCCTCTTTCTTCCGCCGCGCCGCTCGGCTTTGTATAATAGAACAGCTCCTCTTTCTCTCACTCTTCATTGAGGCCCCAACTCCTCCCCCGCATATCCCTCCTCCCTTCCTCTCGCACCGACCGAACAAACGATGAAGAGCTCGCAAGGAGCTGGCGTGGTGGCGCTGGTGCTGCGGCTCTCCCCTCTTCTCCTGCTGCTGGCCGGGGGCGCGAGCGCGCACGGCGGCAGCGACCACGGCGTTATCGAGCTCCCGCCGGATGCGACGTGGGCGGAGAGACATATGGCTGGTATGGCCGCATCATTCTTTTTCTTCTGCTTCTTCCCCTTCTTCTCCTTCCATGGCTAACGGTAGAAATTACGAAAACAGAGGAGCACCACATCACCAACTTCGACGCCGGCGTCTTCTTCCACCTACACGACTACGACGGCACCGGCCACTGGTCCGCCGAGGACATCCGGCGCACCTACGGCCTCACCGACGACTCGCTCGCGCACGTGCCCGAAGCCCAAAAAGCCGGCGTCGTCGCCACGATCCTCGAGCGGTACGACGCCGACGGCTCGGGTCTCATCTCCGCGGCCGAGTTCCTCGCCAAGAACCCGCCCGGCGCGCGGATCGACCTGCCGGACTTCGGCCTCGGCCCGGGCCACCACGGCGACGACGAGTACGAGTATGAGATCCATCACTTCGAGCGCTTTCACGGGGATGATGCGACCGAGGCGGATCTCACCCACCCGGAGGACGTGGAGCACTTTCGCAAGCATGAGCAGATGGAGCTGAGGCAGGAGATTTGGGATGCGATTCAGCGCGCCGGCATCGTGGAGCAGAATATTCCCGGGAAGTTTCGGAGGGGTGCTTGAGTGGTGGGTTTGGGGAAGGGAGCGAAGGGGAAGAGGAAGAGGGGGATGTGGGGCTGAGGTCCCTCACGCGGCGGCGTGGGAAGGACTGAGTGGTTGATGTGCGGCATGCTGGTGTTTGCCGGAGAGGAGGGGGAAGTATGGGACCACTGTATCAAAAGGAGGATGTTTTCGACCTCTGACATACTGTTCAAGCGACGTTGTCACATCATCGGTCATTCACACATCATCGCAGCGTTCATGCTGTTTCTCACTGTCGTTTTCAACTTTGCCGCTTCGTCTTGCGTGACGCGCGCATACACACACATACATATCTTGTTCGTTAAGCTTCTAACGCCCACGGGGACGATGCATTCTACTGTACGTATTTGTAAATCCAGAAAAAGTCATATCTAATATATCCTTTTCTAATCAACTCAAAAAACCCCATTACCTCTCCTCCCCCTTTCGCCGCACGACCGGCGGGATCCAAATATCCAACACAACATGCATAACCCCAGGCGCATACGTCTTCACCCTCTCAACATGCTCCAGCACGGGCTGCATCCCCTCCCCCTCCTCCATCCCCTCACCCATCTCCCCCCTCCTCTCCCCCACCAACCCCCCCATCACATCCACCACCTCCCCCGCCTTCCGCTCAATCTCGCCCACGGCAACATTCTCATGCACATGCACCCAGCCCCCCAAGCCCGGATCCAGCGCCCGCACCGCCGTCCGCCAGCTCGCCCGGCTCGAGGGCAAGAGCCCACAGTTCACATGTCGAACGGGCGGGAGGCGCGGGCGCAGCCGCTCGATCCGGCGGAGCGCATGCGCGTTGCTTTCGTGGAAGATCCATAGCTTCTCTCCTGCTTCTTCTTGTGAGCCCTTCGCCTGCGCCAGAGCCTTTGGCTGCGCCTGCGGCGTCGCCTCTACCTCCGGCTCCACCTCCTCCCCCTCCCCAAAAACCCGACACCCCCACCCATTCGCGCGGGCCCCGCGCCGCAAGCCCTCCACGCTCCAGGGATTGATCTCCCAGCCCAGCACCTTGCCCACGCCTTCCCCGGCCGCGTAGCTAAAGGCGAAATAGCCGATGCCGGCGTAGAGGTCGACGGCCGTGATGGAGGGCCCGGCGGCGGGGTCGCAGCGCACCGAGGGGAAAGACCGGATTCGCGCCTTCTCGGTGATGTTGCCCCGGCTGAACATGGTGTGCTGCGGCGCCCAGGTTTGGTGGATGCCGTGCTGGGTCGTGCGGACCCAGAGGGTGGCGGTTAAGTCCGAGGGGCTGGGGTGCGGGATCGGGGGTGCGGGGCCGAAGGAGCCGTGTAGGGGGTGCAGGTATATCGGGGAGCGGAGGATGTTGGCTGTTGTGGTGGGGGAGGAAGAGGAGGTACTGGACTGAGGGGGAATGGGCGCGTTGATGGCGATGTGCGTGACGTCGAGGGCGGCGGCGAGGCGGGCGTAGAGGGTTGGGAGGTGCGGGGTGCCCTCGAGGGCGGCGGAGAGGGCGCGCCAGGCCGGCGTCTGGAAGGTGGTCGGGGGCAGGAGCAGCATGGGCTTGTAGATGGAGTACGTTGTCGGGACGCCGGCGAGGAGGTCGGCGGCGGAGAGGTCGAGCGAGGCGAGCAGGTCCGGCGGCAAGGAGCGGAGCCAGTCGTTTATTGTGGCCGTGAGCGGGTTACCCTTTGTTCGTGCGGGACCGGCTTGTCCCGACGTTTGATGTGCTTCCGTTTCCGACGCGGAGAGAAGAACCCGGATGGCGGAGGCGAGGTGGGAGAGTCCGATGGATTCTAGCAGGGCTTCTGCGTCCTGCTCGTCGCTCTCCACAGTCGTCGGGATCCGGAAGAAGCTCCCGTCCCCGTCGCCTTGATCTCTTCCAAGCTCTTCCAATTTCTCCCTGCGACACGGCCGGATCTTGACCGACCGGTCGAGCCGCCCGTGCCGCTCCAGCGCGGACTTGACCTCTTTCACCTTCGCCCGCGGCACGGCGAGCACCAGTCGTCGCGGGCGCGCCATCGTGCCTGTGGGAAGAAGAAATGGGAGAAAGGGAAAAAAAAATTGAGAGAGGCGTTTATATGCCAGGCGGATTCTGCGGGTTGCTGCTGCCGGCTGTTGGTTGAGAAGGACGCGAGAGAGAAATAATAACACCCAAACCAGCTGCTATGTAACTCTGGATTCAACCGGCTATCTTTCTTCTTGAGCCGAGGTTAAAGGCGTGTTGGTGCACTGTTGATATTCAAGCATGTCTGTCTGTCGTTCTTCACGGTGAGAGACACCATACATTATTGTGGAGCCGAATTTCCTCGCTTGAAGATCCGAGGGCACTCTATCTCGACCTCACCCGGTGTGCTATAACACGAAGGAATTCAAACTGCCTCACTGAAAGCGTACATGATGTGTCGACGTGATGAAAAGTATTTTTGGTTTCAAAGATAACTGAGCGCTGCTGTGAGGTAATATAGCAGACGCACTGTCATCGCGTGCTTGGACATAGCAATGCCAGCCGGTGCAGGGTATATAATGTACAATAAACCACAAGAATCCGCCCTGTGTCCGGGGTATCAAGCGCAATGCCAGCAGAAAGCCTCCCCATAACGCAAGCTGTGCACTCGTAATCTCGTGAGAACGCCCCCCCGAAGAATTGCTCCGCCATGGAGTGCCATTCCACCGACACCTCCTACTCAGGAAGATCAACTTCCGTCTCCATCAAGCCGTAACCAGGAATATTATACACCAGGACAAGATAAGCTCCGCCCTCGAATCCCGAACGCTAGTGATACCGGAAGCCGTGAACAATAGGTTTCGCACTGATCGCGATGAGTCGCTGATGGAACGGAAAGAAAAACCGACGGAACTAGACACTCACGGTTGATACTGAGGGAGCCCATACCGCTGGATCATGGGGCCCTCGACGATGCGATGCTGACGAACTTTATCTGCGCGCTTAGTATACCTTTGCGGACGAGTGCGGACGCGCTCGGTCGAGTGATCGGAATCTGGACTATCAGAAATGACAATCACCTCGTGTGTCTTCGGGGTCTTCGGATGATCGGAAGCACGAGCTGGAGAGGACGGGAAGTGGACGCCTTCGACGAGAAGGGGAACTTGACGACCATGGACGGTTTTGACCTCATGAGTCGGATACGTGCTGCTAGCGTTCCGTGATGCTAGCGTTTCACGTGGTCTGTGTACATCTGGAGCATGCGAATGAACGTAATGCGGATCTCGCCATACAGGTTCAGGCGCCGGATGTCCATATACCGGGACTGCAATGTTACGCCTTGTCGAGCCAAGATCGTGAGGTCTGTAAGCCTTGCGAACTGGACTCAGGCGCATGGATTCCAGTCCGCTCCAAGGAGCCTCCGGCGCCGAACGCTGAACAGCAGAGACCGTAGGTACGCGATAATCACTCTTCAGAACCCGTGCGCGACGGTAATCAGGGGAACGACTACGACGCTTGGCCGGCGCTTGAACGTCTCCATATGGATAGGGATGCGTCACGTAAGACCAGGCCGCAGGCATTGCGGTTGTTCGTTCGCAGTTCTCATAATCACGGACCGGATATGTATCAGGAACCGAGTTACCGTGTACAGTCTGCAGAGACTTTTCGAGCAACTGATTGTTTGCACGAGGCTGCCTGGCTGTAAAAGCATCAGGCATACGAACACCGCTCTCCGCCATACGCACTGTACGAAGGTTAGGCGAGCGGACGTCCCGGTAGGTACCGGGTTCGCGCAGGCGATAATTGACAGGAGATCGGCTACGGCGTTGTTCAGGGATGGTCTGCTCTGAAACCCTACTGCAGGGTCGCCTCGCAGCATTCATTGCGTCGGCGAATTGAGAGTGGCGATCCAACTCCCTACAGGGGGGCCGAATGAGCCATGGGCTTTCACGGGGACTTTCGCTCCCGCGCCCACTGTCGCTTCGGCCTTCGCTTTCGTTCTCTGTATACGAGTCATCGTATTCGTCTCCATCGTAACCGTCATCATCCGAGTCATCATCCGAGTCAATGTGGATGATCTCCTTGAACTCCTCGGCCATCTCCTCGGCGTCTTCGCCTTTCCACTCTTTCAAGACGGCAAGAGCCTGCTCTCGGACCGCCGCTCTTGCCATCAACCAGACTTCGCCGTGTTTGCGCTTGTCTTTGTCTTGCCTACCGTGTGCTCGAAGTAATGCATCGTACGCCGTATATACATGGCGGATATGGGCGAGAACAGCAAGCTGGACACGACGCCCAAGCGGCAGTGCCCTATTCTGTCCTATCCGATTTGACCCCTACAGATGATTAGCACGTCCCGGAGAAGGAGAGATGACCAGTACTTGTTTGAAAGCATGCTTGACGATCTGCTTCAGGTTCTCTTTGGGCATCTTCGGGAACAGTTCGGTCATGGTCTGCTCGATCAGCTCTTCGCTTTCATCTTCACTCGAGAGGTCAGAAACCCGATGAACCACTTTGACATAGCTCGAAGGGGCGCCAGGTTTGACGCGTTCGGCGTAACCTAGCCAGCTGATTGCCTCCGTGACGACGTCGACGGGAAAGTGATAGCCGGTTCGAGCGATGTGATAGATGGACTCCTCCTCCTTCGTTCCTCGTGGCGGTTCCTGAACATCATCAGCGGCAGCGCTCCACGCCAGGCGAGGCTGCATACTCACCGAGACCACATAGAAAAGCCGGCCATGTTTCCGGCATCGATCTTTACACCGCTGCGTAATATCAGTCATGCCCAAGGGGACATACTTGTAACCCGAAGGCGGTTGCCACGAATGGAACGGCTGTTCATGATGATGAGCAGGTTAGCGCGCCGCAGGAGGCAACAGAGCACGTACTTTTGTGATCGCCCTGTTCTTCTTAAAGCTGACGAGCTCGAAGGTGACTTTCTCCGGCTTTTTCAGTGTCCTGCTGTGAGATCGAACGGACCGCTGCCTTGCAGCATGGTTAGGACGTTGTACGGTCATCTAAAGGAAACGAAGAACACCGCGGCCCTCAGGCCGGCGGCGACAAGATGCGGAGTCACGAAGGGCTTGCTTCAGCCCTGGTCCTGAACACTGACGAGACGCGTACGCCGCGGTCTACCGTCGGAGGTGAGGGGATTATGGTATGTCCCAAGGAAGATGACCTTTTGGCCCACTGAGGAGCAGCTGCTCTGATGTATCAGAGCGAACACTACGCAAGAAAGTCCGCTCTCGCAGGAATGTATATAGATCAATAGCCGCCTATACACGGAGGACTCAATCGCTTAGGAAGCAGAGTGAGACGCGCAGTTGTTGTTTCTTCCCCGCGGTGGTGGGCGCAGGGTGAGAGGTCTATATCGAGATATCGAGACGCGCACGGACCATGGGGGACCCTCCACTTGACAGCGGATTGTTTTTTCTTGGCTCTGCAGGTGATGGGCCGGGGGGGCGGAGGACGACGCGCGCATTTCGGGAGTCCGCAAAGCTGTGCCCAACGCCCAAACGATACCCAACAGCAGTGATTCACACCCGACTGACCGGAGCAGCGACCATGGACCGACAGGTCATCCACGCCTACCGTCACCTCTACCGGCACGGCCTGCGCGCCGTGCAATTCTCCAAGCCGGCCCGGTACGCCGTCCGCGACATGCTCCGCTACGGGTTCCGGCACGAGGGCCGTCCGCAGCAGGAGCAGCAGCAGCAGCTCTTCGACCAGGACCGGATCGACAACACGCTCGCCTTCCTCCGGGCCGCGACGGCCTGCACGGGCTTGGAGCACAAGGTCCTCAAGAACCTCTGCCAGCTCTGGCGCAGCCAGCCCCTCACCCGGGCCCCCCAGCGGAACGGGAGGCGTCCCGTCGGCACGGAGGAGAACGCGATCAAGGCGACCGCGTACGACCACTACAGCTATACGATCCGCATGCTGAACGAGAGCATGGGCATGTGTCTACCTATCAAGAGCGACCCGTACGCCTTCGACTGAAGCGCCCGCACGAAACTCCCGCAGCCATAAAGCCCCCCGCCCCCTCGACGGTTTCGGACCTGCGTTGGCGGTCCTATTCAAGCGCCGCGCCCAATACACAGCTGCCGGGATCATTCAGGGATTGTTCCATTGCTTTTCGAAGACATCGCTGCACCCCGCCTCCTCCAAGCGTCAACCCGCCTACATGAAGTCGTCCAGGAAATCCGGGTCGCGGTCCTGGTTGCTCGACTCGGCGAGGAGATCCTCCGCGTACAGGTCATCGTACGCATGATCCCGCTGCCAGGCCTTCTCCTTGCGCTCCTTCGCCACTCGCAGTTCCTCTCGTTGCTGTGATGGGTAGGTTAGTCAGACCCTACCTACGTGGAAGGGATCGAAGAGGAAACTCACCCTTGCCCGATGCGCCTCCGCGTCCTTCTTCCTCAGCTCCTTCAGCCGATCCTCCTTCTCTTGCCTCAGGTCGGGGTACTTCTCGACCTTGGTCTTGTTCAGGCGGTTGACGATGGGGTTCTCACGCTTGGCGACGTGGATCCGCTTCACCTGCAGAACGGGATGGATGTCAGAAAGGAGTGTGTTCTATCAAGGCGGTTGTAACAGTAGGAATGGAAGTGGAACGAGAGAACAGGATGAAGGAAAGAGGTGTCCATACCTTCTTGTGGTCCTTGAAGCTGACCTGCCCCACCGCCATGCTTCCATCCTTCTTCAGGTTCGACCAGGGGGTGTAGATGATAGTCACATTGTCCTTCTTGTTGCCTAAAAGCGAACAGTGATTTGGTTAGGTTCCAGAGGGGATGGAACGAAGTATATAGATTAAGAAAGGAGGAGGCAGAGAAGAAGAGGGTAGTAATGGTCAGATATCGAAGGTAACCATATTTCATCTTTCTTCATCCTGTGTTACAGACCACGTACCTTCAATCGAGTTCGCCTTGGTCAGCTGCGCGCAGTCCGTCAGCAGGTCCGACGGGATGTCCTCCCACGTCTCGCCCTCGCGGAGTCGGAGGTAGATGTGCGCGCTCGAGAGGTTGTCGACGTGGAACCTGTACGAGCGAATAAGAAGAAGAAGGGAGAAAAGAAGTGAGCGAGTGGGTGGGCGCAAACGGAGAAGAGGAAAGATGGATAGACGGGACGAGAGCAAACCCGCCCCGAGAGGAAATGACTGAAGGGTAGAGGTAGAGATATCCAATCGAAGTGAAAGGAGAGGCCGGATCAAAAGAAGAAAAAAGGACAAAAGAGAGAGAGACCTACCAAACATCCTCCTCCCACCCATACTTAATCAACTCCTCATCTATATATCAAACCCACTATCAGCATTCACCCAACGAATTAAATGCAAAAAGACAAAAGAAAGAAAGCAACCGTTAAAAGAAGCAAAACAAAACAAGAACGGAAAAGGGGAGAGGAAAAACAAAGAAGCAGGAATAAATCCAAGAAGGGCCAAAAGACAAAAAGAGATTGGGGAGAAAACGCACTCTCCACCTTGTCCTTCCCCACGTAGATGAACGCCGCCGGCGACACCGTGTTGCTGGTGAAGTAGTAGACCATGGCGTATGCCGGCACTCTTCTTTTTTCCCGGTTGGCTACGGTGGAAGTGGGAACGAAAAGAAGGAGAAGAAGTGGCTCGCGGCGAAGGTGTAGGGTGCGTGGAATAGATACGAAAATCGCCCGTCTCCTGGAGGTGAGGGTTTTTGGTGGGGTGGAGGGATGTCTACAGATTTCTTGGTGCCTTAGGCACACATATCAATCTGGGGCAACGAGATGTACGCGGAGATTAGAGAAGTTTATATATGAGGAAGCGACACAGTATATAGGCGATTGCACAGACTGCGAGTTGGTTTGTGATTTCCTGCTTGATTACTTTGGATAGACGCACGAATCTCGACCTCCATGTTCAATCTAATGGCAGTACCATCCTCCTAATGCATCCTGAATCTTTCATATCCCTTCCACTAATTGCTAACCAGCAACCGCACACCAACCTACCTCAAGACACCCCTCTCAGCCTGCGGATCCGTCGGCAAATCCCTCAGCTCACTCTTATCATCCAAGCCGCCCTTCCTTGCGCGAATCGTGTTCTGGTCATCCTCCTCCTCGCCGGGCGCCGGCTGCATCTCCGCGCCCTCCTGGCTCAACCGCGCGTACCCGCTGTCCTTGCTCTGATGCTTGTACGTCCGGTCGTGGCCCTTGGCGACCGGGTTGTCCGGGCCGATGTGCATGCGCTTCGTCTCGATCTCGGCCGGCAGGCTGTCGCCCGCGCCCGTCATCACCTCGCCCGTCATGCCCGGCTCGCGGGTCGAGCGGGGGATGTCGGTGGCGTTGTCGGCGGCGGTGGCGAGGTTGGTCCCCGCGCCTGAGGTGGTGAAGTTGGGGTTCGAGGGGTCTTGATCTGGGCGGGCCTTGGAGGGGATGATGTTTTGGAGGCCGGCGTCGTTGGGGATGGAGGTGCCGGTGGGAGCCATGTCTTCGAGACGGCCGCCGGTGTGAGGGTCGGAGGGAGCCATTGTTGTTCTATCGGAGGTTCTGATGTAGAGGATTTGGGTTCAAGTTGTGATGGTAACTGGATGAAATTGTGACTGTTGTTGTTGTATGGTGTAATTAGCCAGCGTCGATGCAGAAAGCATTCTCCTATAATAGCTCCACGAGCTCTTTTGTACTCGGGATGCCAGGTGTGTTAACGTCATGGCAGCATCATCTGGGTGCCTGGAGTGGCAGGAACAGCTCGCCCGACGAGTGCATTGTATCATCCGGCCATCATGGTCCCTGGCGGAAAGGAGGGGTGAGAACCTTCTTGGCAGATGGTCAATGTTTGCCGTGTTTGCACACATCATGTTTTCGGCGAAAGTCTTGGCTCCTCCGACACGTTTCTCCGCAAACTACGTGCCTGAGGAGTCAGGAGTCAAAGTAAGGCATCTATTTACTTCACAACAACCAACCACCATCCTCCAATCCGCGCAAACCAATACACATCCTCTCCCCGCCCTCGCAAAAGATCAACAGCAAGACTCAGGACAGAAGCCAACGGAAACAAGAACTTTCCCCTCCCAACCTCGCCCGCCGCCGACGACCACACCACACCAAACCATGCCACCACCACCACCCTCCTCAACGGGCACCGGCACCGACAAACGCCAAGCAGCCCGCGAAGTCATCGACATCCTGATGGAGATCGCCACCTTACTCGTAGGGTTCCCCAAAATCCCCAAAATCCCCAAAAAAGCAGAAGCAGCATAAAAAAAAAAATAACTAACCTGCCAACGTCGTCCCCAGAACACCCACCTCACCCGCCAACAGCTCTCCTACTGCGTTTCCCTGATCGAGAACGGGGTCAGCCCGGAGGGGCTCGCGGTGCGTCTGCCTCCTCGTTCCTCCTCCCTTTCCCTCTCTCTTTCCTTGCACTTTCCATTTCCTTCCGTTAGAAGGAAAGAATAAGAACTAACCGCCGCCGACGACTCCCCCAGACCGTCATCCGCGAGTTGCGCACGCAGTACCCGCCCCCGGCCTCATCGCTTGCGGGGGCGGGGGAGGAGCTGGAGGAGTAACGTGATGGCCAGAGCCCGGGCTCTTCTTCCAGGGATGAATGTTCTTTTCCTTTCTTTCTTAACTGAGTTTCAAATGTATATGATACCCCCCCTCCATCCCCTCACTTTCGTCTTCCTTTCCTCCCTTTCTTCCTCTCATCTTCCAAGAAAAATGAGGCACACGCATTTGATCACACATAAAAGCAGACGGAGGAACAAAAGCCACATCATCTCCTTTCATTCTCCTTCAGGAAAGGGTATCATCATCATCGTCGTCATCATCATCGTCAATCTTATGCTTGCGAGCAAGGGTACGCAAGAAAGAAAAAGAAAAAGGATACTCCACCAAAACCCATGCCTCTCCCATCAACTCCAAGCATTCAATCCACAAACACCTTCATCCAGAAATCCAAGAAACGCCCCTTCGCGGAGAAAGGGAGAAGAAAATCCATCAATCCCACCCCAACCCCCTCCGGACCCTCTCTCGGACCCCGACCGCCCCGAGAAACGCCCCATAACTCCACGTCAGATCCCTCGCCCCGGTCTCAAACCCATCCCACCTGCTAAACTGCTCGCTCATCGCGCCAGCCGCGTCCACGTGCGCCCGCAGCACCGCCAGGTATCCGTCCCCGAGCGCGAGCAGCGCCCGCACCGCCGCTTCGAACACGCCGTCGCGCTGGCCGGGAAGGTACACGTGCGGCGGGGCGTCCTTTAGGGTCCGACTGGTTCGCGCCCGATAGCTGCCTCCGGCTGACGAGGACGAAGACGACCACCGCCACCATCCCAGCAACTCCTCCCAAAACCTGCTCCCGCGGGGCGTGACGGTCAGATGCTGCGTCTCCTGGAGCCGTGCCGCGGTCCGATACGCGACTTCGGCCGCCGAGGCCGTGCACAAAAACCAGGGGTTGCCGCCTTGCGGATAAACGTTACCGTACCCGTCGTACATGTCCTCCGGGTAGCGGCCGAGAGCGGCAGGGCGGAAAGTCGGAGGGTGGCCGGCGCCATCGTCGGGACGGTGGTTGATCGGGTAGCGTGCGACGGCGTCGCGAGTGAGGTGCAGAAGGGAGATCAGGACCTCATCCGAGTGCGGCGCGTACACGATGTCCTCAGAGAAGGACGCATTAGTCGCGGGGGTGCCGTGCAGGGCGCCAAGCAGAAGCGCGCAGTCCAGCCCACTCCGAGACGGGGACGTGATCGTCTCCACGAGGTGCCCCTTGCGGCCATCCCAGAACTGTGGAAGCAGGTGCCCCAGCTGCGCCGCCTGGCGCTGGTACCAGGCCGCCGCGCCCGGATCATTGAAGGCAGCGGCGACCTCGGCGCCTGTGAGAAGAGCTCGTCGCTGCACCATGGCGGTGAAGAAGTGGAGGCCGGTGATCTCCTCCCACAGGTCAAAGCCCGGGAGGTGCCAGGTGTTGCTGACGTACTCGAGATCCGCTTTGATGACGCTGTGGGCGGGCAGGGTGGGCGCGTACAGGAAGTCGAACCAGGACTTCCCGTTCATGGCTTCGTTGTCATCGTTGCGGTGGTCCCAGAGGGCCGGGTGCGAGGCGTTGTGAGCGCGGAGGTAGGCGATCAGGGTCAAGGCGCGGAGAGCAGGTCCGTCACGTTGGGGCCGTCCCCAGGATTCGGTAAAGGCGGAGCCGTCCGCGTGAAACTTCGGTTCGCCGAGCCCAGAGAGGTCATAAAAGCTGCCGGAAGGATTGGAGGCGTGCTGGAGCTGCTTCTGGAGGTGGGCGTAGGCCTCGAGGATGGCAGGGATATCGGAAGGGGCAGAGTCGTTGGGGCTGTCGTAGGGGTCGATGTCCGGGTACTCAGCATAGAGGTCGACGAGGGTGGAGAGGGTGATGGCGGCATCGCGGACCCCTGGTGAGGGTTAGTGAGCTGTACGGCACGTGCTGTATGGCCCGTGGGAAGTACATTGGAAGTAGTAGTTGGGATGATCTCGTGATGGGCTTGCTATGACCGATCCCGGAGCCGCATCTCGAGCATTACGGCCTCCTGGCGCGACATTGGCCAGCAGCCGATCTAGTGCGATCTCCTCTTCTCGCTCGAGCCAGTTCTCTAAGGCGTAGTTGGACTTCCGGCCAGCATCATGCTCGACGGGCTTCTGGAGAGGTGTCTGGCCGATGAGGGTAGGGACGAATGGGAGCGCAGGAAGAGCAAAGGCGAAGGCGTAGAGGATGAAGTAGGCAAGGAAGATGAGGGAGACGATGATCTCCATGCCGAGGGAGTGAATGTGGAGTATCAATGCACGTGATGGGTATCTCAGTCTCTACACAATGAAGTGGAAGCTGCCGAAGGAACGAGGAGAGGGAGGGAGGATGTCGTAGGTGTGAGAGGGAGGAAGAGAGAACGGTCGTAGGTGGAAGAATAAGACGAACAACAAGAACAAGAAGCAGAAAACGAGAGGGAGTGGTAAGAATGCAGATGATGAGCGATGGGCGGGCAGGTGACGGATGGTTCGGGACGGGAGGGATGTCATTGTCCGAACGGGCCCGTCCATGCAATCCGGGTGATGACTGTGTGAATGGATGGATGAGTGGATGAAGTGCTTGTGTACGGTAAGGTTAAGTAAGAGATATGGTACTTGTAGGTACTTGTGAGTACCAGAGGCAGGCGCGATCGGACCAGTCACAGGGTGTACCTCAATACCTTAAATCCTAGTATTCACTCCTAGTTATTTGTGTACTTACTTAGATCGGGTACCTTAAATCGCATTCCGCACCTCCCGCTTTCCTCCCCCGCGTCCCTCCTCCGCCCTTTCCCCATTCCCATCATCCCATGCCGAAGTGGGCCTGGTGCCCTTACTCTAGTCAGTCCGACAGTCCGTCAGTTACTCACCTCAGCCACCTTCCACCTCTCTCTCTCTCTCTCTCTCTCTCTCTCATCCGACAGGAACCGCGACCGTTCACCCTCGGTTTGGGCAACGGCGAATGGCAGGAGGACAAACCAGGGCAGGCGCGATGAGACCCATCGTCAGCTGCGACTCACTGGCTGGTGAAACAGGCAGCACGTAAAACGGGCAATGAGCTGCCAGGCTTGCTGACTCGCTCACTCACTCAGTTCGTTCCAGCGTGACGTGGCCGTGGCTATAGCCATATGACGTACTAGGATGTGGATACTAGTAAAGTAACTTACTATACAGGATAATAGTCATTCACTCCAGAAAGTCGCGTGCCAGATGTTGTTGGGTGGTGGAGCGCAAAATGGAAGTCATGCGGGGGAAACACCCGACTGACCCGACAACATGCACCAACCCTAGCTAGCGAGGCGTGCGAGGCTAGCCACCTGGCAGTGCATGAGGGGGACACGCAGGAACCATCGGCCGGGGGGGGGGGGGNNGCCCCCCCCCCCCCCCCCCGGATTTTCCCCAGGTTTTTGGTGCCTTAAAAGCCTGGGGTGCCTTGGATGCCTGCCTGCTTCACCCTCCAGTATGTATACCTACCAACCCAGACAAGGCTCCATGCGTTAGGTTCGCACTTGTAACTTTTTTATACTTATGAAGTCCATCAGGTACAGTACGTCATCTGAGATGAGATGAGATAGGCCGTGTAAAATTACATCCGTGGGGATCATTACTCGTGCTATATGCAGCAGACATTAAGGGGAAAATAGGAAGGGAAAAAAAAAGGAAGCGATGAACCTTGCAATCCAGAAGAGAAGTCCTGGTAACAAGTAGAAGAGCAAAGAAAAAAGAGGGAAGAAAACCTCAAAACGGTGCAAGAGGAGTCAAATCCGATCCCCTCGCCTGTATACGCCCCTCCCGTCACCCCTCTCCACAACACACACAACCCCTCACATCCCCATAACCCTCACCCTCCGATTCCGATTCGCCGCCGCCCCCTTCCCACCTCCTCCTCCTCCTCCCACCTTCAACCCATCCCCCTCCATCTCCGCCACCAAGCAATCCGCCAACTCCACCCGCGCAGAACCACACCCATCCACCTCCTGCGGCATCGCCCGGCCACCCGGCACCGGCGCCTCCGCCACATACGGCCACTTGTACGGCGCGCTGTCGGCGGAGGAGGCGGAGCCGCCGCGGTGGGGGTCGGATGCGGCGTCCCCGGTTGCGACGTGGCGGTTGCGTCGCCGCCGACGACGCGAGAGGAAGAGTGTGGCGAGGCCGCTGAGGAGGAGGAGGAGTGGGATGCCGAGACCGAGGCTGAGGCCGGGGGGGGGGGGGCGAGGGGGAGGGTGGTGGTTTTGTCGTTGTTGGTGTTTGGGGAGGGGTCGGTTTCGTCTTGGATTTGGGTTGCGGTGGCGGCGGTGGATTCGGTGTTCAATGAGGCGGGGTTTACGGCGGGAGTATGGAGTTCTGCGGTCGTGGAAGCGCTGAGTGTAGCGGAGCTGGTGGCGGGACTATGGGCTGCGGTTGTAGAGGCGCTGATGGATGCTTTCTTCGACGAAGAAGAGGAGGAGGAGAGAGAGGAGGCGGCGGTAAAGTCGTCGAGAGCGAGTTGCGGGCCGGAGAGCCGAACAGCGGGACCGGCGTTGAAGACGCGAGTCGGGTCGTCACAGCAGCTCGCGTTGTTGGTGTGCTGGCCGTTGGTGAGCGGGTAGTCGTCGAGGTCGAGCGGGTACGAGCAGCAGTAGATGGATTCGGAGCATTTGAAGACGAGCCAGGAGCCCGCGCGGTCTTGTCGGAGATAGGTCAGCAAGGCTGGGGCTCCGAGATCAGAGAGGTGGACATGGCCACTTACTACCCGTTGCAGATGTGTCGCAGTATTGCGGACACTCTGGTCCCCAGTTGGATTCGCTGCATGCGTCCCGCCCGTACCAGTTCACGTTGGTGTTGTCCGGGTCCTTGCACAGGCCGTTGGTCAGGCACATGTCCCGCATCGCGCAGCAGTGGCCGGTGTTGCTCGTCCGGTTACAGACGACATAGGTGTCGGAGTAAAGGCTGCCGGAGGGTTTGCTTCCATCTGGGTTGAAGCACGTATCCGCAAAGACGGAGGCTGCAGAGGAGAGGAGAAGGCACCACGATGACGCTCGAGCTGAGGGCCTCATCGAATCAAGGTAGTATGCTCAAGAAAGGGATTCGTGCTTGGGGTGATAATAACTTGGATGTCTCTTAACGAATGAAGTATCTAGCGAGCGTGGACGTTGTGGAGAAAGACAAGTGCAGGCAGAAGGAATGGAGACGAAGCAAAGAACAGTGAGATGAAATGGAGTGGCGGATCGTCATGGTCTTACCAACATCGCTTCCTCGTGTATCCCTATCCTTGCTGGAGCATGGAGCTGGTGTTGAAGGCATATCTCTAACGGTGACTGCCGTCGCCCAGCGCCATCATCTTTATATAACTCCACGCTGCTGGTTTATAGGATAGGAAGATGCACGAATCCTTCAAGGGGTGATGAGGCCGCAGATTTGGATCCAAACTCAATATTGACCTCGTTGAAGTAGGAGTTGCCGCCCTGGTCCAAGGAGAAGGTTAATGAGAAGCATCTCTTGGCCTCGGAGCTTCAGCCTTCTCCGCCCCCACTGTCGTGGAACCGAAAGCAGCTCCCCGGCAGGCGCTAATCGAAACCCAAAGGGGAATCGGGTCTCTTTTTTTGGGTGGTTACCATCACAGTCGTCGAATCATTTCCTTGAAATGATGCCTCAGCCGTTCTAAAAACCCTAAAGAGGCGTGAAATAGCCGCCGGGTCGGGATCAAAATGCGGGGAGTCTCCAAATGCGATGGATTCGAGAGATGCAAGTCTAAAGGTCATTTTCTATCCTACAACCTCTTCCCTTCCCAGTTCCAGATCTCGTTCCATCTCTCCGGCTCCAATTCGATGGGGCCATCGAGCTTGCCAAACCGCGGGGGGATGCCTTGGCCCGGCTCCGGGAGGCATATCCATTCCCTGACGCAGCCAGGGACCTCTTCACGATTATGGCTGATGATGAGCAGAGCCTGGTCATCTGTGAGACCTTGGACTCGGCTTCTGCCAAGTCGCGAGGCGTAGCTCTCCCGAGGACTTGCTTCGCCCGTGGTAAGATCGTAGTGCAGGGTCATGGAGTCTCCGCGACTTAAGAAGAGCAAGCATCGGTCTCTAGTCAAGTCATCCATGCCACTGAAGGCCTCATCCAAGATCACTATGTCTGGGTTGCGTACTACTGCACGAAGAAACAGCGCCACGCGCTGACTTGACAGCGACAGCTCACCGAACGTGATGTTTTCGGCCCATTTCAATGACGATGGATCCTGCTCAGCTTCTAAAGCGCTTCCCAAGCGAGTTGCCAACGCCTCGGCGCTTTCGTTCTCGTCTGGTGGACTTGCCAACTCGTTCTTCTGCAGCTCGGTCATTCCCAGGGTGGGGTTGAGGTCCGCTTGAAACCAACGCAAACAAGCCTCAATCCTCTCGGTTGCTTCACGTGACAGGGATGGCTTCGACAATGGGGTGTCCGCATATGCGGACTCTAAGGTGCGGCGGATTGATAACTGCTTGGGGAAGAACGAATGCACTTCAGGGGATGCATGGCCCATCCGCGCCTGGATGTCGAAGATCGAAATCCCAGGCTTCCCGGGCGAAGGCAGTCTAGAGCGCTGGAATATACGGATAGGAGCAGAGTACGTCTGTGGGTGGTCCGAAGTCAACAGGGCCAACAAAGTAGTCTTTCCAGAACCTGATACATATGTGTCAGTGTGAATGAGTCGCGCCTGGAACCTTAGCTGAGCCTACCGTTAGCGCCGAAAATGCCCCAACGCTGGCCTCGGTGGACGCTCCACCAGAGACCATCTTTTTGGTTACCCTCGATTTCTTGCTTCCAGTTGCCGAGTGCCATATTATCGCCATACTTGATCTGGACCCCTTGCATCTCAATCAGGGGTTCGCCAGGGCTGATTTCAGCCTCGTCCCGGATACCGAAACCATCCCGGCTCAAAACTGGCTTCTGATTCCCCATCTCATGCGCAGCCAGTCCTTGAAAGCTACCACCTTCCGTCATATGCCTCCCGACCTCTCTCATTTCTAGGAGTTCCGATTCCGCGGGCGCGGAAGATGACTTGGCATGCTCCTTAACCGCCCGCTCGGCTTCCACGTATTTCTCGCTGAGATATTTCACCACCTCCTCCTTTGGCCCAAGCGCTTGGATCTTGGCATCTGCACCAGCGTATACAAGATGCGTGATCCATTCCGGAATGGCATCCTGCGGTCTTAAGCTCAGCAGGATCCTCGGATTCCTTTCCTCGGCCAGCCGATGCAGCAAGCCTGACATATGTTTCGTGACGAACGGATCCAATCCGATAAACGGCGCGTCAAGAAGCAGCAGCTCCGGCTGGCTGAGCAGCGCCTTCCCAATCCTTGCTCGGCGGGACTGGCCGTTACTCAAGTTGTTCACAGGCTTGTCGAAGAAGCGCTCGAGTTCAAGATCCTTCACCACTTTCAGCATAACAGCTCTGTCGGGTGTGTTTTCCCTCAAGAACTCCTCCGTGAGGTTGCGCCCGGTGATCCCGGTCAGGAATTGAGCGAGTGTAAAGTCCGTCTCCGGGTCAACGTGACTCTCGTAACGGGCGCTGAGGTAGGCACCCCCGAAGGCCTGGCGCTCGGCATCGAAGCCTACATATTGGATGGCTTTCTCGGGATTTCGGAGCGCGATGTTCTTTGCGGCTATCTCGGGCGAGGAGAGGTAAGGGTACGACCGTGCGGTGGGTGGCTCGCAGAGATATTGCCCGCGGAGGACGTTCAGGAAGGCGGTGCGGACAGCGGACGAGGGGCTGAGGATTGCCCAGTGCTGATTCGGTGTAGACTTGGACGGGAGCTCGAGAGTCGTGGAAGGGAACAGCGGTGGGTTAGGCGCGGCTTCTTGACCGGCCGGTGGGAGAGAGGACGGGTGACGGCGGTAGAAGGTAGCATTGTTCAGGCGAACGATGGGGGAGCTGCTGGAGGTGTTCAGGCGTCTAGCACAAGCAATTGGAGATTTAATGGTTTTCCATCTTACTGCGGATATGCAGAGAGATGCTGCAGGTCGTCGCATCTTGTACAGAAAGTTCTGGGCGGACTAGTTGGCGGATGGGGTGAGGATGGCGGAAATAAATTGTTTGAGATCCCACGGCGGAGATGCGACGTCGGCCCGCCCGTTATAAGGCTCCCGTCCGGCATGATGGCATCCCGGCCTTCTCTCCGGCCCGGCGCGAAGTGCCTCGGCATCATCCTCGTTCCGTCATGCAACCCCCATCCTTGCGGGGAAAGGATGGAGAAGGATGCAACAGCATCCGCATGCGCTGACGACAAATTATTGTCCGCGCAACTGCCACAGCACCAGTAATGTGATTCCTCCAAGCGAAAATGCTTCCCGCATTGCAGCCTTCAAGACCCAAGGTGTGAATGAATTGCGATTTCCATGCGAACAGGTCAAATGAATGCTCATACTACGCGCAGCATCCCTCGCAGCCCTATCAACCCCCGAGCTATCAGTATCAACAGATACGACCGCTGCACCGGGGCGAGCATCCGCATCAGTCAGCGCCTTCTTCTGCAGCCGATGTCAGACCCAAGAGCCAGCTTGAAGCTATGCCGCCCTTTCCAGGAGCATCGGCCGGAGCCAGTCGACATCCAGCGGCAATGACGGCTTCCCCACTCTCACATGGGTTCAACAGCGCGGTGATGCATCCTGTGTTCTTCACACAGCAGCTCCGAAGGCCGCCATTCCCGCTGCCGAAAGAAGCGTGTGCTATCTTCCATCCTGTCGCCCATGGGTATGTCCATGAGCCGAAGCAACCGCTCACGGACACGAGCGGTCGAACCAAGCTATGATCTATCCCCCTGGTTATGGCATCATCCTCTTTCTCTTTGTTCGTGGCGTGCGGCATGGAGTGCAAATGCTCAAGCTCATCAGCCTCGGCTACGAGGGCGCGAGGCTGAGAACATGTACAATCGGGAAGAGAGACCTTCTGATACTTGCTCGAGGTTCTGAAGGGTCGCTGTAAATTCGTTCAATTCCAAACTCTCTGGTATCCCGTATCAATCAAAGCCTCGCCCGCGTTTGTATTTCCTTCCTTCGTCTCTTCTTCAGAGAGGCTGCGGTCGCTTCGCCCGCTGACACTGCTGACAACACGTTCTCCTGCTTTGCATCAGCATACAGCTGGCGGCCCACCAATTCCGCGAGACCCAAGACGCGCGTCTGAACCGTTGCACCATCCCTGCGATTCTTACTATGAAGGATATTAGCACGACATGATAAACTATGACTGAATGAAGCGAGCTTAAAACTTACCCTTCCCTCCTTGACTGACTTATGCTCTCCGCGAAATCCCATAATTTGCCTTGAGCAAGAATGCGCCTGGTCTCAGGGTCACGCCTGGGTAGCCAGCTATCTGCCAGTCGTACTTTTGGAGGCACCTTGGCGTCACGGCTCTTCCAAACCTCAATGATGCCTTCCTCCTCGAACCGTAGGTAGGCATTCTTTAGGGTTTCTTTGTTCACTGCCTCAAAGTACGAAAGGTCGCCTTGGTGATAAAGCGTTTTTCCGAGCTTGAAGTCTGATCAGTGTGAAGTTGCGGAGGGCAGAGCGGATTTCATACCAATTGCGCGCTGTCCTGAACCTTCTTCTGACCTAGCCACAGCTCCCCCTTGTGATCGGCAGGAGGGACCAGCATCATCAGAGAGACGGCGCCAAGCCAGCTGGCTTCAATGAAAGGCCAGATCAAGAAGCAATAGAAGTCGAAATTCTCGCGGCCAGATGCTCGCTCGGTAGGGCTGAGTTCGATGAACAGGATCTTCTCCGGAAAAGCGGCGTCCCTGGTAACATGAATCACGTCGTCGTTCTCCAAACCGTTGAGTGTTTTCTCCAGATTCGTGTCAAAACCCTCGGTGGGGAAGATGAACTCGCCGCGAAAGAGTTGCGACAGGAATAGAACTTGACTATAAAGATCCTTGTAAGGTATCCGCTGGTTTTCTGGACCACCACCCTGCTTTACCCGGGTGTATAGGCCAGCAGATACCAGAGCTTCGAGTATGAAGAGGTGGATTGTCATGTTACGATAGAAAGATAGTTGGAATCTGCCGTATGTTAGTATTCTGGGTGTCCACGGTTCGAACCTTACATACCGGTCAACTGCGTAATAAGTATCTTCCGGCAGATTGGGGATGCGGCCGACAAGGCTGGGTCCCAGAACTTCCAAAGCCCGTTCCACGACAACACCGGTAGGGAGTCCGGAAAAGTGCGCTACCCTACCGCCCTGGGCACGCACACGCTCGCACAGCCAGTCCACCCGTCTGATCAATTCAGACTTTCCGACGCCTCGGCCCCTGAGAGTCAGTAGTACGGTTCCGACCAGTGCTGTAGGCATGACAACTGAAACATCGTTGATCTCCTTCAGCACTCTGTAGCCCATGGTGCGAAGGAGCCGCAGCCGCGTCTCCTTCTCGTCCAACTGCTGCGGAAGTTGCCTAAATCGCTCTTTCTGTTGATTGATGAAACCCCGTAGACTCCAAGGCTCATGGAATCGGACGTCTACACGTCCAAGCTTCAGTGAGAGGACTGCAGAGGAATCTAGGAAGTCTTTCAAATTCTCCTTCTGTTTGGGTTGCCCAAGAAGCTCGTTTACGTATGAGCTTTATAGACGTTAGTATCCACATAGGATTCACTATACCCTTGGGGACTTACTCTACTTCTATAACTTTGTCATATTGCGTACTAACGGGGCAGATGATAGCATCTTTAACCCTTCCAGAGAGCACACTTTCAAGGATGAAGCTCAGGATACCGAATTTCGGCGGAAGGAGCTTTCCAGTTCTGGATCGACCGCCCTCTATCTGGGTTAGTAGTTTCAGAACAGTGATTCAGATGGACACATACCTATGAAGCACTCGAAATTGTAACCATGCTGCAAAAGGGTATCAATATATGTTTGTACCAGGGTGTTATATAGCTGGTCATTCCCAAAGCTACGACGTATCCACATAGCGCCTTAACGTTTAGTTAGCTTAGCAAGTGGATGCTTCGAAAGCTGACAGGTACCTACCAGCATGCTGCAGGAAATATCCGACCATGGGGAAGTTCAAGTTGTCGCCGGCCACCACGACAGGGAGTGTGAGGCCGAGACGATAACATATAATCTGCAACGACACATAGTCCACGTGAGATCGGTGACATGGAAGGAAAACGATCGATTGGTTGTTCTGCGCTGCCCTTTCAGCGACTGCACGTAAACGAAGGACTTCTTCGCTGGAAACATGGACACCTGTATCTTTCGTCAGTCACAAGATGATCAAAAGAGCCTTCTGATGTAGATAGACTTTAGCACGGCGACAAACCTTGATGGTATGCCCTTGTCAGAAGCTGAGTAGCAAGATAATATGCGCCGCGGATGAATCGTTTGCTCTCCATTTTACATATCATGTCGTCTGTCATTTTCTCGGATACTTCAACCAGGCTATCCTCAATTTCCTTCCTTCTTCGCTCCTGAGCCTCTTCGTCTTGTAGTATGCCCTGCGCCGTCTCAACCTCGACTCTACGTTCCGCTAAGTTCCTGATCTTTGCCTGCAGCAGCGGGCTTCCCATGATCAACCCCTTCATGCGCTCGCTGAAGCCAGAGTAGAACACCGGTTGCCCAATGATTTTGTCATAGCTCCGCCATCCAGTCCCGTTCACATAGAGGCTTATTTCTCGCAGGAAGTCTATAGGCGCGGTCCGGAAACGGGTCATCTGCCCGATGAGATTCTGTTCCTCGCCCCCATGAAATCTTGACGTGTCCTCCGTGTAACCCGCAGGATGTATTGTGACTCCCGGTCCGATTATCGAGATATCCGGTGCGGTGGAGGAATGCGCCGCCATGTCATGCTTCACGCCCGGTGCCATCTTCGGATGATCTACGACTTCAAGGTGCTCAGAGGACGCAGGATGCAGAAGCCTCGACGGAATCTCGTGTTAGCAATCGAATGTAACTAAGACTGGCGTCGCGAGCGCATCAAAGCCTCGTCCGCAAAGTTTCGAGTGTCCGGGAGTGAAGTCGTTGGTGGTTTTGCAAAAGTAATATCCGGGCATGTCGCGGTTCGGCGATCAGATCGCCATGTCGATCGACCATGCAGCTTGCCGAGGCACGAGGTTCGCGGGGATTGATTGCTCCACATCCCCTTTTCTGAGTTTAGCGACATGTCAATCCATACACCACTAACCGCTTAAAAATAAGGAAATTGATAATCGTACAACCCCTACATTACTGCGCGTACAACCCCCAGATTACTAGACGTACAACCCCCCTTCCGATTGGTCAGAAACACGCGGTATAGGCTGGCAGTATACTGATTTTCCTCAACGCCTGGCATTACGCCTGCGAGGGGCCCTTCGTAAGGCCTGCGAGGCGCCTATACGGTTCTACCGGAGCTTGCGTAAGGGCCCTGCGTGAGGGCCTACGTGA